>OY288225.1:8750000-10000000 GCA_958449745.1 Ochropleura leucogaster
GAACAATTACTCCTTAAGAGCTATATGATAAACAAAGTCTAACCTAACCTTTAAAAAATAGTGTTACATTAATCCCAAAAGTCACAGTACAGTGACTTTTCCCAGAACTTTAACTAATTTCAGGGAAAGGGAAGGTCACTGACCTTTTCCAGAACTATTTTGACTTTGTAACTTGAGGTTCAATTTATAGTTTTGAATCTGTAGTGTTGAACTTAAGTAATAGTAAGTTGCATGATTTATATTTAGACTTAGTTGATTGGGAAGTTATCAGCTCTATTTTAATATTTTAGGAGAAAATGTCAATAAATAATGGTTTTAAATATTTCTGTTGTTAATGTAATATCTCTACATAGTTAACATCACATCTTTTTTCTTCTGAGGTGAGCAGGAACTACAATACAACTTACAACAATTCACTTATAGTGGCTTTAATATAGTAGAATACAAAAAAAAAAATTCTTTGGTCTTGACTATTTCATCAACATTCCAGCCTGGAATCACAAACTGTTGGGTATAGGCCTACCCTTTTTTCTGCCTATCTTATGTACATATAAGGCTTATGAATACAAATGTTATATGCATATAAGGCTTATGTATACAAATGTTATAACTAGAGTTAGTAAGTCATAACATATCACCTGTAATCCCTAAAGGGTTGGTAGAAGTTTACTTACGCCCGGTTAATAAACAAAAAACGATTTGTTGCCTACGGATAGTAGTATTTTGACATACGTCTCATAGAAAATACTACTATCCGTATCCGATAGTACACCCAATTTCCGCCTTTTAAAGATAAAGGAAGTTACTGAAAAAATATTATTTAGGCAAGGAAGGTTATTTTGAAGCAATGTATTCTTTGTTGTTTATTATATAAATTGCTTTTTTTTTGCAAATCACTGCAGATAAGTTGATAACATTCTATCATGCTAACATTTACATAATTAGTAATGTAATTAATTTGTATACAAGATTTCCAGCTGATTTCTATTTGAGTTTTGAGATTATCAAGATGAGTTATGCTAATAATAAACAATGATTTTGGAATATTCTCATTTGATTTGTGATAGGAAAAAGGAGCTATATCCTTTTTTCATTTGAGAAGATTCATTTCATTCATTCATCAGTGAAAATGTAAAGTCTTCTATTGCGAAGGTCCCATGAATACCAAGATACACAAAGAACCCAGGCTGCATCTACTTATGTTAGCTACGTTTAGTTTTATACATTTCTTATTATTTAAACTGTAATGTTCTTTTATTGAGATATATATATCTTTAAATCCAAGCAAGGGGAATCTGTTTAAGACCTTAATTTTAAACTGATTAGACATGAAGTTGAAGTTATCTTCAATCCTATGTTGTTTGATGGATTGTGTAAATAGTGAATTGAATGTGGTATGATGTGCCATGTAAACAATTAGCATATGCAAGGATGATTTAACCGCTGACTTAGATATTCTGCATTCAGAATTTATCTTCCAAATATGCAAACATTTATTATTTTGTCCTCTATATAGACATCTAGAGGTATGGAAGAAGACAGACAAACAAGTCACCTCAATAGAATTCGAATAAGGGCAAATCCGGGGTTGCGGGCTGTTCGAAAGAGATACCGCGGCCCAGGAACATAAAGGGCAGAAGAAGGAACATGGGTGGATTTTAGTCAGTAAAAGTCTGACACTGATGATTTTCCATCTGTAACAAAGGGCAGGCGAAAGATGGTGATACAAAAATTCAGTAAAATCTTCTGTCTTGTTAAAGGAACAATGAATTTTATTTCCATCTCTATTTTATGTCGTCTGTTCTAGGATTCAAGTGTCTATGTAAAGGTACTTACGAATGTAATGAATGCATTATCTATACAACTTGTATGAAATGACGTTTGAGCTCAACATTCCAAACACACAAACAAATTGTCTACTACTTCAGTAAATGATAAAACACTTACTTTATTATAATTAGCAATAACAACTTTCTTTTATCTGTAAAAACACTGATAAAAAAAAATAATTTGTCAGTGACTTTTTTGCCACCAACTTCCGGAAGTAAAGTTATTTTCCACTTTATAGTTTTTTTTTATGGCAGTCGGTTTTTTTCATCAGAAATTTTCAGTAGCAGCCTCAGGGTTTGTGCCCAGTTAATGGCAATAGGCTTGCCCACATTACATGGGCTTTAAATATAACAGGCGAAATGTGGATTTACTACTAAGTACACCTATGCCTAGCCCTCGGAATAACAGGCGTGATGCTATGTAGGTATATCCCATGTAATAGGTTAGAAGCAATAGGGTAGTTTCCAGGGTCAAAGTAATTACATTCTATTTAGTCCGCCTTTTAGATTATTCAAAAATAAAGGACACGTATTTTTGTATTTGTAAATTAGAATCAAAATGACAAAGATATAGCCCATTAAAGTTACGTGTGACGTCACTTGTTGCGAAAAATTGCAGCAAAGCGTGACGTCTAAAAGACGGACTAATAATTTATTTTTTTAGGAAACTATCCTATTCTGTAGAAATTAGCCCAGTGCCCGCTACTGTGAGTATCTTTTCTATACTAATCTATACTATATTACTATATTTACTATATCTATACTATATATTATAATACTATATACTTATACTATATAATATTATATTTATATAATATTATATTTATATAATATTATAAATTATATTTATTATAATTATATTTATATAATATTATAAAGCTGAAGAGTTTGTTTGATTGTTTGAACGCGCTAATCTCAGGGACTACTGGTTGGAATTGGAAATTTTTTTTAGTGTTGGATAGTCCATTTCTTGAGGAAGGCTATAGGCTATATAACATCACGCTACCACCAACAGGTACTGAGCAGCGCGGGTGAAACCGTGGGGAACAGCTAGTCTCAAATAATCAGGGAGTTACAATGTTCTAGAGTTTAACCTAAGTACTGCAATATAAATTCTATGGCTTATTATTACTAGTAAAGACAGTTGTAATGTTATGGCAGGGTATGTCTGATTTGTTTGACTGCTCTAGACATTGCATGCCATTCTAAAGTTAGCTTGATGGGATTCAATTTAGAGTTCAAAGTTCTTTTTCGTTTTGTTTATTGGGTACCTTAAAATCTATACGTTTTATGGTTCAAGTAGCTTTCGTTGCACCGAGGGTTCTGTACGAACTTGCGACATAAACAGCCATATCTTTTGAATATGACTGACTTAAAACCTGCCTAAATCGACCCTCCAGGTTGATTATTTCACAGCACAAAGAGACCACAGAGCTGTGTATGTGTTTTTAATTTCAACTTGAAACCTCCACGCGTTTCCGAGATAAAGTGTCGTGACAGACAGCCAGACGTGATCAAATAAGGAAACCTTAAAAACAGTTAAATTATCACTGCATAGACTGGTGTTAGTTTTAGGTAAAACCTTTATTACAATAATTATATGGATTGTGTGATTAAAACAATGCTCAAAGTCTTTATTGTTCTGTTGCATAAGTAATTAGATAGCACATAGGTGAAGGATGAGTTTGAGAATCGTTGTGGATGGACATGCAATGAGGAAAGATGAACCACATGTGACTAAAAGAGTGATGGATCTGAATGTTGGTGGACGAAGAGCGAGGGGAAGGCCAAAGAAAAAATAGATGATTTTGTAAGGATGGATATGAAGGAGAAAGGAGTAAATGATGCCGTGACGTCTGATGGGGGAGAATGGAAGAAGAAAACATTGCGCTGACCCCAAATAGAATGGGACAAGGGCAGGAAAATGATGATGATGAGGAATCACCCTTTTTTACTTGGAACTGGGAAGTAAGTAAATGTCATTTCTAGTCCCTTCGCTTGTGGATGCTTTAAGTTCCGAGAATCTGATACTGCGGCACTGGAACACAAAGGGCAAAAGAAGGAATATGGATGGGTTTTAGTCAGTATAAGTCTGAGAGATCTCCGCGCTCCGCCCATTGCCGGGGTAGTTATTAGATGATTACACATAGGAAAAAAAAATTGACTGATCACAAAGTTCAAGTTACCTGGAAATCTAAATGAAATTAAGCAACACAAACCAAAGTAAATGTTGAATAATCCTTTTTGTAACTATGTATGTAAATTTATAATTTCTTGTTATGTATTTCAGTATGAATGGCATATTGGGTGTTTTATAAACTTGCATCTTTTGGCCGCTGTTTCGATCGCGGCAATTAACAATGTGACAATTAATTCGGGTTGTACTCCGCGTGTGTAATAATAATATAATTCAATCAGTATTCCTTTATTAGCATCAACTTATCTTCGACCAGAAAACTGTTAGCTTTCCAATTTCAGAGCAGTGTATTAAATAAAATAAATAAAATTCATTTATTTCGGATAACTATTATATAGGTATTAATTGTAATACCTTCAGTAAAGTAAGGAGAAGCTCGTGGCTAAATAATCGTTTCCAACCAGTCAATACGAAAAGTTTAAATAAATCTGTGGCGTAAGTAGCGACAATCATCAAAGAAATCTTATCAACATATTTAGGTACCATGCTATACTAGATAATAACAGCCATTTGGGTCGATCTATAAATTAAGCTGCGTTTGCCTAGGTTTGTCTGTGGATGGATAACCGCCCGTTACATACCGAGTTTCTTCCGTGCGTCGGAAAGCACCTTTAAGCTGTTAGTCCCGGCTGTCGTTTGTAGATCTTTGACATTCATTACAGATAGTGTTCCGAAAGTCTGACAACCAGTCCTACCAAGGGGTATCATATTATCAAGTACTAACTGGGTTGTTGAGGTCAGATAGACAGTCGCTTCATGTAATATACTAGTATTCAGCTGCACCCGGTTAGATTCGAAGCTGGCCACAACAAAGTTGGGAAAAGGCTAGGCAGATGATGCCTTCAGTAAATTCGTTATGGTCACTTAAAATGAATCATAATATTTTTTCAGTGGATACGTCATAGCTTAGTTGTCCTTGACATTTTTAAATACAAACAAGGCTAACTTAGTAGTTGTTAGTATTACTTACTACACCAGGTCCTATTGAACTTCTGTTATCATTAGTGACATCCTGCCCATTGATATAATTGTTATCTTGAGAACATTACAAGACAGTTAATGTTGTCAAAGTTTAATAATAGCTAAGTGACATTTGGTGATGTGTTGGTTATTTTTGGATTAAAAGAACAAATTCTTCTTCTACATATGGTTTGAATTCATTCATTTCTAAAGATTACAAATCTCTTGTACAGATTTAATTTTATTACAATACTAGCTGTTCCACGCGGTTTCATCCACGCTGCTTAGCACCTGTTGGTCGTAGCGTGATGTTATATAGCCTATAACCTTCCTCAAGAAATGGACTATCCAACACTAAAATAATTTTTCAATTCCAACCAGTAGTCCCTGAGATTAGCGCGTTCAAACAAACAAACAAACAAACTCTTCAGCTTTATAATATTATAGTATAGATTTATAAGACAGCAACCAGATTTAAATTACATGGTGCCTGTAATTCCCGAAGGGTTGGGCAGAGATATATTTAATAGTACATCCACATATTGCCTTTATTTATATTTTAAAACTAGCTACTACCAAGAATTTCAATTACTTTTAAGTAAAAGGGTGCGAGCCTATTGCCATCAAACGGATACAATACCAGTCTTCGTGGCTCCTACTGCGAAATTCCTGTTGAAAAACACGAAAACAGTTTTCCCGAGAATCGAACCCAGGACGTTATTCACAACAGTCGTGTTTACCAACGAGGCAGTTATTAAACTTCTTAATAAACTCTTAAAATATATTGTTAAAATTAATATTATTTGATACATCCTTATCCTTACTAATATTATAAAAGCGAAAGTGAGTTTGTTTGTTTGTTACCTCTTCACGCTTTAATGGCTAAACCGATTTTGATGATTTTTGGTACAGAGATAGTTGGTAACCAGGAGACGGAAATAGGCTAATTTTTATTTTAAAAAAGTGGGATGTGAGGGAGAAAGAGGGAAGAAAAGGGAAAACTTAGCGTTACTATTACAGATCAATAAGGCGCAAGGGGAACTGTGTTACCCCAAATTTAACGCGGGCGAAGCCGCGGGCGAAAGCTAGTTATAATATATTTTAACCTTTGGCAGTGAACTTAGAAACGTGAACGCGACTGATAAAAATAAAATCGTAATCGTAAAAAATAAAATATACATACTTCCAATACGGTGGAGGGATTCCCCTTGAAACAAACGAATAGGGTTGCCAACTTCTTTAAACAAAATAAAAATGACGTAAAAAACAAGCGAAGGATTCCCCGTCAAAAAATAAACGAAAGGGTTGGGAGACCACCTTGGGAGACTTTAATTCATTTGAATAAAAAAAAACAATGTTACGTAACGCATTGTTCGAACCCTCTACCGCCCTTGTAGAGCATCTTAACGTTTTGTAACTCCCCTCCCCCATTGCGTTACGTATTACTTGAAATGCCCTTAGGTACTTTTATTTAAGTTTAATAAATCATACATCAGACATGATTTTTAATCAATTGGGTTATTGCTAAATATGTGAAATATTAAAAAAGGTTTTATTTCTAATATATAAAAATTGGTTAAAAAAAGTTGAAGTTTTACTAATTACCTCCTTACTGCACTTTTAATTAACGCATGGGTTCTTATGAAAAAAAAAAAGCTGGGTAGTAGAGGAGATAGCAGTAGAAACATGGCAATGCAACGCTGAGCACAGCTAGTTATCTCAATAATTATGCTGTTGTAGGTTATGTGTGAGGCTTCTGATATGTATGAATCACGAAACACCGTTTGATTTTAAATTGTTTATTATTAAGCACAGAACACAGATGTAAAGTTATAGATAGCACGGAAATATAGGCAAGGACAAGAAGTAATAGGATGAAGACATTAGAGAAATAAGAGTTTAGCGAAAGTGTAGATTTGGCGATTTTAGCGACACAGATGCGCGGGCGCACGGGGCGAGGTGCATGGCCGACGCGCTCGATTATTGTGCAGCTCTTGGTGCTGCTACACCGTTGTCCTCTTTGTACGGATTGTGCCACACTTTAAATTGTCACTGTCAAAATCTTCACATCATAAATGTGTTTGATGTCTTCAAAGAGGTTCTAACATTATTATTCCAATTCCAGTCGCTCGAGGCGTCGCTGACCAGCGACTGTGAGCTTCGCGAACGCACGCAGCATCTGTGCGAAGCGTGGCGACGCATTCACAGTCTCTGCCAGCACTCGGCGTCCCCGACGCATCCGCACCTGCTGAGCTGGCTGCAGAGGCACACCGCGAGGCTTGTGCTGCAGGTGAGTTATGATCATCCATGAAACTGGAATACCCGATAAAATTGTCAGTCTTCTTATTGGCGATTTATTGGTACTCTTTATAAAGTTGCCTTCAAGTAGAGCTACTTCTGTAGCGTTCATCAGTTTCGTTTCTTTAATGCGCAGTCACTAGTGGATGCAAAAACATATTAAGTGTCTTGGTGTCACAATTCCACGATTTCATTGTAGGTTTCTACCTAAGCAGGTTTTCCTTGCTTCAGTAACCCTGGGTCCATTTGAGGTCTTATTAAGACTTCTTAGCCAAGGCAAGAAACACAAAGGGTTTGTGGACGGTGAGCAATGGTTAGCTCAGAGTTTTAACGCGGACTTAATTAATGTGTTAGGTATTTTCTATCAGTTTTACTTTAGGGTAATTCAGAGACCACACACAGTAGGTGCAATGACAGAAAAAAAGGATACTAGAAAATATATACATACATAAAACAAAATTATATAAAGCTTGGAGACCTTAACAAGAAAACAACTGCAACGTATTACTGAGACAAATCTGACATCATCTGCCTAGCCTTTTCCCAACTATGTTGGGGTCGGCTACCAGTCTAACCGGATGCAGCTGAATATCAGTATTTTACATGGAGCGACTGCCTATCTGACCTCCACAACCCAGTTAATACTGGGTAATACGCCTTGCTTTGGTATACCCCTTGGTAAGACTGGTTGTCAGACTTTCGGCACACTGACTACTTGTAACGACTGTCAAAGATCTACAAATGACAGCCGGGACCAACGGCTTAACGTGCTTTCCGAGGCACGGAACTTTTTGTAAATTAGTACACAAGCGAATTTGTCAAGAAAGAAGAATGTGTTAAAATATTTATTAATTTTCTTAACAGACCGAATGGCAGTCACCAAAAAGTAAAGAAGAACACAAAAGCCTCGAAGAGGCCATCAATGATTTCATCAAGGAGTGTGAGAATCGTTCGGGAGGCAGCAGAGATGCAGGTCCTCCACCATGGGAGGTGCAATTGGTTGCAAGGGGGCAGTGGTTCAAGACTATACTGGGGAATCCCTGGGGGCATCCCGTGCTTAGGGTCCTCCTGGATCCTAGGGGGGAGCCGCCCTCGGATAAGGAAGGTTTGTAGCAATTATTGTTGTAATTAGTAGGTAGTGCGCGTTTTTGTTTTGCTTAAATGCGTGAAAAATGATGTCCTTCGACCCTACCAGGAGCGCGCGGTATAAACGTAACGAAACTACGTTGATTTTTAGACTAATTTAAAGAATGTATATTATATAATATGTATACATTTTTAAAATGGGGTTTTAATGGTTGTGCTTGTTGCAAACAATTTAAATAAAACTAGCGGACCCGGCAGACGTTCTCTTGCCCTTATAGCGCCTCCTTCTGGGTGCAATTGTCTTCAAACCATTTAGGAACCCATTCAAGTATGCAAACAAAATCCTTTCAAATCGGTCCAGCCAAGCCGTTTAAAAGTTAAGAGGCAAATACTTAGATGTACAGCAGAATTATATATACACACTAGCGGCCCGGTACGTGCTTGGCTACGTATTCACAAAAAAATGTGATGCAGCGCCATCTGCCGGACAAAATTGTGAATCTAAACCATTCCCAGATCCCCTTGAACACACACAAAAAATTTCATTAAAATCGGTCCAGTCGTTTGAGAGAAGTTCAGTGACATACACACTCACAGAAGAATTGTATATATAAAAAGATACACGCATATACGCAGAAGATTGATACTATACTGTTTTCGCTTTACCATGGTGTGGGTGACATAAGAAAAATGTACCATTCCTCTTCAATCTAGAATGTTACCTCGATTTCTGATCATGACTGAAAGCCTTTGAGGCTGTACCCTGAATTTCATAGCCGTATAGGACTACCCACAGACATATTTAGTAATGGAATGTATTACTATGAAGCACTAAACATATATTATCATCTAATGTCACCTGCACCATGCTACAGAGAAAGTAGTATATGGGACTAGCTGTCGCCCGCGTGATGATTCTACCTCTGCCAAATTTCATCAAGATCCGTAGAGCCGTTTTGACGTGAAAGAGTAACAAATATCCATACATCCATCCATCCTCACAAACATTCACATTTATAATATTAGTATGATGTGTTTTTCGATCATGACAAAATTCCTCAAAATTATGTGCTTACTAGCTCTTGCCCGCGGCTTCGCTCGCGTTAAATTCGGGGTAACACAGTTCGCCTTGCGCCTTATTGATTTGTAATAGCAACCCTAAGTTTTCCTTTTTCTTCCCTCTTTCTCCCTCACATCAAACTTTTTTCAAAAAAATATTAGCCTATGTCCGTCTCCTGGTTCCCAACTATCTCTGTACCAAAATTCATCAAAATCGGTTCAGCCATTAAAGCGTGAAGAGGTAACAAACAAACTCACTTTCGCTTTTATAATATTAGTAAGGATTTCGGCTGCATCAGGCAGTAAGATCTTATTTATATTAAAAAAACTGACTTAAACCTATTGTTGCAGTACTAGAATGGCTGAAAGAAGAACGCGGCGTAATGTTCATGACGCGGCTCCGACAGTTAACAGCGTCCAAGTGCGACGACTTAGCGCTGTCTCTGTCGTCCGCCGTCATGGACCGCGTGCGCGCATGCGCTGCGCCGCCCGCTGACGCTGACGCTGAACAGTCCGCTGACGTCACAGGTATAGACGACATAAGTAATACACGCATCTTCTTCTTAACCGGTACGTTCTTGACGGTCGTGGTCGTAACATCAGGGGTAAGCCAAACCTCGAACCAACTCAGCCGCCGCAGGAGACACTCCGGGCAGCAATGGGTTCATCGTCGTCGTATGGCGAGACCGTGTTCCACGCGTGTCTCATAGCAATGCCAGCAAAGCAGAGCGGCCGCCTGCCTGCCGGGGTTGCAGGTTGTACGAAATACATACAAACCGCGACCCCAGAACATAAAGAGCAAAGAAGGAACATGGTGTTTTTAGTCAGTAAAACTCCGAGACTCCCTTCTGCTCCACCCAGAGCGGGAGAAGTTATGTTTTCCATCCGAAAAAGAAAAAACAAAAGGTCGTAGCAGGTAGCCTTCTATGGCTTCTGCTTACCCCATGTTTAAAAAGCTTGAGTTTATGTATGTACCAAGTAGTGCTAAGAATGCTATTTAAAGTGTCTATCTATTAATCCAGGGCATTTGTGAAACGCAGAACCTGTTCCAACACGACGGTAGTCTTTCTCCGGACACATTCTCACAGCAAAAGCTTGTTGAACCATATTCCTAAACATTATTCCTTTTGCAGACAAACCAAAGGCGGAAAAGACGCCGACGTTTGAAGACATCTTGAAGACCGAGGCGGGGTTCACAGTTGACGTGTGGGAGTTGCTCACTGATATGGAGTTTGTGTTGCTGCACAAAGGAGACAAGCGATCGCGATGTATCGAACTGGTGAGTAAATCAAATCAAATCATTTATTTCAATTAGACCATTACAGGCACTTTTGAATGTCAAGAAACAAAATGAATCTACAGTCCCGGTCACAAGGCATAATAACTTGTGAAAGTACTGCAGCTGCCCATTCCAAAGTGTTGATCTCTATGGAGAAGAATGGGCAAGAAACTCCATGGACACTCTTTTAAATTCTAATATTTTTACAAAATAGTATTTACATCATTCGTGTTGAGATTATACAAATATGTGAGAACGATGTAGAAAGACGTGGATAAATGGATTGAAGTATTGTCAGTGTCTTATGCTGGTTTTATTGGACCATGAAATTGAGGGTGCACACGTATTTCGAAACTTATGAATACCTTGGCTTAAATAATGTGCTTAACAAGTCTTTTTTGCGGATGGGATGTCATCAAATAATTTCCACCGCTCTGGGCGGCGTGGGGGAGAGTGAAAACCCACCCATGTTCCTCCGGAGGCCGCAGTACTTTTTCGAACAACCCGCAACCCCGGCAGGAAAACTAGTGAGGTATTCATGAGTTTTAGAAATATGGTCATCGTTTATTGAGGCTGACTGTACAGTTACGAGCATCAATTTATACATTTTTCTAAATTTGAAAGCAATTTTGCGCCAAGAATAACGATGGTAACTCTGAGATAGAACCTATTTCACAATTAGCCAGCACGATATTTTAATCAGTTAAGAAGGAGAAATTCACTTTGCAACGGAATATAATAGGGATTACAGCATAATATGGAGTTATGCCTTGATATTAAGATTCAACACAATAGTAATCCAATTGTTTGTTCCAGGCCAAACAAACGCCCCTCCGCAATGGCTACCAGTTAGTGGAGAGGCTTCAGAGCCGGCTCGAGACTTCGCCCCGGGAGAAGAAACTTTGGAAAAACGCCAAAGAAGCTGCTACACTTATAGCTCAGGTAAGGCAATTATCAATAACTCTGAATGATAAACAATTTACTTTTTTATGTTTTTGAAAGATTGATTGATTTCAATGTATTGTATATATTTATAACCAATGAAAGTATAATTAGGTTTCGTTGCCGATTCGATTCTGTTTTTGTAAGTAATCTTTTTTAAATAACAAGAAAAAAAACATCCTGACAAAAATTCAATATAACGAGGAAATTTGCATGACAATACAGGGGCGAGGGCGGCGGGGTAATGATGTCATTAACTTATGACGTATGATTTTAGTTTAGGGTTCCGTACCTCAAAAGGAAAAAAGGAACCCTTTTTATAACCTGTCGTGCTACGTCCGACTCGCACTTGGCCGTTTTAATATAAAAATATTGGGCTAGTTGGGATTGTATCTGTTCATTCGAATAGAAAGAAATGTCAATGAGATAGATCTAGATCAATTAACCAGTAATTCATTCTGGTTCACACACAGTTTTTAAACTGCACACGGTGTGCAAATTTAATTTAAAATCGGTTAAGTAATTTAGGAGTCCATCGCGGACAAACAACGTGACGCATGATTTATACATATTAAGAAAGTAATCAATCTTGCATAAAAATAGTCTGCCAATCTATAAAATTTACTGCAAGAAGGAAAGTTTCGTCCAAATTCTGTGAACACAATTAAATATTGATTCTATTAAATCAAACAATAAAAAGCGCCATTCTAATTCGGCAAGTGTGACTAGCAACTACGGAACCGGCTGTTTTTGTTTTACTTTAGAAAAAAATCCAACATCATATTAAGTTGACGAGTCCAGATAACTGACGTCGAACGAGGGGGAGGGAGGTAAACCCCTCCCTCCCCCTCGTTCATGGTATGGATTTAACTTCCAGGGCTATGTGTTGTTTCTACTTGTGTTACGTTTCCTTTGTCAAATTTCCCAAAAGGAGTAGGTTCTATTATGTTGCCTGTCTGGTGTAAGTCATACAGGTCGTCATAACATCCTGCCTATCCCCAGGTGGTGATAACTCGTTGCATGGTGGTACCCACGTGCAGCGGCGCGCCCCGTACGGCGCTGTACTGCTGCGCACGCTCGCTGGTGCGCGCGCTGGGCCCGCGCCTGCCCGACGCGGCGCGCGCGCTCGCGGCCCCCGCTGCCACCGCCAGGCATCTGCACACCCTGGCCTCTGCTGTCAACGCGCAGGTAATACAATAAATACAAGTGTCACATACTGTACTGTAGCGGCGAAACACACAGGGAACTAAGAGAAGAGAAGAAAACTGTGTTTCTTAGGTTTAGTGGAATTTTATCCCCTTCACATCACGTGTATTTATGATATTCGCTTTGATTCTTATCGTCTTTTGACAATGTTGTTTTATTAATCGTTCAAAGCCATCCTATATTTTCTGGTCCCCATTTATCATAATAAAATGTACGTTGTGTACGCAGAGCAAGGAGGACATGAAGCCGTTCGTGTGTGAGCTGTATGTGCGTGCGATCACCGCCGGCATGAATGAACTGGAGAGGCTGAAACTGAAGACTGAAAAGGTATCGTCTATCTTTATTACGAATACTTAGACCTGCTTGCTTAAGTCTGATGAAGACAAGACAGGATGTCTTCATCTGTAATAAACGTCGCGATCTATATTACAAAAAAAAATTGTCTCTATTATTTAAATGTATGAAATTAGAGCTGTTTATAATACTAATAACACGTGAACAAACTTAATAATTAAGCTTTGATTTTTTCTGTTGAACGTTTATAACCATATGGAGCGAAAATTTCCAGTTATAGTAGTAAAATGAGAGTTTGTGGAAATTTATCTGCACGAAACTTTTTCACTTTATAAGACTGAAACCCGCATAATATAAGTGGTTTAAGCGGGACGTTGTGCATACAGTAGTGGTCTTGGACCCCAGGATGTGCTATATAAGTCAGGTGCAAAAGCAATGCATACGACATAATACAATATATTCTTTATGGCCTGTTTGTATAACCCAGTAATGGTATCACATTATTTTAGTCATTGAATATTAAAGTTAACCGAAGATACTCCATTTTCTCTCACACAGAGTCATAGTGTACGTACCAGGATCATCATTATCAGTCTGACAGTCTACAGCTGGGCATAGACATCTTCCAACTCCCCTTGGCTACACGCACCCAACTGCTAGTATTCCGGAATACTGACACGTAAAAAGAACTAAACCCAATTATAACCCATATTCATCTTTTACAGGAAGCGGAAGCCCGTTCAGCAGAACAGACGTTGGCATCGTGGTTCACACAACTGGGCGAACTGCTGTCAGCGAGTAAGCGTATCCGCTACGAGTGTATCCTGACGGCGTTCTCTGTTCACCCCACACCGGCCATGTTTGAGAGGATAAAGGCTGCACCTTTGTTGCCGCCGCTTAAACTGGTAAGGTGGCTAGGAGTTAGGGGTATTATTCATGAAGAGAGGGAATGGGAAGTAATCACCTCCTTCTGCAAAGCAGTTATAATAACGAATGTGGCTGGACGTTTGAGGAAATGATCTTCGACACGTCTCTACTGTTAGAGACGTTCCCCGAACGTTGGGAGCCACAAGATAACTCCCGGCTATCGTAAGCGCAAGCCTGTGGACGGTGAGTAATGGGTAGCTCACCACTCGTTCGTCGACATGACGACAGGTCAGGGCGACCGCGCGAGTGTTCCACGCGCGCATTAAAGAGTCGACAACAAAAGTGGTCCTTGCAGGCAGTGGTGCCTGCCAGGGTTACGGGTTGTTTGAAAGAGATACCGCGGCCCCGGAACATAAAGAGAGAGACAATCCATCCAAAAAAGGGTGTTATTTTTTGGCAATAATCGATGAGTTAATGATATTCAGAAAACCTTGGTAAGACTCGCATAGACGTACGGAAGATAAAATGCTTGTATTGTATGTATACCTACTATTTTCTATGATCTTATCCGACAATGATTTTCCTGGTTGCCTAGGCTTGATTCTTTTTATGTATGGCACATTCCAAAGTATGACATTCTGACATTCCACGAGATTCCGAATACCCGACTTTAATAATGACTAAATAAGACTTAAGCAACTTCAGTCATTCAAATAACGTTTCTTGGGTGCATATTTCCATGCCGAAAGCGTTGTCAAATATTGTAACGTAAATCAACATTCAATCTAGTTTTCCTCTCATTTCAGGATGACAACGAAATAAAAGAGGAACCGAACAAGGAATTCGGGAGCTGGGCAAGTGATTCTCGCGGGCAGACCAACTTTGTGAAGACCTCAGAGACTCTGAACCTCAAGCACACGCAGAACCAGGCTAATGTGCTGTCCACTGCGATATTCAACGAAGGCGAAGTCCTGGGCATCAGTCCCGAGTTGTGCACGGATATTGCTGTGCTGCTTTCTGGACCTAGGCTGAAGACGTTGTCATGGGATACTGATAGGTTAGTACCAAGTGCCACCAATGTGTAACTAGTTCCTGATATAGCAATTTAACAATGTGGCAACTGGCTGTAGACGTCTAAGGTGCCTAATGCCTTTCAAAACTATAGAAAATATTGTTCGAATCTAAGCATGCTTAGTTCCCGCATCAAAAGGGGTGCGCGTTATTTGTTATCTCAAAGTGTTGCAATTTTTTATCACTACTTAAAATTAATTTTGAGTATTAATTTAACTTATCCTAGTTACCAGTGCTAGTATTGTTAAAGTTTGGAGATATAGCCCCATAATGGGTAAAGGACATTTAAACATACCAATAGAACATTGACCAAGAAAGATAATGAAAAGTCGTTTATTTCAAACAATTCCGCAATAAAGATCTTTTCTTAATTAATCTCCAATTTTTTGGTACATCCTGTGTGAGTAGTTTCGTGTTAAGACAGACCTCAGATGTTGCCAAAGTATCTGTGGTTTGACTACAAGTGATTTAACAGATGTGTGTATGCTGTTTTTATTTTTTTATCTTTTGAATGACCGAAATACACTTCTGCAACACACTTCTGGGCTTATAAGCGTGGTGTTATATTATATTTCAGTGTTTCTGCTATTTATGTACGCGAAATGTAGATTCCTACCCATAATTTTGAAGTCAACATATTATCACTTTCCAGGGAGCATCTGCTAGAAAATTGTCGCACGTACATGGAGCGGACGAACTTCGGTACCCGCGCATTGACTACAGAGCTCAAATATTTGAACCTGGACCCGCGAGAGTTTCAGCACTTGCCGGAAGAAGAGGACGATGAATCTGACAAGTACTACGGGATTGAGAAAGGTTGGTGATATTATTTAGTAGATGTTATAATAAAACTTATGGCTAACGTTTATGTACTTCCACATTCATGCAATGCCGAGCATAGTAATTTACTCGACTCGACTTACTCGCTCATAAATTTATAATATTGGAAGTAAACTAACATTTCTCTTCAGTTTTGAAGGAAGACAAGTCGGTAGATATGAAATCTAGGATATTTTTGGGTATTTTTATACACTACAAAGTTGCACTACAAAGTTGCTTGATTAGTTTGCAAAACTATCAGTAATTTATAAAATAAAATAATGCAGGATAACTTAACTAACAGAAACCCTCAAAAACCAATCAATGAAAAAATTTTTTGTCAAAAGGCTACGAGCATCATCTAGAAGAATACCAGGAACCTGAAGAAATATGGCAAGATGCTGATGACCCAGAAAGAACGGAGAGCGCGTATTCTACAGACCTAGACTCGGAAACACCAATGAAATCCAAGAAATTACAGAGAAAGACTAAGAAAATACTCTCTTCTGAAGACGATTCTGACCCGCTCAGCCTCGTCGCAGAAGCTAAGAGAGTGGAAAAGAAGAAAGAACGACCACACAGCAAAGAAAGAAGTAAAGAGCCGAAGAAATCAAAATCAAAGGCGAAACCCAAAGATCCTCTAGAAATCAAAGACCAAAGCACAGAAAAGAAGAAAGAACCCAAAAAGAAACGGGAGAAGAAGAAGAAAGAGAAAATGGCACCACCTCCAAAGAGTTCCTTATCAAGTCTTATTGGAATGAGAGTGGCGAATGAACAGAAACAGCAGCACGTTCCCGAAGTTGTCAATACACCTTCGCTAAGTGATGTCAGCGATTTTGACAGCCAAGGAAAGTCTTCAATAAACTCCATCCTATCAGAAAACAACGAAACAGATATCCTATACGACGGCCTATTTTCTATGGACGAACTTAAATCACCAGAAAAAAGTCCAGATAAGAATACACTCACGAAAAATAGTGAACTTCACATAGCCAATGGCAAAGTTGGAGCTAATACATCGTTTGTGCATTACAACATGAGTCCGAGCCGAAACGATGCTGCAAAACATCAAGTACCGAATTCGCCTCGATCCAGAACAAGTTCTCCGAGTAATATGATGGTCAAAGAAAGCTTAGCTAAGCTGTTACACTATAGAAGACAGAAGGCGTTGGAAACTGAGCAGAGAATTAATCTGCAGCCAAATGTTCTACATACTTGCACTTATAAGCCAGGAGCTGATACACCAACAATTACACCAGCACCTAGTCCTGTGCCAGTAACTCCGATATCTAGCCCACAGCTAAAAGTAAACGTACCAGAGAATCCAAAAGTTTATATCAATAAAACACAGTCTGAACAACTCACAGAACTAAGGAATGAAGTTAACAACTTGTTGAGCGCAAAAACGCAAGGAATAGCAAGACCAGTCATACAGTTTAGTCCTAAGATCAGTAACAGTTTACAGAATAACTCCCAGGCTAGCGGCGCTAGGTTCCAGAGTCCTAGTTTACAGAAACCACTTCAAGAAATGTATAAAATGCCACAGACACAAATAAAACCAACCGAACCCAGAGCGACACAAGCACGTTCCAATGTAAACACGAACACGAATAGACACAAAACTGGCGACTCAGCAAGTCAACAGAATTTCCACAAATTTCTCAAAGAGTTACAGGAATCGATAAACGCAGGAGCAGGTGCGCATTCAAATAAAAATATTAAAAAGGAAACTAAATCAATAAGCAGGGTCACGCCTGTAGTACCCACAATCAAGGCTGAACCCAAGACTTCTCCACAATGTGCCAAACAATCACAAAAGAAAACTTCAGACTTTTTAAACACATTTTCGCGCCTCAGTTATTTACACAAAAACAAAATTGACCCAAAAGCTAATGGGACGAAACCTGTCATAGATGCGATTATAGAATATCAGAGTAAACACCTCCTGGAAACACCTCCAACTGATGCGGAAATAGATCGAATATTGATGGAACAGAAAAAAGCAAGTGTGAACTTCTTTCAAACTACAAATGATACAAAGAAGTCTTCATCGTCTAAAACCGATTCACCTGTTTACCACCATTCAGAGAATAGTCAAAGTTTACTAAAGAGATTTGATAAATCTGTTAGTAATACGACAAAACATGTCAGTAATTCTGCTAAACAGAATCCCATAATCGCAAATATTCTGAACAGCCACCTCACAAAAACACCAGCTAAACCTGAGAATGCATACCAAAACGTTCAAGCTGAACGACCACGAGACATGTCGGCGGTGTCGAGTAAGTTGTCATCTCTAACAGAAAGAGATCAGCAGGACTTACTTGCCCTCTTGCGACAGCAGACCAAACTAAACTGTCGGCCAAAAGTGGAAAATGTTAGGGAGAAGGTTCAACCCACTCACTCGATAGCAGGCCACATGCCTACAAACTATTCAGTTCCTTGCACTAGCCAAACATCCAGCAAGCATAAGATTTTAAATGTCCCTAACGTTACATGTAGTAATGTCAATAACAAATTAACCAAAACTAGTCCGAGCATAAAGCCATCAAACCATAATTTGGATTTAAGAATGCCAAAATCTATGAATACGGCCAAGACTGAGCTTAATTGTATGAAGACTGTAGATCAGATCCTGCCTGCTAAAAAGATTGAAATATTAAGCAACATTGAAATTAAAAGCAGCGTGAAGCACGAATCTGAATCTGAAGATGAACCTATAGAAGAAACGGATTGGGAGATGGTGATGGATGCTCTTTTGTCTCACAAGACACCAAGCAGAGGACCCACAGCCCTAGATATGGCGTTGAACAAGGATACTTATAACAAGAAGCTAGAAAGAGCAGAAAGTCTGCGGACTCAAAAAATAGTAAAGGCTAATTCCACGGAAGATCTTATAAAAACGACTAATGTGAAATCAAAAGGTCAATCAAAACCGGCGTTGAGCGCTGACCCGACAAAGAGTATACAGCCTCCCGTACTTAACCGATCGTACACAGATAGTGTTATCAAGATTAGTAAGAAATCTTCAAAAACCCCAGCAAAGGTAGTACAAACACCTTTAACAAACAGCTCTGTTTTACATGCTAATCCAAATGTAACTATGTCAATCCAACCTGAAACATTAAAACGACAGATTCCGACTGAGAAAAGACCAATCCACGAAATGAAAGACAAAGTAGATGTACTTAAAAAAATACCTCTAAAACCTCATGAAAAGCAATTCACTGCTCCATATTTCAAACAAGAGGATCCGTTCATCTCAGGGATACCTAATTCTGATTACGATCTTCTTGAGGAATTAATGGATGACGATTTGCGACAAGAAATTGGTGAATTGTCATCGGACGAGGACAGTTACAGAAAACCAATTCAAGGCCTGAAAATTAAAAATTACAGCGTAAATAAGCACACTTCCGCTACCCAAGAGGAAAAACGCTTAAACTCGACAGCGACTAAAAACGAACCGACACATAAAAAATCTGTGTCAAAAGGCAAAAGTGATATTCTCAAGACTGCTTTCGATGTTCAAAAGCAGCAAACATCATCATTTGGATATGCGGTTGGAAAGTCGGTGATTAAAACAGCTGAATACGTAAACAATGAAACTAAGAATGTTCAGCCGACTATTGCCGTTCACCAAATGCCTCAATCAGTGATAACACCTTCGAAAAATAGAAACAATCAAAGCTATAATGCCAATACTGGTCAAACACGAACAATCGATAAAACTCACACATTTATGACCACATTACCGCAGCAGACTGCATTAAAAAATCTAGTTATTGTTGGATCAGATATTGTGTACCAACCTTGCACGGTTCAAACATCAGTTATTGCGACTAATGTTGTCCAGAATACATACGTGACGTATAATAACCAACAAAACATGGCGTTATATCAGACCACGCAATTCGCAGTTCCCGTTGTAGACCCACTGATCATAGGCAATGCTATCACCGTGTCTAAACCGACATTGGCAACGGTTACAAGGAAAGAGGAAATAAATGACGGCGTTCAACACAAAACTGTAATCCACGACAATAAAAACGCTAAATCGGAATCCAAACCCAATGCCATCGAAGACCCGAATGAAGATACCACTGCTAAATCAGAAAAGGAGAAAGTCGATATAAATTCTAACAAGAATGTTTGTGAGAGGAAAGTACTGTCTGAAGTACAAGAAAAACAGAAGATAACCGGCGAAAAAATCGAACCGAAGAATACGAGAAGTCAAGCGAGAAAATCGTTCGAACGAGATTTGATGAATGAAGTAATAAAAGATCAGGAACGATTGCAAAAGAAACGTTTGTCTATTTTAAATCGAAATATATGTCATCGAAGTAATCAAAAAGCGATCCCACTATCATATGCTCCGCTTAAACCTTTAAAAATTATATTGAAAATACCCAAAGTACCCCAAAGAAAACACCACCATACATCTAGTTCTAGAAATGGCATTAAAAATCAAAGCGAGACATCAAAAACTGTAGAAGAGTCAAGTGAAGCAAAAGTAATCAATCCGGATAAAAGTAACAGCACTGAAAATTACAAAGAAAATAAAGACAAAACTCCTTCTAGCCGTCGTATTTTATTACGATCATCGAACAAAGACGTACAACTAGACACAGAGCTGACTAAAACAGATTCAGTACCTAAGAAAACGAGAGTCAGGCTAAAACCAGCTCCCACTGAGACTGCGAACAAAACTTTAGAAAATGTTACTGATGGAGATAGCTTACATAAGCTGAAAGTGGTTAAGAAACCAGTTACGAAAAAGACGCTTAACAAAACAATTAAGAAAGTGGAATTCAAAAAGAAAGCCACTAAAATACAGCCTAAAAGAAACGCTAAAGTAATTAAACTAACAATCGACAGAAAACTAGAGCAAAAACCTCAAGAAGAGGTAATACCAAATGAGATGACCGGCTTAATGGATATAGAGGATGAAATAATAACATCCAAAATACTAGAAGTAATGTCTCCTGACCAACCTGTACTACCATTACAGGAGATTCCTAACCTTGAGGAAATTTTAGGAGATATTGAAGAGAATCGCACAGATTTATCAACAAATGATAGCTGTGCAAGCCCAAGTATATTAGAAAATGATGATACACTAAACCAGTTGTTAGAACCTGCGAACATTGACAAACCTAAGAATGATGCGATCTTTTATGCTCAAGAAAACGTGAAAAAGAGTAATAACGAAGTTTTAAAGAAAGGGGACGACGTGACTCCCGATATAGTTGACATAGTAGAAGACATACCAATAGCTAAAGACACCGATGAAAATAACACCACCAAGCAGAATGAAATAAATACTGATATCGTCGAAGAAATTGAAAGTTATGTAAAGAAATTAGAAGATAATTTAAAAGACACTTCTAATAATCAACACTTAGACCTAGAGTGTAATGAAATAATGTTCGATTCAGGAGATGTCAAAGAAAATTCATCTTTACAGCCTGAAAAGAAAACTATTGAAGAAATAACACCACTTAACACAGATAAACAAAATACTAGTGACCCTAAAACTATCAACAATAAAGCTAAAAATCAGGTAAAGTCTGTAAATAATGACGAAGACATCATCTGTATTGACGATGAAGAACCAAATAACGATAAAAATGACGAGCAACGCAACCAACCTCTGAATCCAAATAAAGTACATATTAAAGAAGGTACAACCGATAGACAAGAGAAGAGGAAACATAGACCGAAAGATGAAATACCACAATCTTACATGGACTCTATAGTACTCGAAGATTTACCTCACTTACATCAAGGAGATCCTATGAAGAAAAGCGTACGCATAAAGCTGCCTTGTGGAAAAATATTCAAGGCAACTGTTCATGGTCACAGGAACATTGATACTAACACATTATTTGCGGACCCAACACTAAAATCTCATATTTTAAACAACTTGTCTCGAAAAAAGCGGTACACTTTGAATATAACACACACGTTCGGTCCCTCACATTTAGTACCTGAAAAGAATGAGTCTCGTATACATGCAATTAGATTAGTGACCCCAGTTGAAACTATAAATTTACTTAGCGACTCGGACGAAGATACTCAACAGCAATCTTTCAAGACCGAGTTTGGACAATATCAGGTACAAACCATGAAAAAAAACTTGCTGGAGAAACATCAGATTTTTTTTGATAAAAAGTGTTTTGTAAAATTAAAAAGAGAGGATTTGCAAAAGTATTTGAACATCTCCCGAGAAGAGGATGAAATTGGAGCTTCGTTTGAGAATTGTACTACAAATGATAGGATGACTGTTACCTCCTTACAGAAAGATGAACCAGCAAAGAATATAGAAAAACCTGCAGCTGAGTTTACAGTTCAACCTATTATTGATCCTGTCGTTGAACTTATCACTCAACAAGCTGAAACTGTAATTCAGGCTACTCTACAGCCTGATGAAAAAACTGATATTGAGAACAAAATTGAACCTGTGATTCAGGCATCTATTCAACCTATGATTGAGTCTGATACACAACCTGTAAGTCAGCCTGTTGAACAACCCATTGTTCTGTCTCAACCTAAAATCCTGACAGATGTTCAAACTGATGATCAATTTATAATTCTGTCTGACAAACAACTAGACCTCCCACCTGAAGTTCAACCTGCTGCTGAATCTGTGATTCAACCTGTGTTACAGCCTGATGTTCAAACTATGGTTCAGATCGACAAACAATCCATTATTCAACCTGATATTACTGTTATTCCGTCTGATATTCAACCAGTAATTGAACCTAATTTACAACTTCTAGCTCTCCCTGAGGTTCAATCTATGCTTGAGTCTGATATACAACCTACAAATGAACCTGATCCCCTGCCTGATGTTCCACCTGTACCTCAGATTGATGTTCAACCTATGATTAAATTTAATGAACAACGTGTTATTCAGCCCAATGATCAGACTAGTAGTCAATCTGATGAGTCTATGGTTTTACCAGTTGTAAGCACTGTTGATGAAGAAGTCGCAGTAACCGTACCTCAAACTGATATTAAACAAATAGTTCAACCTGTCAGTCAAATGGCTAGTGAATCAGTCATAACAAAACCTACACAACAACTATTCGAAGAGATAATTGAAATCGATGATTCGTCTAGCGACGGCGTAGACGTCAATATTGATAAGAATGACAAAGAAAATGCTATTTTTGGACTGATGGAACGACTAGATAATCCAGTATTTGTCAAAGACAAGACGGCCGAACTTTTGAAGTCAGCCCCAATTACTACCCCAGTACCAGTCGAAGCAAAGATCAATGAATTTAAGAACTTACTGTTTAAAGATCTTGGAATAGAAATTGTTGAAAAATCAACACAATGTAAAGATAGCATTATTCCACCTCTCATTACTGATAACAGCAATTCAGTAAGCAACGATTGTGTACTGCTGCAAAGCCCAAAATTGCCAGATTGTTACGTAAAACTTTTGAGATGTGACGAACTTGTGAGGAAATACGAAAATCTGAAATTGCTTAAAAAATGTTTTATTGAATTAGTCCGATGTGATGAACTTGTTCGGAGTTATGCTGAAGCAACTGAACAGTCCGATAATATAATTGACATTGACGTCCATGACGTGCTTGAAGAACCCGCAATGGATGTGGTGCCGTTATCGCGCTGTGGATCGTTTTCAATTCTAGACAATTGCGACCTAATTGACGTTTTGCAAGCAGTTGATGAAATTGAACGAACGAATTCACCAGTAATGGAAGCATACGACACCATTGCTTCTTTGTACAGTTGTAAGACATCTGCAGAAAAACCAACCTATGAAAGTACAGACTGCGAGACTGAATGGCATGGTGACAATTTTATACCAAATCGCAAAAACGTAATGCCGCTAAAATCTTTAGTATTAAGTTTTTTGAATAAGCCTAACATCCATTTCCAACATATGGATAGTGCAATCCAAAATGAAAGAAGTAAAGAACGATGTAACGCCGAATGTACGTCTAGCATTCTTAAACTAAATCGAAATACCGTAATGCCACTCAAATCGTTAGTACTAAAGTTTTTCCACAATCACTCCTTAATTGATCAAATAAATGCTGCTAGATTGAAAACGAAACGTCACATAAGCTTCACACCAAACCGGAAAAGAAAGTCCTATGAAACTTTCGAAACAGACCACAGTAAAATCGCTAAATCTTTTGATAACACCAGTCAAAAACAAAGTACAGATACCAATACACATTCTAAAACTCAAGAAAGTGTTACGGCCATTGAACTTTTAGAAAAGACCAACGATGTTTGCGTGATTGCACACGAAAACTCAATGGATGTGTCTCAAAACTTTTCTAGTACCTCATGTGACAACAGGTTTATCGAAGTAGATTCTAGAACTTCATGCTTAGATGCTAGTGAGGATGAAATAAGTGCTTCTTTGTTACGTCAAGCAGATTTAATACAGACTGAATTTTATATTGACAATGACAAACCTCAATTTCTTACCGACGGTGTACCAAAACCTGCAGAATTGGATACTGACTTTGAAGAGGACACAATATCTGAAATTGAAAACCTTTGTATGGACGCTGATGAAAAACATGCTTTTGATAATACCGATTCAATACTCGAAATTCCGGATGCAGAGTATATTCCTACAGAAAGTAACAAAGAAAGCTGTATTAATACTGATACGACTTCAAATCTGGCAGAAGACACAAGAAAAATCGACGAAGCCTATGAAACATCACCTGAAATTATAAACAGTACTGAAGACATATTGTCACGTGAAGTTCTGCAACTGGATCCAGAAATTATGACTAAACAAGATTGTGAAAATATCGTTGAAGACAATAATACAATACTGAAGGAGTTAGAGGTGACCCTAGAAAAAAGTTCTCAAGATTTCCTAACTGAATCGACAGAAAAGTTCATGGATTTGATCTGTAGCAGCAGTGAAACACAACTAAAAGAAATAAAAACTGTAACTAAAATGTTGGATGAGGTTGAACCCGAACAGGACGCGACAGAAGTCGTTATTGAAGACATTTATGACGACTCTGATAAAGTTCAAGTTAAGCCAGAACAGATCGCAGAAAACAATTGTGAAGACGTTAGTTCAAAATTGGTTCCTACTGAAATGGGCGCCGATAACCTGATAAAGCCGGAACCAAACATGTGTGGAGATGCTAACACAAAATTGACTGACTCTGAAATTTTAGCAGATATTATTTGTGAAAACACTGGTGCAATTTTGGTAGGAACAGAAATGTTAACAGAAGTCGAATCAAAAGTAGACGAGCCTGAAATGCCTATGGAAAACGTCTGCGTCGACTCTAAAATTATAACTACAGAAATTGAACTACAAGACAATACAAATCTAATAAGTTCAGCAATTCTCGAAGAATACCGTGTCAACCAAGTCACATCAATGACATATCCAGAACCAGTATTTTCAAAGAAAAACGTTTGTGAAGTCGCTGACACCAACATTGTGACTACAGAAAAAGAAACTGAATCAAGTTTAGAACAGCCAGGAATGATAACAGAACATATTTGTAAAGAGACTGATACAGTAATGGTAAATACTGGAAAAGAAAGAACAGTCGATTTGAAAATACACGAAACAGAAATAGCCAGGAAAAGAATTTATGAAAACTCTGACGCACATTTGACACAGCCAGAAATGTCTTCGGAACATATCTGTCAAGAAATTGAAATTGAAACAACAGAAATAGATGAAGCTAAAACAAATATTAAAGACCGAGAAATCGATCAACATATTCGCAACAACTTTGATACCACCATGGCAGAGTTAGAAATGACAACTGAAAACATTTGCGGAGATACTAACGAAATATTAATAAATATGGTGATAGAAAAAGAATCTGTAAAAATACTAAACGAGCTAGGAGTGGTCGTTGAAGGCACACAGCTATCAGAGTCAGATATACCTAATGTAAATATCTTTGATGACGCAGATGCAAACATGGAAACAGACGTAATCGATGAATCCGATAGAAATCTAGTAGAGAAAGAGATTGTCAGCTGTATTAACGCTGACACAACAACAAGAGATCCAGTGACAACAACAGAAAGTAATTTTGAAGGGAATGATTCAGTATTTGTAGATTCCGAAATAGAAAAACAATTTGAAATAACACAAGATGAGCCTGAAGTGGTCATAAAAAGCACACAACTTAGAGAGTCCAAAATACCTACTACGAATGTCTCTGAAGACGCTGACTCTAGCGTGGAAAAGACAGAAACAGTAGATGGATCCGATAGAAATCTAGAAAAGAAAAATATCGTCAGCTGTAACAACGCTGCCACAACAAATGTGGATCTAGATATGACAAAAGAAAATAATTGTGAAAAGACTGATGCATTATTAGTAGATTCAAATATAGAAAAAGAAACAAAAACGACACTAGACGAGACAGAACTCGGTATAGCAGGCTTACAATTAATTGAGTCAGAAATATTTACAGGAAAGGCCTGTGCTGTTTCTGACACCACAAATTTAGAAATGACAGGAAAAGTAAATGAAGATTTCAAAGAAGACTCAAATCTATCAGAGCCCGAACTTGTCGTGGAAGTTGTTTGTACATACGCGGATGAAAAGTTAATACTGCCAGTGATAGAAAAAGAAGCCAACACGATACTGAAACAGTCAAAAATAATCGTCACGAAAGACATTTGTGACAACGCTATCGCAACAACAGAAGATATTTGTTCAGAAGGTGGCGCAAAATTATTAGAAACTCATATGGAAATAGATACAAGTCAAGATGAGCCTGAAATAGTCGTTGAAGTTGTTTGTCAATACGCTGATGAAAAACTAGTACTGCCAGTCATAGAAAATAACGCGAATTCAAAACTGAGCATTTACAAAACCACAAATACAGAAGTGGAAGACCCAGAAATAACCTTACCAAGTACTTCTGAAGACATCAGCACTGAACACAAGGCGGCAAAAGGAGAAATGGAAACTAATATTCAAGTGGAAGGATCGGAAATAGTCATTACAAACATTTGTGAAGACACCTACACGAAACTGGAAGAATCAGAAATAGTATCAGGAAATATTTCTACAGCTGCTGATAAAATCAGAACTAATCTCGAGGAACATGGATTAGAAATAGAAACCCATCCACAACTACTAGCGACTGACAAAGAAAAGGTCTTAGAAAATATATGCGAGGGTCTTCAAACTGAATCGCAAGAATCCAGCATAGATGTGATGGAACATGATTATGATGCTATCGATAGAAAATTCAAAGAAATTGAAACTAAATTGAAGAGCATGTTTGAAGACACAGACAGCATGCTAGAAGAGACAGAAAATGCCATTGAAAATTATAATAAAGAACAAAATACAATATTAGAAAGGACGGACCTAGAGCAAAGCATGTTTGAAAATGTCAATGAAGGTATTGGTAAGTTAGTCACTATTGAATGTAAAGAAGATAATGATTTCGATGTTGATAAAATTGGAGACAAGTATTTAGTCGAAGAAATCGTTGACATGCGTAGTGATGAAATCCTCGATGATGAGATGGCTCAAACAGTTCTAACAAGTGCTATAGCCCAAGTGAATGAGTCGTCAATATATGAGCCAATGACACAAGTAAATGAAGAATTAGGGGAAATAGAAACTCAAGAAATAACGCTTATAGATAACCAAGATTCTTTTAATAGAACCATTGAAAATAATATCTTTGGTGCATATTCTAGCTCGTTATTGATAGATTACGATGATGAAAAATCCTCCGAAGAAAATATTCTAATAACACAACAGATAGGTGAGGATGGTTGCGTAGAAGAAATTGAAATTAAGCTCAATTTCCCTAGGATAACATATTCTAAGAAATATCCAAGCGGCTTAATTTTCGATTGCTTATTTAGTGATGCAAAAAACAGAAAGCGTAAAATTGACATGTCAGATGTTAAGGTTCACACAAAGAAGTACAGAAAAGGCAAAAATATAGACTTCCCTAAAATAACTCTCACTACCATGGGAGAATCTGCGTATGCTAAAGAATTCAAACAGTTGATGGATTACTGCAGTTCTGTAAAATTTTCCTACTCGCGGCCATTCCATAAAGAATACATAGACGTGCAAGAAACATTACAGTCATGGCCTATCAATGGCATTTGTAACGTTGAACAATCTGAAACGGAAAACGACGAGAATTTATTTACTGACACAGAACATGGACTAAATACAATACACGATCCAATTATTCAGACATTGGCCGAAGAACTGGAATCCGAAGCAAACAACGAACCAGATTATAAATATTGCGATATAATTGAAACCAATTTCAACATGGGTTTTGGTGAGGGGTCCGGCAGAGTCATACAAAATTTGGAGGACGTATGTGGTACAAAATTTTCGGCTGCGACTCTGTCGGACGTAAAACAAACTCAGCCGCTTTTACTGTCCGAAAATTATGGTAACTGTAAACGTGTGCATAATACAATTAATTTTACAAACACATATGGAATAGAGAAAATACAATCAAACATCAGATGCATTCAAATGAAGGATAAAGTCAGATCCTTTTTCAAGAAGACTATGGCTGAATTAAGTTACGACTTAATAAAGCAACAGGAAAAAGATGATATGTACTCTAATTGTTTGTTTGATTTATCAGACTTTCCATTTGGACTTACTAACCCAGATTTTGTACAGCCTACTCCATTTGAAGCTATTGTGCAAGTTGTTCAAGTTGGTCAACTGCCGGTCAGTGCAGCCGCCCAAAACCCAGTGACATGCGATCCTAGAGTCACTCAAGTATCTAATGTTAGTCCATCTCAATGTTCCGTTGAGAACAGCCCCGGCGATAACCAGTCAGTCATAAAAACTGAGTATACGGAACTGACTACAGCTGATTTGAGTATACCTTTAGCGCAAGAGTACGTGCAACATATCCAGTCAATGCCGATGCCGCCTCATGGCCACGAAGTTATGAACTATCCCATGGGTAGTAATTACGGTATTGACGATCATAACAAATCAGACATCAAAATAGAAATGGAAGAGACACCTGAAATCAAGGAAGAGATAAACGATAATTATGATAACAGTGGCTACCCACCATTGTTTGAAAAAAATATAATGAACAACGTTGATTATTCTCATATAACCCCACTGGAGCCGAATTCTAATGTAACTGTGATGTACAATTATACAGACAAGCATTCTGCACCTGAAGTATATCCACATCTGAAGCAACAAGAACAACTTCAAATGCAGCAACAGTTACATCAGCAGGAACAATACCAGCAAGAACAGGAACAATATCAGCAACAACAGGATCAGGAACAATATCGCCAACAACAGGATCAGGAACAATATCGTCAACAACAAGAACAGGAAAAATATCAGCAACAACAGGAACAAGATAAATATCAGCAACAACAAGAACAAGAAAAATATCAGCAACAACAGGAACAGGAAAAATATGAGCAACAACAGGCACAGGAAAAATATCAGCAACAACAAGAACATGAAAAATATCAGCAACAACAACAACATGAACAATATCAGCAGCAACAAAAACTGATCCAGCAGCAACTTGAGCAAGAGCAACAGCAACAAGAATACCAACAACGACAAATTGAGCAGCAAATGCAGCTAGAACAAGAAAAACAAAAGAGGATGGAATTGCAACAATTGCAGATAAAGCAACAGCAACAAGAACAAAAACAGCGGCGTCTACAAGAGCTAAAACAACAGCAGGAGTTAAAACAACAACGAGAGCAACAAGAGGAAATGCAAAAGCATCAGCAGCGGCTTTTAGAGCTTAAAAGGGCGCAAGATTTGAAGCAACAACAGCAACAATTACAGCAAGAGATGAGACAACAGAAACAACTAGAGCTGAAACAACAGCAGCAAAAACAAAAAGAATTAAAACAACAACAACAGCTACAACTTAAACAACAAAAACAGCAGGACCTGAAACAAAAGCAGCGGAAGCAACAAGAGCTAAAACAACAGCAACAAAAACAACAAGAATTAAAGCAACAGCAGCTGGCACAACTGAAACAACAGAAACAGCAACAACAAGAGCTAAAACAACAGCAATTGAAGCAACAAAAACAACAGCAGTTGCAGCAGAAACAGCAGCAAGAATTACAACAGAAGCAACAATTACAACAACAGCAGGAGCTACAACAGAAACAGCAGCTGCAACAACAGCAAGAGTTACAGCTGAAACAGCAGGCGCAACAACAGCAAGAGTTACAGCAAAAGCAACAAATGCAACAACAACAAGAGTTACAGCAAAAACAACAAATGCAACAACAGCAAGAGTTACAGCAAAAGCAACAATTGCAGCAACAACAAGAGTTACAGCAAAAACAACAAATGCAACAACAGCTTGAATTACAGCAGAAACAACAGATTCAGCAGCAACAGCAGGAGCTGCAACAACAACAGCAGCAGCAACAGAATGGTACACAAGATAAATCAGATCAAATTGCACATGCGATGAACGCGGCGGGAATAACTTCAAGTCCAGACAACAGAACACAAGCTCTGGTCAATATGATATCTCAAAAACTAAGGCAAGGCAATGTCACTACAGGCCATTCGTCAAACAATTTCCAGAAGACAACATCAATCAATGCGATGGCTTTGCAGCAGGCTTTAGCCCAAATACTGCCACCGCCGTTGAATCAGACAAATGGTTCGGAAACTAACCAGCAAACGGCTAATACACACACGCCTCAAGTTCTGCATATAGTTCAAGGGAAGAGTGCTTCAGGGAACCATCAGCAAATCACTCTCGTTGATAATAGTCAACAGTCAGTTATAAACGCACCGAACTCCACACCAGTGTTACATATTGTGCAGAATAAGACTGTACCTCCTGGACCTGCTTCTAACGGTAGTCCCCAACAGACAAATTCATTTAGTGGCCTGTCTTTAGTAGATGGAGGATTACAACAGGGAAATCAACTTCTCCACATAGTAAACGCAGGAAATCAAAAGAACGCAAACACCGGACAACTACTAAAAAGAGTGAATCTTTTGACGAATCTTACAAATGCTCAAGGCGGCAACGAACAAAAAATGGTGCAGTTTGTGTGTAAATCGGCTGACGGAAAATCCATACAGTTGAATGGACCTCATCAACGTAGTATGGTACTAAGACTTCAACCTGTTGAGACACCCAACCTTCAACCTACGCAGCCGAAACAAATAGAAGCCCCAGAAATGAGCCCAACGCACAGCGCCAATAGTAAAGATGCAGAAATAAAATCACGTTCTATATACGAAGAAAATTACGCGAAGTTTATACAAAGTGCGTCACCCAAAACTCCTGGGTCTGAGAAAGGCACAAGCTTACCGAAATTTAACCAAGCTTTTGGCAAACAAGTGTACCAAGATGGAGGACAGAAGAATGAAATTAGCGACGGCAATGCAATGTCACCTAATGATGAAAATGCGGACTGTCAAGCAAACGATAACGCCATGAGTTTGGACCATATAAGTCAAATTGGAAGTCCTCCACTGCTGTTAAGAAAGCCTTCCACATCCCAAGCTCAGCCCAACTTAGTCCAACAAATAAAACAAACGATATCACCAATGAATCTCCATGGGGGTGTGATATATACTCGGCAAATACCTGTAAACCTTGGAGGCGGGCAAACTATCAATCTAATTACTGTCCCGAGTTCAGAAATTGGCGACGAAGCGAATCAAAAACAACAGGGCGAGATAGAGCCATCGATTATAAAAATTGTGCCACAAACTCCAACTCACCCTAACGCAGATGGTTCCGAGGAAAATAATACCCACATTGGGACTGCAAATGACAACGCTCATACGCCTCAACCACAACCACAACCGGTGTTGACACAAATGCGAATAAAGTTACCAATGTTGAGTAAAGCACCACAAATGGTGTCAGGAGGAAGAGTAGTAAGACCATCGTTCTTCCAAATACAGCGTAATGTCATCTCCGGGACTAATCAGCCTGTGTATCAGCAGTTGGTCCTGACAGCAGCTCCACAGCTTGGCCAGCAGACAATAAGACTCCCGCAAGCTCAAACCCCACAAACATCGACATCTACAAACGGTAGGCCAGCAGCTGTGAAGGCTACTCCTAGTGAGAGTCAATCTTCAACTGAATCAATGAGCTCGTCAACATTGGAACAGCTGAGAGAGTTCGACTTGGTCTTAGAACAAGTCAAGGAGAGAAGCACAGTGCAGCCGACGAAATCGAAGTCAAAAAAGAAAAAAGAGAAGGTTGTGGAATCTGCAGCGTCTACCAGCGTGGCGGCCGCCGAACCTTCTCGTTCAACGCCAGCACCGCATAAACAACATCAAGTTCTCTACTCCATCGGGAACACGCAGCCGTTGAACGTTGCTTACGTGAACAGAAAGGGAGCGGCGACCCCAGCTCCTACGTCCACTTCAACAGCCACTACATCTACCTTCGTAAGGTCTCCAGACTCTTCGGGAATTGTCGACTCCTCACCGTCGTCATCGTCACAGATCCCTCACACTGTCACCAGTGAACCGTCGACATCATCAGACTCTCCAGCTCAATCGAAAAAATCGAGCTCGAAGTCAAAATCAAGACCGAAAGCGTCATCTAATCCCCCAAATACATTGAAATTAAACACTACACCTCCTAAGCCGTCGACTCAAAAGCCAGCTGAAGATGAGCAAACCACTCAAAGGATTCTCTACATTTTAGCTGAATACAAGGAACAAGTGGAAAATTCTCCGGACAAAGACAAACCGGCACCACGCCGAAGAACTAACCCTCCGTCAAATCCAGGGTCATCAAAACGCAAAAAGCATCGTCGAAACCGGGACTTAAGTCCTGCAGATGACTCATGCAGAACGATGGGGTCCGAAGACAGCAGTTGCGGCACTTCGCAAGGAGACTGCAACGAGAGCTGTATTGACAGTCATTCACCGCAAGACAGCCCACGTAAAGTCGTTCGTAAACTTACGTTTGACCATGAAACTTCAGCACAGTCAGCTCCCCCGACACCTCAGCCTAGGCCGCAACCGCAACAGCGAAACGTCATCGTTGCTGATGGACAAACTATCACTGTAGCTCGAGGAACGGCTGGCAAACCATCCACAGCCGTTCTCATGCCTGCCAACTACATCTTACCTGTATCTATGATCAAAGGAGGCCAACAGATCGCTATAGTGACGAACAGAGGGCCGAAATTACTAACAGTAGGCGGTGGTGAAGGTGGGGCAACAAACGCTCTACTTTTACAACGTCTGATCGGGCCTGCTGGATTGAAGCCTGTTCTGACAAGACCAGGCGTGCGACATGTTCGCTTACCGACTACAGCGCTTCATAACCTTCAAGCGTTCAACCTAGCGACTGCTACTACAACCATACAACCGCCAGACAGCTCGGCTTCGCCAGCCCCTGCGCCCGCGCCACCCGAACTAATAGAAACGAGAGCCAATAGTTCGCCCTGGAGAACTGAAAGTCGAGAGGAAGTGAAGCCAGAGCGAGGATCGAGTCCTGAAGAAGAGCCGTGGCATCTCCCGGCAACGGCCAATCCACACGACTACAGCTACGAGGAAGTCGTCCGAACAGACATGGACCGGACTGTACTTGTAAGTAGCCTTCTCTTACTTATTTTTTGAACGATATATCTCTTAATATATGTATAATATTCGCTCATAATTCCAAATTGTATTAAAGTCGTCCAAATCGTGTGTGACACACATTTTGCAACTTCAGGACCCGATCCCAGATAGATACAGTCCCGATATGGAAGCGCAAAGGATTTTTGATAAGATGTTCGACGTCGATTCGAAAAGGTCGTACATGGTCGGTTCGCACGACGATTCGCCGCGATGCGGCTACGATATTGACGCGTCAGATTGCGACGATAAGGGCTACCATCAGGTACACCGTATCGTAGAACCGACGCTGATTACCTAAAGAATTAGTCGCCTCTTTAGTAGAATGCACGCATCGATTTATTTTTCTCAGCTGTTCTCTTCGTTCGTTGGTGTGCCGTTTTATGCATTGTGTAGATGTGACAAGTCATATAATTGCGTGAAATGATTGCGGTACTCGTTTGTCGATATGCCACATTTAGTATAAGAAAGTGTTCTGCTCAGTAGAGCGTTAATTGTCACTCAATTCTGAGTGACTACTCTTTCTAAATGCGATATGTGTATAACGCTTGTGTACTGTGGCACTGTTTGAAAGTCATTCACAATTACTACACCTAAATAAAACCGCGAGATTTTCGACCTTGGTCCTAAGGAGACAGTTGAAAACGGCACGTTTTAATTTACGCATTCATTTAAACCCTTGAAAACGAGCATTAAACATGATTAAATTATAAGAATAAATGCCATAAAAGAACAAATATAATATTGTTGTACTTATGCACAAAATGTCACTTCTACACGATGATACCCGGCATCGCCGCTAATGTAACACGGACGAAACATTACTAGGTGTTTATTAATTACTGCCTCCCCTCTTCATTGTCTTTTATTTTGTCATAACTCCTGACCTCGGAGTAAGCTTCATTTCTACAAATTTCTAGCGTCTAGTTTATAATTTTTGCATGATGAACAAACGTCTATCCAACTATTACTATCCATTGTGAAGTCTTTCCCGCATTATAACGCATGTCCCTTCATTCGGTTCATTGTAATTGGAAAGTTTCCTTCATTAGTTGTTGTGAAATTCAATCTAAATGTGTTAGTTAATAAGGTATATTATTGTTCTTATGAAAATGTGTTTGAAATGGAAAGCTTTGCTTTGTCGTCATCGGAACCATTCATTTTGTTGGGCAGGTATCATTTATGTAGGCTTTGGGAACGATTCATTACTGTAGCTTCATGCTTAAATTTTTTCTTTCGTCTATATTGGAAAATTAACTAGTAAAAAAAAAAAAAAACTGTATAATAATATATAAACTGAATAATACTAAAGCTTAAAGATTATCCTTAAAATAATCAAAATGCTATAATATTATAAAAAAAACTGATAAACAACAATCAGTTAACATCGAATAACATGCGATAACAAAACATTTAACCAAAGAAATTTGTTTCCTTGCTGTTAAATTCTTGAATAACAAACAATACTGACGTATATTCTTCTGGTATAGGTTGTGCAGAAGAAGGACGGATCCCACCACAGACAACATCGTCTGACCCACGTCTCCGCAGCCGCTTTGAGGCATAAATATGCCATACTGGAACATGAGCTACGATTACAGGTAATGTGTCTTAGTATTCTAAATAACAAATTTGACCAAAGCTTGTGGAACGCTTACTCAATAGGCTTTCCTTAAGGTCTCAAGAACTGTGGTTATGCCAGGGAGAGTGGTTATATCTAGAAAAATTTGTCATCTTTGACTCTATGTTGATTTTAATACGACACGGTTGTCACAGTGGCTATGCGTTTGACTGCTGTGTTACGTCTTGCGGGTTCGATCCCCGCACGATACAAATATTTGTTTGATTTACAGGTAGTTATTCCGGGTCTGGGTTACATGAGTTTAAATGTTTGAATACGCGCCCACGATACAGGAAAATTCTTAGCGTTTCTTTATCGTGTGTTTGGGCTCATTGGCCTCAGACTTTGCTTAACACCGAGAATCAACTTAATGATTTTAATCTAGACATGCTGGTTTCCTCACAATGTTTTTCTTTACCAAAGCAAGCTATGTTGACTATGTTTTGTAGCTTTATATGTTTTACACAATTATGGTTGTATACAATGAAGTGGTTCCTATCTTTGTGTTAAATATTTTTTGGGAATGACTGTATTCATAAAAAAAACGGTTTTGGCTTTGATGTACCGCACAGTCGAGCTACACGATAACTGACAAATGCTTGCACTAGACAGGTCCACTCGAATCTGCGTGGTGCTTTCTTATTCTTAAAAAGACCATTTCAGACCTGCGTAGTCCTCATGTTTGTTGACTAAGATTATTGGACCGTAAAAGAGACTGTGATCTTTGTACCGGTTTCGGCAGTGCTGTCTCAGAGTAGTCGGGAACGAAACACCGGCCTCAACTAGTTTAAAAAAAAAAAACAAAATCGATGTGTTGAAGTTTTTTGTAAAAACCTACTTATCACAGTGTGTATGTATCACTGCTTACCATCATGCTACTTCATCTTTATCGCATTTTCTCAATTTCTTCCTTATTATGATTTTTCTATGTTTTATTTCTGTTTTATTAATATAATACGCATGTATCGAATAGGAGTATCTTTCACAGAAATCCTTGTCGGAGGAATGTGAGGATCTTGGCGTGGACTCTCCGTCGGCGTCGGAGTTGTTCCCGGAAGCTGAACTGCTGTTTGCGGCGTCGCCTGCACATGATCATACGCAAGACCATGGACATCATTCTCACACTCGTAAGTCATGATAATCAAAGATATTATATTAATAAATGGTCTTCGAAGAAATTGTATGGATTCAGGGTGACTAATAAGACCCGGAAAGCACCGGGCTATATAACCAGAGAAAATGAATCCATTGATCACGATCGCGATCACTGTGTAGGGCTCCAGACAGTGGCTATTTTGGCGCAGCTCATTGGCCATGCGGCAGACGTGGCAAACTAACTGGCTTATATCAATTTATACACAGTCCACAAACCACACACTGCTACTTTTAAATCAAAAGTAAATTACTCACAAATCTATTTCATTTCCAGCACAACCACTACTACACCACGGCATCTCGCAACCGGACCTAGACGATCAGATAGCCACGGACCAGCTGCTGCAACGTCCAGACATGCACGACGACCGAGACCTCGGCATAGGGCTGGAGGACGTCGGGATTGTTACCGTCAGCGAGGATGGCATGCAGGCGACTATACAGCTGGACCAGGAGGAGTTTGCGAGATCACATCCTAATACTACGTTCCATAGTGAGCCTACTGATGAAGGAGAGGTTAGTTCTTCTTAATCTAATTAACACCAAGAACTCATGTTTAAAATTAACTTTTGTGTTACATTTAACTAACACTTCATTTTTATGATTTCAGATAAGCCAACCCTTTACGATAAGCGGTCTAAAAGGTCGACACATAACATCGACAATATTCCACGCGAACCGTGCGCCCGGTACAGTACTCATGACCGCGCCACAGACCACCGTGATATCGCAGGCCAGCGCTGAGGGCAGCGGGGTACACAACGCCGTCAAGTACGCAGATATAGACAACATGATCAACTCGTTACCCGGGCCTCACACGCACAACAACATCAACCTGTCATCAGTACTCGTTAAAGATGACGGTCTCACTAGATTCGACAGCATTCTGAATGATAACAGAGAACTACACCTCTCTAATACAGCGTCCCACATCGTGCATGCAACCGGCAACAACACAACACAAGTGATCAGACGTGTATGCTACGGAAACAAGAGAGAACAAGCCTCAAGGTTCCTCATGGACGACTCCGAAAATATCATGGCAAGTCATCATGCCAAAATGATGGAAGATTCCAGAGACTTCGGCGACGTAGACGATGATGAATTGTCTCCCGAGCGAGCCGAACTGTTTTGGGAGTCAAGTCAGTCAGAACGAGAGACCCGGCGACCTTTAGACTTCAGCAGCGACAGTGACAAATGCTGTAAAAGTCCTTCGTTCGAGGAGAATAATTCTACTGATTCGAGCGGGCTAGGAGCTCACATGAGACTGGACTCGGTGATAAAAGACGCGCGGGGGATCGAGCGGCGCGGCAGTGCGGACGGCTCGTCCGCCGACGACGCGCACGACGCGCACGTGCCGCCGCTGCGCACGTACCCGCCCAAGCGCACGCACCACGCGCACGTGTCGGGCAAGACGCGCGCGCCCTCCCCGAGCGCGCGCCACGCGGCCCACGCGCCGCACGCGCCGCACGCGCCCGCACGGCGCCGCGCGTCGCCCCGCGGGCTCGTGAAGCGCGGCTGCCACTGCTGCAACGGGGAGCCCGCCCCGCCCCGCCCCAAGAAGCCGCGCCAGAGGAAGCCCAACCTTGACTTTACCGCTAACTGAACATAGACATATTGTGATTACCGATTTCTACATTAAAAAGGCTGTGGCATTATGAATGTTATACTCCGTCTGCCACGCGCCAGACTGAAACGCGATCTCTTTACTGACGAGGTTTCACTTCTTAGGTGTATTATATAAAAAAAAAAGTTGTTGAAATTGTTTTGTATATAATTTTATAAGTAAATAAACCGGTAGCTAAGTTCACAGCAGTTTCGATACGTGATTTTTATTTTTGTTAAAAGTTAATCGATTGCTTTTCGTAAGTTCCTTGACGTGTTATTAATTTCTAAGTTATGTCACCGATAAGTTCAAATTCGTTTTTATTTCTAATACGAAATGACGACTTTTGTATTGTTATATTTTTTCTTGTAATATATTATCCATAAACACTTTTTGTATTGATGTATAACTGTATAAAACTGTATTTCAATAGGTTACCTCTAATAAACGTAAGTGTTTCCGTTAGTGATTACAGCCATACTCAAATATGAATTTAATCGTCTTAGCGGTGTAGATGTATTAATTTATACCATAGCCCTTCATAACAATGCTAGACTGATGTTTAGGTAAATGATTTGATTATTTAGCGCGTTGTCTTTTCATTCGAGCCAATATATATTTTTGATTCAATACTTATAGTATGCGCATAGTTTTAGTTATAAGCGACTTCCATGTGACACAGCACAAAGTGAACTATTCAATAAATAAAAGACGATGGGAGCTTTAACTTCGGGTGATTTGAATTATTTTTGAGATTACGTTTATCAAAATACTTCGGTGCCAATAGTTTACTTCGGCCATCTATACTCACCTGTGCTTTATATTACGTTTCCAAAGGGCGTTAATATCGCTGTATTTAGTAAATAAATATATAAACATTTAATAGTAGCAAATGTGTTACGCTAGTGTGAATTTGATATAGTGTAAAACATGTAAATAAATTTTTGATCCCCAATTTTTGTTCAGGGGACCGTCTAGTCACTATAGTACCGATATGATATAGCGTTATACGTGTTCGCAGACTCGGCAGAGTTCGAGGTTGTCCGATGCCCGCTGGCTAACCGGAGCGGCTTTAAGCCGAATCATTAATTTTCCTTGCAGTATTCTACCGCTTGTATATAAAATGCCATAATAGATAATGACGATTACAATGGTACATTTATCTCTTAAATCTACAGCATAAAGTGAGAAAAATTATCAAAAAAACAATACTAACACTAAGTTATCGGCGATTAGAAGAAAGATTCATTCCGAATTTGTAAATAGTGGAATGAGGGGTGTTTAAATTTTAGTGAATTTAGTGAGTTTCGACCTGTTTTGGGTCGTCTAGAGAAATTGTATTGGGGTAATTATGTGCACTCGATGGGTGATTATAACCCATAGTATAACTTAATTTAGTCGTAAGATCGTGTTATTGTGTGACGGCCAGTAGTTTCCCGACGCACGTCCGCTGCGAGGCGTGGTCGGCACGCGAATGGCAGCCTCCGCTAAAGACACTAAAATAAAACAGATCCAATATTACGACTAACTTAAAATAATGTGAGAGTTTTTGAAACCTATGTATTATTTCGTTTTGGAAGAAAAAAAAAAATCTGCCATTTCTAAAAAAGTAAGGTTCGAATTTTTTATATATTCCAAGCAAGTTGTTATCGTTCGTATAATATTGTAGGTAGCGTCGTACCTCCGATATTATTTTCCGGACGGAAAAATACAGTATTGCAAATGCGTTTTGTTATATTTTTCACTTAGATGTTTAAATTTATTAGCTGTAAAGGGAAACTAATAATTAACGTTTAGGAGTTTCTTCATTATTTTTTAATTAAACGGATTGTGTTTTTGTGATTACATACTGTAAACATTATTTTTAAAAGTGCTACAGAAAAAAAAAATGATCATTAAAACTTATCTATTAAACAAATGGGGATTTTATTTAATTTCCCACTTCAAAAATCATTTGTAATCACTTTCTAGAAAACAGCTTTGATAATTTCGATGAAAAAGGTGTCGGCGGGGCGATCTTGTTCCACGCGCGTCTCGAAGAGACGATAGCAAAGCAGAGGGGCCTGCTGGGGTTGCGGGTTGTTCGAAAAAGTTACCGGGGCCCCGGAACATAAAGGATGAACCCACCCATGTTCCTTGGGTGGGTTTAAGTCGGTAATAGTTTGTCACTCACCCCCGCTGCGCTGAGCTTTGGATGATTTGATTATACTGCGATTGTGAGTTAAATGTTTGTAAATCGCACGCAGGAATACCTAATGTGGGGCAACGTTATAAAAAAAAACCTCACTTGACTGTGGGTGAAGTTATTTGATGATTACCCATCAGTAAAAATGAAAACTCGCAAATATGGGCAAAACCGTTACCTCCATTTACACCCGCTCAGGTACCAGAAATGTTAAGACAGAATTAAACAAATACATTGCTTATAAAAGTTATTTACTTACAGTGACACATTACAAGCTAACACAGCGAAAGGTTGAAAACATCAAAAAGTGTAGGGCTTAGGCCAAATTCATGCGGATCACAGAGGTAATGGGATTATTACCCCAAAGGTTGGCATTCCCACTCCAACAAGTATTTTGAAGTCGGACCTATGCCAATAATTACAAATAATTACCTATATTTATTCAGTCTTCATTACCTTACAAATAACGTAGATTTAGGAAAAGTTTTCTCCATATTTTTTATCAATGACAAGACTACAAGATGTTACATAAAGGCATACCTAGCCTCATTGTGGTCCCTTGGACCATGAAAGAGGACAACTGTTGTCCTAAGAATTCTTGAAATTTGCTCGATCATCTAATTATAGCATAGTAATACTAAAAAAAAAACCAGCCAAGTGCGAGTCGAACTTGTCGACTTGCACCACACAGGGTTCCGTAGCATCAAACATTACAACATTATTAACGCTCATTCAAAATAAATGGGACATTCAACCGCAAAACTAATTTTGTAAATTGTAAAACCTTTGCATGCCCATCTGACGGTAAAATATTGAGATCATTACTACAAAAAAACACCTATACTACACTATACCCATGTGTGCAAAGAAAAGAAAAAGAAAATACCTAAATAAAATAAAATCTGGTTCTTCTAACCTGACAGATGTGTTGCTGGGGAGTTTGTCCCGCCACTTCTTCCCAGCTAAAACACTAGGAAGTGGCGAAGGGCAGGGCGTTTTTGTGGGACTGTCACTTGTAATGTGACGTTCAAAAAGTGCTGATATCAGCTTAATTTGAATAAATTACTTTTGATTTTGAAATGGTGATTTGGTCTTTATAGTTTTAAAAAACCGGCCAAGAGCGTGTCCGGCCACGCTCAGTGTAGGGTTCCGTAGTTTCCCGTCCGTCACAATAAGTGTTCCCAGTTATAAGGCCAACCGAACAATTTGGTAATACCCGATCCAATGTAATAAGTACCTACAGCGCCATCTCTCGGGGAATTGGGTTACTAATTAATACAAAGACGTGCAATTTCGGTGGTAATTTTGGATTGCGCGAACAGATTTCAATAATTCTTTTTTTGTTTGAAAAAAGATACGTTCAGGATAATAAAATATGTAAACATTGGGACACATTGTTTTTACTTTTGGAGCGATTATTTCCGAAATTATTGTATTATCAAAAAATGATCTTAGTAAACCCCTATTCATTTTTAAATACCTTTTTAACAATATATCACACGTTAGGGTTGAAATAAAAAAAAAATCACTTCCCACTTTACATATAGGGTGGCTACCCTAATAAAACATTTTTTTTCAAATTTTTATTTTACTACTTTGTCGGCGTGATTGATATACATATTGGTACCAAATTTCAGCTTTCTAGTGCTAACGGTCACAGAGATTAAGCGAGGACGGACGGACGGACGGACGGCCAGACAGACAGACATGGCGAAACTATAAGGGTTCCTAGTTGACTACGGAACCCTAAAAAAGACATAGTTACGACTGCAGTCTGACGGAAAATTGATGATCAAATCGATTATATATTCTATGCAGGTTTTTTTTATACATAGGTACTCGTTTTTTTTTTCTTTAGAGATACGGATCCCTTAAAATGAGCTATTGCTGTGACGTGTGATGGGAGAATGGAAGAAAAGTGATGTCGATGATGGTGAACAAAAGTGTCATATCGTATGCTTTGCAATCAATCTTGTTCTTACAGGTCTTGTTGTTATTCCGCTGTCCAAGTTCTTTTCTCTTTCAACTTCTTCATAATACCAAGCACTTCTATCCTAAACTCTAGTCTTTCATCTTCAGTATACTTCACAATTGTCGGCAATAGTGATGCGAAGAACGCTTCATCCTCGTTCATAATCCTTGGATCATTATCATCAACTTCGACAAAGTCTAATGTACTATATTGATCATTCACTGATATATCGTCATTTGTATTGGACTTTTTAGATTTCTTCTTACTAGAAACTGAATCGGTATCATCAGTAAATATGAATCGATTTGACTTTCTTTTTGTTCGATTGCTTTTTCGGCCATAACTGATTTCGCTAGCAAAATCAGTCGACTTCGCATCATCAAAGTCACGTGCTTTGGCGGTTTTTTTGTTGACATAACTTGTAACATTACTTATAGTCAAACTGGTAGAAGATTCTGGTTCAATTTCAGTAGTGATAGTATAACCAATATCTGGTTCTTCCTTCATAAAAGACGTCGTTGAGTTAATTATTTCTGTAGGCCGTTCACTTTCCGGTATAATTTTTGTTAGGAATTCTAAATGGTTGTAAAGAAGATATTTTTTCTTAGGTCTACCCATTTTCGTTTTGAGGCTTTTGATGAACGTGTCCCGGATGTTTGTCCACTTGTTGAGGATTAATTCTCCTGGAACAAAAACGGTAATCAGGTATTTCAACATATAAAATGAAGTGGCTGCCGCTGTCTGTTCGCTGAGAACTTTTTTTTTAAGCTATGCGACGGATTTTAATGCAGTAATAAATAGAGTGGTAGTCAAGAGGGAGGTTTAAATGTATAATATCCCAGGCTACGTGGCTGCAAACGCAGGATGCAGCTATTTAATTTATATTGCAAAGGTTGTCCGATTGTGTTAGCATATGCGTTAACCTTGCAGTAATAATTAAGGTATTCATCAACCTAAACTTTTTCCCAACAATGTTGGAATCTCCTTGCAGTCTTCCAAATGAAGATATAGAAGATATGGAGCGTCTGCCAGTTTGGCCTTCACAAGTTGCTAGGTAGGCAACACACCCTTTGACAAGACTGGTTGTAACTTGTAACAACTGTGACAGTCGTAGGACAATTACAGAACTACGAATAGCGGACGGGACCAACTGCAAGACCTGCTACCTTACCATGACGTGTTAAAGCAGAATTTATTCCGCTGAGGGAAAGGGACAGAGCTATACAGGGTGTCTAGCACCATCTCTTTCACTCAGGGGAATAAGTTCTGCTTTAAGATGTCACAGTAGGCCTACTGCTTTTAGAGTAGACCATCCATTACATGCCTCGGGTAGGCATGTAATGGATGGTCACCTAGTTCTGCAAGCGTTAAGTCTTGTAAATTGGCCCGTGTAGCTCTTATTATTTATTAAGGAGCCCTCCGTACCTATATAAAATCATAGCTTTCATGCAAGCCCTAAATAAGCAGCTGGAACTTAGCCATACCACAGAATACATAATACACTACTGGAAAAAATAAAGGGATAAAAAAAAATTCAACAGAAATTTCACTTCGAGAGAAATGGTCGTACGGGAAATATAAAAGGAAATTGTAGCTCCAAGTGTCTAGTTTTTGGATTAAAACTTTATACCTAGCTTCTGTGGTTTTTGAGTAATCTTAAAAAGACCAGCATTTTCCTGTTTGTCTGCAAACGGAAAAGGCCAATCTCTCGCGTGACGATACGGTAGCTATCGAACATTTCAAAAAACGGCCAAGAGCGTGTCAGACTTGCACACCAAGAGTTCCGTACAAACTTGCGACATATACAGTTTTTTTTCACAGCACAAAGGGACTACAGACTTGAGTACCTATACGGTTTTAATTTCAACTCGATACCTTCACGAATTCCCGAGATAAAGGGTCTTGACAGACAGACGGACAACAAAGAGATCCAATAAGGGTTCCGTATTTTTTTAATTTTTGAGGTACGGAATCCTAAATATCAAATTGTTAAGAGACATCAAATAAGAAGTTTGTTTCCATTACCCGTAATTCTCTTTTCTTCCGGCGTCATTTCTTCGTACGTTTCTTCTAAATTGTTGAATATTTCTTCCCAAGCGCTTCTACGTTCCATTCTATCTTTATAATTCTCAATAGTTTTATCCCACAAACACGGTCGATCTCTCACATAACTTATTAAATCTATCACATTATATTTAAACTCCCTCATTATGAAGTTATTTCTAAAGAAATTTAAATAACTATGAAAACAGTTTGTGTGAGCTGTTTACACTCCCTCGTCTGACACGTCACTACTGTTGCTACGGTTATCCATTTCTCGGATCGGATAGTGTAGCTCTGTCTCTTTCTTTGTACGTATGAGTGAGCGAGACAGACGAACGGCCCGAGGTCACCGACATGGCGTCGCGAATCTGGCTGCCAGCATCGGGTTTTTCATCGCCAGCGTAAGTTGAGCTTCGCTTACGTATGAATAGTTGTATTTTGGAGGTAAACGAGAATGGTTGTTAGTATTCGTGAACATTGTTCGTAACAAAATGTCGAACCGTAGAAGAGATTGTATACTTTACGTTTTGAAGGGAGCTGGGATATAATTATGATTATTGTGATAAAATCTTTGGATATAGAGAAAATGTAGTTTTCTATAAAAATGCTCTTTTTTAATATAAATGGAACATGTAAGTAAGAGATACCATTAAAGTTTTTTTTTTTTATAATCGATCCGAGTTTTTTCTACCTAAGCGCCTGATAATTATAAAGCATAAATGTTGCTTGTATGACACATTTAGTTTATTAACAGGTGCTTTCAGTACCTCTGTCTGGTCCCATGAAATAAAAAGAAGAAGTAGATCTTACTCATTAATATTAACGTAATATACGAAAGCCAAAAAAAATATCGGCTAGCCTAGACCTTGATTAAGGAACTGACATTAAATTTTTTTTGTTTGGTTGCGCTTGACCATTCAGGGTAGAAGGTACACCTACGTGAAAACTGTTACCTACTTCCGAATATCGTTTTGAACTGAACCACCTTCATTTTATGTACAACGAATCTATCATTGTGTTTAGAACCCCATTTTTTTAAATGACTAACAATGAAGTTTCTATGTGTTGGTTTAGAATGTTATAGGTAATGTAGTTTCTGCCTATGTTCAGGGGAAAAAGTCTGAATTTATGTGTCTATGTGTGACTGTAAAAGATGAGTAGGTAGGCTGTGTCGACAGCGCGTTTGTGTTGGGCCTGCCAGAGTCAAACAAACAAATCTTTCCTCTTTAATAAATAAAATCTATTAAATTTATATAGTTCTGGCATTTGCCCGCGGCTTCGCTCGTGTTAAATTCGGGGTAACACAGTTCCCCTTGCGCTTTATTTATTTGTAATAGCAACGCTAAGTTTTCACGTTTCTTCCCTCTTTCTCCCTCACAAACCACTTTTTTTTTTAAATATTAGCCTATGTCCGTCTCCTGGTTCCCAACTATCTCTGTACGAAAATTCATCAAAATTGGTTTAGCTATTAAACCGTGAAGAGGTAACAAACAAACAAACTCACTTTCGCTTTTATAATATTAGTCAGGATAGAAAACTAATTTGACATTTTTACTTTTTAAGTCCATTTATTGTTTTCTTTACATAAAATTATATTTTTAAATATTACTTACTCTTAAACATTACTTTTTATATTATTACCCGGGTAAAAAAGTAGTCTCAAAATTCGCGGCGATCGGCAACAGAGTTCTTCAATGTATCGATTGACTGCGCGCGCATAGAAAACTGTCACTACGTTTTGTATGTGAAAAAACCATCCTGACATCGCCTCCGAGGTTATTTTTTCAAGTTTATTAACAATTCGAGAAATTAATTTGCCAAAATCAAACTAAACACTTAGTTCTTGACGTTAATAAGTGATATGTGACGGATTTACAATAGGTTTTACAACTATGGTATTTTAATTTTGTACGTGAATTTTGCCGGTTCTAGGCCAAAGGTATGTTCCTATATTTATTATTTAATTTAGCGTTGTTAACAACTAAGTGTTACTATACCAGTGGATGAGCTAAAAAGCCTGTTTTAGACTCTGTTTTCAAAGGAAATAGCGGACATAATGTCAATTTAGGGCACAAAATCAGCTGATCGATAAAGAAGCGGTTCATCCTGGCTAGGCAGTGCTTATATGAGCGTTAAGAATTTACATACATGGAAATCTATTCACCTAGACACTATTCTAGCCTTCCAGAGGAGTTTTACTTGAAAACTTCTGTAAATATGCGTCCATTTTGAGTAACGATCCTTACGAAGATTTTTCAATGCTGTGTACCGTTTTCCGGTAGCTTCAGATTTCAATATAGTTCTAAAAGTACTTAATAGTTATTATTCCTATATTAACTGTATAAGTGCATTCATAAGATAGGTAGCAGATTCGATCTAATGCGCATTTCAGCAACTCTTTCACAATTTACACAACTATTTCACGATTCAATCGTAACTATTAAACATGTATGCATATAATGAGGTTATTAAAATTACCTTAGTAAGTGAATTAGGCATAAAAATGTTACCCAAACCCAATTTTTATTACTAGCCGTAAACTTGGTGCAAAATGTTGTTCCAATCCAATATGCTATTTTATTTTATCAGGCGTTAGCTATTAATTTCAATTTTCAATATCATAAGAAGTAAGAATATTTTTTTGTTGATTATTCTGTCGTCTAAGCAAAGAATTGGTTTTGAAAGTTCTCGACTTATCAAACAGTAAATGAAAAGCAATTTTATAATCAAAATATGACTGAAGATTTTGTTTGTAATTCGAAAATCAGTCAGTATATTTAATCTAATCTTAAAAGATTAGTGGTGTTGTATACATACTGTCAATTCGTCCGATTTTACAAACTTTTTAAAAGCTTTCTAGAGTACCTTACTCCAACGTTTTATTAAATACATTTTCACATAAGTAAAGCCGTGGGCAGAGCTAGTTTATCAAAAGAAATGAGAGATCTTATCTAATATACCTATATAACAAAATACGCAATGCGTTGATAAGAAAGTCATAAATAAACATACATAGATAGATACAGTTACTTAAGCATGATTGGGATCGCAAAATTCATTAGTTATTTACTGACTCTATCGATTGGTTTTACCCTTGAGAACATTTGCTTGTTATTTATAGAAAACTCCCATTACCATAATCGATGTCAAAATGGAATGCAGTGTAAAATAGCCACTTTACACAATGGGCAATGCTGGACGATTTTACCCCTATTCGCTAATTGGCAATTAGTAAATTGTTGAGTGTGTTTTATTGGATTCTTATGCAGAAAAGGAGTCAATGTGTAGGTAGCTAAATCTTTAGCATTTAAAGGAGCTGTTTTAAATTCACTCCGTTACAGCAAATATACTCTGACTCTGTCGTCATTTATTAAAAATTAAATTAAATATTAGTCTATTCTTAATTGAGCTGTCGAATGGCAAAGAGAAACGGTATAGCCAGAAGAAGTCTGGTTGACTGTTTTCAATAATGATGGACTAGGTACATACGACCACACATCAAGCGCATTTCCAGTATAATATAGCCCAGCTTTTTAGTAATTTTGAGTTTGGTAAGGTTGCTTAATGGTAGAGTTGTATACCTGAAGAAGAAAGGGGGAGAGAAAGATAATATTTTTCGATCACCACGCGGGTTAAAGTTACCGTTAGCCCGAAGTAACTATGCCACACGGACGAAGTCGCGGGCGGGAGCTAGTACCAATTAAAAAGAAAATATGAAAATGACAATGACTTAATTTCTATTTAGAAGCTTTTACATATTACTCAAAAAGTGCTTACGAACTTTTCAAAAAAATTGAGTTTCATCTTTTTTACCGTCAAAAGGACTGCGCGTTCCAGAACTTAATTGTTGAGGCAGCGAGGTAATTAAACATGAATCAGTGCAGAGTAAAGCGATGTGGAGAAGTAAATTAAGAATACTGACCTTGTAGGCATTTTAATTGTTACAGACAATCATGTGGACGGTATGCGTACCGGGATGGGCCGCAGCCGTGGTTGCCGGCGCCCTGATACTGTACGGCAGCTTGGATGTCGCCTACTTCGTGCGTATGATGTACACCGTGGCTAAGGCACGGTATTTTAAGAAGAAGGTCTGCATTATGGACACTACGGAAGTTTACGGTAAGATCCTCACGCTATTCGGCCCGGTTCCAATGAACACAACGACTCGTTTTGCTTACGGATAGTTGTATTTTGACATATTCTAAGAGACTTATGTCAAAATTCTATCCGTAAGCAAAACGATTCGTTAGCAAAGTAGAGAAACGCCTAATGAGTTTCGTATAGCAATGTTTCAGTACTAGAGGCGTTGCGCGTTGTTTGATAGAGATACCGCGGCCCCGGAACACAAAAAGGAACATGGATGGGTTTAAGTCAGCAAAAGTCTTACGTTACCCCCGTTCCGCCCACAGCGGGGGAGGTACAAGTAAAAGAGGGGTACTAAAACATTGTTATATCGGAATGTTCATCATCTATTTAATGATCGTTCCATTACCTCAGTATTTTGGACAAGATTGAGGTCAGAAGTAGACTTTATTAAATAAAAACTCAGTTTTAGGGTTTCGTACATCAAAAGGAAAACACGGAACCTTTATACGACCCTTACACTTTGTAGTCCGTTTTTTCTTTTCTTCTTTCTTTTTTGGGACTACTCACACACGGCTATCTGATCCCAAGCTAAGCAGAGGTTGTGTTATGGTAACCAGACAACTGATATACATACTTATATAATTTATAAATACATACATATTATAGATAAATCACAGCCAGACACAGAACAAACAATCATGCTCATCACACAAAGTTTATCCTGGTTGGGAATCGAACCCACGACCAACAGGCCCATCTGTTTGTCTATCAATACCCTTGAACTCGGGAACGCGTGGAGGTATCGAGTTGAAATTAAAACCATATACTCAAGTCTGTGGTCCTTTTGTGCTGTAAAAAAGCAACGCTCTAAGTCTACGCAGTCAGAAGATATGGCTGTTTATGTCGCAATTACTGAACCCTCGGTGCGCAAGTCCAAACCGCACTCCTCCGGTTTTTTTTTCCAATGTTCTAAGAATGTAAAACTCCAACAACCGGTATCACAAGACTAACTGTTCCCCGCGGTTTCACCCACGCTGCTCAGCACCTGTTGGTAGTAGCGTGATGTTATATAGCCTATAGCCTTCCTCAAGAAATGGACTATCCAACACTAAAAGAATTTTCCAATTGCAACCAGTAGTCCCTGAGATTAGCGCGTTCAAACAAATAAACTCTTCAGCTTTATAATATTAGTATTGATTAGTATAGATATATATATTCGGGAAAAATCTTGGTAGCTGATGAGCCTCCAGCTACTACACATCATTCCTTCACGTCTTTCAGGATGGTGTCTCATGAATGACATTGACACCCTGCTGTACCACATGAACAACGCCCGCTACCTCCGCGAGCTGGACTTCGCTCGAGCTGACTTCTATGAGAGAACTGGTCTCTACAGCAATATCAAGTCTGCTGGAGGGGCGGTGGTGCAAGCTGCTGCCACCATCAGATACAGGCGGTTCTTGAAACCTTTCACCAAATTTACTATTACTTCCAAGGTAAGTATTTTTGAGGTTTTTATATTAATAAGTAGGATTTAATAATAAAAGTCATTCGGGTTGATATTTAGGTTAAGCCGCGCTTACCTAGGTCTGAGGATAGGTAACCACCCGTTACACGCCGAGTTTTGTTAGTCCAGGATGTCATTTGTAGATCTTTGTCAGTTGATACAGATATTCAGTATCCCGAAAGTCTGACAACCAGTCTTACCAAAGGGCATCTTATTACCGAGTACTGTATTGAGGAGGTCAGATAGATAGTCGCTCCATGTGAAAAATTGGTATTCAGGTGAATCGGTTTAGACTGGTAGCCGACCCCAATATAGCTGTGAAAAGATTAAGCAGATGAGGAGTCTTCCAACACGGTGGTTTTTTTTAACGTCAAACTAAGAAACCCTTCGTTTTTGAAGTCCGGGTAAACCCGCACTAGGATTTCTCCTGTATCGTGGGTGCATTTACAGACATTTAAACTCACATACACAAACAGACCCCGAACCACTATCTGTAGGCCATCCAAATACTTGTTCTGGGCGGGGATCGAACCCGCGACACGCAGTGCCGCAGTCGATATACAACAAGTCTTCTTAAATCCTCCCAGGAACTTTTCCGCATTTCATACTTTAGTTTAACACCTTTTCTGTCTTTTTCAGGCAATATACTGGGATGACAAGACAGTCTTCATGGAGCACGAGTTTGTAGGCCCCGGCGGGTTTGTCCACGCTGTAGCAGTGTGTCGGCAGCGTGTGATCGACACCTCTGCTGCAGCTATAGCAGAGTTATTGCTGCAGTTGCACTGTGGTGGAACCTGCAAGCATCCGCCGGAGAAGATGCCTCCAGAGGTACGTGTGTGAGTTATTGAAAGAACTGGCTCCACAGATAGTACTGATTAAGCATCTGTTCAGGGTAGAAACTTTCAGAGAGGCAGTAAGGGGAATTACTTGAACCGGTGCAGCTGCATTTAGTTTTGTAAGTAATATACATATTAGTACCATGATTACCATGCATTGCTCAAAACTGATACAAGTAAGTCATCATAGACACTTCGGACAACATTCGTTAAAACCTTCGTCTAAAGAATTTTTTTGTCAAACTTTCCAGTTGGAGCTTTGGGTCCAATGCAACGAGCTAAGCTCGGCTCGGCTTCGGGGCCCAACAGCCCCACTACCACAACTTGATCCAGCCCAAAACATGGCCTGTGGGGAGATAATACCTGCCTCAGTTGAGTGAAGCTATCCCTTTCACTGCCCAGCCGAGCACACCCCTCACGACAAGTGCGAGTGAGATAGCAACAGGGTGTGCTTGCTCGACAGTGAAATTTTTGCCAGTTGACGCGCGAACGTCGCGGTCTACGGACGTGTCTTAAATGAATTTAATGCTAATAAAATGGTTATTAGTGTTAATTTCTTTAACGGATTGAACGGACAAATTGTTTGAAGCTATATAAGCAGCGGTGCTTCTGTGTTAACATAAAATGTATCTGTATTTAAGTGTTTAAATGATATAAAAATTTAAACGAAAGCTTCTGATATTTATTTAGTGTTTCTAATTCTTTAATCACTTGCCGATTGATGTTGTTTTTGTAAGTATATTTGTCGTGTGTTTGTTTTCATCATGTGTATTTTCTAATATAACTTTAATTATGAATTGAATGTAATGAAACAGCAATTTGCTTATCATAATTGTACAATGTACATGTATTTATTTAAATGGGTATATATTAATTAAATATAATGATATCGTCGAAATATTGTGATCTTCTAGCTAAGCTAGGTTAAAGATATTATTATAATACTAAGGCTTAGTACACATTGAATTTACCGGACATACTCAAAGAGAATCTCGTGTTTTGTTAACTTTTTCAACCAAATTTGAAACATTGTTACGAAACACATCTTCAAACGAAATCCAGAACTATAATACTCATCAGGTCAGGTCAAACAAATTCAATCAAATTGATGCAAATAACATCTTCTTGGTATTCCTCAAAATAGATTATTATCTCTTCTATAAATAACTAACATATCTGCACTAAATATGAGCAAATCTCAGTTTCTTAAAGTGAAATATCCTGAAATTGAGTCAATGTGTACCAAACTAAAAGATAATCTTCATAATATTGTACCTAAATGTATATAATTTATTGTCATTACCTAATTATGTAGTGAAATAAAGTTTAAATGAGTTATAATGGGTTTTATTTCCTAAACTCATGTGTTCAGCTCATCCTGCAGTTTTGGCTGGATGGGTTCTAGTCGGTACAAGTTAGATACTCCCTTACGCTTAGCACAAAGCTGGAGAAGTTACTTGATGATTTCCCATCCGAAAAAAATGGTGTTTATTTCCTTACGTAATTAACCATCTCAACAAGAATGATGTAACCAAGGTTTTGTCAAAGTGTCCATGAAGTTTCTTGCCCATTCTTCTTCTCTATGGAGATCAACGCTTTGGAATGGGCAACTGCAGTACTTTCACTGTTATTATGTGACTGGGACTGTAGCTTCATTTTATTGTTGTCATTGTTTCGGCAGTTCAAAAGTACCTGTCACTGGCCTACTTGAAATAAATGATTTTGGTTTGATTTGGTTGTACCCAGCTCCTCCACCGTATTCTAAGAGCTCTGCCGTGTAGTCTTCAGGCTGTGTCAGGGCGCTACAGCTTAAAATAATAATGGTCGATCAATCAGTTTGAAATCAAAGTGTTACAGTAATGGGCTAAAGTCCTTACTAATATTATAAAAGCGAAAGTGACTTTGTTTGTTTGTTACGTCTTCACGCCTAAATGGCTAAGCTGATTTTAATGAATTTTGGTACAGAGATAGTTGGGACCCTGGAGACGGACAAAAGCTATTTTTTTTAAAAAAAGTTTGAGTAATGAGGGAGAAAGAGGGAAGAAAAGGGAAAACTTTGCATTGCTATTACAATAAATAAGGCGCAAGAGCAAAAACTACAGGTAGGAGGTACCTGTAAATAAGGAAAGGGGAACTGTGTTAGCCCGAATTTAATGCGAACGAAGCCGCGGGCAAAAGCTAGTACTAAGTAAAATAAAAAGCAGATCCCTCTTTGAGGAGTGGCTGGAGAGGTGCCACGGGCGTCATGCACATACACCACTACAATTCAATATCAGGGATTTCCCCGCGATCAAAAAATTCTGATAACAAATTTGTTTACATGTAAACGAAAAACATTATGCAATAAATATACCGAAGCTGCAACTTATCTTAATTGTAAATAAATAATAAGTATTACTGCTGACGCAATTGTAAATAACAGCTGTAAGGTAAATAGATTGTAATGATTGTAAGACTAACAAAACATTGATGACGCTGTGCGCTTAATCAATATTTGTGTTATTATAACAGGTATATTCAAAATTTATTCTTAACTAGCTTTTGCCCGCGGCTTCGCTCGCGTTAAATTCGGAGTAACACAGTTCCCCTTGCGCCTTATTGATTTGTAATAGCAACGTTAAGTTTTCCCTTTTTTCCCAACTTTTGTACCAAAATTCATCAAAATCGTTTTAGCCGTTTAGGCTTGAAGACGTAACAAACAAACAAACTAACTCACTTTCGCTTTTATAATATTAGTTAGGATATCCTTATCCTTACTAATATTATAAAAGCGAAAGTGAGTTTGTTTGTTTGTTTGTTTGTTACCTCTTCACGCTTTAATGGCTAAACCGATTTTGATGAATTTTGGCACAGAGATAGTTGGGAACCAGGAGACGGACATAGGCTAATATTTTTTTGAAAAAAGTGGGATGTGAGGGAGAAAGAGGGAAGAAAAGGGAAAACTTAGCGTTGCTATTACAAATCAATAAGGCGCAAGGGGAACTGTGTTACCCCAAATTTAACGCGGGCGAAGCCGCGGGCGAAAGCTAGTTAAAGAATATTTTGTCTATCTATCTACCCTAAACAGTGTACACTATATTACACTATATTTGTTTATCTCTGATTTTAGTCACATTTATTGCCTTCAAACGAGCATAATTTTAGACTGAGCTACTAAGAAATTCCTGGTAGAATAATTCAGAAATTCTTTGCTTGTATCAGAAACCCTACCATAACGTCTTAAAGCAGAACTTATTCCACTGATTGAAAGAGACAGAGCTATACAGGGTGTCTAGCACCATCTCTTTCTCACATAGGAATAAGAACTGCTATAAGATGTCATGGTAACCCTTCAGGACTGTTTAGCATAATAACAATGGTTCAGACCATTGATATTATGCTAAGCAGTCCCATATGTGGACACTTAAGCAGTAAAGCCGAAATTCCTGCTGCAAAAATCCAACAAGGAAATACTATAGAAAAACGTCGATCTATTTGTTTCATCTTTAGGATGAGCGATTTAAGACAATTACAGGCACTTTTGTATGTCTAGAAACAAAATGATGAAGCTACAGTCCCAGTCACAAGGCATAATAACTTTTGGAAGTACGCTCTGGAGAAGAATGGGAAATAAACTCCATGGACACTCTTTTAAATTATAATATTATTACAAGATCATAGTGAAATCGATCATATTGAGAAAATACAAATACGTAGAAAGACGTGCACAGTAAGAGCGTTCAGAGTAAAAGCAAAACTTTTAATAAAAAACTAAATAAATTAAAATGACCCGTGACAGCTAAAAGATAACCAGTCCCAACTGACAGCACCCGTTCACGAACATGACGTATGGATCAACCATTTTGCCTATTCAGTTCAACCATTTTAAACAGAACAGCTACTCTACCATGACGTGTTAAAGCAGAACTTATTTCGCTGAGGGAAAGGGACAGAGCTATACAGGGTGTCTAGCACCATCTCTTTCACTCAGTGGAATAAGTTCTGCTTTAAGATGTCATAGTAGGCCTACTGGAAGACCCAACACACCCGCCACCATCAGCGAGACATTTAAGTGAGCACGACATTCTCTCAACTACCAGGGCATCGTCAAGTCAGTGAGACAGTGATAGTTAATAGTACTCACACTTACTATTTACAGATCAAAGCAGACAAAGATAAAGACAGCATCTTACCACCTCTAAGATAACCATCCGTTAGTCACCGATCTAATATTAGTTGACATCACATTCTCGGTTGCAAATACCTTCGCCACGTAACAGTGACCGGGTTACTGATAGAAATACGTCTCGTTGTTTCTTTTGTTTTCATTCGAGTTTAAATTTGTATTGGAATTGTCAACAGTGCTAAGGTGGGAGAAGATTGTCGTTCAATAATATCAGCTGCTCACATCAATCTTCAGAATAAGCCGCCCTTTGCTGGGTTGGTCTGTGGATGGGTGACCATCCGAGTTTCCTTCGTTCTAGAAAGCTCTTTTAGCCGCTGTTATTTGTGTCTTGACAGTCGTTATAGTTAGTGGGACGAAAGTTTGATAACCAGTCTTACCAGAACTAACCATAGTATTTTGTTACATATTTATAGTATTATATAAATCAACTAGCGGCCCGGTACGTGCTTCGCTACGTATTTACAAAGAAAAGAAAATTGTGAATCTAAACCATTCCCAGATCCCCTTGAACACACACAAAAAATTTCATCTATATCGGTCCAGTCGTTTGAGAGAAGTTCAGTGACATACACACTCACAGAAGAATTATATATATAGCATAAAGATGTAGTATAAATTCATAATGTATTTTCTGCTTTACACCTACCATTGTTCGTATCTGCATCCTCCAGAGGTTGATTGGTAGAAAATGCCTATGGCATTAAGTCCGCCTCTGCACGTTGTGCTTGATGTGTTAAATCCTACTTATATTATAAATGCGAATGTGTGTGAGGATGGATGTATGGATATTTGTTACTCTTTCACGTCAAAACGGCTGAACAGAGGCACTTTGGCACAGAGGTAGGTTATAGTCTGGAATAACCCAGGATACTTTTTTTCGATATCACGCAACCGATGCCGCGGGCGCCAGCTAGTAAATATATAGTTAACTGGGTTGTGCAGGTCAGAAAGGCAGTTGCTCCATGTGAAATGATAATATTCTGTTGTATCCGGTTAGACTAGAAGACGAAACTAACATAGTAGGTGAAACGCAGATGGTGGTGTTTTACTAAGTTTTACCTTTTTTTTAGTTTTTTGCAATTTTTTTTTGCGTTTGAGTGTTACTTGCTTATCTATAGGATGTTTGGCTGATAGTTTTGTGAAGTGTTGGGAAATCGTCATATAGGTAATGATTTCTCACTCTTGGTGGAGCGAAAGAGAGTTTCAGACGTGTACTGAATAAAGCTCATCCATGTATCTTCTTTTACCTTTTGTGTTCCGGGGCCGCAGTATCTCTTTCGAACAACCCTCATTCCTGGCAGACAGTAGCCCTGGCAGGTCCCTTAGCTTTGCTGACATCTCTTTGAGGCCCGCGTGAAATACGAGCGCGCCGTCGACACAGGCTGTCATCACTACCCGGACGGAGGATGTGCTACCCATTGCTCACCGGTAAGAGCGATGCCGTGGGCAAAAGCTAGTAAGATATACAAGGGTATATCTTACTAGCTTTTGCCCACGGCATCGCTCGCGTTAAATTCGGGGTAACACAGTTCCCCTTTCTTGATTTGCAGGTACCTGCTACCTTTGGTTTTTACCCTTGCGCCTTATTGATTGTAATAGCAAAGCTAAGTTTTTCGTTTTCTTCCCTATTTCTCCCTCATTTTTCACTTTTTTTAGAAAAAAAAATAGCCTGTGTCCGTCTCCAGGGTCCCAACTATATTTGTAACAAAATCGCTTTAGTCTTTAAACAAACAAACTCACTTTCGCTTTTATAATTAGTAGGGATTAAAGCAAGTTAAGTGAGGTTTGATGCCCCACGTTTCCAAACAATAAATAAATAAATATCTTGGGACAACTCACACACGGCTATCTGATCCCAAGCTAAGCAGAGCTTGTGTTATGGTAACCAGACAACTGATATACATAAATATATAATTTAAAAATACATACATATTATAGATAAATCACACCCAGACACAGAACAAACAATCATGCTCATCACACAAAGTTTATCCTGGGTGGGAATCGAACCCACGAAATCCGGCTCAGCAGTCAGGGCCACTAACCACTAGACCAACAGGCCCGTCAATGTGTTTGATGAGTTCTTTTCAGTATATATATTTCCGACTGCGCCCAAGTATTTCCCCGAAACAAACAAATACAGGTAGTACCATTTCCCAGACGATTCATCGACCAAGGCCAAGGCCAACAATAGTTGACTACCATTTACGTTCTACGTCTGCTTACAAGAAACACTTAATAATTTACTGTCTCAAGTTGGTTTAGTGGGCGCATTACTGGTTATGAATTTGTCTTGGTATGGACATGTAATGAGGAGGGACGAAGCACATGTGACTAAAAGAGTGTTGGATCTGAATGTTGGTGGACGGAGAGCGAGAGGAAGGCCAAAGAAAAGATGAATAGATTGTGTAAGGAATGATATGAAGGAGAAAGGGGTAAATGATGCCGTGACAGGGGGAGAATGGAAGAAGAAAACGTGTTGTGCCGACCCCAAATAGACCTTAGAATTACAGGTGTGGTTGTACGTTTAAGGCGCGTCGCCCACACGACCAACAGTCGAGTTGCAGTTGAGGCGCAGGCACATAAGAGGCACGCCGCAACGAGATTTTCTTTACAAATGTCGTGTGGGCGACGCGCCTAACGCGCCCGCGACCCGACCGCACCCCGATTGCAAATCGGGTGGGCGACGCGCCTAATTGTTCTATTCTTTACCCCATTTATTACGCATTTGTTGGGTATTGGAGGTTAAACACCTTTTCATTAAGAGGTATGTTTGGGGTGGAAACCCAGAGACAGTTAGTTATGAATCAAGTTGCTTTCGATGGGGAAAAGAAGAGGGGATAATTCAGGTAATTTTTCAGGAATTCTGGTGTTCAGGTTTCTCATCAGGAATTTCTCAGTGACAGCCATAGAGTCTGAATTGGTGGGTTTATAATAATTGAAATAGATCCACTTATAGCATAGTAGCTGCGCGCCGCGGTTTCAATCGCGTAGTGATAGAATTTACAGAATATGTTTATGAATATAGTTGTCTATGTGTTATTCTGATGTATAAGCTATATTATTGTAATGTTACATTAAAATCCATTTAGTAGTATTTGCGTGAAAGAGTATCGAACATCCATACAAACTTTCTCGTTTATAATATTACTAGCTGCGCCCCGCGGCTTCGCCCGCGTTATGATAGAAAATGTATCCTATATGTTATTCCAGACTATAATTTATCTCTGTGCCAAATTTCATCAAGATCGTTTCGTGAAAGTGGATCAAACATACATTTATACTCACAAACTTTCGCATTTATAATATTAGTAGGAAGTAGGATATTAGTATGATAGCATAGGATTTTGAAAAACAGCCCACAATTAACGGCAAAAATGTGAAACAAAAAAAGTACAGTCAGAACCTCCTACTTTTTTAAGTCGGTTAAAAATTAAGCTGGACTCACGGAAGGAAAAAATAAATAAATATTTGAGCATTAATTATTAATTAAATACAGGTTAGCAATGAAAGCAGGAAAGAAATGGTTTACATGGTTGTGTAATAAATATAAATTAAACATTAATTAATAACTTAGCTTTGTGGTTTTCTGATTTTGCGGTTAGGGCAAGTTGAAAGTACCTAATGTGACTACCTTTTAATTAGCATGGTAAATAACATACAAATTATCACGCCTGGCTAGTTTTTTATGTTTTTTTATTAGTCCGTCTTTTAGGTTATTCAAAACTAAGGGACACGTATTTTTTTATTTGGATATAAGTCCAAAAGTAGGTTTCTTGCCCATTCTTCTCCATAGAGATCAACGCTTTGGAATGGGCAACTACAGTACTTTCACAAGTTATTATGCCTTGTGACCGGGACTGTAGATTAATTTTGTTTCTTGACATTCAAAAGTGCCTGCAATGGTCTAATTGAAATAAATGATTTGACTTGATAAATGATAAAGATTAATAATTACGTGAAACGTAACGCGTTGCTGCATTTTTTCGCAACAAGTGACGTCACACGTCACTTTAATGGGCTATATCTTTGTTATTGTTGGTCTAATTTACAAATAAAAAAATACGTATCCCATATTTTTGAGTAATCTAAAAGACGGACTAAATAGGACGTAATTATTTTGACCCTGGAAACTGCCCTATTCCTTGGGGGTTAAGCAGAGGTGAATCTTGTAGTACAATTTCGTCAGTTACGTTTAAGACGTTGATGTCATAGAAGGCCAGCTTATTGCCATGGATGTTCCTGAGTAATTCCACAAAGAAAACCTAATAATGCTTTGCCCAATCCAGAATTTGAACCTGGGACCGGTGTTCGTTAAGAGAACTTAATTATAAAAAATAACGGGTCGTTTGTGTTCCACGAGAGCCTCAAAGAGATGTTAGCAAAGCAGAGAGATCTGCCAGGGCTACCGCCTGCCGGGGTTGCGGGTTGTTGGATAGAGTTACTGCGGCCCCGGAACATAAAGGGCAAAAGAAGGAATATGGGTGGGTTTTAGTAACTAAAAGTCTGTCACTCTCCCCCGCTTGACCTAGAGCGGCTTAAAAAAAGGGTGTGGAATCAATCCTTACTAATGTAGAGAATCAAACAACTCAGGTATCAAAATAATATCTTTAATCACTTTTCCAACACAATCACATTTATATTTAATCACTAAATAATCAATAGACATATTACAACTGTAACGTATTGGTATACACTAGATGTGTTCGCTCTGTCGCGTCTCAAGTTCGACTGACTCTTGTTTAGAATCTCGGTCACCAACTGAATGTTTCCCACACTACCAGTAAGGCAACACTCAGCAAGCTATTCGACCAATCAGAGCAAAGTACACAGTACGCGTGCTCAATTGATGTACTAAAATACATTAAGACTAATAAAAAATAAGATTATGAACAATAAATAAATGTTTTAATTTCAACAATAATATTTCTTAATTCTAAAATATCGGTACACAATTAATAATTATATTAAACGAGATTATAAATAACACGGAAGTAAAATAGTTCATACAACCAATAGCGCCATCTTTCGCTTGTGAAGAGCAATGTGTATAAAGTATAACAATATATTTAATCAACTTATTTTACAAATCATTACACTAATATTATAAAAGCGAAAGTGAGTTTGTTTGTTTGTTACCTCTTCACGCTTTAATGAGTAAACCGATTGTGATGAATTTTGGTACATAGATAGTTGGGAACCTGGAGACGGACATAGGCTTTTTATTTAAAAAAAGACGGAAGAAAAGGGAACACTTAGCGTTGCTATTACAAGTCAATAAGGGGAACTGTGTTACCCCGAATTTAACACGAGCGAAGCCGCGGGCAAAAGCTGGTAATATTATAAGTGCGAATGTTTGTAAGGATGGATTTGTGTTACTCTTTCACGTCAATACCGCTGAACGGATCTCAGTCTGGAATAACACATAGGATCACGCGGGTGAAGCCGCGGGCACCAGCTAGTAAGCCATAATTACATGCCGTCTAGACTCATTGGGAGATCAGATACTGAAGAAGAAAGCAGAATTACCTTGACCGAGATCTCCACATAGATTTCATGATGTTTAAAATACTTTTCGTGTTATAAATAGTTAAATTACGTCTACGGCTCTTTAATCGAGGTTATTTGACATTAGTAGGTGTTATAAATCGATTTAAAGTGAAATAATCGAATGTTTAAAAAGTTTTTGTATGAAAGATTTTTAACTAGTTAGTCTCTGTGTTTTTTTTTTAAGTGAGGCGCTGCATGATTATTTGGCGCTTAAATAAGGGCGCTATTGGTAAACATTTTCGGAAAATGATTTGCTAAAATTGTGTCCCAAAAACAAAATGGCGGTGTTATTGTCGACTATTGACTTTTGTTCAGTCTTCAATCAACTAGTGTTGGTGTGAGTATTGTGTGTAGTGTTTTTTGGGGTGGGAAATCATCTAATAGCTTCTCCCTCTCTGGGCGGAGCGGGGGGGTAGTGTCAGCCTTTTACTGACTTAAACCCACCCATGTTCCCTCTATTACCCTTTTGTGTTCCAGGGCCGCGGTATCTCTTTCGGACAACCCGCAACCCCGGCAGGCGGAGGCCCTGGCAAGCCCCTCTGCTTTGTTGAAATCAATTAGGGTTAGGTCAGTTTTTCAATCTCAGTCATCTATATATTATTGTAAAGTAATTATAATAAAGACGTTGAACGAATGATTCAATCTTTGTTTTGTCTACATTTCCTCACGAATGTTTGCCTGCTTTAAGAATGAACTCAAGGCCTAAGACGTAATTATAATGTTAGATGAGTACATATTACAATGAGATCAATGTTTTTTATTTGTTGCAATTACTTACTAAAAAAATTCAAGCTTATGCTGATCTGTAGAAATCTTTTCTTGATTGTTTTATTGCAAATCTTTCTTTCAAAGTTATCACAAATTACTTGTCAAAGGCTGTGCACTATGCATAGCGTCTACGACACGTCTACGACACGTCTACGACACGTCTACGACACGTCTACGACACGTCTACGACAAGTCTACGACAAGTCTACGACACGTCTACGACACGTCTACGACACGTCTACGACACGTCTACGACACGTCTACGACAAGTCTACGACACGTCTACGACACGTTCTGTTTAGCGTGAAGACGTAACAAACAAACTCACTTTCGCTTTTATAATACTTATAAAGTAAAGATTTTGATTTAAGCCCTTGTTATTGTAAATTAGAAAAAACCACGCGTGTGATAAACATTGCATGTTGAACCTAATCGCAGTGCAATAAGAGCTAAGTACGGCCAACGAGAAGCGATACCAAATGTAAACAAAACCCATGCTAAAACCCCATCTAAAATGGCCGCCCGAATGTTGGCAAACCCGTCTTAACGTTGTCATGTTTTTGCCGGGAGAACGAGACATTACGACAAAGGCACAAGATGGAAAGAGCTAAATATTAGATTGTCAACGCCACAGTTGTTCTTTAGGTTAATGACTTTTCGTATCGCTTCTAGTTGGCCGTACTGTAGTTTTCAAGTGTATTGAAAAAATCCCACGGCACCTGGAAGAGGTGCTGATGGAATGAAAAGGACCTTCTACGTGACAACTTGACGTTGACGACACGGTTAGCGCAGTGGCTGAGCGATTGACTGTTGCGCTGCGTGTCGCGGTTTCGATTTCCACACGGAACTAGTATTTGTATGACCTACAGATAGTTGTTTGTCTGGCTGTTTGTGTATGTGAGTTTAAATGTTTGTAAACACACCCACGATACAGGAGTAATTCCTAGTGTGGGTAAACGTTTTTATAAAAAAAAATAGAGGTGTCAAGGGACACCCGGATGGAACGAAGTTCCTATAGAAATGAAAATATCTGGCTTGCTTTCTATGAGAGAGAGACAGACAGACAGACAGAGAAACATACGACGCCGCACAGCTTACAATAGCTTACTATAGCAAAAAGTGTCGTGACAACTTTTCGTAAGAATTTTTTCCGTCTAGCCCCCTTTCACAACGCGCGATAAGAAATTTCGTTCCAAAAGCTGCGTAGCATTTACGTACTGTAAATGCTGTGACATTCTACCACACAATCCTCTCATGTCGATCCACATTACTGATGGTATCAGGGCTACCTTCACGCACTGCTTACACGTCAACTGGGGAAGCAGGTTACTGAGTTATTCCCACAGATAAGTATACACTAATTGTTTGTAATTAACGCCTAAGTAGATGAAGGTTTGTGTCACAGTACTCGGGATTTTTCTTTTAATTCCATGTTATTTTGTACAAGACTAGTTGTTACCCGCCACTTCGTACGTGTTAGGCTCGCAATTGCATTAAATGTTTTTTATTCTTTATTGCTCACAAATAAAACAAATATACAAACCAATTGCAATACTAAAACGTATGTACAACGGCGAAATACATCAAAATTCATAAATTTGCAAATGCAAATATGCACTAATGCATAAATGTTATAAATGACCTTAAAACAATTTCATTATTTTAATGTCATTCATTCATCTAATAGAATAACTACCACCATTCAGTTCATAAATAATATAAGATTACTAGCGGTGCCCAGCGGTTTCACCCGCTGCTCAGTTAGGGGTATGAAAAATAGATGTTAGTCAATTCTCAGACCTACCCAATATGTACCTAAAATTTTATAAGAATCGGTCGAACCGTTTCGGAGGAGTACGGTAAGTAACATTGTGATACGGAAATTTTATATATTAGATAAAAAATAGGCTTTTCAATTCATTTTCATTAGGGTTCTTTACCTGTTTTCAGTAACTACTTCACTATTTATTACCTTGCCTTACAGCCGTTATAGTCTAATGCATGTCATGACAGTTGTCAGTCTTTAGAAGACTATGCACATAGTGAAATATTGATAACCCGTTTATGTTATTAGCATGATAATATATAGCCTATGTCCTTCCCCAAGTTTAAACCTATCTTCTTGACAAATTTCATTAATACTAGACTATCACTCAAAAAAAGACCTCATACAGAGGTCAGGATTATAGATAGATAGAGAAGTAGATTTATTACTAGCTTCGCCCTGCGTTTTCACCTGCGTAGACTGAGATAAAGAGTTAACAGCGTAATAATCCTGGGATTATTATTACGCTGTTAACTCTTTATCTTTTATCCTTACTAATATTATAAAAGCGAAAGTGAGTTTGTTTGTTTGTTACCTCTTCACGCTTTAATGGCTAAACCGATTTTGGTGAATTTTGGTACAGAGATAGGAAGGAACCAGGAGACGGACATAAGTTTAACTTTTTTTTAAAACAAGTTGGATGTGAGGGAGAAATAGGGAAGAAAAGGGAAAACTTAACGTTGCTATTACAAATCAATAAGGCGCAAGGGGAACTGTGTTACTCCGATATTAACGCGAGCGAAGCCGCGGGCAAAAGCTAGTAAACTATAAGTTTGACAAAATTCACCCAAATTCGTTCAGTAGTTTTGCGTGAAAGCGTAACAAATATTCATACATCAATTTTTGCTAGGATACCTATCCTCCATTGTTTATAACACATCTTAAATCAGCCAAAAGATCAGGAACAACTGCAACCTAGTCTGAACGCAAGTACAGTATCTACCTAACAACCAATCAAGTTGTGCTAGTTACTTTTATCTTTACCAAGAAAATTCAATTAAATCATGACGTCACAGATAGCATAGACGAACACTTCGATATTTTGTTACTTGTACAGTTAGTAAAACAGATTACTAATCAGGCTCGTAAGATACTGTTGAAATTATGGAATAAAATAAAAAAGTATCTGATAGAAAACAAATAAAGCTTAGTATCTTAAGTTCTATTCCCGGGCAGCCTCATTGGAATTAGATCAATTAAATAAATTAAATCCAGTAAATTCTCTGTAGCAGCCACCGAATTTAGGTTCTCCACCTGAGCTCACGGCGATAATCGTGTTAAGCAGCACTGGCCTAGGTTGGTCCCTGGATGGGTGACCATCCATTACATACAAAGTGTCTTCCGTCCGTCGGACAGCACGGTAAGTTCTTGGTCTCGGCTATCATTTGTAGATTTTTGACAGTGCTTACAGCTTCACAGCTAGTCGTTCACCCGAAAGTTTGACAACCAGTTTTATCAAGGGTATAACCAAGTACCGACTGGGTTGTGGAGGTCAGATAAAATGTCATGTCATGTAAAATAAAAAAAAAATATCTTGGGACAACTCACATACGGCTATCTGATCCCAAGCTAAGCAGAGCTTGTGTTATGGTAACCAGACAACTGATATACATACTTAAATAATTTATAAAAACACACATATTATAGATAAATCACACACAGATACGGAACAAACAATCATGCTCATCACACAAAGTTTGTCCTGGGTGGGAATCGAACCCACGACCTCCGGCTCAGCAGTCAGGGCCACTAACCACTAGACCAACTGGCCGGTCAAAATACTGGTATTCAGCTGTATCCGGTTGGGTTGGGAGCCTAAACCAACATAGACTGGAAAAGGCTAGGCAGATTGATTGATTCTGGATATATAAAATAAATAAAAATAGCTTTTATTCTATCACAATTATTCTAAAAATCACATTCGTAGATTCATTAATTTATAATTATTTTTTTTCAAACTTTATATTGTTATTTTGGATATTACTAGATTAAAATTAAAATAAGAATTGAAATTTAATAAATTAGGTTGAGTATTATAATACCATATATTTTTTTTAAAGTAATATTTAAAATTCTCGTGTCACAATGTTCGTTCCCATTCACCTCCGAAACGGCTGAACCGATTTTTGTTTAATTTTGTGTGCTTATCGGTCTGAGAAACGGCCAACATATATTTTTCTTACCCTAAGTAAGAAGAGCACCTGAGCAGGGTAAAACCGCTAGGCACAACTAGTTTAATTTAATATCTAATTAATTAACTCGTAATAAAGTGACTTCGATTATTTAGACTTATAATACTAACTTCAGCGTCGTAATAATAGATCTGCGTGTGAAAAGGTTGGTTTTTATTCGACGCCTGTCAAAGTTTTCTGAGCAGTTATGCTCGTTTATCTGCGTTAAATCTTGAATCAAGGTGCCAAGCATTAAGTTAATAGCAAAATATTTCGACAACAAATCTACAGTGACAAAGCCATCACTAGCAGAACGATTTCATTTTATTGTAGTAGACTACTTGGTGAAGGGAAACCACAAATCCACCTAAGAGATATTCCTCGTGTTGAGTTCCAGGAACACCTCAAAAAGATGTCAGCAAAGCAGAGGGGCCTTACGACAGCTGTTTGGTGGGGTTGTGGGTTGTTCGAAAGAGACACTGCGGCTCCATAACATTAAGTGCAAAAGAAGGAACATGATAGCTTTAGTCAGTTAAAGACTTACACTCTCTTCCGATCCGCCCAGAGCGGCAGACATTATTTATCCAATATAATAATACGTTCAGAGTATTGCTGCGACTGCCACGCTTCTGTAGTGCCTCAGCAATGTTTGCTGACGCATGCACTGTAAGTTTTGATGCGTTGTGGCGTAAAAAATCTGCCTCGTTACTCCACAGGCTGCGTGGCAGTCCCACCACTATCCTGCAATTGATAGCTGACCGGGCAGACAGCCCACTAATGTGGGCGCTAACTAATCACACTCGATCTCTTCTAGTTATTAAGTACTAACATAAGCTAAGTCATATTTTTACTAAGACACTTGACCACATTGTAGTCTGTTAAATAAATAAATAATAATTGTTATTATTTCATGATTTCCCATCCGAAGCAAGGTGCCAAGCGTTAAGATCATAGCAACATCTTCAGACAAAAACTGCTCAGTGAAATAGCCGTCAGCGTCACTAAACCCACCATTCCATTTCACAGCGTGTAGTAGCCTAATACATTCCACGTGTCATTTGTTTTATTAAAGGTTAACATCGTGAGGAAAACAAAATAGTATGCCTGAGAGATATATTCCTCTACGGCATGCAAAGCTAAGTCAGAGACCCATGGGTGGCATGAAATCTCTTTTGTTTTTTGCAGATGGGAAATCGTCAAATAACTCCCCATTCTGGGGGGAGTGTCAAATTTGTACTGACTAAAATCCACCTATGTTTTTTTCTATTGCGCTTTATGTTACGGGGCCGCGGTATCTCTTTCGAACAACCCGCAACCCCGGCAACTAAATATGGTCTTAAAAAGTGTTTTATTCAACTCAATTCAATCATTCCGTGCCGTCGAAGCTGGACCTTCAAATAATTGACGGGCCTGTTGGTCTAGTGGTTAGTGGCCCTGACTGCTGAGCCGGAGGTCGTGGGTTCGATTCCCACCCAAGACAAACTTTGTGTGATGAGCATGATTGTTTGTTCTGTGTCTGGGTGTGATTTATCTATAATATGTATGTATTTATAAACTATATAAGAATGTATATCAGTTGTCTGGTTACCATAACACAAGCTCTGCTTAGCTTGGGATTAGATAGCCGTGTGTGAGTTGTCCCAAGATATTTATATTTAATTATAATCTAGGCTGTCTGATCTGCAACTAAAGCTAAAGTGTCGTTATAGCCTAAACCTGTGTCAGAGTTAGCGTAACCAACTTCTTTGAGCCATATCATGCTTCAAACAGTCCATTCTTCGTTTTTCAGCTCTTTCTCTATTCTCCATATACATACTCTAAACCTTCCTCACGACTTTTTCCACATTCCTCCGTATCAGCTTTTTTTTATTGTCGCAATATGCAAAATAACTGTGTGAAGATTTTGCTATAAGAATTATTTATTGCAAGGTAGTCTAATTTAGTTGTCTCTTAAGACAAGATTTTTAAATGACTAATTAATTTGTTTTGAAAACTAGGTTAATTGTAGTTGTCTTTATTTTGCTTATTAGGTGTATCATCATCATCTGCCTAGCCTTTTCCCAGCTATGTGGGGTTTAGTTTTTCAGTCTAATCGAATGCAGCTGAATACCAGTATATAAAGGTATTCTTACTAATATTATTAAAACAATTTATTTTAAGAAAGTAAATTTACTTTTAAAAGAAAAGTTCGTAACCACTATTTAGGTCCGTCTGCCAATTAAAAGTCATTGTAATTACTGTTAAAGTTCTCGTTTTTATTTATTTGTTAATGTATATATTAGTTTATTTGATTTTATATGTGAATTAGTATCCGTATAAAAATATATGTTTCGTATAAATAGTTTTAGATATTTTATGTATTTTTTGTACCCTATCACAATGTTGTCGTATTTTACCCAAAGGTTGACTGGTAGAGAATGCCTTATGGCATTAAGTCCGCCTATGTACCACTATTGTACATGAAGTTTAAATAAATAAATAAAGCGAAAGTGAGTTTGTTTGTTACGTCTTTGCGCCTAAATGGCAAAATCAATTTTGTTAAATTTTGGTACAGGGATAGTTGGGACCCTGGGTACGGATATACGGTAATTTAAAAAAAGTGAGACAAGGGGAGAAATTTTATATGGGATATTTGGCAGTTTTCAAGGTAGGTAGCTAAAAATCGGTACACACACTCTTTGTTACCAACGAAAAATACCTGAAAATCAGGAAAAGGGAACCCCGTGTTACCCCGAATTTAACGCAAGCGAAGCCGCGGGCGCCAGCTAGTAATTATTATAAATCTGAAATTGCCAAACCATCTTGAGCAAGCGTAGTGATTAATACCTACTCGTGGCTTCTCTGAATGAGAAGAGGCATTTCTCCAACAGCGAGACAGTTATATGCTCGTATTATTTTTTGTATAACTGAAACTTTTGTTTTAGTTATTATAGAACAAAAGTTGTTCATTTCCATGGTCTAAGGCATTTGTAGCCTTGAAGGGAATCTACCCAGCTGGTGGAAAGACCTTCAGTCATACAGTCGCTCTAACACCTGTATGGTTTCCACAGCGGGATTTTCAATGCTATTCCCAGCATCGAGAGTTGGAAATTCAACACCAAGACTTGAACACAACATCATCACGCATGTTATTCTCAAAGAGTTAGGCAGGGATGTAACTTATAGTACACCCTTATTTCATCAGTTATCATTAAATCGGGGTGAAATCTAGACTCGGCAGATGCTACTAAAAAATTCCAGATGAAAAAGCCATTTTTCTTAAATTAATATACTTTACTCCATACTAGGAATTTCTCCTGTCACTTGGGTGCGTTTAGTAGCGCAGCCAGATCGCTCAGCCACTGCGCCAACCATGTCGTGAAAAGGCCTGATTCGGGAATCAAACCGAGGACCTCATACTCAGCAGTCGCAATTGTGACTATAGACCAGTGTGGCGTTTGTCTAGTTTTATTGAAATTGCTGATATAAAAGACATCATTGAAATGTCATAACATGCTTGTGATTTTACCAACTGATGCTTTTCAAGCCAGAACAACAATAGGATAGTTTCCAGGCTCAAAGTAATTACGTTCTATTTAATCCGTCTTTTAGATAATTCAAAAATAAGGGACATGTATTTTTTTATTTGTAAATTAGACCAACGGTATAGACCATTAAAGTTACGTGTGACGTCACTTGTTGCGAAAAAATGCAGCAACGCGTGACGTTTCACGTAAGTTAACAAGTAATCTAAAAGACGGACTAGTATTTTTTTTTTTGGAAACTTGCCCATTGCAGTTGGTGGAGATATAGATTTGTGTGTGTTTATAATGTGTTAGGATAAAAGGGTAATAAAATTCATCATATAATTGTAATGTACACAATTTATTTATATCGTATAGAGTTTCTTATACAAAGATAATAAATTGTAAAATCCTCTTTCTCGGTCCGGCTAATAAATAAATACTTAGTATACTTCCTTCTTCAGTCCTATCACATGCCCTTTAGAGCAATTTTAGGATTAATCTTACAATACAACGGAAATACTTGCAAACTAGCTTTATCAGGACTCGATACAATTAAAGAATTTAAATCTTGTTCCTACTACGAGTTCACTTCTCACAACAACTCGAAAGTCTCTTCGCACAAGAAGGTCTAATGCTAAGCATTTTCATTCACTTTTCAAAAGGAAATAATCTACGATCGAGTTGTTGGGAGACAAGCGAACCCGTAGTAACGACCATGGTTTCCGAAAGATGAAATCGCCATTTTCTTTTTTTTTTTACTAATAAGTGTACAAAAATATTTCTTTAGGTAGCTATTTATAAAGGTAGGTATGTATTGTCAAAGGCACTGGTATTTTTCATTTTGTTTTTTATCAATACATTCTGTTTTTTATAGGATTTAATGTAGGTGTAATCTATGTCTTACAAATTATTTGCGATTTCTCATCAGTTAACCAGAGGACCTATCATCTTTTTGGTTCAAAACTTAACGGGGCAATCCGAAATGAGAAATATACATTAATTTTTATAAATAACCATCTAAGTTGGACTTAAACATACTTAGATTCAAAACTTACAAACTACTACTTATAAGAACATAGTCTTTAGCCATCGATTTTTCACTATCGAGTCTTCGAAAAGATGAAACAGATCTACTTCTTTAACTTAATTACATATACATACATAGTTCATCACTAAAAATGCATTTTTATATCCTATCACTGAGTAGACAAGTTTTATCTGTTCGAAAAGTCTATAAACCGAACATAATTAGTCTCATTTTCATATGAAAGGGTCCAGGAGGCGCGTCTACGACGACCTGCCACTACTTCTGCCTACCCTACACAAGTACATACTATACACCGACCACGACATACAACTACTAGGAAGGATTACAAATAGGCGTCGCGGCTTAGCCGCTTACAGCTGCACAATATGATACAAATATAATATTCATCTCTTTACAACGTGGTAACTTCATCTACTGGGAGGGGAGACAGTTTGTACGAGCGAGTTCGACGCGAGGGCGCATGCGCGAGCGCAGGGCGCGTGGCGCGGGCGGAGGCGGCTGCGCGGTCCAGGCGCAGGCAGCGACAGCTCAGTGCTCGTGCGCGCGCGCCTTGTTCTGGTGCATCATGTTCTTGAGGGTGGCCACCTCTGTGGCGAGCCGCGCAAGCTCGGCCTTCAGGTGTGCGTCCTCTTCTTCCGCTGCGAGCCTGTCTTCGGGCCTCTGTGGCCTGAATTCAGCTCCTATGGAGATCCCAGAGTCACGCTCGTCACTTGAGCCTTCGCCGTCCCATGAGGGGGAGGACCGGGGGCCGGGCTCCTGCTTTATATGCTGGAGGGAGAGCAGGGCGCTGGCGACATCCTTGTCACCGAGATGTGATTTATGGCGAAGTTTGAGCGGCAGCCCGTTGTTTTCAGGGGCGTACTGTTCGGCGGTCTCATCCCCAGAGCCTGAGAGAGAGGACAGCTCGTAGGGAGAGGGCACGCGGCGAGATCTGGACAGGTTGAGAACTGAGCCGGGGGGCTCGTAGTGTGCGGGGTGCGGGTAGTACGCCTCGGGGGCGGGCAGCCTCTCTTGATAGGGCTCCGGCTGGTGCTGAGGCGGCGGCGGCGACGGGGGAGACGCAGGCGGGGCCTGGGGTGGTGGCGGCGGGGCGGGGAACATTGTGTTTGGGGTCAGCTTACTCCTCTTCGTGACACAAAGGACCTGGTCACAAGTCGGGAGTGTAGCCAGCACCTGATCTATGCTAATGAGGGTCTCCCCACAGATTCCGTATTTCTCTTTGATCGCATCAAGCTGAGCTTTGAGCACGTGGTTCTCCTTGGACAGCTCAACGACGCGCTGTTCCAGAACCATGTCATTGAAGCGTCTCTTTTCGCGGGAACGCTTGGCGGCTTCGTTGTTCCTCCTGCGACGGTCCCAGTAACCATCGTCTTTCTTGCTGTCGGGGATGAACTCCCTCTGTTTGCGTTGACCGAAAAATTCCTTGCGCTTGTTGAATTCGAAGGGAGAGTAGTCATTGGGGTCTCCAGGGCTACCCACAGGGCCTTGGCTGTGGTCCATCGGGTAGGGGGACACTGATTGGCGCCGCATAGGCGGCGGTGCGCGGGAGGGGGGCGGTACAGGCCCCAGGCCTCCGCCACCCGCTCCGCTCAGCAGCTGCTGCTGACTCAAGATGAACTCGGCAACCATGTTTCGGCGGACGTCGACGGGTCCGCACGAATTATCACTGTGCTTCTGAAACAAACGAAAGGTAACGTTAGTTACAGTTCAAAAAAAATTCGCCAACCGTTGCAGTTGTCTAAATAATGTCGCTGTTACAAAATCGGTCGGTTGCAAAAACTGAATGTCGCAAGATCCCGCCGCTGCAAAGTTGTTGCACGTGGATCACCTTTGTGAAATAATGTTGCCACATTTCAACGCTTTTTACTCCCTTCATGTTAGCCAAACTCATTAATAAGTCGTGTTTCTTAATTTTAGCGTGTTACAATATTACAAATCCAATTTTAAGGTTACACCGGATTTCTTCCGTTACAAAACTCACTTCCTAATGTAGAATGTTAATTTCTGCTAATGTTACGATGGAAATGTAAAAATAGAATGATTTCAGAACGTTTTGTAAAGTTGAAGACGTTTTGTTACAAGACAATCTATATCAAGGTTGATGATTATCAAACTTTTTTAGATCAGGTTATTATTTCGAAATAGTTTTACCATACTTGGAACACGTGACGGAGTTATTAAATTATGATTAATTTAGGTCTCGTAATAATCACGTTGATTTTAACGTGTGCTATAATTAGCAGATTTTAGCAACTCGATATGCCGAAAGCATCGCTCAATAAGGTCGTTCACCCTGATGCACGACTATTCTCATTAGGATAATCGATTTACATAAATCGCCAACATTATTCGATTAATCGATAAGTGCGAATAATACAGGAAGTTTAAAAAAAATACCAATCCACATTGTTATCAACTTTATTATCCGAAACTAACAATGGTAAGGATCATTTGTAAGTACCTATTGTGGCGACTAAGTTTGATTGTTTTTTCAATGATTTTAAAACAATGCAAGTTGCACTGGGCATTGCACAGAAAAAAAATGTCGTTCACGTTTGATAACACGCGGTTTTAATACAGGCAACGTGAGAGTTTGTTTTTACAGAAAATTCGAATATCTTGCGAAGCATTTTGTATAAAAGAATCAAAATACACGTGTGCTCAATAGAAAAGACCCAAATCAGCTTATTTGAATTTCGAATTGCTATTGATCTGCTTTTGAATAAATTCAAATTTCGAACTGACGTCCGGTGCTTTGGCTATTGTTTTTTTTCATGCAGCCATTTTATTCTATGCAACGGTGACGTGTTTGCTATAACTGCCAAATTGCCAATATCATGATTGGTACTGATGAGAGGAGATATTTTTCTCTTCATCATAATTCATGACCTCTAAAGAGTATGATTGTGTTATTGATACGTTCCGTTCCACGACACGACAATATCGGTGTCAGTAGGTCGGCCCAGATGCGCCGGCGCCCCGTTATGCCGTCTAACTGTTCAAATAATTGCGCCAACTTTAATTGTTAAACATTGTTATTGAAAAATGACAGTGGGATCTTCGTTGTTCTTAATTAAATTGGATTAAGGTTAATCAATTTAGAGCTAGCTTTAATTTCAACCAATTAATAAAATACTTTGCGAAGCTATGAGTTTTCCTCACGGTAAACGTTCATTTGTATTAATCAAATCCCGTTACTTCAATATTACTATATTGTACAGTTATACATAACTATTCAAACATTTTTTGTCGGCCCCGTTCGACCCGCCCACACTATCAGGTGTTAATTTAAAACAGTATTCGTGATCGTAACACACGGGAAAAGTTTCGTCACATCTGTGGTACGGTACTTATTGGTAATTTGGACGCTAAGACAAATAAACTTAAGTTAGTCTATGGTTTAAAGATGGCCGACCTTGTTTACAAATCGAAATATAGTTTATTTGCTATTAAACTACTTATATTCGATCCACTGATTAATATGGCATTTTTGTACAGCCAATTATGATGTTTTTGCTCCATTTGCAAAGAGTTTAACAGAAAAATGTTACCGCCCGTTATTCCGTTGACGCTTGGCGGAGCACAGACAGTTAAACACCGTTTCTAACCGAACTGTTACTATTTAGCATTGGTTATAAAAATATATGCATTGTTAACTTTTTGTCGTTACTTTTTAATAAGGATATTTTGTTTGTGGTACTTTCTGTGTTGCTTTATGACTTTGGAGGTTATTTTTATGAATTTTACAAGCTATTCTTGTGGCTTATTAACTAATAACTTTTAATGTAGGTACAAGTTTACTGGACAAAAATGTCAACAAGAACTTGAATATTGTAACATAATTTTGACAACCCAATTAACACTTCAACTGCAAACGACTAATTAAATTACCAAAAGCCAACCTTGACTGTCAGCATCGAAATGAAATTTAACCGCTAAAATGATGACGACACACTAATAGCTGTTTCATAACAGTATTACGAGTTTTAGACAGCAGTGATGAGCATAAAAACCGTTTTTGGTTGTACCGTACAGTCCCAGTTTTCGGGTAACGGGGCACGGCGCGAGAAAGTACTTGATTAGTGATAACTGTCGATTGTCAGAACCCGCTTGATAGTTGTAAGACTTGTAAGCAAAGTATTGTGCAACCGTTAGCCAACAGATTCGTCTAGTATGAGGATTGATGGGAAAATTTCGGCTCCGTTTAAAGTATGCGATGAAATACCGAAGTGTTTGTTGTATTTTTAGTTACCGTAACGGGAAATGGAATGTTGAATTTGCATGTAAAATGAGGACAGTGTTTAGAATTTAATTGATGTTGTCATTTTTGGAGCTGAGATTCTAAGTCTCGTTATAGACTGTCACGTTGAATATGGCTGGACCTACGCAATGTCAAACGAGTCGTAGGTCGAGGGACTCGCTTCTTGTAACACGTGACGATCCCCTCTAGCTAAATTTAGAACTGTTTTTATTGTCTTTGGATTTCTTTTTCCGTAACGTGTAGTTGACTGTCACGTGTGCACTTTATATTTTATTTATATAGTATTTAGATCAATGACTTTTATTATGGAAAATAATGTGCATTTCTTAAGGTTGTCGAATGTTATCACTCTGAACTGGCCTGGTTGTTCGGTTAATTGAATCCGAGCACGTTTTCTTCAAAACTGGTGTTTTAATTTCGAAAACAAAAGACGCAATTTTAACGCTCAAGTGTTGGAGCAAATTATATTTGAATTCTTTAGTTCTTGAGTCACGTTTACTTCGACAAAACGTCAAAAACAGTTCCTATTATTTCTTTATAAAACGTATTTCGTAATGATGTAAGTTGTCATGCCTCTGAGTCATGCTACAAAGTCCTATTCACATACACTGATATGGTTTATTTACATAGGAAATATTTTAGAGTATTATACAATACTATATACTTCTATTAAGTTCCTGTTAAAATTCCGCAAACGGTTACATAATAATGCAAATGTCTGCATAGACTAAACTCGTCATAGTCTATAGCACGTGCGAAGACACGAGGTTGTCTATGATTATGTCATTAGAACGACCATTTGAATCAGAAATAGAATCATCTCGTGCTGCTAATGGAAATATCTGACAAACGTTTTTAATTTCTGCTAATTGTTCTGATATTGCTCTTATTTTTTCTTATACAATGCCAGAAACAGGATTCAAATTCAATCTAAAATGCCTAACCGGCCTTTCCTTTAAACTGTTAAACTCTAAATCCAAAGAAATCTAACCAATCACTAAACAAACATCACTTTTTAAACTTCATATGACCCCATCCGATATCGCCTCATATCATTCTTATCATATTTCAGTTCCCCGAATTCTGATTAGGCTCCTAAGTTGGATAATTGATGTCGAAGTTCAAAATAGAGGCAGCCCTGTGGTGCTGACCTTATCGGCGTGATTGTCCTACCTGCATCTCACGTGCCAGAGCGCTCAGGTCACGCGGCGAACAGCACGTGTGGTCTTGAACCTCACGTTGAGTTGCGCAACCAACCGACCCAAGCACGTTTGCTCTTCTCTACATAGTTATATAAACTGCAACGTGATCGAAGAACGTGAAATTTAATTATTAATTGCCTTTAATAGTGTTGCCCTTGGCTTTGACTGTCAGGCTATTGTTTTGATGAAATACGTGGGCGTTTACGTGCTATTTTTTGTTCTTTTGTGGTCGTTTTATAGCAATTTAGTCAGATGACAAACAATGTCAATGTCAATATGACCATCAACTCTAACTAGAACTTTGAACCGTAAAAGTGCGAAAGAAGCCGTATGAATAACTTGAACAAACGTGGCAAAGTCAAGTTTAATTGTAACATTCGTGACGGTTTTGAAATAAATAACTGCGCTCTTGACCTTACTTTAAATAATATATAATCGCCGCCATCTTGGAAAAAGTAGAGAAAGTAGTACAGCGGTAACTTTCCACGCGCTTGCCGTTTATTGCGCGGGAAAAGTGGGACGGCGGCCATATTTGATTTGACGCTTACCGCCAACTATGAAATGATAGAAATATTTTTAACATTATAATTCTTTACTATTATACATCTTTAAGTCGCGCCTGTTTACTTTTTAGTTCAGAAATTTTAATTGAACTGTGAGAAATATCTTTGTATTTTTCCGGAAGAAGTCTCGATGTAAACGAGAAAAAGAAAACTGTTGCATAAGTTACGTTCCCGTTGGCGCCAATGGCTCATTGTCTGTGGTTATGAATTATGTCAAGATGTGAATGTTTTGAAAACTCCCTACACACAGAGTCATATGTTATGTCTTAGAAGCCGTCTGTTGCCGTAACCGCAAGTTATTTTGACTTACCGCCTTAGAGGTCGCGTCTTCTGGACACGTCTCAAACATTTTTACAACATTTATGTATACTTGACCGATTTTTCGCGGGAAAGACCTAATTAAAGACGGGAGTGTTATTTCTGTTCGGCCTCTATCGGTCGACTCACGATAATGGTTTGGTGTCAAGGTTACATTTCGTAACTCTGTATTATAAACGTGCCAAGGCCTTTCCGCTTTTCCGGTAGAAATTGTCTTTTTAAATACAAGATAAGAATGATAACAAATGTTTGAATTTGAATGTGAATCAGTTTTTAAAACAAAGAGAGACCTAGTTATTTGGCCTTGCTCTATACCTGCTAATTGCTACATTATTAAGAAACACTTAACCTATTTCCTTGGGCTAGATTCGTAGTAGCTAGAGTTACATAACAGGCCCAGTTCACGGAAGTGTTGGTAAGAGGAACGCGATGTTTTGTTCAATGCTGTAAGGTCACCAGATAATATTCGAAGCTATTATCGGCAGTCATAATCTCGCTCGCCATTATCACTAGTGACTGGGGTATTCCCATTAAAATATACCATTTTTTTGTCAATATAAAAACAAAAACAGATCATTACGGATGCAGCAAGAATTTTCAGCGTTCGCTCCAGTTTCCTGTCGTTCAACGTTGCGTCACATTCGTATCAGCGTTCAACTCATCAATCACTCATATTTGAGAGTTGGTGTATTCACAATGGGCCATGTCACGCTGGTCCACTTCATCGCAATTGGTCGTACACATTCACGTGCGCAACATTATGTAGGTTACAGTTACGCAGTGAGCGAGATAAAAAAAATAGGTCAAGTTATCTTTGCTTGTCCTCGCGCCGATGAAATTATCGCTCTTGTGTATTGCGCGTAAAAAATCTACTTACATAACCCGTACGTTGTATAAAAAGCATAATCCAGGCAAATATAGTGAGGGTTACATCCCAATGTCGTTCATTTATAAGTTTGGTAACCCTGGCTGGAGTTTCTTTATCTCATGCCAATATTTACAAAGCGTTTCGACTAATTAGGTGACGGACTTCATAAACGGTGTCAGAAATGTTTACTTACCTATCTACGCGTTTAAAGAATGACTCAATTCTGGTCAGATATCGATAAATTCATGCAGATAAGTGATTAAATAAATGTGGCCTTACAGTCTTCAGTATTGCTTTCCGCACAACCTTGCGCTTAGTTCCGTATTACATCATATGCCTATAATGCATTTCGTGATAAATCTATTTACTTGTTAGCTACGCCTTTGTGTTTAATAGTTACAGTCGGACAGTTAAATACATTTTTGGTTACAGTTTACGGAAGTTTAGCTAACAGTTTATAATGCTATTGGTTCCGGCTAAGAAAACATGCATCAACCTTCAATTTGTATTTGTAACGTTCGAAATCACCTTCATTTGCTTTTGACATATCGCCATATTTGAGAGATTGGAGTTCGTTGAACTCGCGAATTTTGCCGAAGTGTCACGAAGTAGTGGGCTCGTTCGTTTTATGCGTTCTAACGTTAATACGTGCGGGAGAACACGTTGTATTGCAACTGATTGCGCAATACCCACCCTGTTACGTCAGTATTGGCGACCTTTACAGGGCGATCGATTGTTGCACTCCGCTACTACTGCATGTAAACTAACAGGTGGCTAGGAAATATGGCGGGAGGGGTGGGAAAAGAGACATAATGTATTGTTTGTGGTACTTATTGTTTTTTTTTTGAATAGCTAATGGTTGTTTGCATTTCAATAAAAATGTTTAGAAATTATTGTTTGTACTACAAATGTAGTACCTAAGTGTGTGATTTTAGTCTTATTTTAAAGCTGTTAGTATTTTTTTTAATGTTAGCAGCTTATAATGCTACAAAATCGAAGAATTTTATTTAGTTTTTTAAATTATTAATGCCCATGCATTAATAATTTAAAAATATTTTTTAAAACTAAAATATAAATTTATTGAAACGTAACAATATCAAAACGCAATATTAGCAAAAAGTCTAGTTTCCGTACATCCGCAGGCGAATGCACGCCGGATTGGAACCTTGAACCACTTGTGTAAGCGTCTCACAATGGCTTACGACAGAACCGTGCCAGGCGCTGCTTACGACACCGACCAACGCAATCCCGCAATTAAAACAACTACATACTACATTTTGCATGTACTTTACTGACACTTACAAACTTTTTTGACAATAAGTACAAAAAAAAACAATTAAAAAAAAGAACAAAGTCTCAAAATTACTTGAAACCTAATGGTGACACAGCACTTTTCGAAATCAGCACAATTCAAATTTTATCAGATACAGTCTTTCGTAATACAATTTAGATAAACGAAACACAGGATAGGACATGAAAACAATTGTAAAAAGAGTTGTGTACGTACATAAACACTCACGAATTTACCGAGGAAGCAGAATTGCAAACAAAAGAATGAAAACAAGGTGAAGCGAAGAAGCCGTCATTGAGAAACTTCAAGAACGTAAGAATTCAACAAATAAAATGATTAACACTGCCGTTTTGGCACGAATCTCAGGAGATGAGTAAACAAATTTGGATGCGAAGTCATTGACTTAGCAAGTACGAGGAAAAACGAAAAAAATCTGTGAAACATCTGTTTTTATAAATATTCCGATTAATTCAGAGCTAATGTTTCAAAGTGAATTTCAAATTTCGAACAAAAATGTTTTTTAAAGGAATGCTAATTTTAAAAGAAAGGATTGATTTGTTTTTCTAAACAGCTATTTTAAATGCGCATTTTTCACGAACTTTCCTTTTCGGCATGGAAAAAATTTGTTTGTTTTCATTTACATTTATTAAATTTTGTTTCGTTTGATTCTGAAATTATTTTTGCCAAAATTCAAAATCAGAAAAATTCATAACTTTATGAATTTTTCTGATTTTGAATTTTATTTCTGATATATCGGAACGTTTTTGAATTATTTGGGAAATTGAGGGTAGTTTTTCAAGATAGTTGGGAGGAAAATGGAAAAATTGGTTCCTAATAGGACTTGTAATTTTTTCAACAAAAATTCTAAAGAAAATCCGACATTCAATTTTTGCAAAAATCCTGGCATAAAAACTTAAGAAAAACCATAAAGATACTTACAAAAATATTTGCGGTGTTTTTGCACTCCTTATCCGGAATTATCCAAATCGTGGGTACAATGTCATAATCCACTGAACAGTAATTCACAACGTTCTCGTTCACAGTTAGTTTTCAATAATCAAATGTAATAAAAAAAATGGTATCACTCCCACTTTGCACGTCCTAAATGATTTTTCACTATCACAATGTTTGTTATGACGAATTATCCACTGCGTATGGCGCTGTGTTACTCCGATAGCTTGGACACGTCTGTACTGCTAAGCGTCTAGAGTGAGACTAAATGTTGTAGTGGGGTCGCGCTACTCCCAGCCTGCAGCACACACACTAGCTCAATTGCGTCTTTGTGTGAGTGTCTGCCACTGTGTGCGTGACTCACGGTAGTGTTAGTGTATTTACGTAACGTGCCCTCACTGTCCGTGTAATCACTTCAGCCGCTATTGAGTCAATGTATCCGATTTTTTAGCTAATTCGCTGTTGAGTCATGTGTTTGTCGCGTTTTCCATGAAATAAATTAATCGATTGATAGGCGTTAGGTTTACTTTTTGGCAATTACGTGGGGCAATATAAACTAGTGTACGATTTAGTTTTCGACGGTTTTTCAATTATTACACTGCAGTTGAGTAAATGTAAATTTTTCAATTTGCTCGATTATTGTAATCGATTTTCGTCATTTTAGTGTAGTTAGTCAGTGACTTTTTGTTTTTGTTATTTCGCAATGTGTTCTATTTTGACGATTATCTTGAATGTTTCTTTGTTTTACCTTTGTCTGAGTTATTTTTATTGGAAAACGTAAACAAGATAATGGAATTATCATTTTACGTAGTAGTCTGCTTTTTGTTGTTTTCGAGGTCTACGCGCTACGCAACCGCTACACCGTAGCTGGGCTACGAAAAATATATTTATAAATAAATTGTGTTTTATTTTTTATTTTATTACATTTTTATCCAAAGAAGATAGGCAGAACATTTTAGCACTGAATATAAATATGGTCAGTTTAAGTAAACAAATTACCTAGGTAGTTCTTTGGACTTTGGCCAGCCTCGCCCATTGTGTAAACATGTCATGTACCACTGCCCAGATTGTTCCAATTAACATTACTCATAATTATTACGTCAAATAAGGAACTATTGCGAAACAGTCAAGCGTGTGATGTCTCCCTACGTCATAGATTTATTTAATATCGGTCAATATGGAGGTAATTGCCTATGTGCTAAGGTTATTCTTGTTTTTGTCATTTTCGAGATTTTTTATCGCTATGACTAATTGTAATATCATGTTGTCTGTAGATTCAGACATGATAAAAAAGAGTTTTATTGTTTTATTTGGAAATCGGAAAAAATCCGTAACTAGAATTTTTGGTTTTCCAAGTATTCAGAGTAAGGATGCGTTCTTGATTATTAAACAGGGGAAGTTTTCAAACCATAGAGTTTGATGAGTCAGACACCACTTATGTCGAAAATAGAGGTGAACAAACCTCAGTTTGATTGAGTGTCTATGATCACTGTTAGAAAAGTTAGTCTCATCTATGTGTTTGGGAAATGTTAGAAAAACGTGTTAACCCAGAGTATTAATACAGTTTTTTTTTGTATCTAGTTACATTGTATGGTTGGTTTTCTTTAAGTGTTTTTTTTCAAATAGGCACGTAATTATAATAAGAGATATCTTTATAGGCAACTAATAAAATAAATCCCTCGAAATATATTATATGAAGTATATTTTAGACAAACTGAAAAAAAAAAGATAATTATTAACAAAAAAAAAACACTTTAAATGGCTATAAACAACTTCCGGTGTTACATAGCCATATATAAATAATGCATTCAGCACTCGTAAATAAAAAAAATAACTACATATAAGATTTCACCTTGACATTGCATATAAGTATTTCACGTGTTTGTCTGAATTCTAACTTATTCATCAGTTTCCGAGAATTTTGTTGAAAACATACCGTTTTTTTGTTGTTTTACGTAATACTAGACAATTTACAATCCGATTATCCTGTTTCCCATGTGCTCATGATAAAAAACTTATGTCACTGTCTTTTCAAAGATTTTGTCTATGGTATGTTTTTTTTTTTCGGTATAATAATATTTCAAGTTATTTTGTAACCAAGCTTGGTGATTATAGTTTTGACTGTTGAACTGTAGTTTATTTTCAGGTTATAAGACTTATATTAAAATAATTACCTAATACTTTTTTTTCTACAACGTTTTGTAGACCAAATATCCTTATGTCCGGGGTTGCGGATTTTTCGGAAAATATACCATGGCCCCGGAAAGTAGAGGGGAATAGAAGTAACATGGGTGGGTTTTAGTCACTTCGCCCAGAGCGGGGGAAGTTATTTGATGATTACCCATTACCCATCCGCAAAAAGGTATCCCTATGTGGAAACTAAGGTTTTGACGATTTGTTTAAAATTTTGACCGGTGTTTCGGCTTTAGATCACAGTTCAACAGTAAACATGATAGTGAACACGTTGCTAACCTATTGAAATAGAATCATTAACTTTTAGTGATAAGAGTCTATTAATAAAATTAATGATGTTGATCTTGCCCTCCCCAATGGCATGGAAACAATGAATGTAGTTAATTGGTATACCTTCTTATTTGGGTAATGACAATATTAATGTTTGTATAATATTAATAAAATGCAAAGCAAAGTTAATTAATATTGTTGCCAAGATTTTTTTTCAAATACAATCGACTTATTTTTATGAAGCAAAACTCTAAATTTACTTCGATGGAGTAACACCATACACTAAAATTGTTAAAACTAGATTTTATATTTCTGCTACGGTAAATTGAGGTCAACGATCCTTTGACATTCATTTTTAACACCAAATATTTATACAACATTACTTAAATTACCTAAATGCTTATAAAACTTAATTGACATTAATAATTAAGCATAATTACATTGTAATTCATGCGTTTAGATGTGAATTCTCTTTCAAAACAAAAGTTGCGCTTAGTTTACGCGTGGCGGTCACTAGATGGCGCTGATGGTGGGTAAAGTTCGCATCCACAACTAAAAACATGATCGTTTCATAGTAGTTTGTATTGTAGTGAATGATATTCACGACATAACAGTAATAGAAGGTTTGGAAAGCCGATAAAAAGAATATTAACTCTTTTAGGCAATTAAAATCTAATATATAAAATGCTCATGTCACAGTTTTCGTTCCCATACTCCTCCGAAACGGCTGGACCGATTTAAACGAAATTTTATGTACACATCGGGTAGGTCTGAGAATCGGCCAAAATCTATTTTTCATACCCCTAAGTGAGCAGCGGGTGAAACCGCTGGGCACAGCTAGTCTAATATATACAATTTCTCATGTCACAATTTTCGTTCCCATACTCCTCCAAAACGGCTGGACCGATTTGAACGAAATTTTGTGTGCATATCGGGTAGGTCTGAGAATCGGCTAACATCTATTTTTCATGCCCCTAACTGAGCAGCGGGTGAAACCGCTAGACACAGCTAGTATACTTATATTATTTTTCTACTAATTTCTAAGTGTACATAGCTGAAAATAAATACCAATTGCTACATGTTTCTTTTCCATAAAGAGTTGTGAAAAACAATCAAATGCCAAGGCCTGAGTAGACCGATAACCTGGTGGAGGTCGCGGGAATCCACTGGATGTTAGTCCAGGGCTTGTAGATGTTGCGATCGTTGTGGGATACCTTGGCCCATCAGTGGACTTCGCATAGCAAGGTTTGCTGTAAGAAAACCCAATTCTGGGTTAAACTCGCCATTGTACTTTAGCTATAAATTGCAATTTGTTTGTATTTTTATTTTATTTATGTATGCAATAAAGAATATGAGGTCACAAATCTGCCATGCAAAGTAATTATGATCTACCAGGGTTGCGGGTTGTTCGGAAGACACACCGAAACATAAAAGGGCAAAAGAAGAAACATGGGTAGGTTTTTGTTAGTAATAGTCTGACATTTGCTCCACACCTCCAATAGCGTGAATTTTACATGGATCGACTGCCTATCTGACCTCTCCAACCCAGTTAGTACTGGGTAATAAGGTAAGAATGGTTGTTAGAATTTCAGGACATTGACTATCTATAATGATTGTTTAAGATCACAAACGACCTATTTTCTAGGCCGGGAGGAAACTTAGTATGTAACGGGTGGTCACCCATCAACACACCTACCTAGGCAAGCGCGGCTTAACCCAATGATCGAACCGAGCCGCTGCTATTATTTAGCCACGGGCTCTTCCTCCTCCTTTACGATTTTATGTTTTTTTTTTTAAATGACGAAGACAATCAAACTTGCAAAAAAAAGAAAATTATCCGCCATTTTATAGAAGTCGTTTTAAATAAACCTAAAAACATTAATGTTTCATAAATAATCTGCATAGTCCTCATGTAAGTTGATCAAGATTTTTGTCTGGACCTTAAAAGAGACTATGACCTCTGACTTTGTTTCGATTGTTTCTTCTCAGAGTAGTCGGGTACGAAACACTGGCCTCATCTAGTTTTTTTTTAAAAAAGACGTATAAAAGTGTTTGTGGGAACTTACTTGCAAAATAAACATCATTTATCATTTAACACCAGTTTCATTAAGTTTTCTTTTAATGACGATAACAAGCCAAGTAGCCCTACCATGACGTCTTAAAGCAGAACTTATTCCACTGAGGGAAAGGGACAGAGCTATACAGAGTGTCTAGCACCATCTCTGTCCCTCAGTGGAATAAGTTCTGCTATAAGACGTCATGGTAGGGCAGCAGGTGTTTTATAACTTAACTTTAAATATCATCATGACTTTCAAGATGGCATATTTGTATGACCTTTTTTATGAAGAGGTATATGAGGCATCCTTTCTTCGGTATTAACGTCAACAAATAAAGATATAAGCCATTAAAGGTTTCATTCATAAAATATTATTTGCCTATTAAAACCACAATGAAAGTTATGAGTGTGTACTATGTGCAATTTTACCTCCTTTATTTGCAAAAGAAAATTTTCATTCATATGATATTATTCGTAGTATTTGCTCAACGCATTTGCGGTTCAATGTATTAAAAACTTTTTTTTTCTTATTAATGTATGTTTAGTCATTCCGGTATAGGAATTTGTATGACAGTGCCAACCTTTTTTTAAGAGGAAAATTTTGTTTTTTTTAAATTCTGCGATTCGTATGAGTGTTAAATGTCATAATGCCTTAATAAATCTGTTTACACGAAGGTTAACTACATTAGAAAAAACAAACTGCTCCTTGTTTAAAAAAAATGGGTCAAGTGCAACGTGAATCAGAATTGGGTCAAGTTTTAGTTAAACAGAGAATAATTATTTGTCAGAGATGAAGAATTATATTGATAAAAACTGCAACCTAAGTCAAAAAGCTGCCTTTTTTTCCTGTGGGTAATCATCCATTGACTTCCCCCACCCTAGGCGGAGCGGGTGGGCGGGCATGTTAGACTTGTACTGACTAAAACCCACCCATGTTCCTTCTGTTGCCCTTTACGTTCCGGGGCCGCGGTATCTCTTTCGAACAACCCGCAACTCCGGCAGGCGGAGGCTCTGGCAAGCACCTCTGCTTTGCTGACATCTCTTTGAGGCGCACGTGAAACACGAACGCGAGGCGCGCTAGGTATTTCTCCGGTATCGTGGGTGCGTTTACAAACAATTAAACTAAAATACACAAACAGCCAGACCTGGAACAACTATCTGTTATGTAGGCCATACAAATATTTGTTCCGTGCAGTGATCGAACCCGCGACACGCAGCGTAGCAGCCAATCGCTCAGCCACTGCGCCAACCGTGTTTACAACTTGATTGTATTAGATGATTGTAATTCTAAAAGGTATAAGCAGATTAAATTGACGTTGTACTAGTATTTACCACCTGGCTGCTACTGAAACACAGAATAGTCGGTTGCCACCGATTTGACGGGCCTGTTGGTCTAGTGGTTAGTGACTCTGACTGCTGAGCCGGAGGTCGTGGGTTCGATTCCCACCCAGGACAAACTTTGTGTGATGAGCATGATCGTTTGTTCTGTGTCGGGGTGTGATTTATCTATAATATGTATGTATTTATAAATTATATAAGTATGTATATCAGTTGTCTGGTTACCATAGCACAAGCTCTGCTTGGGATCAGATAGCCGTGTGTGAGTTGTCCCAAGATATTTATTATTTATTTCCGGAAATAAACTTATTTCCCACTTTAGTGTTTTTTTTTTGTTTGAATAATAAAATGAAAATTCAGTTTTTAGTTGTGGTATGACGGTATTTTACACAAATTCTAATTCATTTTCTATTACTACTAAATGATAAATAAGCATTTCATCCAAATACATTAGAAGAAAATATAATTATGTTTTATAGAAGACAACTCTTATACTACCGAAGCAATATAGATAAAATTGATATGGGTCCCTTTGGGAGTATACCCTTTCGATTATAAAATTCAATTTGAATATTGAAAATCGGCCCATAATTGACCGAGAAATCGCATAACAAACATAGAAAAAAAATTCTTCTTCTTTTTTTAAGTCGGTTAAAAAAGGTAAACCTTCTATTATATGTTCTGTTTACTGAAAAATGCCTGGCGATAAAACCCAATAACACTTAGCCTGGCCCGTTAAACGAGCCCGCGAGATCAAGATTGATCATATGCCACGCTAGACACCAAAGCCCGGCGAGGGCTCGACTCAGACCTACGTCATCAACCGAAACAAAATATTCTTGCGCAAAAAAACCCACTCGACCTTCAAACGAACGCCAAAACAAAAACGATCAAGTAGACCGATAAAATCTGTCTGTTTAGCGTAACGTCGTTTAAACCACAGATAAAAAAATTAGAGATTCAAGGAAACACGTGAGGGCATTTATTATTAATAGTAATTATGCTAGATTCCATTAAAAACACGTGGATGACAGTCAATTAATGTTATTTAATCATTAAATACCTGTTTTCGTTATGTAATTTGGTGATACGAACGCGATGTTTGAAATGTGACGTCATGTTAGTTCGCGAATGTTATGTTGGTATTCTTCGAACTCGGTTTATGGGAGATTCTTTTTTTGAATTATGGTGTATGAGTCATTTTTGTGATGTAGTTGGTATACTACGTTTTCATGGAAAAGGGAAATAATATAAAATGATATCATTGTGAATGGTATGTTTTTATAATTTGTTTGGGGATAAAAAGTACTACGGAGGTAATATGATATTTCAGAGGAAAATTAAAAAATATGTATTGTTAATATTGTATATTGTGAATTCCAACCACAATATACATAACCTAATTTTCGGTTTTCCGTTTTACCTATCACCCTAGTCCAAAAGTTGTAATATTGACATAAAAATTGTTTTTATTTTTTCATTTTATAAACAAACTTAAGTTTCCTATAGATTTAACCTCAACTTTGTTGTCTATTAGTAATATTTGTAAGCGATCACTATAACCACAAACTTCCCTAGACGTCATCGCGTCGCTTCTCTTACTATTTTTCTATCGTTTGTCCTTACCATTACTCTCAACATTACTACAACATAGTAATTCAATGTAAGCCATGTAACAGGACTTGAATAAGACCCTACTAGGGCTTATACAATAGGGCAGCACCTAGTGTCAACATCTAACAACAATTGACAATGTTGACAGGTCAAAAGACAATAGAGTAATAGAATAATAGTTTACTAAATAACCATTTGTATGTTGTTTGCATGCCAGAGCGATTGTCAATCGGTATCATTTTAATTATTATGTTAGGAGATTGGAATGCTCATTAGATATTATAAAACAATACAGTGAAAAATGCGTTGTTCCAAAGTAGTAATTTGTATGCGTCAATTTCTTCATTGTGGATCTTTGTTAGATGAAATGTCATTGTGAGTTAGAATGTGCTTTTCACACATTGATAGACTAGATTCAAGATGGCGGCTTGTTTTTTTTTCACAATGAAAACTAATGGCGGTTTAAAAAAAGAATGTTTTGTACAATTCGTTCATGTATACGCATTGTATGATGTCCAGATTATTTATAAATGATCTCTTTGGTGACAGAACTGCCTATTATAGTGCCAGAATGTTGCCCGGGTGGCGGGTTGTTCGAAAGAGATACCGCGGCTCCGAAACACAAAGGAGAGAAGGCTAAAGGAGGAACATGGATGGGTTTTTGTCAGTAAAAGTCTGACGCTCCCTTTTGATGATTTCATATCCGAAATAAACCGTGTTAGAAAGTTGCAAAAATCGTTAGAATGTGTTCTGGCGGTTCTTTGAATACAGAAGGATAAACAGTAGTGATCATACTCGTAGTAGAGTTAAATTATTTGGTCAACATCATAGACTCAAGCATAATGCTTTGTGACCCCCAGTTTATGATTTGTAACGTAATTCATAACGCGGCAATTAGCCATTTAAACCATTGACCCTCTGATCACACACAGCGTTCATATGATGGTATGGATGATAACAAACCGTAGGCACCTAGTATTTGACTCATCCTTATGTCTTTGGACTAGCGTAATGATTTAATCTCGTGGGTGGATGGAGGATGACGGACCTTGATATATTTTATATGTTACTATGTTTGGGCAGCTCGTGGTCAGATAACTGCCGCTCGGGACAATGTCTAGGTTGGTCCGTAGATGGGTGTCCCATTACATACGAAATTTCCCTCCGTGTTTCGGAAAGCAGGTTAAGCTGTTGGTCCCGGCTGTCATTTGTAGATCTTTGACAGTTGTTACAGGTAGTGGCCCGAATTACCCGGTGCAACTGGGTTTTGAAGGTCAGATAGGCAGTCGCTCCATGTAAAATACTGGCATTCAGCTGAATCTTGTGAGAGGAAGACCAAAGAAAAGATGGAAGGATTGTGTAAGGAATGATATGAAGGAGAGAACAGTAAATGATGTCGTGACGTCAAATAGGGGAGAATGGAAGAAGAAAACGTGTTGCGCCGACCCCAAATAGAATGGGACAAGGGCAGGAAAATGATGATTCTACAGATCTTGTAAGACTGGAAGCCGACAAGAGTAAACAGATGATGAATATGTTTGTACTAAATACTCTACTCTGCCTATCCCTTCACGGATTACAAGCGAAATGTTATGTCATTGTATACAATTAACTTATAAAATCCTAGTACAAAGTAGAGCAAGTATTAGTTGAAGGACGCGACATAAATAGCACAGTGTCGATACCTTGAAACGTCTATGATAACATGTGACATTGAAAAAGTCTGTCGTACGTAATGTATGCAATGTCGATTGATGAGTTAAAAGAATTGAAATAAATTTAAATAAAGTAGATATGTCACTGAGTAAAAAGCACTAAAATTCTTTTCTATATCTACCTACTATCTCTTTATACTACTCTATCTCTCTATCTACTTCTAAAAAATGAGGTTACCTGGAAAGTTTTCCGGGAGTTTTGAAAATTGGTAATGTGCTCTTCGTCACCACGTATCTTTGACGCCCGCGCCGCCATATTGGAAAAATTTTGTCTTAAAACCCGTATTGGACCTCCGTGTATTTGACCGCTCCCTGTACTTAACCATATTCTCTCTCTGTATTTGACTCTTTTACACAGGTTTTAAATATCCTTACTTCCTTACTAATATTATAAAAGTGAAAGTGAGTTTGTTAAGTCTTCACGCCTAAATGGTCAAACTGATTTTTATGAATTTTGGTACAGAGATAGCTGGAACCCTGGATACGGACATAGGCTAAAAAAAGTGAGAAAAGGGGCAGAAAGAGGGAAGGACAGGGAAATGTTTTTTTTTTACGATTGTCATGAGTGTTAAAGTTACCGTTAGCCCAAAGTAATGCTATGCTGACGAAGTCGCGGGTGGAAGCTAGTATCATATATACCTACCTATTCAATGAAATGCTGTAAGCTGTGTTATTGTTCGAAAAAAAATCCTTTTAAACTGAAAAACCTTTCATGCAATAATACCGTTTTATTTCTCAGTCAAAACGAATCTAGGGCAGCAGTAATCAATGATTCTGCCTTGAAACCGATAAGAATACGTAAGAACGATAACAAAGAATGACTTAGTTTCCTGAATTTTAAATAAAGAAAATTCTAGCATTTTACTGCACTGGTTATTATTCTGTAACTATGTGAAAAAACCAGTTGGCGTAAACTGGTTCTCGATAGCACAAGACCGACAAAAATGGGCATCTTTGGAGGAGGTTTTTACCCAAACCGGGGTTCATATCAACATATAAATATATTTTTTTAAAACATATTACCTATTATACTTATAAATATTACTAACATTATCTAAGATAACTTACTAATCTAAATTTATTTTGAAGTAGTATTATAACTGCCAATGATGTAAATCTATACTAATTACTAATAATATTATAAAGCTGAAGAGTTTGTTTGTTTGTTTGTTTGAACGCGCTAATCTCAGGGACTACTGGTTGGAATTGAAAAAATCTTTTAGTGTTGGATAGTCCATTTCTTGAGGAAGGCTATAGGCTATATAACATCACGCTAAGACCAACAGGTGCTGAGCAGGGTGGGTGAAACCGCGTGGAACAGCTAGTTATTATATAAGTTGCAAATACTTCTGCGACACGTACGGACTAGATGTACCCCAAAATGCACATTGCGTAGTATTTTACGCGACTAATAACTTCCACCAGCCGCCATTTATGCCTAAAGTTAAAAATACATGTACCTATGTACTGGGACAAAACTTGGCGTAGAGTGGAAGCAGAGGGGCCTGCTATTGCCTCTGGCTGTTGGGGTTGTGGGTTGTTCGAAGAGATACCGTGGCCCCGGAACACAATGGACAAAAGATGGAACATAGATGAGTTTTAGTCAGTAAAAGTCTCACATTCCCCCCACTCCGCCAGAGCAGGAGAACATTGATGTTTTCCCATCAGACAAAAATGGTGGGTGTTCTATTACCTCTGCATAACCTTTAGAAGATAACAGGGGTGATGTAATATTAATACAATATGTACGTGATATGACCTACCTATGACGTCATGTTAGTTTTATGTAGGTACAATTCCACCGAAATTATCGGCACGTCAATGGCCGAAGCTTCCGTTAACAAATGAATGTTTTAAATACTGTATAATGGGATGGGAATTCTTGTGTGGACTGTGGAAATTACGCTTTTTTATAACTATGACAGCATTGGTTGATAATTATTGTTTTTAGTTCATTTATTGTTTTCTTTACATAAAATTATATTTTAAAATATTTCTTAAACACAAAAAAAATCATTTAAAAATATAAAAATAGTAGCCCACCGGGCAGGTCAGGGCTCCAGAGAAAGTAACCTCCTAACAATACGAGCCCAGGAGTACCGCTTTCTGTATCAAGCCCTTGATCCAGCTGCCTAACGAAAGCCTCCTCAGGTATTGGTCGAGGCTTTTTGCAATTAAGCCATTGGCAGATACTATCGGCATAATTATCGCTGAGTCGACATCCCACATGTCGACAACTTCAATTTTTATTATTATTTATTTAATTCGAACACAAAAATTCATGTTTTGGTTAGTAACACTTACAAAACTATGTTAATTATATATAAAATCATGAAACTTAAATAAATAAAATTATCAAAATAATAATAATGATAAGTTTCGGACGGTTCCTGTAAATTAACGATCGTTTTTTGATAAAAGTTATTTATTTATTTATTTATTTACTCAAAAGACTATAAGCTAACAGTACATGGAACCAAAACACTTATATTCTAAAATTTAACACTTACTTAAATAAAAAAATAACTTACTAACTATTACTTAAAAATAAATATATAAATTTACAAATTACATATGGTTTATCATGGAAGATATCCAGATGTACGTGCTGAGTGAGCAAAGAGTTGAGCAGTGTGATAGCTCGAGCTGTGGGCGCAGCAGCCGCTCGACGTGTGCGCACTCCCGGGGGCGCGGCGAACAGTTTTCTCCGACGACGAGGACCCTCCCCGCCTTCACCTCCCACAAGAAAACGACTCGGCACACCCGCTAGACCTACCCGCTCCAACGTAGTTGGGTTATCAACTTTGTTTGTCAGGAGACGGTGGTAGTGAATTAGTAAAAGAAATTTCCGCCTAAGTTCTAAAGTGTCTAGTCCCACCATCCCCATAACAAACAAAGATGGGTATAGATACGGGTAGTACCCGTACATACGCCTGTACATAAAACGAGCAAACTTCTTCTGGACTCGTTCGATTAAAAGAGAATACTTAGCCTCATGGGGGTCCCATACTATGGCATTAAATTCCAGCCTACTACGTACGTATGCTTTATATAGAATTAGGGGAGCTTTTATTCCCTTAAATGCGAAGGAAACCCTCATGACAAACCCTAGCATCCTATTAGCACTCACACATGCAGATGTTATGTGGTCCCTAAAGTTTAGTCGTGTGTCTAATGTCAGCCCTAAGTCTCGAATTTGGCTGACCCGATCCAACGGAGCCCCCGCCAGGCTATAGTTAAAGTGCAGAGGTGAGCGTGAGCGTGAAAATGACATTATTTTACATTTAGTAATATTTAAGCGAAGACGATTTATCCCACTCCACTCCTCTATGGCGTCTATATCGTCTTGCAGTCGACGGCAATCATCGAAGTCTCTTACTGAGTAGAAAAGTTTCAAGTCGTCGGCAAAAAGGAGACATTTAGCAGCCCTAACGGTTTCCGGCAGATCCATGGCCATTATAATAAATTGGGTTGGTCCGAGTGTACTGCCCTGACTCACACCAGATCGAGTATAGTAAGAACTAGACTCAAACCTGGCTAGTCTTACGTACTGGGTACGATTACTTAAGTAGGATGCAAAAAACGCTAGTAGTTTTGGTGTGAATCCAATTGACGCCATTTTTGATAATAGGATATCATTATCAACTACGTCAAATGCCTTTTGGAAGTCAAAGTAGGCGGCATCCACTTGCATTCCTGCATCCATCTCTGTCGTCACGCAATCTACGAAATTAATGTGACTGGTCGCCGTAGATCGCGAAGCTCGAAAACCATGTTGAGCATCTGGAATCCATACATTTAAATGCTTTCGGATACGGTTATCTAAAATGGACTCAAAGACCTTCCCGAGAACCGACAGTACGGCTATTGGTCTAAACATTTCTATCTCATTCTTTGCACCGCTTTTGGGTATCGGAGTAACTCGAGATGTCTTCCACTGCAGGGGGTATTTTGAGACCTCTAATGACAGGTTGAAGACGTATAAAAGTGGTTGTTCCAATACCGACATGCAATCTTTAACCAGAAATGGTGGTATTTCGTCCGGGCCTGCAGCAGAGTAAGGTTTTAGTCGACGAACTGCACGTTGTAGCTCTGCTGCTGAAATTGTGTCAACTTCAATATGAGCTGAACTAGTCGACATCTTATTTGCATTACTCTGCTGAGCCGCATTTACGTCAAGGACGGGTATGTGCTGATGGAAGACAGAACTAAAATATGAAGCAAAAGCATCTGCCGCTTCTTGTCCCGTCAGTAATTTGTCCCCATGCACATACTCGTAGCACTTTTGTCTTTGCCTTCTCTTATCTTTGGTATACTTCCAGAATTTTTTCGGATCACTTGCTATGTCGTCTTCCGCGCCCTTGATATACCGGTCATAAGCCTCTTTTATTAAAAATTTTACGTGCGTTCTGTAATATTTATATAGTTCCCAATTAAAATCTTTTCTATTTGACTTAAATTTTTTATGATTGTAGTATTTATATTTAATATTTTGAATAATTTCTGGAGTATACCAAGTCGGATATGTATATGAGTCATTTTTTAATTTATATAATTTTACAGGGACATGCTCACTGATGCAGTCATTAAGTTTTTGATAAAGCCCTGAAACAGCTAAGTCGATGTCAGTCTCACAATAAACGTCTGTCCAGTCAATATTTTTTAAAGCCATGTATAGGCTGTAAAAATCAGCTTTACGAAAGTTCCAGCTGGGAGCAGATAGTGGATGTCGTTGCGGTTGACAGGGCACTGATTCCAGGTCGGAGTGGAAGCCACGCGGCAAGCTAATCGTGACAAGAAGAGGGGGGGGTGGTATGCGTCAGGTGAAACCAGCGCTTCATCAGCAACCCTAATATATACATCATCTTCTCTGAGCCCACTCAGCACTAAGTCCAAAATACCACCATGATCATTTAGTACATGATTATGTTGTAAGCTTTTACAAAAGTCCATGAATAGTTTAAATTGCGTTTTTACATTTGCACTAGCAGAGTTTAAATTAAAATCACCTAGTATTATGAAATCCAGAGAACAGTATTTACAAAGGGCATTTTCAATACAAGATAAAACATTAACATACATATCATCCTTATAGCTAGGGGGTAGATACACGACACAACATAGAAATTTAATATTTTTCCATGTAATGGTAGCAAATATCAATTCTTTGTCATCCGTTTGCTCTTCTATATCAGTCAATATACACATTTTATATGGATGTTTGACAGCTAACAGGACTCCTCCCCAACCTGCGTCTCCAGTTCGGTCTTTTCTAATTACAGTGTATTCGTCAGAAAATAATTCTCCATCACATACAGAACTATTCAAAAATGTTTCGCTGAGGGCAACAATGTCGGCGTCAATTGTTGGCAAATTTTTCCTTACTGTAGTTGTTTTAGACCGCAACCCTCTAACATTTTGATAATAACAAGTTATAGTTTTCTTTGAACAATTTTGTTTTTTATTACTTATTCTCGTTTTTTCGGATACGAAAGTTCTGCGTCCAAGGCTTTATGCAAATGTTTTCAGCCCAATTATCTGCATTCAGGATACAATTAGACAGTTTAACAGGAACTCCGACCTTAAAAGATGCATATTGCCCACGAGCTTTGAGCTCATTTACAGTATATACATCACTCTCAGATATTGACTTAAGGTGGTCTAAAACTTGATTCTCTGTGGTGCCCATCCTAACATAATACAGATGAAGATAGTTCAATTTGTTCGACGCTTCCAGTTTTGTCGAACCAGGTGCTGCAGTGCCGCGCAAAACATTTGAAGTACTACCGCGAGTGCGTTTATAACTCACTTTAGTCCATCCCTGGGTGTCAATGACATCGAGGTTAACATTGTTCCCTTCTTCAGTTTGGTGTTTGGCGGGATCAGATAGCGACAACGGCATGCAGTTCGTGTCATCGGTAGATAATTGTGACGCCTTGTTTTCAATTGCGATTGGTGGTGAAACAGAGCTAGAAATTGGTATTTTTATTTCCTGCGCTGGTTTATTCACTAATGTGGTTGGTTTTAAGCTCATAGGTTCTAGGGAGGTAGAATGTTTTTTCTTATCGTGAGTAGTATTCTGTTGTTTATGTTCACGCAAGCTTAGTTTGTTTTGGAGGTGCACAACGGATTCTTTTAAAGACAAAATTTCTGTATCTTTTGCTTTAATACTTAAATCGTATTCACTTAACAGCTGTTTCACAGACACTGAGACAGTAGACAACATATTCAATATATCAATGTTTTGGTTCTTGAGTTCAGTGACCTCTTGCCTAAGATATTTCAGCTCCAAGTTAACAGAAGGTGAGCATTCTGGATCGTCGTCAATGTCAGCCATTAGTGGAGAGGATGAGTTTATGCGACTTCCTCGTGACATGTTGATATTTACATCAGCACTAGTATGGGTGTTGTTAGGGCAGCTAGCTGCAGACCGCACTGGCGTAGCAATATTGCCTCTCTTAGGCCGCATAGATAAACAAGCTGGACATACCCATTTCTTTATAATATCTTGTGTGTAGTTTTTAAAGTTCAAATCAGAAATTTTTACACAATCTATGTCATAAAACCCATTACATTCACAGCATTTTATGGAATTCGCAGAATTAATTTGGTTTCTGCATGCGCTGCAAGTTACCGACATTGTTTATGTTTTGATATTAGTATGTACCTGCTACGATCACAGTCAGTTGAGATCACAAAGGCGCAGTTGAGCGCGGTGTGGCGAGGCGTCAGCCGTTGAAGCAAGCTAAAAACGGCGACGCGAAAAAGGTCTTAAGCGCCGTGTAATCGGAGGCGCTTACGCGTTCGGCCCAGCGACACTATAGTACTCACTGTTGTTGACAAAATTTGAATATTTTGCAACGACTATTGGAATTGTTATTATGTTTTTTGATCACTATTGTTTATTGATTTAACACAGAGTATGGAAACTAGCACTATTTTATGTAGTATAGTCATTCAATATAGTTCCCAGAAAATTAACACAAAATAGTCACTTTTAACCACTTTTTGGAATTAAATTGCTACGAGCAAATTTGCAACGATGCTACTTCGGCCATTTTACGACACTTTGATCCACCATTCTGACACTATTGTAATAGCAGACTAAGGCCCCTGTTATGTGGGACCTAAGCGTAACTTTCGATGTTTGGGTGGATTTCAGGTACACCTGTGCCCAACACTTTGGGAATTACAAGGTGTATTAAAAAGTGAATATTTGTCGTTCCTTTATACAGCTCCTAATAAAACATTAATCAGTCTGCATTCATTTCTCGAAATTAATAGCTACTAAACTCTTCTTAGTTTCTCAATGTTCAGCGGGGCATAGCAAGTTAAACATATAAACCTTCCTTTTGAATTTCTCTATCTATTGCTGAAAACTGTATTAAAAACCGCTGAGTAGTTTAAAAGATCGAAGCGAACAGACAGTGGAAACAACTTCATTTAATACAATGTAAAGATACCTACCCCACTTGTGAGATAAATATGTCAATATCCACAAAATGTCCTCTTATCATAATTGGACATTCCGATTCCTATTTCGGTCACAGACCAACCAACCAATCAGCATTCGTTATTCAGAAACGTTACAAATATTTTGCGTGCGCCTGCGCATATAATTTTGTTTTATCTTTAAATGTTGGAATCGTAAACATACATGACATAATTGTTCTAAAAATATATCTTTAATTATTATTTGTGAAGATAAGCTACTATGTGTCATTTTGTTTTGTATCTGTTGTACAGTCAGCAAAGGATTTAAGTGACCACACTCTTCAGATGCAGTTGGTATTTTTTAAGAAATCGAAATGCTTTCGAATATATACATATTTTAATAGAAAACAAATAGCGTTATTAATTAAATTTGAGTTGATAAAGTTCACTGGTTTCTAAGGAAAAAAAAACTAAACAATACTATACAACTCTACAGTCAGCAGACGAGATAAGTAACCAAACTAGTCAGAAGTCTGGTAAATTATCTCTTCTGCTGACTGTAAATAACACTTCCATTTGATTAAAAACTTTATACCCAAACATCGTAAGAAAAACAGTATGTTCTAGAACCAAAAAATCAGTTAATATAACTAGTCCTGATACAGTCGGGTAAAACTTGTGACAATTACTAACCGACATTCACAACATTAATAGGGTAAAAAAATGGCCATTTTAAACCCCTAGATCGCCACCTGGGGGCCTAAAGTGCCCACTTAAGGCCGTACCCTATACCGCCGCCTTGGAACATAAAGGGCAATAGAAGGAACATGGGTGGGTTTTAGTCAGTACAAGACTCACACTCCCCCTCCGCTCCACCCAAAGTGGGGGAAGTTATTTGATGATTTCCCACCCGCAAAAAAAGGTTCTCCGTTCGTTTGCCTTATTTAAGTAATTAGGTAAACGTTGAAACGGAAAATTGTAACAACTAAATAATATGTCACGTCAACACCCTGAACTCGTGCGAGGGCCTCAGAGGTCACGTCCACCAACAATAACGGTTTTAACAGTCAAAATAATTTACCTTTTAGATGCCCTAACATGGTCACCTCATTGTTAATATAATATACCATCTCATTGTATACCAATTGTGTTTTTATCGGGGGGCGGGAACATTGGCGAATCGTAACAGGAAAAATGTTATATTCTAGAAAATATTGCATTTTACTTGAAGTATGGTACAATATAGGTCAAATTAAAGTAGTTAGGTAAACGTTTACATGGAAAAATATTATAACAAATAAGTTTTATTATATAATACTAGCTGTGTCCCTGTTGCTTAGCTCCTTAGTGACAAAGCATCATCATTCATTATAATTTTCCTGCCCTTGTCCTATTTGGGGTCGGTGCAACACGTTTTCTCCTTCCATTCTCCCCTATCAGACGTCTCGGCATCATTTATTCTTTTCTCCTTCATATCATTCCTTACACAATCCATCCATCTTTTTTTGGCCTTCCTCTCGCTCTCCGTCCATCAACATTCAGATCCATGACTATTTTAGTCACATGTGCTTCGTCCCTCCTTATTACATGTCCATACCAAGACAAACGACTCCCTTTAATTTTTTTAGCAACAGGTGCAACTTTCAAACTTCCTTTAATATTATATTCATTCCTTACTTTATACATTCTTGTCAGTCCACACATCCATCTCAACATTCTAATCTCTGGTATATGCAATTGTATTTCATCCACATTTTTTACAGCCCAGCATTCTGACTCTGACCCATACAGTACAACAGGTCTAATCACCGAAATGTATATTTTCACCTTTAATTTAGCCTTTAATTTAGTGACGAAGCGTGACGTGAAAATATCAAGTCAATCCGGCTAAGAAATCCCGTTTTCCAATACATACTTTACCACCCTGCTTCACCTTCTTAGGTGTTGATTTTCTGCCGTGGTTGCAGGTTGTTCGAAAGAGATACCGCGGCCCCGGAACATAAAGGGCAGTAGAAGGAACATGGGTGGGTTTTTATGCAAACATAGATACAACTAAAATAGAGAAAAGAGAGTAAAAATACATAATTACACGGAGAAAAGCTAACAACCATTTAATTTGTAAAAGATCGTAGAAGAAGAAGTAAATGATCCCGACCTTTTACTAATTGATTTTATTTACCAATTAATAACTACATTCCACGATAATACATCAATTTTACGATCTACCCACATCATTTTAGGGGGAATACCTTTAGTCTAGATTATTCCAGATAATTCCTGATAAGGTGTCTGTGTTTAGATTGTCAAAAGCCTGACTGATATGACAATAATACGTTCATTGCCACAATAACCTAGAAATGAGGGTATTGCGTTACGAAAATGTTTGCGACTGAAAAAAAACAGGTTAATGTTTTTGATAAAATTGTGAGGCAATAAACGAAAATAACATAACATCAGTAAATAACATCTGCCTCTTTTTTGCGGATGGGGGTAGTGTCAGACTTGGATAGACTAAAACCCACCCATGTTTTTTTCTATTACCCTTAATCTTCTGGGGCCACGGTATCTCTTTCGAACAACCCACAACCCTGGCAGGCGGTGGCCCTGGCAGGCCCCTCTGCTTTGCTGACATATCTTTGAGGCGCGCGTAGAACACTTACGTGCTGTCGACATAGCCTGCCGTCACTGGACAGACGGACGGTGAGCTACCATTCCAGACCCATTGCTCATTGTCAACAGGCCTGCATCTACGGTGGCCGGGAGTTGATTCGCGGATTCACAGGTCTGGCATGTTATTATTGGGATGTTCTAGGAAAAAAAATATCAGTAATAACTACGGAGTCTTGATTTATACCTAATTGGTGGCAAAAGTGGCGCCCCCTAATACATAGGACTTAAACAAAACTGCCGAAATATATGTTCTAACTGTACGACTTCGTCCGCGTAGCATAGTTACTTTGGGCTAACGCTAACTTTTAACAGCGTGATGATCGAAAGAAAAATCTTTCTCTACCCTTATCTTTCCTCTTTCTCCCCCTTTTATCACTTTTTTTTTAAATTAGCCTATATCCGTCTCCAGGGTCCCAACTATCTCTGTGCCAAAATTCATTAAAATCGGTTTGACCATTTATGCATGAAGACGTAACAAACAAACAAACTTACTTTCGCTATATTGCAATAGTAGGTATTCGCTTGATGGAGTGCCGCCCCCTTTTACATAGGACTTAATCAAAACTGCCGAAATATTAAGCCCGCAGTTCACATTGGGCCAAGGTGTTGGGCCAGCCTATTGGCTCAAAGTGTATAGGGCTACTTGGCGATATGTTGGCAGCGATGTTCTGTTGGTGCCAACATTGGCGCGCAAACCGATTGTTGTCGATTTTTTGTTTACACATCAAAGGATCTTGGTGCGCTTCGTCATGATTGATACCAATGTGTATACAGCGACATTGGGAATTCATTATCTTGGCCCAATAGGCTGGCCCATTACCTTGGCTCAATGTGTACTGCGGGCTTTATGTTGGCGTGAATTGGCTGTTGTTAAACAAATGGCCCGAACACCCAGTAGTTCCAAGAATTTTCCTTAAAATATTATAGGCATTGAACATTGTTATTTTTTCAAGTGACATTGCTTATAAAACCGCTCGGCATTTCCGGTGATCAGTCTGCGGTTACATCACCGACATTTGACTATTGTGTGGTTTTTGAATGTATTATTATTGAAACTTTTCGATTAAAATATTTATTTATGCACACACAGAATACATACATTAAGAGAAAAGAGCACACAGGTACAGCTTATTTCATTATAAATTTCTTCCAGCAGATCAGTGAGAGGAAAGTTGGTTAAGATATTTAGACACAGTGTGTGGAAAAGACAAAACAGGAAAATTTGAAATTATCTATCATATAATAAACATACATACAAATAATCCTTACTAATATTATAAAAGCGAAAGTTAATTTTGTTTGTTTGTTTGTTACCTCTTCACGCTTTAATGGCTGAACCAATTTTGATAGGTACAGAGATAGTTGGGAACCAGGAGACGGACATAGGCTAATAACGGAAATAACTTTTTTTAAAGTGGGATGTGAGGGAGAAAGATGGAAAACTTAGCGTTGCTATTACAAATCATTAAGGCGCAAGGGGAACTGTGTTACCCCGAATTTAACGCGGGCGAAGCCGCGAGCAAAAGCTAGTATACATTTAAAAATAAATACTGAGATAGTAAATATATACCTAAAATATATAATTATGCAGAATATATAACAGTAAAGAGGAGAGGTACCTAATGCTCTTTTATATTAATATTGTTTTTAGTTCAGTATGATTCCTTTTGTTAGTTAACGTGTTTTGATTTCCTTATTTTTATGGGAAGGTGTCCTGTTTTTTTGCTTGTCCTCATGTCTTGGCCAAGATAAAGTCTGATTATGGATTTCGGTGACTTTGTATGTTTTTTTAACAACCAAGGAAAGTAATTTTATAATAAACTAGCTGGCGCCCGCGGCTACGCCCGCGTGATGATCGAAAAAAAGTATTCTATGTGTTGTTCCAGACTATACCTAATCTGACTCTGTGCCAAATTTCATTAAGATCCGTTCAGCCGTTTTGACGTGAAAGAGTAACAACCATCCACACATCCATCCTCACAAACATTCGCACTTTATAATATTACTAGCTGTGCCCTATACGTTGCAATGCAATTTGCAATGCAATTTCTTCCTACCCTACGATCAAACACGGTATGCACATTTAATTTAAAATCGGTTAAGATAATTTAGGAGTCCATCGCGGACAAACTACGTGACAAGTGATTTATATATATTAAGATATAGTAGGATGAGTATGATTAAATTCAATATGTTTTTGTTGGATTAAAAAAAGGAAACAATTCGTGGTAATGTCCCCAACTGATGACGCTTAGCCTCTGGCTAAAGTAATAGTAGTTATAATACGTGATTGTAAGCATGTATTGTTTTATTCAGTTTTACACAAAGTTTCGTAATATAACGTTAAAGGTAAAAACCAGTTAAGTGCGAGCCGGACTCACGCACCAAAGGGTTCCGTACAAACTTGCGACAAAAACGGCCATATCTTTTGACTGCTTAGGTTTGGAAAGTTGATATTCTTAGCTGTAAAAAGGACCACAGACTTGAGTATATATTTTTACTTTTTTTTTAAGCAATTTTTTGTGTGATTGGGCATTGTTGGCCTTGTAGATTTTTAGACGCTTGTTTTCTTTTGTTAACTTTGTATTTTATTTATATATTTTTAAAGTAAGCTATTACTAATAATTGTCGGGCCTACATTGTTCTCAGTGTAACAAAAACATTATTAAACCAAATGATTTTAAAAGAGTAACCATGGAGTTTCTTGCCGGTTCTTTTCCATTGGAAACGACTAACAAGAACCGTGCACTTTTTCTCGACATTTTGTAAGTGCCCATGTAGGCCTATCTTAATAAAATATATTTTGATTTGATTGATAATCGCTTAATACCTACACGCGTTCCCAACGATCAAGGGACATATAGACACACAGACAGATAAATAACAAAGTGATTCTATAAAGGTTCCGTACTTCGCGTTTGAGGTACAGAAAGAAAGAAAACAAGTTTATTTGGTACAAGCCGTTAATGCACACAGTAATAAAAATAATAAAACTTAATTTTAAACACAAATAAAAATCCTTACTTCCTTACTTATTAATATTATAAAAGCGAAAGTGAGTTTGTTTGTTTATTTGTTTGATTGTTTGTTACCTCTTCACGCTTTAATGGCTAAACCGATTTTGATGAATTTTGGTACAGAGATAGTTGGGAACCAGGAGACGGACATAGGTTAATATTTTTTTGAAAAAAGTGTGATGTGAGGGAGAAAGAGGAAAGAAAAGGGAAAACTTAGCGTTGCTATTACAAATCAATAAGGCGCAAGGGGAACTGTGTTACCCCAAATTTAACGCGGGTGAAGCCGCAGGCGAAAGCTAGTAATGTATATTATTGTGTGTCTCACGGCTGCGCCAAATAGGCCCAGTACAGAACACTTAAAAGAAGAATGGAAACGTGGTAAGGATAAAGTTTGGAAATTACGTGGAAAAGAAAGGTCTTGGTGAGTTATTGTGGATAAGTAAAAGTCCCTAGTTGTTTGTTTGGTAGGTTTTCATGACTAAATTACTATAAGGATGGTTGGAAGAGAGTTAACTTGGAGCCCGGAAAAGACTGATTTGTATTAGCGTCATCGTCAAACAAAAATATTGAGAGGAAACCCGGATTGAATCATCTTAAATCTTGCGCAAACATTGTGAGGAAGACTAAAGAAACTAATGATGGATTGTGTAAGGAAGGATTTGAAGGAAAAAGGAGTAAACGTTAGCGTGACGACATGACAGGACGTGATGCGCCGACCCCAAATAACATAGGATGAAGGCAGGAAGATGATGTGAGCATGGGACCAACAATGCTCATTCCTTCTTTTTAAAGAAAAGGCTTTTCTATTCTTGAAAAATGGCTCTTATTGCACTAAGATTAGGGTTCAACATGCAATGTATTTCAGACGTGTGCTTTTTTCGCATTTATAGCATTGACGTTATACATCATCTGTGAATATTTCAGTTGTCAGATTATAACGGTCCATGAGATACAGCCTAGTGACAGACGAACATACAGACAAATAGTGGAGTCTTAGTAAGAGTCCCCGTTTTACCCTTTAAACTCAAACTCAAACTCAAATCATTTATTTCAATTAGACCATTACAGGCACTTTTGAATGTCATAAAAACAAGAACAAAAAAAATGATGCTGCTACAGTCCCAGTCACAAGACATAATAACTTGTGAAAGTACTGTAGTTGCCCATTCCAAAGCGTCGATCTCTATGGAGAAGAATGGGCAAGAAACTCCATGGACACTCTTTTAAATCATAATGTTTTATAAATTCATGGTTACATCATTCATGTTGAGATTATTCATAATGTGAGAACGATGTAGAAAAACGAGCACATTTAGAGCGTCCAGAGTAAAAGCAATAATTATCACGAGTTTAAAAGAAGAATTAAAACAAACCGTGGTAGCTAAGAGATGACCAGTCCCAACCGACAGCGCCCGTTCACGAACATGACGTATGGATCAGCCCCATTCAGCTCGACCATTTTGAAGGGAGCTAAATGACCCGACACACCCGCCACCATCAGCGAGACATTTAAGTGAGCATGACAATCTCTCAACCACCAGGGCAACCGTCGAGTCAATAAAATTACATAGAACTCACACATGGGCATTACAATTATACAATATTAGGAAATTGAGTCTATACAATGCAATGATACTATTACAATCTTCTTCAGCTGCCACAATAACTTCAGATGCTGATTAATGATAGTTAGTTTGCCCCTATGGTTGTGGAGCAGGACCGGCATTGAGCCAAGCATTTATATCATTAATGTAATCCCCCAACTTATAGTATGCTTGCCTACATAGTGTGCGTTTAATACAAGATTTAAACTTCGATTCATTCAGTTGTAGGATGTGTGGAGGTATTTTATTGTAACATTTTAAACAGTACCCCATAAAAGTGGAGTCTACCTTAGCTAGCCTGAAACCTGGCTGAACCAGCTGGTCCCTATTTCTAGTATTATAGTGATGTCTGTCACCTCTTTTACTAAATAGATGCAGATTTTTCCTAACGTACATGATGTTTTCATAGATGTATTGACAAGGTACTGTCATGATGTTAATTTTTTTAAACAGTTCTCTTAGAGAATCGCGCCTACGCAGATTGTACATGGTGCAAAACCCCTAAAAATATCCCAATGACGAGCAGAACCCATTTTACCCATTATGTGCCTGAATTTATTATTGGGTTATTCCCAGACCAAAACAACCGTTTAATTGGAAAAGATAAAAAATGTGAAGCAACATCAATAAAAAAACAACATATTATTTTCTAGACTAAGATAATTAACGTTTCGTCGATAAATAACCTTTCGTTTGTTATCAAAACTTATATGTACAAAATAAAACCGACTTTACCCGGAAGTCGGTGACTTTTGTTGACTTTTTGTCACCATCCTCCCTCCGGTCATTGAAGAATTTTGCAAATCGGTCCAGGCGTCCTTGAATAACCGTAAAAAAGAACCTTCTCCTATTTTTCAAATCGGTTAAAAATAATACATTGGTGCTAATTCCGACGAACCACGGTTTAAACTAGACTATTATTAAAAGGACATACCTAACTACATCTAATTTTATTTATTACACACCATTTTAGTTGTAGGAGCTCATGGCTAAATAATAGCAGCCGCTTGGGTCGATCTTAAGGTTAAGCCGCGCTTGCCTAGGTTGGTCTGTGGATGGGTGACCATCCGTTACATACCGAGTCTCCTCCGTGCCTCGGAAGGCACGTTAAGCCGTTGGTCCCGGCTGTCATTTGTAAATCATTGACAGTCTTTACAGGTAGTCAGTGTTGCGAAAGTCTGACAACCAGTCTTACCAAGGGGTATCGTATTACCCAGTATTAACTGGGTTGTGGAGGTCAGATAGGCAGTCGCTCCATGTAAAATATCTATATTCAGCTGCATCCGGTTAGACTGGAAGCCGACCCCAACATAGTTGGGAAAAGGCTAGGCAGATGATGATTTAAGTCGTAATACAGGTACTCTGATTTGTCTAGTTCGTAAACCATTATTTTGGTGAAAAACGTCAATTTCATAATAGCGAGATTGCCATTTTTTTTCTAAATAGAGTAACTAAACTACCATTAAAGCTTTTAAACTATAATATTGTTAAGTTGGGTCACTTATCAATTTTAGATATGGAAACGTTGTTTGACAGTAATTACCTTAATTTTAGTTATTTTTAGAGTAATTTTATATTACAACAGACTTGACACCATAATGTAAAAACCTACTTAAATGTGATGAAATATTGTAATATTAAAAAAATAACATTTTTTTTATCCTAGTGTTCAGACAAAGTAGGTTCACGGACAAAATAAACACATGTCCAGTTATAACATGGTCTCTTTTTGCATTGATTTTCATCACAATGAGAGATCTGAATAAACTGGTTTTGTATAGCTTTATAAGTCGTCCTGCGTTGGTACGCAGGAAGTATGAATTTACGTTTTTAGAAACAATTGATAAAAAAACTAAGTTTTATAATTATGTATACTCCGTGAGGCAAACCACGTAGCAAATTTTTGATTAACGAATGAAAAAAAGTCATCTAACTAATTTGTTAGGGTCGGCTTCCAGTCTAACCGGATGCAGATACCATGATTTTACATGGAGTGTCTGCTTATTTGACCTCACCAACCCAGTTAGTACCGGTTAATACGATGGTAGACTCATCATCATTCATTTTCGTGCCCTTGTCCCATTCTAATTGGGGTCGGCGCAACACGATTTCTTCTTCCATTCTCCCCTATCAGACCTCACGGCATCATTTACTCCTTTCTCCTTCATATCATTCCTTACACAATCCATCCATCTTTTCTTTGGCTTTCCTCTCGCTCTCTGTCCATTAACATTCAGATCCATCACTCTTCACACATGTCCAACCAAGACAAACGACTCCCTTTCAATTTTTTTGTAATAGGTGCAACTTTCAATCTGGTAGACTGCTTGTCAGAATTTCGTGCCACTTCACCTGCAATGACTGTCAAAGATCTACGATTGACAGTCGAGACTGGTTTATAGAGCAATCTGACGCACGAAGGTAATTCAGTGGTATACACACACATGGTCAGCCACGGTTGCGGGTTGTTCGAAAGAGGTACCGCGGCAACATAAAGGGCAAAAGAAGGAACATGGGTGGGTTCAGAAAGTTCTGACACTCAACCCGCTCCTCCTTGATCGGGGGGAGATATTTAATGATACCTTCGTGTCCCGAATAAGAGACACTAAAAATGTAATTGTCAAGGCTGTGTATGACTGCTGCAAATATCACATAATAATATGTGATTTTTAACTGTTTAATTAATAAATTTGAACTTGAATATAAAAATAATGTCTAAGTTCTATTTTTTCAAGAGCGGCTCAACCTTTAAGACTGCCCCGTTCGGTTGTTTTTATTCAGCCAAAAGAGTAAATTTGATTCTTGAAATCGATTAAACTCATCAACAGATGTTTGTAGAGAAAACCATGTACTCTCAACGTATATTACATGACACTATCACGCCGATAACGAATCTCTTACATGCTCATTGTTTAAACAAAATAGTGACTATCTGAACATTACATAATGTACGTCACTTCAGTTTATTGTTATCACTGTTTAATTTGATTATACATAGTTGTCTCTAAGGTAACTGTTGCGGGGGCATTTGGGGTCATCTTTAACCATCCTCAAAAAAGGAAGAGGTTCTCAATTCCAATTTCTCCATAGATTGTGAATGAGTTATCCTACTTCCTATTAAAATTACAAATGCGAAAGTTTGTGAGCGTGGATGTATGTTTGATCCTCTTTCACTAAAAAACTGCTGAACGTACCTTGATGAAATTTCGCACAGAGGTAGATTATAGTCTGGAATAACACATAGGATTTTTTTTTTCATATTACGCGGGGAAAACCACGGGCGCTAGCTAGTAATATTATAAATGCGAATGTTTGTGAGGATGGATGTATGGATGTTTGTTACTCTTTCACGTCAAAACGGCTGAACCGATCTTGATGAAATTTGGCACAGAGATAGATTATAGTCTGGAATAACACATAGAATACTTTTTTTTATCATCACGCGGGCGAAGCCGCGAGCGCCGTCTAGTTTTCAATAAAACATATTTTTCTTCTAACGTTTATGAACGATTTGCTCATAATTATCTCTTAGTAGCAATGAAAAGTGAATACTAGATAATAATTTGTGTGAAATAAAGGCTGGCAGAAACAATGAATCAAATGAAAGTCACCGACTTCCTGATGTATGTTTATTTTTTTAGTGGTTATACTTAGTAGGTCTATCGACCTCTGGGTGGCAGATTACTTTGTTCAAATGCGTAGACCGTACTGCGATGGCCTCCACGTGGACACGACGGTCCAGCGTGGTCCAAACAATGAACACGTAGAGTGGGGAAAAAACTAAATTAATAGGGGGTGTGTAACGATGACATAAACTACAATAATAATCAGTTATTAATATTACAGATACGTTACCTTTTCTTACCTCATATGATATCGGTATATGAACAAGATTACGTTATAAAACAAAGCATTATTACAAGCAAGAAACATAAGATTCGAATAATTTACGAGATAAAATTAATCTTTTAATTGTCAAATATCCTAATACACCTTATCTTTTCCAGCAATATGAACAAGGAAAGTGATAAATAATTTAATTTTACGAGGAAAATCCTTGTCCCTTGTTTAAATCTTGATGTAAGTAAGGTGCTAGATAAGAACAAGATTTTTCTTGGACCTGAACTCCAAATAAATAAGGATTTTAAGTGGGTTTTGTACGACTTCCTCAGAAAACAGGTTATGTTTTTCAGACGTGCTAACTACTAGGCATAGCAATGTATCCATTGTAGATAAACTATGAATCAATCAATTAATTTGTACAAGTGGCATAGTGTGATAATGATGACGTCACAAAATCACCAGAAGGAATCTATGACTAAAACTGCTCACTCAAGTCTACAATTTTATCTATAAGCATAATCATGCCATAATCTTGTAACAAGAACTAACATTACGTCAGAATTATATAATAAACAAAACGTATTACATAAGGTGGAATAACTAAACGCGTCACTGCGCCAGTGACATTCGTATAAAAAATAAAAGATTCTAAGATGGCGTCGCGTCAGATTTGGCGCCAAGTGAGTCATCGAGTTCCGATGAATCAAATAGAATAAAATTATTTGTGTAAACAGTTTCTTCGTAGTTATCGTTTATTCTTTTGCTTAATTTATTTTATCTTCATTGAGTCAGTACGAACTTTCACGAACTTGAACATGTTGATGCGTCAGCTACTTTCTTGTTAATAGGAGACATTTTGTTTTCTGTTTACATAAATACACATCAATTAGCAGGTGAATGTCAAAAAGTGTGCCATACGCATGATGTGTCTAGGATTAAAAGGTTATTGGCATCAAAAATGAAAAACAGAAAGGTGAATGGCCGTTAACCTGATTACCATAAAGTGATTTTAAAATTAAAGTATGGAACGATCCGGCGGAGGGCAATAAACAAAAACGACTCGTTTTGCTTACGGATAGTTGTATTTTGACATAAGTCTCATAGAACTTATGTCAAAATACAACTATCTGTAAGCACGTTATTGGAACGGGGCATTAGTCCAGCTTTCCTCACTCGGACTATGTTAGGTAGACGTTAACCAACCGTCTATGACACTTCAAAACCAGCGAATAATAGTGGGTCTTAGGTGGATATTGCCAATTCCATCTTTTCACACCTGGTCTTACCATAGCATCACTATTTTCTACAGAAAATAAAACTACATAACATTTTGGAAATTTGCAAACAATCGGAACTGTGGAAAAATGTGTCTGATCGAGTGGATCCATACGTCTTGTTCGTGAACGGGCGCTGTCAGTTGGGACTGGTCATTTTTTAACTACCACGGTCATTTTTAATTTATTTAGATTTAAATTGAATTTTGCTTTTTATTTACTCTGGGCGCTCTTATTGTGCACGTCTTTCTACATCGTTTTCACATATTTGTATAATCTCAACACGAATGATGTAAATACTGTTTTGTAAAAATATTAGAATTTAAAAGAGTGTCCATGGAGTTTCTTGCCCATTCTTCTCCATAGAGATCAACGCTTTGGAATGGACAACTGCAGTACTTGCACAAGTTATTATGCCTTGTGACCGGGACTGTAGATTCATTTTGTTTCTTGACATTCAAAAGTGTCTGTAATGGTCTAATTGAAATAAATGATTTGATTTGATTTGAAAAATAAATGGTAACTTTCGTCGTGGAAATGGAAATTAAGTCATTTTACATAAAATTGCTCTGTGGACTTACGAACCCAGGTTTCTCTCTGCCTCATGAAGAATTATGCTTTTTGTGCTGGCTGTCATTTGTACATCATTGACAGTCGTTTCAGTTAATCATCAGACTTAGGGCAAAAGGGGCAAAAGGGTAACGTAACCCTTTATTAACTGGGTTGTGTAGTTCAGATAGACTGTCGCTCTTAGATGTAAAATTATCGCTGTATTCAATAAGACTAAACCGACCCCAATAAAGTTGGGAAAAGGCTACGCAGATGATGTTTAATACTATCAATATCAAAAATTTAATCATTAAATGACAAATGATGTTTATTTTGCAAGTAGGTTTTCACAAACAAAAAACACGTCTTTTTAAAAAAAAACTAGAGGAGCCGGTGTTTCGTTACCGACTACTGAGAAGAAACAGCCGAAACAAACTCAGAGGTCATAGTCTCTTTTAAGGTCCAGACAAAAAATCTTAGTCAACTTACATACATGAGGGCTATGCAGATTAGTGTCTGAAATGGTCTTTTTAAGAAAGCACCACACAGGTTGCAGTCAGTGCAAGCACTTGTCAGTTATCATGTAGCTCAACAAAAAGTGTTTCTAAATAAAAACATGATATTATACGATCAAAGTCTAAAAAACATCGAATTGATTACATATTATCTTCGGAGATACAATCGCAAATACCGGCTTTAACGAAGGGGGCCGGTCTTGGATTAGTCATGCATAATTAGTTGTATTTGCAGCCAAGATACTCGAGCAAAATCGTCATGATTCAGAAGAAACATTCTTTTTCGTACATTTTTGATCAGTAGGCCTACTATGACATCTTAAAGCAGAGCTTGCTAGCAGAAGGTGCTAGACACCCTGTATAGCTCTGTCCCTTTCCCTCAGCGGAATAAGTTCTGCTTTAACACGTCATGGTAGGGTAGCAGGTTTCCGATTCTGTTGATGAGTCACCAAGGTTTTCCAATTGATACGTTGCAAAGAAACTTACTGCGTCGCAATACTTTTAATTTTTACGTCACGTTTTATGGTTATGTGTCTGATGTGTATGATCTGGTTATGTTTTAGTCATCTTTAATGACGCGGATATGAGGAGTAAGCATTGCGTATTTCCGGGTAAAGATAGGCCAAGTTCCAATTTTAGTCGTTACTCAGATATTACGGATGACTGAAGAATTTATAAGCTTTGGCGCTATCGAATATGAATTAAATCAGTCCATTTTTTTTATTTAATAAAACTTTTCCCCCACAAGGAATTTCTCCCGTATCGTGGGTGCGTTTACAAACATTTAAACTCGCATAGGTATACAAACAGCCAGACCCGAAACAACTATCTGCAGGACATACATATAACATACATTTACGACAGAAATATTTGTTCCGTGCGAACCCGCGACACGCAGCGCAGCAGTCGATCGCTCAGAAACTGCGCCGTATAAATTATAACGGATGACTGAGGAATTAATAAGCTTTGGCGCTTTTGGTAGGCTTTGCAAATTTTGAAAGTAACTCCGTGTCTACTCGTATTCGGCTGTATCTGGTTAGACTGGAAGCTACATATAACGTTGTTAGAAAAAGGCTAGGCAGATGATGAATTTAGCATTCCTTAAAAGCCATATGACAGATGTCTAAGTAATGTTAAATGCACCATTTTTATAAGGCCGATCCATCTGCTACCCAATGAATATGGGCCGGAGAGTATACTGCATTGTTTTTGAGAACTTGAATCGTTTATTTGAACCGTGGAGTTTTTTAAGGTCAGGTTGACACTTTCCTTTGTAAGTACTTATAATACCAGTATTTTCCATGGAGCGACTGCCTTTCTGATCTTCACAACCCAGGTAGTATTGGGTAAGACTGGTTGTCACACCTTCAAGACACTGACTATCAGTTTAGACTCTCAAATGTCTTCAAATGGCAGTCAGGACAAACAGCTTAAAGTGCTTACCGAGGCACGGAATAAACTCGGTACGTTACGGGTGGTTACCCATTCACAGACCAACCTAGTCAAGCGTAACTTAGCTTAACTTAGCCATGAGCTCTGCCAATTAATAACCTTATGGAGATGTATGGTGGATCAAGACCTGATGTAGGTAAAGACAAGGATATGATTTGGCAACATGGGTCTCCACCAGGTTTTCTATGATGTCTAAAATGCAGAAATCGAGCAACACAGAATCTTGTACTTATTGGCTTTAAGAATCTTACGTTCATAAATAAATGTTCTCAGTGATAGGAATCTTCTCCGTCTAAGCATGTCGATGAGAATTTGAATTGAGTCAGTCCAAACTTAATCGCTCGGGTATTGGAAACTGGGTAGTAAGTATATAATATATTATGACCCAGATGTGTCCCACTGCAGGCCATCCTTCCTTCCATTTATTCCTGTCGTATGGGCTCAGTCTTTTTCAAAGGTCTCCATCTCTTTTTAGGATTACCGCGTCGCCGGTTCCTGTCGTTCGGGACCCAATCAGTTGCTACTTTTGCCCATTTTTGTAGCAACATGCGGCAGAAGTGGCCAACTCAGTTCCACTTTAATTTTGGGGCTGTTTTGCAAACGTCTGGTATTTGGGTCTTGGAGCGAAGCAAGCTGTTTATACTTTCTGTCATTTTGACGCTCAGTATGCTTTGTTCCATGGCTCACTGGCGTTTTTTTTTAAAGTATGTTAGTTACAGTTGAAAATATAAGCGTTTTATAAACAACTTTATCAGTTGAAATATTTGGGTTATTCCAACAATTTCTCGTCGCGACCTCTACCACCTGATGACAAATACAAATAGGTACGTGCCGATAAGCCTTATCGATTTGTAAACGATAAAACAATAATACGTATTTCGTAATAACTTTACGACATTCTTTTATTTATAACAGGATGTTGAGGAAAACCGTTTGATTTAAGTATAAATATATATTTATACTTAAATCAAACGGTTACAAAGTGGATATAACTCATATGAGTTATATCCACTTTGTGAAATGCTGTGTTAAGACATATCCGGTGTAATATCGTTACTAAAGGTTACCCAAGCAATGTTGCTGATAAAAAATCGAAGCGCATTTTAAAGAAGTAATAGACTAGTTTCCAAAAACAATATAAATTATTAGACCAAAAATAACAAAGATATAGCCCATTAAAGTTACGTGTGACGTCACTTGTTGCGAAAAAATGCAGCAACGCGTTATGTTTCACGTAACTTTAATGGGCTATATCTTTGTGATATTTGGTCTAATTTACAAATAAAAAAAATTGTCCCTTATTTATGAATAATCTAAAAGACGGACTAAATAGAATGTAATTAGTTTGACCCTGGTAACTACCCTATTGCCTGCAACCATACTTAACAAACATCACCCCTGTAAACCCCCAAAGTGTCAGGCAGAGATGTGCCAAATATTACACCCATATTTCGCTAGCTAGGTTTAAGTCTCATGTAATTAGGGCGAGGCTATTTCCATCAATCGGGCTTAAATCCAGACTACAAGGCTGCTTCTGAAAAATTTCTAATGGAAAACCCAATAACAATTTGCTCGACCCAGGAATTGAATCTTGGAATCTTGGAGCTCATGCTCAGCAGACAAGTGCGACCACTACTAAAAAAAAGGTTTATTTAAATTCCATAGTACTTTAACATACATGTTTTGGAGATCACATTTTAAGCAAGGAGATGCTTGTGTAAGGTGACTCCGCTCTGCCACTTCACATTAAGCAGTGTGCAATTGAAAACAAGCAAAGTCAAGGACAAAATACAAAAAATAATACAACAAGAAGCGCAACTAGTAACATGAGATTATCATATATTTTAGGTTAAAGACATGCCCATTTCTCCATTACCGATTCAGCGTATTTAATCTGCGTGCTTATTTCATAGCCGTTAATAACTTGTCAAAAATTTGCCCTCTAGTTTTCAGTTACAGACATTGGATATTTTAATTGTATATTCAAGAATTTCTCAGTAGTATCGTTAGTGTAATCTCATATATTTGTATAATCTCAACTTGAATGATGTAAATACGATTTTGTAATAATATTAAAATTTAATCCATGGACTTTTTAAAAAAAGTTTTTAAAAACACCAAAAATTAAAAATGGTGGCAAAAGCCTTTTCTCATTCAGAGAAGGCATTAGCGTTGATCAACACGCTTGGTCAAGACAGGTTGTCGAGATGTGGCACGTGAATACAGCAGTCATTGTGCCGATAGTCGTGTCGGGCTTATAGCCTATAGTCTAGCTAGACCAACATCTGAGAAGTTAGATTCAGAAATCAGTACTTCTGGGCACAGCGCGTATTGTTAGGAGGTTCCTCTCTCAAGACCCCTGACCACCAGTACCTCGAGCCTTGTTCCCAACGCTGGTACGTTACAAGTAGGTAAAAAAAACACTTATTTTTTATTTTCAGTGTGCCCAGTTATCGCTTCAGTAATCGGCTGTGGAAAGGTTCCAACCGGATTTATTCAGTTTTTAATCGTTAATACATAGTTTTTCCTTAATAAGTACTTACGGTATCATATTTACAGTTTTTTTTCAAAGTAGATAAGCAAATAGATGGCTGGGATTTTTGCCGACAAGGTGATAATACTGATAAATTACTAAAACATTTCTTTTTTCCATATCTAACTATTTTATCAGCCATATTAAAAGAAATGTATATGCATGCACTTTATCTGTCTATACATAAATATAAAACTAATACTAAGTATATATATATGTATATATATATATATATATATATATATATATATATAAATACTAGCTTTCCCATTTTTGGAGTTTAGTCCTTAAGAATCGATTTTCATATATGAGGCGCCCGGTATGAGAAAAATCCGAGGGGTAAAACCTACTAAAGTAACGAAAATGTGTCACGTTTTTGGTGCGAACCTTTAGTGCGCAACTTTCAAATATGGCAGTGAGTGTATTAAGACGTACATATGGTATGCTGTATAGGCGACTATACCTATATACTATATGTTATTGGGCTTGTTTGTTTCTATCAGTGTCGATGTATTTATATTGCTATTTTTTATAATATTAGTATGGATAAGAATTAATGTTCGTTTGTCTCGCTAAAACTCAAGAATGGCTGGATCAATTTGGTATTTTGATCTTGATATATTTGTGGAAGTTTAGGGAAGGTTTTAAACGGTTACAAAGTATATAGGTAGACTAGCTGTTCCACGCGGTTTCACCCACGCTGCTCGGCACCTGTTGGTCGTAGCGTGATGTTATATAGCCTATAGCCTTCCTCAAGAAATGGGCTATCCAACACTAAAAGAATTTTCCAATTCCAGTAGTCCCTGAGATTAGCGCGTTCAAACAAACAAACAAACAAACAAACTCTTCAGCTTTATAATATTAGTATAGATTAGTATAGATAGGTTGGGTAGGTAGGAAAGGTAGGTAGGTAGATAGGCTAGGGTAGGCACTCATGCAGGGCACAGCTAGTACTTGATATATAATAATAGAAAGCAGCATATTTCACCTAATCGTTGGTATGTTGTCATAGATAATAATAAGATTATTTACTTATTTTGATGACAGATACTCCAAAAATGTGGCGGTATTTAAATCTGATTAAGACACACATAATTTGTATTTTATAGTTCCATAAGTAAAAAAAAGCGGGACCTTCATTAGATAACTTTGTACGTTGTTTGTCTGTCTATTTGTTAAGACCCTTTATCTCAGGAACGCGTAAAGGTATCAAATTGAAATTGAAATCATATTATACTCGACTTTAGTAGTCCTTTTGTACGATGAAACTTAGAAGTAACTTAAAAATCTACGAAATCAAAATATACGGGTGTTAATGTCGCAATTTTGTACGGAACATACTTTTCCCCAGAAAAGGTTTCTTATAACTTTACTTCAAAACTGTCATTCGCGGGAGACGCTGCGGGCGTCAGACACCATGAGACGACTCCCTGCCACCGTAGATAAGGGCCTGTTGACGATGAGCAATGGGTAGCTCACCGTCCGTCCATCTAGTGAGGACAAGCCGTGTCATGTACGCGTTCGTAATCCACGCGCGCCTCAAAGAGATGTCAGCAAAGCAGAGCGGTTTTACAGGGCCACCGCCTGCCAGGAATGCGGGATTTTTTTCGAAAGAAATACCGCGCCCCCGAAACAAAAAGGGTAAAAGAACGAACTTGGGTAGGTTTTAGTCAGTAAAAATCTAGCAGAACGGTAGCGAAGTTATTGGATGATTTTCCATGAGTAAAAAAATGGGTGTGGTTGCGAGATAACGAAGTATTAAAACATAGATACAATAAATTGCCCACGTGACAACATATTTTAAACTTCCCATAAAACGATACAATACAGGATAACTCCCACCCAACTTGGTTAGTAAAATATCCCACCACGCGATGTTGCAGCGTCACGAATGAGTGGGTGTGTAGTCGATTTGGGGTTACCCCATTGTCACCATAACAAAATTGTTACTGCTTCGTCAACGTCACCTTCTGCACATGCGCCTTGAAACTATGGTTTTCCTGACGAGTTGCTAATAATAAAATAATGTGGTTTCTACAACACAATTTGCAGGAAAAACCAGCTAAAATAAAACCAAAGTGTTATCATACCTCCTACCGGGGTTGCGGGTTGTTCGAAAGAGATATCGCGGCCCCGGAACGTAAAGCTCAATAGAAGGAACATGAGTGGGTTTTAGTCAGTGCAAGTCTGACATTCCCCCCCGCTGCGCCAATAGTGGGGGAAGTTAGTTCTGACATACAAATATTTGTTGCGTGCGGGAATCGTAGCCGCGACACGCGCCGCAGTAGTCGATCGCTCAGCCACTGCGCCAACTGTGCCGTCAGTTATGCAATGCGTTTAAGACTTAAACTTTAAACCCTTATATCAACACTAGCTGTTCCCCACGGTTTCACCCGCGCTGCTCAGCACCTGTTGGTCGTAGCGTGATGTTATATAACCTATAGCCTTCCTCAAGAAATGGACTATTCACCACTAAAAGAATTTTCCAATTCCAACCAGTAGTCCCTGAGATTAGCACGTTCAAACAAACAAACAAACTCTTCAGCTTTATAATATTAGTATAGATATTGGGTAACACATTTTGCAATTTTTTCCACCGCATAAGTATTTACATTGTTTTCATACAAAATTACGCAATCAAAACAAACGAAAAGGTCTCATTAATATGCCACATTCTAGATAATTAGTCAACAAAATGGCGGATAAGCCATTGCAGTTCCCTGCATGATAACACCTGTGTTTACAAACAAAAAGGTAAGGGATTATCGACTTTAAAACTTTGTTTATAAGGGTCGTTTTATCAATAAGGGCTGGTTTGCAAACTGCGCAATAGATTCGCTTACTGCGACATCATTTTGCCCCTTATTTACCTTATCACTTTATCAGATGTCACATTATATACAAAAACTTTGTTTTCATGCAAGCCCCATTTGTTTTGGCGCGTAAAAAACTGAATTGCGTTAGTCATATCAATTTCCGATGAATTTCGTGGAACTATGGAGTTTGGTCAACAACGTGGAGTTTTTTTCGTGATTCTTGTGCAAGTGCGGTGTAAACGAATACTTACTAATATTATAAAAGCGAAAGTGAGTTTGTTTGTTACGTTTTCACGCCTAAATGGCCAAACCAATTTTGATAAATTTTAGTACAGATATAGTTGTGGACCCTGGAGACAGACATAGGCTAAAAAAAAGTGAGAAAAGGGTGACAAAGAAGGATGCAATTTTTTTTTCGATCATCACGCGTGTTAAAGTTCGCCTAAAGTAACTATGCCACGCAGACGAAGTCGCGGGCGGAAGCTAGTTGTATTATTAAACAGGCTGGTGTACGCAACTCCATGTCCAGGGTGCTTAATTTTTTTTGGCGACACGTTATCGACGGCGCGTTCGTGTTCCTCGCGTGTCTCGAATACATGTCAGCTAAGTGGGTGGGCCTGCCAGAGCCACCGTCCCTCGGGTTGTTCGAAAGATATACCTACCGCGGCCTCAGAAGGCAAACTAAACTTTTACTGACTATGTTATATTATTAAAGTGACAACAACTATTTACTTTGTAATTGTGCTTTATTTTAATTAATTTATAAGATATCATGTAACCACCATAATGTCACAGAGTAGAGAGAGTGAGGCAGTGTTGCTAGGCGGGAAATTAAAAATTACGTTTAACAGACTAAAACCCAGCCAATGGGTTTTAGTTAGTAAAAGTTTGACAGGAAAGTCAGACTCCAACCAGAATGAATCACGTTAACATTCTTAAAATTGTCGCATGCCTCCATCTGTATTTATGTGAATAACAAATATAAATATATATATATATTGTTTTACAAACAAATATTAAAACATGTAAACTTATATGCATATTGAGACCTTTTTCAAATTGTAACATACCAAATACATATTATAATTCTGCTTAAGCGGCTCTATTAGACCCCCAGTTGTCTTCAAACTGGTAATAGAATTAGGGTTCATATACATAATTACGTGAACAAGTTTAGGTCATTGTGCAACAATGTATGTATTTGCCATTTGACTCGCTACTCACACAGATGACCGGAAGCTGTAATCTGTACCTCCGCGTGTTGTTCTAATATCGACACGTGTAGACTTTAGTGTTTCTGGTAAATTATAGTGTTTTCCTATTTTAACTGCGGAATTTTTCGTGTTGCTTTTTTAGTTTGTGTTTTAGGTGTTCGAGTTTAGTTTCTCTTTATTTCGTTTAAATATAAATATCTTTTTATCACGTTTAGCTTTAGATGATTTATTTATATTGTAAAATAGATAATTTTATAATAATATATTATATTTATTTATATATATTTATTGTAAATACAATCGGCACGGCACGGTTGGCGCAGTGCCTAAGCGTTTCACTGCTGCGCTACGTGTCGCGGGTTCGATCCCCGTATGGAACAAATATTTGTATGACCTACAGATAGTTGTTCCGGGTCTGGCTGTTTGTAAACGCACCCATGATATAGGAGAAATTCCTAGAGTGCAGCAACGTTTTTTTTTTTTAAAAGTTTAACAACAAATAATAAAATATATACAAGACCCAAAACAATATCTTAAAATAAATTTTTAGCCTTCTTCATTGGTCACCAAGTCGTATTGGTGATTTCAGACTTATGTTCATTATAAATCCAGGTTTCCTCGCGATACTTTCCTTCCCCGATGTCTGTAATGTCAAATAAACTATAGAGAGTACATATAATTTGAAAAAGTAATATTAGTACTTGCCCGGATTATAACTCACAACCTCATGAATGAGAGGCGTGGCGCTTAACCTCTGGTCAATCACAACATCAAACTAAATAAATATTTAAAAGAGGTTAAGCGCGCAGTTTAGGAGAATTGTCCTAAGCAGTGCTTTACAACTACAGTACTTCCACAAATTATTATCCCTTGTGACCGGGACTGTAGATTCATTTTGTTTCTTGACATTTAAAAGTGCCTGTAATGGTCTTATTGAAATAAATGATTTGATTTGCTCACTACCATGGGACTTCTTCTTACATCAAAGAAGCAAAATATCTTTCTCATAACTTGTTGGTTTCCTAAATCCTGTTTTAATTTTCCAATTAAAAGAGATACTGCAGATTTAATTGCTAAAATTCTAGAAGATTCGGTATTCCTAATTTACGGCATACCCTTTTTTTATTGGGGTGGGAAATCATCAAATAACTTCCCTTTTTTATTGGGGGGGGGGGAGTGACAGACTTTTACTGAGTAAAACCCACCCATGTTCCTTCTATTGCCCTTTGCGTTCCGGGGCGCAGGCGGCGCGGGGCGGCAGGATTCACGGCATACCTCATACCGTGCTGATGGACATCGGGACTCCATTCACTGGCTACTTCCCGGTTGCATCAGTACCACGTTTGGGGGCCTGTCTCTTATCAACATTTTATCAGAGTACAAAACAAAATATCTACTCCATGTACGTTTCTTCGGCCTTCAAGTACACCAAATAATATTATTAAGCAATACCTAATTAACGTTATCGAACGTTTTACGATAACCAACAGATGGCCTTGTTGGAGAAATTATATTTACAATAATTAATTAACAATCAAGGATTTTTGCTATTATATATAGCATTTAGGGTTAGTCCCGAAACTTTCCTGATACGAAAAGTAGGTCATCTTAGATGACCTCGTAGATTCTCGTAATTTTTCAAGGTATCATTATATTTGACATTCAGTTTATAAAAAAAAATAAGGAAAATGAACTCCATTTGCTAAAGTTTTTAGTAAGAAATGTTGGCAAAAGCCAGTCAAGTACGTCACAGGCTTTCGTACTTGCACATTGCAATTTCTAACAGAGGTGCGTTTTCAATGGAATTTGTTGGTTTTCTTTGTCCAAGTAAATTCTATAGAATTAATTTCATTTCTTTCATAATCAACTTTAACATGGCATCGAAATTCAATATTTAAAAAAAAAAACACATCACGGCTCTTAAGTTTTACAATTATTTGCCATTATATTATAGAGAAAAAGAACTCAATTATACAATGCTAATAAGAGGAATAAGAATGCAAAATAAAATAAAACTATGTCTATAAATCGTATTTCTATCAACTAATAAGTAGAAACTAATCGTGTGACATATAAAATATAAATCATCTAAAATAATAATAATATTTATGAAATTCCTGTGTAGTGGTGTTTGTTACCAAACTCCTCCGAAACGGCTGGAACGATTTGTATGAAATTTGTGGGATAGGTCTAAGAGTCGGCCAACATCTTTTTTTACACCCGTCTCCACAAAAGGAGCTGAATAGTGAGTGAAACCGCTGGGTACACCTAGTTATGTAGGCCAGAAAATAACATTACTGAAAAACTTAGGATTTTTTTTTTTATACGACTTTACCGGATGCGTAAACTAATTTAAATTATGTATTGACTTTTATTCAACTGGTAATTTATTGAATATTTTAAATGACTGCATGCAGCATGATTGACTACTTTCAAATGTGTTTGTAAGTCCTTACGTCTTGTCGTGTCTCGTTTCATTATCTCCTCGGGTGTTTCGTTATCCTGCAGTTTTAAGATTAACCGTTTATTACTTATTAACTTATAAAGCCTACTTAATTGTGATCGTTTTTCCATTTAAATTTTTAAACCCACTCGTAGTAGCTACTTAAGGTAGTCGAAACAAATCATAGTAATCTAATCATTTTTTTTTACTACAAAATAGATTATCACGTCACTGAATAACACATTTCGTGGAAATCTTTTGTTCGTACTATTGCACCATTTGTGACGAAAGATGAAAATGTATGTTCTTTCGTCCATCGACTTCATAAGAATACGTAGCACTTCTGAATCATCATCATCAGGTTAGGACAAGTTTGAAAGTAATAAAAAAAGTGTGTGTGTCAGCTCCGACGCACGACTGGAGTTTACTCCTTTAGTACGAGTATCTAAACATACGCAAGAAGAGTTTATTCAACTTAAAAAAGATTAATATCATTATGAAAGGGTAAATTCACAAATTAATGAAAAAAAATAGCAATATAAATACATCGACACTGATAGAAACAAACAAGCCCAATAATATATAGTATATAGGTTTAGTCGCCTATACAGCATACCATATGTACGTCTTAATTCACTCACAGCCAAATTAGAAAGTTGCGCACTAAAGGTGCGCACCAAAAACGTGACACATATTCGTTACTTTAGTAGGTTTTACCCTTCGGATTTTTCTTATACCGGGCGCCTTATATATGAAAATCGATTCTTAAGGAGTAAACTCCAATAACTATAAAATAAAACCAGCCAAGAGCGAGTCTGACTCACACCCCGAAGGTTCCGTAAAAATAATCAAAATATTTTTGTTTAGGGCATAGTTATTAATAGTAAATTGCAGTTCCATAATGTCCTACCAAATGGACATACTATAATTTAATATGCAGCGCAGTACGGTACCATGCATTTCGACCCTTTAAGTAAATAATAAAGTCAAAATTCAATAACTTCAAAAATCCTGGATCGCGTCGTCAGCTTTATCGATAAAAAAAATCGGGATTTGGATTTACATAGTGGAAGTGGACTTAGCGCTCATGATGACAATTAGGTATACTACATAAACGGCCATATTTACCTTGCGACATAAACGGCCAAGTTGTTTTATTACATTAACTTAGAGGGTTGATTATTTCACGGCACAAAGGGACCACAGACTTGAGTATATCGTTTAAACTTTAACTTGATACCTCCACGTGTTCCCGAAATATAGGGTTTTGACAGACAAACAGAGAGACAGACCACAGATTGATCTAATAAGGATTCCATATTGCCTCTTACGGAAATCTAATAACAACAAAACAAGGACGTGTCCTTGTAAAATAAAAATTGTGCAATAACATGACGCGTCATTCGCAGTGAATTTGTAATCGGGTTGATAAGAGTGGTTATGTCGACGTAGATTTGCTAGTTTCTGTGATAAGGGCTTGTAGCTAGGAATGTTGGGAGATTATTCTTGACTAGATTGTAGTGATGATCCACGTAAACATAACGAAGGGCTTAGCAGAGCTGTATTTAAGAGTACAGCTATATTTCTCCAGTTATGTAAAGGAACGTAAAGGGCACATGGGTGGGTTTTAGACAGTACAAGTTTGCCAATTCTCCCCCACTCCACCCAGATCGAAGGAAGTTATTTAATGATTTCCCACCCGCAAAGAAAGGGTAGAAGCAAACATTTTAATTACCAAACCAAAAATCTAAGAAACCGTCTTAAAAAACCAACAGATTTTCAGTAAAGAATATCAAATAGTTTCAGTCGTAATAGTCATATTTAAGAAAGAAAACAGCAATAAGAGTTCTCTTTTAAAAATCCAAATCATTATGAAAATATTTAGGTGAATAGTTTTTCGCGTATTACTCAACCAGTTTGCTCTTGGCACAGTTTTTGCGACATTCTCGGGAATCGAACGACTTTTTGGGAGAAACCCTAATTGCATTCTGGTCTGTTATTTTAAATTCAATGTCATTCCTGGGAAATTACTCTTTGATTATTTTATTTTTTAAACCTGCCTGCTTGGCCTGTTGTTTTTTTTTCTTTAAATATTCCATATTATATTCTATTCTGCTAGTCACTAGTGCGACTACTAAGCACGAGATCCTGGAGTTGGTTCCGGGTATGGAAATAAAGTGAAATCTCGACCCTAGTGAGTTTATTTAAAAAAAAAAAAACGTTACCCAAGGCTATGACTATCTCCTGTATCGTAGATGCGTTTACAAACAATGAAACACACATACACAAACAGCCACACCTGAAGCAGCTATTAGTAGGCAATACGAATATTTGTTCCGTGCGGAAATCGAATCCGCGACACGCAGCGCAGCAGTCAATCTTTCAGCCACTGCGGCAACCGTGCCGTCGTTACATTTTTTTAAATTTAATACTTTTGTTCCACCCTTGAAATATCTCATGTATCGTTAAAATAAATAAACATTTATTCACATACACAAACGGCCAGACGCAGAACAACTATAGGCCATGCAAATATTTGTTCTGTGCGGGGATCGAACCCGCGACACACATTGTAGCAGTAAATCGCTCAATCACTGCGCCAACCGTGTCGAAAAATGGTTTACTCTTTCTCAATTTTAGTTTATCGGTGGCTATATCCGCTTCAAAAGACAAAATCAATATAAGCATGATTAAAACATTGATATTACAGCATAATCAACGATGATAATAAATATACATTTTTCAACTGATAATCATGACTTGCAAGATGATGATTCAATTTTCTAAAACATTTCGTAATACTGACATTCGTCAATTTGTTTCATTTTCATAAACAACAAAATGGCGGACAATATGTATATTTTCTTTCATGTTTTCCTGAGCTGAATTGGTATTTTAAGACAAATAGTAAATCGGGATCCTATGACTATATTATAATATAAAATATATCAACGGTCCCTACGTACATAAAGACATGTCGAAAATGGCATTTTTTTTATTATACCATTGGCTTTAGATTATCTATGCGCACAATAGACTGACATACGATTTTTATTTGTATTTAATTTATTTACCTTGTTTTAAAAGTCGTATAAAAGAACGTGTCGTAGAAACGGTCATCTATCAATCTTTCTAAGAAAACGTAAAAAAAAAAAATATTTATGTGTATAAAGCTTTTTAAACTGCTAAAATATTGTAGAAAGAAAATATTTTTTTTTGCTCATAGAATTATTTCTAGGGCGTGTTGAACACAAATTACGCTCTCCTGTAAACTTTGGTTTTTGACTTAACGTATGTAGGAACAGTCGGTATTATATGACTTCTGTCCGTCTGGCTGTTATGCAGATAGTTGGGCACTTGAAATTTTCACAGATGATATATTTTTTCACACTTGTATATGTGGTGTTTACTGTTAGTATAAGTTGGTTATCCTTACTTATATAATATTATAAAAGCGACAGTGAGTTTGTTTGTTTGTTTGTCACTTCTTCACGCTTTAATGGCTAAACCGATTGTGATAAATTTTGGTACATAGATAGTTGGGAACCAGAAGACGGACATAGGCTAATTTTTATTTGAAAAAAGTGGGATGTGAGGGAGAAACAGGGAAGAAAAGGGAAAACTTAGCATTGCTATTACAAATCAATAAGGCGCAAGGGGAACTGTTTTACCCCAAATTTAACGCGGGCGAAGCCGCGGGCGAAAGCTAGTAAATAAATAAAATAATACAAAAAAAAAATAGAGGGCTTCCATACAACAAACATGATTATTTTACCGTTTTATAGATAACTTTTGCCCGCGGCTTCGCTCGCGTTAAATTCAGGGTAGTTTTACCCTACTAGCTTTTGCCCTTGCGCCTTATTTATTGTAATTGCAATACTAAGTTTTCCCTTTTCTTCCCTCTTTCTCCCTCATATCTCAATGTTTTTTTTTTAAATAGCCTATGTCCGTCTCCAGGGTCTCAACTATCTCTGTACCAAATATCATCAAAAACTGTTTAGCCATTTAGGCGTGAAGACGTAACAAACAAACTCACTGTCGCTTTTATAATATTAGAAAGGATGGTACGGAACCCTTCTTGTGTGACTCCGTCTCGTACTTTCCCGGTTTCATAAGTAGGTATGCGTCACACTAGGAATTTTTAGATGATGCTGAAATGTACTTGAAAAAGAACATTTCCCAAGGTTTAATAACTGAAAAAGAATGTTTATTTTTATTAAATTTCATATAAATAATCGCACCAATATTAGACAGGCAAATATTTTTATGTATGTTTGTTACTACTTTATGCTCAAACGTCTTAACAGATTTGGATAAAATTTGGTATGCACATAGCTTATACACTATCTAGCCTACTTTTTTTATGTACGCTTGTGAAACTGTGTAGTGCAGCTAACACATAGCATAACATAACGACTGTAATCCCCGAAGGCGGAGGGGGGGGGGTCACAGATAGAAAGATACATGGAATATTCTTTTCATCCCACCATCTCGGAAAGAGTATTTTTAATATTCAATATCTGAGTGGAAAAGCCGTTTTTATTCTCTAGAGGATAAAGTAAATTGAATTAAGAACATCGTGTGCACTTGCAGTTGCAGTTTGCGAATTAAAAAAAAAAGTTAAACCGATTTACTGCTTGCTACCTCTATGGTGCCGAACATATCATACAACTTTTTTTTTAATTTGTTAAAAACTCAGACTCGGAACCTTCTTGGTGTTTTTTCAATTTGCTTTGTACGCTGTTCTTTACGCGGCATTTTTTCACGTCATTGTTAAACATAAATTAAAAACAAGAAACTTGAAAACAAGTGAAAAATATTATCCTTACTAATATTTTAGAAGCGAAAGTGAGTTTGTTTGTTTCTTTGTTACCTCTTCACGCTTTAATGGCTGAACCGATTGTGATGATTTTGGTACATAGATAGTTGGGAATCAGGAGACGGACATAGGCTAATTTTTATTAAAAAAAAGTGGGATGTGAGGGAGAAAGAGGGAAGAAAAGGGAAAACTTAGCGTTGCTATTACAAATCAATAAGGCGCAAGGGGAACTGTGTTACCCCAAATTTAACGCGGGCGAAGCCGCGGGCGAAAGCTAGTTTTGTTATAATTTAAAGATTATTCTGTAATACTTACCTGTCATAATGTAGTAATTAATACCTAAACTGAAATAAAAGTGCACTTACCTATCTTGTGATTGTAAACGTTTTTTTTTGCATTTAGTCATTTCCTCGCTGAGGTGGAATGAAAAGTTACGTGTTGCACTCGAGTGCAAAGATTTTTCACCTCGTGTTCTTTTGATTCCCTCGCTAACGCTCAGGATTCTAATTTTGAATCATTCGCTGCACTCGTGATTCAATTTTAGAATCCTTCGCTTGCTCGGTCATCAAAATTGAACACGCGGTTAAAAAGCAACTTTGCACTCTTGTATAACAAATAACTATTATTAAGTATGTACACCATACAAATTACAAGAATAACAGTATACACCTTGTGAATAAGATGACACAATGAACGGTCTTATCGCTAAAAGCGATTTTTACAAGACAACCTTTGGATGTATTCAAAGGAGGAGAGACAGTGATTCATTTTTAAAAATGAATAGCTATATTAAAAAAAAATACAAACATTTTTATATAAATACATATAAAATAATAATCATGCAGAGCAAATAAATATTTTCACAGCTAGTTTATTGATTAATACCAATAGTATGTTAGTTTTTGGGTTGCGAAAGAGGAGGAACATCGGTGGGTTTTCAGTAAAAGACACTTCAGTTTCATACATAAAATTTGCAACAGTTATCAGCTTAATAAAATCTATCCATAAGCCTAAGGCGTCGTCCTAATTGACAGCGATCGTACGATGACACGATGCGTTCTCGTCGTGCGATGAGTTCAAACATACAGATTTCATCAGAGTGTCCTATTTGAACCTCGCAAGTAATCGTGCGAGCACATGAAATGCTTAATAACGATCGTACGATGCGTTTGATCGTGCGACCATGTAATCAAAGCAACAGATCTCTTTTGAATGTCCTAGTTGGTTACATACGCGATGTGTCGACGCGCGAGGGGCTATGATTACAATCGCTACGTATTCCATTGCAGATGTAGTCAAATGTTTCTTTTGACATAGACAAATAATCGTAAAAGTCTTCTTCGTTATTTCGTACATCAAAATAAAGGTTGAAAAATTCACCGCGCAGATTCCTGGATCTATAAAGTATTTTATGTTGTCTACGTTTCCTTTTTTTCAATGTCATTTGCAATGTTTTAAAGCAATATTGCCCGACAGCAAAAACTGTGCATCTCTATAAAGAGCCATCGTTAAAGTGGCGTAAGCGCGACGCCAGCCATCGATCGACGGCATCGCACGATAGACATCGCGCGATCTATTAGGACACCTGTTAGGTCATCGTATGACCACTTTGATCGTGAGATGAAAAACGCATCGCACCATCGTACGATCGCTCCCAATTAGGACGACGCCTTTTTTTTTTTTTTTTTTTTTTCGGGTGGGAAATCATCCAATGACTTCCCCCGCTCTGGGTGGAGCGGGGGGGCATGTCAGACTTGTACTGACTAAAACCCACCCATGTTTCTTCTATTGCCCTTTACGTTCCGAGGCCGCGGTATCTCTTTCGAACAACCCGCAACCCCGGCAGGCAGAGGCTCTGGCAAGCCCCTCTGCTTTGCTGACTCTCTTTGAGGCGCGCGTGAAACACGAACGCGCCGTCGACACGGCCTGTCGTCAATCGACGGACGGACGGTGAACTACCCATTGCTCACCGCCCACAGGCCCGCATCTACGGTGGCCGGAAGTCGTCTCGCGGCGCCCGGCGCCATGGGCGTCTCCCGCGGCGGCTGGGTTGGGCAGATGTTCTCTCCCTCAAACGCCCGGCCACCTCCTTCGCTAACATTACTGCTTCGCAGAAGGTGGTGACCGCTTCCCATTCCCTCTCGCTCCGGACCATGGCCTGAACCAGGGCCGGACGCGAGAGATCGCCGCCGCCGATCGCCTCTACGAGGGCACGGCGGTGCTCCGCCCAAGCCGGGCAGATCGCCACTGTGTGCTCCACCGTGTCCTCCGGGCGATCGTCACAATGGTGACACCCGGGCGCTTCCTCCCGCCCGATGATGTGCAGGAACCTCCCGAAACTTCCGTGTCCGGTGAGGACCTGCGTCAGGCGGTAGGTGAGGACGCCATGACGCCTCTCCAGCCACTCCTCAAAGAGGGGACTTATCGCCACTATTGTGGCGTGCCCTATTAGGACGACGCCTTATACTATTTCTACTGTCGATTGACGACAGGCCGTGTCGACGGCGCGTTCGTGTTTCACGCGCGCCTCAAAGTGAGTCAGCAAAGCAGAGGGGCTTGCCAGAGCCTCCACCTGCCGGGGTTGCGGTTTGTTCGAAAGAGATACCGCGGCCCCGGAACGTAAAGGGCAATAGAAGGAACATGGGTGGGATTTAGTTAGTACAAGTCTGACATGCCCCCCCGCTCCGCCCAGAGCGGGGGAAGTCATTGGATGATTTCCCACCCGAAAAAAAAGCCTTATAACTATAAAAAGTTGTTTCATGGCAGCTGCCTTGAAGATACATATTTGAAACCTCCGTAATACAATCCAGGATGGAAGCGACACTGCCAAATACATTTTTCACACATTCAGTCATGAATTCATGATAGATATCATTGCATCCCAGTTTACACTATTAATCAATGACATCAAGTTCTGACTCATTGTATGTAGAAAACACTTAATAATTATCTTTTAAAACCGCTTTATCATGTAACCAGTATAATAAAGCATATTGATGTAAACATTATGCAATATTATAATCTGATTATCACGATACTAAATTGGTCTTTGGGTACAAAGTTTAAGGTTCAATGTTTATTGCAATACTAGATAGGCTTATTCGTCAACTCGCGCCTTATAAAATCGCAATTAATTGCGTTTTTTGAAGAGTCTTCTATCCACCTAACTTCCTCAACTACCAGTTCTATCCTTTCCTCATCTAGTTTACCTCACCCGTATTCTTGAAGTCGTTGAACTGTCAACATTCATGATAGTTTACAATAACTCTTCATCATGAGTCACACTTGGTATAATTGTAAAAATAAGGAGTTCCCTTAATTCGTAGAGGTCTTTATTTACTTCGTAGAACTCGAGAAACTTTTGCTATGACGTCAAACTAGATTATACTTTAATACTCGTTTCTTTGAATAAACCGGATAATCTGAGTTATATCTCTAGGAAATAGATCGTGTGTTACATAATCATGCTCATATATAATGTGAATATACCAGTCGTTATGGCGATTGCTAACCATCAAGATGACCTATCTAAGCGATCATTTTGAAAGTATTTTATACCAGACTAGGCCGCGGTATCTCTTTTGAACAACCCGCAACCCCGGGCTGAACCCTTAGGCCTGGAGCTGCGTTAAGCGGGCACCCGCGCGTTTTCATACAAAAGTGCACCGTCACGGGGACACGCACGGGTCCCGCCAGCGGTAACACGCGCGGGCTTGTTCAGTCAATAACGCTTGATGAAAAGATTGTGAAAATGACTTTCGACAGAGAGAGAGTAACTGTGGAACTGCAGTGTCGTTCTGTCATATAGGGTCAAGCGAATGAACTCTTAAGGTACCTGCGACAGGGTCCTTCACGTACCCACAGAGCCCACGCGCGCAGACACGCAACGGTTGCGTCGCGGGCGCCCGCTTAACGCAGTTTCAGGCCTTATAGGATGCGGCGATCTCTCGCGTCCGGCCCTGGTTCAGGCCATGGTCCGGAGCGAGAGGGAATGGGAAGCGGTCACCACCTTCTGCGAAGCAGTAATGCTAGCGAAGGAGGTGGCCGGGCGTTTGCGGGAGAGAACATCTGCCCAACCCAGCCGCCGCGGGAGACGCCCATGGCGCCGGGCGCCGCGAGACGACTTCCGGCCACCGTAGATGCGGGCCTGTGGGCGGTGAGCAATGGGTAGTTCACCGTCCGTCCGTCGATTGACGACAGGCCGTGTCGACGGCGCGTTCGTGTTTCACGCGCGCCTCAAAGAGTGTCAGCAAAGCAGAGGGGCTTGCCAGAGCCTCCGCCTGCCGGGGTTGCGGGTTGTTCGAAAGAGATACCGCGGCCTCGGAACGTAAAGGGCAATAGAAGAAACATGGGTGGGTTTTAGTCAGTACAAGTCTGACATGCCCCCCCGCTCCACCCAGAGCGGGGGAAGTCATTGGATGATTTCCCACCCGGAAAAAAAAAAAAAAAAAAAAAAGGCCTTATAGGATCACTTTGTTGTCCGTCTGTCTGTCTGTCTGTCAATACCCTTATTATCTTGGCAACGCGTGGAGGGATCGAGTTGAAATTAAAAGCATATACTCAACTCTGTATTCCCTTTGTGCTAACTTTATGTTGCAAGTTTAAAGGAACTCTCAGTGCGCGAGCCTGACTCACGCTTGGCCGTTTTTTTTTAATATTTTTGTTTTAAAATATAATACGGCTTATAAAATAATGGAATCGATTCAGGTACTTATTTTGAACAAACTTTATTCAGGTTTTGCATAAACTAAAAAATGTCTTGTAGTACTAGCTGTTCGTATTAATTATAGTAATTCACACACATATTTTACCAGTTATTTCTTTAAGTCCCATGTAAGGGGGCACAAATCCAAATCAAGCCAGGGCGGGGTAACCGATTGCGGGTGTTTCGAAAGAGATACCGCGGCCCCGGAACATAAAGGGCAAGAGAAGGAATATAGGTGGGTTTTAGTCAATAAAAGACCCTCCAATAAAGTTCCTCCAGGAAGAAAGTCATTTGAAGATATCTCATTCGTAAAACAAAGACTGCGCTACTGAGAAATTTCTTAAAGAAAACCTAATAACACTTCACTCGACCCGGTAATCGAATCCGAGACCCCATGTTCGTGACCATGCGGGTCCATGACCCCAAGCAGTCACGCTAGCGTGAACACTTCCAAGAAATACAGTCATGACGTCAAAATGTATTTTATATCCCGGACAAATCGTCATCAATACCAAATTGTGAGGTAAATCCTCAATGCCTCACAGAATGACGTCAGAACTTGTGACGCGGTTCCAATTCGACGATCGAAAACAACTTCGTGAACTGATTAAGTGATAATTATTTATAACCTCTCGCATGATGGTTAGTAAGTAGTTATCAAAATATGTTTAGGAATCAGTTTTTGTTTTGGCTGGTAAGTTAGCAATGTTGATTGATTTGAAAATGGGGATTCAAATTCAAATTCAAATAGGTTTATTCGTTTCACATAGGTAAAAGTATGTTAATATACATGGTGTTAAAAAAAAAATATATAAAAAGTGTATCACTATGTGCTGCCCTGCAAGGCGTACGAATATTTTTACATTTATAGTAGTGCAGTTTGTAGTTTATGTGAGTGTGAACTAATTATAACAGCCTACTACCTAATACTACAACAAAATAAATCTTTAATAAAATATACATTTAACAAAATACAAAAAAAGTTAACAATAACAGTCTCGTGTTGTAATGTGCTAATACCTTATGAACTAAATCTAAATCTATCTAACTAAATCTTATAATCTAAATAAATGTTAGTGTGGTAAATAAGTTAATATATAATTTCTTTTATTTTTCTTCTAAGTATTCATTTATAGTATAATAAGCTTTTCGAATTAAGAATTTATGAAGTGATTTTTTGAATGTACTGAAATCTTTTGCTGCTTTTATTGGCTTTGGTAATTTGTTGAATATTTTAGGTGCCATTCCTAGGAAACTTTTTGAGTATAGAGCTGTTCGATGGGCATGTGACTTAAGTGCCCCTTGGTGGCGTTTAGAGGAAACGGTTTCGAATTGGTTAGGGTTATTTTAGGGATATTATCCTTTCTCCTTACTAATATTATAAAAGCGACAGTAAGTTTGTTTGTTTGTTACGTCTGTACGCCTAAATGGCCAAACCGATTTTGATGAACTTTGGTACAGAGATAGGGACCAACAAAGAAAAAAAAAAGTGAAAAAGAAAAAAAGTGAGAAGGGAGAGAAAGAGGGAAGAAAAGGGGAGAGAATTTTTTTTTTTCGATCATCGTGCGAGTTAAAGTTAGCGTTAGCCTAAACTAACTAGGCCAAGCGGTCAAAGTCGCGGGTGAAAGCTAGTATAGGTACCATATAGCCCAAGATGGGCTTGGTGTTTTTTTATATTATTATTGTATTTTTTTAAATTAGCTCTCGTTGTTTTCTGCTGGGGAAATTGATTTTGCATAAATGTTTTCTTTTTATTTTCATCAAATTTTGTTTTCATTGATATTTTTTTTTATTTTAATTGCTATTTTATAATTGTTTTTTTTTATGGATACTTAGTTTTAATTTTTTTTTTTATATTCTAATTTGTATGCCAGTATGACAAGACAAAGCAAGAACCTGCATTACATGTATATATAGTAAGATCCTTAATTTTTCTTTCTACGTACCTGATTCGGATTTTAGAGGGTTTCGTCAAATTCCTGCTACTCATTTCCACGGAGATTATGTAAGAGACCTGGCAGCAGCTTCTTCCTTATTTCTAAAAACAACAAACACAAATATCATAAATCTGTCTGCCAAGCCTGTTTATTATGACAATCAAAGTTAATTTTCAGGGTTTCAGGAAATTATTACGAAGTTTCCTGGCCTATCTTCCTAGTCTACTCCTCTTCTTAAACTTTGCGTTTTCTCGACATCCGTGTGTCACTGGATTCAGCAGAATACCTGCGACAGGTAGTCTAACTGACATTATGCTGAGCTGGACTTCTATTTGGTGCAATCTTGAGACACACACCGCCCAGTAGTTGGCGACCGTTATAAATGTATGTGATGTGTCTGAATGTCTATGGGTCGACCCAACTGCTACCTTACTTTTTTTTTTATTTATTTCTTTTTTTTCTCAGTTTGATATTTGTTGTGTTAATTCCTGTATTGTGTCTTTTGTTGCATCAAATAAATTATTTATCTAACTATCTGTTTTATCTTATTTCTGATAGTTTTTATGTTTTTTAAATTAGCTTTTTAGTTTTTGCCCGCGGCTTCGCTCGCGTTAAATTTGGCGCAACACAATTCCCTTTTCCTGATTTACAGGTACTTGCTACTTTTAGTTTTTGCCTTTTCTTCCCTATTTCTCCCTTATTTCTCAAACTTTAAAAAAATAGCGTACGTCCGTCTTCAGAGTCCCAACTATCTCTGTACCAAAATTCATCAAAATCGGTTGAGCCATTTAGGCGTGAAGATGTAACAAACAAACAAACTCACTTTCGCTTTTATAATATTAAGTAAGGATTTCTTAGGAAACGTTTCTACATTTGGCAAGAAAGAAAGGGTCAGAAATAGTATTTGGTAAGAAAGTTCTAGAAAATAAAGATTTGTTCCTAGATTGTGGTTGGAGAAAGCAAATCATAAGAAAGATAGAGTACTGGGGGTCTAAAATGACTGCTTAAGCAGAATCATAATCCTTACTAATATTATAAAAGCGAAAGTGAGTTTGTTTGTAACCTCTTCACGCTTTAATGGCTAAACCGATGTTGATGAATTTTGGTAAAGAAATAGTTGAGATTTTTATTAAAAAAAAGTGGGATGCGAGGGAGAAAGTAAAATTAGCGTTGCTTTTACAAATCAATAAGGCGCAAGGGGAACTGTGTTACCCTAAACTTAATGCTAGCAAAGCCACGGGCAAAAGCTAGTAGGATAATAATATGAATAACATTAATAATAATAATATGAAGAACTGGAAGTTCTATGCTCCATTTTTAAAGCCGATTAAAAATAAAACCTGATCGTAAAATATATTGCTTAAACGTCTAGACCCAATTAACATATCAATTAGCTTTCTTCAGGAAAAATATTTAAAGTCGGTTGAAAATAAAATGTGATTGTAAAATAATATATTGCCTAAATGTCTAGACATTGATTAACATGATTGACTTTCTTTTTTTCAGGATAATCTCCAAAACAGATTGCAATCGTCTGAAACACACGTATACTAGATTAGTTTTTTCCCGCGGCTTTTGAAATTTGAGAAATTTGGAGTAACACAGTTCCCCTTTTCTGATTTACAGGTACCTGTTACCTGTAGTTTTTGCCCTTGAACCTTATTTATTGTAATAGCAATGCTAAGTTTTCCCTTTTCTTTACTCTTTCTCCCTCACATCTCAATTTTTTTAAATAGCCTATGTCCGTCTCCAGGGTCCCGACTATCTCTGTACCAAAATTCATCAAAATCGGTTAAGCGATTTAAGGGTGAAGACATAACAAACAAACAAACTTTCGCTTTTATAATATTAGAAAGGATTATTATCTACAGACTACACAAAACTTGAAAATATTTGGAGTTAGTTAAAAATAAAATGTGATTGTAAAATATATTGCCTAAACGTCTAGACTTGATAAACATGATTGCCTTTCTTTTTTTCAGGATAATCTCCAAAACAGATAGCAATCATTTGTAATACGCATATTTTAGACTAGCTTTTGCCCACGGCTTCGCTCGCGTTAAATTCGGGGTAACACAGTTCCCCTTTTTTGATTTACAGGTACCTGTTACCTGTAGTTTTTGCCCTTGTGCCTTATTTGTTGTAATAGCAATGCTAAGTTTTCCCTTTTCTTCCCTCTTTCTCCTTCAAATTTCAATTAAAAAAAAATAATTTGGAGTTAGTTAAAAATAAAATCTGATTGTTAAATATATTGTCTAAAACGTCTAGACCTGATTAACATGTTTGCCTTTCTTTTTTTCAGGATAATCTCCAACACAGATAACAATCGTTTGTAGTACACATATACTAGATTATTATCTGCAGACTACACAAAACTAGATTAAACACGTTTGATAAAAAAAAAAAACAATATTACCTATGGATTTTCCTGCTTATGACGCTTGTTTGGTCATGACCGTCCGTCATGACATTGAATCTAACGCAGACTAGTTTTTTTATTCAACTATTAAAATATCAGAAGGGTTACCATGATATCTTATAGCAGTTCTTAATACGCTAAAAATAGCTCTGTCTCTTTCCCTCAGTGGAATAAGTTCTGTTTTAAGACGTCATGGTAGGCTGGTAGCTGTTTCTTTTTGCGATGAAGTTAAGCGCCGGATTTAAGTGATTTGTTCCGGGTTCAATTACATGTTGGGTATTTTGTGAAAAAAATGGTGTGATTGTTTTAGCAACTTCTTTTTTTGTTGGATTGGAATGTCTAGGTCCTGGATTTAATTATTGTATAAGGTTTTTTTTTTATTATTAGAAGAATAGGCCACGCCATTGGTCATTGGTCCCCGGTTGTCAATTTTAGATCTATATGTTTTTGCAAGCCAAACCATAAATGCACGCGTGTGCCCTCCATGATGAGAAACTCATTTTACGTAAATTTTTGTGTCGTTTCCGATCGAGAGATGGTGCTAGAAACCCTGTATAGCTCTGTCCCTTTTCCTCAGCGGAATAAGTTCTGCTTTAACACGTCATGGTAGGGTAGCAGTGCACGCACTTACTTGTCTCATATATGTGACAATGCGTGCGGTTAATGGAGTGCGGACGTATAGTTGACTTAAACAGTTTCATTACAAATGATGATTTCAAGAATTGCCCAATAATTACGAACAAAATTACATGGAAAATATATGAGCAATACATAGCTGGGAAGTTTGAAACAATGCCAACTGCGAAAAGTGAACTACATAAGAATACCAGGATACATTGGCAAGTCGCGATGGCGCCACTTGCAAAGAAGAACGTTAGTTTCCGGTACATTTTCTTTTAGTTCCATTTTTCGCCGCATGCAGGGATATGTTGGAAATGCAGTACGGAATTATTGCGTAAAGATTATTCACGTTACGCCTTTGTGTGGTAAGCAGAACCGCAAGTGAGGTCATTTTATAAAGGTAATAGACCAATTGATTCCTTCCCGGAAAAGAATCTATTACAAACAAACTATTTGCGATGCGTTGTATTTTATTATATTTTTCTTGCAACGTCTCCTTAAAATAAAAATTACCAATGCTTAACATAAGTATTCTACTAGATCTTTTTTATTAACAAAAAAAACTGTTAGAACAAACATCATTTCCAAAGCCAACGGAATATTTCTGTTAAGATCATCCAATACATTATTAATTGCGAAATTTCCACTATGATTTTCTAACGGAAGAAAATAATGACCAACAGTTGCATCACATTTGCAACTACCGTTAATTATTGTGCATACAAACATATACCTGTAACATCTGGAAATCAAACAAACAAAACAAACATTATCACGGATTAAAAGTAAAAAAAGAACAAAAAAAACCACATTATGAATTTCAAAGTGAAAGAAAAACATTGACAAAGAGGCTTGACAATCCGGGTTGTCCGGAGTTGCGGGTTGTTCGAAAGAGATACCGTTACCCCCGAACACAAATTGCAAAAGAAGGCACATAGATGTGTTATAGTTAGTAAAAATCTAACACTCTATTCCGTTCCGCCCTGAGCGAGTTGATTTCGCATCCGAAAAAAAAAACAACTAATTTTCAGCAACCAATCTTTTGGGGAAAGCCCAAACACAAACGCGAGAATGTTTCAAACCGGTAGCAATGACAATTCTATCTGATATTTCATAGGAACGCCACTCATTTCCTGCATCGTATGAGATAATATGCCAATTATAATCAGCCACGTTTCTGTATCAGTTTTGAGAAGACGCCAAATCATCGTTCCAAACATTTAGACCGACATTTACAAATGCTACTCAATGAGTATTTTGATTAGTATTACATAACTGTCAAACTACAAATGCAATATAGGGACAGGGTATCCTTAGCATTTTTTTTGGCGTGGGTAATCAGCAAATAACTTCCACCGCTCTGGGCGGAGCGGGGGCGAGTGTCAGACTTTTACTGACTAAAACCCACCTATGTTCCTTCTATTGCTCTTTACGTTCCGGGGCCGCGGTATCTCTTTCGAACAACCCGCAACCCCGGCAGGCGGAGGCTCTGGCAAGCCCCTCAGCTTTGCTGACCCTTTGAGGCGCGCGTGAAACACGAACGCACCAATCGACGGACGGACGGTGAACTACCCATTGCTCACCGTCCACAGGCCCGCATCTACGGTGGCCGGGAGTCGTCTCGCGGCGCCCGGCGCAGGATATAGCATTACGCCTGTAATTGCCGAAGGGTACGACAGAGTGTCTGTAATATACCTATATTGTGTAGGTATATTAGGAAACGACCATACTGCCCGGAATCCGGCAGAAACCCCACACTTCCTGGCCCATTCTTGAAGATTTTTGTAGGAAAAACTCTTGAATAATTGGTCCCACTCGTGCACAGCGAGACAGCTAGGAATGTCTTTCTAATACATGGTTTGCAAGTCCATTGTTATTATTGGCATTAAAAAATAATAAATTCAATTCTCACAAGCAATTTTTACACGGATTTTCTTTTCAAGAATATAGAAGTCAATAAACAGTAAAAGAGATAATAATCAAAATTAAAAAATCTAAAGTCATTCAAGTCATCAGCTATTCAAATTACGCTGATAATCAGCACTTTTTGAACGTCAATATTACAAGAGACAGTCCCACAAAACGTCTACCCTTTGCCACATCCTGCTGTTTTAGCTGGGAAGATGTGACGGAACATCTTCCCAGCAACACACTGTCTGGAAGTTGGGAAAATAGATTTTATACAATTTCATTTTTTACAAGGTAAACTTAAGAATCAAATAATGTATTGCCTCAAAAAATGTATTGCCTCGTCAGATACAATAACATTTTCTGAAAAATTCCAAATAAATGTTTTCGAATAAACAAATTTAATTAAATAAAATTTGAGTTGAAAACGCCCACGTCCCCGTTTCAGAAAATGTCTACTATTTCTGACGAGCTTGATTGATAATCTCTTTTGTTAAGCTAACATACGTTTGTAGATCTCGGCCTACGTTTATAACAGTGTTGGTGCCAATTTTATCGATTACTATTTATTTTGCTATTTGTGTAGATTGAATGTAGCCAAAGGGAAAGTTCCTTATGAAACTTTTGTTTACATTATATAAAATTATTACTTTTAAATAAATTAAAAAATAGCGTTATAAACTTCGTCCTCAACGCTGTCAGTTGGCGATGTCTCCAAGAGACTGACCGCGTTGCCACGTTGTATGGCAACGCTAAGCCTCTGGCCAAAGTAATAGCTAGCCCATGGGTCACGGGAAGTGTCAACCAAATATTTTAAAAGACAGATTCTAATTTATTACTCGACATTTTCGCTTGCAAGATTTTTACAATATTATTTTAAATAGATTCGACATATGATCCCGAGTGATTAGGCTTACAATTAAGTTAATATTTCAACTTAAAAAATAAAATATAACAAAATATATATAAAATTGTCGTGTCACAATATTCGTTCCCGTACTCCTCTGAAACAGCTCGACCGATTCATATGTTTTTTTTTATGCATATTCAGTAAGTCTGAGAATCTATTTTTCGTAACCATCCAAAGCGCCAGTGAAAATGATGGCGCAGGGAACGGGTTAATGCGTGAGTGTGTGTTTAAAAAGTAGTTATATAAACTTTTTGCGTACCTAAACAAATTACTGGCATAAAACAAAACACATTGAAAAACAACATACATTTACGTCAATAATTGATACTGAAAAAATGTTTCCAAATTAACAAAAAATAACAAATAAAGCGTGTTTTTATTTTTTATAAAATACTAGCAGTGCAGGAAAATGATGAGTGCCCCTGGCGTCACCCGCTCAGGTCCTTCTAAAGAGGGCCACCCTTATCACTTTTAGGATCGATTCTTAGACCTATATGCATATTTAAAATTTCATGGAAAACGGTCAAGCTGTTTCGGAGAAGTATGGCAAATAAAACTGTGACACGAGAATTTTATAAATAGGAAGAGATAATATTTGTTTACATCCAAACAAAGAAGCGTTTAAAAAGTGAGTGTGTGTGTCAGTGAGTGAGGGAGTGTGTGTGAGTATATACTGTGTCTTTTCCTACGGCGCAGTTTATCTTCAAAACACCTGTATTTTCGTTATTTCCTTGCAAAACTTTACATGCAGAGAATAAACGTGTGATTACAAAACAATAAACTTGCAACTTTACGTGATAACAAAATTGTTACGGTAATATTTGTGACGCTATTATACTGATTATTAATAGGTGTAGTTATTTGTCTTAATGTTTTCCTCAATCGACACTTATAGATAAAGTGATAATGGCTTTTTCTAGATTTTCTTAGTAAAGGAAATTTAATTCTATTTTTATCTATAAGTGGAGAAGAATGTTATGGGCATATAACTGGACGAATGCTTCTATTCTTGTATTTAAATGATGATAACACAGGTTAGCTTATCTATCTATACTCATCACCATCTGCTTAACCAAAAGTGTCTCTTACTGTGCACGTTTTTCTACATCGTTCTCACATATTTGTATAATCTCAACACGAATGATGTAAATACGGTTTTGTTAAAAATATTGTAATTTAAAAGAGTGTCCATGGAGTTTCTTGCCCATTCTCCATAGAGATCAACGCTTTGGAATGGGCAACTGCAGTACTTTCACAAGTTATTATGCCTTGTGACCGGGACTGTAGATTCATTTTGTTTCTTGACATTCAAAAGTGCCTGTAATGGTCTAATTGAAATAAATGATTTGATTTGTCGTTATAACTTTTGTTCTTTATTTTTATAGTTAAGCCCCCTTTCGCAACGCGCGATAAGGAACCTCGTTCCAAAAAGATGTAAGAATTCACATAAAACATAATTTTTGAGCCGTTACACAAATATTGTTGCCAATTCCATCACTCGGTTTAATGTGCTTATTTAAATATAAAAAAAAAACATTTTTTTAGGCTGAAACTTGAGAAACTAGTTCTTTATCTTAATTTTATTCCGACTAACGACGCACTAACGACGTGCCTAAAGCCTTAAGGCCTTATTAGACCACCCAATTTCGAGGGACCCTAACCCTAACTAAGAGTGGTGTAATAAGGCTTAGGGAGTTAGTGTCCCGATTTAGGGCGATCGGGTCATCCCGATCTGCCTAGCTCCCTAAGCGCCCTGCAGATTGGGTAATGTAATAACGTTTAGGGCGGTTAGGGAGCTCAGTTGCCGCGCGACTAGTGCGTAGCATATGGGAATATTATTTAAATGATTTACGAAGTCAACCGAAATCCTTTTGAATAGTGCAGGTTGAAAGCTTTTCACGTAACCGCAAATACTCTTTCACCCAGATCTTTCTCTTCTTTCTTTTTTTAATATTTGTTGTTGCGAGCACGGATGCACTGCTACAGCAATTTTTTGAAGTTTCGATGCTGACGACCGACGGCATAATGTAAAATGCGACAATACGTTTATCTCTCTAGACATTCGCGTATAAACTGAGTTAGGGCCCAATTCGCAGAGAAGTGTAATAAGCGCCGCACTAACTAGGGAACACGCCCACCCTGGATGCAGGGCCCTTGATATCGGGTGGTGTAATAAGCGTTTTATTTACTTTAAAAATGGTTAGCATGAGAAAACATTTTGAAACTCTTAACTGAGCGATCGACTGCTGCGCTGCGTGTCCCTGGTTCGATCTCCGTACGGATCAAATATTTGTATGATCTACAGGTAGTTGTTCTGGGTCTGGCTGTTTCTGTATGTGTGTTAAAATATTTGTAAACGCATCTACGATACCGGAGAAGTCCCTAGTGTGGGGCAACGTTGTAGAAAAAAAAGTTTTAGGGCGCTTTTTTAGTCTCTGCCCGTGACTGGCTGCTTTGTTTTTGGCCAAAGAATAAGTATTGCCATTCTGGACTTTTTTCCTGTTGACAGCAGCAGTTGTAGACTTTATTTGTATTACTTTTACATATTTAATTAACAGTTTATATTTTTTTGTAAATTATGTACACACGGCGGCACATCAACCTACACAAAACCATTTTAACTTGATCTCTCTACTACGGTGTGCGACCCGTAGTAGAGAGATCAGGTTATAATAGTTTAGTATAGGTTGAGCTGCCGTCGTCTGTACATAGAATCTAAAATAATTTTAGTTTTTGCTCTGTGTTGGGTTTGATACAATACATCATACTTGTATAAATATACATGTATGGCCTACATGTAGTTATTCCGGTCCGGTTTTTTTGTGGGGTTAACAATATTTTTTTTTGGAATCTAGCCTGTTCTTAAAGTGGAAAAAAAGTGATTTGACCAACGATTCACAAATCATAAGTCGCGACCATTACCACTCGGCGACAACTATTATCATACCATAAAATCACGCCTGTATCATTGTTACTTCTAAAGGTAGGACTTCTCACCCACCAACAAACTATTCAAAATCACCGCCCCGCATCCTTATCACCGCACAAACATCGCCGCGTGCGCAGCGGCCACGTGCGCTGGAACACGTGACCGTTACGCAACCGACAAGGTTGTGTTACGTAATTCAAGTCTATGGACTAGACTATTATCTAGCATTCTAGCTAGCTAGTTATAGTTAGGCGTCGTCACGTTTTGTTAGCTGGAAATTGTAATGTGAGGGTTTATTGTGGGATCCTTTATTTGCGGATGGGAAATCTTGAAATAGATAGATAGATAGAATATTCTTCATTATGTACACCATACAAATTACAAGAATAACATTAAACAACTTATAAATAGGGTGACACAATGGGCGGTCTTATCGCTAATAGCGATCTTTTCAAGACAACCTTTGGATGGATTTAAAGGAGGAGAAACAGTACTGTTGGTAGTCAGTGGTGTATTATTTTTTAAAATTAATAGCTACACTTAAAAAAGAATCAAATACTTATAAATAAATACATGTATGTAATATACATTTAAATTAATAATCATCAAGATCAAAGAAGTATTTAATATTTAGTTAAAGGAGAGAGGTTGGGCTTTTTGACCAGAATTTTAAAAGTGGACAGAGTTAGAGCGCTCCTTACAGACACGGACAGGGCATTCCATAGGCGTACAGCTTGAACTGTAAAGGATTTATCGTAAAAGCTAGTAGAATGCACCGGCATCTCCAGTCTCAGGTTTTCCGATGACCTCAGATATTATTATTATTATGTGTGTCATGAAGGAACTTGAAACGTTCTTTAAATAACTTAAACTAAAAGTCTAACACTTACCGCGGAAAACGGAACCCCTATTGGATCACTTTGTAGTTTGTCTATCTGTCTGTTAAGATCCTTCATCTCGGGAACGAAGACGTGAAAGTATCGTGTTGAAATTAAACCAAACAGTTTCCCAGCTCTGGGCGGAGCAGGGGGGAAAGTTAGATTTTTACTGACTAAAACCCACCCTCCCTCTTCCTTTTGCCATTTATGTTCCGGGGCCGCGGTATCTCTTTCGGACAAGCCGCAACCATGGCATTGTGTGATTAGTTTTGTTAGAATTTCGAGGTTCAAATTTGAGAAAGTACCAGTGTGCCTTTTTCATATCATTAGTACTTTAGTTTAAATATGACATTATAGACATGCCAGGAGGAAAAGCTTAACGTTCTTTTTGAGGCACGGAGGAAACTCGGTATGTAACGTGTGGTCACCCATCTATAGACCAATGTAGGCAAACGCAGCTTAACCTAAAGATCGACCCGAGGCTTTTATTGTTTAGCCATAATCCTACGATATTGTTTCAGTAATAAATATGCTGTTACTGAATACTCATCCTTACATTTCCGCATTAAGATTTAATTAACTTCCTACCTTGTCTGAGAAATTATGGAAAAAAACATTACAATTATAGTGATACATTACAATTACGTCAAAGTTAACCTCAACTCGGTTCCATGACACTTATATAATAGAAGTATTAATTATTATTCAACCACAAATTATGTTTGTAATCATAGGAGTTATAGGAAGTCTGCAGGTTTCAACCTGAATGGAATTCTACTCTAGGATAGTCTAGTCATAGGTTTTCCCAAGAATATTGATGTCATCCGGTACAACCGGGCGACTAAATTTAATATAATCTAGATATTTTGTAAAGGTTCCACACATTCATCCTCTATACTTTGTGCTTGAAGTGTTAAATAAATCCTTACTATATATAATACTAAAAAGCGAAAGTGAGTTTGTTTGTTTGTTACCTCTTCACGCTTTAATGGCTTAACCGATTGTGATAAATTTTGGTACATAGATAGTTGGGAACCAGTAGACGGACACAGGCTAATTTATTTGAAAAAAGTGGGATGTGAGGGAGAAAGAGGGAAGAAAAGGAAAACTTAGCATTGCTATTACAAATCAATAAGGCGCAAGGGGAACTGTTTTACCCCAAATTTAACGCGGGCGAAGCCGCGGGCGAAATCTAGTAATTAATACATTAAAAAACAACCAAGTCTATGCAGTCAAAAGATATGGGCAAAAGAAAAAACATGGATGGGTTTTTGCTAGTAAAAGTCCGACACTCCCTTTCGCTCTATCCAGAGCGGGAGAAGTTTTATGATGATTTCCTATCCGAAAAAACCAAAAAAAAAGGATTGAGCTCGCTTTCCAAGAATGAAACCGATTCTTGAAGAGGTAGAACGAACTTTGACAAGATCCAAATAATAATGATCAGCCGAAGTTGAATGGAGAAGACGGTAGTAAATAATTAAAATAAAATAATAATAAAATATATTATCTTGGGACAACTCACACACGGCTATCTGATCCCAAGCTAAGCAGAGCTTGTGTTATGGTAACCAGACAACTGATATACATACTTATATAATTTATAAATACATACATATTATAGATAAATCACACCCAGACACAGAACAAACAATCATGCTCATCACACAAAGATTGTCCTGGGTGGGAATCGAACCCACGACCTCCGGCTCAGCAGTTAAGGCCACTAACCACTAGACCAACAGGCCCGTCTAAAATTATTAAAATATTAAAATTCCACAAGTAAGGGAAAATTCCGTGCAGATTAGCTCGAATTGAGTCGAGTCGATCTGGTCATGATTCAGATAATATGGTATAGCCGAGTGTAAGCCTAATATGTGGCTGAGGGAGAAGCCCCGGGCGACAGGCGCCGCGAGACAACTGCCGACCACCGTAGATGGAGGCCCGTGGACGGTGAGCAATGGGTAACTCACCGTCCGTCCGTCTATTGACGACAGGCCGTGTCGACCCACGTCACAAAAGGTGCGATTAACAGAAAAATTGCGTTATAAACAAAAAATAATTTTACAAGGTGTAGATTTGCATCCTCGCTAAAATTCTGGAGGTGAATTTATAAGACATAAATAAACTAAATCATATTACAATACCTGGTCAAAAATAATATACGCTGCTTTATTAGTAGTTTAAATTTGTTAGAAGGTGCGAAAAGGTGAATTAAATAATTGAATCCACGTCTACGTTTGTTTGTGTTTATGACATTGCAACGTATTTGTGTTCACGTCAAAGATCTGACAGGCCGCGTGTGGTCTGTCCCTTGCCGATTGCCAAAAAAAAAAACTTACCAATTTAGTTATTAATTCGGGTCGAGAATAACTGACCTAGTTAATCTCCTTGAGTTTGATAAGGATGCAAAACGATAGCTTATATAAAAATATACCCCTAAAATGTTATGCACTAACTTTTAGTTCAGTCATGACGTAGAAGCGTTTGTGCCTATGTAATCGGGGCGAGCCCTAAATGCTATTTCCGCATTTTGATTTCAGAGCCGCGACTTAGGATTTTATTACATAATATGCAAATTCGTCAGAGTTTTATGACGTTGAGGTAAGGTTTGTTTTGCAATGTTCAATCGTACAATGTGGATTCTTTGTTTGGTTATAAGTATTATAGAAGAGTTTGTTTAAGTCTACCTTTGTCTCTGGTGTCTTTTATTGTTTCTGACAAAGACTAGTTATGGGTCTGATCAGATGCTGAAGCCAAATAATTTGGGTTAAGGGCAAAAGAATGATGACTTGCACAAAACTTAAACAAAAGAAGCTCTTTAACTTCTTTCAAAGTGTTTTTGGGTACAGTTTGTTTAAAAAAAAAACTAAATATTTAAGAATTCTATGTTTTAGATATGACATTGAACTCTAAGAAGAGAGAGATATTGGAATAAATGTTCTTCTCTTGAAATTATTTTATTACGTAAATATCTTTAAAGAGAAAAAAAATGGCGCAATGACTATTTATGAAATGACATTTTTTATTTATTTTGTTATTTTCAGTAGTCGTCGCACTGAAAATAACAAAATAAAAAAGAATGAACATACAAAGCATCACATATACTTATAAATATATACAGAACAAAGATATAATAACTTATGATGAGTGTAAAATATCCAATTTATATTTTTCCAATTTACCATTTTTAATCGTTATTTCATATTTTTTTAATTTTCTAATGTATTTGTTTCTTTTGCAAAATGTATAATTTGTAATTACAACTTTTCTATGATTTTGTAAGTGCTCTGCACTTCTGTAAGTGACGAACTCACTATAGTCTCATTGTTTGTGATGTTGTAGCTTTGTGATATGTAAGTGAGTAAGTCGTTGAAGTGCGTTAATAAATAAATAAATATACTCGTAGATAGCTCAGCATGATGCTGTGCTATGGGAGCTCACAGCACAGCGCTGATTTTCAGCACTGTTATCACCTACTGTATGAGCTTTCGCGAGAAAAGATTTTAGACCCCTTTTTTTGGGGTGGGAAATCATCAAAAAACTTTTCCCGCTCTGGGCGGAGCGCGCGGGAGTGTCAGACTTGTACTGACTAAAACCCGCCCATGTTCTTTTTATTGCCCTTTACGTTCCGGGGCCACGGTATTTCTTTGGAACAACTCGCAACCCCGGCAGGCGAAGGCCCTAGCAGGCCCCTCTGACTTTAGACCCCTTACCCAAATCATAATATGTACTCTGAGCAATCAAACGGCGACGGGCCTGTTGGTCTAGTGGTTAGTGGAGGAGGTCGTGGGTTCGATTCCCACCCAGGACAAACTTTGTGTGATGAGCATGATTGTTTGTTCTGTGTCTGGGTGTTATTTACCTATAATATGTATGTATTTATAAATTATATAAGTATGTCTATCAGTTGTCTGGCTACCATAACACAAGCTCTGCTTAGCTTGGGATCAGATAGCCGTGTGTGAGCTGTCCCAAGATATTTATTTATTAAACCGGCTACTAACTTTACAGACACTAGAATCCAAGGATTTTTTTTTCTTGTTACAAAGTCTTGCAATCAGTCTTTACGCTATAAGCAGATGAGTCAAAGGCGGTTTGTCTTTTCGAGAAGGATCTTCATTGGGAGTCTCTCCTCTTTTATTAATTTAACGCTTTAAACGTCATTGTCAGTTGCTAAATTGACTACAGCAGATTCTTTCAGGCGATTTAAATAAGCTGGGCCATTCTGTCACGAATTGTCAATCTGCATCTGCATAGAAATACTTTTATTATTTCTATTTCATTTTAATTACTGTAAATTTTTTAATACTTCGTTTATTGATTTTTACACATATAATTTTACATTTTAATATTTTTCTTAATTATTCATTTAAAAAAAAAAGATTTTAATTATTAGTTTGTACCTATATTTAGTTTAATTAATGTAAATAAATGGAAAAAAATGCTTACGAAAAATATTTTTTTTGGAGTTAAATAATTATAATCTTAAAATAATTGCTAAATATTCTCCAGCTTTTGATGGTTTATTAACAGTTCGCAGCTGATATTGTCAAAATTATGGAATCTCTGTCCACAAAAGCCATTAATGAAGAGTTGAATTATATGAGCTGGCTTGACTGAACTGGTGGCCAGACCAATTGGGTACCTTTCCAGTATTTATTTGTAGCGTTTGGCAAATGGTTTTCCATACCAATATCATAATTTATTTGGGACACCCCGCCAGAAGACCCATAAGAATTATATTACAGCATTACCGTTTATAGCCCGGATTAGACGTAGACAAACGCCTTGAAAACAGTTACAGCATTTACAGAAAAAGGGGTTAGTAGTAATCTGTTTGCAGGCCAGACTTTTAGTTCAAAACCTTGCGACTTTAACTCCACGGTTCACGAGACCTTTATGTAGGAATCGAAAGTTACCGAACGAGGCCAAACATTTTGAGGCTTCCCATCTTTTCAGGACTCATTATTTTTACATGGAAAATTTCCTAACTTTTCTTCTATAGACTTTTCTCCTCAGTTGAGGTTTATGTAAGTATTCAGGGATTTTTTTCACCCACGTGACGTCTAGTCACACGCCCTGTTGAGTTTTAGGAAGAAGCCACAAAAGTTTCTTTTAAAAACAAAAAAAGTACAAATAGAAATAAAATTGTCTTGACGAACTTTTCTATAGCTTTACGTGGGCTTCTAAAAGAAAATGCTAAGTTGTTTTTCAAAGATTTTCTTATATAAGGTGGGGTTGGGATTGGGTTTTTCTGAAGGAAATATTTTAACGTTGAAATAAAAAAAAATGGATTTTGGTTTTTAGGGTTTCGTAAACGGAACCATTTAATTCGTCCTGTCTGTCCATATGTCACAGCTAACATACTCTGAGATAGTTGACGTTGACGTCAACCACCAACGGTGTGGTGGATGGTGGTTGACGTTCAACGTTGGAAGTATTTCGGTCAAGGAGTCGCCCCCTGTTTGACCGTCTGGTTGAATTTTGCCCGTCTTGTTGAGCCACTACGTTCTAAAAGGATTCACCATACATTTGAGACTCTTATACTACTTTCGTTGTACACACGACGGCACATCAACCTACACGAAACCTTTTTAACCTGATCTCTCTACTACGGTATGCGATGTGTGTAGAGAAATCAGGTTATAATAGTTTAGAATAGGTTGACCTGCTGTCGTGTGTACCATGGTGCGGGTGACATAAGATGCCAAAAAATTTTTAGTAATGGGATAGTTCGCTATGATGGTTAGTCCTTACAATTATAATATTCAGTGTAAAGTTTCCTGCTGGGGTTGCGTTCTTTTAAAGAGATACCGCGGCCCTGGAACATAAAGGGCAAAAAAAGGAACATGGGTGGGTTTATAACCGGCTTCAAAAAAGGAGGAGGTCCTCAATTCGTTGGAATCTTTTTTTTAATGTATGTTTAGTTCACCGATTACTCAAAGACGCCTGGACCGTTTTTACAAAATTCTTCTTTTTTGTGTGATATTTATGGTATACTTCTCAGGTTAGGTAGGTTCGATATCAATTTTATTTATATTACTTAGGTAGTTTATGAGTTATCGTCTATTATTTTACATTTTTTTTTCTCTATGTCTATATGAATGATCTGCTAATCTTTTAGTAACAATGGAAATTGAATACTCGAATCAAAATAAAAAATATAATATCATGATACCATAACTAAACATGCCGAATATAAAAACTATTTGTAAAAAATATAAATAAAAGTTTTTAGTCAGCTCCGCTCCGCTCAGTTATTCGATGATTTCTCATCCGCAAAAAAGAAGGGTAAAGCTTATATTCAGTCATAATCGTAAATCGCGGAACATTCTAGATTGAAGAGGAACTTTTAATCTAACTAATGTTACCTGCACCACGCTACTACGAAAACAGTATAACAAATGTAAGTAGTTTTTAAGATTTTGTGATGACTGAATCAGTGATTTCAACTTTTAAATATATAAATAGACTTCGTTTCACCTGCTGTTCTAGTCCCCCTTATCACTTAGGGGTTTGAAAGTTAGCTAGTAGCCGATTCTCAAATTTGCTGAATATGCGTAAAAAAATCATAAGAATCGGTCGAGCCGTTACGGAGGAGTATGGGAATTTGCATTTTGATACGAGAATTTTATATATTACACTAGCTGTGCCCAGCGGTTTCACTCGGTGCTCATTTAGGGGTCTGAAAAATAGATGTTGGCCGATTCTCATACCTAACCGATATGTACACAAAATTTCGTTTAAATCGGTCCAGCCGTTTCGGAGGAGTACGGGAACAAAAATTGTGACACGAGAACTTTATATATTACATAAGGTAAACAAAATTGTTGCCCACAAATGATGTGCCAAAAACATCATAAAGACGTGGAATAACGACAACGCCATATTGGATCTAATGAATGATTTATCTAGATGATGTAATACTAGGATAACCTAACAGATAGTGTCATAGATTAAATATACCTAGTTTCTTTATCATTGATTTAAGTGTAACATTGTGTGATACGGTTATGTGTCTGAGGAATTTTAAATATTCTGTCGAGCTTACGAACACATTGATAGACGGTGGCAAAAGATTTTTTTTTCTCATTTTTTAGCTTGTTATTTAGGAGTTCCTGGTTAAACAATAACCGTCTAGATCCATCTTCAAGTAAGGTCGCACTTACCTAGGTTGAACTATGGATGGGTGACCATCTATTGGATACCGAGTTTACTCCGCCATAGAAAGCACGTTAAGCCGTTTGTCATCGACGCCAATTGTAGATCTTTAGTAATTACTGGTTACAGGCCCGAGAGTCTGACAATCAGTCTAACAAAAGTAGCCCTGCCAGGGTCACCGTCTGCCTGGGTGGCGGGTTATTCGAAGGAGATACTGCGACCCCGGAATATAAAGGGCAAAAGAAGGAACATGGGTAGGTTTTAGTCAGGATAGTCTTACACTTCCCCCCCGCTTCGCCGGAGCCGGGGAAGTTATTTGATGAATTCCCCATCCGCATAAAAAAGGTTACTTTTTATTAGTACTAACTGGGCTGTGGAGGGCAGACAGGCAGTTCATCCTCCATGCTCCATGTAAAGTATTGGTATTTAGCTGGATCCGATTAGACTGGAAGCCGACTCCAACATGGCTGGTATGATGCAGAGAGAAGGTTTCTATCCAGAAGGAACACCATTGTCTGATAAGACTGAAGTAAGTACTATCGTTACACGTGTTTTCAAATGATGCCGTCATCATTTCTGATAAGCAACATACCTACACCTATCCTTATTTCAGGGGAATCCCTTGAAACTTAGCTCCTTTAGAACTCTATAATTATCCTATCCTACTTCCTACTAATATTATAAATGCGAATGTTTGTGAGGATGTGTGGATGTATTTTGTTACGTCACGTCAAAACGGCTGAACGGATCTTGATGAAATTTGGCACAGAGGTAGATTATAGTCTGGAATATCACACAGGATACTTTTTTCGATATCACACGCACAAAGCCGCGGAGCGCAGCTATTCTACTTCCTACTATCCTACTAATATTATAAATGCGAATGATTGTGAGGATGTATGGATGTTTGTTACTCTTTCACGTCAAAACGGTTGAACAGATCTTGATGAAATTTGGCACAGAGGTGGATTATAGTCTGGAATATCACATACAATATAACTTTTTTTACGATATCAGGTGAAGTCGCGGGCGCCAGCTAGCAGAGAAATGATACTAGTATGACAAAGAATTTGAATTGACCTACATTTTTCAGTCGCGATAGATAGATAACTGGATTAGAATAAGACTGTTATCTATACGTGCTCATTTTATTATTCAAGCAATGTGGTAATTACCTAAGTGTTGTCAAAAAATATTACAAGGTGTCTCGCCTTTTTTCGAAATTTACATACACAAAACAACTATGTATCTGCTAATCATGTAAATATTTGTTCCGTGCGAGAATCGAATCCGCGACACCCAGCGCAGCAGTCGATCGCTCAGCCACTGCACCAACCGTGCTGTACCGTAATTTTAAGAAGCTTTCAGTTGTAGATCTCTGACTGTCATTAAGTTGTTTGTAGCTATAGTACGGCCAACGAGAAGCGATACGAAAGGTCATTAACCTAAAGAACAACTGTGGCGTTGACAATCTAATATTTAGCTCTTTCCATCTTGTGCCTTTGTCGTAATGTCTCGTTCTTCCGGCAAAAACATGACAACGTTAAGACGGGTTCGCCAACATTCGGGCGGCCATTTTAGATGGGGTTTTAGCATGGGTTTTGTTTACATTTGGTATCGCTTTTCGTTGGCCGTACTATAGAAATTCTGGTAACTAGTCTTTTCGAGAAGTGGTGACATAAACAATCACTATCATGAAAATTACAGGCACCAACCTCAACATAGTTGGGCTAAACAGACAATGACGGTGAATGTCGTACAATAAGTACCCTTGATGAGCCGGTATTTTATCTGTCTTTTTCACTTCCCATCATTCCGATCCATACAGCATAACACGGACTTGTCAATCGAAATATTTTCCTCCATAACTTTAGGCATTTTAATTCAACACCTTCTTTTGCAAACAATAGCATTGCTTATCCCGTATTCACCGTTACTTACCGCAAGAATATGGGAAAACTTACCATTAGATGACTAACTTTAAATAATAACGTTCTTTAGTCTAACCTCTCCATATTTAGACATGTTTGTCTCAAAAAAGCAACATCAGACGTCATTTTATTTTAGTATTGTTACTTATTTATATATTATTATATAAGGTACGTCATTAGATGGATAATTTGTAGTCCCATTCCTGTGGTATTTCGGTGAAACGTCATCGCTTAGTTATCCCATCGTATGATGTTGACGTCAGAAAGTTTAACTTGGTGGTTAGTTTTTATTTAAATATGATGTAATTTTAATACAATTGTATTTTTTTTTGTTCTTAAGTTAGTGTAACCGTATTTTGAGGAGAGTCATAATCATAATCTAATATTATAAATGCGAACGTGAGTTAGTTGGTTACGTTTTCACGCGTAAATGGCCAAACTGATTAAGATGAATTTTGGTACAAAGATAGTTGGGACCCTGAAGACAGACATTTTTTTTTAAATGTTAGAAATGAAAGAGAAAGATGGAAGAAAAAGGAAAACTTAGCTTTGCTATTACAATAAATAAGGCGCAAAGGCAAAAACGGGTACCGGCCAATTAGGAAAAGGGAACTGTGTTACCCCGAATTAAAGTGAGCGAAGCCGCGTGCAAAAGTTAGTTATTTATAAGTTTTTAAACTGACATGGTCATTGACATTAAATAACATTTGAAACGGGATATTTACCATGTTAAGTAAAACTCAATAAGCAAACATGGTAAATATCCCGTTTCAAATTAATATCAACCGCCTAGTCTTTTCTAACTATATTGAGGTCGACTTCCAGTCTTACCGGATGCAGCTGAATACCAGTAATTTACATGAAACGACTGCCTATCTGACCTCCATAACCTAGTTAGTACTTGGTGATCAGATTTCAGGACTCTGACTATCATAATGACTGTCAAAGATCCAAATGATAGCCGTTTTAGATGTCATACATTTTTTATACATCGACAAGGTATGGTTGATAAACCCGCAGTATGTGTGGACTTTTGATGAATGACAGAGACGTCCACAAGCTCATTCTATCATCTCCCTGATGGTGGAATGACCTCCGGAAGCTCTTTTTTGTGGAGGGGAAAATATCAAATAACAACTCCCGCTCTGGGCGGAGCGGGGGGACAGTGTCACATCTGTAGTGACTGAAAGCCACTCATGTTCCTTCTATTGCCCTTTATTTTCCAAGACCGCGGTATCTCTTTCGAACAACCCGCAACCTCGGCTCGAGGAGCTCTTGGGCATATTCACCGAAGTACAGTCTGTGAAAGACCAAAAAGCAATTTTGGGAGGAAGGCATAATTATATAAAACTTGGTTCCCACTATCTTATCGTCACCAATGAGTCTTTTGGCTCTGTCTACAGAGTCGAGATTTCTCTACCAATTCACTAGGTAACCCTAATTTTTGTACCTATGTGGAAACGTCAAATAACTTCCTCCGCTCTGGGCGGGGCGGGGTGGTTAATGTCAGATTTTTGGTCCGCGGTATCTCCTTCGAAAAACCCGCAACCCTAGGTACCCCTCTTAGAAAGACTGGTTGTCAGCATATCGTACTACTTCCAACCCGTAACTATTTAGGGGCGTATATTATAAAGCATTTAAAAGAATCACATAATTGAAAAATCGTTGTGAAATGGAAGGTGTGTAACTCCCGAAAAAAATCAAATAATTTACGAGAAATGTAGTAAACAGCCTAACATTGTTGTATTTCGTAACTCAAACCGACTTACATAACAAATAAAACCAACTCACCAAAAGTTCATGAAAAAAAAAAGTGAAATTTTACTTTTATGCAACTTCACCGTACATTGACTTATGAGGGTGACAATTTTTGTACAATTTCATGAGAAACCGTCGATGGATGTTAAAATTTGACTAGATCATATACTACGGGTTACAAAAACATGTAAAAATTGCGTAATGAAATACAGAGTAGGTTCTCAATCACGTGTTTTGTGTCCACGTGACTTAAATCACGTGGTATTGATGATATTGTTACGTTCGTCACAATGTACACAATTGAGTCTTACTTTGTTTTGTATGGATAAGTCTTGCTTCTCTAGAGTTTCGTAATAATAGAGCCTGAATTAATTAACTTTAAGCACGTGCATTATTGGTGCTTCGATACGCGTGATTTAGGTGTCTGGCTGAAACGTGATTAAAGATTTAGCCGTATTAAGGGATTATCACCAGATTTATGTAATTTTTTTTTAATATATAACCAATTGACACTGTATTTTTTTGTTAGGTTGTGTTTTGTTTAATTTCAAAGCAAGTTTAAAAAAAAATTTAGACTGTATGAGATGCTAAAATATTTATTCAAAGATATTAAAAAAATTGCGAGTAATAGACGGGTCAAGGCGAAGAAAATCGTAATCCAATACTTGTTACTAAGGTAACAAAATCGCCTGCGTGTCAAAATCGAAAATCTTTGGGATCAAAATATTTTTATGAAAACATTACAAATGTCAGCTCAACAAGTCTTTTAAATCTCTTTGAATTTATTTCCAAATGTTGATGCTATTCATATTGTATGCCTTAAGGGTCGAGAGAGATACCGCGGTCCCGGAACATAAAGGGCAAAAGAAGCTGCCCCCTCTACTTAAGAACTAACGCTGTAACAACAACATTGTAAAACCAAATGATTTTAAAAGAGTAACTATGGAGTTTCTTGCCGGTCGCCATAGGAAACGACCAACCCGAACCGTGCACCCTTTTTCGACGTTTTACAAGTGCCCATGTAGGCCTATCCTTTCCTTACTAATATTATAAAAGCGAAAGTGAGTTTGTTTGTTTGTTTGTTTGTTACCTCTTCACGCTTTAATGGCTAAACCGATTGTGATGAATTTTGGTACATCGATAGTTGGGAACCAGGAGACGGACATGGGCATTTTTATTTAATAAAGTAGGATGTGAGGGAGAAAGAGGGAAGAAAAGGGAACACTTAGCGTTGCTATTACAAATCAATAAGGCGCAAGGGGAACTGTGTTACCCCACATTTAACGCGAGCGAAGCCGCGGGCGAAAGCTAGTGTGTAATAAAATTATTTTGATTTTGAAGGAACATGGGTCGGTTTTAGTCAATAAAAGTCTGACACTCCTTCCCGCTCCGCCCAGAGCGAGGGAAGTTATTTGATGTTTTCCCGGCGAAAAAAAAGGACCGAGTCTTCAAGGACTCCTTTAGGATTCAAGCACCTATTTTGTTCAATACAGTCGCTCTGCTCCGCCCATGTCCGTAGCGTCCACAACTTTTGTCCGTACCGGTTTATTTTTTTTTAAATAGACCAAAAGGTACACAATATGTTTATAAATAATAAATAAATCTCTTGGGACAACTCACACACGGCTATCTGATCCCAAGCTAAGCAGAGCTTGTGTTATGGTAACCAGACAACTGATATTCATACTTATATAATTTATAAATACATACATTTTATAGATAAATCACACCCAGACACAGAACAAACAATCATGCTCATTACACAAAGTTTGTCCTGGGTGGGAATCGAACCCACGACCTCCGGCTCAGCAGTCAGGGCCACTAACCACTAGACCAACAGGCCCGTCAAATTCGTCAAAGGCCCGTTTGATTCCTTATTTTAAGATTAAAACAGTCATGGTGACCGATCGATAAAATTCATGAATCATACTGCTAATATTATAAATGCGTATGGATGTTTGTTGCTCTTTCACGTGAAAACGGCTGAACGGATCTTGATGAAGTTTGGCGAAGAGGTAGATTATAATCTGGAATAACACATAAAATACTATTTTTTTCGACATCATGCAGGCAAAGCCGCGGGCACCAGCTAGTATTCAAATAAACTAAAACCTAATGTTAATTTAGCTAAAAATAGAATTAATCAAATTCGAAGTAAATCAAAGTTGTGCGAATTTAACGTGGGTTCAGTTCAATAAGGTCTATAAATAAAAAGTACTTAAATGTCAAACGGATAGGCGGATAAAATTAGTTTTTTGGTTGTAAAGGGTTTATATAAGAGAAGGTTTGTGTTTAGGGAAAAAATGAAATTCTATTTTAAACTAGCTTATGCGCCCGGCTTCGCTCGCATGGACTTTGGTTATAGTCCACCGACCGGGATCAAAAGTATTACTGTGTATTAAAAAAATAAATTCTATTTTAAACTAGCTTTTGCGCCCGGCTTTGGTTATAGACCCAAGGGATCGTACTATCGGGATAAAAAGTCCTTACTAATATTATAAAAGCGAAAGTGAGTTTGTTTGTTCCTCTCTACCTCTTCACGCTTTAATGGCTTAACCGATTTTGATGAAACTTGGTACAGAGATAGTTGGGAACCAGGAGACGGACATATACTATTTTTTTTGAAAAAAGTGGGATGTGAGGGAGAAAGAGGGAAGAAAAGGGAAAACTTAGCGTTGCTATTACAAATCAATAAGGTGCAAGGAGAATTGTGTTACCCCGAATTTAACGCGAGCGAAGCCGCGGGCAAAAGCTAGTATACTATAAATCATTCCAAAGTTTTAAACTACATGTTAGCTAAATTTTATTCGCGTCGGTTTTTCGCGTAAGAGTATGAAACATTCAGACACTCCTACGTACATCCTTAAAACGTTTGCATTTTATTTCATAATATTACGAAAACGATGAAGACTTTTTGGAGTATTCCTTAAAAAACACCAAGTGGTCAAGGTCCCAACCCAATTTACTCATACCTTGACCTTATTTGGTGTGTTTCAACGTTTTTGCGCTTCGAAGAATACCCCAACCGCTTTGACGAATAAAACTTATTTGGTGTGTTTCAAAGATTTTGCGCTTCGGCGCACCCAACTGCTTTGAGAAATACAACCAAGTATCCAGGATTATTCTTAAGCAAAGAATTCTGAAGAAAAGTAGTCCATAAACCATTTGTATATAAGCAACACACAATCAAAAGATGTGATTGTTTGTACAGAACCCACGGTGCGCGAGTCTAAGTCACTCCTGGCTAGTTTTTTTTTTACATTCTGGTGGTTAGTTAGAGATGTCAAGGGACACCCGGATGGAACAAAGTTATTATTTTTATTATGTACAAAAAACCTGTATACACTCAACAAAAATAATCGTCGCGACATCACACTGTTCAATGCGAAATAGAAAGACGAAACGAAAATAACTGGCTTGCTTTGAGAGAGAGAGGGAGAGACAGAGAGAGAGAGAGAGAGAGAGAGAGAGACAGACAGACAGATAGAGAAAACGCGCACTCCGTACGGTTTACAACTATAGCAAAAAGTGTCTTTACAACTTTTGGTCTTAATTTTTTCCGTCTAGCCCCTTTTTGCAACGCGCGATAAAGAACTTCGTTCCAAAAACACATTATATTTCCATTCAAAAAACTCTGATCAAAGTTTCAAAGTTTTCACCAAAATCTGATTCACATACCTACAATTAATGAATAAATAAATATCTTGGGACAACTCACACACGGCTATCTGATCCCAAGCTAAGCAGAGCTTGTGTTATGGTAACCAGACAACTGATATTCTATACTTATATAATTTATAAATACATACATATTATAGATAAATCACACGCAGACACAGAACAAACAATCATGCTCATCACACAAAGTTTGTCCTGGGTGGGAATCGAACCCACGACCTCCGGCTCAGCAGTCAGGGCCACTAACCACTGGACCAACAGGTCCGGCAGGATATTATAATTTCCATACAAGGTTATTTTTTTGTCGTACATTGTATACATTACCTAGTCACGTGTGTTCAGTACGAGGGAACTCGTCAACAATTGATGCAGTGGAAGAAAAAAGTGTTTAAAAATTATCCTGTTTTTACACGTGAGTGTGACGGTGAGGATCAGAAGCATGACAATATTTAAATTGTATCACGTTTTGACTGCATTTATTTAACACTTTAATCATACAGTACAGGGACGGACTTAATCTGTTGAATGTTGTGAAAAACGCGCGAAAATTCGACGAATTTATGGGTAACGTTTTAGCGAGACCTTTTTTTTGGGGTGGGAAATCATCAAATAACTTCCCTCGTTCTGGGCGGAGCAGGGGGGCGTGTCAGACTTTTACTGACTAAAGTCCAGTCATGTTCCTTCTATTGCCCTTTATGTTCCGGGGCCGTGGTATCTCTTTAGAACAACCCGCAACCCCGGCAGGCGGAGGCCCTGGCAAGCTCCTCTGCTTTGCTGACACCTCTTTGAGGCGCGCGTGAAACACAAACGCGCCGTCGACACGGCCTGTCGCCAATAGACGGACGGACGGTAAGCCACCCATTTTAGCGAGGCTTCAGAAAAACGAAGATTTTACGGTTAAACCGATAGCTTCACCGTATAAAGGTCTGCCGTGGGTACTTAAGACACTTGTGTCTTATGTTTCTTCGTAGGAACTAAACGACATTCAACTGGTTAATGGCATTTTTTTTTTGGGAAATAGCTTATTATTGGATCACTTTGTTGTTCGTCTGTCTGTCTGTCAAAACCTTGCGAACGCGTGGAGGTATTGAGTTAAAATTGAAATCAACTCACTCTCTGACGTCTCAAAAAACAAACAACATTTGAAGTCTACGCAGTCAAAATATATGGCTGTTTATGTCACAGGTTTGTATAGAAAACTCGGTGCGGGAGTCCAACTCACTCTTGGCCGTTTTCTATTATATACCACTAGCTGACGCCTGCGTTACATCGAAAAATAATAATCTACCTCTATGCCAAATTTATTTTTTCGGAAAAATAAAACACGAGAATATAAACAAATGACATAATTCTAAATACCTTTACACTACGTTGCAAATTAACTAAACCGACACAAAATTACAACACACAGTCTCAAATTACCGTCCATACGAAAATCAAGTGTAACGTAATGAGTATTTAACGAATTACACGTAAGTGGATTAGAAGTCACGTGAACTGGTGGTATGGTGACCTTGTCCGCCAGTGTAGCACGTTCTTACGTTCTGTCCTGCAACTATGTTACACTGCGGTGCATTGCAATGGCACGTTTTTTGTTTGACATTGGAATTATTGATAAGAGCGTTATGTTGATGAAGTTGGGTTTGACGTATTGTTTTTTTGAAAGTTTTTTTTAAGTTAATTCGGGGTAACACAGTTCCTCTTGCGCCTTATTGATTTGTAATGCAACGCTAAGTTTTCCCTTTTCTTCCCTCTTTCTCCCTCACATTCCACTTTTTTCAAAAAAATATTAGCTTATGTCCGTCTCCTGGTTAAAATTCATCAAAATCAGTCTAGCCATTAAAGCGTGATAAATGATAAATGATAAATGACAGAAATGACAGAGGTAACAAACAAACAAACTCACTTTCGCTTTTATAATATTAGTAAGGATTACTCCTCTGTTTAAGCTCTCTAGGATAACAGGCGTGATATTATATGTTGGTATTGGCTAACGACGTGGTGACGACACGGTAGGCGCAGTGGCTCAGGGATCGACTGCTGCGCTGCATGTCGCGTGTTCGATCCCCGCACGGAGCAAATATTTGTATGGCCTACAGATTGTTGTTCCAAGTCTGGCTGTTTGTGTATGTGAGTTTAAATGTTTGTAAACGCACCTACGATACAGGAGAAATCCTATTGTGTGATGTAAGAATTTTAGGATGTGGTTTTTTTATTTTTTTTTGGATGGGAAATCATCAAATAACTTTGCCCGCTCTGGGCGGGGTAGGGGGAGTATCAGTCTTGTACTGACTACCACCCATGTGTTTTCTTTTGGCCCTTTATGTTTCGGGGCCGCGGTATCTCTTCCGAACAACCCACAACTCCGGCAGGCGGTATAAACTCCGTATGTAATGGGTTACCCAACCACGGTCCAAGCGCCGCGTAACCTAAAGATCGGCCCGAGCTACTGTTATAAACTCCACAATCTCATCTAGCAGACCTTCATTAGATCATAAAAAAAACATTTCTTTAACTCCGAGTAAAATATATGTACATAAATGAATACAAAATGTTTGGAAAATTCACTCACGCTCCATTAAAAATAAGTAGATAAAGCATGTTTTAAGCGGCACGTTTTTCCATACATATGAATACAATTGGTTACATAAAAAAATACACGTTACAGTGGCGTGCAAAATAATGATACAGTCAGTACAATAATACGTCGTTGTTGTTGTTGACTGCCGTTGGTCTAGTGATCAGAAGGGCGACTGCTGAGCTTAACGTTCTTGGTTTGATTCCCTGGTTGGTCAGGGTATTTGGGTTTTTTGATCAGGATAAATTTAAACAAAACCACGATAGAAAAAAACTAAAATGCTACTACCTATATAATTTGGTTAGTTTGTGTGTTCAAAATCCTACTAATATTATAAATGAGTATGCTTGTGAGGATGGATGTATGTATGGATGTTTGTTACTCTTTCACGTCAAAACGGCTGATCGGAGCTTGATGAAATTTAACACAGAGGTAGATTATGGTCTGGAAAAACACATAGGATATTTTTTTGTCGATATGACGCGGGTGAAACCGCGGGTGAATCCGCGGGTGCCATCTAGTATTATTATAGAATGGGTACCCCTGCTAACTTATATTTACCACATTCCATTCTAAAACAAACAAACATAACAATTAGTAGTTATTAGTCACCGCAACTGCAATTAGTCAACTTTATATAACTGTAATTACAAACATTATGTAACTTATGTGATACTAATAAATAACTTAATTAGAATCCAGTTTGATAGAGGTCAGATAGTAGGTCAAATATTATGGTAAAGTCTTTATATAAAGACATTGGTCTTGATTATTCGAAATTATCCTGCTAATTACCTCTAAACAGAAAATAAAGGAACAAAGAAAATAAGTTTATAACATGCCACAAGTGTTCAATCTGTATGGATGGTTGCATGGATGTTTGTAACTCTTTCAAGTCAAAATTGCTGAATGGATCTTGACAAATTTTGGCACAGAGGTAGATTATAGTCTGGAATAACATAGGATAGTTTTGTTATTTTTTTCGATAGCACGCGGGCGAAGGCACGGGCGCCAGATAGTTAGGTATAAATCTAGACTCTGTAGCTGTTACTGATATTTTTTGCTGGAAATCCCCAATAATAATATGCGAGATCTGGGAATCCGTAAGACGACTCCCGGCCACCATAGATGCGGGCCTGTAGACGGTGAGCAATGGGTCGGAATGGTAGCTCACCGTCCGTCCGTCAGTGATAACAGGCCGTGTCAACAGCGCGTTAGTGATCTACGCGCCATAATTAAATTATTAATTAATAAATATATCCTTAGTTAATAGTTATTGTTAAAAGAGCATATGCACATGTTAAGCAATGCATATTGGATATGCATTGCTAAACATGTGACTGTGAATATTGCAATTGTTATATTGGCCGTTAGAATTAACGTTTAGTTAAGGTTTTCATTAAACAACCGTATGACTAATACACATGTCATAGTAGTTGAGTATTTGTATGTTATATGATAGTTGATAAATGGCTGGGTTAAATAAATGAGTTTAAAAGAAAATAAAAGCTATACGATATTCCTGCCGGGGTTTAGGTTGTTCGAAAAAGATACCGCGGCCCCGGAACGTAAAAGGCAATAGAAGGAACATTTAGTCAGTACAAGTCTGACACTCCCCTCGCTCCGCCCAGAGCGGGGGAATTTATTTGATGATTTGAGAGACCCCAAAAAAAGCTATACGATATTTAAAATGTAACATAATAAACACAAGGCTTTTTTGGCGGATAGGTAATCATCAAATAACTTGCCTCGTTCTGGCGGAAAGGGGGGGATGTCAGACTGGCAGAGGCCCTGACAGGCCCCTCTGCTTTGCTGACATCTCGTTGAGGCGCGCATGGAACATGTCCGCGCCGTCGACACGGCCTGTCGTCACTAAACGGACAGACGGTGAGCAAGATCTTTCGTATAGTCTTTAAGACTTTGTTTTACTAAGCCTTGAAAAGCAATACATCAATTAAAACACAAATACACGAGCACCAACTAGTGTCATTATGCAAATACCTACATAAAACGTTATGTAACAACAAATTAATTATGCAGTGACTAACATATTGTTCGTTTGTTTGTAACGGTCACGTTTTGTGGTGATTGCAGCGGCTTTCACGTGGTTCATTAAGTGGTGTACGTGTCAATTTATTTAACTGGTAGAGCATTATACGTATTTATGTATTTTAACTATCTTTACGTTATTTTGTTTGTATGAATGTTTATAAGTTTTTTTTTCGCATTATCTCGCTTTTTTGATTTAGTTCCTTCTTTTTGTAATGTTGCCCCACACTAGGAATTTCTCCTGTATGTTGGGTGCGTTTACAAACATTTTAATTCATTTACACAAACAGCCAGACCTGGATCAACTATCTGTAGGCTATACAAATATATGTACCGTGCGGGAATCGAAACCGCGACACGCAGCGCAGCAGTCGATCGCTCAGCCACGGCGCCAACAGTGCCGTTTGCCCTTTATGTTCTGGAGCCGCGGTATCTTTTTCGAATAACCCATGTTTATAAGTATTTATCGTTATATTTTAGTTGTATTTTTTTTCTTAAAACATTTTGTTATGTAACCTGCACTTACTTTGTTTTTGTCTCTGCATCACCCTAAGGTAAAGTGGTAAAAAATGTTAAAGGCATTAATTCCGCCCTACAATGTTTTTTATACATAAAGTTTTAATCGATAAATTATGTTCAGACCGATTCTATACTGTATACTGGAGGAATTTTACATTAGTTGCAGAAAAAATGAAGGGGAATCGACTGTCTTGGTATAGATATGGCCGTTTATGTTATACGGAACTCTCGGTTCGCCAATGCGACTCGCACTTGACTGGTTATTTCTTTTAGAATTTATATTTGGCGACTCGGTCGGCGCAGTGGCTGAGCTATCGATTGTTGCGTTGCGTGTCGCGGGTTCGATTCCCGCACGGAATAAATATTTGTAGCCTACAGATAGTTGTTTCGGGTCTGGCTGTTTGTGTATGAGAGTTTAAATGTTTGTAAACGCACACACAATACAGGAGACATTCCTAGTGTGGGGCAACGTTTTATAAAGACAAAAAAACAGGTGTTATACCAATACCTACTAAATAATATAAATACTGTTATCAATATATTTTTCGTTCAGGATCGATTGAGTTTACAATAAGATACTTACCTATGATGTAACACTCGATAAAACAAATCGATTATTACACAACAGATACGGAATTATCGGTTGTAATCGGTAAATATTTGAGCTAGATTAGGGTTAAGTGCGGTCAGTGATAGTGTTACTTGCTTGCGTCAGCGTTCTTAATCTTTGAAACGTGACAGAAATCGTGTAAACGAAAATTATTATCAAATTTCACCAAAGCTGCTAAACGCAGTATTTTAATCAGATTCAGGGGTTGTCAATTTGGCCGCATCGCCCGTGCCTCAAACAGATGTTACGCACGTCGCCCACACGAACAACAGTCGAGGCGCAATCGAGGTGCGGGCGCATTAGGGGCGTCGCCCGTAAGATCAACAGTCGAGTTGCAGTTGAGGTGCAGGCACGCCCGCAACGAAATTTTCTTTACAAATGTCGTGTGGGCGACGCGCCTAACGCGCCCGCGCCCCGATTGCACCTCGACTGTTGGTCGTGTGGGCGACGCGCCTTAGACAAGCAGAGGCGCCTGCCAGGGCCACCGCTTGCTGGGGCTGCGGGTTGTTCGAGAAGATACTGCGGCTCCGAAACATAAAGGGCAAAGGAAAATGTATGGGTGGGTTTTCGTCAGTAAAAGTCTGGCACTCCCCACAGCTCCGCCCTGAGTGGAGGAAAGAATTTGATCTTTTCCCATCCGTAAAAAGGGTTGTTAATTTTACATCAATATACACATAACTAGCTCATGTCCGCGGCTTTCACTGCATGAAGCGCGGTTTTTGTCCCACGTGTTCCAGTATCTTGTGTTTTTTCAGGTTGGATACTAACTGTGTTTCAAGTTTAAATCATATCCGTTGAGTAGTTTTTGCGAGAAAGTGTTACAAAATATCCATTGATTAAAAAAACAAACTGTCGCAACTATGAAATTAGCAGGATATGTCAAATAAACTTATTCATGAAATGTGCATATATACGTGTCTATACAAAATGAGCCTAAAGAAAAATCTGCAATTAATCATTCTCGATACAGTCGTTTATCAGTTAAATAATTAAGATAAAACCTTATCTGAATCGTGACATAATGTGTTCAACTATAACATAAGGTGTCACGTCTTATATAATTGGAATGCGCATACGCATGTGCTGTGGCTGCGTTTATTATGGGGACATCGGTAATTGGACGCGGCTATTGAAAATAGTTAATTAAGCTGTTTAGCAATTAAGCATGATAAGGACATTTTTAAAAGGTGTTATTGAACCAATTTTGTTTTGATTTGCGAACACGGGTAATGGTTTTTCTATCACACTGGTGAGCAAAATCCTCTCATTTTCCTTTTCAACCCTCTCGTGTAGAGGTAATGAGGAGTTAGCACGTGGAAAAAATAGGTTACGTATAATGGAAAGTTCGGAAAAGCTTTAAATATTATGTCATAAAACACACATCTCAACTAGCAACACAAAATTCGCACAACGTAACCAAATCCTACAAAATGACCTTGTTTTCGTACCTCTAAACAAAAACATACAAAATCCGTTTGTAGTTTGTTTGTCAAAGGCGTTTCCTATCCAAAACAGTGAACAAAACATATATGAATAAACATACTAATTAATATTAATACAATACAGTTTAACAATAATGTTATTATGAAATAACAATGGATATTAAATCTGGTTACAAAGGATTTTTAAGGTTTCCCCTAAACTCGTGATGTCTTTAGAAATTATTGGGTATTATGTATTACTTAATACCTGTAGAATAGTTATTGCCTTTTCAACGCCATTCACTACTTAAGTTGAAAAACAATCGCGTGGCTGAGACGTCAAAAACAACTTAAGTTATCTCAATTATAATAATCGATAATGTCCCATCACTAGCGAAAATAAATACACATAAATTTTTACAAAGTTTATCTGTGGTTTAAGAACTTTATTATTTCTCATAAAGAATTAACAATAATTCACTTACTGAGAAACTAAATTTAAATATAAATATCGGGGTAGTAGAGCGTACAAAAGTCTATGTTTTTAGTAAAAATAACAAATGTGAGGGTATGCGATCACAATAACAAAATTATGTGTATACTTGGTCACAAATTACCAAGCAAACACAGATCCAAACTAAAGTTAGTTAATCGTTTTACTAGATGTGGCAATACATAGCAACGTACTTATTAATGAAGTTGTTTTTATTTTATATTATTACTAGCGGCCCGGTACGTGCTTCGCTACGTATTTACAAAAAAATGTGATGCAGCGCCATCTGCCGGACAAAATTGTGAATCTAAACCATTCCTAGATCCCCTTGAACACACACAAAAAAAATCATCAAAATCGGTCCAGTCGTTTGAGAGAAGTTCAGTGACATACACACTCACATAAGAATTATATATATAAAGATTTGCTCATTATGTACGATTTCAGTATTTTTTTAAAACAACGCATAGTTTTTGCTTCTTTTATCTTCGGGGGTGAAGTCGGTAAAAAGGTGCAGACGTGCCAAGGGTTAAGGAATATGGTACCACCGCCATACCTATTACATTTCACTTTAAACGCAAAAACAGGGTCGTTGCGTCGGAATACCGCTAAGTAGACCACTTAGTGAGATGATGATGATATAGAGATGATGCGAATAGAAAATGACAAATAAAATGATACCCCGACACAACGACGACGCTTTGATTTAAATAATATACTTTTAATAATAAACGTGACGGAATATATTCCGAGAGGCTCGTCAGCGCCACTGCCTGTCGGGGTTGCAGGTTGTTTGAAAGAGATAACGTGGCCTCGGAACATAAAAGGCAAAAGGGAGAACGTGGATGGGTTTTAGCCAGCACGAGTCTGACATTCCCCACCGCTCCGCATAGAGCGGGGGACGTTATTTGATGATTTCCCATTCGCTTTCCCAATTTTCGGATGAATCATCAAATGAAGTCTCTGCGCGGAGCAAGAAGGGGGTGTCAGACTTATCAGTATGGTGGCTCTGGCAAGCCCATCTGCATTGCTGAAATCCCTTTGAGGAGCGCGTAGAACACGAACGCGCCGTCGACAACGCCTGTCGTGCGACGGTGGTGATACTCATTGCTCATCATCCACAGACCCACATCTACGGCGGCCGGGAGACGTTTCATGACACCTTCTTAACCGCCCTAAACAAATAAATAAATATCTTGTCACAACTCACACACGGCTATCTGATCCCAAGCTAAGCAGAGCTTGTGTTATGGTAACCAGACAACTGATATACATACTTATATAATTTATAAATACATACATATTTTAGATGAAAAAGATCATCAGATCAAAGATCTACGCCCCATAAGCATATTGCCATGTCTATCCAAGGTGCTGGAGAGGGTGGTGTATTTACAGGTCACCGCTTTCCTCGAGACGCATGGTATACTGCCTGAACTGCAGTCGGGTTTTAGAAAGGAACGCGGAACAGCAACTGCTTTGGCAGATGTCTTGGGTAACATCCTGGAAGCTCGAGACCGTGGTGAGGGATCTATCCTTGTTTTGCTCGACTACTCGCGTGCGTTCGATTCAATTAACATCCCTCTACTAATTTCGAAATTATCGTATTACGGTTTTGATACGAGTGCGATTCGTTGGTTTGAAAGCTATCTGACCAGCAGGTCACAACGGGTTGAACTGCGTAAGAAAGACGGTTCCACGCTTTCTTCCTCCGCACAAACAATATCAAGGGGAGTTCCTCAGGGGTCCTTGCTCGGTCCACTTCTGTACATATTATATAGTGCTGACATAACAACATGTATAATGAACTGCAAGTATCATATTTACGCGGATGACACTCAGCTATACTTTTCATTTAACGCCAGTAACACAGCATCCGCCGTACGCACCCTAAATGAAGAGCTTGATAGAATTGCTATGTGGTCTAAGGAGAATTCTCTAGTACTGAACCCTCAAAAATCTAAGTTCATGGTCTTGGGTAGCAGAAAACAAATAAAAGCAATTATCTCTGCTAAACCAGATGTTAAAATATTGGGAGAAAGTATACAAAGAGTAGAAACCGTCTGTAATCTGGGGCTAATAACTGATCCAGAACTGCGTTTTGAGGAGCATATAAAAGGTGTAGTAAGAAACTGTTTTTATAGACTTAAAGTTTTGTATAGGGTAAGGGATTTTCTTAGTGTCGCAGTGAGAAAGACATTGGTGGATAGCCTTATACTTTCCAAATTCAATTACTGCGACATCGTATACGGGCCATGTCTTCTTTCACGTACAGAAAGTCTAATACAGCGGGTACAAAATGCATGTGCTCGTTACTGTTTAAGCATACCCCGGAGGCATCACGTCACACCATATCTAAATGAACACAATATTCTGAAAATGGCTGCACGGAGGAAGCTGCACTTAGCAGTTTTAATGTTCGGTATTATAAAAACACAAAAACCGGTATACTTGTTCCGTAATATCAGCTGGAGACACGAACATTACAGCTACTCTGCTCGTTCCACTTCCAATCCACTCTCGATGCCGCGACATAAGACCACAGCTTTCAGGGGATGTTTCAAATATGCCGCCACCCGCTGCTGGAATGATCTGCCGCCTCCCATAAGATCCCTGAAAACAAAACCAAATTTTAAATTTCACTTGAAAAGAAATCTTTTAGCTAATCAGAAGTATGAACAGCAAATATTTTTTAAATAAATACTTACAAAAGGTTTATCATCAATCGGCAAGGCATATTTATCCAGCGAGCGAGCCAAAAAACAAGTTATGGCCTGTGTTTATGTATATACTTGTGTTTTATTCTATTCGCGTTCATTATGCGGCGTGGATAAAGCGGTTGGAAAATGACAGCTAAAAAACGTTCTCTTCTTAATTCAAATTACTGTAATTTTCTCATGAATTCTTATTAATTTTAAATTATACTATGGGTCTACTAACACAATAATCACAACTATTAAACGTTAACACAACACAAATTTTGGTTAAGGCAACCGCCCGTCCTTTTCTTAATTTGGCCGCCTGGCTACCATCGACGCGACGGCAACGCTGCGCTAGAGTGACAACCTGCCACTCTTAACGTTTTTGACATTGACATGTCGACATATTTATAGTGACAAGTTAAATTATTGGGTTGTTTTATTTTAGTTTTTGTCTATTTGATTTATTTCTATTATTTTTTTATTAATTTAAGTATTTAAAACATTTATGTATGCTGTTTTGACTTCCGTACGTTTTACTCACGGGTTGACCACTGAAAACCAGCGCTGTGCTGTGGGCTCCCATGGCACAGCATTATGCTGAGTGGTGACCGATCTGTCGCAGTCACGACGTGCAAGCTATTTTTATTTTGTACCATACCTATATGTATTTGTAAATGTTTGTGATACTTTGCATGTTGAATGTTTATTTTTCTTTGTTATTTTGTTGCTCGTCGTAATTTGCGACTAATAAATGTTTTTTCTTTCTTTCTTTCTTCTTTCTTTCAGATAAATCACACCCAGACACAGAACAAACAATCATGCTCATCACACAAAGTTTGTCCTGGGTGGGAATTGAACCCATGACCTCCGGCTCAGCAGTCAGGGCTACTAACCACTAGACCAACAGGCCCGTCAAAAAATAATAAAGGTTAATAGGATTAGCTAGAAATATTCTACGTGTACAATCTACTAGTATACAATTATTGTGGGCACGAGACTCGCTCACGTTTCTAAGCTCACGTGCACGCAGACACACATACAACGTTCGGTAACAAATAGGTTACTACAGGCTTGTTATGTGTGATGGTTGGGTAACCTGTGTTGTTTGTTCAGGAGCTTTATTGTTTCACTAGCTAGCGTCCGCAGGTTCACCCGTGTAATATCGAAAAAAAGTATCTTATGAGTTATTCCAGATTATAAACGTTGTCCCACACTAGGAATTTCTCCTGTATCGTGGGTGCGTTTACAAACATTTAACTCACTTACGCAAACAGCCAGACCTCACGGAACAACTATCTGTAGGCCATACATATATTTGTTCCGTGCGGGGATCGAAACCGCGACACGCAGCGCGGCAGTCGATCGCTCAACTAATGCACCAACCATGTCGTCATTCACCCACGAACTCCTCCACTCTTAACAAATATTCTCAAAAAGGCTTTAAAATTCTGTATTTTCATCTTTAATATTGCCAACTGAAAGCTTAACAACGCAATAGTCCGCGCCACAGTCAATAGAGTTCAATTTCAATCAGCAAATACACAACAGTTGTCTTTGCGTAACGTTTGGTCACGTTTCAAACATTGTAGTAGTTATCACATGTATTGTAATGGTGCTTACACACTGGGGTTTTGTTACCGATATTGTAGTCTAGACTATGATGCCACAGAGCTACTCCTTGTACTCTAATAATACTTAGTAGAATAGTCAATAGAATAAATTTATTGTAAAACATGACCTATAATCATCATCAGTTTTCTTCCCTTGTCCCATTTGAGATTCAGACGAGCGTGTTGGTCTAGTGGTTAGTGGCCCTGACTATGAGCCAGAGGTCGTGGGTTCGATTACCACCCAGGACAAACTTTGTGTGATGAGCATGATTGTTTGTTCTGTGTCGGTGTGATTTATCTATAATATGTATGTATTTATAAATTATATAAGTATGTATATCAGTTGTCTGGTTACCATAACACAAGCTCTGCTTAGTTTGGGATCAGATAGCCGTGTGTGAGTTGTCCCAAGTTATTTATTTATTTTATTTGGGGTCGACGCAACATGGTTTCTTCTTCCATTCTCCCCTATCAGACGTCACGGCATCATTTACTCCATTCTCCTTCATATCAATTCTTACACAATCCACCCATCTTTTCTTTGGTCGAAAAAGAGAAAGCATATTTATTCAAAAGGAAAAAAATGGAATCCTTATTTGGATCACACTGCTGTCCGCCTGTCTGTCTGTCTGTCAAGACCTTTTATCTCGGGAATGCTCGAAGGTATCAAGTTGAAATTAAAACCATAAATTCAAATTGTGGTTCCTTTGCGCTGTGAAAAAATCAATAATCGAATATACTCGCGAACTTTAAGTTTAAAAAATAAATTGTTTGTTGCCATCCTGATTTCCTGGGGAAGCTTAATATTAGATGTTTATATTATAAGTACCGTAAATACGTCCATAACTTAGCATTCAGTAAAATACACTATAATTTTATTTCTATTTTTATTTTTTTCAGGTTGTCGTCCCTTACGATGTGCAATCATCTTTATACTCGTAGTTTTTCGATAATGCCGGACACATACGTAGAATATGCTTTTGACGTGTTTTGGTCCAATTAACAGTTGTGCGTAACAACTCTATTTAGGCTAGTTTAGCGCAAATCCGTAAAATATTAGGTTCATTTTACTGCCGCGCTAACTAAAAGACCAGTAAGGAGGTTATTACAAAGAACCTCCTTACTGCACTTTAAGTTTCCTTTAATTTTGTACAGTTAGACATTAAAAAAATAACGTTGTTACTATAAATACTTTTCAAAATACTGCATAAAAATCCGCGTTTTATTTATAAGTTGCATGAAGTAAAGTACCTACCAAAAGTATTAAATAAAAAAAACCGGCCAAGAGCGTGTCGGGCCACGCTCAGTGTAGGGTTCCGTAGTTTCCCGTCCGTCACAATAAGTGTTCCCAGTTATGAGGCCAACCGAACAATTCGATCTTGGGAATTGGGTTACTAATTAATACAAAGACGTGCAATTTCGGTGGTTATTTTGGATTGCGAGAACCGATTTCAATAATTCTTTTTTTGTTTGAAAAAATATACGTTCAGGATAATAAAATATGTAAACAAAGTTACAAAAAATGCTTGCATATACGATTATACTACAAACTTAGTCCAGAAATTATTTTGTACAACTTTTTGTCTTTTTTGTACAAAAACTGTTGTGTCAATCAAGTTCAAAATAATTTTCATAGAAAGTCCTTATAAAGTTCTACTTTTCAGATTTTTTTCATATTTTCTAAACTTATGGTTCAAAAGTTAGAGTGGGGGGACACATTGTTTTTTACTTTTGGAGCGATTATTTCCGAAATTATTGACATTATCAAAAAATGATTTTAGTAAACCCCTATTCATTTTGAAATACCTTTTCAACAATGTATCACATGTTAGGGTTGAAATTAAAAAAAAAACACTTCCCACTTTACATATGGGGTGGCTACCCTAATAAAACATTTTTTTTAAATTTTTATTTTACCACTTTGTCGGCGTGATTGATATACATATTGGTACCAAATTTCAGCTTTCTAGTGCTAACGGTCACAGAGATTAAGCGAGGACGGACGGACGGACGGACAGACAGACATGGCGAAACTATAAGGGTTCCTAGTTGACTACGGAACCCTAAAAAAGAACAAACTTTACTTACAATGAAAAGAAGAAAATCGGGTTATTCTATCAAAATTGAACGCATATACAATGTTTAGTGTCCGTTTATATATCTGTTGAAGATTTCTCTCTTGTGAAGGTAATCTAAAGTGCAAGATTAAGTTATCCTTACTTAATATTATAAAAGCGAAAGTGAGTTTGTTTGTTTGTTTGTTACCTCTTCACGCTTTAATGGATTTAGATGAATTTTGGTACAGAGATAGTTGGGAACCAGGAGACGGTCATAGGCTAATATTTTTTTGAGAAAAGTGGGATGTGAGGGAGAAAGAGGGAAAAAAAGGGAAAACTTAGCGTTGCTATTACAAATCAATAAGGCGCAAGGGGAACTGTGTTACCCCGAATTCAACGCGAGCGAAGCCGCGCGCAAAAGCTAGTGTTATCATAAGAAAAACCGGTCAAATTCTAATCGGTTGCACACCGAGGGTTCCACAAAATCTTGCGACATAAACGGTCTTATCTTTTGACTGTAGAGTTATAGAAGGTTGATTTTTACAGCACAAAACGGACCATAGACTTAAGTATACGGTTTTAACTCGATACCTCCACGCGTTCCCGAGAAAAAGAGTCTTGACAGACAGAAAACAAAGTGATTCAAGTAAGCCCCCCCCCCCGACTATCTACTTGTTATTTAAAACGAACTAAGTAACAAAAAAAAATACATTAATTTTCTTTATAATTTTGATTCCATTATTGCAGATTTATTTTTTATTTTTATTCTTTCTTTACAACGAAACCCCAGAAATGCATCTCCTCGTAAAGTAAACATTGTTTAATTTTGCTACTGACACTAACGGATACACAATTCTATAATGAACATTTTGGTACAAATATTTTTTTTACAAAAACCCAAAACTTTATTTTGTATCGATTTTATTCCAAAAAAGAGGCATTATTCACTAGTGTTACAACTGCGCGGCGAAGAGGGAACGAATACTCAAGGTTATTTGCGTGGGGTACGGCCTTAAGGTGAAGATTTCTTGAGAACGGCCAAAAATCAGGTTTTTTAACGCAGTGTATCTCTTAAACCATACATAATTTTAATCACTGAAAAAAATATGATATTTTTAAGGCTTTTTTGCATACATTGATGGAATTCAAATTATAATTAAATATACTAAAATGTGTAAAAAAAATTCAAACACACCTCTAAATTCTCTTTTAAAGCAGTTTATCTCTTCAATATTAATCGTAATTGTAATCAAAAGTATACAATGAAATTTCCAATGCCAAACTGCGTTCAATGATGGATTGTTTTTGATTGAATAGTTAATATTTAATTTTATACAAATTTATTTGTATTTTTACGACAAACGTATGCAGTAAAGTCCAACGTCAAAATGTATGAACAAGGTCAACGACGTAATACTGCGCCTTAACGTTCCGTTCTTTTTTCCTTTTGAGGAACGAAACCCTAAATATTTATATTTTATTTCGAACATCACGCGGGTCAAAGTTAGCGTTAACCCAAAGTAACTATGCCACGCGGACGACGTCACGGGCGAAAGCTAGTTTATTATAAATGGTCTTGTGTACTACGAAATAAATATTTCAATAGTCAGGTCTGTAAGTATCACATGCATGATGAAAATAGAGCATAGTAATACAAAAAAACGTTACAAATTAATTGCAAAATATTGATTTCTTTATTTAGCATAGATTTGCGTCAAAATCTCTCTGAAACACAAATCGTTTGATTCACGTAAGATAGTTATTGCGAAAGTTTATTGTATTGAAATTCTAATTTATAAAATTTTTGTGTCAACTCCTCCGAAATGGGTGGACCGATTTGTATGAAATTTTGTAAGAATATCGGGTAGGTTTGGGAATCGGCTTATATCTATTTTTCATACCCCTAAGTGAGAAGGGAACCTGAACAGCGGGTGAAACCGCTAGGCCCAGCTAATGTTTTTATACAATTAATGAATATTTTGAAGATTATATAAGACTAGCTGGTGCCCCGGCTTCACTGATCGAAAAAAAAGTATCAAAATCATAAGAATTTATTTCAATTAGATCATTAAAGGCACTTTTGAATGTTAAAAAAATTAAATGTTAAAGCTACAGTCCCGGTCAGGCATAATAACTTGTGAAAGTACTGCCCATTCCAAAGCGTTAATCTCTATGGAGAAGAATGGGCAAGAAACTTCATGGACACTCTTGTAAAATATAATACTGTTACAAAATCATAGCTTCGGCTTAGGACGTCGCTGGGGAAGGACAGCAAGGGGACAGTCTGGATGGAATTCCAATATTTAGGCCAAAAAAAATTTTTTACTGGTTTATCTACGCGGGCTGGCTCGAGAAAAGAGTCAGGGGAGGGGGTTATACTCCAAATACCCTACATACATACATTTTCATTTCAAATTTCAAGGAAATATCCAACTTTCAAGGAACTAACAACTAATCTGTTTCTGAGAAATTATATGTAAACAGAACAATCAATAGTTTGGTAAATAACAAGTGAAAACCAACAAAGTACTTTAGGAAAGTACGCGGCGTACTGTTGCCTTAGTACGCGGCGTACTTATTGTATCGTATTATGGCTATCGTTTTGAGAAACCTTATAAGTGTGATGTGACGTAGTTTTAGTCACGTGAGTAAGTTTCTAGATTTATTTCATTAGTTTCGATATATGTTAAGAAATTGTAATTGGTTTGTGTTGCTGTTTTTGTCTACTACCTGAAGAACTTAAAACTACGCTATGGAAGGAAGCCTCACGCCTATTAAATTCAATACAATGGAAAAGAAAAGGTGCATGGGTTGTGTAAGGAATGATATGAAGTAAATGATGCCTTGATGTGTTCGGGTGCTGATGGGGCTGCCACGCCACTGCAGCGCCTTCGCGATGTTCGCGGCAAACCCAAACGGCTTTGCGGCCAGCAAGCGCCGTACGCGCGACTTTCCCAGCACTGTCCTGCGCAAGCTGGCTGACCGGTGAGACTCTCCGATGCTGCCGCGCTGCACGCAGTCGTATAGTAATTTGCCACTATCATCGGGAAGTCTACACGGACCTGCCACTTTCTGCTTATTAATTAATAACTAACACTAGTCTGTAGTCTTCGTAATTGTTCTAACAAATATGGATGTAAATGTAAGATGAATCTGAAATAAATGATTATTTATTTATTTCTAATATATAAAATTCTTGTGTCACAATTTTCGTTCCCATACTCCTCCGAAACGGCTGGACCGATTTGAACGAAATTTTGTGTGCATATCGGGTAGGTCTGAGAATCGGCTAACATCTATTTTTCATGCCCCTAACTGAGCAGCGGGTGAAACCGCGGGCACAGCTAGTTTAATTATATTATTCCCAAAGGACTTGGCAGAGGTGTATGATGTTATGATTTTTAAGCCCCATGTCGCAGAAGCGAGCCTATTGAGAGTAGTCGGGTACAAATTCTAGGCTTCACGGATATCGACCCTGGGTCTTTAGGCTCAACAGTCGCTTGTAACCACTCGATCAACGAGGAAGTAACATAAGTCATGGATCGCATTTCTTAAGCAAGGTTGCAAGAAGAGTACTTCGAAAACAGATAAGTATTACAATATGCACTGACTGGACAGGTCCAATCAACCTGTATGGTGTTTTCTTAAAAAGACCATTTCTGACATTACTCTGCATAGTCCTCATTAAAACAAACTCAGAGGTCATAGTTTTTTTTTAAAAAGAAGTGTAAAAGTGTTTGTAAAAATGTACTTGTAAAATAAACATCATTTATTCTATCCTGTTTTTATTTTATAATATTATAAATGCGAATATTTGTGAGGATGGATGGATGTATGGATGTTTGTTACTCTTTCACGTCAAAACGGCTGAACGGATGCTGATGAAATTTGGCGAAGCGATAGATTATAGTCTGGAATACACACTATAATATACACAAAGGATACTTTTTTCGATATCACGCGGGCAAAGCCGCGGGCGCCAGTTAGTCATTTAATAAAACTATTAAAAACGAATCCCAAAATCTTCCTTAACAAACATACCCGTAAGGCAAAACTACCCACGATCATTTTCAAGTATGTCCTTGAAGACTTTATCAACTTATTGTAGGCAACCATACCTCCTGTGAATTAGTTCCAATAGTTTACCCCTATTGTTATAAAATTGGCTAAACATAACAATTATTTTCTAAGAAAATACGTTATTGTTATTCTGGATTAAATTTTCCGCTGTGTTTATTGTTTTGTGAAGGTTGTTGGGGAGTGTTATTCAAAGGTAAGTCCTTGAACGACTAGATATACTTACGGTTTCTAGGTAGACCTAAATGTTGATCTTTTCACCATTATTCGAATGAATATCATCAAATAATATGTTCTTCGGCTCTGGGCGGATCGGAGGGTAGTGTCAGGCTTGTTGACTTACCCTGCCAGGGTTATGGGTTGCTCGAAAGACATAACGCGGCCCCGATCATGGGTGGGTTTTTATGGTTTTCATGGCCGTTTGCTGTAAGACTGGAAGCCGACCCCAACATAGTTTAAAAAGGCTAGGCAGATAATGATGATCTTTGAGTGTGTGAGAATATTCAATAAAAGTATTTTTTTGTGAAATGTATGTGGAATGAGTAGTCTGTGGTAGAATGAATGATGAGCAAAAGGAATGTACAGATGAGTGAGTGAAAGAGTATTAGCGTAAAAGAAGTTTAGAACGAGACTTCACGAGAGAAGTGTGTTAACATTTTAAAAGTAAAGAGGAAAATATATTGTTTTAAAAAACCAAGGTCTCTTATTCCACTCACACGATCCCACATGTATTTGTGTTGCAAATATGAATTTATTTATTGCCAAAACCTTAAAATGCAATCTATATTGCATGGAAATAAGAGACGAAGTTCATAATAGTACATTATCGACTTATTGCTTTGGAGCATCGTTTTAAAAAGAAAACCGACCAACAGCGAGTCAGACTGGCGCACCGAGGGTTCCGTACAACCTTGCATCATAGACTTACGCCCGATTCCAATAAACAAAAACGAGTCGTTTTGCTTACGGATAGTAAGATTTTGACATACGTCTCGTAGAACTTATGTCAAAATACTACCGTTCGTAACCAAAACGAATCATTTTTTGTTTATTGGAACGGGGTGTTAGAGAGTTGATTTTTTCATAACACAAGCGGACCGCAAAGTTGACTATGAGTACGACCAACGAGAAGCGATACGAAAGGTCATTAACCTAAAGAACAACTGTGGCGTTGACAATCTAATATTTAGCTCTTTTCATCTTGTGCCTTTGTCGTAATGTCTCGTTCTCCCGGCAAAAACATGACAACGTTAGGACGGGTTCGCCAACATTCGGGCGGCCATTTTAGATGGGGTTTTTTTTTTTTTTTTTTCGAAAAAAAACGCATCCGGTCCAATGAGGGGGGCATGTCAGACTTGTACTGACTAAAACCCACCCATGTTCCTTCTATTGCCCTTTACGTTCCGAGGCCGCGGTATCTCTTTCGAACAACCCGCAACCCCGGCAGGCGGAGGCTCTGGCAAGCCCCTCTGCTTTGCTGACTCTCTTTGAGGCGCGCGTGAAACACGAACGCGCCGTCGACACGGCCTGTCGTCAATCGACGGACGGACGGTGAACTACCCATTGCTCATCGCCCACAGGCCCGCATCTACGGTGGCCGGCAGTCGTCTCGCGGCGCCCGGCGCCATGGGCGTCTCCCGCGGCGGCTGGGTTGGGCAGATGTTCTCTCCCTCAAACACCCGGCCACCTCCTTTGCTAGCATTACTGTTTCGCAGAAGGTGGTGACCGCTTCCCATTCCCTCTCGCTCCGGACCATGGCCTGAACCAGGGCCGGACGCGAGCGATCGCAGCCGCCGATCGCCTCTACGAGGGCACGGCGGTGCTCCGCCCACGCTGGGCAGATCGCCATTGTGTGCTCCACCGTGTCCTCAGGGCGATCGTCACAATGGTGACACCCGGGCGCTTCCTCCCGCCCGATGATGTGCAGGAACCTCCCGAAACTTCCGTGTCCGGTGAAGACCTGCGTCAGGCGGTAGGTGAGGACGCCATGACGCCTCTCCAGCCACTCCTCAAAGAGGGGACTTACCGCCACTATTGTGGCGTGCCCTATACAGCAGGCCTTTGACAGGATAAATCCTGTCACTGCACAAGGGGTTGTTATGCAAAATGAAATCCCTATTACCACACACGTAAGTACTTCGGAACAGTCAAGTCCTACTTAGCTAACAGAATATTCCAAGTCAAAAAAAAATGATTCCACATCAGATTTCTACAAAATCGACGCAGAAGTGCCAACATTCGGGCGGCCATTTTAGATGGGGTTTTAGCATGGGTTTTGTTTACATTTGGTATCGCTTCTCGTTGGCCGTACTTTATATGGTTTTATTTTTTACTTTCAACTTGATACCACCACGCGTTCTCGAAGTAAAGGCTCTTGTCAGACAGACAGAAAGACGACAAAGTGATCCAATAAAGTTTTTGAGGTACAGAACCCTGAAAAACAGTGATCTATTTTCTTGCAAGTTCTAGTCTACGACGGTCTAAGTTTATCGATGACGCACAAAATACTAATTCAATTATCGCATTCAATAACAATATTGAATAACAAAACGTGATCGCTACACGTTTTTTCTTTCAAGTATTTTATAGTTAAATAACAACTTTTTGCTTATGGTCATAAAATATGATTACGAATTTGCATAGTTTTGGAAATTATTATGTTATGTTCATATATTTTACAATTAAATGGTGCTTTTCTACGGCGGATATTGCAGAATAGAACAGTTTCCTACGTAAACGTCACGCGTTACTGCAGTTTTTTGCAACAAGTGACGTCACACGTAAACTTTAATGAGCTATATCTTTGTCATTTTTGGTCCAATTTACAAATAAAAAAATACGTGTCCCTTATTTTTGAATAATCTAAAAGACGGACTAAATAGAATTTAATTACTTTGACCCTGGAATCTACCCTATTGTAGATGTTGGTACACACGTTGATGTATGAACCTGTACAAAACCATGGAGTTCCTTGCCGGTTCTTCTCCATAGGATCACGAACGCGCCGTTGACATGGCCTGTCGTCAGTAGACGCGATATAACCTACAGCGATTACAAGTGTGATTATAATCCTTACTGATATTATAAAAGCGAAAGTGAGTTTGTTTGTTTGTTACGTCTTCACGTCTAATTGAATAAATAAGGTTTAATCGATTTTTTAAGTTTTTGGACATATTTAGTTTATAATATTGTATTGTTTTTTTTAAAGTGCACACGAGAAAGAGGGAAGAAAAAGGTAGAGAAAGATATTTTTTTTTCGATCATCACGCAGGTTAAAGTTAGCGCTAGCCCAAAGTAAGTATGCCACGCGGACAAACTCGAGGGCTGAAACTAGTAAAATTATACAGTAACAATTTAACATAATATAATGAACGCATAATAAACTCCAAGTATTTACCCACATGTTGTGTTGCGCAATTGAACAATTACTTGTGTACTATATCTAGGTATTATATATCTATTATTATCTAGGTATTATTATATAGGTTTCTGTACAAACAAAAAAATAAATAAGATTCTTAGCTCTTCAAAAACAGTTGTTTTTTTAATCCATTCATGATTTCGATTAGAGTTATTTTTAAGGTACCGTATTTCAAAAGAAAAGAAACCTTATTGGACCACTTTCTTGTCCGTCTGTCTGTCTGTCCTTTATCTTAGGAACAGGTAAAGGTATCGAGTTGAAATTAAAACAATATACTCAAGTTTGTGGTCCCTGTGTGCTGTGAAATAATCAACCCTCTAAGTCTTCGCAGTCAAAAGATATCGCCGTTTATGTCGCATGTTTGTACGGAACTCTCTGTACGCGATTCGTTGGCTGGTTTTCGGCCCACAATTGACGGAGAAATCGCGTAGCAAACATACAAAAAAAATTCAGTCAAACCGAGAACCTACTTCTATTTTTGAAGTCGCTTAAAATGTATCTTAACGTACTAATTGAAATAAACCCTTTTTTTTTAAAAAAGACACCTAGACAAAAGAGCACAAAGCTTTGTGCTCTTTATTTTTAACACCCTTACCATGACGACCATACATAAATAAATTCTGAACAGTTTCGCTTCAAAATCACAACCCGTTTCCATGAACCCTTTTACCGACTCCCCTCAAAACTTCTATCAGAAACTAGGAACTGTCAAACCAGACCAAACTCTTCGAAAACTCGTGACCATATCATGAAACACACGACCAAAGCAAGCTAAGATTAACTGTAGGCCTACCATGACGTATAAAAGCAGAACTTATTCCACTGAGGGAAAGAGATGGTGCTAGACACCCCGTATAGCTCTGTCTCTTTTCCTCAGTGGAATAAGTTTTGTTTTAAAACGTCATGGTAGGGTAGCTGGTACATAAATACAGTCCACGTAATACATAATCGTTGAATTAACGATCGTATCACGTTCCTAGTTATGTAAGAGTTTAGTTTCTATGGTTAACCTTAACATTGATCGTGAATAATGTGTATTTTAGTGTGGGTATTTTATGTATTGTGTGTGAGATGTGTAGAATATATATTTATACGCGCGACGAACAATGAAGTTTTATATAACCACTTTATGCGGATCTCTCATTGTGCGAGAAATCTATTATATACTAGCTAGCTCTCGCGGCTTCGCCCGCATGATATCGAAAAAAATTATCCTATGTGTTATTCCAGATCATAATCTACCCCTGTGCCAAATTTCATCAAGATTTTTTAAGCCGTTTTGACGTGAAAGAGTAACATAATATTAGTTAGATAGCTGGTGTCAGCGGCTTCACCCGCTTGATATCGATAAACAAAGTATCCTATGTATTATTCCGGACCATAATCTACCTCTGTGCCATATTTCATCAAGATACGTTCAGCCGTTTTGACGTGAAAGACACACAAACATTCGCCTTTAAATATTAGTAAGACTAGCTGTTCCCCACGGTTTCACCCGCGCTGCTCAGCACCTGTCGTAGCGTGATGTTATATAGCCTATGTTACTCGGGGATAATGTAGCTTTCCAAAGGTGAAAGAATTTTTGAAATCGGTCCAGTAGTTTCGGAGCCTATTCATTACAAACAAACAAATCTTTCCTCTTTATAATATTAGTATAGAAGTATAGATAAAGAACGGTTATATTCGGGGGTGTGGGTTGTTCGAAATAGATACCGCGGCTCCGAAACATAACGAGCTAAAGAAGGAACATGGGTGGGTTTAACCTGTAAATGTCTGACACTCCCCCCGCTGCACCCAGAGCGGATAAACAGTTTAATTGTGTAGCTAGGATCCCGCAACAAAAACAATAACTTCTTTAGGTTGTGACGAATTTATGATGTTTTAAGACCGTCGCAAACTAGAACCTCCAAGAAAATAGATCTTTAAGAGGTCATAGTAGGGTAGCTGTAGCCCTACTATGACCTCTTAAAGCAATTCTTATTCCGCTGAGGGAAAGAGACAGAGCTATACAGGGTGTCTAGCACCATCTCTTTCACTCAGTGGAATAAGAATTGCTATAAGATGTCATAGTAGCCCTTCTGTTTGTTTTTACAAATCGCTGCCCGATCACACAGAACTTATGTCAAAATACAATTATCCGTAAGGAAAACGAGTCGTTTTTGTTTATTGGAACGGGGCATAAGTCAGCAATGTGCCACTATGTTTTTTTTTCTCTTATTTTCATAATATTGCCTGCAATGTATTTGCACTTTAAGGTTTTGGTCATAAATTTGTATACTAACATATTACAAAAAAATAATAATAATTTGATGTAGTATTCAGTCATTAATATTCCCACGCACTAAAAGATCATCATCATCTGCCTACCCTCTTTTCCTAATTAAATTGGAGTCGGCTTCCAGTCTAACCGGATGCAGTTGAATACCAGTATTTTACATGGAGCGACTGCCTATCTGACCTCCACAACCTAGTTAGTATTGGATATACGATACCCATTGGTAAGACTGGTTGTCAGACTTTCGGTGTAGTGAAATATGGGACTGAAATAAAGTCTTGATGGAAGGTCTGTTTGCATGGAAAGAGGTTTCCTATCACAAGTGTGATATTACAAACAGCTCAAAATGGTGGAACTAGATGTTTTAAGGGTCTGAAAATTAAGTTTTTTTGGAACGAAGTTCCTGTGAAAGGGGGCTAGATGGAAAAATTCTTACGAAAAGTTGTCACAACACTTTTTGCTATAGTAAGCTATTGTAAGCTGCGCGGTGTCGCATGTTTCTCTGTCTGTCTGTCTGTCTCTCTCTCTCTCTCTCTTATAGAAAGCAATTCAGATATTTTCATTTCTATAGGAACTTCGTTCATCCGGGTGTCCCTTACACTACTAAATTTTTTGTGTTTGTACTCAGTGGTTCGTTTGGTAGATTGTGCATCATTTTCAACTGAAATTTATGAATGAGATCAGCTGAATATGTATCTAAAATATAGCGGGTAGTATTTTCTTCTATTCTAAGATTCTTAGAAATTAAACCTGATTCATAAATGATGAAACATTTTTGATAATAGTTTTTCGTTAAAATTAAATTAAATAAATAAAGTGACGCCATAGAAACAAACTTGAAATCGAAACCAAAATAGCTGACGTAACATCCGGCCGTTAAAAAAACTCTTTATATTAAACACATGTAAATACGCTGAAAAAATACCGACTTACATTCAATACAATCAGCGAAAACTGATAATTTACATAAATACATAAGAAAGAAGTGGTATTTTTGGAAATTATCATTTCTTATTTTCTAGAAAATTGGGCTGTTTAATATGTATGGGTGTTATTGCTTACACCATGTATAATGTATGTATGAGCGCATGTGAGGGCACGTGCGCAAAACACGTTGTTCTTCACGTGTGCAAGATCGTGCGCCTGCGTCGGTGCGATTAAATAAGGTTAACACTGCACCACAAGAGACACCGTCAGACGGCACTTACGGGAATTCAATTGGACGAAAGTCTGAAAAGGCAAGTATGTTCATTTTGATTCCGAGCAAGCAAATGATTCTATGAGTGAATAACGAGCATAGCGAGTGAATAACGAGCACAGCGAGTGAATAACGAGCATAGCGAGTGATTCTAAAGTAGAATCCTAAGCGTGGCGAGGGATTCAAAGGCACGAGATGCAATTAATATTTCTATATCACTCATCACGCTACAGACTATTTTTCATGTTCTACAACGAATAGGTTGATAATACCATATATACCATAAATGAAGGTTTGAGCTTTAAACCAAGATTAAATAATTAACAGCAATAAAATTATCAGCAGCGTTCTGAAACACCACCCGTAATGTTTAATTTTAACAAGTGTGACATTGTTGAAACTGTAAATAATTATTTTCAAGTTAAATAACAGTTTTATCTGCTGCAATAAATTTATAATTTTTGTTAAAATAAAAATTCAATAAATTAGATAAAAAAAATATTTTACAAAATGTCTTTAAATTTTAGGTTATTACGTGTTACCGAACGTAAAAATGACAATGAGCGGCTGTTTTGATTAAAAAATTAAAAAGTAACTTTGTCTGAATCAAAATGCAATTTTACTTTCACAATGTTTTTCATTGTATATGAACGTTTCCCGATAAGAGTTCTATTGACTGGTTTTTGTGATGTTTGAAAGAGTTAAATGAATGAAGTTGTAGAAGTTTTAGTTTTTTTTTCTAGGGTTTAATGTTGTGTGCGTAATAAAGTGTGGTGTTGACACAATATTGTTAAGCAATTGAGGAAGTTGTAACTATATGGCTGCTCTCAAATTGTAGTAAAGAGTGTTAGTAATTGGAACAGTTTTGAAATGACATATTATGTTTGTATTCCTGCTTAGTCGGTCTAGTGGTTCAGGGTTCAATTACTGGGTTGCAAAGTGCTATTGGATTTTCTCATCAGTAATTATTCGGTGGTAGCTAGGGATTCTGGATTCATGCCCAGTTGACGACAAGAAGTTGATGACTTCTTGATGACGCAGATTTTGCCGTTAAACCGATAGCTACACCGTATAAAGTTCCCCCGTGGGTACTTGAGACAGTTTTGGCATTTTGTCTTATATAAACTTAACGATATTCAACAGGTTAAATATAACTGGCGAAATCTGGGCAAAATACTACTATGGTGTTCGATGACCGCGTTCTAACACGACATTTGTATTGAAAATCTCGCTGCGGCGTGACTCTGATGTGAGATTTTCTTTACAAATGTCGTGTGGGCGACGCCCCTAACGCGCCCGCGCCGCGACTGCGCCTCGACTCTTGGTCGTGTGGGCGACGCGCCTAAGGGCACCCCCTGTGGGGTCGAGCCTCGGCTTAGGGGGACATGATTGAAAAGACTATGAAAAGGGCCAGGTCGGGTTATTAATTGGGGACTTAAAATACTAGTTCAACGCGCGGGTTGGCTATTATAGCAAGGGTCGGACTCTAGTTTTAACATTGGAAAAACGCGGCGGACCTCTGCGTTGAGGCCGGAACGGATCGCGGTCTGTGTTTGTTGTACTGATTATTATAGTGTTTCCTACCACATACGACCCGTCTGCCTTCAAAACAAGAGTCAATAGGCATCTTCTGGGCTCGCTCGCTCCATCGTAGACCTCATCTGTCGCTTACCATCAGGCGAGATCGAGGTCAAGAGTGAGTTCATTCACAATAAAAAAAAAAAAAATTGGTCCCTACACTCGGAAATGGGGTAGGTTGAGAACGGCTTGGGTTACATATCTCACTTTGAAAATATTTACATATATAACCACTCAAAGGTTCCAACTATCTCTGTACCAAAATTCATCAAAATAGGTTTGGCCATTTAGGCGAGTAACAACAAATAAAACTCATTTTCGCCTTTATAATATTAGTCAGGATAGTAAGTAGCCCACCGGTATCGGGAACAGGGTCCAAGCTACCGGCGGTTAGGGCTCCAGAGAAAGGAACCACCCAAGAGTACTGCTTTATGTATCAAGCGCTAGATCCAGCTGCCTAACGAGAGCCTCCTCAGGTGTTGGTCGAGGCTCTTGGCAATTAAGCCATTGGCTGTAACGTTAGTTAAATCCATCATTACCTTAAAAAAAACTTGTATAAATATATAAACACTAGCGGCCTGGTACGTGCTTCGCTACGTATTTACAAAAAATGTGATGCAGCGCCATCTGCCGGACAAAATTGTGAATCTAAACCATTCCCAGATCCCCTTGAACACACACAAAAAATTTCATCAAAATCGGTCCAGTCGTTTGAGAGAAGTTCAGTGACATACACACTCACAGAAGAATTATATATATAAAGATGTGTATTTCAATCGTTATTGCAGAACTAGTGTGTTACACAATCATTCCGACACGCGTTTTGAATTATAAAATGACATTGTGAAAAGAAAAACGTTGTTTGTCTATTATTCATGTGTAAAAGTATGAAATCGCTCATCAGAATTTCATGAAACTTTCACTTTCCTTTCGTAATTTTGTTTTTCCTTCCAGTGACGTTCCACGATGAAGTTTATCATCATTATTGTGTTCCAGTGTTCCAAGACAGGTATCGCCCCGGGTTGCGGGTTGTTCTAAAGAGATACCGCGGCCCCGGGACGTAAAGGGCAATAGAAGGAACATGGGTGGGTTTTAGTCAGTACAAGTTTAACATGTGCATATTTTTGGAACGAAGTACCTTATCGCGCGTTGTGAAAGGGGGCTAGACGGAAAAAATTCTTACGAAAAGTTGTCACGACACTTTTTGCTATAGTAAGCTATTGTAAGCTGTGCGGCGTCGCATGTTTCTCTGTCTGTCTGTCTGTCTCTCTCTCTCTTATAGAAAGCAAGCCAGATATTTTCATTTCTATAGGAACTTCGTTCCATCCGGGTGTCCCTTGACACCTCTTAATTATTATTTTTTTGGTTTGCTGGAACCATCCGGCAAAAACAGTTAATCACATGCGCTTCATCCCTCCGCCATAACATGGCTATATTAAGTCCAACAAGGATAATTAGGTACATGCCTAGAAAAGGGCAAGAAAATGTAAACACTTCCCCTCACGTGACGAGATCAATCATTCACTTGTTGTACCGTTATCGACACGTGACCAAATGCCTTAGTTAATGAATCACAAATACTGGGTTCCCGGCACCTTTTATGTATGTCTTAGGAGTTGAATTGTGATCGCTTGCCAAGAGTTTGTTTTGATCTGTTAATGGAGGCATGTGTGTAGTTTTATGTACTGTGTTTATAAGGTTGATGTGGCAGTTTTCAATGACTATTGGCAATACACCAATTAATCTAAAGAAATTGAGAGAGCGCTTAGAATTAGTTTGTGCGGTCCATGGGCCTTTACGGGCCCTCGGTGTGGGCGCGTTCCTTAGGGCAGCATGCCACCAACGAGCTACAAAAAGTGGCAGCCATAAGGCCAATCCAAGGCTTCCGCACGAAGACCCGAGACGTGGGTTCTGGAGACGTTATCCCTCGCGCACCTGAACGAGTGGCGCTCGGAGGCTTTACACGAGGGGGAATCTCCGCTAACATTGCACATTGTCGCTCAGTGGACAGATCTCCGGTGTGATCTCATGGTGGCATGGAGAGAGCGACTGTGGCGCCAAGCTCGTGCAGGACACGCAATTATGGCGATAAGTCTCGTGTTTGCGGCGTGCCTGACGCAGGTCCTCACTGGTCACGGAACTTTCGGGCAGATCCTGCATATAATCAGGCGGGAGGAAGCGCCCGCGTGTGACCATTGTGACTATCGCCCGGACGGAGCACACGGTGGAGCACACTGTGGTGGTCTACCCCGATTGGGCGGAGCACTGCGGTGCCCTCGTAGAAACGATCAGCAGCGGCGATCTCTTATGTCCGCCCAGAAGGACTGGAAAGCGGTTACCCCCTTCTGCGAAGCAGTCTTATTGGCAAAGAACCGCAAACATACCCAGCGGGAGACGCCTCGAGCGTCGGTTGCCGTTAGACGTCTCCCTGTCATCGTAGACGCGGGTCTGTGGATGGTCAGCAATATGTAACTCACCATCCGGTCGTCTAGTTCCGACAGGTCGTGTAAAATGATAATTTTTAATTGTATTGTATTTTTAATTATTTTTAATTGTATTTATTAGTTTATTTGATATGTACATGTGTATTAGTATCCATATAAATAAATATATATGTTTTAGATATATATATTTTTGTCCCCTATCACAATGTTGTCGTATTTTACCCAAAGGTTATGGCATTAAGTCCGCCTATGTACCACTATTGTATATAAAGTTTAAATAAATAATATTAAAGATGCGTTCTTACATCGTAACGCTGACTGTTAAGAGTGTGTACATGTCCCAACTCACGCAAACAAAACAAACGTAATCTCAACTAGTTGATAACAACTCTATATACATATAATGTTTACATAGGACAGTTGTTACACATTACAAATAATAGGAAGTGCACATTACGTATGGCAAATAGATAAAGTATCTATCTAGAGTAGATTGCGTAATGCAAACACATGCAGTTGGCTGTGGTCACGTTTTGTAGATCATTGGGGACAGGGCAGGGTATGCAGAAGTTCAGGTCTGATGAGCAAGATTTTATTGTATTAAATTCTTGTTTTGTAAAATTTTAACTTTATATATAAAATATAAATATATAATCTTTATTATTTTATTGTAACTAACTAAAACCAAAATACGTACAAGTCTCAAAAAGTGAAAACAATTATAGGCTTTTATAATATAAATAGGATGTAAGTAAAATAATTTGGATTTTTTAACAGAATTCTACAAAAAGAATGTTTTTGTCATTTCGATTGTTTGTTCTTTTTCTTTATACGCGACTAGCTTTTGCCCACGGCTTCGCTCGAGTAAAAATTCGGGGTAACACAGTTCCCCTTCCTAATTTGCAGGTACCGGCTACCTGTAGTTTTTGCGCCTTACTTATTGTAATAGCAAAACTAAGTTTTCTTTCCCTTCTCTTCCCTCTTTCTCCCTTACTTTTCACTTAAAAAAAAAGAAATTAGCCGGTGTCCGTCTCCAGAGTCCCAGCTATCTCTGTACCAAAATTCATCAAAATCGGTTTAGCCATTTAGGCGTGAAGACGAAGAGAAGACAAACAAACTCATTTTCGCTTTTATATATTAATAAAGATTTCTTCGTTAATTGTGGGCCGATATTTTTGATTATTTTTACGATAGAAAGGATATGCTCCCGAGTTGATTACATATCAATTATATTTTTTTTGCTTGGGTAGTTTATGTGTTTTCTTCTATAATACATTTTTTTTGGAGTTTACTCCTTAAGAATTGATTTTCATATATAAGGCGCCCGGTATGAGAAAAATCCGAGGGGTAAAACCTACTAAAGTAACGAAAATGTGTCACGTTTTTGGTGCGCACCTTTAGTGCGCAACTTTCTAATTTGGCTGTGAGTGTATTAAGACGTACATATGGTATGCTGTATAGGCGACTATACCTATATACTATATGTTATTGGGCTTGTTTGTTTGTATCAGTGTCGATGTATTTATATTGCTATTTTTTTTCATTAATTTGTGAATTTACCCTTTCATATGATATTAATCTTTTTTCAGTTGAATAAACTCTTTTTGCGTATGGTTAGATACTCGTACTTAAGGAGTAAACTCCAGTCGTGCGTCGGAGCTGACACACACACTTTTTTATTTACTATGTGGTTGATTTAACAGATCAAAACTTTTAGTAAAAATGGAAAACGGCTACTTAATAAGAATTTGTGTGCGATACCATCATACTTTAAATAAAAAAATCTTCTTGCAAAAATAATAACCATTATCTGCCTAGCCTTTTCCCAACTATGTTGGGGTCGGCTTCCAGTCTTACCGAATGCAGCTGAATATCAGTATTTTACGTGGAGCGACTGCCTATCTAACCTCCACAACCCAGTTAGTACTGGGTAATACGATTTTCCTTGATAAGATTGGTTGTCAGACTTTAGAGACACTGACTACCTGTAACGACTTTCTAAGATCTACATTGATAGCCGGGACCAACAGCTTAACGTGTTTTCGGACGCACGGAGGAAACTCGGTATGTAACGGGTGGTCACCCATCCACAGACCAACCTAGGCAAGATCGACCTGAGACGCTGCTATTATTTAGCCACGAGCTCAATACTCAAAAACAATAAAAATTACAAAACAGTGGTAAACTATTAACTTCCGGAAGTCAGTGGCAAAAGTCACCAACTTCCGGAAGTAAAGTTATTTTTCACTTTCCATTGATTTTTACACGTTTTTTTTAATTACAGTCTTGTAATCCGCTTGAGAGCTAGTTATACAGTTTGAGCTGATATCTACCCACGCTACAGAAGAAGCGCGATCTATTCATAGTCGGGCCAAACACGAGTATTGCATAATATCGCTAATTGGCTGATGTTCGATGCGCTGATCACGTTTGTGTACTATCTTGATCACGTGTGATATGGTGATGGTAAGCAGAGTAGTTGGTTATTAGAGTACGGCATATATGTATATGTGAACCGCACAGCACGGAACAAATATTTGTATGACCTACAGTAGGGATACCATGACATCTTATAGCAGTTCTTATTCCTGTGTGAGAAAGAGATGGTGCTAGACATCCTGTATAGCTCTGTCTCTTTCCCTTAGTGGAATAAGTTCTGTTTTAAGACGTCATGGTAGTTGTAGGTAGTTGTTTAGGGTCTAGCTGTTTGTGTATGTGAGTTAAAATTTCTGTAAACGCACTCACGATACAGGAGAAATTCCTAGTGTGGGGCAGTTTTTATATCGTCAAATGCGAGTTTTTCTTACGAACTTTTCTAAATTCTTTATCTCTTCTTTCTCACTTTTGTTATGATTATGGTTTCTGGAAAGAAGTTTCTTATCGTACGTTGCGTTTAAAATTAAGACAAAGCTGTCTCTCTCTCTCTCTCATAGAAAGCAATCCAGTTATTTTCGTTTCGTCTTTCTATTTCGCATTGAACGGTGTGGTGTCGTGACGATTATTTTTGTTGATAGTACGCAGGTTTTTTATACATAATAAATAATAATTTCGTTCCATCCGGATGTCCCCTGACACCTTTCAAGTTTTTGTTTATTCGTTCCACAATTTATTTATTACTATTATCAATTTTGTTGTACCTGGCTTCACTTCCTTGGACCCCTTCCTATCAAAATATCAGCGCAGTGACATCGTTATCAGCCATTTGCCTTCGTACAGGACTAACTTAGTTGTTTGTCTTTTTCTTTATTTTCTTTACCCTTCTAAATTTAGCTTAGTAAGGCTAATCTCCGGTGTACAGTCATGCATAACTCCTACTGTATTGGTTAACGTTTTACGAACATACTATACTATTATACACGAAATAAGTATTATCTCAATGTAGAAAACGTTTTATTTCACGAGTAATGCGCTGTAGAATTTTGGTTTGTGTATACAAGTTATTGCTCGAGAATGTACTTTTATTTTTTCAGGTGGGAAATCATCAAATAATATCCCCCGCTCTGGGCGGAGTCAAAGGAGGTGTCAGACTTTTACTGACTAAAAGATGTTCCTTCTTTTGCCCTTTGTGTTCCAGGATCGCGGTACCGAACAACTCTCAACCCCGGCAGGCAATGGCCTCTGCTGATTTGTACTTGGAATAATATAAGTCAAGTACATAACTTTCAAAGTAAGTATTATATAAACAGATCAAAACCCACTACACATAACTAATCATAGTCTAATTAATAATAGCTACAATCTATAACTCCGCACATGGCGAAGACATCGGTCTATATATAGCTAAAGAAAACAAAGTAATTGTGTACGTACTATCATGAGTACAAAATAATATGTACACTCAGTAAAGGCATTAGGCATTAAGTCCGCCTTTGTACAGTGTTTTTATGTTTGTGCATAAAGTTTAATAAATAAAGGACATGAATAACCAGGCTTGTCCTATGCATTTTTTTTCCAATCCATGAATGTTTTCGAATAAAATAAAATTTATTTGATAGAAAATAAGCAGTTCATGAAATAAATTAAAGGACATTGCTCTGTGCCCATACATTATTGGCCCTGGAACATCGTAAAATAATCTTCGATCTTATTTCTGTAGCTAGTACGCTACCTATATACCTATACCTGTTCAACAAAAATTAGGTATGATTTGTCATAGTTCCGAGTGATTTGTAAGCAACTGAAAAATGATATGCATAGAAACTATTCATATAAATATATATAACATAGGATACCTATATTCTTTACATTAGGAGTAGATGGCTGCTGGCGGCTGGTAATAAACGCGTAAAATACTATAAAATATCCGTTTTGGGATACAGCTAGTCCGTGTTACATACATAAGTATTATCTACTTACTTAAAAAAAGAAGATAAATTATCGTGAACTCCGATACTCTTTATCGCACAGGACCATTTTGGATGTTGTCCTTTGAAATTATACGTCTACCGGTTTCTAAGAATCCGGTTACCTACTTATTTCTTTTGCTGAATGTACCTTCTTGGCTGAAGGATTGGTCACGTTTTGAGTACAATCAAGACCACGTGTGGGTAGGTAGTACTCAACACGTGTGTGCGTAGGTTTATTGATCTGGGATTCTAAGGTTAAGGAATGGGTGGTGTGGTTTCTGAAAGGTTACTGATATACAAAGCCCTTAAAGTAACGCTTTTTGTCATGGATACATTATCTAATTATTGGGTTTTAGACGAGAGCAGTTGACAACTCCTTAAATAAGCATAACTTAATTTACTAAGGCAAGTAGTGATCATTGATCATCAAGTATTACCCAGTAGTAACTGGGTTGTGGACGTTAGATAGGCATCCGGTTAGACTGGAAGCCGACCCCAAGATAGTTGGGAAAAGGCTAGGCAGATGATGAAGTAGTGGTCATTGATAGTGAATTCTACAGATGTTAGTATGTGGGCGTGGGGTAATTTTTTTAAACGTTGCCTCACTGTAGGAATTTTTCCTGTATCGTGGGTGTGTTTACAAACATTTAAACTCACATATATTAACAGCCAGACCCGGAACAACTATTTGTAGGCCATGACAAAAAGCGTGAGTTTTATGGTTTATAGGTACCGTTTATAGTACCGTACCAAATTTATAAAAAAAAACAAACCCCAATACCCCTTGTATTGGGGTTTTTTTTTTTTTATAAATTTGATTTTTATATTTTGTTGTTCTCCTTTATTAATTTTGTTTTATTGTTTTGTACTGTGCGAGTCTAAATAATCTTTATTTAATTCTAATTCTTCTTCCTCTCTAATGAATACTTTATTTCTTTCAAAAACTAAAAATCACCAGTTTGCGTTTTCCCCAAAATCCAAATCCATTTTCTCGGTTCTTAGAAAAGGTTGACTAAAAGCGAAATGTCTGTAGTAATGGCAATTGAAAACACTAAATAAGTATGTATATTTGTAATTGATTTTAATAAGAGTTCCCCCAAACCATTTTCTTGAACAAAATATGGTTCCCTTCCCGTTTCTTTTACCAAAATTGGCAAAGCGTTTACTGCTGCCAATCCGTCTGACATAATTCCTCTTATATGCGCCACCCACGGTGAGAGAGTGCGCTATTCATAGTCAAGGGCAGCATCATTGCGTAATGCTATTACTTGGCATGACTATAGACTAGTCACGTTTTGTTTGTCATCATGACTCTTTGCATGTGGTCAAGCCCCTACTTTATAAGCGTATTTTATTTGAAGGGGAGGTGGGCAGGGCTGAAAGAGTAGAAGAATAAGATTTGTTTATTTGTATAGAATATAGGTATTATAAGGTGATAGAAAATGTCAGTGTCCTTGTACATTCTGCCTTTCGGCATACATACTTTATTTTGATGATATAATCAAATAACTTCCTCCTCTCCGGGCGGAGCGGAGTGTCATGTTTTTTTTGCCCTTTGTGTTTCTAGGATGGGGTATTTCTTTCGAACTATCCCGGAGCCCGATTGTTTTCAATGGCTACGTATAATTTAAGAATTTATTTACTTATGTAAGTAGAAGAAGAAGAAGTATCTGCTAATCATGTTCATGGTGTGTCTGCCAAGAATCAACACACATTGTATCATGGCATGTGTTCTGTCGAATGAAATCTAATCGACGAAAGTACAAAGGGTAAGAGTAAATAAATATAAATAAATAATCTTACTGTAATCCTTATCCTTACTAATATTATAAAAGCGAAAGTGAGTTTGTTTGTTTTTTACGTCTTCCCGCCCTAATGGCTTAACCGATTTTTAAGAATTTTGGTAGGTACAGAGATAGTTAGGACCCTCGAGACGGTCATAGGCTATTTTTTTAAAGTGGGAAATGAGGGAGAAAGAGGGAAGAAAAGGGAAAACTTAGCGTTGTTATTACAATCAATAAGGCGCAGGGGCAAAAACTACAGGTAGCATATACCTGCAAATCAGGAAAGGGGAACTGTGTTACCCCAAATATACATAGCATATAAGTAGTGAAGCCGTGGGCAAAGGCTAGTCGTTAAATAAATGAACACAATAATTAAATCTGTTACTGAAACATGTCATCCTTATCAACAACCTCACTACTGACCTTGGCAGAGGTCAAACGGGGCCAAGTTGTAGCTTGCATAATAATATGCAACTTTGCTTAACTTCCTGTATATTCATAACGGAAGACATTGATCTTTAAATTTATTCTTATGTATGGATTTATTTAATAACTAGCTTTCGCCCGCGGCTTCGCCCGCGTTAAATTTTGGGGTAACACAGTTCCCCTTGCGCCTTATTGATTTGTAATAGCAACGCTAAGTTTTCCCTTTTCTTCCCTCTTTCTCCCTCACATCCCACTTTTTTCAAAAAAATATTAGCCTATGTCCGTCTCCTGGTTCCCAACTATCTCTGTACCAAAATTCATCAAAATCGGTTTAGCCATTAAAGCGTGAAGAGGTAACAAACAAACAAACAAACAAATAAACAAACAAACAAACTCACTTTCGCTTTTATAATATTAGTAAGGATGTTTGGTAAAGATTTATTGTGAATATCTTTCGTATTATGATTTGGGTTTGGTTGTCAAGGCAATGAAGTGAAGCAAATCAAACAACATTATCTCTTTTCTATACTGTAATATTTTGCATAATTATATATTTTAGATATATATTTAAATATCAGTATTATTCTTCGGTCTAATCATTTGGATACATATTAAACAATTTTTAATTTTTAAATATTTCTTAATAAAAACATAGAAAACAAAAGAAGCATATAAAACGATACAGGAGGAATTCCTAGTGAGGGGCAAGGTTTTAAAAAAAATCGGTTTAAAAAACGTAATTGCAGGACGTTACAATTCCTTATTAGGATACCACTGCTAAAGCACTTAAAAAACAAAACGTTATGATGACACAATCATTACAGATTCTAGTCAGTAACTCTACGACCTATACAAGGTCAGAGTAAGGTCATCAGCCCGCATGTTGATCACATGCGGAAACTAGGATTACATCACAGTAACATATCTATATGAGATTTATTTACAGAGTATAGCACCCGCAGCTTTAAAAGTCCACAGGATCGTGGGACTATTAATCCAGGTCAGAAACTATCTGTCTGACAAATTTTAATCTAAGCGCTTCATTATCAGCTCACCGTCCGTCCAGTGTCGACGGCGCGTTAGTGATCCACGCGCGCCTCAAAGAGATGTCAGCAAAGCCTTCACCTGCCGGGGTTGCGGGTTGATCGAAAGAGATACCGCGGCCCTGGAACGTAAAGGGCAATAGAAGAACATGGGTGGGTTTTAATCAGTACAAGTCTGACACTCCCTCCCGCTGCGTCCAGAGTGAGAGAAGTTATTTGATGATATGACGACATGACGACAAGGTTGGTGCAGTGGCCGAGCGATCGACTGCTGTGCTGGGTATTGCGGGTTCGATCCGTAATGTTTCGGGTCTGGCTGTTTATGTGAGTTTAAATGTTTGTTAACGCATCCACGGCACCGAAGAAAAGCCTAGTGTAGGGCAACGTTCTTTTTTTAAAAAGAAAATATCCCATCACTAAGGAGGTAGATTTTGATTGGTTTAAATACTGCTAAACATTACTGATTCTCGTCAGCTACTTCTCGACCTGGCACAGGGTCAGAGTAAGGTCCCCGGCCCGCATCCAACTCACATGCGCGGAAGCAAGGAGGATGTATGTCAGTGATGGTATCGATAGACCTTCGAATTGACATTGAGTGGCTTGATAGGAAAATTTGGTGGTTCTGAAAAAATAGTACCTATAAGTACGGCCAACGAGATGTGATACCAAATGTAAACAAAACCCATGCTAAAACCCCATCTAAAATGGCCGCCCGAATGTTGGCGAACCCGTTTTAACGTTGTCATGTTTTTGCCGGGAGAACGAGACATTACGACAAAGGCACAAGATGGAAAGAGCTAAATATTAGATTGTTAACGCCACAGTTGTTCTTTAGGTTAATGACTTTGCATATCGCTTCTCGTTGGCCGTACTTATAGTTGTTTATATATTAGTAGTTAAAACTAAGTGAACAAGTGACAGTCGCATTGAGGGTTTCATACAAATTGCGACATAAACGGCCATATCTTTTGACTGCATGGATTTTGAGGGTTGTTTTTTTACAGTTCTAAGAGACCACTAATTTGAGTATATGGTTTTAACTTCATACTTCGCGTTCCAGAGAAAAACAGTCTTGACAAATGTAACAACAAAGTGATCATATACTTTGTAGGCACAATCTGATACCAACCCAGCCGCCAGACGACTACTGGCCACCGTGGTTGCGGGTCTGTGAACGATGAGCAACGGGTAGCTCACCACCATCCGTCTAACGACAACAGGCCGTGTCGACGCGTTTGTGTTCCACACGCGCCTCAAAGAAATGTTAGCAAAGCAGAGGCCTACCACCGCTTGCCGGGGTTGCGGGTCGCTCAAAAGACCGCTGCCTCGGAATATAGTAGGTAAAAAAAGTTCATAGGAGTGTTTGAGTCAGTAAAAGTCTGACACTCCCCCTTGCTCGGACTAAAGCGGGGGAAGTTATTAGATGATTTCCCATCCGCAAAAAAGCCTTTATTTCAATTGGCCTGTAACAGGCACTTTTGTATGTCAAAGGATATTGACAATGAAAAGGGCTCGTACGATATTATGGTAATATAGAACAGTGACTAGACTTATTATAACATTAGCTTTTGCCCGCGGCTTTGCTCGCGTTACATTCGGGGTAACACAGTTGCGCCTTATTGATTTGTTATAGCAACCCTAAGTTTTCCCTTTTCTTCCCTCTTTCTCCCTCACATCCCACTTTTTTAAAAAAAAAAATACCCTTTATCCGTCTCCTGGTTCCCAACTGTACCAAAATTCATGAAGATCGGCTTAGCCATTAAAGCGTGAAGAGGTAACAAACTAACTCACTTTCGCTTTTATAATATTAGTAAGGATTAATGTTTTTTTTTCTCCACGGCCACCATACCTATATACAATCAGCCATTACCACAACTTATAAATAAATAAACGGCAACTTTTTCCTCTTTCACAAGGTTCTAATAAGGTAAGTCAGTTACATACAGTCATTAACTAAACGTTTCCGTAATATAGACTAGAATATATAACAGTCTAGCCTTGGGTTTATGGGTTTAACCTAGGAATTATCGCAAAAGCCTAGAGTTTCACAATTACTGTGGTTAATTAACTGGTAATGTAACCTTTGTGGCTGAATTTCAGTGTTGTTCATTAAAATGTTTTCATTATATGATGCTTGTTAAGCCTGTAGGGCTAAGCAGAGTTGTACCTCGTATATAGTACGCTCACATTTCGGCAGCTTTTGTGCTGTCCTTGCCCAGCGACGCCCTAAGCTGAGGCTACACAAAAGTGGGTGATCTTACCGAGAGAAAGAAAGAAAGAAAAGAAAGTAAAGAAAGAAAGAAAAGAAAGAAAGAAAAGAAAGAAAAGAAAGAAAAAAAATTGTCGCTAATTACGACAAGTACACAAAATTACAAATAAAATTTAAAAAAAATATGCTAAGCATCACAAACATTTACAAATATATCGATGGACAAAATAAAAATAGCTTGCACGTCGTGACTGCGACAGGTAGCACTCAGCATGACAGTACAGCGCTGGTTTTCAGTGGTCAACCCGTGAGTAAAACGTACGGAAGTCAAAACAGCATACATAAATATTTTATACTATACTTAAATTACTAAACAATACATCAAACAGTATAAAGATAAAAAAAAACCAAATTACGTATTCGCTTAGTTTGTAAGTTGTTTGCCCTGGTTGAAGCCTTAATTTCAAGGCATCCAAAGGAATTGCCCGGTTAAGCAGACGACAACCTCCTAGGTTGAACTGCGAGATGCCATTTATAAAAAAGGCAGTTATTGTATCATAGCATGAAAATATCTAAGAAGACTCTTCTTCTCTTCTAACGTCATCATCTGCCTAGCCTTTTCCCAACTATGTTGGGGTCGGCTTCCAGTCTTACCGGATGCAGCTGAATATCAGTATTTTACATGGAGCGACTGCCTATCTGACCTACCCAGTTAGTACTGAGTAATACGAAATCCCTTGATAAGACTATTTGTCGAACGAACGAAACGACTGTCAAAGATCTACAATTGACAATGGCAATTGCCGGGACCAACAGCTTAACGTTCTTTCCGAAGCACGGAGGAAACTCGGTATGTAACGGGTGGTCACCCATCCACAGACCTACCTAGGCAAGCGCAGCTTAACCTAAAGATCAACCCGAGGGGCTGCTATTCTTTAGCCACGAGCTCCTCATAAATATCTAAGTACATATTTTCCAAGATTGAGAAAATGGATACCTGATTAAACAGTTGTCAGACGCTTCAGTTTTTGCTCATATCAAACGTCACAATGCAAAACGAATCAAGACTGAAAATGAAATTTATTACACAAACAATACTTATAAACACTTATAAGTATTGTTTTCATGTTAAAGTTATGATGTTTAAACTTCACCTTACAAATCAATGTTCATAGTAAAATAAAAAAAAATTACGTGAACTTGAGTGGACCATCAATTAAAGTGAAGCGTCTGATATCAGCTTTCTCACTGAGGTATTTTAATAAACTTTAACAAGAATTACCACCCCACCCCACACCCCTAAGCGATAGGTAAGGAAGGAAACATTTCTTTTAAAACAAAAGAAAATTTTAGGGTAACCATGCTTTAAAAAATAAATTACGGATAATCCTGAAAAAAAAAAACTTATACAGGTCAAAAAAAATAGCAACATACTCGACAAAAACAAACGCATTAACATTGTTAATTCCATCACAACAAGATAATAACATTTTACATAACAACTTATTTATTCATTGTTAAGGTTGACTCAAATCAACTCAAAAACGTCGTAACTCCCAACATACAACAAACAAAAAGAGTCTTCAATATTGAAACAACAAAAAGACATTCGACGAAAATTGAGTTTCAGTACGTTTGAGTTTAAGTCGTTTTTCCACTGAAGTTATTCCACTGAGTTAAATTTTCAATAGAGCATGGTCACGTGAGTCTGACATTTGTACCGGCGCACGTGAATGGCTGGGATTGGAGGTTCTCGTAACGGTCACGTTTCGACGGACGTAACGCAGGGGATGGGAGCCATTGTTTCTGTGTTTTAGATTCAAAAATAATCCTTTTTATCTTTGGTACAAATTATTAACATTTTACTAAGGTCTCTTCGATACAAATAAGAATAACTTGTAAGGTATCTTTCGTATTGAAAACAGCAAAACTTTGCCTTGTAAAAGTATTGAAATTAATGGTACTTGCGTAAGTATTGTATTTTGAGCTTTTCTTTAGTTTTACGGTCAAACAAACAAAAAAACTACGATTCAATCATTTAAAATTTTGATTAAAAAATTTATATTTGCGAGTTTTTCTCAAATTTAGTTCATTGTTTATTGTCACAAATTGATACAGATATAGTTTGTTTTATACATATTACATGTTTATGGCCGTTTTAACAAAATAATTACTTATAAGATAATCGACTTATATGTGTCACTGACGCACTTAATATTGTGAATTGTCTCTTTGACCATTTTACGAATAGTGACGTAGTTCAAAATTTTAACCTATTATGATTCCGAGGCCATTTCAGACCCTCTGATATAATAATTATAACAGCTCTGATATAACCTTCGATCAATAATATACTAGATAAAGGATCACGAACAAAATCATATCATATATGCTTGATATAACAGCAATTAAAATAATGCAATGTCACACACCACATAACATAATTTCCTCAACGAAACTGTTATCAACTTCAATTTATGCTTGCCTGGTACTTTTGTGTCGCGAACAGAAAAAAAACTTTATTGAATACATCACCTGACATTGTGAAAAACGTTTTTTCATAATATTCACCATTTTTCCATTACGTAATCGTCATGTTTTCCCAGTTTATGACCTACGACATTGCCCCATTCCATTATGAACTTATGACGTATATTTCTATTTTGATACTGCAAAACTTTTATCAACTTATTAGTTAAGAGGCGAATTAGTGAGTTTTGCAATCGGTTTTGCCTCCTAAAATTACGTGGATGAAATGAATATCGTCATAATATTATGCCCTAAAAAGCTATAAGAATGTCGTAAGATTCTTAAATAACTTGTGTTTATCGCGTGATATTGTTTGAGCTTTTTTTTTGAAACTTTGTTTGTACCTTCTAGACTAATTTTATGATTGTATCCAATATTATCTTCAGATGAAGAGGAGAGTATTGTTTTATAGTTAAACTAGCTTCCGCGACTTCGTTCGCGTGGCATAATTACTTTGGGCTAACGCTAACTATAACCCCTTGATCGAAAAAAAAAACATATTTCTGTCCCCTTTTTCTCACTTTAAAAAAATAGCCTATGTCCGCCTCCAGGGTCCCAACTATATCTGTATCAAAATCGGTTTGGCCATTTAGGCGTGAAGACGTGACAAACAAAACTCACTTTCGCTTTTATAATATTAGTAAGGATTACTGACATTAACGGTAATTCTCTGTTCCTTGATCGATTATCTGTATCTCTTTTAAGTTCGAGTGAATCGGTTTCTTCTCAGCAAACGTGCTCCACCTATAGGCTTATATCATTGCTTCACACCAGGCGAGTTTCAGCCAAACGCAAACCTATTTAGTACAAAAAAAAAATAGAGGTGTCAAGGGACACCCGGATGGAACAGTTCCTATAGAAATGAAAATATCTGGCTTGCTTTCTATAAGAGAGAGAGAGACAGACAGACAGAGAGAAAAACATGCGACGCCGCACAGCTTACAATAGCTTACTATAGCAAAAAGTGTCGTGACAACTTTCCGTAAGATTTTTTTTCCGTCTAGCCCCCTTTCACAACGCGCGGTAAGGAACTTCGTTCCAAAAAGTAATTTATTACAAACTATAATTTGAAATAATATGTCTGTCTCTGTTTTTTTGCAAATGTGTAATCGTTAAATAACTTCCCCGCTCTGGGAGCGGGGGAGGGGAGGGAGTGTCAGACTTGTACTGACTAAAACCGACGTCACCAATATTGATATATGCCAGCATTTATGTACCTTCAGTTAATGTATAAACAGCTGTAACAGCGAAATTAATATTAAAAAGTCAAAGTGATATAATTAACATGCATATAATACTTTTATAAGTACTCATTTCTGATGATGTTATTATATATTTTCCGGATTATTGTGTTTGATCAACTGTTTCAGATGTGTTTGTTATTTATTTAGTTTGAGGCTGTTTTCCTTGTAAGACATTATATAACACAAAACCTTAATTGTGTATTACTTATATAAAACCATGCAAGAGAAAAGGACTAAAGAAAAAATGGATGAATTGTGTGAGGAATGACATTCAGGTTAAAAAAAGATTACATGACGTTAAGCTGTCGGTTCTCCGCTTCGGGAGACACGCCCGGCGCCGCGCGAAGACTTCCAGCCACCGTAAATGCTGGCATGTGGACGGTGAGCAATGGGTAGCTCACCGTCCGTTCGTCTATTCACGACAGGCCGTGTCGACGGCGCGTTAGTGTTCCACGCGCGTCGAAGAGATGTCAACAAAGCAGAGGGGCCTGCTAGGGCCACCGCCTACCGGAGTTGCGGGTTGTTCGAAAGAGATACCGCGGTTCCAGAACGCAAAGGCAATAGAAGGAACATGGGTGCGGTTTAGTCAGTACAAGTCTGACATTCCCCCCAAAGTTATTTGATGATTTCCTATCCGCAAAAAAAAAACTGTTGGTCCCAGCTGGCCAGAGAGTCTGACAACCAGTCTTACCAAAGAGTAGTCAGTGTCTCTAAAGTCTGGCAACCAGTCTTATCAAGGGACATCGTATTACCCAGTACTTACTGGGTTGTGGAAATCAGATAGGCAGTCGCTCCATGTAAAATACTGGTATTCAGCTGCATCTAGTTAGACTGGAAGCGGACCCTAACAAAGTTGGAAAAGTGATGATGAATTAGCGTGACGATTGACAGGGGAAAATGTGAGAAAAAAATATATATTGCGCCGACCCCAAATAACATGGCACAAGGGATGGAAAATGATGATAAATATAAAAACACCTTACTTAATTATACCATGCAACTAATTAGCGATACGGGTAGCGTTGTGGCTGCGCGATTGCGTGTTACGTGTGTCGCGAGTTTGATCCCCGCACGGTACAAATATTTGTATGGCCGTTTGTTGTACCAGGTCTGGCTATTTGTGTATGTTAGTTTCCATCTCCATCTTTTCATTGGCCTTCCTCTCGCTCTTCGTCCATCAACATTCAGATCCATCACTCTTTTAGTCGCATGTGCTTCGTCCCTCCTCATTACATATCCATACCAAGGCAAACGATTTTCATTATATTTTTCAGCAACAGGCGCAACGTTGAAACTTCCTCTCTTACTTCATCTCTTACTTTATCCATTCTTGTCACTCCACACATTCATCTCACCATTCTCATCTCCGCTACATGCAATCGTTTTTCTTCCACTTTTTACAGCCCAGCATTCTGACCCATAGAGTACAACAAGTCTAATCACAGACTTGTATATTCTCCCCTTTAACTTGAGGGGCATCCGCAGAACTACATCTACAAATACTAAATTTAATTTTTCGACATTTGTAATTAATTTTGATTTCTGTGTATTTATTTTTTGTTTTGTTTAGATTAGTAGTATTCATTCATTGATTTAATTTAATTAAATGATTAAGATTTTAGATTAAGACTTGTGCCATTTAAGTTGTTTAATTCGTTGACATTTGTAATTTAATTTGTTGTTATTTTTAATTTAATGTACCTATAGGAATATGTTCTTTTTAACTTAAATGTTCGTCTACTAAATGTATATTTAAATAATTTTGCATGCCGTAAGGCAAAATGTATCGGGATGTCGTAAAACTTACCACCATTATTTGTATACCTACATTTTAGCAAATAAATGATTTCTTTCTTTCTCTTTCTTTCTTTCTAAATCACAAACAAATTATTCTTTTTTGAAACCATGCAATACTAGGTTTAAAGTTCGTAAGTTCGGTTATTGACCCACAATATCGTGTTACCGGAATTAATAATAATAATAAAACAGTTTGTTTAGCCAAATAATAGACACAGACAATAGTTTGAAATAAAGCAAAATACAATATAATATAAGCATACTTATTATCATATTTTTCTGCAGAGATAAATTATGGTACACAAAATTAGTCTATCTAAACATACTAAAAAAAATTAAGTTACATACTTATATGTTAATTCAGGTAATAAAGTATCCGTGTACTAATTTTCATCCAAACCCGTTAAACAGTTTAGGAGTGCAATAGTAACGAACAGCCATCCTCAAAAACATTCGCATTTATAATATGACTAAAATTATATAAGTAAGATTTCTTTTAGAAAGGTACACGAGACCACTCCAGTCCAGCTCCTATTAGAGCTCTCTTTTCAGTCCAAGGTTAGAAAATGTTACGTTACTCAACTGTTTTTGACAGCCTTCAGAAACATGAGATTTAGTATACACGTGATATAAAAGCAAGTTGAGTCTGACGATAGGAACGTGAAATATTTCTTAGAAGTGTTTGTTCGTCGAAAGAAAAATGTTTTCTTGTCTGTATTTTTAAGTTGAAACGTTTGTATGTTAATACTTTACGTTAATTAATTGAAAAAGATTTTTTTAATTAATGAAAAAGTTCATCAAGGTCTTTAAGTACCTAGTTATTACCTAACAAAATATGCTACTTTTTTGGGGATTATCAAATATTTTTTTCCAGCTCTCGGCGGAGCGGGAGAGAGTGTCAGACTGTTACCGACTAAAACCCACCCATGTTCCTTCTTTTGCCCTTTATGTTCCGAGGCCGCGATACGTCTTTCGATCAACCTTAAATCAATCAACTGAATAAAATAACCTTAAGATCAACGGCCCTGTTGGTCTAGTGGTTAGTGGCCCTGACTACTGAGCCGGAGATCGTGGGTTCGATTCCCACCCAGGACAAACTTTGTGTGATGAGCATGATTGTTTGTTCTGTGTCTGGGTGTGATTTATCTATAATATGTATATATTTATAAATTATATAAGTATGTATATCGGTTGTTTGGTTACCATAACTCAAGCTCTGCTTAGCTTGGGATCAGATAGCCGTGTGTGAGTTGTCCCAAGATATTTATTATTTATTTATTATCAACCTTTGGGTTGCGTGGAACATATTGCAGGGGGTCACCCAAGTCACTTTGATGTGGGCAATTGTAGATCTTTTTTACAGTTACTGCTAGCCTGCATCATCCTACTGCTAGGCAACTGCCTCTCCTCCGCTACAAGTTAGTAGGATTTAGGGCTAATTTGGACCCCTGGTTTTATCTAGCCTAAGACCAATTTTCATAGGACGAAATCATTTTAAAAATTCTCAGTATTCATGAATCATAAATCTGTATGATTTAATAAATCATTTAATTTGAATTGCCAACTTCAAGGAAATTCGAGTTGTTTATCCAACTGTTAGGTTATGTCCTGAAACCAAGTGGACAGGTAAATCGTAATAAAACCAGCTTAAATCATTACGCAATTAATTATGCAAGAAGTACTTACGTGATGCAAACTGAGAATATTCGTTTACCTTGTTAATTTTTCTAAATTATTATAATAATCTGACCCATTTTGACGTAAGATGCGGAGTACTATCCTACCATCCTACTATTTATAATATTACTGGCTGTGCCTAGCTGAGGAACTGAACAGGCTGAGGAGCTGAAAGGAGCTGAGCAGCGGTTACCCGCTGTTCAGCTCCTTTTCTAGAGCTAACCGAGAAGGGTATGAAAAATTTGTAATAGCAATGCTAAGTTTTTCCTTATCTTCCCTCTTTCTCCCTCATTTCTCACTTTTTTTTTAAGTAAGCCTATGTCCGTTTCCAGGGTCCCAACTATCTCTGTACCAAACAGACGTAACAAACAAACTCACTTTCGCTTTTATAATATTAGTTATGATACGAGAGGACGAGATCGTATGAGACGATTCGTAGTAAAATATCTCACGTCAATGTATTTAAATAAATTTCAACCCTTCGTCCGCCGCGTGATTAATCATGTCTATGTATCAGTAGGTAAACTGTTTCTTGTAACACGTGTGTGAATCCACACACATGACTCCACACGTGACAACTATTAAGACACAATAAACAATTATTATTGCACCATATGTAATAATATATTAATTATGCACCGATTGCTAATATGCAATTATAGATAGACATTATTTCCCTGTTTATGTTATGATATGATGTTGAATCATTTAATGTAGAATGTGAGGATGAAAACTGATATACTATATACTGATGTGTTATGAAATATGAGCTGAGAGTAAGCATGGGTAACTCTGGACGCTTCTATATCTTCGGATATTTATCCCAAAGCGAATACGTATCAACTCCTTTCCTTGCATAAAAATTAAAGTATCCGTTAACTCCGACCAAACTGAATGTAGGCACCAATGCTTATTGGTGCCTACATTCAGTTTGGTAAATTAAATTATTTTTCCAAATTAATAATTGATTTATAAATACGTCTATCAAATGTTTTAATTTGATGTAGCCTTAAGTCTAAGAGTTAAGTCGGTTGAGTATGTAGGTAAATCAATTGTTATGATTAACTATTTCGCGGATCTATTCATAGATAACCGATTTTTTAATTGGATATACGTGGGCCATGCCTAACTGAAACAACATTTTTGAGTTTCTAGGTAAATCTATTATTATGATTTAAACTTACAAAAAGTCTACGTAATTCTGCGTAAGATTTGAACTCACGGCTAATTGTTTCACATGTCCATCAGAACCCGTATAACCGCTATTACGCGAATCCATTCATACATATCCGATCTTTTAATCGGATATACCTAACTGAGTAGGTACGTTTGATTAAATTGGAATTAAAAAGGGGTTTTTTTTTCGGGTGGCAAATCATCCAATGACTACCCCCGCTCTGGGTGGAGCGGGGGGGCATGTCATACTTGTAGTGACTAAAACCCACCCATGTTCCTTCTATTGCCCTTTACGTTCCGAGGCCGCGGTATCTCTTTCGAACAACCCGCAACCCCGGCAGGCGGAGGCTCTGGCAAGCCCCTCTGATTAAATAGGGCTTTTATTAAGACTGGAGAAGTTAAAACTCTATCAGCGAAAATCGATAGGACGTAAAAGAAGTCGTAAATTTATTAAAATGTCATTATTATAGCTACCGAAGGTTTTATGATTAAAATCCTGTTGAACGTCGTTTTAGTAATACGAAACGGTTTGAAAGCGCTAATAAAGTAGTGATGAGACAAAAAGTTCTTAAAAAAACTCATTTATTTTAATTTCTGTTTTTTTTTTCGACACACCATATCTGGTTTGTATAAGAATGTACCACTTTTATTTAAATATATCTATTTAAAAAAAACAAACAGCATTTTTGTTTTTTTGCTTTTTCAACCATTTTCCTGGAAAACCAAGCCTATCCATATATTGTTGGTAAATTTAATACAAAATCATGCCGCAATAATAAATGTACATATATTTAATGTTTTTATTAAGAAACTAGCTTCTGCCCGCGGCTACGCTCGCTTAAAATTTGGGGTAACACAGCTCCCCTTTCCTGATTTGCAGGTACCTGCTACCTGTAGTTTTTGCCCTTGCGCCTTATTGAATGTAATAGCAAAGCTAAGTTTTCCCTTTTATTCCCTCGTTCTCCCTCATGTCCCCCTTTAAAAAAATAGCTTATTTCCGTATCCAGGGTCCCAACTATCTCTGCACCAAAATTCATCAAAATCGGTTTGGCCATTTAGGCGTGAAGACGTAACAAACAAACAAACTCACTTTCGCTTTTATTATAAATTAGTAAGGATATTTTAACGTGTTAGAATGAATAAACGTAAATAATATTATTTTTATGAACAATATACTCACGGGTTTATATAGCAGTTATATAACTGACTAGCTGTTCCACGCGGTTTCACCCACGCTGCTCAGCACCTGTTGGTCGTAGCGTGATGTTATATAGCCTATAGCCTTCCTCAAGAAAAGGACTATCCAACACTAAAAGAATTTTCCAATTCCAACCAGTAGTCCCTGAGATTAGCGCGTTCAAACAAACAAACAAACAAACTCTTCAGCTTTATAATATTAGTATAGATGTTATTCTCTAAGTCACGTGTACCTTTACATAAGCGTTGAAGGGTTGAACTGCCAAGGTCGGTCTTCAATAATTAGTGGCGAGCAAATTATTTTTTTATTGTGTACTTAAATCATTTTAATTCGTAATTTATTGTGTGTTTATTTTTTATCGTAATGTTTTGACAAAAAATAATTGCTATGTTTGTTTGTATGAGAAAAAATTATGGAATTTTGTAGATGATATTGATTCAGAAAATTCGTTTTATAAATGGTTTATATGTGTGTTTTTCGGATTCCCTTCCTCAAAAGAAGAAAGCTGAACCCTTAGAGGATCACTTTGTTGTCCAGCGAAAGTGTTTGTTTTTTACGTCTTCACGCCTAAATGGCCAAACCGATTTTGATGAATTTTGGTACAGAGATAGTTGGGACCCTGGAACGGAAATAGGCCAAAAAAAAGTGAGAGGCGGAGAAATAGGGAAGAAAAGGGGAAAAAAATATTTTTTTTCGATCATCACGCGGACGAAGTCGCGGGCGGAAGCTAGTAAATAATAAATAGATACACCGCGTTCCAAGCTGTTTTATTTAAACTTAAAATAACCACAACTTCTTTGACGAAAAATCATTGTAAATTGTCAAAATCAGTAGCTGAGCGATTGACTGCTGCGCTGCGCGTCGCGGGTTCGATTCCCGCACGGAACAAATATGTGTATGGCCTACAGTTAGTTGTTCCGGATGTGGCTGTTTGTGAACGTGAAATTAAATCTTTGTAAACGCACCTACGACACAGAAGAAATTCCTAGTGTGGGGGAAAGATTCTTTTAAAGAAAACAGACGAAACATTGTGGCAATATTGATTGCTATAACAAACTGGTATTGTAATTATTTTAGGAGATACCCACCTAATTTTCAATATAGATTATACCCTGATTTTCCCCATAGAACGCCCACAGGATGTTCTATACTTAGATTTAAACTACAGAGTACATAAAAGTACTTGAGCCTTCTACAAACGTAACGTCCTATATATAGAATCAACCAGAAAAAGACGAGAATTCTCACACAAACAAACTTTTTGTTGTGTAGTTTGAAAAGGGATCAGTTATTTTTGGCAATCAAGTTCTGGTACGCCGTAATGATACTTGGATTTCTATAATTGGATCGTTGAGTAATTAAACACGTGAATTGGTCACGTGTAGAGAGCTTAGCGTATTACCTCTTAAGGGTTACGTACCTCAAAAGGAAAAAAAATTAGAGGTGTCAAGGGACACCCGGATGGAACGAAGTTCTCGTCGCGAAACCACACTGTTTAATGCGAAAAAGACATGAAAATATCTGGCTTGCTTTCTATAAGAGAGAGAGAGAGAGAGACAGACAGACAGACAGAGAAACATGCGACGCCGCACAGCTTACAATAGCTTACTATAGCAAAAAGTGTCGTGACAACTTTTCGTAAGATTTTTTTCCGTCTAGCCCCCTTTCACAACGCGCGATAAGGAACTTCGTTCCAAAAAACGGATCCCTTATTGTATCACTTTGTTGCCTGTCTGTCTGTCTGTCAAGACTCTTTATCTCAAAAACTCGTAAAGGTATTGAGTTGAAATTCAAAAATCAACCCTCTAAGTCTACGCAGTCAAAAGATATGTTTGTTTATGTCGCAAGTTTATACGGAACACTTGGTGGGTGAGACTGACTCGCTCTTGGCTGTTTTTTTTTGTTTAATTGGATGGGAAGGGCGATCACGGCCAGCAATGGTTAAGGCCATGGTCCGGAGCAAGAGGGAATGGCAAGCATTCACCTCCATCTGCGAGGCAGTTATGTTAGTTAAGGCTGGGCGTTTTAGGGAGAGAATCCCAAACCAACACAGCCGCCGCGAAAGACGGTCTAGGTGTCGTCAAAGCCGCAAAACGACTCTTTGCTACCGTAGACGCAGGTCTGTGGAGCAATGGTTAGATCAGCGTCTGTCCGTCTAGCGGCGACATGCCATGTCGAAGGCGCGTTTGTGTTCCACTCGTCAGAGCCAGTACCTCCGGGCTTACGGGTTGTTCGAAAAAGATACTGCTCCGGAATACAACGAGTAAAAATTAACAGCGACATCAAACAAAATAGTGGAAATTTACTTTACTTCCGAAAGTCGGTGACTTTTGATGGTTACGTTAGTTTTTACTTTTTGTGATCCGGGGCCTCAAAAAAATTAACAAAAGAGAAAATATATAGTCATAGAGAAAAATATATAATTATATTGTAGACGTATATATGTAGATTCATAATTATGTGACCACCTCAAAAGTATAGCGTATTAAACACAAAAAGGATTTTGCAAATCGGTCCAGCCGTCTTTCAGTATTCGGTGAACATATGTACATAAAAAATAAGATTCCGACGAATTGAGAACCTCCTCCTTTTTTTAAGTCGGTTAAAAAGAAGGAACATGGATGGGTTTTAGTCAGTATATTAGGTCTGTCACATTTTTTTTAATAAAACGTATCTGCTATTTCGCGCCTTGTCGACCAATCGACCAATGAGCGCTGAGAAAAAACATCGCGGTAAAAGAGGCTTAAGTGAGAGAATATCCTCGAAGGAAGAATAATGAAACTAAATAAGTTTATTCTATCACAAAGGCATTACGTTAAATTAATATCATACGCAATTGTAGGGACGGCGTGGAAATAGGGATTTACCTCGTTTAGAAATAAACGCAATATAATGGAGTTATTATGATGTCATTTTAAGTTTTAGTTGTGTAATTATAAGGTTTCATTTGATGACTTATGTATTGTGGGTGTGTTTTCTTATGACGTAGATAAAGTTTGACGTCACGTTTTAATAAGTTGTTTTCTTTTGTTTTTTGTTGTGATAATTCTTGATTAGACGGAATGTAAGACTCTTTCCCCCGAATACTGAAACGTCACTCAAAATTTGAGGGCTGCTTAACATTTGAGCAGCTCCTAAACTTAGGATTTCGTATTGACAAACGTCACTTTTGAGTATCTGTTAAATTTAAGTGGTACTTAAATTTTGAGTGACGTTTCAGTATTCGGGGGTATATCTCTAAAACGTGTAAAGTTATCGAGTTGAAATTAAAACCATATGCTAAAATCTGTGGTCTCTTTTAGCCGTGAAAAGATTATCAGTTTTTTTACAAATAATTAAATAGTGATTTTTCATAAAATTAATAGGATTTACAAAAGAAATGTAAGAAAACTGACATCAAATATAAACTAAAAAGTTTTTTTTTGTTTTTATTTGACGTCATTTTTGTTACGTTAACAGTTTCTTGATAAAAATGAGTGTATGATGATTAGATATAAACTATACTATTAGATATATACGTCACGGTAATGACCTCAAACTAATTAGTGATGACTATGGGGAAGGCCACACACCAATTAATTATTATTTCGTGGTAAATGACTGCGTCAGATACGATTTAAATTGGTAAATTGTTAATTTTCCTGGAGATGTTATATTAAGATACTAGCTTTTGCCCGTGGCTTCGCTTGCGTTAAATTTGGGGTTACACAGTTCCTCTTTCCTGATTTACAGGTACCTGCTACCTGTAGTTTTTGCCCTTGCGCCTTATTTTTTGTAATAGCAATGCTAATTTTCCCCTTTTTTTCTTTCTCCCTCATATCTCAATCCTTTTTTTTTAAATACTACTTACTCTGTTTATTTTTTATAATATTAGTAAGGGTAGGTTGCACTAATAGTATTTTTTTGACGTTAGGATAAACTAAAGATATGAGTGATAGCATATAACTAGAATATACATTATTCATCGCCTTTAGTGTGGGACGCAACGTGCGTCGATACTCTTGCGCCATCCCTTTTCCCTAGCTCTTTGTGCTGCGCTGGCGCTGTTGCTGCGGCTGCAGAGAACCTCAAGCGGCGTAAATATAGTAACCTTATTGGGAACTATATTTTCGAGCCGTTTGGGGTTGAAACTCTGGGACCGTGGGGTCCTTGTGCTCACAGCCTTTTTAAGTAAATTTCACAACGTTTGGTTGACACTTCCCGTGACCCAAGGGCTGGCTTTTACTTTGGCCAGTGGCTAAGCGTTGCCATACAACGTGGCAAAGCGGCCAGTCTCTTGGGGACATCGCCAACTGACAGCGTTGAGGACGAATTTTTTGACGCTATTTTTTAATTTATTTGTAAGTTAAATGGTACATTTCATTTTTTAAACTTTATGTACCTACAATAGTTATCACTACTGTCAGTACATAGGTGGAGTTAATGCCGTAAAGCATCCTCTACCAGTCCTACCTTTTGGTTAAATTCGACAACATTTTGACAGCCGGTACAAACATAAAAAAAAATAAAAAAATACTTTCGAGAACTTCTATACTTATTATATACAGATAGTAATACACATAAAAAAAAACTAATATAGATATAAATAATTTTTTGTGTTAATTTGCTTTTATTTTTTTAATACCCAAAGGGTCACGTTCCAGAGCTTTATTGTTAAACTGTTTCACCTCAGATTTCCTTGAAAATCAACCAGTTAACGGTTATCGGGGTTAAATCGACCGACTTATCGTCGGTTAGCAACCCGGTCAGCTGACGGTTAATCACTTAACTACCGTTTACTAGCTAGATGAACGGGTTTGTTAAATTCTTTGCATGGAACTTATCGGGTTTACTGTACTTTTATGCCTTAGGTTTATAAATGTAAGGTTCAATCATTCTAAATGACAAACTTAACCACTACAACAATTGTACAACAACCATTATAATTATAATTTTTATGTGAATCAATTTTAATTCTTTTGTTATATTCATTTAATTTCTATATCTCTTTTTAAATTGACATTATGTTTTCTTTTCCCGATTTGTTATCATTTTAAAATAGTTTTCAATTTTCACCTCTATAAATATTTTTGTGTTAACACCTAGTTATATGTGCATGCTGTGGTCTCCTATAATTGAAGGAACACAGTTAATTTAACCCATAGTATGTGTTTTGTTTTATAATGTATCTGTGTATCCTTTGTTGGAGATCCAAATAAATAAATAAATAAACTTTAAGATAAACTTTATTTATTCAACTCAATACCTTCACACGTTCCCGAGATAAAGGGTCTTGGCAGACAGACAGACTGACAGACAGACGGACAACAAAATAATCCAATAAGGGTTCCGTTTCTTCCGCTGTCATACAACTGGATGTCTGACAGTCAGACAACTAGATGCTTAATTAATTAGGGTCATCAACAGCTTCTGAATACAAAATATCTTGAAAGAAAAAGAAATAACAGAGTATCCTTTTAAGCAAATATTGCCAACTACTTGAAGTATTACAGAACAATTCAACTACTTAATATAATGAAACAAAAGTATTAATTAAAACACAGAGCACGTGGCTATAAGAATAATTAAATAATAAACACGTGAATATGCTTGAACAACTGTTTAAAAAGACACACTGTAACGATACAAATTAATATATTCTGTGAATAATTAATTGAGATGAGATAATGTAACATAGAGGGTCTCGGGGTTATATAATAACAAGTGCTCGGGTCGATCTTTAGGTTAAGCCGCACTTACTAATGTATGTACTGTAATGAGGAGAGATAAAGCTAATGTGGCTAAAATAGTGATGGATCTGAATGTTGAAGGACGGAGAGCGAGAGGAAGGCAAAAGAAAAGATAGATGGATTGTGTAAGGAATGATTTGAAGGAGAAAGGAGTAAATGATGCCGTGACGTCTGAAAGGGAAGAATGCAAGAAGAAAATGTGTTATAAATAAAATGGGATGTGTTACAAATAGAATGGGACAGTGGCAGAAAAACGCTGATGATTATTTATGTACACACTGAATACAGTCATGAAGTCATGAAGAAAGGAGCGTAAATAAAAAGAGATGTAGACACAGTGTGTTAAATAAATAGAAAATAGAATACATAGAGACATTAAGCGAAAGAAAAATCTTCTTATTGGACAAATCGATTCCCCTCAGTCATGATGTTACCTACCTTAATTCATTTTTATCTATTAGTTTTTGGTGACATATTAAAAATATTATATTAAATAATTGTCTACCTATTGTCTTACACGACTATTGTATACCCGAAGGGCGGGATATAGCTGATCTATTTAATTATTTATGACCTGTATTATGTACAAACCTATGATTCACAATAAAGATGTTGAAATTGAATAATGACTTTAAATACACTATAAGAATATACTTACAAACATACAAGTACAAAGACAAATATATAAGAAAACATTGGCATATACTTATATACAATACAATATGTATTATACATATAAATCTTCCTCTTGAATCACCCTATCTATAACAAAAACTACATCTAAATCCGTTGCGCAGTTTTAAAGATCTAAGCATACACAAGGGGACACACAATCAGGCCTGTGGACGGTGAGCAATGGGTAGCTCGTAACCGTCGGTCTATTGACGACAGGCCGGCGACGCCGACGGCGCGCGCCTCAAGAGATGTCAGCAAAGCAGAGGGGCCTGCCAGGGTCAACGCCTGTCGGGGTTGCGGGTTGTTCGAAGGAGATACCGCGGCCCCGGAACGTAAAGGACAATAGAAGGAACATGGGTTGGTTTTAGTCTGTACAAGTCTGACACTCCCCCCCGCTCCGCCCAGAGAGAGGAAAGTTATTTGATAATTTCAAAAAAGGACACATAGTCGACTATATAGTGATTTCACATCCTTGAAAAGCAGTTTAAGACCTACACCAAATTTTAATGTCTAATTTATCTGTGGTGCCAATAATCGCGCAGTAAAAACCTTTATATAGTACTATACACAATTCATCTTAAATTTATGAGCCTTTGACATACGTATAGACATACAGATACACAGACAAACGGACCAGTAAGGTAAGGTTTTCATATTTTGCCATTTGCCAAAGGATCCTTAAAACTGCCGAATAAAATGAAGTTATATAATTTAGTTACGTAAAAAAACTTAATGGCGACCCTAGAGTTAAGTAAACGCACGTGTTTTTTCTTTTATGAACTAAACGTTTGTTTAATTTTGTCATTGTTTCTCTCAAGCGCGCGATTTGTAAGAAAACTCGTTTTCTAAAGACAACTCGCGAAATATTTGGCGGTTTTTTTCGAAGGGTTACGCGAAAACTTTATGTAAGTAAGAATTTTGTGAAAGGTCGATTGTTTTCATCGCTTATTGTTAAGGCTTTTAGCCCTTTTCCAAAGTTATGGAAAAGGTCAAATTTCTTTTTTTCTTACGGCACTATTAGAGCAGTGGTAGAACGACTGGTTGTTCGCAGCGTGACTCGGGTTCGATTTTCACGCGGAACAAATATTTACATTTTATTTTTTTCGAAGGAGCTCATCTCCAAATCCAAGTCGGGGTCGTTGCCAAATAATAGCAGCCGCTCAAGTCAATCTGTAGGTTAAGCCACGCTAGTCTATGTTGGGCTATGGATGGGTGACCACAGACCGATACCTTTTTTAGTGAATTATTAGTAGTTTTATTTATTTTTCAAGATTAAGTTAACAATTCATGACGTGGTTCCTTATTGCGAAACATCATTTTATGCTGGTTTTATTGAGAATACAATTTATCAAAAAGGATCCAAACCCATATTTTCTTGAATAATATTTGAAATATCAAATTAAACTTAGTAAATTTGATTTAAAGTTAAAATATAAATAGTTTTCCTTATAATTTCAATAAAACCAACAAATTTACAGCACTGCATCATAGAAGAATTCCGATGCAAACTTTAAAATTCAATATCTCAAAACTAGCTTAATGTGGATTGGATCCTTATCGTGTAACTACGTCCGATTGGCCACTGTGCGACGGAAGCACGTTTACCCGTTGGTCCCGGCTGTTATTTGTAGATCTTTGACAATTGTTATAGATAGTCAGAGTCCCGAAAGTCTAACAACCAGTCTTACCAAGGGGTATCGTACTATCCAGTAATTACTGGGCTGTGGAGGTCAGATAGGCAGTCACTCCATGGAAATTACTGGTATTCAGCTGCATCCGTTTAGACTGGAAGCCAACCCCAACATAGTCAAGAAAAGCCTAGAAAGATGATATCTTTATTTCGTCCGCAAAATCCGTTTGATATTTTTTTTTGCGTATGAGTAATATTCAAATAACAACCCCCGCTCTGGGTGGAGTGGAGAGGAGTATCACACTTGTACTGACTAAAACCCACCCATATTCTTTTTATGATGCCCTTTATGTTCCGGGGCCGCAGTATCTCTTTCGAACAACCCGCAACCCCGGCATTTAGAGGTAATTTCGCTCAACACCCTTTTCAAAACCTAGTCCGACCTACATAGTTGTAACCTAAGTTTTTCCAGCACAGTACATAAGTTCTACTTAGTGGCCGTAATAAACGCAGCGGCAACGCAACGTCTGTTGCAACCACGCAAGGTTGTTCACTTGCGACATCCCTCGTGAATGCATCGTAGGGACCTTGTACACGCGGTTGGTTTGTCGCTGCGTTTTTTGCATAGCTGTGGACTGTTCTCAAAGGATATTTTAGTTTTTTTTTTGGGTAAAACATCAACATGAGCTAGCAGTGGCGTAAATAAAACGCATTCAAATTAATATTTGTAGGTAGGTTTTTGCGTGTTTGTTTATTTTCTTTACCCCCGAATACTGAAACGTCACTCAAAATTTAAGTACCACTTAAATTTAACAGATACTCAGAAGTGACGTTTGACAATACAAAATCTAAAGTTTAAGAGCTGCTCAAATGTTAAGCAGGCCTCAAATTTTAAGTGACGTTTCAGTATTCGGGAGTAAGTGTGATAAAATTAATTATTTTCTTGGTAAGTCTGAGCGAAGAGTGTTCTTTAAAATCAGGTTCTCAAATTGTTTACTCAAACAATGGATAATTTATTTTTTAAATTGCTTTATTTCTATGTACATACATGTTTTTTACAATCTAAAAACAGTCATTAACTAATAATAAAAATATGTACAAGTATAAAAATGGTAAAACAACTACAGGGCGTCAAAAATTTGTCCGCTTTGCTAACAGGAAAAGTGCCCAGAGGGCTGGCAGCATTATCGCATTAGAAGGCAATGCTATTTTTGTCCAAACAAAAGCTAGTGTTCTGGTCACGTGAAAAATCGATCAACCGCTTGGCAATATCTATAAAGCTATGTGGATACTCGAACCCCATGGCCTAAGTGTTCCAACTACAAACTGCTTTTTTCAAATTAACTTTGTTTATTTCGAAAAAATGATTGATATTCCTAGGACCAATCGTACAAATTGTGGACAAGTAAATTAAGGGCATTGTTAGAAATTAAATATACCTACTGCAAGGTCTCTTTTACAACCAAACTAGCTTAAATTTTGTCGAAATTCTAGCTCACTTGATTAATTTAAAAAAAAACACCTCTGACTTTTCTAAGCGACCGCAGTTGCACCACGTATGTCTTTTTATTTTAAACGTGGCAATTGTGTTTCTAGCGATTGCTGTATCCTTGTGTATATGTTCCCTTATCTTACTACAAACTAACGCTTACATTTCTAAAACATTATAACAAACCTTAACAAACCAAACATAAGGTCCAAAATTAATAAAATATTAAATTTAAACGAAAAGGTAGTTATTTTGTATAGTTTTAGTTAGCAATGTTAATAACACAACCCGTTTGATTACAGAGACAGATTACAGAAAAGATATATTTATGTTCAATTTAATAGTTTGAGTATTACTAATACTTTAACCTGTTTGTTCGATATCGAAAGTTTACTGTTAGTCTAGATTTAGATTCAATGTTTTGAACAGGTGTAAGCCACAATATTATTTGGTACTGCATAGTTTTGAAAGGCGCGTTAGAAAACATGTTTAACCGAAGCTGTCTGAAATCATGGTTCAGATACCCTACTATGACTTCTTAAAGCAATTCTTATTCCGCTGAGGGAAAGAGACAGAGCTATACAGGGTGTCTAGCACCATCTCTTTCACTCAGTGGAATAAGAATTGCTATAAGATGTCATAGTAGCCCTTCAGATCAATATTAACACGAATTAGGACAAGGTAGTGAAATATTAGGTACTAGCTGGCGCCCGCAGCTTCGCCGGCGTGTTAAAAAAAAGAAGTATCCTATCTGTTATTCCAGACTCTACCTCTATATTCTACCTCCGTGTAAAATTTTATCTAGATCCGTTAAGCCGTCTTGACGTGAAACAGTAAATAATAAATAAATATCTTGGGACAACTCACACACGGCTATCTGATCCCAAGCTAAGCAGAGCTTGTGTTATGGTAACCAGACAACTGATATACATACTTATATAATTTATAAATACATACATATTATAGATAAATCGCACCCAGACACAGAACAAACAATCATGCTCATCACACAAAGTTTGTCCTGGGTGGGAATCGAACCCACGACCTCCGGCTCAGCGGTCAGGGTCACTAACCACTGGACCAACAGGCCCGTCATAAACATCCATACATCCATCCGTCCATCCTCACAACGATTCGCATAAAAATAAGTAGGAATTCGCGAAGAAAGGCTGTAGATCTCGAAGACGCGTGGAGGTGTCGCGTTGCAATTATGTATGTTGTGGACCCTTGTGAAAAATCAACCCTCTAAGTCTACGCAGTCAAATGATAATATGGCCGTTTATGTCGCAAGTTTGTACGGAACCCTTGGTGCGCTATTAAGACTCACAATGACCGTTTTTTTTAAAGTTGTGGTTATATTTTAAGCCTTTAATATCTAACTATACTAAAGAGCTTCAATAATTTGATGGTGTCCGAATTATGAGTGAAAATACATTCAAACTAGCTGGCGCCCACAGATTCACCCGCGTGATATAAAAAGTATCCTTTGTGTTATTCCAGACTATAATCTACTTCTGTGCCAAATTTCATCAAGATCCGTTCAGCCGTTTTTACGTGAAAGAGTAACAAAACATCCATACATCCATGCTCACAAACATTTTATAATATTAGTAGGATTCAAATCAATCGAATCGTCATCAAGTCCTGTCAAAAAGCTAATTCTATGACAGCCACGGCCCAGTCCAATCATCATCATCATCATCAGGCTATATTAGTCCACTGCTAGACATAGCCCTCCCCTAATGAGCGCCATAGCGCCCTGTAGCTTGCCGCATCCAGCATCTGCCTGCAGTGTAATCCTTCGGGCACAAATTCAGACTCTTCAGCAGCTACTGAGAAATTCCTGATAAAAAACCCAATAACACTCACCCACCAGAGACCTGGGAATAGAACTCTGACCTCATGATCAGCAGCTGCACTTACAACTATTAGACCGACGAGGCAGTCTTAACTAAAATACTTACTTCTTTTGTATTCAATTAACTATTGACAAAATCAGCATAGAAATCGTGTCCCCCACAAAGGGCTGGCTCAACAGTTAACTATTGCACCAATAAATAAAATACGGTCAAGTGCGAGTCGGAATCGCGAGCGAAGGGTTCCGTAAAATGGTTGGAGACGCGTCATGGCGTCCTCAGCTACCACTTGACACAGGTCCTCACCGGACACGGAAGTTTCGGGAGGTTCTTCCACATAATCGGGCGGGAGGAAACGCCCGGGTGTCACCATTGTGACGATCGCCCGGAGGACACACACAGTGGCGGGTGGAAGTTATTTGATGATTTCCCACCCCAAAAGAAAAATAAGGCTTCCGTAGACTCTTGCGACATAAACGGCCATATTATCTTTTGACTGTGTAGATTTAGATGGTTGATTTTTCACAGCACAAAGGGACTTGAGTATATGTTTTTAATTTGAATTCGATACTTCCAGGCGTTTCCGAGATTCTTGAGAAAGTTACGGTTCCGTTTTTTTCCTTTTGAGGTGGTTAGGCTGGTTTTTAATAATAAAAATAAATTAATTTATTTCAGGCATCGAAGGCCCATACATACTATTCACAATTAATCTTAAAGTTATAAACTAATACATATATATATATTTTTTAGTGTTTGTTGTTAAAGTGCAGAGGAGCTCGTGGCTAAATAATAGTAGCCGCTCAGGTCGATCTTTAGGTTAAGCCGCGCTTGCCTAGGTTGGTCTATGGATGGGTGACCACCCGTTATATACCGAGTTTCCTCCGTGCCTCGGAAAGCACGTTAAGCCGTTGGTCCCGGCTGTCATTTGTAGATCTTTGACAGTCGTTACAGGTAGTCAGTGTTCCGAAAGTCTGACAACCAGTCTTACCAAGGGGTATAGTATTACCCAGTATTAACTGGGTTGTGGAGGTCAGATAGGCAGTCGCTCCATGTAAAATATTGATATTCAGCTGCATACGGTTAGACTGGAAGCCGACCCCAACATAGTTGGGAAAAGGCTAGGCAGATGATGTTTGTTGTTAAAGTGGCAACAAAAGAAATACATAATTTGTGTAAATTTCAATTGTCTAACTTTCACGGTTTGTGAGATACAGCTAAGTGACAGATGGACAGAGTCCAGTTTTACCTTTTCAATGCGGGACCCTAAAAAATATTCAAACAAAATAAAACATCTGTCCTTGAATACACTTTCCGGTGTAAAACCAACGAAATCGACTAACGTAATCGATACGAAATATCGAGTTGATCGTCTCGAAAATTGACAATCGATTTTGTAATAGTTGAGTTAAGTTGGTGTGTTAAGATTGAGTCATTTCAGTACCTATTGTTGACTAAAACGTTGGATTACATTATAGTTGCAAGGTCACAGTATTGCATTGTTTAGACGTGGAATCTGCTTAGTGAATGGTCCCAGGTTTGATTCTTAAGAGAAGTGAAAAGATTTTGTCTGACTTATTTGGGAACTATACTCATTTGGATAGTGGAAAATCAAGCTTATTTTATGGGAGCCCCCTTAAATATTTATTGGAATGAAACGGAAAAAATTAAGACCAAAATTTGTAACGACACTTTTTGCTATAGTTGTATTGTAAGCCATAATAAACCTTACCCGGTAATGTTTAGAAGATTCTAAACAGTACATTTCAACCATGAGAATAATTACCATCCAATTATCTAATACAAAATTACATTATAATTACAAAAACACAAATTTGATAGAACATAATCAACACAATAATATTCCGCCATACATTGCAACACTTGATGTAATTGCCAAGTGTAAAATTAGCGAAATATTTCGCTAATAGCAACACTGTCGTAACCATAGTTCCGTAGATATGTCAACACAAACATACATACATATACTATTACTTAATGTAAGCTAAATATACATATAAGTGGTATGATTGGTTCGACCAATGAAAGTGCACGTTTTTAATAAATTAATAAAATTTAATTGTCATGTTTTGTTAATTTTTATTTGAAAACAGAGCACACACAAGAATAAATGAATCTTTTGCAATCTTATCTAATATTTAAATTCTCGTGTCACAATTTTCGTTCCCATACTCCTCCGAAACGGCTGGACCGATTTGAACGAAATTTTGTGTACATATCGGGTAGGTCTGAGAATCGGCCAACATCTATTTTTCATACCCCTAAGTGAGCAGCGGGTGAAACCGCTGGGCACAGCTAGTACTTTTATATAATCTATTAACTGTCCTACGCGGTTTTACCCGCCTCTTTGGTTACTGCTCCGCTCCCATGGGTAATAGCATGATGTTATATAGCCCATATTATTCAGTGATAATTTGGCTTTCTAATGATGAAAAATATTTTAAAATCGGTTGTGTAGTTTTTGAATAAGATCGTAGCAAACACACAAACAAATTTTAGCTCTTTATAATATTACAGTCAGAATTAGGAATGTGGTCAGCACATTCGATCGTTGTAAATTTATTTATCAACAAAGCTTACCTAAAGCAACAATATAAACATACTAGCTTTTGCCCGCGGCTTCGCCCGCGTTAAATTCGGGGTAACACCTGTAGTTTTTGCCCTAGCGCCTTATTTATTGTAATAGCAATGCTAAATTTTCCCTTTTCTTCCCGCTTTCTCCCTCATTTTTCCCTCTTTTTAAATAGCCTATGTCCGTCTCCAAGGTCCCAACTATTCCAATATTCATCTCTGTACCAATATTCATCAAAATCGGTTTGGCCATTTAGGAACGAAGACGTAACAAACAAACAAACTCACTTTCGCTTTTATAATATTAGTAAGGAAGTAAGGATTCGGCGTGCAATAAGCTCGTGCCGATTGGCAAGCTACGGTTCTCGGGTTTCGAGATCCATCAACTAGGCCCACATCATTCTACCATCGCTGACTCATATTCAGTCTACTCAGCACAATTCTAGATGTATTTTTCCCTATTTCTTGTTTTTATTTCAGTCCAAGGGTTAAACCAACCACGCCTCATTTTCCAATAAGGTGACCTTTATTCATTCGTAATATACGTAATTCTTCCTAATATAGAGACCACACCACATTGTCATATTACCACATTGACCATATTTGTCATGACAGAGATCGGAGTAGGTATAATATGACCACTTTAAGCGTGCAGTTCAAGGTGGCGCTGGTTGTCAAGAAAATTTGTCATCGATATGTGAAACTTGGTACATTTATTTTAGTTCTTTGGATTTTCGCCTGCAAAGTTAAGTTGGTTTAAGTGAAGAGTTGATTTGACATGTGATAAAGCTATGAAATGGATCCAGCGCCACTGGATTAGTGTAGATGGAAAATCCAGTCATCATCTGCCTAGGCTTTTCCCAACTATGTTGGGATCGGCTTCCAGTCTAACCGGATGCAGCTGAATATCAGTATTGAACATGGAGCGACTGCCTATCTGACCTCCACAACCCAGTTAATACTGGGTAATACGATTCCCCTTGGTAAGACTAGTTGTCAGACTTTCGAAACACGACAGCCGGGACCAGCTTAACGTGCTTTCCGAGGCATGGAGGAAACTCGGTATGTAACGGGTGGTCACCAATCCACAGATCAACCTATGTAAGCGCGGCTTAACCTAAAGATCGACCCGAACGGCTACTATTATTTAGCCACGAGCACCAGAAAATCCAGTGTTGGATTAAATGTTGAACAGTAAACAGGCACTGTTGTTTTTTAGGATGCAGATTCGATCCGAAGAGATTGAAGAGATACCGCGGCTTCGCGATATAAAGGGTAAATGAAGGAACATGGGTGGGTTTAACACAGTACAATTATGACACTTGAAGTTATTTGATCACTACTCGCACGAAAAATACACTTTTATTTGTATCAAAAGTCGCACCATAATCTCGCGAACGAGCTCGAGACCTTCCGGAGTTATTTCATCACGAAGTTAGTTGACCTGTTGCATTTCCAGTGCGCGCAAGAAATGCTTGCTGACGCCGCCGCCGCCGCGCCGCGCGCTGTTGGGAGGCGTTGCAACATGTTCCATAATCTAATAATGTTTTGTGTGAAATATTTCGTGGTAATTATTTCGTTTTGTTTGGTTTATGATATTTATTACATGGGTCATGAAAGTTACGGGAAATTAATGGAGACGTTTTGCAGTTTATGAATGACCTTGAAGAAAACCATAAAGAAAAATTGCATAATAGACTTTTTACAGGAAAAGAAATTAATTTGTTTTTTTTTTTACATAATATTCTTTTCTTTAATTTTTGTTGTTCTTTTTAGGGTTGCGTACCGCAAAAGGGAAAAAAACAGAACCCTTATTGGATTACTTTGTTGTCCGTCTGTCTGACTGTCAAGATCATTTAGCTCGGGAACGCATGGAGGTATCGAATTGAAATTAAAACCATTTACTCTAGTTTTTAGCTTTAGTGTGTTGTAAAAAAAATCAACCCTCTAAGTCTACGTAGTCAAAGATTACTGTTTTGCCCTGTGCGAATTTAATAAAAAGATTTTCTTTCTCTATATGCTTAAAAAACAAAACAACCGATTTAATAAAGCTAGCATGTCAGAAGAAGTATTGGCGTACTTTGAAAAGCGTTTGAAAAAAAATAAGTACACAAACTTTTTCTTAATTTTTTTCATCTGAAATTCTACCATATACTAACTACATAAGATTCCTTTAATCCTGCACGCAATACAAGTTATGAAGGTTCTTACGCTGTATCTATTCCCGCACTAGTGTTAGAAACCGGCTACAAATATGGGTTACTGAGCCAATGGAACCTGTTTCCTGCGCTCGCGCAATATCTTAGTCTAAGCGCTTGTGGCCGTGGACTATGGGTTATTTAGCTTGCTGGGGATAGATTTGTAGAGGTTTTGAAATTTTTATCTATGGTTTTATTGTTCTTGTTTTTAAAATATAGTTTAATAGATTTGGGGTTTAGTTTTTTATTTGGTTGTCGTTACCAATTAGAGGACTGGAGTTGTTGTAATGATAACTAAAATAATTTTTAATATTTAAACAAAATATGAGCGGAAAGGAGTGTCAGATTTTTGCTGACCAAAACCCGTCCGCGGTATCTCTTTCGAACCCGTAACCTGGTAGGCAGAGGCCGTGGCAGGCTCCTCTACTTTGCTGACATCTCATTGAGGCGGGCGAGGATCACGAACGCGCCATCGACAGTAGACGGACGGACGGTGAGTCAACGGTGTCTCGCGACACTCGACGGAGCGTCTCCTATGGCGGCTGGGTTGGACCCACCTCCTTCACTAGCATAACTGCTTCGCGGAAGGAGATAAGGCTTCCTATAACCTCTTGCTCCGGACTATGGACTGAACCAGGGCGCTGCCACCGATCACTTTAACAAAGACACTGCTTGCGATTCCATGCTTAATATGGCCCCTTTCAGCTTGCTAATTCTGTAGTGTCTTGCAAGAGTAATACCAGTAATAATTTGGTAAGCATTAACTAGCGATGTCCTCAGTTTGCATCCTCATTAGTGTGTGTGGACATAACTTATTGACCTCAGACCGAATGCTAGGAACTACGTTTAATCAATGGCATGTTATTGCATTAGAATAAGCCCTAGGGCACACAGTGAAGACCTATGAAGACTGTTTTATGTTTCTGGAAGTAAAATAATCTGTTTTGTTTATCCCCGAAAAGATAAGCAGAGGTGAAAAGGAAGAAAGAAAAAAATATAAGACGCAATAACGACGAGCATTCAAAGTAACGAAAAAATAAATAAACATTAAAATATATAAAGCATCACAAATATTTTTATATTTATATGGAACGGAACAAAAAAATAAATAGCTGCATGCCGTGACTTCGACTAGTAGGTCACCCACACACACAGCATGACCTAATACCTACATTAACACATAAATTTTTAACCGACTTCAAAAAGGACCTCCTCCTTTTTGAAGTCGGTTAAAAATTTTGGTGTTCTCATGTCGTCGGAATTTTTCATTTTTTTGTATGTTCACCGATTACTCATTGACGCCTGGACCGATTTGTGAAATTCTTTATTTGTTTGGCAGGGGTATAATACACTTTTTTTTCTCTATGTCTATATGGATGATCTGCTAATATTTTAGTTACAATGGAAAATAAATACTTGATAAAAAATATGTGATAAAAAAACTTTTTGTAGTCGCTATCAAAAAAGTTAACGAAACCAACAAAAGTCACCGACTTCTGGAAGTAAAATTATTTTCCACTTTTTTTTTATGTCGGTATATTGGAAGTTATGTCCCATAAATAATAGGGAGCGAAACCTATTATTTCTTTGAGATTTGAGATACCTAGACATAAGATTTAAAAGTATCATTCTCTCTCGACAGAAGCTAACTTAAAAGAAAAATATTAATTCGCGACTTGAATAGATGCAGGTTAAATCAACTCGTATATATATACATACATGCATACTCAGGCTGGGTATGGTTTAGTTTCCAGGGTCAAAGCAAACATTCCTTTTAGTCCGTCTTTTAGATTATTGAAAAATAAGGGACACGGATTTTTTTATTTGTAAATTAGAATAAAAATTACAAAGATACATCCCTTTAGACTGGAAGTCGTCCCCAAAATGATTGAAAAAAGGCAGGCAGATGATGTCCATTTTAGCAGTAATTTTGACTGACTTGCTTCTAAGTCGAAAATCACCTCATTTTACATATTGATAGCAATGTCGCGTCACTTATTATTGCCCTTGGTCCGTATTCGTCCATTTTCACTTCAGTTAGAGATAGTGAGGTGTCCTGAAAGTGTTAAATTTACTGACATTGACGCCTACTGTTTTTTAGTTTTAAAATAATAGATGGTTATTGCGGAATTTTGCATGTATACAGGCTGGTTAGAAAATGAGAACATGAGCTTTGTATACAACCTGCCGGGGTTGCGGGTTGTTAGAAAGAGATACCGCGGCCCCGGAACGTAAAGGGCAATAGAAGGAACATGGATAGGTTTTAGTCAGTAAAAGTCTAATATGCCCCCCCGCTCCACCCAGAGCGGGAGAAGTCATTTGATGATTTACCACCCAAAAATAAGCGTGTAAACGAGCCCTTTGTGCACTCGTGAATTCTGTATTATTATTTGCTCTTGCGCAGTGTACTAGGTTTTAAATAACGGATCGTGTTCGAATCACAATAATGCGCTCCAAAACAAATGTAGCTGACGCGGCCCAAAGGGCTGCCCAACTCAAATGGGACTAGGCAAGACATGTCTGCCGCATCCGGACAAACTGTAGGGTTTTTTTGCTAAAATAGCAAAAAACTGGTGCCCAGACACTGTGAGGTGGGAATGAGATTCCTGGACGAATTAGATAGGTTCCATAAAAGCAGGAAGAAGGAAGCGCGTGTTCGTGAGAGGTGGGAGGAGTGGAGGGAGGCTTATAAAATTATATCGTTCTGGGAAGTTAAGTTTCAGCGATAGAGTTCAATATGACGTATTTATTCAAAACATTATGCTTATCATCAAAATACTCATAGGGTTATTTAAAGTATAGTTATTAATACATTTAAAATTAATAACTAAAAATAAAACTTTATAACTAATATAACTCCCAATATCGAATCTCCATAACTAAAACGTTATCCAGCACAAAAAAAATCACAAAGCGTCGAAAACAATATTTTTAAAAACTGTTATAAAAAAATGCGATTGCGATTTTCTAAACATTCATTACAAATTTAATCACCCTATATAAACAAAACAACACTTCACACTTTGACATTCTCCTATTCAAAAAAGCAGTGGTATTTGTTTAGTTAGTGTGGTCATGGCCTTATGTCCGATGTTGCAAACTATCCCGGGTGACAAGTTGCCACATATTGCCTTATGTACGTCTTATGTATTGCGTTATGTACACACTTGCAGGTTTGTGAATGTAATGTTAGGTATATTACCGCTTTTGTTGGTTAATCTGAAATGCTTTGAAGAGCTTTTGAAAGAAATTAAAATTTGGTTAGTCTTATAAGTCATCATATTTTTTCTGCCCTTGTCTAATTATATTTGTGGTCGGCGCAACACGTCTTTTTCTTCCATTCTCCCGTATCAGACGTCACGGCATCATTTACTCCATTCTCCTTCATATCATTCCTTACACAATCTATCCAACTTTCTTTTCCATCGTATTGAATTTATTAGGCGTTCCTTCCAAAGATTAGTTTTAAGTTCTTCAGGTAGTAATTAAATACAGCAACACAAACCAATTACAATTTCTTAACATATATCGAAACTAATGAAATAAATCTAGAAACTCCCCTATCAGACGTCACGTCATTTACTTCATTCTCCTTCATAGCATTCCTCTCGCTCTTCGTCCATCAACACTCAGATCCATCACTCTTTTAGTCACATGTAGTTAGTCGCATTAGTCTTATAAGTGCAACGTACAAATAAAATCAGATTTACAGTAATTATTGTCCAATAACATTTAATTGAACCCTAATTAAATCATTTTATTGACCGCCTGTCTCTCTGGTCAAGACCCTTTATCTCGGGGGCGCTTGGAGGTATCGAGTTAAAGATAACACCATATACTCAAGTCTATAGTCCCTTGGAGCTATTTTACAGCTCCAAGCTTTTGATTATTTTTAATCAATCCTCTAAGCCTATCCATTTAAAAGAAATGGCCGTCTCAAGTTTGTACGGGAGCCTCGGTGCGCGAGTTCAACTCAAATTTGGCCAGTTTTTTATACATAACAAACTTTGTTTGAACATAAAAACCCAATAATAATCCAGCCAAAAATGCACTGCTGAAAATAAGGAAAAGGGAAGCCTTAAGAGATCCTGAGAGTCGTAATCCACCACATGGAACCTATGATGAGTGCAGTTTCGTGGATGTAACATATCTCTTATATTCTTGTTTGAGGATATTTCGCCAGTGCCCTCACAGTGTTTTCCTTCACCCGCATCATCTCGCCTTTTCCCAACTATTTTAGGTCGGCTTCCAGTCTTACCGGAGGCACCTGAATAACAGTACCTATGACTGCTGTCTATCGCCTTCACAACCCAATTAATACTGGGTAAAACAATATCTTTTAGTTAGATTGGTTGTTCGATTTTTCGGATACTGACTATCTGTAACGACCGTAGAAGATGTAATGATGATAATCTTAACTTGAAGTTTGCTTAATGCATGATGGCAATTTCAGACATATAATGAATGATGTTTATTTTGCAAGTAGGTTTTCACAAACATTTTTACACGTCTTTTTTAAAAACTAGATGAGGCCGGTGTTTCGTACCCGACTACTCTGAAAAAAAAAACAGCCGAAACAAACTCATAGTCTCTTTTAAAGTTCAGACAAAAAATCTTGGTCAACTTACATGAGGACTATGCAGATTAGTGTCTAAAGTGGTCTTTTTAAGAAAGCACCACACAGATTGAGTGGACCTGTCCAGTCAGTGCAAGCATTTGTCAGTTATATGCACTTATGATACGTTTCGTAATCGTTGGTCTTTGAATCTTGTCTAAGGTTGTTATTAGAATGGACTCAATGCAACTTAGTTTACAAACGCCAACATGTCGCTTTTGTGGACAGAATCCATTTCACACCGGTTCCAGATTTTGATCTCACAATCTGAATCAATATAGACTTCCGCAAATCGATCCATCAAAGTCTGAACCACATTAACCTGTCACCACACTCCTGAACACCAACCAAAAACAAACAAAACACGAATCAAAAATAACCCTCCCAATTCTGCAGCGTTGCGCAATAACGATCAGAGACCGGTTACTCAATAGCGGTTACATAACGTTATAACGTTACAACGTTACAGATACCGCTCTTCACCTTGGTGACGTAACGTGTCAAGGTCTATAGACTTGGCGTGAAGAAATTGTTGCAGGCGTGTGATAGCGTTTTGTAATAGTATGGGAACGAGTTTCTGTGTGGACATTTTTCGGTGCATATTGTGTGTTTGTGACGTAAACTAAAGATTTGTGACATTCACCTGATTATACTTGACTTGTGGCTTAATAGATAAAAACCGCTTGGACCGATCGTTACGTTAAGCCGCGCTTGACCAAAATAGTCCGGGAATGGGTGACCACCTGTTTGACCCTTTCCATACCAAGTTTACTCTATGCCTCGGCTCCAAACCATTGGTTTCGGCTGTCATTTGTAGATCATTAACAGTCGTTTTAGGTAGTAGGTATCCCGAAAGTTTAACAACCAGTATTACAGAGAGATGTGTCCCCAACCAAGAGTATGTCGATACAAATTTGGATGCCGTCAAAGACCACTATTAAACGTTTGGTCCCGTGTAGTAAGTTACAATGATTGGACATGAGAAGGAGGAGAAGATTGGAGATGTGTAATCTCGAATCATGTCCAGTAATTGTAAATAGTTTTGGTCAGGAAATAAGTTTAGCGGAACATTCCTATGAATTTCTGGACAAGATTATTAATACGGCGATTAGGTTAGGTCCTAGGTTTTTTTCTGTAAATTAGCATGGAACGCTTGATTGTTAGGGAACAAAGCTAAAATCCTCTTCATAATTCAAGGGAATTTGATATTAACCAAGTGACATACTTTTGTGTAAACCTGTACTGTCCCACCGCGGGGTAAAAGCCTCACTCAATTCCTTAAAGAGCTCTTTTTCGTCCCTAATCGAACCAGCCCTCATTTTAAACGGCTTGTTTGACGGGCCTGTTGGTCTAGTGGTTAGTGGCCCTGACTGCTGAACTGGAGGTCGTGGATCCCTGACTGCTGAACCGGAGGTCGTGGGTTCGATTCCCACCCAGGACAAACTTTGTGTGATGAGCATGATTGTTTGTTCTGTGTCTGGGTGTGATTTATCTATAATAATGTATGTATTTATAAATTACATAAGTATGTATATCAGTTGTTTGGTTACCATAACACAAGCTCTGCTTAGCTTGGGATCAGATAGCCGTGTGTGAGCTGTCCCAAGATATTTATTTATTATTATTAAATCGTGTCAACGTCTCTTTCTAGGCCGTCTTTCGCGATGACTAAGTATATGGTAACAGATAGTTACCTAAAAAAATATGGTTTCCAAATGGTTATTGATACAATCGATTTCAACCACGAGCGGTTATGGTAGATACCATTACTAACAATTATGCTCATGTTATCCAACTTCCTTGCATAATTACTTATCTAACTGCTAACCAGAACAACTGATGTAACGGTCTTATATGAGGACCAAGGTCAACCATTTTGAACGATACTGGTTATTTCATTACTATATGGGTATGACATAAGGTTTTCTTTTGCCCGCTCTGGGCGGAGCGGGGGAGTATCAGACTTTTACTAAATAAACCCTATCTATGTTCCTTCTTTTGACCTTTGCTTGGCCGCGGTATCTCTTTCAAATAATCCCGACAGGCTGTGGTCCTGGCAGGCTCCTCTACTTTGCTGACATCTCTTTGAAGTGCGCGTGGAATTTTGCATAATCCTATTTGAGTGAGCACTTTCGTCCTAAATGGATCCCCTATGCAAAATTTGAAACTTCTAAAACTTTAAGTTTTTGAGATTTGCTGATGAGTGAGTTAGATTTACTCTTTTATAATAATTTCTAGAGTGGGGCAACGTTTACCAAAAAAAAAAAATATTTGGGGTTGCTTGGATTCGAAATAAATGCATCCTGGAGCCTGTAGATGTTACTCCAAATAGTTTAAGTTATACAGCATACAAATGCTGCTTCGCCAAATCCTTCATGGGTTTAACACATGCTTGACAAGCTACCGTCTGCTATCAAAGTAAGCTATCTAGATCAGTTTTTAATAAACTGATATGTTCATTAACACTACGCGCTAAAAACGAGATAAAAGGCAATGCATCAAAATCAAATCAATAAAAATAACGAGTTGACGTAAAGGGAAACATGACTCATATTTATCATGTTTGCTATATATCTGGAGGTTCCGATATTTCGGCACTAGCCAGTTGTTAGCTTGCTAGTACCGAAATATCGGGACTTATATATCACGGACTAACTAAGTTATACCAACTTGTAGAGATTGTTGATCACACCTCTCAACAACTATTAGGTGTAGACTCACCAAATTAAAGGCCATAAATTATAAATCTTTTCGAATGAGTAAATAAATGGATGTTATCAACCACATCCTCCACATTAACCATCACCCACAATGCAGTAATGTTATCCAACTCCCTTGCATCATGACTTATTCAACTGGTAACCAGACCAGCTGATGTAACGGACGCAAATGAGGACCAAGGTCAGACATTTGAAGGGTGTCTGGACAGTAAAGAACTGTAGGCCTACTATGACATCTTAAAGCAGAACTTATTCCACTGAGTGAAAGAGATGGTGCTAGACACCCTGTATAGCTCTGTCCCTTTCCCCCAGCGGAATAAGTTCTGCTTTAACACGTCATGGTAGGGTAGCTGGTGTAGCAATGAGAACCTGTTCTTGTTGATATGTTAATGGAGAAATTATTGTTTTGTACGTTTCTTTTTATGTTGTTACCGAGACAGTATTGTATAAATGAAAGTAAAGTTTGATTTTGTTGCTAAGGGAGCAGTCAGCTGATTTTAATAAAGGGTTGAAAGGTCGTGCAAAAAATGCTTGTGAATCAGGATTTTTTCTGTAGCAGCCGCGAAGTTTGGATTTCTACCTCGGCTGATGGCAATAAACGTTCCCTAGTGTATGGGACTTTTATATAACTAGCTTCCGGCTGCGACTTCGTCCGCGTGGCATAGTTACTTTGGGCTAACGCTAGCATTAATCGAAAAAAAAATATTCTTTCTCTCCTCTTTTTTCCCTTTTCCTCCCCCTTTTCTCACTTTGTATAGCCTATGTCCTTCTCCAAGGTCCCAACTATCTCTGTACTAAAATTCAATTCAAAATTGGTTTGGCCATTTAGGCGTGAAGACGTAACAAGCAAACAAACTTACTTTTGCTTTTATATTATTAAATTAAAAGTAAGGATTAGAACCCTACCTATTTGGCACATTTTTGCTTAACCTCTTGGCTATTACAGGCGTGATGTCTTGTCATCAATTATGTGATAAATAAAGTTCACATCCATTAATGATGGGCGTTACAGTCTCGATACAAATACCTATTACGATAACTTTACTATTAAGTAAGTTAGTATCAAGTTTATCGTTGACATCTGACCTACTTGGTTAAGTAACACTGCAATGCAACAAGCCCACTTAAGTTATTGGATGATTGACATTTAGGTGTTACTAAATTGATTCAGATAAGTTTTAAAAAGATTTGGCAAATCAAGTTGTGAGGACAAGAGCATTCTGTGCTGGTAAAATCTTTTTAGGGTTCTGTACCTCAAAAGTAAAAATACGGAACCTTTATTGGATCATTTTTTTTTGTCTGTCTCTCTGTCAAGACCCTTTATCCTGGGAACGCGTGAAGGTGTTGAGTGCAAATTAAAACCATTTACTCAACTCTACCAACCCTCTAAGTCTACGCAGTCAAAAGATATGGCTATTTCATCATATGAAAATCAAATGAAATGGTTTGCTAAGAATATTACGAAAATGTTAAATTTTATTGACGACTAAAACAAAAAAAAAAAATGAAAATTATTTTAAACAGCCAAGTGTGGAGATATTTTCAGTGAGCTTTTGGTGAGATAAATAGAGATGAAAGAAAAACTTGCGATTTGTATCATAGTAATCCCCTCTTTCTTTTTGATCACCCTGCCACATCATAGTGCACCACAAAGAGTAGATGATGTAATGGAGACTTAACTTTGTCACCGCAAAACAATACGCTTGTACTACTGAGAGGAATGTTATTTTAAATGTGTTTCTTTTTAATGTGCAAAAACTTGGATTTCTTGGATAGATTACTTGAATTCATTTAGCCTAGACTTATAGCACATACGTGCTGATGTGGTTCCTTTACCATGCTATAATTTTAAAATGTGGAAGTCTACATACTTGGCTGTACTAGAAGTCTCTAGGAAAACTTTTCAGCGTGGGATTCTGGGATCAATCTCTCCGCCGTGATCCATTAGTTTATTTTTCAGTAACAATGTTTTATTACGTAATCCGTGCCAAAACACTAAGATACTGGCGAAATGTGTAACCGTATCATTTAAACAAACATCGGATTTTTAATGAACTTTTTTTTTTTTTTTTCAAAACGTTTTCCTACACTAGGATTTCTCCTGTATTGTGGATACGATACAGCGTTTACAAACATTTAACCTCACATACACCAACAGCCAGTAAGCATTAGTCTCTCTTTACTATTTACTCCTGCCCAACGATGTCTCAACACCAACTGTCTTACATCACAGTAATCGTAGCTTTTATCTGTCAGATAGTAGTAACTATATGATGTAATAGTATTACTAACAGTTAATTGTGTGTCAAGGTTGGTCCATTGTTTGGTTTCGTTAGGAAACTGAGATAAGATTATATTTGTTAGTTTATAAATGTTTATTAATGACCCAATTTGTATGATGAGTCTATATGTACTATACAGTTTGTTCTACTGCAGTGCAAAGGCCCTTTCTCTAACAAAGCAGGCTTTGATCACCATGCTTGCTCAAAACGTGTTGGTGATTTCAGTTTAATATTAATAACTAGCTGTGTCTCGCGGTTTAACCCGCTTTTCAGGTCCCCTTCTGAAAAGTGTTACCGATATCAAAAAAAGATCACGACCGATTCTCAGACCTACCGACTATACTGTATACATATAAAATTTCTCAAAATTCGGTCAACCTGTTTCAGAGGAGTGTGGCAACGAAAATGTTAATATAAGATAATTCCAGGTTTGCTCATGGTGTTTTCCTTCAGCGATGCTTGTGATGTTAAAGGTAAACATAGAAACAACATATGAATTGAAAAAATTACCGTGTCAGCCAAGTTTTGTTCGAGCTTAGGAAAGCAAGTTAAGCTGTTGGTTTCGGCTGTCATTTGTTTATCTTTGACAGTCGTTACAGGTTACAGTGTCCCGAAAATCTGACAACCAGTCTTACCAAGGGGTAATTAGTAAAGGGGAAATACACCCAGTACTAATTGGGTTGTGGAGGTCAGAAAGGCAGGCGCTCCAAATGACGATCGATGCTAGAGTAGTTATGTATAATTGTGAGCACATAGCACAGTTTTTATTACTTACGATAAAATAAATAAAATGTGTGTATTCACAGGTGTGAAATATCTATAATTTCATTTCCTGAGTGAAACAAACAAACGTGGCCTTCGATTTTATTGTAAACAATGTTATTTGTTAAGTTTTTTTGTATTCAATGGACTCTGCTTGTTAGAATAATGATAATCCTACTATTATTATATAAATGAGAAAGTTTGTGAGTATGGATGTATGTTTGATCCTCTTTCACGAAAAAACTACTGAACGGATTTGATGAAATTTGGCACAGAGGTAGATTATAGTCTGGAATACCACATAGAATACTATTTTTATCATCACGCGGGCAAGGCCGCAGGGTGCATACATATACCTATATGCGAAAGTTTGGGAGGATTAATCTTTCACTAAAAAAACTACCAAACTCATTAAATTAATAATTAACGTGTAATTTAATGTTTTTGAATGTAACCTTAATTATTGTAGTTTGATTATTATTGGAGATATTTAATTTGATTCAAGATAATTTAATTTCATCTTATTTATATTGATCAAATTTAATTTAATTCAATTTATTTATTTTAAACTAATCTAATTTATTTTGTCTAATCTAATGTGTCTTTAATATGGATCGAGTTATCCGAAATAAATGAATTTTATTTTAATTATTTATTTATTTATTAAATCCAGTCCATTGGGTTACGGGAAGTATCAACTGAACGTTTTGAAATATCCATAAAATGGCTCTAATCGCAAAGGCGCAGGTCCTAGAGAATATTATGTATAGTTTTAATTTCAACTCGATACCTTCTTGCTTTCCCGAGGTAAAGGGTACAGACAGACAGACAGATAGATAGACAACAAAGTGTTTGTAACCACTATTTAGGTCCGTCTTCCAATTATAAGTCTAGTAATTACTGTTAATTTCCCCGTTTTTTTTTTTTTTTATATATTTATAAGTTTATTTCATATGTAAGCACATGTGTATTAGTAGGTATATGTATAAAAATACGTTTCCGAAAACTTTTTTATTTTATATAATTTTTGTACCCTATCACAATGTTGTCGTAATTTATTACCCAAAGGTTGACTGGTAGAGAATGCCTTATGGCATTAAGTCCGCCTATGTACCATTATTGTACATGAAGTTTAAATAAATAAATAATGTGTGTTCCGTTTTTTTTTTGGGGTACGAAACCTAGCCAAATACACAAGAACCGTAATGTACCTACAGACGCCTGCACATCAAGCTACTACAATCTGTCAGATTTATTTGATAGATTTTCGACTTTATTTCTAAAGTATAAGGTTCAAGGTTCATTGGGAAAAATTGACAGTTTCGGGTAGCTTGACCTGCAGGCGTTTGTACAAAGTCAAAAGTCAAAGTAATTTATTTGTCAAAAACATGGTGTTGAGGATTGTACCTAAAATAATGGAAAGTTTAACATGTTTCACCAGTACTAGTTACTAGGTATACAAATATTGGGTATGTCATAGAAAATCGGTAAAAACCGTCTACTGAAAAATATATAATAAAAATTAGAGGTGTCAAAGGACACCCGGATGGAACGAAGTTCCTAGAGAAATGAAAATATCTGGCTTGTTTTCTATAAGAGAGAGAGAGAGACAGACAGACAGACAGAGAAACATGCGACGCCGCACAGCTTACAATAGCTTACTATAGCAAAAAGTGTCGTGACAACTTTTCGTAAGAATATTTTCCGTCTAGCCCCCTTTCACAACGCGCGATAAGGAACTTCGTTCCAAATCCATTTACAACAAAAAATATAGTTATCAGCTAAAACTACTTAATACAGATTGCGATTGAAAAATACTATGTCATACACTTTACTCCTAATTGTTTTAAGATATTAAATTCATTGGCATTCTTACTTTTTCATTACAAACGAAAATATGTACCTACAGATAAATAAATCGCTTACAATACATGTAATTATTTCGCTATGACCTAATCTACGAACCTTGGATCGTGCATTAAAAACTGGGCCATCTGTGATGCAACCGTTTGCATCACGGTACCACAGATCGATCTGATGATTGACCCACATTTCAGTATACGTATATTATGAATTTATGATTCATAGTAATTATAACATAACATTATGACTGTCAACCCTTTAAGATTAGCAAGAGGTACAACCACATTATATCACCTATCCTATGGTACTTCTAATATTTAAAATTCTCGTGTCACAGTTTTCGTTCCCATACTCCTCCGAAACGGCTGGACCGATTCAAATGAAACTTTGTGTACATATCGGGTAGGTCTGAGAATCGGCCAACATCTATTTTTCATACCCCTAAGTGAGCAGCGGGTGAAACCGTTGGGCACAGCTAGTAATATTATAAATGCGAATGTTTGTAAGGATGGACGAATGTATGGATGTATGGATGTTTGTTACTCTTTCACAACAAAACAGCTGAACGGATTTTGATGTAATTTGGCACAGTGGTAGATTATAGTTTGAAATAAGATATCGGATACTTTTTTTTTTGATATCAAGCAGTCGAAGCTGCGGGCGCCAGCAGCTGTTATTTTTTTTTTGTATTCCCGTGTAATAGAGAGTGAGCCTATTGGGAACAGCCGGGAATTAATCCAGAATACGTGGATGTTACTGAGAAATCCCTAATGGAAATAACCCAATTACATTGGCGCCCGCGGCTTCGGCCGAGTGATGATCGAAAAAAAAATGTGTGTGTCAGCTCCGAAGCACAACTGGAGTACGAGTATCTAACCATACGCAAAAAGAGTTTATTCAACTGAAAAAAGATTAATATCATATGAAAGGGTAAATTCACAAATTAATGTTAAAATATAAATACATCGACACTGATAGAAACAAACAAGCCCAATAACATATAGTGTATAGTCGCCTATACAGCATACCATATGTACGTCTTAATACACTCACAGCTAAATTAGAAAGTTGCGCACTAAAGGTGCACACCAAAAACGTGACACGATTTTCGTTACTTTAGTAAGGTTTACCCCTCGGATTTTTCTCATACCGGGCGCCTTATATATGAAAATCGATTCTTAGGGAGTAAACTCCAAAAAAAGTATCCAATGTGTTATTCCAGACCATAATCTACCTCTATGCCCAATTTCGTCTTAAAAAAGGCAAAAATGCCACATATCTTTCTTGAATTTATTGTCAAATTAGTCAGTTTACACGCTCAACGCTTCTCGCTCTCTTACACACAAAACAAAACCTTGAAACCGCAGCCATAATGTCTTTATTCATAAAAAAAATATGTAGTAATAACTTCTATGTATTTGTAATCTACATACATAACTCTGTAATATCACCGTTGCAAATGGCACATTTGTGTAACCTAATTCGGTGTAACTGTGAATTGATTCATTTGAAAACCAACTTTGCTAGCTCAAACCTAGAGTTCGATTTCGTTTGCAATAAAATCAAGTTTTGGTTTGACGTTACGTAAGATTTTAAGGTCATAGCCGTTGCATAACTCCTCAACGAGCTGAACTAATATAAGATGAGCTCTTGCAGTGTACGCGAGCACCTGAATTTGTTCGATCTTTTGATGAATTGAAGGGGGGGTGGGAGACCAAGTTGGGTGGACAGATATTTGATTTGTGGTAGTTAATTTTAGAATGCTGGTTTCGAAATGGTAATGCTAGGATATTGGGTCTAGTTCTCATGATAATCAGTTGAGTTTAGCTACTACGAGATGTTCATGGCTAAATAAAAACTGCCGCTCGGGTCGATCTTGTTGTAACTTTAATGGGCTATATGCTTGTTAGTTTTATTCTAATTTACAAATAAAAAATATCTTGTCCCTTATTTTTGAATAATCTCAAAGACGGACTAATACTGTTTTTGGAAACTATCCTATATTACTTTTCCATAACTAACATGCTTGCAAAACAAATCGATGATAAAACCAAATGTTACTACCATCAATATTTCGCATACAATACCGACGCCGTTGTTTTGGCAATAAATGTCAGTTGCGTTGTTGATTGATCGTCTGCGCGGGCCCTCAGAGTCAATTGAGGGTAATCTGTTATTACCCGTATGTTCGCAGGTTAACTTTAACTACTAGTTATGCATATGAACTTTTAAGGTGCTATTTCAATAACTTACGGAATATCACATTGAAAGCTGAATTTCAGAAATAGCCAAACGTTCTTAAACAAGCATGGATAATATGGAGATTGTCGAGATGAAAATGGTGATTAATGTTCATGATTTCTTTGTATGACAAGAAGCTTGTGCTGTTGTATGACAGACCACAAACGGAACCGGTGTTGCAGATCATTCTAAACGCAGGCGGCAAGCAAAGGTAGCGGGTTGTTCGAAAGAGATACCGCGGCCCAAGGAACATGGATTGGTCTTAATCAGTAATAGTCTGACTTTCCCTCCCGTTCCACCCAGTGCGGGGAAGTTCAATGATGATTGCTATACATACAGACATAATAATATGTTTCAACCGCAATCTGTTTCAATTAGTTTTAATTTAAATGACATCCAAACTAATATTATAAATGCGAAAGTAGTTACTTTCGCATTTATAATATTAGTTTGGATGTGTTTGGATGTTTGGATGACAGACAGACAGAAAGACAGACAGTATATAACTATATACTGTCTGTCTTTCTGTCTGTCTGTCTTTTCTTCACGCCTAAACTACTGAACCGATTTGTGTGAAATTTGGTACAGACATAGTTTGGAACTTGAGAAAGGACATAGGATAGTTTTTATTACAAAAAATAAAAATAAAATATATTCCGGACTTACAGCGCCATCTATTGGTCAAAAGACATCGGCATCAATTCAGTACTATAAAATAAATGTTGAGCTGTTAATATGCTCCGTGCTACCAGAAGTCACTATTCCACGCGAACGAAGTCGCGAGCAAAAGCTAGTATCCAATATTTGTATACTTAGCACTGATGAAACAATGTTGAACTTTCCTTTATTGTATGTACCATCCTCAACACCATGTCGATGTCCATGACGGGCCTGTTGGTCTAGTGGTTAGTGGCCCTGACTGCTGAGCCGGAGGCCGTGGGTTCGATTCCCACCCAGGACAAACTTTGTGTGATGAGCATAATTGTTTGTTCTGTGTCTGGGTGTGTTTTATCTATAATATGTATGTATTTATAAATTATATAAGTATGTATATCAGTTGTCTGGTTACCATAACACAAGCTTTGCTTAGCTTGGCATCAGATAGCCGTGTGTGAGTTGTACCAAGATATTTATTTATAGATATTTATGTTTTTGATAAACAAATTACTTTGACTTTTCTTATGCCGATTTGAAAAAAAGCATGTCGCTGCGGTCTGCAGTGTCCGTCCGCCGTCGCTGTTAAAAATGTACCTTTATCGTTTACTAAATGATTGCAACAGCTGCTTTTGAGTAGTCTGATGTATCGATCGTTGACCTTTTCGCCTTACGTTTGCAGTTTTGCGTATTTCTGAAGCCAAGAAGTATTAATGTCCTAAAGTTCGAAGGGTACGTATGGTTGTTCTGTTCCGTTGGAATTACGGTTATGCAAATGTAGACTTCTGATTTTGCTGAGGGTTTTGTCAATACGTTGCCAATCTTGATACATTGCCATCGTGGTCACAAATAGGTAGTTATTTAACTGTATCGTCTTGGGTCTGTTCCATTGCCTGTTTATAAGTAGGTAGGCTTAAAGCAAGCAAGCGTAGGGCTCATAGCAAATTCTAAGGGGTCCTCTATCTACCAGAGAGGGTACATCCCAAACATATTTTGCGGTGTGCCCGAAGCTAACCTTCAAAATGAAGTAAACAATTATAGTTATTGTTGTGTAGCTGTTCAATACTATCGATCTATTTTTTTTTTAAATGAATTATTTATTTCTCTACAAATAAATAAAAACAGTACTTAAGATGTAACGAAGGTACAGGAATAATGTATTTTATTTGTGGGAGATTGGATTGATTGGATTCAGGTAACCAGGATCCCACAAAATATTTTTTTAGGAAAATATAACAAAAGTAGCGCCTAAAATTGCAATATCTCATATCATTGGTCGGTTATCCATTGTAACGGCAGGTGGTGGCTTGATAAGGTTCCCTCAAAAAAACAATTATCAAATGGAAGTGGGAAGAAGTGGTTTAGACCTGAGGGGCCAGTAGCAATGGCTACTCTTCCTGTTACTCCGGCACTTGCTTTGATGTATTGATGACTAGCTTTTGCCCGCGGCTTCGCTCGCGTTAAGTTCGGTAGCGCCTTATTGATTTGTAATAGCAACGCTAAGTTTTCCCTCTTTCTCCCTCATATCCCAGGTTTTTAGAAAAAAATAGCCTATGTCCGTCTCCTGGTTCCCAACTATCTCTGTACCAAAATTCATCAAAATCGGTTTAACAAACAAATAAACAAACAAACTCACTTTCGCTTTTATAATATTAGTAAGGAAGTAAGGATTTGATTGCGTATCGACCTGGAACTATTTAAGAGGATATCCTTCTTCCTACTAATACTATAATGCGAATGTTTGTGAAGATGGATGGATGTATGGATGTTTCTTACTCTTTCACGTCAAAACGGCTAAACGGATCTTGATGAAATTTGGCACAGAGGTGAATTATAGTCTGAAATAACTCATAGGATACTGTTTTTTCGAGTGCTCTTGCGGGTGAAAGCGGCACCAACTAGTTAGTCATAATTTCAGAAGTCACTTTAGTTCTAGTTCTAACCATTAACCTTACACATGGTTTCTTCATCTTGTCTTTGGTATAAGTCAATGACCTCTTATCAGCAGGTAATCTTAAGTCAGTCAATGGATCTGCTATCCATACAATCCGGCGCCATAGTTTACTGAACCAATTCTCAGTGTCATCCGTGTCGTGGCGAACCACTTGTTGTAGTGTGGCCAGGCTTAAGTGGGAATTGCGGATAAGGCAGAAGAATATAGATATAAAAGCTGATTCTTCTAACCTGACAGGTGTGTTGCTGGGGAGTTGGTTCCACCACTTTTTCTTACCAGCTAAAAAACTAGAAAGTGGCAAATCAATTTGAAGTGACAATCTCTTGATTCCGATTTTCCGATGTACCAAAAAAAAAATACTCTTTTAACAATAGTTGCATTTTTTTTCAAAGTTATCAACTGTCATTTTAAAACAAGACGTAATTTAGTAACGGTTTCTAAGGGTGTCGTTAGCAAATTTGGTTTAAATATTTTTGGCCCAAAATTCAGCTAAGCAAAGTCCGCTCGCCGATGCAGCCATAATATCCTCATCAAGGACATTGTCTGTGAATACATGCCGCATACACAATTGAGATCTGTAGAGATTGTCTTTGCTACGGCCGAAGTTTGTGTTTGGAGTCTATTTAGAGATTTCTAAGTCGGTCATAGCAGAGAATATCCATGTGGAAAGCTCTCAGACGGCTTAATTAAGCCATCAGATGGTTTAAGCAGTTCCTATCAGAGATCACATCTTTCTGTGGATGCGTTGCTCATCATCATTTTCCTGCCCTTGTCCCATTCTATTTGGGGACGGCGTAACACGTTTTCTTGTTGCATTCTCCCATATCAGACGTCACGGCATTATTTACTCCTTTCTCCTTCATATCATTCCTTACACAATCCATCCATCTTTTCTTTGACCTTCCTCTCGTTTTCGGTCCATCAACATTCAGATCCATCACTCTTTTAGTCACATGTGCTTCTGTGTACGCGTTGCTATTAGCTGGAATATTTAGATAACTAAGGAAGTAATGTTTGTTTAAAAACCGATTGTTAAACTTATCTCACTCCAAAATTAGCTGCAAAACGATTCAAATAACCATTACCATTCTAAAAACCACCCCCAACTTCTTAGCCGAAAGCATGGTCATCCTAGTAACACATACACACATATGCGCACGCGCAGTTCCCATAGTTAGATGCTTGTTACGAACGTTACCCGCACTTGTACCGTGACATAATCCGCTTACCCACTAACAGCCGGATGCGATGTAGGGTTGGCGCGACGGAAATTGACACGGAGTACAGCATCCGTGTTAAATTTATGTGTTTTATGTATAATTACTTATTTTAATTATTGTGTAATATGCATAATTACTATTGGGTACTGATGCGTTAAGTGTATGAATAAAATATGCAATGGTTGCTGTTGTGGATTAACGTATGGTTGATATTTTTAATCCTTATATGTATTAGAATGGAAGACGATAACGTTTTGCGCCGACTTCAAATAGAATAGGACAAGAGCAGGAAGATATTTAATGACGTTGATAGACTCCACTTTTTGCTTCTTTCTGCCATATTAACAAATATATTAAGTGTTTTTTTTTTCCCGATGGGAAATCATCAAATAACTTCCCCCGCTCCCAGAGCATGTCAGACTTTTAATGTCTTAAACCCATCCATTTTCTGTCTGGAACTTAAAGACTTATGATGATATAAAGAGACTTATGACCTCTGAACTTCATTAGGCTGTTCTTTCTTAGAGCAGTCGTGTACGAAACATCAGCATCATCTATTTGAAAAAAACGACATGGTTTTTTTTGGGCGGGAAATCATCAAATAACTTCCCCCGCTCTGGGTGGAGCGGAGGGGAGTGTCAGACTTTTACTGACTAAAACCCATCCATGTTCCTTCTATTGCCTTTTCCGTTCCGGGGCTGCGGTATCTCTTTCGAACAACCTGCAACCCCGGCAGGAGGACGGGTTTATAGAAACAAAATAAGCATAATTTACAATTTAATAATGCTTTAGGTGGCAGCCCTGTTACACAGCATCACAGGGATGTGCTGTGGATGCTAACCTACTGCAAACGTAACGGGACAGACACGCGAGGTAACTGTGGACCTGCCACACATTTGCACGCCATTCACTGTACCTTGAAATGTATTGAAACTGTTGTAATATGTGTTAAGTTGTGCCCGCTTATTATTAATTAGGAAACGAATCGTTTTTAATATAGATTGGGTGTTTTTTTAGTGCGTAATCTTTAGATTAATTTGTAGATTATGTAAATTTAGAAGAAATCAACAATTACAGATGGCCTTATTTTAGTTTTTGCCTCGCGTTTTGTGATTATATTGAAATTATCAGTTTTGTATTCATAGGGTAATTTTAAGCTCCGGTAACTATCAAGTGGGTGGCTAAAGTTTAATCATCGTTTTTGCTAAAACTTCAAGCTGACAGGCAGACAAAATTTAATTGCCATAAGTGATTCTGTTTCTATTCTTTTGTCTATACAAACGTTTTCAGAAATTGTGAGAACAAATAGATTTTCCAGACAAATAAAACTATTCTTAACTATCTATATATCCTAATATTATAAAAGCGAAAGTGAGTTTGTTTGTTACGTCTTCACGTCTAAATGGCTAAACCGATTTTGATGAATTTTGGTACAGAGATAGTTAAGACTCTGGATACGGACATAGGCAACTTTTTTATAAAAAGTGAGAAATGAGGTAGAAAGAGGGAAGAAAGGGGAAAACTTAGCTTTGCTATTACAATAAATAAGGCGCAAGGGCAAAAACTACTGGTAAGTCAGAAAAGGGGAACTGTGCTACCCCGAATTTAACGCGAGCAAAGCCGTGGGCAAAAGCTAGTTTCTAAATAAACATAATTGAGCATGTTTCATGATCTCTTCACAAACTTTAGCAAATCTTTTGTGAAATACGACTAAACATTGCGTCAGAAACGAACTTTGTCACAAGTTGAAGAATTAAGTCGTGTTTTTTACCTGCAAGTATTTGAGCTTTGGCAATAGCTTTGTTTGTTATGCAATAAGAACAATAAATTGATTACAATGATGACCTTGTCAACAAAAATACTCAGAAAAACAATAAAAAAAAAATCAAATAACATTCATGAGAATGTGTTTCGTAGTTTAAATGTTTTTGAGTTCAAACGAACGTCAGAAGAGGAGGAACGCCTGGAGAGTCTCCTGCTAAAAGCTGATCTTCAATAATACAACATCTTTGCTGCCTAGGCCTCTCCAAATTACGTTGAGGTCGGCTACCAGTCTAACTGGATACAGTTGAATGCCAGTATTTAGCCTTTCAAGGACAGCCATTATTTACGACAACTATCCGTCAAGCACCGCCGGGCGGGCTCTTATCGTGAGCGTAATCTGATTTTAAGACTTATCTTTACTACAAATACAGTTTTAAATCGGTCGGGGTTTGGTGACACAAATTTGTGCCAGCGGGGCTCAAAGGTTATACTTGTTTACTGGCTCTAGAGGTTAACCCAGTTGAACAGGAAAACGATACCCCTTGGTAAGACTGCTAACTCACAGGCAGACTCACAAATCATCATTACCAATGTCGTTACAACTTTTACCCCCTATCGCAACGCGTGATAAGGAAATTCGTTACAAAAATAAAATAGAAAATTGATATTTTTAAACATTTTCTATAAACTACCATACCGCCGCATCCACTCTATTCCAACACCCGGCAGAACATACCATGTCGCGTGCTGGCACACTACTCCACTTACAGCTATCGATAAACTGAGATAACGCCTTTTTACACGTTACGGGAACACGTCACATTGTAACCTATTGATTTGTTTTGAGACTTGACATTCGAATGAGTCTGGATTGTCGTCAATTAAATAAAATATGTTAGTAAGCCGTTCAAAATTAAAGAGTTTATTTGAAGATTTAGTTTAAAAATTTGGTTTACAATTAAGTAAGATAACTTAATATGTATTTTATAATTACTTGCCCTTGTTGTTTTTATAATGGCGAAGGACTTTCTTTTTGCGAATGGAAATTCATTAAATACTTCCGCGACCCTGGGCGGAGCGGGGGGAGTGTCAGACTTGTACTGACTAAAACCTACCCATGTTCCTTCTATTGCCCTTTATGTTCTTTAGCCGCGGTATCTCTTTCGAACAACCCGCAACCTCGGCAGGCGGTGGCCCTGGCAGGCCCTTCTGCAAGACTCTACCCTGAAGATCACTTCCAACACCAGATTATTAAATCTGGTGTTGCCACATAAACGATGGAGCACTTGACATTGTGTCTTGCCTCTGCTGTTGTTTGCACATCACAGGAGTTGGATGGACGCTACTGAAAGCGCCAATCTGATCGCCAAATATTGAGCTGACTCAAAAATAAAATAAGTAAATATTCCTTTAAGTTGCTAGATCATGTATGTGCTTTGTAATGCTAACGAAATATTCTTAGATTCACATTGAAATACAAGTGTTGTTCCACCTTTTTAAATTAATAGCTTTTTAAACTGTTGTGTTAAAAGTCATTAATCGTTTTGTATTCTTGAATACATTGTTAGCGAATTGATTATTATTTTATTAAGACAACGATAATATAATTTGAATAGTAATGTAGCAATAATTTTGTCATAATTACAAAATAAAAGTAAGTTAAACCAATTGTTTTTGTACGTGATTTTGTTTCAAGATGTTTGATTATTTTTTTTGGTAATTGTGTGTGCAATTTTCCTAAAACTGATTATTATTTGGTATAAAGGGTTAATTATTGGTAGCGGAAAATCATTCAAGTTTTGTACCTTTCTGGCAAAATGGTGTGTCTTCTTCTCACCCTGTTTTTGGCTTGTGTAAGTACTTATTCTTAATTTTGTATTACAACTCAATTTAATATATTTATTTACGGAGATCTTGATCTAACATTTAATATACATAATGACCTAAAACAAAAAACTGTTGTTAGTAACATAAAAAAACTTACACGAATACAATAGGCACTAATTCTAATATTTCGCCTCAGGGCAGGATAACAGTAACCCCTGACACTCATAAAGATCTCTGCGCCATACAGATAACCGATTCTTACCTTTTTTTTTCGGGTGGGATATCAGCCAATGACTTCCCCCGCTCTGGGCGGAGCGGGGGGGCATGTCAGACTTGTACTGACTAAAACCCACCCATGTTCCTTCTATTGCCCTTTACGTTCCGGGGCCGCGGTATCTCTTTCGAACAACCCGCAACCCCGGACCGATACCTACCTAGTCTAAGCTTTAAAGTGTAGAGGGTTTGCTACCTCAAGAAGAAAAAAAAACAGAACCTATATAGGTTCCTCACTTTGTTGTCCGTTTGTCTGTCTGTTATCTCGGAAACGCGTAAAGGTATTGAGTTGAAAATATATACTCAAAAAAACAACGGGGTTCCTTGCAGCTAAGAAAATCAACCCTCTAAGTCTAGGCAGTTAAAAGATATTAATTTATTTAACAATTTATGTACACACAGTAGACCAGACAGGAAAAAAAACGTATAAAATTTGAGTACAAAGGTACTTACTGCTTATTTTTACGAAATGTATTCTAGTGTGTGAAAAAGCAAGAGAAAAATACGTGTGTGTGCCTTAACCTATTATAACTAACATTTATAAGTAAATATTAATAAATACTTGTATAAATACATAATGCTTAAATATAATATATATGAGATACTAGCTGTTCCCCACGGTTTCACCAGCGCTGCTCAGCACCTGTTGGTCGTAGCGTGATGTTATATAGCCTATAGCCTTCCTCGAGAAATGGACTATCCATCACTAAAAGAATTTTCCAATTCCAACCAGTAGTCCCTGAGATTAACGCGTTCAAACAAACTCTTCAGCTTTATAATATTAGTATAGATGGTCGTTTACGTCGCTTTGTACGAAATCCTAGTTGAGTGTACTTGGCCGGTTTTTTTTTATTTAGCGATGCATGTTGTAAGGCATTTGCATAAGCTGTTATTTGTCGTATGCAGCGACAGGTACTTCCCCAGAAATAGTCTTTTATATTATGGACTAGCTGTTCTGCGCGGTTTGATCCAAGTCTTTGGTTACTGCCCCGCTCCCGTAGGTAGTAGCGTGATGTTATATAGCTTATGTTACTCAGTAATAATGTAGCTTTTTAGCGGTGAATGAATGTTTAAATAGGTGTAGTAGTTTTTGTGTTAAATATCGTAGCAATATGGTTTATGAACTTTATGTTAATCAAATTGACATTAATCTACTATAAAAATGGATGGCTGCTTTTAATATTATTAAACGCAGCTTTTTGAAAAGTAGGAATAAGTTTGCTCATTATATTAACAACGAGCTGGCGCCCGCGTGATTTCGAAAAAAGTATCTTAGGTGCTGTTCCAGACCTCTAATCTGATATCTGTGCCAAATTTAATCAAGATCCGTTCAGCCGTTTCGACGTGAAAGAGTGACAAACATCCATTCATTCTTCCTCACAAATATTCGCATTTATAATATTAGTAGGATAATCAGTAACACACAGAATAATCAGTTGTAGGATAATAGTTTTACACAATCGTTCTTTTGTAAGATTTTTTTTATATCTGAAAAAAACAATTGAATTAATTTATTTGCAGGCGGCAACCTTACAAGCATGTCCGGATCCAATAAACATCCTTTTTCAAAACTACGAAGGACCAATCATCTTGCATAAGGCGAACTGCGACAGCCAACAGCAGCGTTGCCAAGGCAATCAACAGTCGTGTTACTATGACAACCAACAGTGCGGTCACTATGGCAACCAATACAAACATGGCTGCTGTGACACCGAATGCAATTGTGTTTCTAAGCAGAGTTATGTCCCGTACGCGTATGGTTCCGTAGCAACAAATGTAGGATGTGGTTGCTGCCCGGTTGCTGAAACGCAACCGCTGGTTTATTGTGTATGTAATAAATATGGAAGTAATGGATATTCTGATTACTGTGTTGGAAGTCAAGGCTATCCAAATTATCAGAGCAAATATTCTGGTTGCTAGAAACAATTAAATTATTTATCTGTATTAACCCGCGACCATTTTCATATCTAGTATATATAGTAGTACCCGCTTGTAGCAGAGATACAGGTTGATAACACAATTAACTAACTACAGTACGGCCAACGAGAAGCGATACGAAAGGTCATTAACCTAAAGAACAACTGTGGCGTTGACAATCTAATATTTAGCTCTTTCCATCTTGTGCCTTTGTCGTAATGTCTCGTTCTCCCGGCAAAAACATGACAACGTTAAGACGGGTTCGCCAACATTCGGGCGGCCATTTTAGATGGGGTTTTAGCATGGGTTTTGTTTACATTTGGTATCGCTTTTCGTTGACCGTACTTATACATGACAAGCCCACCAACTTCCCGCCATTATGCTGACTGACAGTTGACATTAGTGACAGCCGGACTACTTGTGGTCGTGAGACAGTGTTTACATATCTATTAAAATATACTACATGTATTATTTTTAAATTACTAACTTTTTGCTTATACACTTTGATGGATTGTAAATTAGATAACTATTTGTGTCTCTAAATATTTTTAATCCTATTTTAGCACTAAATAAACTTTTGTTCTTTCCAATGAGTTTTTGATTTATTTACTTCACTTACGTGTGTATTAAAAAAAAACCGGACAAGTGCGATGGAATGAAAAGGTTGACTGGTAGAAAATGCCTATGCCATTAAGTCCGCCTCTGTACTTTGTGCTTGAAGTGTTAAATAAATAAATGGAATCGCTCACTAAGGGTTCCGTGCAAACTTGCGACATAAACGGCCATATCTTTTGACTGCGTAGACTTGGAAGGATAATTTTTTTCACAGCTCTTTTTTCCTGTTGAGTTACGAATAAATTGGGACAATATCAGAAGAATAAAGACAAGACCAAAACATATATATTAAACGAAACTTGAAGCATTCTTCCCATTAACGCATTGACGACAGGCTGTGTTGACGGCGCGTCGCCCACACAACCAACAGTCGAGGGGCAGTCGAGGCACGGGCGCGTTAGGTAAAGAAAATCTCGTTGCGGTGTGCCTCTTATGTGCCTGCACCTCAACTGCACCTCGACTGTTGATCTTGTGGGCGACGCGCCTAATGCGCCCGCGCCTCGACTGCGCCTCGACTGTTGGCCGCATGGGCGACGCGCCTTAGTGTTCCACGCGAGCCTCAAAGAGATGTCAGCAAAGAAGAGGGGCCTGCCAGAGCCACCGCCTGCTTAGTTTGTGTGTTTTTTTTTCGAAAGAGATATTGCGGTCCCGAAACACACATGTCTGACACACCCCTCTGCTCCGCCCGGACGGAAGAAGGAACGTAGGAAGTTATTTAATGATTTCGTATCCGCCAAAAAAGGCCCATTAACGTTAACAAGGAAATTAAAATCAGGATAGCAAATATTAAATATTTATGAAACCCATGCACCCAATTTTCGACACCGGGCACAACACTGAAATATATTCATAGATAATAATTTATTATCGTGCAATACAAAATGCATACATTTCGAAACACGTATAAATTGCCATGGCTGCGCCTGAGTCAGTCTGTGCGAAATCATTTGCAAAACCTTACCGTTTGCGCCATGATATCATAGAGTATGAAAATACAGAAAGTCAACTCTTAATATAATGGCATATGGATTTTAAAGATAGTTTTGTAATATATCCTCGAAGAGCTGCAGTTATTTATAGGCTATGGTTAAAACAACATTCTTGCCCCAGAGGGTCAAGTGACACTTCTGTTTTTATTTACTCTGTGGCATTACGCCATCTTAAAACTAATACGACCGTATGCATTTTTGAAATTTTTGCAGTATTTTTTCAATTTACTTAAAATATTTTAAGAGACTTTCCTAATATTCATATTATTGAAATACTTGACATTTTGTAAAAATGTTACAACCTCTATTTTAGGCAAATATTTTCTTTCGAAATTTATTTTTGTTTTATGTCTATTTGACACGATATTTCTGGTTATTGCTTTACTTTTGTTAGATTAATTGATTGTAGTTTAGAGTTGTTTTGAAATCACTATTAACTAATACGCAAATCGACGGTCACAGTACAGATTGTACAGACGCCTGCACATCAAACTACTACAATCTGTCAGATTTCTTTGATAGATTTTCGACTTTATTTCTAACGTATTAAGGTTCAAGGTTCATTGGGAAAAATTGACAGTTTCGGGTAACTTGACCAGCAGGCGTCTGTACGTAGGGACCGTCGAAATGTGTGCATGACATTATCTAATAACTTAACAAGTTGGTATCATATTGTCAAGCTGCACTATGGCGTCAACGACAGCTAAATATGTACATTTCTTAACAGTGAATATGCCATAATTAGTACAATCACCAAGCTTGTAAGCCAAATTGGATCCCCGCAAAAGTTACAGGTGGCAGGTACCTGCAAATCAGGAAGGGAGAACTGTGTTACCCCAAATTTAACGCGAGCAAACCCGCGGGCAAAAGCTAGTAAGGAACATGGGTGGGTTTGAGTCAGTACAAGTCTGATACTCCCCCCCGCTCCCAAGTTATTTGAGGATTACCCACGTGGAAAAACAAGCCTTGGTGTTTCACTGCCTCTTCTCTTGAAGCTGTAATAAAATCAACCCTCGAAGTCTACACACAGTCAAAATATTTCACCTTTTTTGTCGTTTGTACGGAACCCTCGGTGCGAAAGTCCGACTCGCACTTGCCAAGTTTTTTTTTTGTTTGAGTATGTTTTGCTTATTATAATAATACTAGCTGGCGCCCGTGGTTTCGCCCGCGTGTTATCGAGAAAAAAATGTATCTTCTGTGTTATTCCAGACTATAATCTACCATTGTGCCAAATTTCATCAAGATCCGTTCTCCCGTTTAGACATGAAAGAGTAACAAACATCCATACATCCTCACAAACATTCGCATTTAAAATATTAGTAGGATTGCCTTTCATTGCTGTTTAGACGCTATATCATAGTCTTTATATTTTAACAAGCCTTTATCCTTATTGTATACTTACTCCATCAAGATAATATTTCTAATACGAAGAATATCGTATGTTTACAAAGATAAAGGTAAATGCGGAAATTACCTTATCATTAAATAACTCGCAATTAATTAAAAACATGGCTTTTGTTTAGGTTTATATTAACTTATCTATTGCAACGACATTAGGTATAGATAAAGATCATACGATTGAAGATTGTATATATATATAAGACAACATTAGACGTGCTAGTTACATTTGCCTAAACTTTTCCCAACTATGCTAGGGTCAGCTTTCAGTCTAACCGAACGTCAGTTACATTTGGTTCGACTGACCAGTAAAACAAATATTTTACATGCAGTGACCTATCTGACCTCCACAACATCGTAAATGTGTCAGAAATGTTCAAATCATGTTAAAACTTCAGTTAGGTAGGTATTGTAAGAGGTTTTATTTAACCTAAGCAATGCTGGCTGATAGAGCATAGCGTTCGAATACTCATGTCGTTTTCAAACATCAAGATTAGGTTTTTCTCTCTGATGTGTAACATTTAAATGAATATGATTTAAACATTATAATTCTTAAACGATTATTTGCGCTTTATTTCAACCACACTCAACACGTACCTTCTACACGCTTACAGTATCTACCTAAACTTCGTCAGGACGGACTTGGACATCAAATCTTCTACAGTCTGTCAAGTTTAAGTGGACACCGGTTTTCCAGTTTTTTTTTTCATTTTTCAGTAAAATGATGCAGAAAATTGTTCAATAACACCAGTCTTCCACCTAAGTAGGTACCTATTATTTTTGATCAAGACATACAATGAACTTCTTTTGAATCCGATGAAATATACATCCAAACCTCTTTAGTTCTTGGAAGTCAATTAAATACATTTCTGACATTTCAAATCTTCCACACACACATCACATCAGAAAGAGCACGCAAAATAACAAAAAAAAGTATTCCAGGTTTACAAATTTGGGCTTAGTCTAGTATAGGAATTAGGTAAGATTAAACACTTAAGTATATAAGTGTGCGAACAACAGTAAGAATCTGTATAGAACATTTACGAGCCCTGCCTCTTAAACTCATGTTACTTAAGAGGCAGGCAACATTGAACATACAAAGCATCACTAATATTTAAAAATATATTTATAACAAAAAAAAATTGCTTGCACGCCGTGACTGCAACGAGTAGGTCACTCACGTTTAACGTACGGAAGTCAAAGTCAAAGTCAAAGGTTTTTATTTGTTAAACATAGGTGTAAAAGGTGTAAATGTAAAGTAGGTATCTCCATGTTTTGCCGTAAGCGGCGTACAAATATTAAACAAAATTAAAATTAAATTACAAAGGCGTTAGCAGCAATCTACCTTATAAATATATTTTTTTCTAAAAATAATAGCTTATTTAATAGTTATAGAAAAATCACCATTAATTATCATTGAGCTTGTATCGTCATCCAGATACTCTTTAATACTATAGTATGCCTTTTCAGTTAAATATTTGAATAAGGACTTTTTATAATCATTCAACTATTTTTTCTCTCTTATGGGCTTAGGTATTTTGTTGTATAGGAAAGGAATGGTGTCATACCCAGAAAACTTTTTGTGTAAAGTGCAGTGTTATGTGTATTGGCACAAATCTCATTATTTCGGCGTTTAGATTTCAGTGATTCGAATAGGTGTGGGTTACATTTTACAAACACTGCTGTCTCATAAATAACAAGACAGCATAATATATTTAAATACTAACAAAAAATTGCGCCAGTAATGTTTCCATAATCTACATTCTGCAGTTCCACAACACTACTCTATCCCCCCCCCCATCCATTCTAAATATATTTTCTCAGATAAAAACGACGTCTAGAATGAACCTATCTACAGAAACACGAGCCTCTTAACCGATATGAGGTAACTCTTACACAACACCTTCAAGGATAGAGCAGATAATAACAGAGTTATCTTCCATAATAGACCTGCAATTGGCACACAGTTAGACGCTAAGTCAACTGGTGGAGTAAAGCTGGATAACTACTTAGCTACTTCATATTATTTTATTGGAACATGAGATTTGATTTCATTTTGCAGATGTTTGGGAGTAGTTTAGGCTAGTTAGACGCCTGAAAGTCTGTGAAGCAATACTGACTTTCGTTTAGGCTGTAAGCCGAGCTCGACATAACACGGTGACAAAGAGGATGCACTTATTTTTGGTAAAAAAAATCGGCCATGAAAAAAACAGATGTGTAAGGACTTAGGAACAAAAAAACAAAATAGTGCTGCAATTTGACCACTTAATCTACTGGGGAAACCGATGAAATGAAGGATAACAAGTCCAGCAGTTGTTTGATTACGACATCAATTTAATGCCGCATATAGTTCATTAACCTTTTCAATACAACAAACATTAAACAGTCCAATAATCAGCATATAGGTTGCATTCCAAACCCCATTCAAAAAGTTAAACTGTCAATTTTGCGACAGCCATTTTGTTTTTCTTACGTTCGTTATTTAAAATCTCCCAATCCTATTCCCCGATACTAACGCCATCTAGTACAGAACTAATGTCAACATCCACAAGCTACATGAGGTAAGTCTTACGCAAGATATTCAAGGATAGTGCAGGCAAGCGTGGCGTTGCGTTGCGCAAGTCAAATGTCGAGTTAGGAAAGGAGTGGTGCCGTGTCAAGGCGCCTCTGAGTGGAAACAGAACGCCTTTCCATTTGTTGGGCAATGGGATCTAGCCTAAATGCCAGGCTAGGATGGAAATGGGGTAATTTGGGCAGGGTAGCAGGATTAGAACACTCGTTAAAACGACCGCATCTATTATTTTTTTTTGGGATACCTATCAGATAAGCAATGTTTAAGTGAATAGTCCAAAATTGATTGACATCTTATATTCGAATTTTCCCTGGACCATAGAGTAATATCCTAGAAAAACTTCCGTAGTCAAAAAAAAACTATAAGCTAATTTATGATAGACTCGCAGAGCGATTAAAATCACATCGCTCAATATTTCATCACTATTTCACGAATGCTACCATTTACACCTAATTAATAGATTTTTACATCATGCTAATAAATCAAATTGTTATTTTAATCAGTTAAGTTATTTATAGCACTGACATTGCTTGCAACGACGTTCCGAAGTAATTTGAATAAGAATGCAAATCTTCGTTTGTTTCAATGTTTTTCCTGGATTTTTGTTCCGATGTTTTTTCCGCTAAGCTGGTAGTGAAATTGTCATGATTTATTTTATTTCAAAATCAATTCAAGAGTAAATCGTGTAATATTATGGCTTTTATTGATGAAGTAAGGCGTAGAGTACCCAATTCTTTTAAGCAACATGATATTTCAATTGAAAATTAATTCCTTTCCCTGTGAATATTTTACTTTTCTATTTTTTTTTGTCTCATCATCATTTTTCTGTTTCCTTCTTTTATCCTTATTACAATTTATTCGGAATCGGTTCAACATGTCTTCTTCTCGATACTTCTCTATTAGATACTCGGTATCTGATCTGCTTCTTGCCATGTCTCCATTATTTTTCCTTAAATATTATCGTTGCAAACGGTACTGAATGATAAGGTCCTGGGTCACTAGGTCGGGAAAAGTCTTGTCAGGCTTACTCATCTAGATCTAGATAATCTAGATGAGCATTTCGGAAGTCCTACCAGCTTCCCTGTTTCCCCATGTTTATAATCCAGATATCTTTAACGTTCGAGTAAATCTATTTCTTATAGAGCTATAAGGAGATGGAGCACGCTTTGCTCCATCTTAGGTCACATTATCGCTTCGCTTCAGGCGAATTGCCTTCAAAGACAAGCACATTTAGTTCAAAAAGCAGCCAGACCCTATTTCTAAAATAGGCTGACCAAATTTGTTTAATCAAAGGCTATCGGAATTGGTTTCTACAAGTACACTAAGTGAGCGTACTATTGTCCAGCATCTGCCTAGCCTTTCAGTGTTTGCAAGCGTGATGTTATTTTCTAGAGTCCACCATCCTAGAATATATGAGGTAATATAACAAAAATAACTACTTTTATATTACGTTCAGAACACATCGCGTTATCAGGAAGTAACCTTGAGTGTTCGTCCTTACATCCTTTGTCAATGTAACAATCGTACGGCTATTTATAAACTGTGATTATCTCTGTATTATTGTAAAAGTACGTTTTTAGGGTTCCGTACCCCAAAACAAAATATTGGAACGCTTATTAGATCACTTTGTTTTTCGTCTGTCAAAAACCTTTATCTCGAGAACGCATGAAGGTATCGAGTTAAAATTCAAACCATATACTGAAGTATGTAGTTTAAAAGAGTGATGGATCTGAATGTTAGGACGGACAGCGAGAGGAAGGACAAAAAATCGATGGATGGATTTGTAAGGTATGATATGAAGGAGAACGGAGTAAATGATGCTGTGACGTCTGATACGGGAGAATGGAAGAAGAAAACGTGTTGCGCCGACCCCTAATAGGGCAGGAAAATGATGATGATACTGAAGTCTGAAGTCCCTTGGCGCTGGCGCTGTGAAAAAATCAACCATCTAGGCCTACACAGTCAAAAAATATGGCCTTTTATGCGAGTTTGTACATATACATATATGAGGTACGATTACTTTATAAGTAAGTGGTTTTGGTAAAGATAGTGAGATAGCTTTTGTGTTTCAGGGCCGCGGTATCTCTTTCGAAAAACCCGCAACCGCAGGTACTGGCAAGCCCTTCTGCTTTGCTGACATCTCTTTGAGGCGCGTGTGGAACATGAACTGTCGTCACTGGACGGACGGACGGTGACCTACCCGGGTTTCCGGGACTCGTCTCGCGACTCCGGAAACCCGGAGGGTCTCCCGCGGCGGCTGGGTTTTACCCTGAAGTGACCTACTTAAAATTGTAGTTTTAGTTTTTTTTATCTAGGGACGTAAAATGAAATCCGAAACAAAATGATAATTATAACAATGTTGTGAGTACTACACTATTATTAAAAACGTATTTTTAAACACTTTACAAGTGATAAACACGGCAGGATAATGCGCAGTGTCATAATAGTCGTCTAAATAAGGCGTTTCTAACTTCCTCATTGATAAATTGAATGCGGTATCGTTCAAATTGTGTAATACTGCCTTTGTTTGTTTAGATTGTAATGTTTGTATGATTATGTATTGAATCATGAATTTTCGTAATATTCACGGTGCCTAGAATTAGTCTAGAACATAGTCTTTTGCTACCAAAAGACTATGTTCTAGACTACTACCGAATGTTCTACCGACTATGTTCTAGAATGCTACCATTTTCTGAGTGTTTCTGAATAGTTTTAAATTAAAAACCTGGGTAAAAAGAGTGGGTGGATTGAGTCGAGTACGATTTTGGGAGGCAGAATTTAAAACTGCTGATCGCATCACCACCTGTCTAACCCTTTTCCAAATATATTCGGATCGCCTTTCAGTCTAACCAGATGCAGCTGGAAACCAGTATGTTTGACGGCACGGTTGGCGCAGTGGTTAAACGATTGGCTGCTACGCCGCGTGTCGCGGGCTCCATCCCAGCACGGAATAAATATTTTTGTGACCGACAGGTAGTTGTTTCGGGTCTGCCTGTTTGTGTATGTGAGTTTAAATGCACCCGCGCTACAGGAGAAACTCCCAGTTTGGGGCAACTTATTTTTTAAGCAAAATAAAAACATAGTTTCTATTTGATTTAATACGATACTCTTTGCTAAGACCTTTAACAAGAACGTGATCTAAGAAACTACTGGTGGAAAAACAAAATAAAAATTTGCCTGACCCAGGAATGGAACTGAGGACTTCATGCACATTTTGATTTTTTTTTAAGAAAAAAAAATATTTATTATCTTTGCCCGCTCTAACCGGAGCGGGAGTGAGTGTCAGACTTTTACTGACTAAAACCCATCCATGTTCCTTCTTTTGCCACGGTATCTATTTCGAAAAACTCGCAACCCCCGTCCTATGTGGCACCTTAAACTTGAATATTATACTAGTTTTGTCGGCACCATAACAAGGACAGCAGTTTACGACGCCACGATCTAATAGTAAAGATCTATGATCCAACAGTCTTCGTTAATTAACAATAGTTAACGGTTCTAGACATAAATTACACTAATATTATGAAGGCGAAAGTTTGTATGTGTGTGTTGGTACTAAGCTAGTTTTTATTTGGGACTAGCTTCCGCCCGCGATTTCGCCCGCGTGGCATAGTTACTTTGGGCTAACGCTGTCTTTAACTCGCGTGATGATCGAAATAAAATATCTTTCTCTCCCCTTTTGTTCCATCTTTCTTTCCCTTTTTTCACTTAAAAAATAGGCTATGTCCGTCTTCAGAGTCTCAACTATCTCTGTACCAAAATTCATCAAAATCAGTTTTGCCATTATGGCGTGAAGATGTAACAAACATACGAACTCATAATACTAGCTGCGCCCCACGGTTCCGCCCTCGTGATGATTAAAAAGTATCCTGTGTGTTATTCCAAACTTTAATCTACCTTGGTGCCAAATTTCATCAAAATCCGTTCTGTAGTTGTTTTCGTGAAAGAGGATCAAACATACAAGTAAGATATAGAGAAAATAGTAAGATTATATAGTAGGAAGTAGGATGGAGCGATTGCTTATCTGACCTCCATAACCCAGACTAACATAGGCTACTTTTGATCTCATTAAAATATTAAAATACGGTGTTTCCGTGAGATGATCAAATAACTCATTTTTTCTTACACCGCGGGTAACACCACGGGGCACTGCAAGTGTCTCATACAATTGTATGGAACTAGCCCCATTTGAGTGGCTAGTGATGTAACATCAAAGATCAATAAATCTTTGTTGTGAGACCGGCGCAGGCGCAGGCGTGCTGCAGTGCCCTTGATGCAGTGCGGCTATGTTGAGTAACGACGTGTTGTAGTGTGATGATGATTTTGTTTCCTGAAAATAAGCAGATAAGTGAGTATAAAGTTATAGACGGTTACAATTATGACGCGAGAATGGTTGCACCATGTTTTCAGAACGATAGCAATTCAGAACCGTACATTGAAAAAAATCAAAGGAAATCCTTACTAATATCATAAAAGCGAAAATGACTTTGTATGTTTGTTTGTTACGTCTTCACGCTAAAATGGCTGGTTTAGCCATTTTCATGAATTCTGGTACGGATAGTTGGGTTAGCGGTTGGTTACGAGTTAGCCTATATCCGTCTCCAGGGTGGAGACGGATATAGGCTAACTTAAAAAAAATAATTGAGAAATGATACAGAAAGAGGGAAGAAAAGGGAAAATTTAGCATTGCTATTACAATAATAAGGCGCAAGGGCAAAAACTATAGGTAGCAAGTACCTGCAAATCAGGAAAGGGGAACTGTGTTACCCCGAATTTAACGCGAATCAGCGGGCAAAAGCTAGTTAACAAATAGACCATCTATTCCATAAATTTTAACCGGGTAGGTCTTTGCAGTTTTTGTAAGAGACAGCTGTTTTTAGGGTTCCGTACTCAAAGGGTAAAACGGAATGTCTCAGGCTGCCACAGACCGTCTGTGGACGTTGAGCAATGTTAAAACGTTTTTCTTTTGGCGGTTCTAAAATTCCGTTATGAAGTTTTTCATCCATGAGCAACGGATAGCACACCGTCCGTCCGTCTAGTGCCGACGCCGTGTCTGTGTTCCACGCGCGCCTCAATAAGATGTCAGCAAAGCAGAGGGGCCTGTTAGGGCCACCGCATGCCAGGGTTACCAGTTGTTTGTAAGAGATACCATGGCAGCGGAACACAACGACAACCACCAGCATTCGAATAAAAAAAGAATCACCAAAACCGGTTCACCCAGACCAAGTTACCGAGGTTACCGAGAGGTAACAAACATAAAAAAACATAGTGTCGAATTGAGAACCTCCTCCTTTTTGAAATCGGTTAAAAATGATGATGTAACCAATCTCGTTTCAATATCGTCCCTCCGTATATCTACCGGGACATCCTACGTTTCATAACAATGTCGACTTGTTGCGTAACGCTGGGGAACGGTGGGAACAGCTCGGAACAAGCGTGAACGAGTGTGTTACATTACATCATATCAAATGTGGGTTGTAGGACAACAAGTTATATACATATATCCTATTGCACGGGCGTGTGTTGAGTTTCTAGTTAAGACGAGAAAATTTTAATCTTCACTAATATTATAAAAGCGAAAGTGAGTTTGTTTGTTACGTCTTCACACCTAAATAGCAAAACCGATTTTGATAAGTTTTGTTACGGAGATAGTTGGGATCCTGGTGACGTACATAGGCTATTTTTTTTAAAGTGATAAAAGAGGGAGAAATAATATATTACAATAAATAAGGAGCAAGGGTAAAAACTACAGGTAACAGGTACCTGTAAATCAGGAAAGTAGAACTGTGTTACCCCGAATTTAACGCGAGCAAATCCGCGGGCAAAAGCTAGTATTGTATTAGTCAAAGTTAAATAGGTTTTAGACAGTTATATAAAGTTCTAAGTATAAAATAAAGAAGAAAAGTGTAAAAAACAACACCTCAACCTAGTTAGTAAAGATGATAGTGGGAATATGTACAAAATTGGTAAAAACTCAAGGGATCCCACCAGATTGGCTATGCCTAGGTGTGGAATAGCATTTTGCCATAAAATACCAGTCGAATGGCAACAAAGATACTTTATAAGCTGCCGAAAGTATAAGAGAACTGACTGCTAATTTATTTAAAAAAATACTCAGAACATGGTTTATTGAAAACTAGCTTTCACCCGCACCTTCGCTCGCGTTAAATTCGGGGTAACACAGTTCCCATTGCGCCTTATTGATTTGTAATAGCAACGATAAGTTTTCCCTTTTCTTCCCTCTTTCTCTCTCACATCCCACTTTTTTTTTTAAATATAGCATATGTCCGTTTCCTGGTTCCCAGCTACCTCTGTACCAAAATTCATCAAAATCGGTAAAGCCATTAAAGCGTGAAGAGGTAACAAACAAACAAACTCACTTTCGCTTTTATAATATTAGTAAGGATTGTTTCTAAACTATTAATGAATTTATGAATCAAATGCACAGACATGAAAAATGAAAATTAATTAACATTGACATTCCTAATAATTTGTAATTTTATTTTGTTCATTTCTGTAATTTTAATAACTTTGACATGCCTGTAATCCAAAATTTCGAGCAAATTAATATATTTGTCATTAAATCAATAAGAAACGTGACACATCCAAAAATTTGTATGCTGAATATAGTAGGCGAAATATGAAGTACTGTGTCTATTGTATTTTAAAAGCTGTAAACACCATATTTCACGCAAATAAATGTTTTATTATTATTTATTTATTAAGGCAAGATATTTATTTGCTGAAACATGTGTACACATACATGCATGAATAGTACAAAAACGTTTATGCAGGGTAACAAAAAGAAACACTATGTTTTTCTTCACCGATGTCTGTGGTCTGTAATCTTATATAAACAGTTAGTTAAAGTGTTCATAAAATAGAAACTTGTCACCAAACTGTTTAGTAAAATCTGGTTCTTCTAACCTGACAGACAGATGTGTTGCTGGGGAGTTTGTTCTGCCACTTCTTCTTCCCAGCTAAAACACTAGGAAGTGGCGAAGGGCAGGGCGTTTTTGTGGGACTGTCTCTTGTAATGTAACGTTCAAAATGTGCTGATTATCAGCTTAATTTGAATAAATGACTTTTGATTTTGAAATAGCGAACTAATCAGAAAGTTAAATAAATGATTCACATACTTGTAATAATTGTTATCAATCAGGTGATGATTCCGATGACTCGTTTGGGTATTTATAAGAATCATATGTAATAATAATCTATATATAGCTTAGGATTTCCATAAATAAATATTCAATAATTATCTAGTATTATATTATCCTACTTCCTACTTATATATTATATATATAATATTATAAATGCGAATGTTTCTGAGGATGTGTGGATGTTTGTTACTGTTTCACGTCAAAACTGGTGAACGAATCTTGATGAAATTTGGCACAGAGGTAAATTATAGTCTGGTATAAGACATAGGATACTTTTTTTTCGATATCATCAGCTAGTATAATTATACTAGCTACAACGTGTGGGGCTAGTTTGTATAGTCACAATTTCACTAAAATCTATGTTATTAGTATTTAATTTTTAATTTATATTTTGATATTAGCCTATATATTTTTGACGCTACATTTTTTTATACAATGACGACCTGGTACCAGCGGTTTCATCCGCTGCTTGGCTTCTTTTCTGGAGAGGGCTATCCTTATCACTTAGGGGTATATAAATAGATTCTCAGACCCACCGAATATACATACCTATACAATTTCATAAAAATCGGTCAAGCCGTTTCGGAGAAGTCCCTAATGGCAACTGAAACTATGATTGATTATGATTGATATTTTTAAACAAGTTAATATTTTGTCATTTCAAATATTATTTAATTACATTACATTATTTATTCAAATAATAAATTTAAAAAATGTATTTTCGTTTATCCAGTACTTATATCACATGTAATTTTATATTTTACTAGCTGTTCTCCACGGTTTCACCCACGCTGCTCAGCACCTGTTGGTCGTAGCGTGATGTTATATAGCCTATAGCCTTCCTCAAAAAATGGACTATCCAACACTATAAGAATTATCCAATTCCAACCAGTAGTCCCTGGGATTAGCGCGTTCAAACAAACAAACAAACTCTTCAGCTTTATAATATTAGTATAGATTATGAAAACAATATTTCATTATTGACGTTCAAAAGTTCCTGTAATGTTCTCCCCGAAAAAAAAAATGGTTTAATTGAAATAAATGCTTTGAGTTTTGGTTTGACTTATAATCAACGAACTGTAATGGCCGATGTGGCTACTACATTGTTTTAATTTTATTTCAGTTTGGTTTAGTAAGCAATGGGGTTTAGTCAGAACAAACCCGACATTTTTTTTTAATGATTATTTGATGATTAACTATCCGCAAAAAAATGGTCTAATTGAAAACTTGCTTTGAGTTTGAGTTTGAATCGCATTCACTTTGACCGAACCTGAAATTGAACCCCAACTTTCTCGGGCAACGATCACTAGAGAAACGAGGCTGTTACAATTTAATTTGACGGGCCTGTTGGTCTAGTGGTTAGTGGCCCTGACTGCTGAGCCGGAGGTCGTGGGTTCGATTCCCACCCAGGACAAACTTTGTGTGATGAGCATGATTGTTTGTTCTGTGTCTGGGTGTGATTTATTTATAATATGTATGTATTTATAAATTATTTAAGCATGTATATCAGTTGTCTGGTTACCATAACACAATCTCTGCTTAGCTTTGGATCAGATAGCCGTGTGTGAGTTGTCCCAAGATATTTATTTATTAATTGCACTATATATTCTTTCCAACCTAAACAATCATATTCAAATATCAGTTAAACTAGTATTATTAACTAACTGCGTGCGAAAAACCTTGATTTAAATAGTTCTATTGCCGTTACATCACACGTTACGCAATGTCACAATCAAAATCAATCTGTGTGCGTGTATGTGTGTGTGCGTACATACGAAACTTGCGCGTACGCAGTATTGTTCTATTTGTTTGAGGTTTGAGTATAACTGTGGGTTTGGAGTTTGGGGATTGTTTTGAGTTACTTTGTGAGTGTGGAGTAATTTGTGAGGATATCAAGAATTTTCTAGGACATTGCCTTATTTCATGATAGGAAATCATCTAATAACTTCCCCCTCTCTGAGCGGAGAAAGGTGTCAGATATGTACTGATAAAACCCTCCCATATTCCTTCTTTTCATGTTACGGGGGTCTTGCGAAAAACCCGTAATCCCGGCAAGCGGTGGCCCTGGCAGGTCCCTCTGCTTTGGGACGTTGTCTTGAAGTATTATCTAATATATAAAATTCATCCATTCTATGCAATCCAAATCAAATCAATCAAATCAAATATTTCAAACAGACCATTACAGGCACTTTTGAATGTCAAGAAACAAAATGAGTCTACAGTCCCGGTCACAAGGCATAATAACTTGTGAAAGTACTGTAGTTGCCCATCCCAAAGCGTTGATCTCTATGGAGAAGAATGGGCAAGAAACTTCATGGATACTTTTTTAAATTATAATTAAGTATGCTAAAAGGTAACAATTTTTGTCTGAACTTTAAAAGAGACTATGACCTCTGAGTTTGTTTCGGCTGTTTCTTCTTAGTGTAGTCGGGAACGAAACACCGGCCTCATCTAATATTTTTTTAAAGTACGTTCGTACACAGAACCTCCTCCTTTTTTGAAGTCGGTTAAAAAATAAGAAGGAAGAGTGCAAAGTGATTCCAATGATGTTAACTCCAAACTTAACTTACTAGTGCGCCCATCGCCTTAGAATGAGACCTTACGGAACCATCCGTTTATCTGGTTGACACAGTAACCTAAGAATTACGATTATAGTAGGTATTTATGTCATTGAAATAACTAAAATAGTAAATAGTGGTATGCGTATACATAGGTAACAAGTTTGTTAAGGAGAAGCTCGTGGCTAAATAATAGCAGCCGTTCGGGTCGATCTTTAGGTTGAGCCGCACTTGCCTAGGTTTTTCTCTGGATGGGTGACCACCGAGTTTCCTCCGTGTGTCGGAAAGCACATTAATCTGTTGGTCCCGGCTGTCAATTGTAGATCTTTGACAGTCGTTACAGGTAGTCAGTGTCTCTAAAGTCCGACAATCAGTCTTATCAAGGGACTTCGTTTTACCCAGTACTAACTGGGTTGTGTAGGTCAGATAGGCAGTCGCTCCATGTAAAATACTGGTATTCAGCTGCATCCTGTAAGAATGGAAGCCGATCCTAATATAATTGGAAAAGGCTAGGCAGATGATACGTTATAAGTTTAGAATCATTTCGAGTTATGTTTGTAGATAGATAGATAGATAAATCCTTTTTGTAACGTTGCCTCACACTAGGAATTTTTCCTGTTTTGTGTGTGCGTTGACAAACATTTAACTAACACTCACATACATAAACAGACAGACCCGGAACAACAACATAATATCTGTAGGCCATACAAATATTTGTTCCGTGTGGGAATCGAACCCGCGACACGCAGCGTAGCAGTCGATCGCTCAGCCACTGCGCCAACCGTGCTGTCGAATCTTACTTCACAGTGTCATTGATAACGCCTTGTAAAGAATTTCCTCATAGTGTTAATGTTATTTATATAATTATCTGATAGCATGCTGATTCATTAAACGTGTGTGTAAAGATACATAAATAAATAATAAATAAAATAATAAATATCTTGGGACAACTCACACACGGCTATCTGATCCCAAGCTAAGCAGAGCTTGTGTTATGGTAACCAGACAACTGATATACATACTTATATAATTTATAAATACATACATATTATAGATAAATCACACCCAGACACAGAACAAACAATCATGCTCATCACACAAAGTTTGTCCTGAGTGGGAATCGAACCCACGACCTCCGGCTCAGCAGTCAGGGCCACTAACCACTAGACCAACAGGCCCGTCAAATGCAGTTAAGGCACAGCGTACACTGTTAAATGTTGATCATCATCTGCCTAGCCTTTTCTTAACTATGTAGGAGTCGCGGAGTCGGCTTCGAGTCTAGCCGGATGCAGCTGAATACCAGTTTTTTTTAAATATTTTTGGTAAAAATGCTTGTCACACTTTCGGGATCCTTAATATTTTTTTATTTAAAAAAAGCGTAGCCCCATACTAGGAATTTCTCCTGTATCGTGGGTACGATACAGAATGATATTACAAACATTTAAACTCACATACACAAACAGCCAGACCCGAAACAACTACCTGTAGGTCATACAAATATTTGTTCCTCGGGGATCCAATCCAAGGCACACGGAATCGCCAATCAACCACTGCGCCAACCGTGCCGTCAAACGATACTGACTATCTGTAACGACTGTCAAAGACCTACAAATGACAGCCGGGACACTCCCCGCTCCGCCTGGCGCGGGTGAATTTATTTGGTGATTTCCCATCCACAAAAAAAAATAGTAACGTATAGCATCCTTACTAATATTAAAAAGCGAAAGTGAGTTTGTTTGTTTGTTACCTCTTCACGCTTTAATGGCTAAACCGATTTTGATGAATTTTGGTACAGAGATAGTCGAGAACCAGGAGACGGACATAGGCTAATATTTTTTTGAAAAAAGTAGGTTTTGAGGGAGAAAGAGGGAAGAAAAGGGAAAACTTAGCGTTGCTATTACAAATCAATAAGGCGCAAGGGGAACTGTGTTACCCCGAATTTAACGCGAGCGAAGCCGCGGGCAAAAGCTAGTACCCTTATAAAGTGAGACCACCACCGACTCACCACCTTGACAGCATGTACTTGGGAATGGTCATAAATCTCGAGTTACCTTATAAGAAGCGTCATGCTTTCCTAGTGAATAAAGGCATAATGCCAAGTAATGCACGAAGTTCTTCCATCAATGATTCTGTTGTTATTTTTAAAATCATTCATCACAACAGCCGGAAGATGACCAATTCTGGACAAGCATTGTGTCACTATATTTTATACAAATATTATTTTTTGGTCTCTAAAAATTATTAAACGGTTGTCGTCGCCGCGGAAGGCCCAAAAACGCTGGAGTGACAATCTGCTACCCTACTATCCTATTCCACTGAGGGAAAGAGACAGAGCTATACAGGGTGTCTAGCACCATCTCTTTCCCTCAGTGGAATAAGTTCTGCTTTAGGACGTCATGGTAGGCCTACTGCACTCGTTCCTGCCGAGAAAGCTGAAAAGGGATGGGGGAGGTCCTTGCCCAGCTGTGGGACAAAATAGGATGTTATTATATAATATTAAACGCTCTTTGTTGAAAGCCACCTCATGCAGCTTCTGGTATACGGGTTAGTTAAAAAAATACCGCGGACCCGGAACAAAAAGAGCAAAAGAAGGATCATGAATGGGTTTTTGACTTGGTTTGATGACTGCTTCTGCTCTGGGCAGAACGGAAGTTAATGTCTGACTTGTACTGACGTTGGGGTAAACGTGTTCTTGAGTGGAGACCGCGACTCGGCAAGCGTAGTGTAGTACGCCCTCCGACCAGGTGGGATGACGATCTAAGAAAGACTGCAGGCAGATGCTGGATGCGGCAAGCTGAAGACAGGGCGCTATGGCGCTCATTAGGGGAGGGCTATGTCCAGCAGTGGACTAATATAGACTGATGATGATTGTACTGACTAAAACCCCTCTATGTTCCTTATGTTTCGGAGCTGCGGTATCGCTTTCGACCAACCCGCAACCTGTCAGTGGTGTCAAGCCTTTACTTTTCTGACATCTTTTTGAGTCGAGCATAGAACACGAACGCGTCATCCATACAACAACACTTGCTTACCTACTGTCCTAGCTTAAACACTTGTACAATCCTATGCACGTAGACTAGGCACACGGCCGCATGACCGCAGTAAGGTCAGGCGGAAATGCCGTGAGCTAATCGGAAGTAGGAGCACGTTGCAAGTACCCTTGCGTGCTAGTGATGTAATGAGTGTAAACAAAGCATGGTCTTAGTCATGTGTTCGAGAAGGTTATGTAAAAGGAAGAAGAAGTATTAGAATTTGTTCTGTGGCCGTGAGATAAAAATAGATAGATTTTCGTGACTTGAGGTTGATAAGAAATGTTTGTTTGCGTAGTGATGATAGGAATCATGAGGAACTTAAACTTAAGTAGATACGTCACTCCGGGGTTGCGGGTTGTTCGAAACAGATACCGCGGTCCCGGAACGTAAAGGGCAAAACAAGGAACATGGGTGTTTTAGTCAGTACAAGTTTAACACTTCCTCGCTTCGCCCAGACTAGGGGAGTTATTTGATGATATCCCATCAGCAAAAAAAGGGAATAATAAAAAAAAAAAAAATAATAAAATTTTTTTTTTTTATTCAAGTATAAGTAAAACTATGATTTACATTAATCGTCATAGAGGAAAATTAATTCTAACTATAATGTAGACCTGCCTGATCTAGGTTTATGAAAACCTGTGTTTCAGGCCATCAATTTACGTCATACATTTAAAAAGAGGACATTAGTAAATTTCTTAGTAGCTAACTTATAGAGAAGACATATTATTTTCAACGACTTAACAAGTAATTATTTAGGTATATAATATTAAATATTATGTTATTTTATCAAATGTAAGATATAATATTATGTTAAAATAAATTAACGAATAATGTTAAAGTAGATAGAGTAGATTAGGTAAACAGTGAGACTTTTATTAGAGTGTGTACATTCAGACTTTATTTTACAATTTCTAGTAGTTTTTCCGTGTCTGCATAATTGTGTTTTGCCAGGTATTCCTGAACTAGTAGATTACACCTATTATAACTTAAACTATAAATATTTAGTACTCTGTTAAACTGGTTATATAAGTAGGGTCCCAAAAATAAGTAAAAACGATTAGCAAAAGCATGTTTCGTCCGAAGGTTAGCACAAACCAAATCTTTTCTCCTCCTATCTGAGGGTACTGGGTTAAAATAAAGTTCAGTGTGTTGTAATAAGATTACGTTCAAAACAAACAATTGACGCACTGTTAGCACCTTGCATGCTATATACAGCTGATGTGTAGGAAATCTGAAAGGACGAAAAGTAGCAACCTTTAAAACTGCTCGTTGGGCGCGTTCTAGGGGCAGCAAAATTGATTTAGCGACACCACCCCAGGATGTTATGCAGTAGGTAATAATAGATTGACACAAAGCCAAATAAACCTGCCTAATTAATCGAAAATGGGCAATGTGACGTAAGTTTTTGAAAATGTAGATTAGTTTACGCACTCTGGTGCATAATAAATCGATGTGTTTGCGGAAGTTCAGATTTGAGTCAATCGTAATACCTAGATATTTGATATGGTCTGTTTTCGCTAAAGTGGGACAAGTGCATGCAATGTCAGCATTATGTAAATTACAATTGTTATGCGCTTGAATGCTTAGATTAGTAAGAGTTGGATAAGCGTTTCTCATTGTAAATAATAGGTATTTTGTTTTGTTTATATTTAGTGTTAAGAGATTTTTATGAAGCCAGTTAGACACAGTATTGAAACCTTTCTGTGCAACATCATAGACGTCGACTGTTGTTTTAGCTGCGAACAGTAGAGCTGTATCATCCGCATATGACATAATGACACCATTTTGGAGTGTCAAATTGCATAGGTCATTTATATATATTAAGAACAAGGTAGGACCCAAAATACTGCCTTGTGGGATTCCGTAACAGGTATTTTTAAGCTCAGAACTGATGCACTGACCTATTTTTACACACTGATGGCGGTCGCTGAGGTAATCAGACAACAGTTGCAATTGTACACCCCGTATTCCCATCATCTCCAGCTTAGATAAAAGCAAGGTACAAGAAATTGTATCAAAAGCCTTGGCTAGGTCTAAAAATATCCCTATTGTGTGCATGCCGTTATCTAGGTTAGTGCTTATAAAATTAGTCAGACGATGAACAGCTTGGCTTGTAGATCTTTTAGGCCTAAAACCAAATTGATGATCAGAAAGCAATTTATTACTTTCAAGATATTTTATTAATCTAGAGTTTATAATTTTTTCTAATATCTTTGAGAGGCCTGTTAGAACCGAAATTGGCCTGTAGTTATTTACACAACTTTTATCTCCAGCTTTAAACACAGGGGTAACAAGGGCTTTTTTAAGCAATTTAGGAAATACTCCTTTTGTTAAACATAGCTGAAAAATGTGTGTCAAAGGAGGGGCAATGAGGTATTTAAATCTTTTGAGTATGCTATTAGGTATGTCGTCACACCCTAGGGCACAAATTTCCTTTAATCCATCTATTATACCTACTACCTCATTAACATCGGTATCTAATAAGACGAAAGAGTTTTGTGTTGCGTATGTCATAGTTTGGCTTGGAATGGAATTACTAGAAAGTAAGATTTTCTCTGCTAAGTTTTTTCCTACGTTAATGAAGTAGTTGTTAGCTTTATTTGCTGCTTCGGTAGGGCTTAGCTCAAAAGATAGAAGATCAAGGGCTGGTTCGGAATTTTTTGATCTAATAGTGTTAGCTTTTATGAATTTCCATATAAGCTTACTGTTTTTACCTGCTTTCTGTAGTTGACTCTGATCATATTGGTTTTTTAACTTCTTCAACAGATTATTACAGAAATTCCTATACCGTTTGTATGTAATTGATAGTAGTTTATTATCCGGTGCATTTTTCGATTTTCGGTGGAGTTTATCTCTTTGTCTGATACAGCGAACCAGTCCGGGCGTAATCCATGGTTTAATGTTACTATACTTGCTAGGTACTATTTTGGTAAACGTATTTTTCCTAAGCGCAGATTGCAATAAATCTACAAAATTTTGTAGGGAATCATTTGGGTCATGTGAGTTATAAACGGGGTCAAAATTAATACCGCGTAAGTCAGTTTCGAGACTCGTCATGTTGAGTTTAGTATAGCTACGCATGCATTTGTTTCTAGGTGAAGTTATTTGTAACGTTAGTAAAACAGCTTGATGATCGGTCAAGGATGAATTAGTAACCAACGTTTTTGATGGGCTTTTCGATTTTATAAGGACATGATCTAGGCAGGAGCCACTCTGGTGGGTTGGATGATAATGAGCTGGTAATAAACCATGAAATGAGCAAATATTGAGATACTTATGTGCATGAGTGTCGAGTTTTACAGCAGCTGTGTTTATGTTGATATCACCTACCAGTATGATATTTTTAAATGAAGATAATTTACCTAAGTTAGTGTTAAGCGAGTCCAAAAACCCATCAATACCCTGGGATGGAGGCCTGTAAATAGCCAATATTACTGTATCGGGAATAATTTTAATTATTAAGCAGTTGCAGTCTGGAAAATAAGGTTCATCTACTAATGTTCTTAAATTATTTTTAATATAAACTACGACGCCATCATTCTGGTTGAATGTTTTATCGCTTTTGTGAAGATTAAAGCCATCGAGAGTTGGTAAATTTGCCGTTTGTTTGGACAACCAACATTCTGTTAGAACGATAATGTCGCAACATATATCAAGATCTTGCAGCAATACTTGGAAACCGTTAAAATTTCGGGTTATACTACGAATATTTTGTGTAAGTATATTTAGTGTGTTATCCCCAGTATAGACTATGTTTTTGCATTCCTCAACATTACAAGTTTTTGCTTCAGACACGGAAAAATTATCTAGATCAAAAATTAGCTGATTGGCCATAAAAAGGAAATTATATGTAAAGGTTAACCTACTATCTATGTGCTTAATTAACTTGTTATTCGGCGGCGCTCCTAGGCGCCCTCATAGTCAATAGAGTTAATGTAGTTGTCCTCTGCATATTTACGTGCTGGGCAATTTACATCACCAGTTGGATGATCATTCTTTCTCTTGAAGCGTTTGCAGGTCGCACATTGAGGTGTAGAATCTTTATTAGTGCACTCCTTGAAAGAATGTCCGGTTTCGCCACAGAAGTTGCAAGTAGAGCTCGTTTCTCTGCAAAATTTGGCTGCATGTCCGAACTGCTGGCAGTTAAAACACCTGGTCACAATAGTGAAGTCTCTTACTGGACATGAGGTCCAATTTATGAAAATTCTTCCTTGATCAATCATAACTTTCCTGATATTAGCAGGAACTTCCAATATGTAGTTGCAAGTAGGTCTTTCTTTTCTTCCTGACTTATGGCTCAATTTTATAGTTTCTACGAAGGACTCACGAGTGATGTTCGGCAATTTATCGGCCAAGTTTTGCAAGAAAATGCAATCAAACACCTCTTTTTCTGTTAGAGCAACGGGGACACCAATAACAGCAATCCTAGGACGGCGTTTGGATGGCTCTTCAATTGTAAGGCCTGAGGAAACTAGCTTCTGTGAGCTTTTTAATTTGTCGATGTCGTCTTTATTATCGGTGCTTATGATGACGCCTCCGTTTCTAATTTTTCTTAGTCCGCGGACATGGAGTTTCATTTCCTCAGGCGAGATAATTTTTTGTACCAACGTTTTGGTGTCGTCACTGGTTTTAGTTTTGTCGCTGGGATAAATAGCGACTGCACTGATATTTAGTGGGCGTATAAATTTATCAGAGCCTTTCTTCACCATGCTAGCATAGGAAGTATTTGCTGGTTCGTTTCGGCTCATTTTCGTTTCCACGACTTCTTTAAAGTGACAGAGAGAATCCGCAACATTCTGCTGCAGTTGAAGGTGCTGGATGGTTGTGTGCGCTTGGATGGACTTTTGCTTCAGAGATTGGTACAACACAGCCATCTGAGACGTCCCATGGTTCACTTTTCGACAGAGATTGGTGACACGGAGTTTTTGGTCGGTATTCATTTTTCCCTCCGCCACAATCGAGCAAATTTCAGTCAAAATTGTGTCGATGGACCCTAGCCATCTCTGAATTTCCGACGTAGAAACGACTTCAGCCGGTAGTTCGTTCTCCGTGGCTGCTGGCGGTATTGGTTCTCTCGTCTGATTTTGATCGGCATGCGGCGGCGTCGGTGGGGGACTTCGTCTTACCAATTTGCTGCGGCCGAAGGGGCTATCTCCTGGGTTCGACATTCTTCTAACACCGAAAACGCTGATTATCTAAAAACTATCTAGTTCATCTTTCACAACGAAAAAGGTTTGTTAGTCACACTCGACATTAACACAAAACACTGACTCAACAAATTATTGCAATAACATTATTCGTAATTACTCAAATAAATATCGTTATAATCAACGAAAAACACGTCCGCTTAGTCTCGCGTATAATACTTACTTCACTAAAATACTCAATCTAAATTATATTTGGTATTTTTTTTATTTTTATATATAGTCGGTGTTTGCTAGCTGACAAGTGACAATGAATGAATAATTTATTATTTTTTGTGATAAATAAATTTTATCAAATCTGGTTCTTCTAACCTGACAGACAGATGTGTTGCTGGGGAGTTTGTTCCGCCACTTCTTCTTCCCAGCTAAAACACTAGTAAGTGGCGAAGGGCAGGGCGTTTTTGTGGGACTGTCTCTTGTAATGTGACGTTCAAAAAGTGCTGATTATCAGCCTAATTTGAATAAATGACTTTTGATTTTGATAACTGTGAGTATAGAACGAGGAAGAAAAGGCTCTTTGAAGCCTAACGATCCACCTCTCAAACCATGAGATATAAGTACAGTACCAGTTCAGTATCTTTATTGTGGATCACAGGTTGTACGTAATACAGGTATCCATTAAATAAAGTGTGATCAGCCACATCAATAGTCAAAGTGGATTTTATATTATTTTTGCAAATACAACACAGCAACACAATTCCATCGTTTTTGCTATTTTAATAATTATTGCTATTTTTTTAAGAAACTAATTTTTGTTACAATGGCTTTTTTTTGCGGATGGGAAATCAGCAAATAACACCCCCCCCCCCCCCGCTCTGGTGTCGGTGTCAGACTGACTACAGGGAGCCACGGAGCCTGGATTTTCGGTTAATGGTACATATTAGCTCGCTTCCTATTACACATTAACATAAGGTACAAATCACTGCAGTGCGGTCCATCTCTGCCTATTCCTGCATTTACAGACATACTACGTTATGTAATTTTTCTATCCTATTCTTTAACTTTACTTTCTTTAAGCTACCTCTAAAACAAGCTGACTCTAAAAGATTCTGCCATGTCTATCAAGTTACAACATTTGAATCAAATTCAAACAAAATTCTAGTATTATATCCAAACACATTAACTGAACAAGTCAATCGCAAGTCCACAATGGGGTACACATAGTTCACAATTGCCCAAACACTCGACAATACTCTATCGAAATAGTTCACGATGTTATGCAAGGGACTAACTATGGCGCAAGCCGGCTCAGATCTACAAGTGGGGCAAGTGCGGCTCGTATACGACGAATTGAGTGGAATTTTTTGACGAATGTTCGTTTGGTGATTTATGACTTCGTAATGTAAAAAATAAATGATGTATTTAAAGGTTTTTGTGAAGAAGTTTGTATTTTGTTTTAAAAACCTGCATTTAGCGAAATAAATCATGTCGTAGCCAAACTTTAATTTATTTACTCAAAGCATTGTGGTACACGTTAAAAATACAGTTTTACAAAATATGTACTATTTCTAAACTAGCACTTACTGTCGACAAAAAATCTATTTATGATATAATATCGTGAGGAGTTCCTTTCTAATAAAAGCCGCTCCGGTCGATGTTAAGACTAAATTGTGCTTGCTTAGGTTGGTCAGTGGATGGGTTGTTGGTTGGCTGTTGGCTCCACCAGCTTTTTGTAGTGTTTACCAAAAGGTATATTACGCATTACTATATGAGATCTGGATGTTAGATACGCAGTCACTTCAATGTAAAATACTGGTATGACTGTAATATAGTTGGGAAAAGGCTACGCAGATATTGATATGATTTAATTTCATAGAAGAATTGTAGCTTCATTTATGAATTTCCTGCCAATTTGCCCAAGATTCTTGTTTCCAGTCTAACATGCCTTGTGATCAAGGCATATTTAGCTTAGTTTTTTACCTTACTTTTTTAAAAAAGACACCATTGATAGAAACAAATAATTAATGTAACTCCTAATTGCACAAGTCAAGGGTCAAGTACAAATACTTGGCTTGCAGTTTTTGTTTTTTTTTTGTTAATTGATTGTAGTATTCAACATAATAAATGATGATAGATTTATATTTTAGTCTAGTGACTAAAATAAATTCATATACGAGTTCTATAGCAAAAAGTTAGAGATCAATTGTTTAGTGCAATTTGAAAACATAAAAATATTGGACAAAATACCTTAAAGATATGGCAAATTCCATTGCATTTAATTATGCAGAAGATCGACTACTTAGTTCTTGAAAAAGGATTTTATTGCATTTATGTGTACACAGAATTTGAAACTATAAATAGATGAGAGATAATAATAAAAATATGTACGAGTATTTAAAAAGGAAAAGAATTTCAGGGCGTCAAAAAGTTCCTCCACACTGCTATCAATTGAAATGTGCCCAGAAGGCAGGCAGTATTGCAACATTGGATTGTTTTATTCGAAATATTTAACCTCTGTGGTATCTACAGAAATGCCTAATAAATGCTAATGAATGTAGTAAATACTAAATTCCAACACAATGTCTGCATTACCTGAGTACGATACACACAAATTACAGATTTATGCAGCTATTTTACGTCTAATTTTATCATTAGACATTAGTTAAATTTTGTACGCGTGTAGGTCTCTATAAAAATCATACATATACCTACAAAAGTATTTCAAATGATTCGGACAGATTACTAAAACAGTCAATCATTCAATGTTCGCAATGTTACAAACAAAAAACTAAAATTGTTTACAAAACCTTACGAACCCTAACGCGTGCTGCTTATAAACGACGAATATTTTCAATAAAATATAAGGAACATTTTCATGTGATACAATAAAATAATCATGAACAATGTTAAAAATAAGTAATATAATAATAAAAAGTATTGCTTGTCAGATACAGAAATTAGGGCAAAGTTACGATTATTTCGTAAAACACGGTCACCTATGATTTAAGTGTTTTGTTGATAATATAAACTATGATGTAATAAAAACCGCGTTTGATAAGAGTTTATTAAAATATGCCACCGGTTTACGCTTGAAATCATTGCTTTTTGCTTTTTTTAATGTTGTTTTTTGTACAACCAAAAGAACTGAGTAATTCTGAACAGCTAGAAACTAAAAACCTGATGAAAACTAAATTCGGAAGGATATAGTCATGCAATACAGTCTTGGAAGATAGAAGTTTAAATTACCAATCTCATCACCATCTGCCCAGCCTTTTCCCAAGTCCATCTAGGCCGTTTCCAGTCTGAAAATAACTAGTCTACCATATTGGATTTAGAAAGACGTCACTTAGCTAACTAAGCATTAAACTCATCATCTATCTAGCCTTATCTCAACAATGATAGGTTTATACTATCTGTAACGACTATCTAATTCTATTATTGATAGCCAGGACCAGCGTGCTTTCCGAGGCACGGAAGACACTGTTTATGGAATGGCAGTAAGCGTGGCTTAAGCTGATGATCGAGCCGAGTGGCTGTTATCATTTAAACTGCTGATCAATTGATCACAAATTATTATTAACCAAATTATGCATTAGCATGGTTCATATTATATTTTAATTTATCACTGTCATCAATCAAATCACTTTGTCAGAATTTAATACGAAAATGTATGTAATTTGCATAAATTTATTTTTGATATTTTCATATTATGATGCTGATCATATTATGCTTTATTATAATGATTCATCGCAAACTAGCTTGGAGACCTCTGTTTTCTATCGATTTTAGTTACATTAAGTTAATGTTTTTTTATAACAACTGTAACAATGTTTTTTTTATTCATATTTTAAATACTTGTCAGCTGAACAGTAAATTGTGGTGCTCTCATGGTTATTTGTTGGTTTAGATTTACTTTACTTATTTAGCTGTGATAGCCCTGTGGTTTGGTCATCGGGCTGCGAAGTCTTAGGTCTCGTATTCGAACCCAAGGTTGCATTATTGTTAAAGTTGCTTCAGCGAAGGAAAACATCCTGAGAAAACGAGCGTTACTCACAGATGAGATTTCTCAAAGACATGTTAAGTCAGATCAGAGACCCATGGGTTGCCTTAAAAACTCTGCCACCAGGTGACCAGATAGGTACTAACTACACGATAAAGATAGAAAAGATTTAATTTCATGATACATATTCTTTACCAGTTATAAGTCGTTTCATAATCTTGGAAGGACGTTTTTCAAGACCGTTCACTATCAGAGTTTAAATAATATACATTTTTTGCTATCTGTGCCAATTTGATAACCTATAAATATAATTGAAATACAATGTATTTAGCATTTCTTTATCAAATTGGGTCACGGTGCATGCCATTGTGTGTAAATACGGTTAATTTATTACGTAATTAGTAATTTATGTAGGTATTTATTTAGGTGTGAATAGCTGTCCCACGGGTTGAGGCTCTAAAATCGTAGGCAAGACGCCTGACTAGACGCAAGTAGAGTAGAGCCCTGTCGTAATAGATACTGAGAGACTATGGAAGGAGATCACAACAACATCTTTTTTCTTTATGTTAGTGTCCAACCTGGTAGCAGAGGTTTTGCTGTCGTAGCTTGACTTTACATGACGTGACATAGATAGATAGACGTGCAAGTTTGATTGGCTCATAAGGTTCTTTTTCAACAAAGCAAATAATTATGTAATACGGTACAATGCATCCTAAAAATCATAGATGCACTTGTGCCTCGAAACCTGTGACTTGGCAGTCAGATGGTTATATTACTAGGATATCACTACTAATTAGTTATAATATAATAGAATATCATGTATATTGTATGAGCTATAAACGTTTACGATCGTCTGTTTTGTTGGTCTAGTGCTTGCGATAGTGACTGTTGAGCATGACATTTTGAGTTGAATCCCTGGTTGTGGAAATCAAATACACGAATAGCCAGACCCGAAACACGTATCTGCAGGTCTTACAAATATTTGTTCCGTGCGGGAATCGAATCCGTGACACGCAGCGCAGCAATTGATCGCTTAACCACTGCGCCAACCGTGTCGTGGTTGGATGTTTAATTAGGAATTCTTCAAAAGCAGCCTCGGTGTCTGGATTTATGCTCAGTTAAAGGCAATATGCTCGCCTCGCCTCTCTATTACATGGGACAAAAACATTAAGCGCAAAAATTGGGTGTATTATTAGGTCCACCACTGCCTAAACCTTCGGGTTATACACGCGTGATGTTTTGCTGTGTTATGTTATGTAGGTAAACAATAAAAAAATAGAACACTTATCGCAACGTCCACCTACGCCGAATCTCACTTCCTCTCATCAAATTTAGAACGTAATTTCATGACTAATAAAAAGTGCGACTTGTCTACGTCGAATATTTAATCTCATGTATATAGGTCAAACAACGTCGTACATTATCAGTCCATACAATGCGTTACGAAACAGTATAAGGTGTACAAAGTTATATATTGTATTCGTTTCTTTTATATTATGTTTTTACATTTATTTATTGTTCTGTAAATCTGTTGTAACGTAAGTTAATTACTATTCGTGGTTGCAGGATTGTGAAAATGATTGTTTGTGAAATTAGTTAGCCGTGGTAACATACACAAAAGTATTTTTCATAGTTCGGGATTAATGAAGAAGGCAAATAATCAGTGTAGCTACGGGGTTCCATTTTACCTTTTGTTTTCGATATTTTGAAGTAGTGTGTTGCTATGGTTGCCTTTAGATGCTCACATAAAAAAACAAAGGAAAGAAGTCTGCCGTTATCTAAAAGAAATACCATAGAAAATTGCTCTATTATGGGTATATTACGTACTGCCGGGGTTGCGGATGGTTCGAAAGAGATACCGCGGACCCAGAACACAATGCACGCTGAATTCCTCGATCCATGGTCTGGTCCATGGCCCAAGATCTATGGTATATATATATGTCTATTGTTCTGCCTGTCCTGTTGTTCTCATCACAGGAGCTGATGGACGCTACTGCAAGCGCAAAACTCCATGGGTTGCAGGTTGATCGAAAGATACCGCTGCCCCGGAATAAAAACTGGGAACAAGAAGGAATATGGATGGGTTTTAGTCAATAAAAGTCTGACAATCTCCCCTGCTCTGCCCAGAGCGGGGCAAGTGTTTGGTTCAATTTCAACTCGATATCTTCACCCGTTCCTAAGATCTTGACAGACAGACAGACGGATAACAAAGTGATCCAATAACGGTTCAGTTGTTTTCTTTTGAGGCACGGAACCCTAAAAATACAAGAAAACTAAACCCAGCAGTGGGAAAAGTCAGGCTTTTGATAATATTGATGATGAAGCACGTCAAGGTCAAAAAACTAACAGACAAAATCATAAAATGGCCGCTCAATTGTCCATGAAAGTGTCTAATAGTCTGTAATTCAGAACACTAAACCGAACAAAAACGGCTATTACAGCAAATTACAAAACAGATGTGCTTAGCAACAAGTTACGTGTTCACAAAAAACTGTGCGTTACACATGAACGTAAGTGTGTCGTTATGCGCAATTATGTCATAATAAGTGTTACACTGCGATGTAGGGCGACCTTTATGTGGACGGATAGTGCCCGAAATGTACGGAGATTTGCTTTCTTGCGAGTTTATGTCATGTCAATTTGAGTAGGTCATTTCTAAAGAATTGGAAGTCAATCTATACTAATATTATAAAGCTGAAGAGTTTGTTTGTTTGTTTGTTTGAACGCGCTAATCTCAGGGACTACTGGTTGGAATTGGAAAATTCTTTTAGTGTTGGATAGTCCATTTCTTGAGGAAGGCTATAGGCTATATAACATCACGCTACAACCAACAGGTGCTGAGCAGCGTGGGTGAAACCGCGTGGAACAGCTAGTGTTTTATAAACTTTGTTCTTCTAGGTCGTATTGTCAAAACCTGGGACGAGGTTTGAACGTTTTAGGTCTATCTACATTTATTTACTTTTTACTAGTTTAAGACAGTGGCGCCCGGTTTCATCAGCGTAGACAAGGAAAAAAAACATATGTGTGAATTCAGCTTATATAAGCTGGCGGGATTGCGAGTTAGTTTAGTTAGCCCCGGAACACAAAGGGCAAAAGAAGGAACATGGAGAAGTTTTTGTCAAGTCTGAAACTCCCTCCCGCTCCGCCCAGAGCAGGGGAAGTTATTTCATGATTTCAGATTCCTGAAAATGGGTATATATATAAGCTATCTTGATGAATGAAATGAAATAAAATGAATCAAGTAATTACAATAAGGGTATCTATCACTAATCTATAACTATCCTACTAATATTATAAATGCGAATGTTTATGAAGATGGATGGATGTATGGATGTTTGTTACTCTTTGACGTCAAAACGGCTGAACGGATCATGATGAAATTTAGAACAGAGGTAGATTATAGTCTGAAATAACACATAGGATACCTTCTTTTCGATATAACGCGAGCGAAGCCGCGGGCGCCAGCTAGTCATCATTGAAATCTCATCAAACTTTAGGTGAGTCAAATACTATAAAATAATAAAAACACGTAAATTATCAAAATAAATGACTAATACAATATATATTTCTACAAATAACACAAAAATCACCTATTCAATTTACATAATGTGTTGCATGCTAGTTCAGTCATACATAAGCAATGACTGTTGTAGTTATTTTTAAGTTAAATATCATCTAATACTTTGTATGTCGTGGCGCCATATTATAGGCAAAACTTACTACTTACGTTAGTTTTGATTATATATCTTTTTTTTATAAACCTTTGCCCCTCACTAGGAATTTCTCCTGTATCGTGGGTGCGTTTACAAACATTTAAACTCGCATACACAAACAGCCAGACCCGAAACAACTACCTGTAGATAAAACAAATATTTGTTCCGTGCGGGGATCGAACCTGCAACACGCAGCGCAGCAGTCGCTTGTTCAACCACTGGGCCAACCGTGCCGTCAACAATATCTTAACCATCTATAACATTGTGTAGGCTGTACGCAACATACCTTACAATCGCCACAGAATTTAAAATAACTTATTTCATACCGTAGTCGAACTAGTACCAAAAAAATAAGACTCTCAACTTCAGTGTTACCTCACACCTCTTTTTTTTGTAATTTTGTTTTGTTTGTAAAAAAATATTAAAACCTAGAAAAACTTGTATTCTTTTTGTAATCTTCTCTAATAGAAATACCGGTCAAGAGCTAGTCAGACTAGCGCACGGAAGGTTCCTTAAAAACTTGCGTTTTATACAGCCTTTATCTTTTGACTTCGTAGACTTAGAGGGTTGATTTTTTCATAGCTCCAATTATGACGATTTGTTATATGATTATATATATGTATGAGTTTTAAATACAACTCGATACCTCTACGCGTTATTTATTTAGGTTTTGACAGACAGTCAAAATAACAAAGTAAGATATAAAGATAAAGATATGGCCGTTTACGTTGCAGTTTGTACGGAACGTTCGGTGCGCGAGTTGACGCTTAAGCATAGTCCGAATGCCGGAGTTGCGGGTTGTTCGAAAGAGATACCGCGGCCTCGGTACGTAAAGGGCAATAGAAGAAACATGGGTGGGTTTTAGTCAGTACAAGTCTGACATGCCCCCCCCCCCCGCTCCTCCCAGAGCGGGGGAAGTCATTGGATGATTTCCCACCCGAAAAAAAAAAGCATAGCCCAAAGTCAAAATACTTTGGGCTAAAGCTAACTTTAATCTGCGGGATGATCGAAAAAAAAATCTTTCTCTTCCCTTTTCTCCCCCATTTCTCATTTTAAAACCTACGTCTGTCTTCAGGGTCCCAACTATCTCTGTATCAAAATTCATTAAATCAGTTAAGCCATTTAGGCGTGAAGACGTAACAAACAAACAAATTCAATTTCGCTTTTATAATATTAGTAAGGATGTCAATCCCACCTATAATAACGTTAGTTTTACTTATACATACATTTGATATAACATAGCTGACTAAGCATTGATTCATCAAACTTCTTGCCTCGAGATTTTGATTATGAAGCGTCTGCGCATGATTCATCTATTGTTATTGGGTCACTGTAATGTTGCTCGCGGTTTCTCGCCTGTACGTAATGTATACAAAACTAGGTTATCACTATGAGTTTTTAGAATAGCTACGGTTCATGAGTTATTTAACATTTTGTTTAAGGTTAATAACAGGGTCGGACAGTGATGACTAGGCGTGTAGATGTGTGAGGAGTCATATTGAAACTGTTTCCTTATTACTTTTAATCATCAAATAACTTCTCTTCTTGGCGGAGCAAGCGGGAGTGTTACCCCCGAATACTGAAACGTCACTCAAAATTTAAGTACCACTTAAATTTAACAGAAACTCAAAAGTGACGTTTGACAATACAAAATCTAAAGTTTAAGAGCTGCTCAAATGTTAAGCAGCCCTCAAATTTTGAGTGACGTTTCAGTATTCGGGGGTTAGACTTTTATTTATTTAATTATGTACACATAGTAGAACAGACGCGTATTTACATTGTATACATGGCCAGAACGCAGCCATAAGAAACTGCTCGCGTATACTTTGTAATGCATTTTTTAAATTTGTGATTCCAAAGTACCTATACACGAATTTTGCGTACTACTCGCGTATAATTTGTAACTCAGACGTGCACGTACCTCCGCCTATGGTGGCGTTTTTGTTGGCGTTAATTTATTAAGGTTTTAGTAAAGTTTGTCATTATTTGTTGTCATTTATTTTAATTACCTATTTATTTCTCTAAAATAATGTAATTTATTTTATTTGTTATTTAATTGAATTTGAAGTAATATCATTAAATTCAATAAGTAATTATCCTAATTGAAATTGTTCAGTTTTGGGTAACCTACTAAAAACAATATCTTTTTTCTATTAGGTAATTGAAGTCGTTTCTGGCAATGAACACTGCCATTTGTGCGGATGGGATTTGAGTAGTGATCTAAGGTGCGAAAATTAATTATTCGAAGTTTTAGTGTTTTAGTAGTCAGTGATGGATCTGAATGTTGATGGACGGAGAGCGAGAGGAAAACCAAAGAAAAGATGGATGGATTGTGTAAAGAGTGATATGAAGGAGAAAGGAATGAATGATACCGTGACGTCTGATAGTGGAGAATGGAAGAAGAAAACGTGTTGCGCCGACCCCAAATAGAATGGGACAAGGGCAGGAAAATGATGATGAGTGTTTTAGTAGTCAGTTTAATTTTCAAAGACATGATGGGTAACAGAAATGCGTTTATTAAAGACTGAATCAGCATTACAGTCTTATTTATTATTTCTGGACTAACCAGAACTGTCCAGCTGTCAGTCACGAAAATTCATTTGTCTGTGCGAATGAAAAAAAAAGCAAAAACTGGGCGTGTCGCAAAAAGCTGTGCCGGCGCAACGCCAAGTAAAGGGAGACTCAAGGGCGGTGGGTTCATTGCTCAGACAAGCCACAGGGAAATTCAGAAGTTCTTCTGTATCACTACCCCAGAAAATTACTGTTTATGGCATTAAGTCCGCCTCTGTACTTTTGTGCATGAAGTGTTAAATTAATAAAATTACGTTGGTAAACTAAAGACTGCTTCGAAAAACTATGATGATCGCAGTTTTTTCATTGTTATCAAGGGGGGTGGTTTAGGACAGATACTTTTATTTTATGTATACGTTTCCTCTTCTCTTCTCTAAGAGTTTCTCCTGTATCGTGAAGCATTAAACAACAATCAATCTCACATGACACAAACATAGTTGATTTATTTTCGTTGCCGCTATAGCAAACATTAAAAAACAGAGTAAATAAATATTTAAGGGGAAAGGGAAGAGAGCAATGAAGATATTAACACATCACTAACAAATAAATTAATAAGTCTTTCTATGTATGTGGTTCCGTAACTCAAAAGGAAAAAAATGGAACTCTGGGGGTTCAATTAATAATATAATAATAATAATATATCTTGGGACAACTCCCACACGGCTATCTGATCCCAAGCTAAGCAGGGCTTGTGTTATGGTAACCAGACAACTGATATGTAATACATACTTATATAATTTATAAATACATATATATTATAGATAAATCACACCCAGACAGACACAGAACAAACAATCATGCTCATCACACAAAGTTTGTCCTGGGTGGGAATCGAACCCACGACCTCCGGCTCAGCAGTCAGGGCCACTAACCACCAGACCAACAGGCCCGTCAAATGAAAACCATATACTTTAGTCTGTGGTCCTTATATGGCGAATAAAAATTGAAAAGCGAACGGAAAAAAAACAGTAATTGATTATTAATATATTTAATCTAATCTAATGTGGTCATTCCTTTTTATTCAAAAAAATAGACGTGTTTTTGAAACAATGTAAAAGTTTTAGTGATAAAATGTGGCAGAGCTTTGATTTTTGATAAAAAAAAGTATTGTATATTACCCATATTTGCAAAATTAAATTCTATTCTTTTCTATGTCGCAAGTTTTTACGGAACCCTCGGTGCGCGTATCGGACTCGTACTTGGCCGGTTTTTGGAACAGACAGAAAAAAATAAGACCAAAAGTTGTAACGACACCTTTTGCTATAGTTGTAAGCCGTGCGGCGTGCGCGTGTTTCTCTGTCTCTCTCTCTCTCTCTCATAGAAATCAAGCCAATAATTTTCATTTCGTCTTTCTATTTCGCATTGAACAGTGTGGTGTTGCGACGATTATTATTGTTAAGTATATACAGGTTTTATGAACATAAAAAATAATAACTTCGTTCCATCCGAATGTCACTTGACACCTCTCAAGTTTTTATTTTCTTTATCGATCCTCATAGTATGTTTTCGTGTTTCTTTATATGTATAAGGATCCAGAACAGAGATTTGTTGCAACTTAAACTTCTGTATGATTTTGTACAGGATCAACAGCGGTGTAGGTATTTCTAAAAATATATGGGAACATCAGAACCGCTGGAGATCATTCAACGGCGATGCAATAAAAGCAACGTGCATATTTGTTTTGCTGGTTCATTGAACAACGGATAAAATCCTTCTAGAATTTGAAAGAAGTTTCTCGAATATCTTGACGAGGGCGTCTCATTATTAACCCTGCTTTTTCGTTTTCCTGCATAGTTTTTTTTTGGGGTGGGAAATCATCAAATAACTTCCCCGCTCTGGGCGGAGCGTGGAGTGTCAGACTTTTACTGACTAATACCCTCCCATGTTCCAATTCCATGGTGCAATGGTTAAGCGATTGGTTGCTACGCCGGGTGTCACGTCGATTCCCGCACGATGCAAATATTTGTGTGACTGACAGCAAATTGTTCTGTGTCTGGTTGTTTGTGTGTGTGAGTTTAACATTTTTGTGAACGCACCCACGATACAGAAGAAATTCCAAATGGGAAAAAATATTATATCGTACTAGCTGATGCCTGCGTCTTCATCCGCGTGATATGGAAAAAAAAGTATCGTGTGTTATTCCAGATTAAAATCCAACTATGTGCAAAATTTCATCAAGTTTCGTTTAGCCGTTCTGACGTGAAAGATCGAGAGATCCATTCATCCTCACAAAAATTCGCATTTATAATATTAAAGTAGTTATTATAGTAGGTATTTTGGTAACATATATTGACCCGTTTTATTTAAATTCATATGGTGATATTAGGCTTATTCTACATCTTAAGTATTTATAATGCAAACCACAAATTGTGGTTTTATTTTAAACAAAATACATTGGGTTTTTTTTCCAAAGTACAGGTTTGTTGGTAGGATTTTCCAACCGCTCATGTTAGAATACTATGCTAATTATTCGTGTAGTACTATTATGGATATATATATACCTATATCAACTGACACAAGTAGTTATTTACGCGGAGGGGCCTGCCAGACGAGGCGAGACGCCGGGCGCCGCGAGACGACTCCCGGCCACCGTAGATGCGGGCCTGTGGACGGTGAGCAAAGAGTAGCTCACCATCCGTCCGCCGATTAACGACAGGCCGTGTCGACGGCGCGTTAGTGTTTCACGCGCGCCTCAAAGAGATGTCAGCAAAGCAGAGGCGCTTGCCAGAGCCTCCGCCTGCCGGGGTTGCGGGTTGTTCGAAAGAGATACCGCGGTCCCGGAACATAAATGGCAAAGGAGAGAACATGAGTGTGTTTTAGTTAGTAAAAGTCTGATAACCGCCCCCGCTCCGCTCGAGCGGGGAAAATTATTTGATGATTTTGCACATTTAAGGAAACAGTAGTTATTTACCTTCGACTATTTGTTTATACGGGCACTCACACGTATTCTTGAACTTGAACCAGTTGTCTTGGTTCCGTATCATGCATAATCAAATAGCCAAGACAAGTGACGATCGTGCTCTAAACATTGCGTATTTCTAGAACAACATTGAACAGCAAATAATGTAACATAGTAAAATGTCTCTTTGGCCCTAGGGTTTAATTGCAGAGCCTCGATGAAGGCCTACAAGTAGTGATACTTAACCTATCTGAATAAACAATGTAATAAAATATCAAGTACAATGTAAAATACAACACAAATAAAATTAAAGACAGTACAAAATAAAATACAATACTTACAACATAGTGTATGTACAGACGCCTGCACATCAAGCTACTACAATCTGTCAGATTTCTTTGATAGATTTCCGACTTTATTTCTAAAGTATTAGGTTCAAGTTTCATTGGGAAAAATTTACAGTTTCGGGTAGCTTGACCTGCAGGCGTCTGTACAAGCAATCTTTAACGACACGACTGGCGCAGTGGCTGAGCGATCGACTGCTGTGCTGCGTGTCGCGGGTTAGATCCCCGCATGAAACAAATATTTGTATGACCTACAGATAGTTGTTCCGGGTCTGGCTGTTTGTGTATATGAGTTTAAATGTTTATAAACGCACCCACAATACAGGAGAAATTACTAGTACATTTTTGAACGAAGATCAGCGAACACCAAAGTAACGCTGGTTTAAGTTGCCTACCAATAACAGGCTAAGAGATGATAAAAAATGATGGTTAGACCACTAACAGGATGCTGGGAACCAGTAGATCACCACACATGTAACTGGCAGTTGTATTTGACAGTATCTTAGTGATTTTTCGGCACGCGCGCGGCTTAAGTTCGACCCAAGCGGCTGTTCTGTTATTTTGATTAAACTCAAACTCATAGCATTTATTTCAATTAGACCATTACAGGCACTTTTGAATGTCAGAATAACAAAAAAAAAAATACTGCTACAGTCACAGTCACAAGACATAATAACTTGTGAAAGTACTCTAGTTGCCCATAACAAAGCGTTGATCTCTATAGAGAATGGGCAAGAAACTCCAGGAACACTCTTTTAAATCATAATCTAATATATAAAATTCTCGTGTCACAGTTTTCGTTCCCATACCTACTCCTCCGAAACGGCTGGACCGATTTAAACGAAATTTTGTGTACATATCGGGTAGGTCTGAGAATCGGCCAACATCTATTTTTCATAACCCTAAGTGAGCAGCGGGTGAAACCGCTGGGCACAGCTAGTATTTTATAAAATCATGGATACATAATTCATGTTGAGATTATACATATATGTGAGAACGATGTAGAAAAACGAGCACATTTAGAGCGTCCAGAAAAAAACCAATAAATGCGTGCTAACAAAAAAAACAAATTGTCATTTTACGCCCAGACGCAGTAGGCATTTATTTCGAATGCAGCCACATAAATCTATCAATACTGCAGACATAACTATTGATGCATACATTGTATAAGTATATGAGTCAGCGTGGTCAATGCCACGGTCACTGTCTACAGCGCTTTATAGGTGTGTTGCATTTCTGCACATTATACAGACCAGGGGCCTTAGTCTGCTATTACAATGGTGTAAGAATGTTCGATCACTGATCGCATTATGGTTGATTTTGATAATTTTGGTAATCTACTACATACTAAACTTGTCAAAATCAACCATTATGCGATCAGTGATCGAACATTCTGACACCATTGTAATAGCAGACTAAGGCCCCAGGTACTCGTGAGGAGCTCGTGGCTAAATAATAGCAGCCGCTCGGGTCGATCTTTAGGTTAAGCCGCGCTTACCTAGGATGGTCTGTGGATGGGTGACCACCCGTTACATACTGAGTTTCCTCCGTGCCTCGGAAAACACGTTAAGCCGTTGGTCCCGGCTGTCATTTGTAGATCTTTGACAGTCGTTACAGGTAGTCAGTGTCCCGTTAGTCTGACAACCAGTCTTACCAAGGGGTATCGTATAACCCAGTACTAACTGGGTTAAGGAGGCCAGATCGGTAGTCGCTCCATGTAAAATACTGATATTCAGCTGCATCCGGTTAGACTGGAAGCCGACCCCAACATAATTGAGAAAAGGCTAGGCAGATGATACAGACCAGGTACATATTATTATAATGTTCAAATTCCTTCAAAAAAGGAGGAACCAACCGACACGACACGGTTGGCGCAGTGGCTGCATGAACGACTGCTGCGCTGCGTGTCTCGGGTTCGATTCCCACACGGAACAAAATTTTTTATGACCGACAGATAGTTGTTCTGGGTCTGGCTGTTTGTGTATGTGAGTTTGAATGTTTGTAAACGCACCCACGATACAGGAGAAATTCTTAGTGTGGAGCAACATTTTATTAAAAAAAAGCATTTTTGGTTAGAGAAATATATACTTCTAAGTTAGGTACACCATTACACTAAGCTAAATACCAAGATTTGTATAGATATTCTGATTCCATCCAGAACAATATAATACCAGCCTGTACCTTTAAAGGCCTCATCTTACACATAGAAGGTTAGAACATTGATCACCACGCTTGTTCAAGACGGGTTAGCGATTTCAAGCTTAGATTCATTTTAAGTACAGGTTTCCTCACGATGTTTTCCTTGTGATGTCTTTGGTACTTGGTTTGGTACTTACTACCTCGTGGGTTCAAATCGGGGGTCCTCCCCCGATTTGAACCCACGAGGCACTTAAACCTCTAGGCCATCATGACATCCTTACTAATATTAGAAAAGCGGAATTTAGTTTGTTTTTTTGTTACGTCTTCACGCCTAAATGGCTAAATCGATTTTGATGAATTTTGGTACAGGGATTGTTGGGACCCTAGAGACAGACATAGGCTCAATTGAAAAAGGCGTCAATTTATAAAAAAAGTGAGAAATAAGGGAGACAGAGGGAAGAAAAGGGAAAACTAAACTTTGCTATTACATTAAATAAGGCGCAAGGGCAAAAACTACAGCTAGCAGGTACTTGCAAATCATGAAAGGGGAACTGTGTTACCCCGAATTAAACGCGAGCGAAGCCGCGGGCAAAAGCTATTAAATAATATAATCATTGTTACTGACAAAAGCGAGTTTTTTTACACTGCTAATTACCTACCAACGTTATTTATTTCGGATGGAATATCTTCAATTAAGTTCCTCCGCTGTTACTGACTAAACCCATGTTCCTTCTTTTGCCCTTTGTGTTCTGAGGCCGTGGTATATATTTTTTAAAACGTTGCCCCACACTAGGAATTTGTCCTGTACCGTGGGTGCGTTTACAAACATTTAAATTCACATACACAAACAGCCAGACACGAAACAACTATCTGTAGGTCATACAAATATTTGTTCCGTGCAGGAATCGAATCGAAAATCGACAACCTGCAACAAGGCAGTAAGACCTAGCCCATGTGATCAATCATTAACTCAAAGTCAACTGGAATCCTTCAACCGTTCGCTCAAGCCCTACCACACTGCACATTTATTGCATAAGTTGTGACTTGTGACTCACACAATGTCATTGTCAAAGGGGGGCGCCAGACGACGAGGGCTGAGGGCGGGACTGGAGGGGGGGTAACCGCCGGCGCGTGAGTCAGCGTTCCAGGAACGTAACGCAGCGTTTGACTTGCTAATCTTGTTCTTATTTTTTTATTGCATATGCAAATAAAAGAAATACATGGAAATTGCAATTTGTAGCTTATGTACAAAGGTGAGCTTAACCGAGTTTAAGGTTTTTTTTAAACATTTATAACTAAGCGTTTGCAAGACTTGCAAAAGAGGATACACTTACGAGCAAAAATAGTTAAAACTTAATATTAAATAAACCTTACTATTATTAATTACTTACAAAACATTCAAAATTATAATCGTAGTGGTTACAATACAAAATATACCTATAGATTAACACGCATATTTAATCTTATATTTAGCAGATTATGATAAACATATTAATCGTCTAGACAGAATATAAATGCATATTAATCATAGCGACAGGAAATGTTCTCTAATTCTTTCCTTGTACACGTCCTATTCTGTAGTGTAGAGAGAAATAACCGTGTCTACGCGCTCGTGATCCACGCGTGCCTCAATGGGATGTCAGCACAGCCGAGGGGCCTGACAGGGCCATTACCTGCCAGGGTTGCGGGTTTTTCGAAAAAGATACCGCGTCCTTGAAACCCAAAGGGCAAAAGAAGGAACGTGTGGGTTTTAGTCAGTAAAAGTTTGAATCCACCCTCCTCGTCCATAGACCAACCTAGTCAGGTGTTGCTTAACCTAAAGAATTATCAGTGCAGCTGTTATAATTAAGCCACGAGCTCTCTTTATAATTTTAAGTGCAGTTTACAAAAGTATTTAAAACCCTGTCTGGCCTCTAAAGTCGCAGAAATTATTATGCGCAGTGACAGTCTAAAAGAACAAACAAATGTCCTTTCTCCCAGCTGCTCTGCAAATATATTTAATGATACCTTTTTAGCACATTACTGTTCTACAGACAGACATACGGACAAATAAAGCATTAAGAAGACCATGCGTCATTATTTGAATCACTTTCTGAAGTTATTGTCTTTGGTTATTCATGGTTCATTGGATCGGATGATAAGAAAAGTAATTATGCCATGTCTTAGCTAAATTTAGAGATGAATAATCTAAGGGAATGATGTCGATGGCCCAGAGGTTAAGGCTTCGCCACTTGTGCACGAGGTTGTTGGATCAAATCTGGGCAAGTACCAAGAAGGCGTTTCCAAATTATAAGTATTTTTTTCTTGGACATCACTATCATCGCTGAAAAAAAACATTGTCAAATCCAAATCACATGCAAACAACTTGTAAAGGAATGGCTTTAACGATTAAATTGAATATGTAACAGCAATATACAACTTTGCAAATTGCAAGAATAAAACCGACTTCCAAAAAAAGCTAAACTAGTGAAAAATAACTTTACTTCCGGAAGTCGGTGGCAAAAAAGTCAACGAAACCAAGAAAAGTCACCAAGTTCCGGAAATAATTCTCTCTATCTTCCATTTTTTTATACTATGTAAAGTACGAGAGAAAATCACTTGCTGACCCATCACGAAGTCTCAAACTACTATTATTGTTCTAAGTCTCAAAATTGTCATAGTTGGCTGCATTCTAAATCCTTTAGCTCACTAATGAGGGTGAAACAGGGTGCCATAGTTTGTGTGGGAGCGATTTCTTGACCTGATTGACTTGAAATTTTGTTTAGGCATTTTTTTAAGGAAATTTATAGACTATATAACATTATACTACGATACTAAGGAACTGAGCAGCGGGTGAAACCGCAAGGCTTAAGTAGTTTAGAATAAATAAATATTTTTATTAAACCACTGAGGACAAAATGAAATATTTCCACTTAGATATTGATGACGTAGTCTGAATTAAGCCACAATTAATGGAAGGTTACGCATATAAACATCTACAAAAATTGTGGTTTTACTAATAACCAACCATATTTAGGTGTGGAAATTTACGCAAATGCGCTAAAACTTTCCTGGTTCATAAATTAATGGGTCAGGGTTTTTATTGGACTCTGATCGGTCCTAATTACTTAGTTTTAAAAAAAAAACTACGTCACAAGATTAAGGAAAATTTTGTTCTGAACCTTGTCCTTAAAATTCCTTGTTTGTATTTGTACCTAGTTATAAAAATAGGACTAGAAACCACCCAGCCTAAACCACTGAAGATACCTATAGTACGGCCAACGAGAAGCGATACCAAATGTAAACAAAACCCATGCTAAAACCCCATCTAAAATGGCCGCCCGAATGTTGGCGAACCCCTCTTAACGTTGTCATGTTTTTGCCGGGAGAACGAGACATTACGACAAAGGCACAAGATGGAAAGAGCTAAATATTAGATTGTCAACGCCACAGTTGTTTTTTAGGTTAATGACCTTTTGCATCGCTTCTCGTTGGCCGTACTATAGTTGATAATTTAAAGAAACGTGTAGGTACTGACATTTATTCATCATCATCTGCCTAACCTTTTCCCAAATATTTACAAATAGTTCACGGCATGGTTTTTTTATGTAGGAAATCATCAAATAACTTCCTGGGCGGAGCGGGAGGGTGTGTCAGACTTGTACTAACTAAAACCCAACCATGTTCCTTCTATTACCCTTTACGTTCCGGAGCCACGGTATCTCTTTCGAACAACCCGCAACCCCGGCAGGCGGTGGCCCTGGCAGGCGCCTCTGCTTGGCAGTACCTACATTTTTTTCTCTATGTCTATAAATGGATGATCTGCTAATCTTTTAGTAACAATGGAAAATGAATACTCGATAAAAATTATGTTATATATTATTGTACCTTAACTAAAAATACTGAAATAAAAAGTGTGTGTGTCAGCTCCGACGCACGACTGGAGTTTACTCCTTAAATACGAGTATCTAACCATACGCAAAAAGAGTTTATTCAACTGAAAAAAGATTAACATCATATGATAGGGTAAATTCACAAATTAATGAAAAAAAAATAGCCATATAAATACATCGACACTGATAGAAACAAACAAGCCCAATAACATATAGTATATAGGTATAGTCGCCTATACATATGTACGTCTTAATACACTCACAGCCAAATTATAAAGTTGCGCACTAGAGGTGCGCACCAAAAACGTGACGCATTTTCGTTACTTTAGTAGGTTTTACCTCTCGGATTTTTCTCATACCGGGCGCCTTATATTTGAAAATCGATTCTTAAGGAGTAAACTCCAAAAAACTTTTTTGTAAAAAATAAAACCAAATTCTTTTTTTTTATGGAGTTAAGTAGCTTTGAAGTTGATTGAAATCAAAGCATTTACTAAGTAGTTCTAAGTTTGAGGAAACAAGTGCCAACCTATCTCTGATAATAACAATGATTTTAGTCACCACTCGAAAAACAATAAATATAAACAAAAAACAATACGGAAATTCCATACTATCTTACGTATGACGTGTATGGGTACATGAATCATAATAAATTTCCTTAATTTTCGCGCCACCCCTGCATGAGTCATCTTGTTAAAGGCGTCATACCCAGGGAAACTTACTTTGTCCGTTTAGTCAAAGGTTATAATTTAGATTAAAGATGGGTGATTATTTAAGGCTAGGTTTAACGAATTTTGGACGTTATTAAATCTTATAATTTTTCGATGTGAAAGTCAAAACATGATATAAATTAGTAAGCTAGATAAAAACACAAATGTAGCACTTACTTTCTTTTTAATTTTTTTTATTTGTAAATTGCAACAGTTATTTTAGATAATATTATATTAATTACTATAAAAAACCTATAAATAGACAAACTAAGAATAAAAATATAAACAAGTAAAAAATGGAAAATTAAAGGGCGTTAAAAAAATCGTCCGTATCGCAGTCAACAGGTAAAATGCCCAGAAGGCTGGCAGCATTACCACGTTGGATGGTATAAGAGTCGACCAACCGCTTGGCGATTTCTCGAAATACTACATGGCCACTCGGACCCCATGGCCCTAGTGTTTCAATCCCAAACGGCTCAAAAACCAATCAAATTGTGATTTTGAAATTGTGGTTTGAGTTTTTCAGCACCTGCAGCAGCAGCTCCAGCGCAACCCATCGTGTTAGGAAGATGGGTTACGTTATTACTCACTTAATTCTTTTCAAAATATTTTGCATGGAACATCATTCCATTCTGTGTCTGGAGACGGGCGTTGTAAGCTGCGTTACAGTTTATACTTTTGCGGCTAACATCGTTTTTTGTTCCGAAATAAACTAAAATTATTAAAAAAAAAATACTTAACGCCCGTTCCAAGAAACAAAAAACCGGCCAAGAGCGTGTCGGGCCACGCTCAGTGTAGGGTTCCGTAGTTTCCCGTCCGTCACAATAAGTGTTCCCAGTTATGAGGCCAACCGAACAATTCGGTAATACCCGATCCAATGTAATAAGTACCTACAGCGCCATCTTTCGAGGAATTGGGTTACTAATTAATACAAAGACGTGCAATTTCGGTGGTAATTTTGGTTTGCGACAACCGATTTCAATAATTCTTTTTCTGTTTGAAAAAAGATACGTTCAGGATAATAAAATATGTAAACAAAGTTACAAAAAAGCTTGCATATACGATTATACTACAAACTTAGTCCAGAAATTATTTTGTACAACTTTTTGTCTTTTTTGTACAAAAACTGTTGTGTCAATCAAGTTCAAAATAATTTTCATAGAAAGTCCTTATAAAGTTCTACTTTTCAGATTTTTTTCATATGTTTTAGACTTATGGTTCAAAAGTTAGAGGGGGGGGGACACATTGTTTTTTACTTTTGGAGCGATTATTTCCGAAATCATTGACATTATCAAAAAATGATCTTAGTAAACCCCTATTCATTTTTAAATACCTTTCCAACAATATATCACACGTTAGGGTTGAAATTAAAAAAAAAATAACTTCCCACTTTACATATAGGGTGGCTACCCTAATAAAACATTTTTTTCAAATTTTTATTTTACCACTTTGTCGGCGTGATTGATATACATATTGGTACCAAATTTCAGCTTTCTAGTGCTAACGGTCACAGAGATTAAGCGAGGACGGACGGACAGACGGACGGACGGACGGACGGACAGACAGACATGGCGAAACTATAAGGGTTCCTAGTTGACTACGGAACCCTAAAAAACGACTCGTTTTGCTTACGGATGGTAACTACTAGTATTTTGACATAAGTTCTATGAGACGTCATGTCAAAGTCCTTTTATCCGTAAGTAAAACGACTCGTTTTTTTTATTGGAACCGGCCGTAAGCCAAAATAATTAAAAATGTCAACACTTCGTTAATTTTCTTTCATTTCTTTCCTCACGAAATCAATCCATTTTTGTTTTGGTCTTTCGCTCCCTCTCCATCTATCAACATTTATATTCATCATTCGCGATTTATCCTTTCTCGTCTCGTATATATACCCAGACAGCCTTACTTACGGACAGAAATTCAAAATAAAATTTTATCCATCTAAAACTCAGACAGCGCCGGGGTTGCGGGTTCTATTACGCAAACCATGTTTCACCGTACCGTCTGTGTGTGCCACCGTAGATACGGGCTTGTGACGGTAAGCAATGGGTAGCTCACCGTCTGTCCGTCTATTGACGACAGGCCGGGTCGACGGCGCGTTAGTGTTCCACGCGCGCTTCAAAGAGATGTCAGCAAAGCAGAGGGGTCTGCCGGAGTCGCGAGTTGTTCGAAAGAGATACAGCGGCCCCGGAACATAAAGGGCAAAAGAAAGAACATGGTAAAAGTCTGACATTCCCCCCGGTCCGCCGAGAGCGGGGAGTTATTTGATGATTTCCCATCCGTAAAAAAAACTTAGACGGTTCATAATATCAGCCAATCACACTCTTTTAATCTTGTTTATGAACAACTAGCTTTTGCCCGCGGCTTCGCTCGCATTAAATTCGGGTTAACACAGTTTTTCTTGCGCCTTATTGATTTGTAATAGCAACACTAAGTTTTCCCTTTTCTTCCCTCTTTCTCCCTTACATCCCACTTTTTTCAAAAAAATATTAGCCTATGTCCGTCTCCTGGTTCCCATTAAGAGCCATTAAAGAGTGAAGAGGTAACAAACCAACAAACAAACTCATTTTCGCTTTTATAATAATTAAGTAAGGATTAGCTGTTTTGTGCGATTTCACCCGCGTTTTTAGTTTCTGCCGCGTTCCCGTGGGTAATAGCGTGATGTTGCATAGCTTATGTTACTTCCTGATACTGTAGCTTTCTATTAATAAAAAAAACTTAAGAGGTGTCAAGGGACACCCGGATAGAATGAAGTGAAACCTGTATACACCCAACAAAAATAATCTTCGCGACACCACACTGTTCAACGCGAAATAGAAAGACGAAACAAAATTAACTGGCTTGCTTTCTAAGAGAGAGAACACGCGCACGCCGCACGGCTTACAACTATAGCAAAAAGTGTCGTTACAACTTTTGGTCTTAAGCAAAAAATGTCGTTACAAGTCTTAATTCTTTCCGTCTAAACCCCCTTCCGCAACGCGCGATAAAGAACTTCGTTCAATTTTTTTTTTAAATCGGTCCAGTTGTTTTTTAGCCAAATAACAAACAAATCTTTCCTCTTTCTTATATTAGTATAGATTAAATCACTTTGCAACGACAATGTCCACTTAAAACATTAAGTATTACGTATTGTTACGATAAGGAAGTTGCATAATTGTTTGACGTTGATGCAGGTGACCTTATGCTGAAGGTAAGGGTGAGAGCACAGAGCCGCTGTCTTATCGCGAACAGTGATTATAAAAGTTAATGTAGTATAATAGTATGATAAAATTCGGTCAAACCGCTACAAGACTGTGAACTGGCTAGTGAAGAATCTGTCAGGATAAAGGTCCCATCATATAAATTTACTGACTAGCTTCCGCCTGCGACTTCGTTGGCGTGGAATAGTTACTTTGGGCTAAAACGAATCTTTCTCTCCCATTTTCTTCCCTCTTTCTCCCCCTTTTCTCACTTTTTTAATCTATGTCCGTCTCCAGGGTCCCAACTATTTCTGTACCAAAATTCATAAAATCGATTTGGCCATTTAGGCGTGAAGAAGTAACAAACAAACAAACTTGCTTTCGCTTTTGAAAATATTAGTAAAGATGTATTTTCGGTAAAGAGTACCAATTAGTTTGGTATCCCTTAATTATGTCAAAAAAACCGGCCAAGAGCGAGTCTGACTCGCGTACCGTGAGTGCTGTACACGGTTGCAACAAAAACGGCCATATCTTTTGACTGCGTAGACATAAAGGGTTAATTTTTCACAGCTAGAACGGATCACAAATTTGAGTACAAAGTTTTGTAAATCATCCAATGACTTCCCCCGTTCTGGGCGGAGCGGGGGCGCATATCAGACTTGTACTGACTAAAACCCACCCATGTTCCTTCTATTGCCCTTTACGTTCCGAGGCCGCGGTATCTCTTTCGAACAACCTACAACCCCTGCAGGCGGAGGCTCTGGCAAGCCCCTCTGCTTTGCTGACTCTCTTTGAGGCGCGCGTGAAACACGAACGCGCCGTCGACACGGCCTGTCGTCAATCGACGGACGGACGGTGAGCTACCCATTGCTCACCGTCCACAAGCCCGCATCTACGGTGGCCGGGAGTCGTCTCGCGGCGCCCGGCACCCTGGGCGTCTCCCGCGGTGGCTGAGTTGGCCTGATGTTCTTTCCCTAACTCGATACCTTCATGCGTTACTGAGATAAAGGGTCTTGACAAACAAACATACAGACAGACGGACAACAAAGTGATCCGTTTCTTCCTGTTAAGGTATGGAACCCTGAAAAAAACACGCTTAACAGTGACGTCATTTTATTCCTCACATTCTTATTCGTCGTTACGTTACGACATTCTAAATCCAATATGGCTGAGTCCCAAATGAAACGGTTAGATTGGATTTAGAATGACGTTACTAACCTTACTGTGTATTGTCACCCAAACAAAACATAATGACAATTTCGGCTCAAACGGAAACAGGGAATTTTAATTGAGTAAATCTAAATTCTAAGAATTGTATGTTTACTACATATGAAGCTAGCTATTTATAGACCGGCTAAGGAGTTATACCTAACAACTTCGTGTATTTTTCCGATTATCATGTTTACCGTGTCCTTAAGCTAGATTGTGTCTAGACTTGGTTCCAGGAAAGGGTCGATTTTAAACAAAGAAGTGGAAGAAAAAGTCTACTTAATGTGTTGATCTAAACTTTATACACTCACGAGCAATGAATCCGGGTCAAAATAAAATAAATCGTGATTAATAGACAATTAAGTATTCCTTAAATTAAGGTATTAAAACGTCTTAGTTATTGTTAATTTAGGGATATTATATTGTCCATTAAACACATTTTTTTTTCATTAAGTGACCCGGATTCATTGCTCTCAAGTGTACATACAGAGAAACTTTTCCGCCGTTAAACAAAGTTCGGTTCAGTGTAATTATATTAGCTATAATATTATTATTCGGAATTTCCTAATTTAAGAGATAATAGATAATGCAATTTTATTAGATTTAAGGTTTTGCCAAACATTTATAAAAATTTGAGTAATGGACGCTGTGACGCCTGACAGGAGGGAATGGAAGAAAAAAACGTATTGCGCAGACCCCAAATAAAATGGAACAACGACAGTAAAATGGTGATGATAAAATAAATAAATGAATCGAAGGCTGAATTCAGATTTTTGAAAAAACATGTTCACGGTCTGAAAATAATTAGGTAATCCTAACTAACGGGCCCAAAAAACTTCTGGCCAACTTAAAAATAAATTATAGCTTCGTTTCATTGAATTACATTGTAATTTCGAATGAACAAGTCCGGCTACCCTACCATGACGTCTTAAAATAGAACTTATTCCACTGAGGGCACTTATCCACAGAGCTATACAGGGTGTCTAGCACCATCTCCTTCTCACACAAGAATTAGTTCTGCTATAAGATGTCATGGTAACCCTACTGTTGGACCATTTTTATAATCGACTAGCTGTTCCACGCGGTTTCACCCACGCTGCTCAGCACCTGTTGGTCGTAGCGTGATGCTATATAGCCTATAGCCTTCCTCAAGAAATGGACTATCCAACACTAAAAGAATTTTCCAATTCCAACCAGTAGTCCCTGAGATTAGCGCGTTCAAACAAACAAACAAACTCTTCAGCTTTATAATATTAGTATAGATTGCAAAGTTGTGATGATGTTGTTTTCAAAATATTTTGTGTGTTGGTACGTCTGAAGGGGCCAGGAGACATGTAGTGAATATCTTGCATGCTCATGAAGGCGCAACAAAAAACCCTCAGGACATGCATGCATGACGTATTGCTATAGACAAGCTTATTTACTTTGTTTATTTTTATTTTTACATTCTTTTTATTACTATTATGATTTGTGACATTTAATTTTCTTATTATTTTAATTTATGACATTTTATGATTTCATTATGATCTCATTCATTTTTTTATTTTTTTTTATTTGTTTATTGTAAATGTGAAGACCATGTGGATCATTTCTTTTATTTACTTCGTTTTTTGACGAAGGTCTGGCAGTTTGAGTACTATAAGCGACCTACACAAATGTCCTTTTTTTTTGTATTGTTTGTCGTATCGTTGAGCTCCTTGGGTTATGAGTTGAGCTACACGATAACTGACAAATGCTTGCACTGACTGGACAGGTCCACTCAATTTGTGTGATGCTTTTTTAAAAAGACCATTTCAGACACTATCTGCATGGTCCTAATGTAAGTTGACCAAGATTATTTTGTCTGGACTTTAAAAGAGACTATGACCTCTGAGTTTGATTCGGCTGTTTCTTCTCAGAGTAGCTGGGTACGAAACACCGGCCTCATCTAGTTTTTAAAAAAATGACGTGTAAAAGTGTTTGTGAAAACCTACTTGCAAAATAAACATCATTTATCATTATCATTTATCATTTATATGCAAACCATTCCGCTATGGCACGACATTTCCGCTCCGCTCACTCTATGTCCTAAGCTCTAACTAGTCTAGACAAGATTCCGGGAAGGGTAAGACAAAGTCGAGCGAGTCCAAATGATTCACAATAGCGCACCATTGCGTCATATTACTCATTTGTTTTACGATCTTATTAATTATGGTAATAATGTATAATATTAGTACTTTATGTTTATGAACTTTGTAAAAGATTACAAGGGGACACTAATAGTAATTGAAATGAACAATCATTTTAATTTTGTTGAAACAAACTTTGTAAAGAGAAAGAGAAAAATGAGTGCAGGGTTTAATAACAACCGCCACTCGTATCGATCTTTAAGTTAATCAGCGGTTGTCTAGGTTGGCCGTGGATGGGTGATCACCCTTTTTGTTTTTGTGGATGGGAAATCATCAAATACCTTAACTCGCTCTGGGCGAAGCGGGAGGACTCCCTCCCGCGTCAGTTTTGTACTGACTAAAGCTCACCTATGTTCCTTCTATTGCCGTTTACGTTCCGGAGCCGCGGTATCTCTTTCGAACAACCCGTCACCCCGGACACAGATACACGGAATAAAAGTCTTACCAACAAGTATCGTGTTACCCAGCACCAAACTTTTAATATAAAAACCTTGCCCCATACTAGGAATTTCTCCTGTATCGTGGGTGCGCTTACAAACAGCCAGACCCGAAACAACTGTAGGCCATACAAATATTTGTTCGGTGTGGGGATCGAACCCACGACACGCAGCTCAGCAGTCGATCGCTCAGCCACTACGCCAACCGTGTTGTCGAAGTTAGACAGTCGTTCCAGGTTAAATACTCCAACTGGATCTGGTTTCACTGGTAGACAATCCCAACATGGTAAAGGCAGGACAGATGATCTTATGTTATAGATATCACTGGAGTTTAAAGGAAAAATATTACAGCATTTCTCGACGGATCGTCTGACCTCCATCTACATAATAGTATGATTCCTCAACTTCATAATAAAAATGAGTAAAGAGACTGCGTGACTAGAAGCACATAATCCAATTACAAATTACCTATATTATTACCTACACTTACAAGAATTAAATCAAGCCCTCTCGGAATTCGATAACTATTGTGGATGCTAAGAGGAAATAATAATAATATAATAATTTGACGGGCCTGTTGGTCTAGTGGTTAGTGGCCCTGACTGCTGAGCCGGAGGTCGTGGGTTCGATTCCCACCCAGGACAAACTTTGTGTGATGAGCATGATTGTTTGTTCTGTGTCTGGGTGTGATTTATCTATAAAATGTATGTATTTATAAATTAATATAAGTATGTGTATCAGTTATCTGGTTACCATAACACAAGCTCTGCTTAGCTTTGGATCAGATATCCGTGTGTGAGTTGTCCCAAGATATTTATTTATTTAATTTTTATTTATACGTATGCTAAAAGAATTCTACTTTAATATTATAAATGCTAATGTTTGTGAGGATGAGTGGATGTATTGATGTATGGATATTTGTTACTGAATGGATCTTGAAATTGGCACAGAGGTAGATTATAGTCTGCAAGAACACATAGGATCGATAGCTCAACCACTGTGCCAACCGTGCCGTCTCTTTGTTTATTATCTGTTATAGCTGTTTGTTCTCCTATTTATAAATAAACTAGCTTTTGCCCGCGGCTTCGCTCGCGTTAAATTCGGGGTAAAACAGTTCCCCTTGTGCCTTATTCATTTGTAATAGCAATGCTAAGTTTTCCCTTTTCTTCCCTCTTTCTCCCTCACATCCCATTTTTTTCAAAAAAAATATTTTCCTATGTCCGTCTCCTGGTTCCCAACTAACTCTGTACCAAAATTCATCAAAATCGGTTCAGCCATTAAAGCGTGAAGAGGTAACAAACAAACTCACTTTCGCTTTTATAATATTAGTAAGGATTGTATAATAACACCTGAATTGTTTAATAACAAATCTTTTACACAAAAATATCAACTATCTTCTAAAACAGAGCTTCCTCTCGTCTACCCTTTTGCTGTGCCCTACAGGGTTCATATATATATATATATATTTTTCTTTTTTTTTTGGAATGGCATCTCGCAGTTCGACCTAGGAGGTCGTTTACTGCTTAACCGGCCGATCCCTGTGGATGCCTTGAAGTTAAGGACAGGGTTCATAATTATCACAATATTATAAATACTACCACCTAAGTACACATTATGGTAATGCATGTATTACACTACCCAGAGCAGGAGAAGCATTTGATAATTACCCACCCAAAAAAAAGTGACAGCAATCGGAAAACCCAGACCTGCAAGAAGTTACGCTTCTTACGTAAAACGAACAATATTCTGAAGCTAATCTGTTTTGCCTATTATTCCTTACTATGACTGGTTTTCATAGAACCACCAATCATAACATCTGATGTGGTTGCTCTGACGTCATAGACGAATGAGAAAATATGCACACTCACTATATGTCCTGTTTTAACATAAAATAAGGGCATTGTTATTTAGATGAGTAATGTTATTAGAGCTAATAATATAGGGTGATATGCTAAAAGTTGATGTTGGAAAAAACGTGAGGAAGTTGCATTTTATGACACTTCGCTATTATGCAGTCTGTGGTTATAGGTACGTTTTGTTCCGTCATTCAATTGGTCAGAAGCAATGTAACTTTTTTTTTGAGTGTCAGACTAGTACTGACTAAAACCCACCCATGTTCCTTCTATTGCCCTTTACGTTCTGGGGCCGCGGTATCTCTTTCAAACAACCCGTAACCCCGGCAGGCGGAGGCCCTGGCAGGCCCCTCTGCTTTGCTGACATATGCCTCTCCAGCCACTCCTCAAGGAGGGGACTTACCGCCACTATTGCGACGTGCCTTGCACGGGGTTGCGACAGTCACTCTCTCCATGCCCCCACGAGATCACACCAGAAGCCTATCCGCTGGGCGGCAATTTGCCGCGGCAGCAGAAATTCCCCCTGGTGTAGTGCCTCCGCGCGAAGTAATGTTGATATATTGACATAAAGAATGTCGAAAATGATTTTAGCTCGTGGCTAAAATCCATCCCAATACACCTTTATGAAAAGCAAAAAATAAAATTGACTTCCAAAAAAAAACCAAGTAGTGGAAAATAATTACCAAGTGGTCGCATATCAATTTTATTTATATTGCCTACTTATGATACATATTTTTTTTCTCTGTGTCTTAATGGATGATCTGATAATCTTTTAAAAACAATGGAAAATTAATAGTCGATAAAAATATGATGATCATTAATTATAACATGACTAAAAATGTTTAAAAAAAAAATAGCGACTTCCAAAAAAAAACTTAACAGTGGAAAATAACTTTATTTCGGGGAGTCTGTAGCACAAAAGTCACTAAGAATTTCCGCGGTTTTAATTTGTGCGGGGATCGAACCCGCGACACGCAGCGCAGTAGTCGATCGCTCAGCTACTGCGCCAACCGTGTCGTCAATCTATCTGATACTAGCTGGCCCTCGGGCTTTGCCCGCGTGATATCGGAAAAAAAGTGTCCTATATGTTATTTCAGACCATAATAAACCTCTGTGCCAAATTTTATCAAGATCCATTCAGTATTTTTGACGTGAAAGAGTAACAAACATCCATACATCTATCCTCACAAATAGTCGCATTTATAATATTGGTAGGATAGTAGGATTTTCTTAACCCAGACATGTAAATGCATCACCAAACTGCAGTTGAAACATCCCAGACAATATTATTAATAGTCGCTTTGATTCTAAACTGAGAGGTCTGGTCGCTTACCGCTTTCATTTAGGTTAGACCTTGATACACAAAGGGGCTTTGTCGATTGCAAAAACTGGTCTAAATGCCGATGCGATTTTTTGGATAGCAGTTGTGTGTTCAGTAGGTATATTTTATATTATTGTATATTTTTAAATCATCAGCATTTATTTTGTGTGGCGTAAATGTGTAACTAGAAGAATGAATATGGCCAAAACCTGGCCATTATGTATATGTATGTACTGAGTTTGACGTCTACTATATTCAGATTACTTAGTTACTAGCTTTTGCCCGCGGCTTTGCTCGCGTTAAATTCGGGGTGACACAGTTCCCTTTTCCTGATTTGCAGGTACCTGCTACCTGTAGTTTTTGCCCTTACGCCTTATTAATTGTTATAAAAAAACTAAGTTTTCCCTTTTCTTCCGTCTTTCTCCCTCATTACCAACTCACTTTAAAAAAATATTAGTCTATGTTCGTCTCCAGGGTCCCAACTATCTCTGTACCAAAATTAATCAGAATCGGTTTCGCCATTTAGGCGTGAAGACGTAACAAACAAACAAACTCACTTTTGCTTTTATAATTTTAAATAAGCATTTGGTATACCAACAGCAATACATACTAAAACTTAAAAGGAACTATTCAATAATATAAAAGTGCTGTAGGGCTACCATGACATCTTATAGCAGTTCTTATTCCTGTGCGAGAAAGAGATGGTGCTAGACACTAGGCTAGGGCAGCAGGCTATAGTTACAGGTTAACGCAGCATTCACCATGGTGACAACAAAAAGTTAACAAATAAAGTAACTACTATAAAACTAACAGATGAAGCAAACTGGTTATAGTAGTAGGAGAAATGGGTATTCGGAGGCAAACTAGGAGAAGCCATTGGATCGTAATAGGCTCAGCAGGTAAATTTACTAAAAAGTATTCCAACATGGAAAGGAAGGAATTGGAAGGAGCAATTGAATGCTTTTACCCAGTTATGAGAAACTGGACAGGCTATATAAAAAGAAAAAATAAATGAAATCGTGTTTTGTTTTTTTTTTTTTTATAAAAAATTCTCTAAAATTGCTTCATTTATTCCATTCCTCAAATTATCCACATTGTATTTTCCCAAAAATGACTAAAAACAATGACTTGCAGATTTACAGTTTTACTAACTTTATTACATTTTTTTAGTATTTTATTACAATACTAGCTGTTCCCCATGGTTTCACCCGCGCTGTTTAGCACCTGTTGGTCGTAGCGTGATGTTATATAGCCTACAGCCTTCCTCAAGAAATGGACTATCCAACACTAAAAGAATTTTCCAATTCCAACCAGTAGTCCCTGAGATTAGCGCGTTCAAACAAACAAACTCTTCAGCTTTATAATATTAGTATAGATTTGTACGTCAATCCATTAAAATAGGAAATTACACGCAGGAATTTTCAGTTGTGATTTGTAATTGATACCATAATGTTCGTACATTAGTTATGGCTGGCTGCCAAACGATGGTATTTACTTTCTTAGATAATCTTTTTCATAACATCATGCCATTAGGTTAGGCAGAGTTCTATGTTAAAAAGCACACCTCTGCTTAAGTGGAGATAAGCAGCCAGGCTTGATAGATACTGTTTTAATTGTCTTAAAACATGAATCTGGTTTAGCTTTGATACCGCGGCACCGGAACATAAAGGGCAAAAGAAGGAACATATGGGTGAGTTTTAGTCAGTAAAAGTCTGACACTCCTCACCTGCTCCACCCAGAGCGGGCGAAGATTTTTGATGATTTCCCATTGGTATAAAAAAGGTACATAAGCTTTAGGATTGCAATTTATGAGACACTGGCTGGCCCTCGCGAGAGGAAGTTATTTGATTTCTTATCAAATATATCCATCGGTTTAAAAATATGAACTACCTATCTATGACGAGACTAGTATTATATTATATAAATAAATAAATATCTTGGGACAACTCACACACGGCTATCTGATCCCAAGCTAAGCAGAGCTTGTGTTATGGTAACCAGACAACTGATATACATACTTATATTATTTATAAATACATACATATTATAGATAAATCACACCCAGATACAGAACAAACAATCATGCTCAACACACTAGACCAACACACCCGTCAAATAACTTTCTCCGTAGAGTTCAAAAAGCTGAGGTATAATAACTATGACAATGACAAATTTTATGGAAATAATATGACACATAAATCTTTTGTAATGAGTATAATAGTACGCTTACTACTATTTTTAACAACGTGCCAAGAAACACGTTCGCACTCTTTAAAGAAAACTTATAAGTTTTATTGATAGGTATACACACTTTTGTTTTGGGGTGGGAAATCATCAAATAACGTCCCCCGCTCTGGGCGGAGCGGGGGGAAGTGCCAGACTTGTACTGATTAAAACCCATCCATGTTCCTTCTACTGCCTTTTATGTTCCGGGGCCGCGGTATCTCTTTCGAACAACCCGCAACCCTTACACACTTAGATCTAAACTAGCCCAACTCGAAAAATAAAGTTTTTAAACGACTTTTAAACGTCAAAAATGTGTTACTCCTCAACTCTTCCTTTTTTGAGCACATTTTTAATGTGCCCAAAGAATAATACAGTACTTTGATTCACTTCATTTGAATCACAATTTGCACATAAATCGTCATTTTAAATATTGTCTTTATTTATTGTGCATGTATTAAAAATATACAGTAGCCTTAGTATATTCCTGTAGTGTATTTTTTGGGAAGTTTTTGATGCATTTTAAGATACTAAGTACCATTTGAAAAAGGTACGTTTTTTAATCTTTGTTTTGTCGGGAACCCCTTAAGAACTAAAGCCGCTCGAGTCGATCGTACGGTTAAGCTGCGTTTATCTAGGTTGTTCCGAGGTTGGGTTACCATCCAATTCAAACCAAGTATTCTCCGTGCTTCGGAAAGCACGCTAAGCTTGGTCGCGGCTGTCATTTGTAGATCACTGACTCAAAAGTCTGACAACCAGTCTTACTAAGGAGATTCGCATTACCCAGTTATCAACTAGGTTGTGGAGCTCAAATAGCCACTCCGTATAAAATACTGGTACTTAGCCGAATCCGGTAAGACTGGAAGCCAGCCCCCACATAGATGGGAAAAGGCTAGACATATGATAAATGCGCTATACTGTTTACTCTGTGCTTTAGTTTAAAACAACTGCCAAAAGAAGGAGTTCCAAATTCAAAAACACACAACAAAAAAAAAAACAGTTCCTTTACAAACTCATGCGCAACCCTAAGACCGCCGCCAAGCAGACAGTTATACTAACCATAAAAGTTGACCTTGCGTAACTTTACCTTTCAACCAATTTTGAAAAGAAACCGGATGGTGCTCCAGTCTCTATTATACTTAAGTTCTAGGAACACGCCAGACGTTGGGGTAGGTCATGGTGACTTTAGAGTCACCTTCCGGCCAATGAACCGGGGACCTTCGTCGCCCGACGACGTAATATGAAAGAAATTTGAACTGTTTTTGCGTGACTGCATGGTTCCCTGTCTGGATTAAAAGGGGATTTGGTTTCTTCTTTTTTTGTCTTTGTTTTGAAGGTTTTCGATTTTTAAAAGGAGCGGTTTTTGTTGGGTTAGGTTTTAGGAATATTGTTTTGTTTGTTGAGGTAGGTAGGTTTATTGTGATTGTATGCAGACACAATTATTGAAATAAGAAAGAAAGAAAACAGATTTATTTGGCACTTACCCCAAGTGCACACAACAAAATAAAAATCTAAACAATAAAACAAATTACAGCATGAAAAAGCTCTTCACCAAAAATCATTTTTAGGTTTTATTACTAAAATTATATAAAATAACTAGCTGTGCCCAGCGGTTTCACCCGCTGCTCACCTACCCGATATGTACACAAAATTTCGTTTAAATCGGTCCAGCCGTTTCGGAGGAGTATGGGAACGAAAACTGTGACACGAGAATTTTTAAAATTAGATTTTTATTTTAAAGCCTTTAATGTCTTAAAGGTTTTACATCAAGATCTCACTCTGCGTGAAACTTTTTTTTTAACTCTCGATATTTTCAATCAAAGTCTTATCTCATAAGTGTGGAATACTTATCATGATCTGATAACGCTTAGTGCGGTGTTCTTTTCCTGCTCTTGATACTTTGTAAGAAAAGGTAATCACCGTTGAATTACTGTAAGTCCCCTGGTAACCTATTTTGCCAAAAAGGAGATCATTGTCATCTTAGTTATAGGGCGCACTAGAATATAATTTACCATGTTGACTGTTCACCAAAATTACAGAGCTTTTGGAACGCTTATTGTTACAAAAACCTTCCTAAATTTTTGACAGATTTCATATTTTGTATGTTTAAGAATCGCTCCTAATCTATTTTACCCCATATACATGGATGGCCTTCTCTAGAAAAGGTGTTAAGCAGCGGGCTGAAACTGCAGGGCACAAATAAAAATTAAACGCTATTAAACCACGCCAAGAAAACGCCACATCAGTACAAAGCAAACACTTCGTAAAACGTCTAGATTTTCGTCACAAAGTAAGCCGTACATGCCACTAGACAAAAAAATATAACTACGAAAAAAAAAATCTCGTCTCGAAATTCTCATTTTTTTCAGCGACAGTCATCATATTATTTTTTATACCTATAACAAAGGAAATTTTATAGACTAAAGAGATATCTAAAATGTTTCAAACACGGAACTGTATTTTTTTTTTATTTTCAATTAAAACTGCAAAATAACCTACAATTTGGCCGACATGATATTCAAATAAAATCAAACACCGAAATATTTTCTATTCTTTCGATGCAGTACTGTCGTGTACTTCTGTCAGACCATGGCAGCTAGCCTGACTTCCGCGAATACCTAAAGATTAGCTTGTTACCGCGCCTTAAGTCTATAATTCATACAGAAGCACCTGCACAGAATCACGCTTCCCCTTATAATACTACGATGGGTTTAACCCTATTTTGTTTACACCGTTTCTGACGTAGTTTGAAGGCTTATGATACCTGTCACGTAGTTTTCGTATGGTAGTAATAACTAATGATTGATAGGTAGTGTTTTTAGGATTCCGTTTCTCAAAAGGAAATAAAGGAACCCTTATAGGATTACTTTGTTGTACGTCTGTCTTCTGTAAAAACACTTTATCTCGGGAACGCGTAGAGGTATCATGTTGAAATTTAAACCGTATATCTACTCAAATCAGTGGTCAATTCCTTTTACGGATGGCAAATCATAAAGTAACTTCCCCGCTCTGGGTGGTTAGGGGGGGAGTTTCAGACTTTGACTGATTAAAATCCACCCATGTTCCTTCTTTTGCCCTTCATGTTCCGGAGCCGCGATATCTCTTTCAGACAACCCTGAACCCATCAGTAGTTCCTTGGAGTTGTGACAAAATCAACCCTCTAAGTCTATAGTTAAGTAGCAAGTTTGTACGGAACCCTTTTTTTTTTCGGGTGGGAAATCATCCAATGACTTCCCCCGCTCTGGGCGGAGCGGGGGGGCATATCAGACTTCTACTGACTAAAACCTACCCATGTTCCTTCTATTGCCCTTTACGTTCCGGGGCCGCGGTATCTCTTTCAAACAACCCGCAACCCCGGCAGGCGGTGGCCCTGGTAGGCCCCTCTGCTTGGCAGTACATTTTTTTTCTCTATGTCTATAAATGCATGATCTGCTAATCTTTTAGTACGGAACCCTCGGTGCACGAGTTCAAGGCACACTTGTTAAGTTTTTGTGCGTTAAATAATGTTATAGTCATTGTGATGTCATCGTAATGCGCAGTACTTAATTAGCGTACGAATATGACATGCCGGTCACAGTGCATTTTTAAAACCAAATCGATTAATCGCTAACATAAACTAAAGACGCAGTAATAGGCTAGTGGTGTGATCGACGGATTGCCAATCATAAAGGTCTCGAATTCGAACCCAAGACATGAAACTCCCGGGATTGTGGTTTGTTCGAAAGAGATACCGCGGCCCCAGAACATAAAGGGCAATAGAAAGAACTTGGGTAGGTTTCAGTCAGTACAAGTCTGTCACTCCCCGCGCTCCGCCCAGAGCGGGCAAAGTTATTTAGTGATTTACTATCCGCAAAAAAAGACATGAAACTCTGATTTTTCGGATTCACATGCGTATTGTATAATTCACTATAGGGGAATAAACAACAACATGGTGTAAAACTTTTTGTCCCCTATAGAAAAGGGGGAATCCTTAGACCAGACGGGTGTCGTATCTAGTGGGCATGCCTGCGTAAGAGTGATTGTCGGGTTCTCATATTATGTCTTAACTCTCGGATAGCAATGCTTGCACGATGTAAAAATTGTAAGTTTGTTCTTCAACTGATGGCGTTGCAGCACTTTTAGAAGCCGTAGAAGAAACTTGTACTGTCGCTACAGCTTTGCAAATCAAGTTTGAGAGATATTTTTTGGTTAACAGATACTTCAATTTCCTTGATTTGTATACATGAGATGTTTAGGTGTGCTCCAAAAGTGACTTTGGTTGACTGGTAGAGAGTAGTAGTAGAGCTATTGTACATGAAGTTTGAATAAATAAAAGTTATTGCAGACGAAGAATCATATAATCTCCTTCTCACCCTGGATTAATAGTTGAGATGTCAGCAAAGGAGAGGGTCCCGCTTGTACCACAACAGCCGGCGTTACGGGTTATTCGAAATAGATACCGCGGTCCTGGAACACAAAGGGCAAAAGAACATAGCAAGGTTTCAATCAGTACAAGTCTGAGATATTTGATGATTTCTGAAAACCGATGAATAATGCAAATTGATACATAACTTTATTGACGTCACTGCAGTCTTTATTAAAAGAGCAGGTACAATACCGGTTGCTATAAAACCTTATCGCTATAATAAGTTGTCCCAACGGGTTCATAACATATAGTTTATGGCACCATATTAGTTTAGCATAACTTTTAATTTTAGGGTGCATAGTTTACGCTTTTGGCATGCAAGGACAAACTGACAGACGTATGGTGTTGTGTAGAGATGTTGCAGAAGGTCAGGTATGTGAGTCATCCTAATTTATTATTACTTTTTGAGGATATATGGATGCGTGTTAGTCTTTTACGCAAAAACTACTGCACGAATTTGGATGAAACTTGGCCAAAGAGTTTTAGTAGTTTTAGATGCTTTTGTTCTTTGTGTTCAGGGGCTTCGGTTTCGCTTTTAGACAACCCGCATACCCAGCAGACAGTGGCCCTGGCAGGTCCTTCTGCATTGCTGATATCTCTCGAGGCGCGCGAGGAACATGAACGCGCCGACACGGCCTGTAACGGTGAGTTACCAATTGCTTACCATTTATGGAACCTTGTCTACGGTGGCCGGGAGTCGTCTTGCGAACAACTTAGAGGGCTGTAATGATAATAACTCAGTAAAGCCATTTGAGGAGCTTGTGGCTAAATAATAGCAGCCGCTCGGGCCGATCTTTAGGTTAAACCGCGCTTGCCTGGGTTGGTCTGTGGATGGGTGACCACCCGTTACATACCGAGTTTCCTCCGTGCCTCGGAAAGCACGTTAAGCCGTTGGTCCCGACTGTCATTTGGAGATCTTTGACAGTCGTTACAGGTTGTCAGTGTTCCGAAAGTCTGACAACCAGTCTTACGAAGGGGTATTGTATTACCCAGTACTAAGTTGTGGAGGTCAGATAGGCAGTCGCTCCATGTAAAATACTAATATTCAGCTGCATCCGGTAAGACTGGAAGCCGACCCCAACATAGTTGGGAAAGGGCTAGGCAGATAATGATGAACTCAGTAAAGTCATTTGTGTTATACATGCAAACCATATTTATCAACATAAAACCTGTCACTGACCCGAACATTGCAAAGAATACGTAAAAACGTGTTTTTGCAGTTGTTAGAGATAGGCTCGCACTACTCACATGGGATTTAAACATAACTATGTAATGACGTAGGTTTTATTTTACAAGCTTGCTCCGTCCTGAGCATTTCTGTTATATCGCGAATGCATTTAAACTAAAAACTCACATACATAGACAGTCAGAAACCCGGAACAACTGACTTTCGGACATACAACATTCTACGAGGAAATTAAACCTGCGACACGCAGCGCAGCAGTCAATCACTTCTCTGTCTTACTCTCTGTGGGTTACGTGTGATATAGTGCATGTAACTTATACTTCTGTAGTCTCTGCCTCATGTATGGCTGGCATAAAGGGCCAGACAATGGCAGGTCACCTTGTCGGTCGTTGCACGCTTGCATAATGTTTTTTTGTCCGTATTTCGACCCAATCTCGAAAACTGCGCAGCTTTTATTGAATCATCTTGAGTTTCCAAGGATGTTTTTGTTCTTAAGTGGTATTTAAGAGCTTGTATATTAAATTATTACGTTAGTGGCCAAAACAGATCGTCTGATTTTATTTCGGTTATTTTTGTCTATAGTACGGCCAACGAGAAGCGATACGAAAGGTCATTAACCTAAAGAACAACTGTGGCGTTGACAATCTAATATTTAGCTCTTTCCATCTTGTGCCTTTGTCGTAATGTCTCGTTCTCCCGGCAAAAACATGACAACGTTAAGACGGGTTCGCCAACATTCGGGCGGCCATTTTACATTTGGTATCGCTTCTCGTTGGCCGTGCTATAGTTGCTAATTGTTTTTTAGTGATAAATCATTCAGAAATCATGTGCTTAGCCTTTTCTATATTTTGGGATAGTCATCCAGTTTTCTCCTGTATCGTGGGCGCGTTTATAAACATTTAAACTCACATACATATACAGCCAGACTCGAAACAACAGTTTGTAGGCCATCAAAATATTTGTTCCGTGCGAGGATCGACCCCACAACGCAGCGCAACTGTCGATCTCGCAGCCACTGCGCCAATTTTGACGTTAAAATTATTACTATTGTTTTCATAAATTATTGTTTTGTGTTAACCACATCCCTAGCTTAAAGTTATTCAACATTTTATTTTTGGTTGTTTAGTTGATAATCCATATTTTCCTTGACTGAAGGAATCGAGGAAAAAATAAACTATCAACTAGTTATATAAATTACCTATATTGAAAAATAACATACAACTCATTGTTTAATACAATATGTGCTCACATAATATATCGTCTAGGTAACAGAAGTGAGTAATACAGTTTGTAATAATTTTATTTGCGCAGTAAATTCGATAAAAATAAATAAATAATAATAAATAAATATCTTGGGACAACTCACACACGGCTATCTGATCCCAAGCTTAGCAGAGCTTGTGTTATGGTAACCAGACAACTGATATACATACTAATATAATTTATAAATACATACATATTATAGATAAATCACACCCGGACACAGAACAAACAATCATGCTCATCACACAAAGTTTGTCCTGAGTGGGAATCGAACCCACGACCTCCGACTCAGCAGGCAGGGCGACTAACCACTAGACCAACAGGCCCGTCAAATCACTCTTTAGTAAATTAGTTACGACATTCTGCGGTTTTAACAGGAAACTCTCCGTTCTGTTCAGCATATCGTTATAGGCGCCACCGCCATGACCTTTTATGGTTATTTTTAATTACTTATTCTAGTAGAATAGAATATACTTTATTGCACACCAAAATTGAAATAAAACTGTTTTACAAAAAATCCTAAATCTATTGTTAATACTACCTACTGCTAATACTACACAAACAATTAAAACAAAGTTATTTATTCAAAATATATAAAAAAAATGGGGCGTGAAGCTCAGCTGATAGGCAGTCGCTTCATGTTAAATAATGGTATTCAGCTGCTGCCTGTTAAGACTGGAAGCCGAGGTTCCTGGACTGGAGGCCCTTCTGCTTTGCTGACATCTTTTTGAGGCGCGAAAACTAACGCGCCGTCTACACAGTCTGTCGTAGTGACGACAGACTGTGTAGATGATGGGTAGCTCACCGTAGCTACCCATCACCGTCCATTCGTCCAGTGATATATCAGCTGAGCTTCACGCCCCAGTTTCTAGTATAAACTATATCCTTTGGTAACACTTGTCAATGAGACTGACGGACTTCTAACTACCAGTCATCATCTTGCCTAGCCTTTTCCCAACTATGTTGACTTCTATGGGTCGACTTCCAGTCTTACTGGATGCAGTTGGTTACCAGTATTTAAGATACGCTACTGCCTATCTGATCTCTAACAACCCAGTTAGTTCCAATACTGGACTTCTTTAGTATTGTAAACAGCCATTAAAGATCTTCAAATTAACACGATAACTGACAAATGCTTGCACTGACTGGACAGGTCCACTCAATCTGTGTGGTGCTTTCTTTAAAAGACCATTTCAGACACTATCTGCATAGTCCTCATGTAAGTTGACCAAGATTATTTTGTCTGGACTTTAAAAGAGACTATGACCTCTGAGTTTGTTTCGGCTGTTTCTTCTCAGAGTAGTCGGGTACGAAACACCGGCCTCATCTAGTTTTAAAAAAAATGACGTGTAAAAGTGTTTGTGAAAACCTACTTGCAAAATAAACATCATTTATCATTACAGCTGGAACCGACGTCTTTTCATGTGTATCACTTTTGATACATCAGTAAGTAATAGGACGTGGTCACCCATCCACGGACAGGCCCAGGCAAGTGTAGCTGTACGCTTGTTACTAAGTTTCTTGGTAACGTTAGGTACAAAAAGCCATTATTGCTAACCAGTGTCGTTGTACTATCACAAAACATGCATTTATTTGAAAAGAAGACGATTATAATACAGTGATAGTAAACAACTATTTATAGTTTGAATAAACGTGGCTAGATGCTAGGGATGGCCAAAGTTTATGTTTTTCAAAATTTGATTTTATTTATTTATCTATACTAATATTATTAAGCTGAAGAGTTTGTTTGTTTGTTTGAACGCGCTAATCTCAGGGACTACTGGTTGGAATTGTAAAATTCTTTTAGTGTTGGATAGTCCATTTCTTAAGGAAGGCTATAGGCTATATAACACGCTACGACCAACAGGTGCTGAGCAGCCTGGGTGAAACCGCGAGGAACAGCTAGTTAATTATATGAAGAAGAAATGAGTAAATGATGCCGTCGTGACGTCTGATAGGGGAGAATGGAAGAAGAAAACGTGTTGTGCCGACACCAAAAAAAGAATATTAGGGAAATAAAATGATGATATTTTATCAGTTATGTACACACAGGAGAAAAACACAATTAAACGTCATAACAGAACATAGAGAACAAAAGTACATCTTATTTCAAAAGAAATTCCTACCAGCAAGCCTGCGAGAGGAAATTAAAAAGGAGGATTTAAAAAGAAACAGTTTGTAACATTGTTTATTTGCGTATATTGTTTATTTTCCTATTATCATGGAAAATAATTATAATCACTTTGCAGTAATCAATAACAACAGTAATTATTCAAAATTGTTTTTAACACATCTATAGAGTTGTTTAAATAAGTCCCATGTGACAGGAAACGATCCTATTTCCATCAATAGAGCACAAAGACTCACTGACTGAGACATTTACAAATATAAAATACAATGGCACTTTTCCTGACCCGAGTATCGAACCCAGACCCTCATGTACAGTATATGCGCTTGCACCACTGGCGTAACCTATTCCTATCCTTACTACTATTATAAAAGCGAAAGTGAGTTTGTTTGTTTGTTACATCTTCACGCCTAAATGGCCACACCGATTTTGATGAATTTTGGCACAGAGATATTAAGTCCTAGACACTCCCTCAGAGAAAAATTTAAAGAGATTAACATACTAACTGTGCCCTCTCAGTTTATTTACGAAAACCTTTTGTACGCGCATAAAAATATAAAATTGTTTAAAAAATACAGTGATATCCACGACATAAATACAAGGAACAAACACAAATTTGTTGTTCCTGCAACGAGGCTCAAAAAAATAGGGGGTACATTCACATGCCAATGTATACGTTATTATAATAAACTGCCAAGCGATATTCAAACACTAAGCCTCAATAAATTTAAATCTTTTATAAAACGTAAACTATGTCTCAAAGCTTACTATAATATTAATCATTACCTTGAAGATAAAAAGGCTTGGGATTAAGCTGCTCCAATTTAGTTTACTCAGTGAGTGTCAAAATTTGCCTTTGTTTCATTTATTTATTGTCTATTCCTTTATTCTATACACTTTGACATTAATGTTTACTTTATTTTTACATTCTTTTTATTATTATTTTTATGATTAGTGACATTTTATTTTCTTATTATTTTATGACATTTTATGATTTCATTATGATCTCATTAATTATTTATTTTTTTTATTTTATTTGTTTATTGTAAATGTGAGGACCATGTGGATCATTTCTTTTATTTAAGTACTTTGTTTTTTGACGAAGGTCTGGCAGTTTGAGTGCTATAAGCGACCTACACAAATGTCCTTTTTTTGGTATTGTTCGTCGTGTCGTTGAGCTCCTTGGGTTATGAGTTGAGCTACACGATCACTGACAAATGCTTGCACTGACTGGACAGGTCCACTCAATCTGTGTGGTGCTTTCTTAAAAAGACCATTTCAGACACTATCTGCATAGTCCTCATGTAAGTTGACCAAGATTATTTTGTCTGGACTTTAAAAGAGACTATGACCTCTGAGTTTGTTTCGGCTGTTTCTTCTCAGAGTAGTCGGGTACGAAACACCGGCATCATCTAGTTTTAAAAAAATATGACGTGTAAAAGTGTTTGTGAAAACCTACTTGCAAAATAAACATCATTTATCATTTATCATTTATCAGTACCCTATGTAGAAGGACATAAGCTATTTTTTCAAAGTGAGAAGTGAGGCACAAAGAGGGAAGAAAAGGGAAAACTTAGCGTTACTATTACAATAACTAATGCGCAAAGGCAAAAATTACAGGTAGCAGGTACCTACAAATCAGGAAAGAGGAACTGTGTTACTACTCCGAATTTAACGCGAAGGAAGCCGCATGCAAAAGCTAGTAATAACATAATATAGTCTTTGGGGGGTTAAGCAGAGGTTTAACTAATAGTGAAGTAAGTATTTGAATAAAAAATAACCACTTAGTGAATCAGCCAACCCTGCTGCTCCTTCTCAGATGACCTTGGAAGGGTCCACCGCAGCCAGGGTCACCTTCGGGCGAACGACCGCTTACGTAAGCAATTGCATCACTGCGCAGAAATGCATGCTGTGATTCAGACGTTAGGGGTGTGCTGGGGAATTTGTATTTAAATATTTATTTTAATAGGCTAGCTACAATTTATTTAAACGCACGGTTCTTTTTATTCGTGGAACTAAAAAAATACTTTATTAATTATGATACTGTTAAAGTCTAAGAAAAATTCTCTCCAAAAACGCTTTATATTATTATTTTTATAAGTTTTAGCTGTTGTCAACTTACTCCTAAACTGCTGAACCGAATTACAAAAAAATGTGAGAGTATTTTTTAATGGGTTCCCGAATGGTTTGAAAATTCATATTTACTGTATAAGGGGCAGGACAATATCTGCCGTATCAGCTAGAAGATACATGTTTAAAAGCTTTTAAAAATAACATAAGTTTCAGCCTGTATTTTTTGGCAGGTCAACCTATTCTAAACTATTATAACCTAATCTCTCTACTACGTATCACACACCGTAGTAGAGAGGTCTGGTTAAAATGGTTTTGTGTAGGTTGATGTGACGTCGCGTGTACATTTGGCCATTTATAGTTTAAGTCCCTTTTAAATAAGGCAATACCCAAGGGGGTAGACAGAATCCCAAATAGTACACCCGAATTTCACCAGTCAGTCCCATTTAATAGAGAGCGAGCCTATTGCCATCAATTAGGCACGAATCCAGACTCCGTTGTTACTAATGAGAAAATTTTCATGGATGATACTTTGCTTGACCCTGGAATCGAACCCAAGACCTCATAGCAACGAGTTACATTAACAAACATTTTTGACTATTTTATCACTCTTATAGCTTAGAAATATACTCCTACCCCAGGCTGTCTGGACATACATAGATCAATTTTGGGAAAAATATACTCCTCAATCAAGTTAGATATAAATAGATCATTTATGCAATTGATCAGTGACAGCCCTATGATTGATATAAAAAGTTGACCAATCACAGTTCAGTACAAAATCACGCGTGATTTAATTTGTCTGATGGCCTGATACAATATTTTACGTCTTTTAATTTACGATTATAATTATGTTTTACATACAGAGTCCTTTGCTTTTAGTTGGTTCAAAAATAGTTGAGGATTATTTGCTGTTTTGAGAAATACACACACAAGTCAGATATCATCATATCAAAACTAAAAATGTTGAAAAAACTACATATTTCCAAAAAAAAGCATTTACAAAAATGTTTAAAACTGAAAAATAACTTGACTAACGGAAGTCGGTGACAAAAACCTCAACGAAACAGGAGTCACCAAATTCCGGGAGTAAAGTGAGAGTTGGTGTAAGAGTACTTCTCACGCGAATCGGAAGGTACTTTCAGAGTTTTACCCATCAACGTTCCTCTTTTGCCCTTTATGTTCCGGGACCGCGGTATCTCTTTCGAACAACCCGCAACACGGTGGCCCTGGCAGGCCCTTCTCCTTTGCTGGCATTTCTTTGAGGCACGTGAAACACTAACGCGGCGTCGTCACGACCTGTCGTCCATAGACGGTTAGCTATCCATTGCTCACCGTTCACAGGCCTGCAGCTACGGTAGCCGGAAGTCGTCTCGCGGCTCCCGACGCCCGGGGCGTTTCCAGCGGTGGCTGGGTTGGTTTGAGGTTCTCCCCTCAAACGCCCGGCCACCTCCTTCGCTAGCATGACTGCTTCGCAGAAGGACGTGACCGCTTCCCATTCCTTCTCGCTCCGGACCACGGACTGAACGAGGGCTAGACGCGATAGATCGCCGCTGCCGACCACAGTATCTCTTTCGAACAACATATAACCCCGGAAATTATGACGCCCAAGATGAATCAATCCCTTTTCCCTACCTAACGCTTGAATAAAAGCTCTGTCTTAATAATGGCACTTACTGGTAATACATTCTCAATGTTAAATATGGCGTCACCACAATACATTACTCACGGCTTAATGTTTTATTACCTTTCATTTTACATTGGATGACGCTACGAGTTAAATTCGCTAACCGGGTTTGAACCGACAACCTTGGTTGTTCAATGATCCTTGTTACTCAGAACATACAATGTAAACTGAATACTGTTTGTGTCTGTGCTTAAGATGTGAGATGTGTTAATTTTGACGTTCTTTGAGTACATTCAAACAATTTTCGCTTACTCTGAATGCTTTCATTCAGAGTTAGCGACATTGTTTTATTTATTTTTTTAAACTTTCCCCCACACTAGGATTTTTTCCTGTATCGTAGGTGCGATTACAAACATTTAAACTCACATACACAAACAGCCAGACCCGGAACAACTATCGTACCGTGCGGGATCGAACCCGCGACACGCAGCGCACCAGTCGATTGCTCAGCCACTGCGCCAAACGTGCCAATGCAATGCAATCAAACAACAGACATTATTGTTTTTACCTTTGTTACTTCTGTGTATCAAAATTTCCATTCACAAAATCCTTCATTCAGTAAAATTTTCCTTTCTCTAAAAAAAAAGTGTAACTACGACTAATAAGTACTTAGTACAACGACCACTAAAAGCCAAACATCCGTGTTTTGTATTATACCTTCTTGTACAATTACCTTAGTACCGATAAAAAGATAAAAACGCATTAAACGGCGTGTCGTAAACCACAATCGCAATGTTTTCCATCCTTGCGATTGTTACGCTGAAATTCCTTCATTTTTCAATACGAATTTCATGAATAAACGCACGAATCAAGACGTGCTTTTCAAACCTTATCAATACCGACAAAATTGCATTCCTTTTACCTAAGAACAACCAAACAAAACTGGCTCTAGAAAAAAAAATAACGTTCGAAATTTGTATTGAGTTTGACATTACTTGGCAGCCATTTTGCGCTGGTTCGTTGCAAAATTGTTAATGGTAATTATGTTTTCATAGTACTTTTAGTACATATATTGTTATTCGTTCTTGCAAAATATCATGATAAAAAACGTTCTGTTTCATTTGTTGAAATAACCATAGTTTTTCTGGTGGGTAGGAGATTAAGAACATAGGAGAAGATGGCGGGACGCGTTAGACGTGGAAATAAAAAAAGAGTTAGGTCTTGTTAACAAGAAATAAACCGCCCAAAAGCAAATCTATATAAACTTACGACATAAACGGTCATATCTTTTGACTGCGCAAACTTAGAGGGTGGATTTTTTAACAGCTCTAAAGGACCACAAACTTGGGTATACGCTGTGGATTCAGACTCGATATCTCTAGGCGTCCAAGAGATAGTTTTGACAGACAGACATGCAGACGGTCAACAAGTGATCCGATAAGTTTTACGAGTTTTGTAGGTAACAGCAAAATACATAATTATATTTTTAATATATTTTTTAATATTTAAACTTATCACAATACAAAGCAGATGATTAAATGGATACCAAAATGTTATCTTTCCAAAGTATAGTTGTACTAAAAAAATCATCATCGGATCTAACGTCGCCATCTTTTTTCTTTCAGAACCCTTTTTCACAGCTAATTTCACAAATACTTCCAGCCATACAGTACTGTAACTCCTTTGTTAAAACTAATGATTAACATCCCCGCTTAAAACAAAAATAGTCTCAAGATTTTCCATTACACACATTTGCATTCAGTCATGTCAATGTGTGCGTGTGTCGACCACTTTATCTTGAGACCCCCTAACTCTTATGTCTTGGAAACTTGAGGGGATGGAACGATTTCAATGGAATTGCCGAGGTCTTGCAAAAATGGTGGACGGTTTCGACTGCAGTGTTTGATGTATAGGGCTTAAAGGGCGTGTTTCATTTACGCGTTTGGGTGTTTGCGAATGTAGTGCAAACATGTTAGGTCCTATTTAAATTAATCAATAATTGTTTGATATTCTTCTTAGCTCAACTAATGACAGCATGGTGTTAAAAATATCTCAGTGGTATATACAAGTTCAGGAAAAATCCAGATTTATAGTATATAATTTTCTAGAACAATACTTATTATACTAATATTTTATAATACGAATAAGTTAAACAATGGATACGTTGATAGTCATGAAGGTACATAATATTAAGTATTTTTTTCAATCTTCAGTCTCTTTGCATTTACCATTACATGTGTAACCAAACATTTTTAATTACCATATGTGGATTCATAAAATGATTTTGTAGAGAGTTGGCCTTGTAGATTTTTAGAGGCTTGTTATTTTTTGTTAACGTATGATTTTATTTTACGTTTTGTAAAGTAAGCAACCATGGAGTTTCTTGCCGGTTCTTCTCCATTTCATCATTTCATCATTTCTCCGATCACTCGACGTAAATGATGTTTTACTGATTTTACGCCAGCTTCCCAGAGAGGAAAACAGACGGTTCATTTGAGTGTCTTACCATACAGCAGACCTTCCTGGGATTTGATTACAACAACGAGCGTTACTTTGATTTAAACCAAGAAGAGTTTAGAGACTGTCTACGCAGCAATACAGACTTCGTGTGTTATCCGGTGGCTGTCAAGAACATGCAATTAAATAAAAATTGCATTGTTGAACAACTTTTCAAGACTAACAGCCACACCCCAACCCAGTGCACATCAAGGAACTATAACATTTCAACAGATGTTGTATGGAAACAACTATATATGCAAAACACTTGGCTCTTCATCACAACTAAATCCGTTCCCATATCAATTGTGTGTGACGGTGAACGAAAAGAAGTTAGCATCCAAGATGTGGGCGTATTACACATCTCCGAGAACTGTGTGATAAAAACCCTCAATAACATACTTGCTGCAAAACGAACAACTACCATAACAATACTGGCTTCATACTCTAAGACAACAAACTTCTCTCTCAATACCACAATCACACCGTCAAATATACATGACGTATCCAAGGAAGAAGTAGTATTAGACAGAACAAAAGGAGTTTTCGATCATTTACTTACATCAGAAATTAACCATCAAACTCAATTAGATAACACCATTTGGAAACAATTACAGTCTCGCACATTCATCACTAGCATAAGTACGTCTCTTATAATAATTTTACTAGCAGGTATTTTAATTTACTTTGGTCCAAAGGTGGTGAATCAAGCTCGAATCGCCATCGCAGCGAGAAGGAACACTGCGTCACCTGCGCCACAACCAACGGTCGCGAGCAGCACGACACAACAGCTGGATGGCGTGCCACGCAGCGTGCCCGCTCAAGCACAGCAAGGCCAGACAAAACCCAACGAGACCATCGAGCTATACCAACTGGGGTCCTGTTCCTGAGAGTCGCCAGAATGTTCAATGTACCAACGTTACCTTTGGACATTGACTCAGCATTCGGCGCCGATCATGTGCGACCCAGATAACTAATATTGAAGAGTTGCATCTTACACGTATAGTACACAATTAAACACCTGTAGTAGTGTGCAATAAGAAAAACTGGTATATAAGCTGTAACATTTTGTAAATAAATCAGATTTGAATGTTATATTCTTGTCTCATTACCCCTCACTGTGGCCAAGACACCCTTAGCCATCTCTGATCAGTCCCGTGAGTCTGCGGGCTGGCAGTGAGTTTACCCCTTCCTGAACCTGACGTTCCTGTCGGCTTTCCGTCTGTACCCGTAGGTCGCATTGGTGCAGACATCCTGAACATATCTATATACTTATATATTATCATCGCTATATGGTAGGTTAGGGCTGTAGGGCCATAGAGACTGTTAGGGTCGTAGGTCTTATTAGGCGTCTTAACTTGTCATATTTTCATGTACATCACACCTTTAGCAGGGACACGTACTAACGTGACGTTTGTTTAGGGTGAGCGTACAGGAAACGACCAACCCGAATCGTGCACCTTTTCTCGACGTTTTATAAGTGCCAATGTAGGCTTATGTGAAATAAAACTATTTTGATTTTGATCACGTTTGAGTTTATTTTTCCTCTTAGTCTGATCATTCAACATTGCTTTTGTTCCTCTGTCCTTACATAAATCAAAGACGCGACATATATCCATAGTTTATTTTGAAGCAACTCCGAAAATTACCAGTACCTTTGTCCTCTTCTGTCTGTATGTATTTTGTCTATTATATGTGTTTTTGTGTACCTACATAAATAAAAAAAAAATTCTAGCTATGTTCCTGTAACTTATGAAAACTGAGCCAGAATATTTGTTTTTCGATGATTGACTGTATTTTTCTTAATGATTTCATAATAGCTACAGTTTTGTTTTTACTCTGGTCGGAGCGCTGAGGAATGTCAGACTTTTACTGACTAAAACGCACCCATGTTCCTTCTTTTGCCCTTAATGATCCGGAGCCGCGGTATCTCTTTCGAACAACCCACAACCCCAGACCTACTATAGTTAGGAGAAAATATTTAAACACAAACACTTATTAAATACAGTGAAAATATTCCACCAGATCTGAAGTGGGTCGGTGAAGGTAATGAAACTAGCACTTTCGATATCGAATCTATTTTCTCTGACCACTTCTGTGAATCAGTGAACCTATGTAATAAAAGTACAATGAGGTAAAGGTTCACTTAAACACTCGGCTAACTAGCTTGCGGAGAGAACAGCGTGCGGTGCCTGGGGTCCGGATCAAAGTGAAAGAGCGATGACCATCTGATCGTCTTGTTGAATGAAAAACGCAAGTCATCTGTCCGACCACAGGTGAGTTGGCCGAGGTTAAGTTCAGAAATTACTAAGACAATTTATATTACATTAAAGAACTGTTGTAGGTATAGTGTAAATATTTATTGTATTATTAGAAAATATATAAAGATATAATGTGTGTAATAAATATAGTAATTAATTAAATATGTAAATATAATTATGGTGAAGAAATGTTGGTTTTATTTATGGAAAATGATCGGTTTTTGTCTGTGGTGTTCTGCATCTGTGGTGCTTTGCTTTGACGTTTTGTGAATGTTGGTATGTGAATAAAAGGTGGAGTGTTTACAATTTATACTGGTTTATAATCTAGTTTTAAATTAAGTAATCTACCGGTGTAGCTCTAGCTATGCCCGCTACACTACTCCCCCCTTGAGACCGTAGCTGCTAAGCTAAGGGCGATAGTAATCCGGGAAACGAACAGTGCGGCCAGAGCGTGTTTTTTTTTCGATGGCGCCGGTAGGTAGCGGAGCTGCGTTTGTGACCGTTGTTGTACCCGTCATTGCGCTGGGAGGAGAGTAGTCCGCGTTGTTGAGGTAAGCGGGTTTCAACCGATCTATTGTAACTGTGGTTTCCCTTGCGTTTACCTCAATACGGTATGTCTTCTTGCCTCTTTGCAGGACTCTGTACGGCCCGGTGTATGGTGGGTCGAGCGGTCGGCGCACGGCGTCGTGTCGCAGAAAGACGTGTGATGCAGTTGCCAAGTCGCTGGGCACGTAGAAGGGCTTGTTTCCGTGCCGACTCGCCGGTTCTGGAGATAGCTTCGCCATGTGATGCCGGAGCCTAGACGCGAAGTCGGTGTAATCCACCTTTTCGGTGAGTGTAGGGGCGATGAATTCGCCTGGAAGCCTTAGTGGTTCACCGTAGACGAGCTCTGCTGATGAGGCTTTGATGTCTTCCTTCCAGGCGCTGCGGATGCCGAGCAGCACCAAGGGTAGTGCCTCAGACCAGTTGGTGTCTGTGTGGCACCGGATGGCCGCCTTCAGCTGGCGGTGCAGGCGTTCCACCATGCCGTTGCAGGCTGGGTGGTATGCAGTTGTTGGCCGGTGCTGACTACCGAGGGTTGCTGCGATGGTGTGGAACAACTTGCTCTCGAATTGCCTGCCCCTGTCGGTAGTGATGCGATGTGGGCAGCCAAAGCGGGACACCCAACCTGCGATGAAGGTGCGAGCACATGTCTCTGCGGTGATGTCTGCAATAGGGTATGCCTCGGGCCATCGGGTGAAGCGGTCAACCACTGTGAGTACATACCTGTAATTATTCGAGACAGTTAGTGGCCCTACTATGTCCATGTGGACATGGGAAAATCGTTGGGTAGGCACTGGGAAGGGAGAGGTGGGAGAGGACGTGTGCCGCGAGACCTTATTCTTCTGGCACTCAACACACTCTCTGGTCCAGGCCCTGCAGTCCTTCTTCAGACCAGGCCAAACGAAGCGTGTGGAAATCAGTTTGACCGTGGCCTGCCTGCCAGGGTGGCTCAGCTTGTGTAGGTTCTGGAACACCTGCCTTCTGTAGTGTTCTGTAACAAAAGGTCGGGTGTTACCGGTGGAGACGTCACAATAGAGCTCAGTGCCTGTGTCTGCGAATGGTATTTTCTGCAGTTTGAGTGACGTGCTGCTGTTCTCTAAGAGTACCCGCAGCTGGGGATCGTCATCCTGGGATTGTGCAAGGGCTGCGTAGTTACATGCCGGCACTGACACTGACTCCACACGGGACAGTGCGTCTGCTACCACGTTGTCTCTGCCTGCGACAAAACGGATATCCGTGGTAAATTGAGCAATGTAGTCCAGGTACCGGTATTGCCTCGGTGAGCAATTGTCACGGTTGTGTGAGTACGCGTAGGACAGGGGTTTGTGATCCGTGTAGACAGTGAAGTGCCTAGCTTCTATCATATGTCGGAAGTATCTTACTGCGTCGTAGATGGCTAAGAGCTCCCTGTCATACGGGCTGTATTTTTTTTGTGACGGTGACAGTCGCCTGGAGAAAAATGCCAATGGGTTCCATGTCGCACCTGCCTTCTGCTGTAATACTGCGCCCATTGAGGTGTCTGAAGCGTCTGTGAAAATGGCAAGTTCTGCGTTGGACTCTGGGTGAGCAAGCAAAGCAGCCTGGGACAAGCTACCCTTACAAGCATTAAAAGCATCCTGCATCTCTTGTGTAAGAGTAATAGCCTGTGATCCTTTTGTTTTAGGCCCTGTGAGCACAACGTTGAGTGGCGATTGCAAGCGAGCGGCGTCCGGTACAAAGCGACGGTAAAAATTGAACATACCCAGGAAGCGACGCATCTCCTTGACAGTCCTGGGGGCTGGGAAGTCCTGGATGGCCTGCACCTTCTCTGGCAGCGGGCGGACACCTTTCTCGGACACTTCATGTCCTAGGAATGTAATGGAGGTACGGCCGAACTCACACTTTGCCGAGTTAATAAGAATCCCATACTGGGATAACCGCTTCAGGAGTTGGTGCAGATGTTCGGTGTGCTGGGCTGCTGTCTCTGAGAACAAGAGGATATCGTCTAAATAACAATAGCAGAATGACAGCCCACGTAGTACCTCGTCCATAAACCGCTGAAACGTCTGCGCAGCATTCCTGAGGCCAAAGGTCATAAATGGAAATTCAAATAGCCCGAACGGTGTGGTGATGGCCGTCTTGTGAATGTCAGCTGACTGTATCGGTATCTGATGGAACGCTTTAATAAGGTCGATTTTACTGTATATTCTACTGCCAGCCAGCTGATGTGAGAAATCCTGGATGTGAGGAATGGGATACCTGTCCGGAACAGTGCGGGCATTGAGTGCCCTATAGTCACCGCATGGTCGCCAGCTGTTGTCCTTCTTAGGAGCGAGGTGAAGAGGAGACGACCACGAACTCTCTGACGGCCGGGCCGTGCCGTTTGCCAGCATGGCCTCAAACTCTTTCTGAGCAACCTTAAGTTTGTCTGGGGCGAGACGACGGGGTCGTCCGCAGACTGGCGGGCCAGGTGTGGTGCGGATGTGATGTACAGTGCTGTGACTAACCTGTCTCTGTGTTCCTGCAGGTCGAGTGATTTCCGGGTACTGGCGGAGGACCTCGTGGTATTCCGTGCTGCCTCCTACGGACTTGACTGAAGCGATTACAGCTGCTGAGCCGGCCGCAGATGACGCTGGCGAAGACAGTTGAGTCAGCCCGTCGATGAGGCGGTGGTGTTTAAGGTCGATCAGGATGTCATAGTGTGCCAAGAAGTCTGCCCCTATAATGGCCTTGGTCACGTCTGCGACCACAAACTTCCACGTGTATACGCGGCGGAGCCCTAAATTCAAGTGGAGCTCAACCCAACCGTAAGTATCAATGGCTGTCCCATTTGCTGCGTACAACTGGTACGCCGTCTTGCTGCGCCGCTGTCGTAGTCCTGTACGTGGGTACACGCACAAATCGGATCCTGAGTCAACTAAGAAAGTAGTTTTGGTATCCCGATCTGTCACGAATAGGCGGCGTGGTTTATTAGGGCAGCCATTTGCCGCTACTTCCGGCTGCCGCTGGCGTTTTCCGTGTACGAACATGGCGTCGTACACCGCGTGGCCCTATCACCAAAAGTGTTGTGATACCAGCAGTGAGCATCGTTCCACGTGCTGCTGGAGCGCGAGCGACTGCGTCGTCGGCCGGGGGTCGGTTCTCTGTCACTACGTCGGTATCGTCCTGTGGAACGCGAGCGATGGTGTACCTGACCTTGCCTCTGTAGAGCCGCTACCTGAAGAGTCAACTCTGCTATGCTCTGTTTCAGCTCCATGATGTCACTGCTGGTGGTCGTGCTTGCCACTGCGGGACACGTCGTGAGCGCTGGGGCGGGCGATGGCGCGATCTCGTGCACGCGGTCGGCCAAATCTGCGACAGACTGAAGCGGGAGGTTAGGTTGTGAAGCAATAACCGTCTGTATGTTGGTCGGTAACCTGCTAGCCCACAACGTGGACAAGAATGTGTCCGGAACATGCGGCCCTGCCAAAGTCTGCAGATGTCGCAGAAATTGCGACGGCTTCCGGTCGCCGAGCTCCTCCTGAGTCAGAATCTGCTGAACCCTTTTCTCACGCGAGTCGGTAAGCCGACGTACGAGCTCGGCCTTCAACTTAACGTACTTATCCTGTGCAGGTGGGTTCTCTATAATGTCGCGGGCCTCTACCATGTAGCGATGGTCTAGTTGGCCCACGACCGTGTAGTACTTGGTGGTGTCGGCAGTGATGCCAGCTGTCGCGAACTGACCTTCAATTTGGGCAAACCAGAGTGTTGGCTCCTCAGGCCAGAACGGCGGCAACTTTACGCCGACTCTGCACACTTCCTGCTTCTCTTCCGCTGCTGGCAGAGCTTCCTGGTCTGTTCTTGTAGCCATTTTGACTCACGTCCGGCTCCTGCGCTCCTCGTCGGGGTCACCAATGAAGTGGGTCGGTGAAGGTAATGAAACTAGCACTTTCGATATCGAATCTATTTTCTCTGACCACTTCTGTGAATCAGTGAACCTATGTAATAAAAGTACAATGAGGTAAAGGTTCACTTAAACACTCGGCTAACTAGCTTGCGGAGAGAACAGCGTGCGGTGCCTGGGGTCCGGATCAAAGTGAAAGAGCGATGACCATCTGATCGTCTTGTTGAATGAAAAACGCAAGTCATCTGTCCGACCACAGGTGAGTTGGCCGAGGTTAAGTTCAGAAATTACTAAGACAATTTATATTACATTAAAGAACTGTTGTAGGTATAGTGTAAATATTTATTGTATTATTAGAAAATATATAAAGATATAATGTGTGTAATAAATATAGTAATTAATTAAATATGTAAATATAATTATGGTGAAGAAATGTTGGTTTTATTTATGGAAAATGATCGGTTTTTGTCTGTGGTGTTCTGCATCTGTGGTGCTTTGCTTTGACGTTTTGTGAATGTTGGTATGTGAATAAAAGGTGGAGTGTTTACAATTTATACTGGTTTATAATCTAGTTTTAAATTAAGTAATCTACCGGTGTAGCTCTAGCTATGCCCGCTACAGATCCAAACAAAAAGTGCATTCAACTTCCCCGCCGCATAAAACACTCCCGACCCTAACATTCGCACACGAACGCACGCACGAGTGTGCACGCTCGACCTTGAGCCGGCGGGGTCGCTGCCCAGCCGCCAAGGGCGATGCAGCGCGATGTTTATGTAACGCACCATTCTTACACCGCACCGTTAGAATGAGTTGAGTTGGTTTAGGCGTAAGTGAAATTGCGTCTTTATTCAATTTGCATTTTTGTATTATGAGTATTTTGTTTTAATTAGATTAGATATTAGACTAGCTGTTCCACGCGGTTTCACCCACGCTGCTCAGCACCGCGCGTGATGTTATATAGCCTATAGCCTTCCTCAAGAAATGGACTATCCAACACTAAAAGAATTTTCCAATTCCAACCAGTAGTCCCTGAGATTAGCGCGTTCAAACAAACAAACAAACTCTTCAGCTTTATAATCCTTACTAATCCTTACTATATATATTATATATTATATATAATATTATAAAAGCGAAAGTGAGTTTGTTTGTTTGTTTGTTTGTTACCTCTTCACGCTTTAATGGCTGAACCGATTTGGATGATTTTTGGTACAGAGATAGTAGGGAACCAGGAGACGGACATAGGCTAATATTTTTTTTGAAAAAAGTAGGATGTGAGGGAGAAAGAGGGAAGAGAAGGGAAAACTTAGCGTTGCTATTACAAATCAATAAGGCGCAAGGGGAACTGTGTTACCCTAAATTTAACGCGGGCGAAGCCGCGGGCGAAAGCTAGTATTAGTATAGATTCGAAATAGACTAAAGAAAGGATGGATGGATTGTGTGAAGGATCACAAGGCCTGCCGGGGTTGCGGGTTGGTCGAAAGAGATACCGCTGACCCGGGCTAAAGAAAGAACATGACTGGGTTTTCATCAGTAAAAGTCAGTCACTCTCTCCCGTTCTGCCCAGAGGGGAGAAAATTATTTGATGGTTTCCCATCCGCAAAAAAAGGTTGATAAAGCTAGAAAGCAGGTTTCTGGTGAGTGAAGCATAGAAGGATATGGACATGCTGCACCACCCCAAATATTTTTTTATAAGGGCAGGGGAATGACAATGATTAGATAAAAAAAATACTGTATTGGTAAGCTACTGCTTAGTTATTTAGTCAATCCACTTTGTTAGTCATTTCATTGCTGAGCTAAAACCTATGAGTCTTCCTCTTTTGCTTCTGCGTCTTTCGATCGAGAACTAAAAAGCGAAGGTGGTCGTTGTTTTTGTCCAACCCGTCCCGCCATCTTTCGAGAAGCTTTGAGCGACTTCTTTAGGCTGTAACGATTTTAAAAATTGTTTTTCTATAAAACAATTCTATTCTTATAATTAACTAGCTTCCGCCCGCGATTTCGTCCGCGTTGCCTAGTTACTAACGTTAACGCACTTGATGATCGAAAAAAGAAATCTTTGTCTCCCCTTTTCTTCCCTCTTTCTCCTCTTTTCTCCTTTGTTTTAAAAACATCCTATGTCCGTCCCCAGGGTCCCAACTATATCTGTAGTAAAATTCATCAAAATCGGTTTAGCCATTTAGGCGTGAAGACGTAACAAACAAACAAACTCACTTTCGCTTTTATAATATTAAGTAAGGATGGTACGGAACCCTCGATGCATTAGTCCGACTCGCACTTGGCTGGTTTTTGTTAGGTATATAAATCTATTTGTATGTATCAACACTAAAATTAATTATCTATACTTAAAATTATTATTCTTCTGAAGAATATGTTTTTCTGAACGCGCTAACAAGTGGATTCAATTGAAAATAATAATATTATTAACTTACGAGCTAAGTCGCGAGTGAAGCCGCTGGGCACACCTATCCTACTTAAATTATAAAAACGAAAGTTACTGAGGATGTACCTATACCTACGTATGTTTTTTGCTCTTTCACGCAAAGCTACTGAATTTATTTGGATGAAACTTCACAATAATATAGTTTACATATTAGAATAATAACACGTAGGCTACAATTCAAAAAGATATACTGTATACTAGCTTTTGCCCGCGGCTTCGCTCGCGTTAAATTCGGAGTAACAGTTCCCCTTGCGCCTTATTGATTTGTAATAGCAACGCTAAGTTTTCCCTTTTCTTCCCACTTTCTCCCTCATATCCCACTTAAAAAAATAGCCTATGTCCGTCTCTTGGTTCCCAACTATCTCTGTACCAAAATTCATCAAGATCGGTTTAGCCATTAAAGCGTGAAGAGGTAGCAAACAAACAAACTCACTTTCGCTTTTATAATATTATAGTAAGGATTCCTTCACCACGCAAGTGAAACCGCGCGGCGTAGCTTAACATATATTGTCAACGCATATAACATACAAAAGTTTTAGTTATAAAAAACCTTAAGTTATTATGTTAGGTGTTTAAACGAATGCGGTAAACCTGTATTCCTTTTTTACTAACCTTTTTATCTAAACTGTCTGTGTGTCTGTCTCTTCTTCACGCCTAAACCACTGAACCGATTTTAATGAAATTTGGTACAGATATAGTCTGGGATCCGAGAAAGGACATAGGATAGTTTTTATCCCGGAAATCCCCCGGGAACGGGAACTGTCAATCCACGCGTACGAATTCGCGGGAAAAAGCTAGTTAGGTACCTATAAATATCCTCAAAAACATTCGCTTATATAATATAATATTTATAAGTAGGATAATGATTTCGGTGAGGTAATGTTTAGGTAGGTATCACGTGACTTGCAATGACATTGCAACATGACCTGATATTTTATCCTTAAAGTTAAATAACTAAATTATTGCATAACCTTCTAAAAATATATTGCAGCCACTGTTGGCTTGCACTGTCTTGACAGATAGACGGACAACAAAGTGGTCCTATTAGGGTTTCTTTTGAAGTACGGAACCCTAAAAATCAATAAAATACTTCTATAACCCAGCTGTGGGCATAGACTATTACATAGTAGAAGTAAAACTCATCACCAAGCAGGCACATATTGGCCAGGCTTTTTATTTTTAATTGTGAGTAGCACCTGGCCCCTGGCTGGTACCGTTACATCGCATAATCTGTGGTACTACCTTTTATATGACGCGTTTATTTGACGTAATGTAACTAGAAACTAATGCTTGTAAATTTCATGACGGTTGTTAACGTATTATTTTATTTTTACTTACTGTTAGGTAAGCAATGACTTATTGTCGGGCCTACGCTGCCTCTCATACTTCAATACTTACGCTGTAACAACAACATTGTAAAACCAAATGATTTTGAAAGAGTAACCATGGAGTTTCTTGCCGGTTCAATAAATCCTGACAGTACGGCAAATAATAATTCTCACACCATATTACAACAACTTATTACAAGAAAATGCTACAATATCTAGTAATAACTATTCAATAATAGCTCTTGGTTACTTCTAACAGCAATCACGATGAAGTAAGTTGTTACTTGAAGTTGTCAATCACTCAATCAGTTGCCATGACGACACGCTATCATGACAATAAATGATTTGACACGCCATTTAGCAGTGTTTGTGTAGAAATATTAAAACTGTAGCCCTACTATGACCTCTTAAAGCAATTCTTATTCCGCTGAGGGAAAGAGACAGAGCTATACAGGTTGTCTAGCACCATCTCTTTCACTCAGTGGAATAAGAATTGCTATAAGATGTCATAGTAGCCCTTCTGTTGTGTTTACAAAACGGTTTTTTTAGTTACTCGTGGATATTAGCAGGTAGGAGCTTTAAAAGTCCTACTAATATTTTAAATTCTACTAATACTGTAAATCCTGCTAATACTATAAATTCTATTATTATTGTAAATACTACTAATATTTTAATACTGTAAATCATGCTAAATACTATAAATCTTACTAATATTTTATCGTAAAATTATCGTACCACACGCGGGCAACGCCGTGGGCATGAGCCAGTGTAATTATAATAGAATGACTGAAATCCGTTTTATTTTGCCAATTTTGATAGGTAAATGTAAATTCTTCCTCTTACTGGGAAATTAATAGAGGTTTTTCTATAAAAAAGTGATCTTTATCTGCTAGTAATATAATATTATACTAGCATAAAATAGCATTACAAGCAGAAGTGAATTAATTCTCACAGAGCTATATCGTATCGTATCCGTCCCGTCGCCTCTAAAGAGCATCCAGATTGTAATGCTACTAGCCCACCTGCCCTGTATTGTGCAGTACAGACCACTTTTTGTGCTCCGGTTAAATAGTCCGCAATTATCCAGTCTAGTACTTAGGTTCTTTAGGCCCTAGAGACCTAGAAATCGATGGGAGAGGGTTAGTTGTTAGTAGTATGTTGGTATGATTATTACAAAGATTGCTGAGTTTTGTTTGGTTTGGTCTAGACATATTTTTAGACCTTGTACCTACTATGAGTTTAAAAAATAAACCGACTAAGTGCTAGTTGGACTCCTGCAATAATAATAAGGGAATGAAGGTTCTGTACAATTTTCTAGGTACTAAATAAATGTACAGAATGAGGGATTCCTAAAAAATAGATTATCTGTAGTTCTACTGTACCAATTTGTCACTTTCCTGTAAAACGGCTGGATCGATTAGGAGAAATTTTCTGTGAATATCTCAATGTGTTCCTGGTTTGAAAACAAAATCGGTATGACACCAAACTTAATATGCTGCACAAGAAAGTATACAAAACCTCTAATTTATAAAAAAAAAAAACTATGTTCCCAATACCTGTAAGTTCCATTTTTAAATGATTTTATTTTCTATGATTTATTATTTAAACATGTTAAAATTATTACTTTTGGATCGATAAACAAAAAAAAATATCTCAAAAATAGTTTTAATAAAAGTTGTGATTTTTCACCCCAAAAAGTTTCCCAACAGTTTTTTGCATGGGGTAAGTAGAAGTTGATAGTTCGATATCCAGCATGCATGACTGACAGCTTCATATTCATTGCCAAAATAAGGTTTTTAACCGTAATCTATGGTATATAAAATCATGCCAATCAGACCTTACTTTACCTACACTATAATACATCCACATAACTTACATAAACCATTACATTAAAAAATAAAACGATCCCATTATTACATAGTTTCTTAGCCACAATTACAAAACGCCAGGTGGTAATATTTTTATGTCACTAGGATTACGGGGTAACGGTAATTGTCCAGGTGGCCTTATGAGGGAATCGTGCGCATCTTGTGAGCTAGATCCAAACTAGTTTAGCGGTGGGAAATGTGAGGTACGTACAGGGTGTTCTAAACGAGAGACATTTAAAAAAATCTGGTAACACATAAACAAATTACCTTTTATGGGTAAAAATAGGAGGTGTGCATGGCTTAATAACAACAGGTGCTCTGGTCGATTTTCAGTTTAAGCCACTATTTAATTGGCTAGACGACTCCCGGCCACCGTAGATGCGGGACTGTGGACGGTGAGCTGTGGGTAATGGGTGGCTCACCGTCCGTCCGTCTAGATGGCGCGTTCGTGTTTCACGCGCGCCTCAAAGAGGGTCAGCAAAGCAGAGGGGCTTGCCAGAGCCTCCGCCTGCCGGGATTGCGGGTTGTTCGAAAGACATACCACGGCCCCGGAACATAAAGGGCAACAGAAGAAACATGGGTGGGTTTTAGTCAGTAAAAGTCTGACATGCCCCCTCCGGTCAGTCCAGAGCGGGGGAAGTCATATGATGATTTCCCACCCGGAAAAAAAAGCCACTATTGCCTGGATTTGTAAGTGGATACCGGTCATTGCATACCTTTCCTCCGTGCCTCAGAGAGCACGTTAAACGGATAGTCCTGGCTGAAATTTGACAATTATTACGTAAGTAGTCAGTGGTCCGAAAGTCTACGACGAGTAGACGGGGCGCGGGCGCGTTAGGCGCGTCGCCCACACGACATTTGTAAAGAAAATCTCACATCAGTGTCACGCGCCGCAGCGAGATTTTCTTTTAACGGAAATTTATAAGTAGCGGAGATTTGGACACCTTTCCCCCTTGTTTTGGTTGGAAAATAAGAGGGAGCGGTAAGGAGTGCCAGACTAGGACTGAGTAAAACACGTTCGTTTTTTTTTTGCTTGTCATTTTTCGGAGCTGGGTAACTCTTTTGATCATCCCGCCACCTCGGTAGTTTGATCTTAAGATGGCGGGTCAGACTGACTAAATGCAGAAAGTAATTGTTTTCCTGTGTTTTCTCTTGTGTGTACATAAATTATTAAATAGATATTTCTTTGCTTTTTTATTTTATTGTTATTTTTTTTTAGCGAACGCGAGTTGCTGTTAAATCAGCTAAAGTTGAAAAAAATAACACTAATATCTCCTCAAAAATAAATTAAAGTTAGCCATCAAGTCAAAAGAGTGTGGTTTGTTCGTTAGAGACACCGTGGCCCGGATCATTAAGGGCAAAAGAAAGAACAGGTGGGTTTTAGTCAGTAAAAGTGTGACACTCCTCCACACTCCGCCCAGAGCGGCGGAAGTTATTTGATAATTTCCCATCCGCAAAAAAAATGCCAGTTCATAAGTTAATGTATTCATATCTAATATAATATAAAATTTTCGTGTCACAGTTTTCGTTCCCAAACTCCTCCGACTGGACCGATTTAAACGAATTTTTGTGTACATATTGGGTAGGTCTGAGAATCGGCCAACATCTATTTTTCATACCCCTAACCGAGCAGCGGGTGAAATCGCTGGGCACAGCTAGTATAATATAAATATGTATTTCACTTGTTTAAACCAACACTCTGTAGATTAAAACTTGAATAGAATAACCCTATGTTGGTTTATTGTTTTTTGTTTTATAGTGATTGGTATTCTTAAGGCTTCTTAGGCATTTTTGTGCTGTGTATTTATTGAAGCTGCTATTTATCTTTGTTTTATTTTAGAAGAAGATTTGGTGATTCATACATAGATTGGAGAGGTAGGATATGAGAGTGAGTTTAGTGACTTTTTAAAGCACCATGCGTCTAGCAACATATAGCGTGGGTCTTGATATCAAAACTGGAGCCTTAGGACGTTTTTTTTTTCAAATAAAGATAAAAGTATTACGTGTACAAATCCTTAGGCGTGAGTCCGAGTCACACCAGTTTTATTTTTATTTTTCAATAACATTTTAACACATATTTTCATAACCCACCACAAAACTGCTCCACAACTTTTTCCACGCCAGAGATTGCAAACATTTTTCAATTTTACCCCGTATTTAAAACGAGAATGTAAATCAAATTCAATTGATAAGAAAACTCAAACATGTGTGTAAATTAATTCAAACGTTTCTTCACATTCGTAAGTAATTGGATACACCGTAGCACGTGGTGGCTATTCCCCGTGAATTTTCTTCATGAATCCATTTAGCATTTTATTTGAATTTAGAATTGTGGGGTTTTACAAAGTTCGTATAGTTTAGATTAAGTATAAAACTTAAGGCGTGGCAACAAGCTAATCTTTAGGTATTCGCGGAAGTGCGGCTAGCTGCATACTGGGCATGGTCTGACACAAGAACACGACAGTATTGCATCGCAAGAATAGAAATAAGGTCGATAATATAACGGTGTTTGATTTTATTTGAAAATCATGTCCGCCAAAATGTGGGTCATTTTGCAGTTTTTATTGAATATAAAAAAATACAGCTCCGTGTTTGAAATATTTTAGATATCTCTTTAGTCTATACAATTTCCTTTGTTATAGATATAAAAAAAATATATATAATACGAAAATTTACACGTTTTACGAAGTGTTTGCTTTGTACAGCGCCTTAAGAACCAGGATCTACTTAGCTATTAATAGAAACTTGGCTGATAAGCATACCATAACAACACGCCCGTGTTCCACGCGTGCCTCAAAGAGATGTCTAAAATACGCACTGGAACATAGATGGCAAAATCAGGGACATGGGTGGGTTTTTGACACAGATAAAAAACCCGGATTGTTAAACCCAATAACACTGCCGGATCTGAGAATCAAAGTCACTTTTGCCCCCACGAGCTCAAAGAGGCGTTAATTCGTATACCTTCAAGATTTTCTCTGCGGTTATGGTAACATTCATTTATTCATATAACAATTTGTATTGTGTTTGAATCACATTAATAACCGTAAATAATAGTCCAACATTAATTAGTTTGTAATAGCTATAAAATTTCAAAAATACAAAAACAATAATCAATAATGAATTTACTTATAATATTATAAATATAAATTATGATGATCGATGGAATGTAAATAGTCATTGTATTAGTTTTTATAAATATACGAGTATGTCAAATGATAGATCTTTTCTCAAGTCTAAAAACGCGTTGGATGTAATCAAATCTCTTAGATAATTGAGTGCCAAAATTTTAATTATATTTTAATACATTTCAGTATTCTTTGACGTTCCACCTTAATATCTATACTTAATTTTATAAAGCTGAAGAGTTTGTTTGTTTGAACGCGCTATTCTCAGGGACTACTGGTTGGAATTCGAAAATTCTTTTAGTGTTGGATAGTCCATTTCTTGAGGAAGGCTATTAGGCTATATAACATCACGCTACGACCAACAGGTGCTGAGCAGCGCGGGTGAAACCGTGGGGAACAGCTAGTACTTAATACTTACCTTACACCTAACACTTTTACAGATAGCTTAACAAACAATTAGAGAGGCAGAACCTACCAGTCATTGACATTTACACCCTATTCCATTGTTAAATCCCCCATTCATCCTTACTCTTAGGACCCTGCTTGACTTTTACATAACCCACAATACCCATCTTAAAATAACCCTCTTAACTGAACCAACAAAACCTTCTTTGTGGCACGTGTGCGGTACACGTGAACTAGACAAAATAAACCCATTATGCGACACATGTCGAATATAATCTACGATTCTTCACCGCTCGGTCATTCCGTACAATTACCTCGGTCATGAATATAGGATTATAATAGGAGATTACAGTATTGTGTACAACACGCAGAATGGTTAGTTAGGAAAATCAGACGGAACATTACGAATTCCATTATAAAGAAAAAAAAAACATTTAAAAATACGAAAAAAAAAATGCAAATCAAATCAATTATTTATATTAGACCATTACAAGCTCTTTTGAATGTCAAGAAGCAAATTGTTGTATATAAAAAAACTTTTATCCGCTCCGCCAAAAGCAGAAGAAGTTATTTGATTATTTCCCATCCGTAGAAAAAAAAAACCTCTCAAAGTAAAGCCTAATTATATACATCATTATCAACCAACTTCCACTAACCAAGGTAACACAATTTCTTTACGCCCTCAGAAACTCTATGACAAAAAACCTTTCAGCGGGTTCGAGAACAACTTTTAACAAAATCACGTACGTATACAGTGACCGCATAGGCCTTCCTATGACGTCATTTTACTTGCCAAAACTTATTCATTACCGTTGAAAAATTACGTCAAATAAAATACAAAAGACGTCAAATGACGTGTCGAAAAAAAATATGGGGTAACAAAATTTATTTGGTTACCTCATTTTTTTACGTTAGGTTGGACGGAGTGCCAAAGAAAATATGGATGGATTCTACAGAATCCAGCAATGATATGAAAGAGAAAAGAGTGAATGATGCCGTGACGTCTGATAAGGGAGAATGGAAAAAAACGCGTTAGAATGCGACAAGGGCAGAAAAATGATGATTTTTTACGTTAGGAACGATGTGTTTAGGACTGAAGTTTTGTTAAGATTAATACGTTGTTTAAAACGTGATTGGTTAGGCACGGGTGTCGGATTTTGTTGGAAGTCACCTGTGTTGTTGGATGAAAAGTTTTATCAAACAGTTAAAATTTTCTTCATGAACAAAAGATCTGAAACTTTTTTGTGGTTTACTGAAGCTTTTGATTCTACAACGTTGGAAAGGTAGGTGTTTTGAGACGTATGAAAATTAAAAAATATTATGAAAAATTAAGTTGAACTTACTGTAAATTAAGATATCATGAAATATAGTTTTTTTTTAATTTTATTTTTGTAAATGTATGTGCGTGTGTTTTCAAAGGTTTTTGCATAATTGGCCCAGCCACCCACAATATATATCCCTTTTTTGAGTTTATTTCCCTAAAAGCTAGTAATCAATAAATGAAATCAAATAATCAATGCCGAGGTAAATTCTACAGATTATAAAGTAGGTATGCATTTAACAAATTTCGTCAAACATACATAAGTGCCCACGCTGACGGTTTCACAACAGTTGTCACCAACAGATCATATCGCGACTGATTAGTCTAAGCGTGGGTGGGTGAAATGCACGTGTTGAATTTAGGCTAGACAACGTATTGCTCAGTCTGTGTTAGTGCGTGCGCTCATGAACCAACATTTGTAGTGATTTAGAAAGAAAGAAAAAAATATTTATTAGTCGCAAATTACGACGAGTAACAAAATACCAAAAAAAATAAAAATTAACATTCAACATGCAAATTGCATTTATGGGACAAAATAAATGATAAATGATGTTTATTTTGCAAGTAGGTTTTCACAAACACTTTTACACGTCTTTTTAAACTAGATGAGGCCGGTGTTTCGTACCCGCCTACTCTGAGAAGAAACAGCCGAAACACACTCAGAGGTCATAGTCTCTTTTAAAATCTAGACAAAAAAAATTTTGGTCAACTTACATGAGGACTATGCAGAATAAAAATAGCTTGCACGTCATGACTGCAACAGCTAGATTAGACGAATATGTTGATAATTTCGTTTTGTAAAATTTTATAAGAAATAGGATTGCTTTTGACTACAACTCTCCTGATATGAAGCGATGATGCGGGTAAGTTAAAAAAAAACCAGCCGAAAAAGAGTTCCGTACAAACTTGCGACATAAAGAGCCATATCTTTTGACTGCGTAGATTTAGAGGTTTAATATTTTTTCACAGCACAAAGGGACTATAGAGGTAAGTTTAAGGTTTTAATTTCAACTTGATACTTTTACGCGTTCCCGAAACAAATCTTGACAGACAGACGACAATAAATATTGGTTCCAGTGATTCAATAAGGGTTCCGTTTTTTTCCTCTTAAGGTACTGAACTTTAAAAAGTAGTGTGAATGTTGGATCGTGTATCGAGGGCATAACCACATAACGGTTTAAGTTACGGTGCCTTATCAAACGTAATGAACTGCTTATGATAAGTAGGCACAGTTTGTTAAACACATTATTGTGTATTATGCATAATTACTATTGGGTTCTAATGTGTGAGGTGTATGAATAGGTAATATATTTTGCTTAGGTTTGTAAAGTGCGATGGTTGCTGTTGGATTTTCGTATGGTTGATATTTTTGACCATTATAAATACGTAAAAGCTAAAACATAAAAATAAACTGGATTATGGAAAGGTACATTTATATACCTTATAAATTACACATTAAGAAAAGTCATTAATAAGGTCCGGTAAGACTGAAAGTCAACCCAAACATAGTTGGATAAAAGTCTAGACAAATGATGATATTATCAGCAAAAAAAGGCCTGTAGCCCTACTATGACCTCTTAAAGCAATTCTTATTCCGCTGAGGGAAAGAGACAGAGCTATACAGGGTGTCTAGCACCATCTCTTTCACTCAGTGGAATAAGAATTGCTATAAGATGTCATAGTAGCCCTTCAATTCAATCTTCTGGATAGTCTATCCAAAAGATTGAACAGGCCTTTTTTTGGCGGTGAGTGACCCATTGCTCGCCGTCCGGCGTCCACAGGTCCCATCTACGGTGGCCGGGAGTCGTTTTGCGGCGCCCGACGCCCGTTGAGTCTCCGCTGGCGACAGCTGGGATGGTTAAAGGTTCTCCCTCAAACGCCCGGTCACCTTCTTTGCTAGCATGACTGTTTCGCAGAAGGAGGTGACCGCTTCCCATTCCCTCTCGCTCTGACCATGGACTGAACCAGGGCCTGGCGCGAGAGATTGCCACCGCCAATCGCCTCTACGAGGGCACGTCTGTGCTCCGCCCAAGCTGGGCAGGCCCTGGACTATAAGAGTAGAGAACAAGGAGGAGTAAGCAACTGAGTAATACCTTAGTTACTGGATTATGGAGGTCAGAAACGCAGTCGTTTCACGTGTCGTATTCTGCTGCATCTGGTTAGACTAGAAACTGTTCCCAACATGATTGAGCGATTGACTATCTGACCTCCACAACCCATTAAGAATTGAGTAAGACTGGTTGTCAAACTTTTGAGCCAAAGGCACTTACAGTGATTTATCGACCTTTAAGAGACTATAACTGGACCCCACGGTTTTACCCGCGGTAAAAAGTCATATTTGAGTTTTTTGATCACCCCACGAAAACACTGCATTTAAATAAGATCAAAGTAGCTTGTGTTACTTTAGAATATAAGCTATCTTAATATCAAATTTCACCCCATTTCGTTAAGCCGTAACGTTAAGGACTAACAAACAAACACACATAAACAAACGTCTTTATAATAAAAATGTGATGAATGAAGCTTTTGACAAATGTACGTTTTCAAGCCAAAGCGATACGAAATGACATCATACGCGAACGTTATCAAGTACACAAATAATGCTATAAAAAATGTTGTGTAAATTGAATCCTTGTTATCGTCCATTGACCCGTCGATAGCCTAGTTACGGTTGCGTTTGCGTAACGAGACTGACCTTATTTATATTGGGTAATATTAAGACTAGTTTAGTAGGAATTAAATTGGTGTATAGTATTGATATCTTATAGTTTGGACATAAGAAACAGGTTTGTTGCACACATATTTTTGATGTAGTCATTTCTTCGCTTGATTTTTAGTCTATTTTTGTAGTTTGTAAATATTTAGAAATGTATTGATATTTATTTATTTATTTAGGCCACTTCAACTTACTTACATATACTTACTATATAGAAATACAAAAACACAAACAATGAGATTGTAGTGAGTTCGTGACTTAAAGAAGTTCACAGTACTTGTAGAACAGGGCAGTTTCTAGGGTCAAAGTAATTCTATATAGTCCGTCTTTTAGATTATTCAAAACTAACTGACCATAAATGACAAAGATATAGCCCATTAAAGTTACGTGTGACGTCACTTGTTGCGAAAAAATGCAGCAACGCGTGACGTCACACGTTACTTTAATATGCTATATCTTAGTCATATTTGTGTCTAATTTACAAATAAAAAATACGTGTCCCTTATTTTTGAATAATCTTTAGATTATAAATTATACAATTTGCAAAGGAAATATATTTTTATATATTATACTGGTTTAAATATTTTTTTTAAATAAATATCTTGGGACAACTCACACACGGCTATCTGATCCCAAGCTAAGCAGAGCTTGTGTTATGGTAACCAGACAACTGATATACATACTTATATAATTTATAAATACATACATATTATAGATAAATCACACCCAGACACAGAACAAACAATCGTGCTCATCACACAAAGTTTGTTCTGGGTGGGAATCGAACCCACGACCTCCGGCTCAGCAGTCAGGGCCACTAACCACTAGACCAAGAGGCCCGTCTATTCCTATCTATTCCCTCGTATTTTGATACCATATATCTTACAAATATGTGAGGATGGGTTTATGTAACTCTTTCAGCCCAAAACTATTGAACGGACATGAACTAAATTTGGCACACATCTAGTTTATAAGCAGGGGGGCTAATTTTTATCACGTTTTACGGAAGTAACACCGCGGGGCGCAGCTATTGTTAGTTCAGGGTTTAAGCTATTTACATATTTAAATAAATTTCATCATAATACGTAAAGGAATAATAAACGTATACACGCATCTACAAATTTTCGCATATATAAATCTATTATTGTGATAAATCAGCATGCTAATTTCATTTCAAGGCGAAAATTATATTTCATTAAGATGCATGAATAATGATTTCAAAGTACTGTATGATAAAAGTTAATAAGTCTCTTTTCTTTATAAATCTTTCTATGGAAATCAAATTAATAATAAATAAATAATGATAAATATCTTGGGACAACTCACACACGGCTATCTGATCCCAAGCTAAGCAGAGCTTGTGTTATGGTAACCAGACAACTGATATACATACTTATATAATTTATAAATACATACATATTATAGATAAATCACACCCAGACACAGAACAAACAATCATGCTCATCACACAAAGTTTGTCCTGGGTGGGAATCGAACCCACGACCTCCGGCTCAGCAGTCAGGGCCACTAACCACTAGACCAACAGGCCTGTCACAAATTAAAATCGTCGTCAAATTAAAATGACTTAAAAACACTTTCACTGCTTTCAATCCAAACCTTTGACCAACCGTGGGGTAATGTAGACTTAAGTAATATTGATGTAATAAAAAATTATCTACAAATAGGCACTTCCATATTTTTTTACAAAACTTAAATTATCAGTGTAATAAAGTTAAAACAAATATTTTTGATATTAAAATCATATTATTTAAATTACCCAACCCTATCCTACTCAATTAAAATGTCAATCCTAAACTGACACACAAAACAAATATTATCAAAAAAACATTACAAATATTACAGTTTCATGAAAACGTGTGTAAGTAATACTAAATGCTCGTTTTACAGTCCAGACAACAAAGACACTTAATCACTCGCCAGACGGCGGGTTATCACCGAAATTTAACTATATATTTATAATCTGTATATGCCTTTGTGTATGAACAGCTTATGGCTGAATAACATCAGCCGTTTAGGTCGATCTTCAGGTTAAACAGCGCTTGCCTTGGTTGGTCTATGGATGGGTGACCACCCGTTATATACTGGGTTTCCTCCGTGATTTGTCAAGGACATTAAGTAATTGGTGCTGGCTGTCATTTGTAGATGTTTTGCGGAAAGGCTAGGCGTGTAGGACTTCCAATCAGATGGATGAGCCTGTAAGGAGAGAGGTGGCAATTCATGGAGATTCATATAGTTTCTTGCCGGCTCTTCTGCATAGGAAACGACCAACCCAAACCGTGCACCTTTTCTCGATGTTTTATAAGTGTCCATGTAGGTCTATGTGAAATAAAAATATATCGATTTTGATTTGAGGATACCGCCATACTTTCCTCATAACAGAGCCAAAACACACAATCTATAAAAAAGGGTTCCTTTTTTCATTTTGAGGTGCGGAACCCTAAAAATATAATAATACCCTTCTACAAACCAATTCACAAAGATATAACCACAATAGGAAGACATTCATTCCAAAAAGGCGAAATTACGTAAGTTCAACGACCCTTATCGCCTAGGGACTGTTATCATGCTACGCCGCTACGGATTCGGGGGTCAACGAACGCGTAGGCGTGCTACGAATATTGTATGTTTTGCGTAACCGTACTTTAGGTTTAGTGGTCTTGTATTGTGTATATTAATAGAAATGGTTGCTATAATTGTCTTTATTAATGTGTAGATCTGGTATTGTGAAACAAGAGGCATTTTGACAAAAAGGTTTTTTAGCATTGTCATGTAATCAGTATTTTTATAGATAGCTGTGTCCTGTGGTTTCACTGTTCAGATCCTAAGTGACGTAGTGATATGGTGGGTTATATAGCCTATGACACTCATGAGTAATGCTGCTTTCTATAGGTAAAAGAATTTTCAAACCCTCTACAATCTCACTAACTCAACTTTACCTCACTAATATTCTTTCCTTCTCTTACTTATACTAATATTATAAAAGCGAAAGTAAGTTCTTTTGTTACGTCTTGATGACTAAACGGCCTAACCGATTTTGATGAATTTTGGTACAGAAATAGTTGGGACCTTGGAGACAGGCAAAAGCTAAAAAAATTGAAAAAGGTAAGAAAAAGAGAAGAAAAGGGAAGAGAAAGTTTTCTTTTTTTCGATCGCCACGCGGGTAAAAATTAAAGTTAGCCCAAAGTAACTATGCCACACGGTTAAAGACAGTAATATCTTTCGAAAATGAAAAATATATACATATATTTTTTCTTATAGACTAGCTTCCATGCCGCATTGCGATACGTTTTTAGGCTTTTGGGACCCTTCCTTTGCGTGTATAGAACACTTGAAAAAAAAACATGCTTGCTGATGAGTAGTTTAGGAGAATATATCTCACAAACAGACAAACAAATAGTATTTTTTTATAAATATAGATAGAAGCCATGCAACATGACTTCTATCTATATTTACACCAACATATTTTTAACAACTACCTGTAGGTCAGACAACTATTTGTTCCATGCGGGGATCGAACCCGCGACACGCAGCGCAGCAGTCGATCATTCAGCCACTCCGGAAACCGTGTCGTCAATTTTTATATATTTATATTTCCGCCTGTAGTCACATAAGTTATTTGAATTATGATTGTGTATTTCTAGTTACTAAATACTTACTAATACAGTCTGTACAAAGTCCAACTAGATTTATGCTAACAAATGCATAGGTATTCTTTGAAGTCAAAATAAATTTCTTTACTTAGCTACACAATGCTTAATACTATTAATGATATTTCGAAAACTAGCTACCTAATATGATATGTTTAAGAATGAGACTTTTCAGCTAAATTTTCAGGGTCGATTTTTTACATAATATCACTCCTGTAATGTCTGAAGGTTAGGCAGAGCTGCACCTAATATTAATATGTAATAGAGGCAAGTCTTTTGACATCAATTTTTGTTTAACCTGCTTCAAAAAAGGCTCCTCCTTTTTTTGAAGTGGGTTTAAGATTAGGTTCTTAATTCGTCAGAACCTTTTTTTTGTGTGTTCTTGATTACTCCTACTAATAAATAAATATCTTGGGACAACTCACACACGGCTACCTGATCCCAAGCTAAGCAGAGCTTGTGTTATAGTAACCAGACAACTGATATACATACTTATATAATTTATAAATACTTACATATTATAGATAAATCACACCCAAACACAGAACAAACAATCATGCTTATCACACAAAGTTTGTCCTGGGTGGGAATCGAACCCACGACCTCCGGCTCAGCAGTCAGAGCCACTAACCACTAGACTAACAGGTCCGCATTTGTCATATTAGTAGGATAGTATGCGAATGTTTGTGAGGATAAAAGTATGGATGTTTGTTGCTCTTTTACGTCAAAACGACACAACGGATCTTGATAAAATTTGGCACAGAGGTAGATTATAGTCTGGTTTACACATAGGATACTTTTTTTTCGATCATCACGCGGACAAAGCCACGGGCGCCAGCTAGTGTAAAACACTACTGGTTAAGCAAAAGTTCACCAACCAAAAGAGCAATAAAACCTATTCGGTTGCGTCGCGCCGGGAGCAACGACTTGCCTCTGAAAGCTGAATTTTATTTCAGACAGGCTGGTGAAGTAAACGAACTTTCCCTTTCTAGCGACAGGGACGGATCGGGGAGGAAATCAGGGTTGAATTTTTTAGGAGGTCATAGAACTCAACCTCCTGAATCGCAGTCCGGAGGCTCTAGTGTGAGCGCGAGGAGTAAACGTTTCGTATAACAAAAATGATTTTAAAATCAAAAATACTCACTTTATAAAATAACGTATTCCAGTTTAATTTACTGACAGCTATTAAAGCATTTTGTCAGATATTTTACACGTGTAACCTATGGACAGCAGTACATTCAGGATGCTTCTGAGACTGCCACGCTTATGCAGTGCGCCGTGAATGTTTGCTGATGAACACACTGATAATTTTCAGTGTGTTCATAAGCAAAATTTCATTTTTTTTTTGTCCAGGGCAGCTCGAACAGTCTCCTAAATGTCATATTTGATTGCCCGTTTATTCGTGTCTTGTCGAACCTACATGGTTTACTAACATAGTTTTCTAAGTTAATAATGTAATAATAATAATATGGATGTATAATTTCCGAAATAAAATGATTACTATTATTAATTTGATGATATTGATACTGTTTTTTTTCAGATTGCAAATCAATCAAATGACTTCTTCCAGTCTGGGCGATGCGGAAAAGCGGGAATGGTAGAGTTGTAATGGCTAAATCGCATCAACGTACCTTTTTGCCATTTATCTTAAATGCTAAATGATAATTGTATTTCCATCGGATAGTAATAGTTTACTTTTAGGTCAGAAAGCACCATCGTTGGCAACATCATCACTTTGTCTAGTGTCATTGGGCTTTCCCGTTAGGATTTTTTCGATAACAGTTCGGAGCTTGGAAGTTGGCGGTATATCCTGCGCCTGATCTCGTCGTATGAAGGAGACGTGTGGGATTACCGTCCCATCGGGTATGAGAGGAAGGGAACAGAGAGTACACCTGTGCCTGTGCACACACTTGTGGCCGATTGCTAATCTCCACTGTGAGCCACCTTGACCGAAAACGGTGAGGATGACTGTACTTGTCAGTGAAGCCAATTTTTTGATTGAGGGAGAAAAAAAATATCTGAATCATATTTTTTTTATTTTATATTAAACTCTAGCATTTTTGCCTTACCCTTATACTTTTTATTAATATAGGCTGTCAAAATCCATCCAGCCGTTTCAAAGATTAGTCAAAACAGGCAGATAAAGAAATGCGTTCTTTTTGCAAGTATACTTTTATACGCATTCAGGATAAAGATGTGATTTGAAAATTAGAAACAGTCACTTCCATTAAAGTATAGATTTACTTGGGCCCCACACACAAATAGGCCAGTTAAGACCTAGAAGTATGTCTCTGATGATTCAAGAAGATACCTGCGTCATAAGATGACTCCGTGACCACAACCAAATAATAAATCGAACTAATTGTGTTAAATTCGCAGAAGTTCAGAAACCAAAGTAAATTATGGTTAAACGCATTGTTTTTTCAAGCAAATGTTATAGCTATCTGTTTGTTTTTGTATGACCGCTAAAGCATATAGGGCGAGGGAAACGTGTATTGTATCGACCACTATACCCTTTTTTTTTCGGGTGGGAAATCATTAAATAACTTCCCCTGCTCTGGGCGGAGCGGGGGGGCATGTCAGACTTTAGTGACTAAAACCCACCCATGTTCCTTCTATTGCCCTTTATGTTCCGGGGCCGCGGTATCTCTTTCGAACAACCCGCAACCCCGGCAGGACCACTATACCGTCACGAAGACACTTGTCTATTTGGGAAGATGCTTTTAATCAAAAGTGGAACAAATGTTAAAGGACAGCAGCCATTAACAGCTATTTTAGAAAATGCCGTGTCGACGGTGCCTTCGTGTTCCACGCGGGCCTCAAAGAAGAGGGATCAGCAGAGGCCACTGTTAGCCGGGGTTGCGGGTTGCTCGAAAGAGATACAGCATTCCTGGAACACAGACATAAAAATAAGGAACATGGCTAGTCACTAAAAGTCTGAAACTCCCTCATTCGCCATCCCTAAAAAACAAAGATCTAAAGAATCTTACATCTAAGTTTTATACGTGGCCGCCATTTTGAAAATTAAACAAACAAGTCTCTAGATTTGCGATATTTGGGCCGACATGGCCTACCCAGTCCCATTTGAGTTTTGAACAGTACATATACATTTATTTTGAAAAATATACATATTTTTAGTGCATTGTTACACAAATATTGTCTTGAATCAAATCTTGTATTGATTTGTTTAACATAGATCTTAAATGTGATTAGTAAAAAAGTACGCTATGTTATGCCCGAGAGCGCACAAATATACGTATTAACAATTTATTATAGTAACAGTCAATAATGATTAAAAATAATAATGAATGAAAACTGAAAAATTTTGTATTGTTAAAAATAAAAAAAAAACAACTAAATTTATAAAAAAAATGTTAAATAATGATCTTGAATGAATGAATCAATAGAACAACTAAATAATACATATTATGTAAAAAAAATACAATGTTTTTATGTCAAGGTCAGGAATGAAGTATCTAAAATATAATTTATTATTATCATAATTTTGCCATAAGATTTTTATCTGCCAGACTTGACTAGAACTGATTATAAATTTCCTTTAATGATCTTCTCCGTTGACTTCTCTATTACTTAATAACCATAACCTTAAAACTCCCCTTTTAGCCACACCACCGTCCATACAGTCCAGCGTTTTAAAAGTACTAAAATAAAATTATATAATTTATTCATCAATACTCATTCTCCCAAATCCGCTCACCACAGAAGGCCCATACAGCATCCTAATCGATCGGTCGTTGACCCCTGAACTGTCTGTCCTAAGCAATAATATATAACTTATATACTCTGTTTATATACAAGGTCCTTGAACTTGCGGTGTTGGTTGCATTTATTGTATTGACCGTGAAAACAAGTCAATAGTTGTGGGTTGGGATGCAACTGGATATTGTTGTTATTTCTTAAGTTTTTAATGATTTTGAAGCTAAATAATATCCTGGAGATACGGGTTGTTTAGGGTTGTTCGGAAAAGAAACCGTGGCTCCGGAATATGAAGGGCAAAAGAAGGAACCTGGGTAGGTTTCAGTCAGTAAAAGTCTGATATTCCCCCTACCCGCCCAAAGATGGGGAATTTATTTGTGATGATTTACCATTCGTACGATACCTTTTCCCAATTTCATCAATTTATATGACATCAACGAATAAGTTAATATGAATGAAATCAATGAATAATTTAATCTATATGAAATTAGTTTATTATTTAATTTATTTAAATCTCTATGAATGAACAAGTTATACGATTTTTGGACGTTATGATGATTAATGATTTTAATGTTAAACAAATATTAAACTCACATTAAATATTATTGTGCAGGTATGTAGGTAACAGCGAGATTTTATGTAATAACTAGCTGTTCCACGCGGTTTCACCCACGCTGCTCACCACCTGTTGATCGTAGCGTGATGTTTTATAGCCTATAGCCTTCCTCAAGAAATGGACTATCCAACACTAAAAGAATTTTCCAATTCCAACCAGTAGTCCCTGAGATTAGCGCGTTCAAAAAAACAAACAAACAAACAAACTCTTCAGCTTTATAATATTAGTATAGATTTCAAATAAATAAATGAAAAGTAAGTAAATTAGAGTACCAATCAAAAACAAATAAATGAAATTATAACAAAAATATGACATAAAAATAAATTAATTTGATTTTTGGAAAAGAACAAGAAAAACTGTTATGTCATCAGATGGAACTTTAAAATAAATAGCTTACCTAATTGTCGTGACCTTGATTTGATCATAACTATTTAGAAACCAAAAAGTTTACAAGTTCAACTTTACAAAGATTTTTGTAAAGTTCTTGCGCTCTGCAATTCTTGGAATAGAACCGTAACAGGAAAACCGGCAAAATATTCTTCGCTTAAGCACTAGATCTGATTCAGATGAGAAGCTGTGTTTTTATTGTAAACTAGTTGCGCCCCGTAGTTTCACCTGCGTAGACAAGGATAAAAAGCCTATGTGTTAATCTAGGGTTTACACTATCTATACATATATCAAATTTCATCCAAATCCTTTCAGCCGTTTGACCGCTATGGATTAACGAACATACACGCCTATTTACAAATTTTGCTGTTATAATACTAGTGTGATTATTATAAAGTAGGCAAAAAAAGCATCGAGTGAGTTGTATGACGGAGATAGCGATCCCGGAACACAAAGGGCAAAAGAAAAAATATGGATGGATTTTAGTCAGTACAAACAAGTCTGACACTCCCCACTGCTTCGCCCAGAGCGAGAGAAGCTTTCGACGATGTTTCATCCAAAAAAAAAAGAGTTTGGGTTAGTACGTTGATGGCAATATGCTACTCTTCTATCTTATTACATAAAACTGTACACAATCTTATAAATGCGAATGTTTGTGAGGATGGCTGGATGGATGGATGGATCGATGGATGTATGGATGTTTGTTACTCTTTAACGTCATAACGTCTGAACAGATCTTGATGAAATTTGGCATAGAGGTAGATTACAGTCTGGAATAACACATAGGATACTTTTCTTTCGATCATCACGCGGGCGAAGCTACGGGTGCCAGCTAGTAGGCAATATAAACATGTTACATCGTTCTACACCGCCAACAAAGAATTATCCGTGATTGTCGCCTCCCGGTCGCATGAAACCAAATCATTTTGTTTTTATAGCCAAAGCGATGCAAATATAACGCGTGATGTAGACCTAGGGAAAGAATAGAGTTGACATACAGATAGCTGTTAAATCCTTTTCAGACAGAATTATTATAAGATAACGTTGTTTGCGCAGTGGCTAAGCATTTGACTGTTTTAGCGCTACAAGTCGCGGGTTCAATGCCCACACGGACAAATGTTCTTAATCGCACCCACGAAACAGGTGAAATTCCTAGTGTGGGGCAACGTTGTTTAAAAAATAATAGTTGTCTAACCGTCTGTCTGTCTGTCAATACCCTTTAACTTAGAAACGTTTTGAGGTGTCAAGTTGAAATTAAAACCAAACACTCAAGGCTGTCGTACCTTGGAACTGTTAAAATCAACCTTCCAAGTCTACGCAGTCAAAAGATATGGCCGTATATATTGCAAGTTTGTACGGAACCCTAGAGTGCGCGATTAGACTACCGACTAGCACTTAGCCAATTGTAAACACTTTGTAATGGAAATCTAATATATAAAATTCTCGTGTCACAATTTTCGTTCCCATACTCCTCTAAAACGGCTGGACCGATTTGAACGAAATTTTGTGTGCATATCGGGTAGGTCTGAGAATCGGCTAACATCTATTTTTCATGCCCTTAACTGAGCAGCGGGTGAAACCGCTGGGCACAGCTAGTAATTTATAAATGCTTTTGAGTTTAAAAACAAAATTTTATATACGAAGAAATATAGATAATCCTTTTAAAAATCACACAAAATGCATGCCATATCTAGTAGAATACTTCGTCTATGGCAGTTAGATCAACGGCCGCGCGCCCTTGCCCCCACCGCTCTTATGTAAAGCCGGAGAACATTGCTTGTGCACGTAGCACGCTTGCCGTGACGTATGGGTTTAGCTGCTCAAATTATCATCGAACTAGCTGCACCCCGCAGTTTCACCCGTGTAGACCGTAGCCTATTAATTGTTAATCCAGGGTTTAAGGCCGTGTCGACGGCGCGTTCGGTTCCACGCGCGCCTCTAAGAGATGTCAGCAAAGCAGCGTAGCCTACCAAGGCCACCGCTTGCCGGAAATGCGGGTTTTTTGAAAGAACCGGAACATGAGTGGGTTTAAGTCCAGGTTTCCTTTTGAGGTGCAGAAACCTAAAACAATATAATAGATTTTAATAAAACCTTATATAATGTTAAGTGGATTTTTACCTTTTAATAACCTATTATATTAAATTAACACAATTTAATTAGTAAGCAGTAGTGCTGGTTGTTTGATAGAGGTACCGCGGCTCCAGAACATAAAAAACAAAGGAAGGAACAGGGTTTTAGCCAGTAACAGTCTGACACTCCGCTCCGCTCCTAGCGGTTTAAGTTATTTGATGATTTCCTATTCAAATAAAGCCCACTTCACAGAAATGCTAGACATATTATCAGCTTTCCGCAAAAAATCCTGGGTTAATCCCACTGCCATATATGTACCGTTTATCAATGGACACGCCCACAAATACTTATTTATCTGCATTCGTCAGAACATTGATTTTATCTCATTACTGATGCAATCAAATAATGCGTAATTCTTTTGAACAGTATATGTTTTGCGTAGTAGGCGCACGTGACGAAGGCAATAAAGAATTCGACCTGCTACCCTACCATGACGTCTTAAAGCAGAACTTATTCCACTGAGGGAAAGAGATGGTGCTAGACACCCTGTATAGCTCTGTTTCTTTCCTTCAGTGGAATAAGTTCTGCTTTAAGACGTCATGGTAGGCCTACTGTTTTTGATTGGTAATTAAACTACTGAATATTGCTATTTTGTGCCCTTTATGTCATATTTTATTTTTTGTATCTTGTGTTGCCGGAAGTCAATACTCGTAACACTTAATAATACCAACCTGTTTTCATACACAAAATACTAAATTATTGATCACTAGCTGACACCCACGGCTTCGTCCGCGTGATATTGATAAAAAGTACTCTATTTGTTATTTCAGACTATAATCTTAAGAGATACAGTCTTAAGAGACCTAATTTATTTAAAAAAAGGAACTTCATTCTATTGGCCTTGATCTCAATCTTTCCAAATGTGAATTATATTTAGCAGACAGCACCGACAAAGGACTGACTTTATCCAAATTCAACACAATAGCCCCTGACATCAAAATTATTGACAAAAGTTCTCTTCGTCTCCTTGGGTCTCCTATCTTCGAGAATTCCTTTCGAGATTTTATCGATGAAAAAATCCAAAAATTTAATGATGTCTCAGAAAGATTGCTCCAAATTAACATGCATTCGGCTATTACTATAATTCGTTACTGCTGTTTTGGCCCTAAATTAACATATTTCCTACGTGCTTCCCCATTATGGAAGCACACTAATCTTTTGGATAAAATGGATCAAATTATCAGACATACCTTATCTTTAATTTTAAATGTGGCTCTGGACGACCGAGCTTGGACTCAAGCCACTCTTCCCATTCGTTTGGGAGGACTCGGCGTCCGCAAAATTTCTAGTATTAGTCTACCAGCTTTCTTATCCTCGGTCCACGGTACTGAGAAATTAATCAGGATTATCCTGGCTTCCACACTGATTGATTTTGATGTGCCATGCTTCTCCGAGGCTAAGGATGCTTGGAAAGTCGCTTGCCCGAACACTGAACAACCCGACAAACCATTTTCCCAGAGACAGTGGGACGAGCCGCTCTGCAGAGTAGTTCAGAATAATCTACTGAACACGTCTGCTACTACTGCTGAGCGTGCGCGCCTTTTGGCTGTGGGCAAGTGGGAGTCGGGTCTTTGGCTTTACGCACTGCCGTCGTCGAGCATAGGCACTTTGTTCGACGACACTACTTTCCGCCTCGCTGCTTCCTTACGTTTAGGTGCTCCTTGTTGTTCTCCTCATCGCTGTCATTGTGGTGAAGTAGTCAACAGCCTTGGACACCACGGCCTATCATGCAGCCGAAGTGCGGGCCGTTTTGCGCGACACGCGAATATTAATGACATCATCCGTCGAGCTCTTGTCACCGTCGGCGTTCCAGCTGTTTTAGAACCCAATGGCTTGGCACGCGACGATGGCAAAAGACCGGACGGCATGTCTTTGTTTCCTTGGAAGTTGGGTAGGCCTTTAGTGTGGGACGCAACGTGCGTCGATACTCTTGCGCCATCCCATCTTCCTAGCTCTTCGTGCTGCGCTGGCGCTGCTGCTGCGGCTGCAGAGAACCTCAAGCGGCGTAAATATAGTAACCTTATTGGGAACTATATTTTCGAGCCGTTTGGGGTTGAAACTCTGGGACCGTGGGGTCCTTGTGCTCACAGCCTTTTTAAGGCAATATCAAAACGTTTGGTTGACACTTCCCGTGACCCAAGGGCTGGCTTTTACTTTGGCCAGAGGCTTAGCGTTGCCATACAACGTGGCAACGCGGCCAGTCTCTTGGGAACATTGCCAATTGACAGCGTTGAGGACGAATTTTTTGACGCTATTTTTTAATTTCTTTATAAGTTTAGTTTAGTTTAATAATTTTAGTTTAATTTATAATTAGTTTAAACAATAAAGACTATAATCTAACTCTGTGCCAAATTTCATCAAAATCCATTTAGATGTTCTGACATGAAAGTGTAACAAACATCCATATATTCTTACAAACATTCGCATTTGTAGTTGTATAAACAGGTGTGAGCAAATCTTGACCAGGTAAATAACACCCTATTGCAGGTTCATAATTAGTTCATCGCCTGCACAAGATTTTCTCTGCCATACGTCAAAAGTAGTAATTGTTTATTTTTTAGGGAAATTCCTAGTGTGAGGCAAAGTTTTATTTAAAAAACAAAGGCTCAGTACTCGACATTAATGTAAAGGAAATTCACATTCAAGTTCAAGTAAAGACATATAGTATGGTAATTCCTAAAGTAACGTTTTTGCTCTGCTCTGCTCACACAATATCGTTAGGTTTTTGGTATTTACAAGAATCAAATTAGCATACACGTGCTAGGTCGTTTGCCTAGAAAACGCGTAGGAAAATGGAAATGCTTGTTTGGTGAATTAGTCTTTATTGTATGGATACATGTCATGATGCTGTACTTTTTGGTGAAATGTTTTTGTGTTTGTAAGAAAAGTAAATGTTGCCATTATCCGCCAGTCTACCCTAGCGCAGTATCATATTTTTATTGTGGTAGTATGCCAGTATTTTACTTAGGTTTTAATGCGAAATTTTATAAGGATGGGTGGATTTATGGATGTTTATTACTCTTTTAAACTATTTCGACTACTCGGTTGGCGCAGTGGCTAAGCGTTTGACTGCTGCGCTACGCGTCGCGGGTTGGATCCCGCCCCGCACAGAACAAATATTTGTATGACCTAAAGATAGCTGTTCTGGGTATTGCTGTTTGTGTTTGTAAACGTATTCCTGATACAGGTTAAATTACGAGTGTGGGGCAACGTTAAAAAAATTAACTTTGGTGAAGCGATATTTAATAACCTGGATTAATTCATAGGCTAGTTTTATCCTGGTCTACGTATGTGAAGTTGCTGGACGTAGCTAAAACAAAATTAATCAAATTAGTTTTATTTTTGGGACAAGCTCGCCACTTTCTTTCTAAATCACTGCAACTTCTGAAATCCAGGATCAACATTGGTGCAACCAGAAAAGTGCCAAGACATTGAAGCTCAACGAAGTCCCAAAATAACAATAATTGTCGTAGATCCCGCTAAAGTACCCATTTAAAAAAAAAAACAAAGTATTAAATTAACTGTTCTATCTAATAATAACAAGTATATTTTTTATAAAAACAAACCGGCCAAAAGCGAGTCAGACTCACGCACCAAGGGTTCCGTACAAATTTGCGAGATAAACATCCATATCTTTTGACTGTGTAGAATTAGAGGGTTGTTGTTTTCACAGCACAGAGAGACCTTTTCGATACCTCCACGCATTTCCGAGATAAAGGGTCTTGACAGACAGACAACAAAGTGATCCAATAAGGGTTCCGTTTTTACTTTGAGTTAAAGAAACCTTAAAAAACAATTAAAAATAATAATATTCACAAAACTAGTATTATTAAATTTCAATAAATAAATACTAGACAGTCTGTTTTGTTTACGTTATAAAAATAAGTTTTATTTTCTTTGTACGGAAGATAAAAATAAGTGGGCGTAGTAACTGCCGCTCGGGTCGATCTTCAGGTTAAGGCGCGCCTGCCTAAGTCGGTCTGTGGATGGGTGACCACCCGTTACATACCGCGTTGCCTCCGTGCCTCGGAGAGCACGGTAAGCGGTTGGTCCCGGCTTTCATTTGTAGATCTTTGACAGCCGTTACAGGTAGTCAATGACTCAAAAGGCTGACAACTAGTCTTACCCAGTACTACCTCGATTGGGGTAGTCAGATAGGCAGTCACTCCATGTTAAATACTGGTATCCAGCTGTATCTGGTAAGACTGGAAGCCGACCAAAACAATGTTGGGAAAAAGCTAAGCAGATTATGAGTTTTTAACTCTATTACTAAATTAATAAATACAATACACCTTAATATGACTGGCAACCTCCAAAAACTATTTTCTCTAAGAAAATCCCTCCAATAAGTTATCCATACTTATAAACAATATATTAGCGGTTTTCCTGTAATAAATCCATTTTACTATATTTTCTCAAAAAGCTTTAGCCTGAGTTAGGGAGGTACTCAACGGTTTGGGTTTATTGACCCTAGAGCAAAGCCCTCTAGAGTTGACATCGCGGAGGCATCGATTTCAGGCAAATAGTTTTTTTTTTTAAGAAAAAGCAATTTATAGCACGTTGAAATTAGCTTCAACTGTAAGATACTATGTAAAAAAGATTGACAAAATGTTGCAAATATATATATTTAGGTTGGATTTTAACCATGCAGACAAAAAACCCATCCATGTTCCTTCTTTTGCCCTTTATGTTCCAGGGCCGCGGTATCTCTTTTACACAAACAATCTAATCGCTGATTGTCAGCTAGGTGACGTGTCTCCCAGGGTGGCGGAAAGGGCTAAGGGTTTTAGTGAGTAAAAGCCCAACACTCCCCCCACCCCCTCCGCTCAGAGCGGGGGAAGTTATGTTTTGATTTCCCATCTGCAAAAAAATCTAAGTGTAGTCGTTCTAAATGCAATATGACGAATTCCCAAAGATGGCTACTATATCTAGATATTTTTTATACATACCTACTTAAAAGGTATTAAACGAAAAGGTTTACAGAGAAGAACGCGATATTTTTGACTGTAATATTAATTATTTCATCATCTGCCCAGCCTTTTCCCAACTATGTTGGGGTCAGCTTCCAGTCTAACCGGATGCAGCTGAATATCAGTATTTTACACAGAGCGACTGCCTATCTGACCTCCACAACCCAGTTAGTACTAGATAATGCGATACCCCTTGGTAAGACTGGTTGTCAGACTTTCGGAACACTGACTACCTGTAACGACTGTCAAAGATCTACACATGACAGCCGAGCCGGCTTAACGTGCTTTCCGAGACACGGAGGAAAATCGGTGTGTAACGGGTGGTCACCCATCTACAGACCAACCTAGGCAAGCGCGTCTAAACCTAAAGATCGAACCGATCGGCTGCTATTATTTAGCCACGAGCTCCTCGTTTTTATTTATTATATAAAAAAAGTAATAAAATTCATCTAGGAAGTGACTGAATTAGCGGGCAACAGAGAGAGAACAATTACAAAAAAAAAAATATTCAAACTTTGTTACCATCATTCTTATAAAATATACAAGTCATATACCTTTTCAGCAATCTAAATAATAATATATTCATGTTACGATTGGGTTCAATACAAAAGAATTTGACCTGCCGACCTTTGCCAGTCAATAACCTAGCCATTTTGTAAGAATACGAAAATAAAAACCTACCAAGAGCGAGTGAGACCCGCGCACCGAGGGTTCCGTACAACACTGACATCTCTTTGAGGAACGAGGAGAGGTGATCCAAGTCATGTTAGTTCCAGGTGATCATCATCATCTTCCTGCCCATATCCCATTTTATTTGGGGTCAGCGCAACACATTTTTTTCTTTGATTCTCTCCTGTTAGAGGTCACGGCATCATTTACTCTTTTCTCCTTCAAATCATACCTTACACTATCCATCCATCTCTTCTTTGGCCTTCCTCTCCCTCTCCATCTATCAACATTCATATCTATCACTATCTTAGTCACTTGCGTTTCGTCTCTCCTCATTACATGACCATTCCAAGACAAACAACTCCCTTTCAAACTTCCTCTAATAAACTCATTCCTTACTTTATACAGGGTCATTGAAAAAATACCCGAAACCTCTTAATCCTGCCTTCATATCATGACCCTGAACAACATTTGTTCTACGACTTTTCAAATTTCGAAGCATTTTTTTTCCATACAAAAAAATAAACTTAGTCAAAATTTTGCATATATCATTTATGCGGTGAGTGCGGTGACCGACGAAAGGGAGCCGCCCGGCCGCGCCGCGCGGCTAGATCAAACGGCGCGCCACGCTCAAGGAAGCGAGCGGGCGCACAGCGCGGGGTTCGGGGTGACAGTCGCATGAGTGCCTTACTCGTAAGAACACGCGTGCGCGTATACCACTATCAAAATTCGCGCGTATTCTTTCTTTCTTTCTTTCTTCTAGGTACATACTTGTAATGCGATGAAATATTCAGGGGTCAATGTACTACTTGTATGTTGCCTACATTTATTATTTTACTCGATTTTGGTTGCTTGCACTTAATAATCGCCAATAATTGAGCAAATCTTCTGTAGGTACGGTACCTACCTTGTTAAACGAAAGTCGACAAGGTCCAATTTAACATGCGCGCGGCGCGGCTATCAAAGTGGGTACGCGTGTAGTATACGCAAATTTTACAGACGTCAAATAAATGAAAACAAATTGTTTTTGGCTACGTTGTTTAGTTGAGGTCAAAGTCGTAGAACAAATGTTGTTCAGGGTCATGATATGAAGGCAGGATTAAGAGGTTTCGGGTATTTTTTCAATGACCCTGTATATATACAACCTATAAATATACACAAACTAATAATAAAAAAAATATATACAGAAAATTACAGGGCGTCAAAAAATTCGTCCGTATCGCCGTCAACAGGTAAAGTGCCCAGAAGGCTGGCAGCATTACCGCGTTGGATGGCAATGCTTATTTTTTGTGCAAAAAACAGGCCAGCCCTCTGGTCACGAGAAGAATCGACCAACCGCTTGGCGATTTCTCGAAATACTACATGGGCACTCGGACCCCATGGCCCTAGTGTTTCAACCCCAAACGGCTCAAAAACATAATTACCAATCAAATTGTGATATTTGCGCCGTTTGAGGTTTTCAGCACCTGCAGCAGCAGCTCCAGCGCAACTCACCGTACTAGGAAGATGGGAAGGTGCAAGGGTGTCGACACAAGTTGCATCCCACACCAAAGATCTACCCAACTTCCATGGCATTATGGTCATACCATCTGGTCTCTTTCCATCGACGCGTACCAAGCCAGTTGGTTCTAAAACAGCTGGCACCCCGGCGGTGGCAAGAGCACGACGGATGAGATCATTAATGCAAGCGTGCCGAGCAATACGACCTGCGCTTTTACTGCAGGAAAGGCCATGGTGTCCGAGGCAGTCGACTGCTTCCCCACATTGACAAAGATGCGGAGCCCCACAGGGTGCACCCAATCGCAAACACGTAGCGAGCCGGAAGGTTGTGTCACCCAACAAAGTACCTATGTTAGGTGACGGTAACGCCTGTAGCCAGAGGCCCGATTCCCACTCACCCACAGCCAGCAAGCGGGCACGCTCAGCAGAATTGGTGGACGTATTATTAAGGTTATTCCGTACCAACCTGCAGAGCGGCTCATCCCACTGTCTCTGGGAAAACGGGTTCACGGGCCGATCCGATTAATTTTTGATTTTAATAGTTCCTTACTTCATCCATTCTTGTCACTCCACACATCCATCGCAATAACCTCATACATAAGTTTCAGGTAAGCTAACAATATTCTTCCTTCACCGTATTGCACGTACTACAGTGAAATATGTAACATTAATTAGCTGTACTAAATAATTATCATTTATTTTCAGCCATTTTCCGCATTAAGAGGATGATCTTCAGCAATTAATGTCAATGAATATTCATGCATGGTAACTAATAATTAATATGAATTAATTAATAGCGCAGGTTAAAGCTTAATGGAATTAAACTAATAAATGATGATATTGGAATAAGTACGTAATTGGACCAATTTCCTCATTTAATCAGTATTGCATGACCTAAAGTTTCCTCTGGCGAAAATTTCTGGAATTGTTTATCATGGGTTTATTCCCCTTCCCCACAACGGAAACTATGGTTTACATTTAAAACAAGTTAAATATTTAATAAATCCTCATTACTAAAATTACTAAGAATTTATTTGACGTAAACAACTCTTTATCAAAAACTTAAATTAACATAATCAATTTATGCAAAATTTATTTGCAGTATATAAAATCGCAGACATTTATAAAATAAATAAAAATGTAAACAAGATTACAAGTCCATTGTATTATTTATATGTACACGAAGTATTTATTAATATATGCGCAATCCACAGTTACAACACGCACTTCATAAACACACACACACACACATACATACAGCATCGTATACAGTGTACAGGACACAGGATATGTGTGTGAATGTGTGCGTATGATTAACATAGATCACTGTACATTTTTCCCTGAAATGTATACATGTGTGTGTCTGTACGTACACTATAAACGTATAAAATCAACTGTCTTGTCCGCGTACAGTTTGTTTACAGCTAGATTAAAGTATAGATAGAAATATGCCAACAATTTGAAAAGCTTTTAGTACATTAATGAAAGTAGAAATCCATACAACGATGTGTTAGTGTGCGTAGACTGCAGTTGAACGCACTGGGCGTCTTTGTGTCCATGTGTGGGTGCACCCTTCTTGTCTCGACAGATTTAAATTTGCGTTCGACACGCTAAGACACCCACCTTAACGTTTAAGTTTTAAGACTGAAATTCGATTGTGGATTGTTTTTGAAAGTGTAAGAGTTTTTTGGTGAATTTATTTTGAATTACATAGTGGTTATGCAGTGTACATGTACATACGTGTAGGGTGTGTGCATGTGTGCGATCACCTTGAAAAGCGTCAGTTCTTTGTGCAATGGGTTATTCGGTTAATGGCACCAAGCAAGTCAATGGCGTGGATGCTTTGTCTGTACCGACAGCAGATATGTGGAGACAGAAAATATATGTGATTATTATTGTTGTTGTTATGGCATTAAGTATTTATATTGAAGACATGTAACTGAACTAGTGTAGGGCGTCACAGGGCAAATATCTATTTTCATGCTGATGAAATGAGCGTTGATATCCTTTAAAGATAGAATCAATATATTTTTGACTCATATGCAACAAAACAAAACAAAAAAAAACAGTTTTTAGATTAGATTTTCATTTTTTGTTTGGTGAGAGAGAAAGCGAGATGTAAAATAAATTAGTCCTGAACGAGGCTAAAATGACCTCCAGGGTGGTGATGTAACATTAAAAAAAATATTATATCGGTGGTATTCTGATATTTCTGACGGCCACGGTCAGGAACGAACTAATAAAAACTAACAAAAACAAGGATAGATAATAACGTGATTTAAGGATTTATAAATCCGGAGTTTCGGAACATACAGGGCAAAAGAAGGGTCTACTTTTATACAAGCCTTAAAACCTTGGCTTGCCCTTATAACCTCCTGTCTATCTTAATGATGTTATGGTTTCTGATTAATTCCGCAATTGCTCTATACCAGATTCATGGACCCGTTATTCAGTATACTTTGCGATGGCCAAGAGGCTAACAGCTCGCCTCTCATGCATGTCGTTGGGGGTTCAAGTCCGGGCAAGTATTAATGTAACTTTCTTAATGTTGTACTTTCTAAGTTTATCTAAGAAATCACAGGTGAAGAAAAACATTGTAAGGACTTATAATAATTAATTAATGTAAGTCTGAAATCATCAACCCGTCTTGAGCAATCGTGGTGATCAATGCTCGTGGCTTCTCTTTTAACAAAAAGGCCTTTGCCCAGCTGTGGGACAGTAGTAGGCTGGTATTATTTTCGTTTATTCCTTTTTTAATATTTTTATAGCTCACCGGCATCGGGAACAGGGTCCAAGCTACCGGCAGCCAGGGCTTCAAAGAGAGGACCCTCCTAACGATACGAGCCGTGTCCAGGAGTACCGCTTTCTGTATCAAGCCCTTGATCCAGCTGCCTAACGAGAGCCTCCTCAGGTGTTGGTCGAGGCTCTTGGTAATTAAGCCATTGGCAGATACAATTGCTTGTTGATATTAAGTAGTATCAACAAGCCATTACGTACTTAAAAGTACATGTCGCATTTTAAAAGGTAAGGTTTTGAGCACATTGTGAAATTTCTATTATATCTACTGTTTTCGCTGTACAAGACATACTTAAGTTTAATGAATCGTTCTTCAATTTGCAAAATGACTGCGATTTACGATCATTACGGTATATATTTGTGAGGATGGAAGTATGAATGTTTGTTACTCTTTCACCTCAAAACGGCTGAACGGCTCTTGATGAAATTTGGCAAAGAGTTTAGAATAACACATAGGATACTTTTATTCGATTATCACGCGAGCGAAGCCACGGGCCTAATAAAATAATTGTGAAATAAAATTAATATATAAACAAATAATTCTTAATATTAATTAACCAAATTATAACATTATTTTATTGTGATCAGTAACAATAAGACTATTAAATTACACTTATTTTAAATAAAATATTAATAAACTAAATTATAACAAATAAAATATTAAGAGAATAGGGTAGAATAGATGAAATACTTTATTGCACTCTAAAAGTTTTAACATTATTATACGTTTTATAAATATTGCTAGCTTTTTAAAACAATGATTTTGCAAAACCGCAAACTATATTGTCTGAGTTAAATATCATTCGTAACCCCGGAAATCGTTATCTTATTAGGTAACAACTTTAGAAGTTTAGGGGATTCCCGAAAACCATGGGAATCCCCGAATAAGATTAAGGAAAACTGCGTGGAAGTAACGGATGTGGTCTGTACTATAAATAAACCACATCCAAATGATCTATAGGTAATAATTATTCTGGATTAGTTTATTTATATTAGTTCCATGGCTTCCTTCTGACGACAATAACTACACAAAAATTCAATATTTTGTGACATCTATTAGACAATATATTTTTTTAAACATTGCCCCCACACTTGGAAATTCCCCTGTACCGTGGGCGCGTTTACAAACATTTAAAATCACATACACAAACAGCCAGACCCGGAACAACTATCTATAGGTTATACAAATATTTGTTCCGTGCGGGGATCGAAACCGCGACACGCAGCGCGGCAGTCGATCACTCAGCCACTGCACCAACTATGTTGTCAATTCCGTGTTGTCAATTCTGTAATTCTGCGAACGAAGACTTCCACGTCATACAGAATTGGTATCGTGTCAAAATCAAAATCAAAAGTCACTTATAGAAATGAGGCTGATAATCAGCACTTTTTGAACGACAAAATACAAGAAACAGTCTCACAAAAACGCCCTGCCCTTCGCAATTTCCTAGTGTTTTAGTTGGGAAGAAGACGTGGACTAACCGATCATGGCTGAAGGCAACTTCACGTCTCATGGAAACCCAGACATTCTTAAGCTGTAGCCCTACTATGACCTCTTAAAGCAATTCTTATTCCGCTAAGGGAAAGAGACAGAGCTATACAGGGTGTCTAGCACCATCTCTTTCACTCAGTGGAATAAGAATTGCTATAAGATGTCATAGTAGCCCTTCTGGTCTACCATCACATGCTTTATCAAGTCATAAGTCCAGGAAAACTGAACTTAAAGCCGAAAAAATCGATAATATTGATACGTCATGTTTAAACGGCAATCTATGGCTTTCACCTGACGAAGATTCCTAAATAAATAGCAAACAATAAAGATATATAACAACTAAGTTGCTTCTATTGAAAAACTGCATAAAATTATATGCCAGTGGCTGCTCATTGGCATATAATTACTACTATAACGATTACGCAATAGTTATAGTTTTATTTATTAAATGAAAAATAAAATGTATCACACCAATAATTGCACTTAGCATGTTTGTTTTTTTTTTTAATGTTTATTTATTTTTTACATGTTCTTCAAAAACAATACAAGATTACAACGCAATTTTCTTTGCTGCCGCTACCCTTAGTCTCAAAATACCGAGCGGGCGCACACTGGCACGCTGCGTACGCGCATGTTGAGGTAGGACCGCGCCGGTCGGTACATCGGTTAAGGTGTTAATATAATGTACCAGGGTTAAGTATGGGCGAGTTTGATTTTTTGATATATTATGGATGTTATGGGTTAAAATTGGTTAGTTACTGTATTAGAATTTTAGTATCTACATTTTTTTTGTATGTGAGTGATAATACAGTTTAACTCAGATATTGATACATAATTATGCTGTATTTAAGTATTGGAAAACATTAAATAAAGCAAAATCAGCCTGGAAAAAGTCACTGTTTCTATTTTCACCCAAGTACTAGAAAATTTAAAGGATTCTTTATTTTACCCCATAAAAATTAAATTGTATAAAACCTGGTTCTTTTAACCTGACAGATGTGTTGCTGGGGATTTATGGCTTTAGAAAACTTTGAGGTTAGGTGTTTACGTCTTGTTCTAATTAGTTGAATTCAAACCATAGTATTATGTATAATGAGGTAAAAGATTATTGAATAAAAATATCATGAGTAAACATTGCATTTGAATATAAATAGAACGTTATCAATACCTAATAGTAATAAAAGATTACATGTAGCAGGAGATAATGTTGATGGACGGAGAACGAGGGGAAGGCCAAAGAAAAAATGGATGGATTGTGTAAGGAATGATATGAAGGAGAAAGGAGTGAATAATGCGTGACGTCTGAAGAAGAAAACGTGTTGCGCCGACCCCAAATACAGTGGGACAAGGGCAGGAAAATGATGATGCTACAGGAGATGAGAATGTTAAAATGGATAAAGGCCTTTATCCATTTTAGCTTGGCGCCTGTTACAGAAGATATTAAAGGGAGCTGTATGTCTTGGAATGGATATGTGATGAAGATGGCAACACATCATGTAACTAAAAGAATGATGCATGTTTATTTTTTTGAATACTTTACCCCACACTAGGAATTTCCCTGTTTCATGGGTACATTAACAAAAATTTAAACTTACGTACACAAACAGCCAGACCTGCCAACTACCTGTAGGTCATACAAATATGTGATATTTAGGGTGTTAGGTATTTTTTAAACAATAACGAGGATACCGGATAGCTTACCTAACTATGACATGGTTTAGTGATCGCCATTGTTTAATAGTTTACATGCGCAATATGAGATTTATGAATTATACAAACTGTACTCCATGGAATTACCCACTGACAAAAAGGATGATCTTTCATGCAAAGTTTAATCACCTATTTATCCCTATGAAAATATGATTTATTTGATATATTTAAGGATTTTAGGAATGATATGAAGGAGAAAGGAGTAAATGATGATGTGACGTCTAACAGGGCGGAATGGAAGCAGAAAATATGTTGCGCGGACCCCAAAGTAGAAAGGAACAAACGCTTTAAAATGAAAATGAACCCCCAACTACGGATGGAGTAACAACAATTGTCGCTAATGTTCACCTTCGACATAAAAGAGAATGTTGTCCAACATTTTTAGACCTAGCAACGTGGATGGGAAATTGATGGCAACTACAGTACTTTTAAAAGTTATCATGCATTGTGACTGGGATTGTAGCTAAATCCTTTTGAGTAAAGTGCCCGTAATAATCTAATTGAAATAAATACTTTAAGTCTCTAATTAAAATAAAAACTTAGGTATTCTCAGCCTCAGAAAGTATGTTAAACCCGGTTGTAATTTATACATCTGTGACAGTCATGAGAAGCCCTTTGACTCTGTCGAAACCTGGGCTGTTCTGGAATCCTTACAGCGATGCCAAGTAGACTATCGTTATATTGAGGTGTTGACATGTCTGTACGAAGCCGCCACCATGAGTGTCCAAGTACAGGACCAGCAGTCTAAACCGATCCAATTGCGCAGAGGAATGGGACAGGGGGATGTTATATCCCCGAAACTGTTCACCAGCGCGTTGGAGGATATGTTTAAGACGCTGGACTGGAAAGGAAAGGGCATTAACATAAACGGCGATTACATCTCACACCTACGATTCGCAGATGACATAGTCTTAATGGCGGAGTCGCTAGAGGAGCTGAACCGGATGCTGGACGGCCTAGCTTCAGCCTCGCGACGTATCGGTCTTTGCATGAATCTGGATAAAACCAAAGTCATGATAAATGGCCACATTGATCCGATGCCGGTCGTCGTACATGGTCACCTTCTCGAAATCGTTTCTGAGTACACTTACCTCGGGCAGATTCATTTTGCAGTTAGATAATGCAGTTAGGTAAAAACAGTTTCGAGAGGGAGGCCAAGAGGAGGATCCAGCTGGGCTGGGCAGCGTTTGGGAAACTACGCCGAGTCTTCTCGTCATCCGTGCCGCAATGCCCTACCCGTCATGACCTACGGAGCCGAGACATGGACACTCACGGCAGGGTTGGTCCACCAGTTCAAAGTCGCTCAGCGAGCTATGGAGAGAGCTATGCTCGGAGTTTCTCTGAAGGATAGAATCCGCAACGTATACATCCGACAGAGAACCAAAGTTATCGACATAGCTCAAAGAATCAGCAAGCTGAAGTGGCAGTGGGCTGGCCATATCTCACGAAGAACCGACAACCGTTGGGGTAAACGTGTTCTTGAGTGGAGACCGCGTCTCGGCAAGCGTAGTGTAGGACGCCCTTCGGCCAGGTGGGATGACGATCTAAGAAAGACTGCAGGCAGATGCTGGATGCGGCAAGCTGAAGACAGGGCGCTATGGCGCTCATTAGGGGAGGGCTATGTCCAGCAGTGGACTAATATAGTCTGATGATGATGATGATGACAGTCATTACGGGTAGTCAGTTTCCCGAAAGTGTGACAAACCGTATTACCAAGAGGTATCGTATCACCCGGTACTAACTGGCTTGTGGAGGTCAGATGATATCGGTATTAAATGAAAGGGTTTGGGAAGAATACAAAAGAATTACGATAAAGCTTTTAAACTATAATATTACTAGCTTTCGCCCGCAGCTTCGCCCGCGTTAAATTTGGGGTAATACAGTTCCCCTTGCGCCTTATTGATTTGTAATAGCAACGCTAACTTTTCCCTTTTCTTCCCTCTTTCTCCCTCACATCCCACTCTTTTTAAATAAAATATAGCCTATGTCCGTCTCCTGGTTCCCAACTATCTATGTACCATAATTCATCACAATAGGTTTAGCAATTAGAGCGTGAAGAGGTAACAAACAAACAAACTCACTTTCGCTTTTATAATATTATATATCGATACCTCCCACGTAAGTTGTTGTATCTCCAAAACTGCAACTTTACAGTAGAGCGTTTCAAAGATTCAAATTGAACCAAAATCTGCATTTATTGTTGCATCTTTTTAAAATTTCGTATTTAAATGTAATATAATAGTCTTCTTAAATCCGTTAAAAGATATTTTAAGTAATATGTCTATTTTCGGAGATATTGTTCATACAACATTTTACTCCGGAGTAGAAGTTATGTCAGTAGTTGCATCTGATACTAACAACATTATACCGCGGCGCCCAGATAGCATCACTTGTGGTATATGATAGTTACAACTGTATACGTTGAAAAACAGAAGTCTTACTCTGTTGTTTGTGGTAATAATATTTATATTAGTTACAGAATTCAATTTTCAATTTGAAGGTGGTTAATTTTTTAGGTTAATAAATAAAAAATAAATGTTATTAAGGTTATTTTTTTTTATTAGAAACAACATTAGTGAACAGAAAATCTTTGAAAATAAAATAATTAGCTTTTAAAACTTAATTAAATGACTTCTTCTGTTGCTGAATAATCAAGAACGTTTCATTATTATAACAGTCATACGAAAGACTTTTTAAAAATTATACAAAGTTATAGAATAGGATAGGTAACGTAACAACAGAACTAATCAAATTTTAATAGAATTGCAAAAATCAACATCACTATATAAAAATATAAATATGAACTTACTTAATTATATGAGATCAGCTTAAAATCAAAGTAGTAATTTGGTAACCATTTAAAATTTTTGGCATATACTTATTGGTTTATAATAATGAAAAAGAAATGTTAAAATAAAAACAATTGGTTAATGTCAACCTAAGAAACCTAAAATTAGCTTTTATGGGAGCTTAAAACAAAAAACTATTATTTTTATGAGATCAATATTAAAACCTGAGATGCTTAATTAAAAGCAATATAGAAAAAAGAAAAATAGACGGAATATTTGAAAAAGACTAATGTCTATTCTGAATCAGAAAATTCAGCGTCATTATTAACGCCAGCAACGAATGATATGGTATGATATGGATGGTTTGCCAACCTGTTTCGCCCATCTAACCAAGCTGAACCATTCAAAGTGTGTATAAATAAGTTTATTTTTGGACAAACGTTCTATTAGAGCATGTACGCTATCACCTTATGCCTGGGTGTGACCTTTTTCAAGAAATGTATGTTTGATAGTTAATAGTTAGTATATTAAGCTTATGAGCAATATAAACATAAAACGCAAACACGATACAATTGCGATTCTGACCGGTACAATTGCCAAACTTATTTATACACCCTTTGAATGGTTTAGCTTTGTTAGATGGGCGAAACAGGTGGGCAAACCATTTAACGTCATAGAAATGAAGCATACAGATTTTTAAACTATAAAACACTTTTGATTGGACGTCATTGGTCTAAAAATGTAAATGGGAACGTAGTTAGATGGAATAAAATAAAGAAGTAAGTATATGTGCAGAAGATTCTTTTAAAATTATGTATCGGTAAGATTTGGCAGACAATAATGCTATGACAATTGCCCTTAATTAATACCAATACCCGTAGACGCCAAAGGAATAGTATGGCTGAGCTATGCCCCTTGTTATCCAACCGTCTTCCTATAACTAAGGTAAATATGACGACTTAATGAACCAGAGTCATACTAAAATTATTCCAGTTACGTATCACGACTTTTTCAGGCATTTATCTTTCGTTGCTCGCGTTAATAATGACGCTGAATTTTCTGATTCAGAATAGACATTAGTCTTTTTCCAAATATGCCGTTTGTTTTTCTTTTTTGTATATTGCTTTTGATTTAACATCTCAGGTTTTAATATTGAGCTCATAAAAATAATATTCATTTGTTTTATATTGTTTTAAGGCTCCCATAAAAGCTAATTTTAGGTTTGTTAGGTTGACAATTAACCAATTGTTTTTATTTTAACATTTCTTGACATGTACTCTTTTTCCAAATTACGTAAATTCTTTCCCTTAGTGTCTATCCATTCATTAAAATGTTTTTTTTACTATATTACCTTTATCTTTCCTTGGTTGACGACGGCGATCGCTTGTGCTGGGACTATTATTCGAAATATCTGACAGCGGACTTTGTTTATTGTTGTATACGTTGAGCAGCTAGACAGATAACTTGGTGAGGGTACGGGCAAAAGTTGATAAGTTTTCCTTTTGTATATAATAATGGCAGTAAGCATTATCACAGTCGTAGTCCAAGTGGTTGGTACCACAAGAAGGTGAAGGGTGCGGTGTTTCGAGATTTGCCGTATCAGAATCTCAAGCAACTTCTAGGTTGCTATCTGCATCAATTATGTTTGCTAGCTCAATAATATCTGACTCATTAAAGCTTATCGGTAAAGGAGACTCTGAAACAATAATAATGTTTTGTATAATAAATGATCAGCAGATTTAGGCAATCGAACCTGAGACCTCGGCGTGCTAATACAATGCACTAGGTATGCATCTGGCTATTGAGGCAGTCGTACTTACCATTTAAAGATTGACTTTTGAACTAAAGACTTGACTTACAACGTAAATTTTAAGTAAAAAAAAAAGTAAATCCAACGTAAAATATAGCATTTCACTATACAACTACATTTTAATGAACGATTTCCGAAGTAAAACGATGTATTTATTAGATACAACAAAATGTTAAACTTCAACGAAGACGTAAAATATTGTATGTATTACATACAACATTTTCGATGAACGCTCACCGGCGTATATTGTTGTAAGTAATCTATACAATAGTTTAGGTTGGTGCCACCATGTAAAGAGTTAGTAATCTAATTCATCGACTAAAATAATTCAAAAAGAAACTTACCATTAATATTTTATAGGTTTGAATTAGAAAAACTGTTTAATTCTATTTAATTTTAAAAATTATTGTCCTTTTCAATGGGTGTATCGGAGTTGTTGCTTTGTATATTCGCATTATTGAGCAAGTCACATATTCGACGCCCTCTTGATACTATAATACTTGCACGTTTCATTATAACAAATATGAAGTAAACTAATTACGTCAATGAATTAGCAAATAATATATGCGATTGCAACGTGCGTGCGGCCGGTTGAAAGTCCGGCGTAGTCTGTTGTATGTAACCAATACGCGGCGCGAGCGCGTGGTTCTACCCGCCCCGCGCCCCGCGTACACAAATGTATAGGCATATACAACGGTGTATCCGTTCGCGTTTGAAACTTACAACATTATACGTCTGACAAATCCTTTAAAAATAGTGTTTTTGTTGTTTTTTTACTTTGAATGGATATAATGAGCCATATTAAGATATTTTTCAGCAAAAAAGCAAAATAGCATTTTTGTGGCTTACAACAACTTACGTGGGAGGTATCGATATATATGTATAGTAAGGAAAGGAAATAAGGAAAGGATTCTGTAAGCAATGTCAAGTTTTAATCATATTTTTAAACGCTGTTGATCATAGATCTCACTGACCTTATCAATGAACACCCAAAGAGAAAATACTTTTCATGATTATGAGCTGCCAGAAGTATTTTAATTTTCTCTCAAAAATAACATTTACTTGTCACAACCTACTATATCAATGTTTATTAACCGCAAAGGGAGTGCATATATAAAATGCACTCTTTATTTTTCTACAAAATGTTTTTGATCTCTGCAGGCTACAAAATAAATAAACACAAGACTTCTCGTGAGGTCTCTCAGACCATGAAACTACACAATGTTTGTTCTATGACTTTTGGAAATTCGTATGTTTTTGGAAGTTTTACCTTAAATGTTAATCAGCTGATTGCATTAGTTGCAGTACAAAGGTAATTTTTTATTTGCGAATTTTAATAACTCGTAAAACAATTGTTTTTTCAACTTCATGGTCCAAAAGACCACACGGAAGGTCTTGCGTTATTTTTTTTTGCGGTGTGAAATCATAACTTCCCCCACTGTGGGCGGAGCAAGTGTCAGACTTTTACTGACTAAAAACGTCCCATGTTCCTTCTTTTATCCTTTATGTTTCGCAACCCATTATAATAAAACTTGTATAAAATCAATGCGCAATTTCTCCGCATGTCGGAAACGTGCTGTGATTGGCCATAATAAAAGTTCACGGCCCGCTTGATGGCTGCGCGGGCGCTCGTATATATCTGTGAAAATATGACTTGTGTCAATTAAAAAATGTTTTAGTGTATTTTGATGACCTTGCAAGGGCGACCGCTGTTTCATTCTTTTTTAAGATTTGATAAAACCGAAAACGCATGTTATTTTACTAAATAGGTGTAAAAAAAAATGATCACAGATATGAGTGAATGTGGGTTGAAAAAACCGGCCAAGTGCGAGTCGGAAACACGCACCGAGGGTTCTGTACAAAATTGTTGCTACTGAAAATTTCTGATTGAAAATCCCAATTATAATTTGCCCAACCTTAAGTTCGAATCTAGATCCTCATTCTTAACAGTCGTAAATGCTACCACTATACTACAACAGTTTCTAGGATCAAGTTCGGGTTTCATATTCGCTTTAAAATAATGTTCTACGTCGTGTTTAAAAACAAGAATTTTACCTACTAAACTACATCCTTAATTAATTATGTCAATATTTTCAGGACATTCAAATAAAGGCCTCCCTGATGCATCGTGTGCGGGGCAGCCCCAGCAGCCTTCTGGACACCATAGTAGATAAAGTTGACTGTCCTATAGTGCGTCACTGGAATAAGGTACACAGCTCAGGTTGTGTACTTTTTAATGTAAAATAGTATAAATCAATAGAAGTTATAACTTACTAACATAGTTTTAAGGCTTACTAACAATTTTGTATGGAATTCTTCTGAAATAAATGATATAATAATAATAAATAAATATTTGTGTCCGTAATCACGAGTGCTACTAGCATAGCTGATAGCTAACAAACTCATTAGTATGACAATGAACCTTGTCTTAACGTAAAGAAAAGTAACAGAAAAATAGTTTGTTTATTTTGACGGCACGGTTGGCGCAGTGGCCGAGAGATCGACTGGTGCGCTGGGTGTTGCGGGTGCGATCCCCGCACGGAACAAATTTTTGTATGACCTACAGGTAGTTGTTTCGGGTCTGGTTATTTGTGTATGTGAGTTTATATGTTTGTAAACGTACCCACAATACAGGAGAAATTCCTAGTGTGGGGCAACGTTTTTTTTGTTAAAAAAAAAAGAAAGAACACTGTTATTTTAACATAAAAAAAGACTTTTAAATACAAATCTCTATATTTGCTGAAAACAAAGAAATCTGGTTCAAAAACAATACCGAGGATGGTATTGTTTTTAGCTACGCTGCTGTTGGGTAAAAAGACAATTCCCAGAATGATTAGTTTCTTGACTATGTTGGGTTCGGCTAGTAGTCTTACCATATTCAGCAGCAATTACAGCTCATCAGTTGGTGATCAATTTGAAGATCTATTACCCGACGAGTGAACTGGTGATGATGATCTGAATAACGGTAGAAAGACTGTATTATTTGAAGGTGTACATCTGTTCAATACATTACCGAACGGTATTAAAGAATGCGACAACATGAATACCTACATTTAAGTATAAGTTAAAGAAACATGTATGTACATTATAGCTGCTAATACTCTGGAGGAAATTTGTATTGTACTGCATTATAACATGTTTATTTCAATGTATCTCATTATAAGCGGACTGTATGTTCTTATGAGAAATAAATTTCTTTAAACCGAATAATGGAGTTGACCGTAGACCCATGTTCCCAGATTGTTCTAGTCTTTTTCCAGTGTGGTTCAATAGCAGAGGGGCTTGCCAGAGCCTCCGCGTACCGGGGTTGCGGGTTGTTCGAAAGAAATACCGCGGCCCCGGAACGTAAAGTGCAATAGAAGGAACATGGGTGGGTTTTAGTCAGTAAAAGCCTGGCATGAAGAGCGGGGGAAGTTATTAGATGATTTCCCAAACGAAAAAAAAAAGTGTGGTTCAATGAGCAATGGGTAGGTCACCGTCCATCCGTCATCCATCCGTCGAAGACAGGCCGTGTTGACGGCGCGATCGTGTTCCACGCGCGCCTCAAACACATACCAGGAAAACAGAGGGACCTGACAAGGCCATTGTCAGCCAGGGATGCGGGTTGTTCGAAAGAGATACCGCGGCCCCGGTACGCAAAGAGTAAAGAAGAGAAAGAAGAAGCATAAATGGGTTTTAATCAGTAAAACTCTGTCATTCCCCCCCACTCTAGGCGGGGCGGGGGGGAACGACAGACTTTATAAGAAGAAGTTATTTGATAATTTCCCATCTCCTCTTCCCAACTCCTGTTTAGTGTTTAGCTCTGTTTTTATAGCTCTCTGCGCGCTCTAGGCCACCATGTACTCCGTGTTAAGTACTCATCAAGGAACATAAGCATGTATTCTTTTATATATGTTTGTTTAAAGAAACAAACAAAGATAATGTTATGTTTGCAAGCCCATCTGCCCGCAATCCTTGTAATCTTTTGTTACGAAAGAAAAAGTGGAACAAGGAGACTAAATGTTGCTGTAATGTTCTCATTGTGGACTTATGGGAAAGTGTCTGGGATCTTTTCAGTTTATTATAATATTTTGTTTCATGTTATATTACCTCATTAATTATTTTAAGACTGTGTTGAAGACACAGCTAATATTTTAAAGGCGTAGGTTTGTATGTTCTTTGCGCTGAGCCAGCTCAACAGATTTTGCTAAAATTTATAGCAAAGTTAGCTCAAATCCTGGTTTAACACATAGGCTGCTTTTGATGCCGAAAATCGGGTCACTCCAGGACGCAGTCATGATATGAACGAGACAATTGTGCTTGTTCATTATTTTAAAAAAATACGCTAAATGGGAGGAACAATTGTGAAATTTAAAATACTGATAATCAGCTGTATTCAGTATGATTGAAAATTAACCCCAATATAATGGCGCCGCGAGACGACTCCCGGCCACCGTAGATGCGGGCCTATGGACGGTTAGCAATGGGTAGCTCACCCTCCGTCCGTCTATTTTACGCGCGCCTCAAAGAAATGTCAGCTAAGTAGAAGGACCTACCAGGGCCACCGCCTGCCGGGTTTGCGGGTTGTTCGAAAGAGATACTGCGGCCACGGAACGTAGAGGGCAATAGAAGAACCATGTGTAGGTTTTAGTCAGTACAAGTGAAGAGCTCCGCCCAGAGCGGGGGAAGGTATTTGATGATTTCCCATCCGCAAAATAAAAAAGAAACCAATATAATTGGATAAAGTCAAAATAAGCACAAACATACTAGGCACTTAACTTCCTCGTAACAATTACGAAGCTCTTTAATTATGTAATAATGTATCATCAATGTCCTGCAAATTAAGTACCAGTATAATAAGATGTGGGAAAATATGGGTTTCTACATTGTATCATAATTACAATTCCTTAGATTAATTATTATTATCAGTTATTCAGGGCTGTCAGTCAATGCAGGTCAAAGCAAGGATGCATGCGCACGAGATTTTCTACGAGATCCTAGGTAGCTTTATTCTGTTTAGCATAATGGCCTAGCCTTGCCTTGACTTGTAAGGACTGCTTGAAAATCTTGAGCTGATCTTTTCCAGCTGAAAAGCGGTCGTCAGTGCCCACGCCTAGGAGAGATGTTGGTGTTTTAGGGATCCGTACCTCAAAAGGAAAAACGGAACCCTTACAACACTTTGTTGTCCATCTGTTTGTCTGATGCTGCTAAAAAAAACTTGAGAGGTGTCAAAGGACACCCGGATGAAACGAAGTTATTATTTATTTTGTACAAACAACCTGTATACACTCAACAAAAATAATCGTCGCGACACCACACTGTTTAATGTGAAATAAAAAATGAAACGAAAATAACTGGCTTGCTTTCTATGAGAGAGAGAGACAGAGAGAGAGACACGGACAGAGAAGCACGAGCAAGCCGCACGGCTTGCAACTATAGCAAAAAGTGTCGTTACAGCTTTTGGTCTTAATTTTTCCGTCTAGCCCCCTAGTGCAACGCGCGATAAGGAATTTCCTTCCAATAAGTTTTTATAAAACACGTGATTGTTTATTAATATTAGGTACAGACGCCTACAGGTCAAGCTACCCGAAACTGTCAATTTTTCCCAATGAACCTTGAACCTTATACTTTAGAAATAAAGTCGAAAATCTATCAAAGAAATCTGACAGATTGTAGTAGCTTGATGTGCAGGCGTCTGTACTACTATCGGTTAATAGTTCATCAACCATTACTATTGTGTTAAACAATCACAACACAGAACCTATTGAGCAGTCTTTAGTTCACACATCACTAAGATACGACAGTGAACGTAGTATAAAGAACAAAATGATTTACGACAGTTCAATATAAGGCTGCCTTTACAACTGCAGCAAGTATATTGTTTTTTTTTTATCCTTACTAATATTTTAAAAGCGAAATTGAGTTTGTTTTTTTGTTTGTTAACTCTTTACGCTTTAATGGTTTAACCGATTTTGATGAATTTTGGTACAAAGATAGTTGGGAGCCAGGAGACGGACATAGGCTAAAGTGAGAAAAGGGGGAGAATAAGGGAAGAAAAGGGGAGAGAAAGATATTTTATTTAGGTAGATATTTTACGTAACAAACAAAAAAAATCACTTTCGCTTTTATAACATTAGTAAGGATTTCCCATTCGTAAAATATTCATGTTTTTGCACCTCTACGATACACAAAAAAATACTGGCATAAGAAGGGTTTAGTAAGAGGTTTCCTGTTCCCTAGCAGTAAGAACATTTTATAGGGTCATGAATTAAACTATAATATGTGCATGCGTATTGCCCGCCTAAGGCGTACTACACACTGACCTTGCGCACACAACCCTGCGTCAAACGATACATCCAATAATAAAATTATCAACAATGATGCAACCAGACGACACTGATAATGTTATTTATTGTTATAGCTTTATTTATATTTAATACAGAGAATGTAGTTATTTTTCTGTAATTTCCGTTTTGATAAAAGAGTGTTGCACATTTTGTTGTAAGATATTTTCTTATTGTTGTCTGGGGTAATTTTTGATTTGTCATCGTCATTCTCATTGTTTATGTGGTAGTTTATTTTGTCATTTCGTCTAGTAAACAGATTAGTGACTAATTTGAGTGATATGTCCTAAATAACACTGTCTTGGCAAAAACTATTGGACTGACCTTACCTGTTTAGAAATTTACGTAGTACCTATGCTTATTAATATTATTTTTTAGGAATTCTTTGAAGTCTGGATGCGTGCCCAGCGGATGGGAATAGGCTCGCATCAATATTTTTTTAAACAACGCCCCAAATTTGGAATAATATGTTCTGTTTCGTGGGTGATAGTACTATCTATAGGTCTCATACAACTATTTGTTCCGTGCGGGGATCAAACTCCCGACACATAGCGTAACAGTCAAACACTTACCCCCGAATACTGAAACGTCACTCAAAATTTAAGTCCCACTTAAGTTTAACAGAGACTCAGAAGTGACGTTTGACCATACAAAATCTAAAGTAAAAAAAAAAATTAAATTTTGAGTGACGTTTCAGTATTCGGGGGTTAGCCACTGCGCTAACCGTGTTGTATATTACACGAGACTTAAACGTAACTGGAGAAATATGGGTGTGCTATTATGGACAACTCTGCCTTAGCCTTCGAGAATTAGAGGCGTGATGTTATGTGGAAATACTGTCACTTTTATTTATCGTTTTTGTGGTTCCCCGTGACGTCAGACAGGGGCGTATGGAAGTCGAAAAAGTATTGCGCCAATCCAAATACCTACTGTATGTCAAATTCCTGCTACCTGTCTGTCAAATTACATATGCGACCGGTTCAGGAATAAAACAACGTGATAAGGTCAAAAGGAAAGTTATGTTAGTCTAATAAATAAAATTCTCGTGTCACAGTTTTCGTTCCCATACTCCTCCGAAACGGCTGGACCGATTTAAACGAAATTTTGTGTACATATCGGGTAGGTCTGAGAATCGGCCAACATCTATTTTTCATACCCCTAAGTGAGTAGCGGGTGAAACCGCAGGGCACAGCTAGTATTAAATATAGTATGGTATAGCTAGTATTAAGTATGGATGTGGATATAGCAGTGGTATAATGAGAATTCTAAGGGGTATGTTTCCTCTCGTCCGGCTCCAGTTCAGCCCGGCCTCGGCTGGACGGGGAGGGAAACGGAAAGCGTACACCGAAGGCCTGAGAAGCAGTCAAGCTAGCAAAGGAGGTTACCTAACGTTTGCAGGAGTGAATCTCAAACCAAACCAGCCGTTGGGAAGACGCCCGGGCGTCAGGTGCTGCGAGACGACTCCTGCGCACCGTAGACCGGGTTTGTTGACGTCCTTCCGTCTTGTGACGACAGGTCGTCGTTCGTGTTCCACGTGCGCCTCAAAGTGATGTCAGCAAAGCAGAAGGGCCTGCCACTGCCTACCGAGGTTGTGGTATGTTCAAAACAGATAAGGCAGCCCCTGAACACATTGGGCAAAAGAAAAGGAGCATGGATGGGTTTAAGCCAGTAAAAGTCTGACACATCCCCCGATTTCTCATAAAAAAGCCACAAATCTTTTTATTCACCAGCATCAGTTTCAGTCGAGTGGATACTTAGTGATGAAACAAAGATATCCCATCACTGTCTTCTGACAAAGGTATTACACAAAATCCTTTTCAAAAACAACAACAACAATGACCACCCCACCCTACCCCTACACTCCCCTCTCTACCATCTTTTTACACTACTAGCTGGCGCCCACGGCTACACCCGCGTGATATCGAAAAAAAAACTATCCTATGTGTTATTTCACTGTACCCCTGTGCCAAATTTCATCAAGATCTGTTCAGCCGTTTTGACGTGAAAGAGTAACATACATCCATTCTCACAAACATATAATATTAGTAGGATTACAAACCCCAGACTTCACGTCACACGTCCTTTTCAAAGTATTTGACCTAATAACATTATCTTTCAGCTACGATAAAAACAAAAACAAAGGATATGGCCCAAGAGCTAGGTTAATGCCCAAATGATAACAATTTATTTAAGTGGAAGGACCGAATCATAACACAAATAAATAGGTCTTTAGCACCTGATGTTGAAAACACGTGAATTCGTATTTATCTACACGTGATTTTTAAACGTGTGAGGCGATAGACAGTCAATGTCCTTTATTTTTTACCCAACTACATCATCATCTAGCCTAGCCTTTTCCTAACTATGTTGGGACGGCTTTTAGTCTTACCGGATGCAGCTGAATATCAAAATTTTCATGGAGCGACTGCCTATCTGACCTCCACAACCCAGTTGGTACTGGGTAATACGATATCCCTTGTTATGACTGGTTGTCAGACTAGAGACACTGTAACGACTGTCAAATCGATCTTGAATTGACAGCCGGGACCAACAGCTTAACGTGCTTTCCGAGACACGGAGGAAACTCGGTATGTAACGGTTGGTCACCTATCCTGTTTGCAGACTTACAATCATTTACCTCTCGATAAAACTTATAAGTATTGACTACATTTTTCAGGTAAATTCTATTTTTACTCAACTTTCAAACTTTCAACAACATTTAGGCTCATGACACACGGTATACAAAAAACTATTAATAACATACGTCTTAACTATGCCCTTGTATATAATGTATGTAATTCCTTATTTCCATGTAAATTACCTTGACTCTTATCACAAATGACACATATTAGTCTGAAGAAAATAATAAAAAAACAGGTATTTTTTTTCCAAGTAACTACAAAGATTATAATGTTTGTTCAGGGCAAATAACTGACCTAAGACTAATGTTTTTTATTAGATTATAAGACAAAGGAGTTTTTATGCAAAACAACGAGGTGTTTGACATAATATCGCTGTGTGATGTAGACAGTCTGCTGGTAATCTTTTTGTGGAAGAATAAATAGTCTTTATGTCGGTGTCTTGTAACGTTATGCTTGCCTAGTACCTAAGTATAGTCAGCACAATAGAAAAATGATCACGCTCGTGAGATATTGTGTTTTTCTTTTTGAAATTTATAGACGTCTACAAAACAAATTTAATTTACGTAATGGACTTTTAGTTTTTTGTCAAACAAATGAAACTTTATTCGGAAACATTAGTATTAGCATGGTACGGAACCCTTATGAGATCAATTTGCTGTTCGCATGTCTGTCTTTCTGATTGTCAAGACCTTTTATCTCGGGAACGCGTGAAGGCATCGAGTTGAAATTAAAACCATATACTCGAATTTGTAGTCACTTATAGATGTAAAAAAATCAACCCTCTAAGTCGCCATCAAAAGATATGTACGGGACCCTCGGTATGCGAATCAGACTCGCTCTTGGCCTGTTTTAAAGAAAAAATCAACTGTTTCTGAAGAGCCTGGTCGCTTATCCCTTTAGCTGACTGTATGAATGTAAAGGTAGACATTGTCAATAGCCGTTGGTCTTGAATGGCGTCATCGCTTTTTGCACACTTCACGTTTTTTCCTTGGTTTTTAAATTAAAGTTGAACAGCAGTGCAGCAAGTTATTGTGTTATCTTTATATAAATAATTCTTCTGTGAGTGTGTATGTCACTGAACTTCTCTCAAACGACTGGACCGATTTTGATGAAATTTTTTGTGTGTGTTCAAGGGGATTTGGAAATGGTTTAGATTCACAATTTTGTCCGGCAGATGGCGCTGCATCACATTTTTTTGTAAATACGTAGCGAAGCACGTACCGGGCCGCTAGTTTTAAATATTTTTCGTCAGCTGTCTTCATTTTCCAGTTTCTTATTTTAATATAATTTCAGCCTGTTACTGTCCCACCGCTAGCCATAGACTTCTTTTCATTGAAAGAAGTCTTGAAAATCATCACCACGCTTGCTCATAATGGGTTGGTGATTTCAGAGATTTTTGTTTCTTTACTAAGTGAGTTTGTTTGTTACGTCTTTACGCCTAAATGGCGAAACCGAATGGCGAACCGAGTTTCTTCTCGATGTTTTACTTCACCTATGTCTGTGATATCCAAAACAAACTAAGAAAAGGGAGGCTTATACCCAGAAGTAGATGATTCCAGGCTGATATGAAAAAACTTAACACACAGTTTGGTACGGCTATTGTTCATACAATAGTACAGTAACAACAACATTGTAAAAGCAAATGTCTTAAAAAAACAAACTTTGCCCCCCACACTAGGAATTTCTCCCGTTTCGTGGTTTTTTTTTGTAGTGGGAAATCATTAAAGCTTCCCCTGCTCTGGGTGGAGCAGGGCGGAGTGTTAGACTTGTACGGACTAAAACCCACCCATGTTCCTTCTTTTGCCCTTTATGTTCCGAGACCGAGGAATATCTTTCGTATGACCCTTCACTCCGGCAGGCCGTGGCTCTCGGTAGGCACCGTCGCACTAATGCACCGTCGACACGGCCTGTCGTCAATAGACGGACGATCGGTGAGCTACCCATTGCTCACCGTCCACAGGCCCGATTTCTTTCTTACTTTGTCTGAACAAAGTACAACTTTTTCGTCATTACGCACAACCCACAAAGAGATACCCGAACTATTGTGTCATCCTCAAGGTTCCGTCACACGCGGAGTTATCAAGCGCCCTCACACCACGTTATCTCAGTGGGTTACTATGCTAAGGATGCGCCGAAATACAACAAATATTGTCTGACCGACTTCTTACTTTGTTTTTTATGTAATTTTGTGAAGGTGATAACTTTTAGTTAATTAATTTTTGTTGATTAGGTATTTTTTATCGAAGCACATGTTGGAATTGGTGTTTAACGCTTTTATTTAACTTAAATAAGTTACTAGGTTAATTTCGCGTTCAATAATACATAATTTAAGGGAATGGCTATCAGAGGTGATTCGGAATCACAATCCTTACTAATATTATAAAAGCGAAAGTGAGTTTGTTTGTTGTTTACCTCTTCACGCTTTAATGGCTGAACCGATTTGGATGAATTTTGGTACATAGGTAGTTGGGAACCAGGAGACGCACATAGGCTAATTTTATTTTAAAAAAGTGGGATGTGAGGGAGAAAGAGGGAAGAAAAGGGAAATCTTATCGTTGCTATTACAAATCAATAAGGCGCAAGGAGAACTGTGTTACCCCAAATTTAACGCGGGCGAAGCCTCGGGCGAAAGCTAGTTAATTATAATTATGGTAACAATTCTTCCATTAGATTTAAAGACATTTGACTAAAAGAGTGATGGATCTGAATGTTGAAGGACGGAGAGCGAGAAGAAGGAAAAAGAAAATATGGATGGATTGTGTAAGGTGTGATATGAAGGAGAAAGGAGTAAATGACGCCGTGACGTCTGATAGGGGAGAATGGAAGAAGAAAACGTGTTGCGCCGACCCCAAATAGAATGGGACAAGGGCAGGAAAATGATGATGAGGTATTTTGTATCCTTCTTATACTAGATACTCATACAGGCGTTTAGCGGCAACTCACCATGAGGTTTGATTCCCAGATGGAGGAAACGTTACATTTAAAAAAAGAACGTTGCCCTACACTAGGAATTTCTCGTGTATCGTGGGTGCGTTTACAAACATTTAAACTCACATACACAAACAGCTAGACCCGGAACAACTATCTATAGACCTTACAAATATTTGTTCCGTGCGGGGATCGAACCCGAGACACGCAGCGCCGCCACTTTGAAGTCGGTTAACAAAAGGTAAAAAAACGTAAACAAGCTGTAAGTACTATCAGTTGTATTAACTTTATTATTGTGAAATACTTCCTCAAAACAGCTTATTTGTTATTTTGTGTTGCCCTTCAAGCTATATCAGTGCTGTGCCCCTTAGTGCGACGGTGTTAGTCTAGACTTGTTCATAAAGTAGTCGGGCCGTCTACAGTTTTAAATAAACAAAATGGCGGGTACTGTTTTATAATGGTTGGGTCATATGGATTTGAATTAAAGGCACCATTTTTTAAATTTACTTACAAATAATATCATAGTTTATTTAATAGTCAAGTCTGTCTTGAAACACACAAACTAAAATTTTAAAAAAAATCGGCAAGTACGAGTGGGACTCGACGGTTCCGTGCCATAATAAAAATAAAAAGGACAAAGATTGTGTTTCTTGCATGGTTTAGTATTTATTAAAAAAAAAAAATACATTTTGTTATGGTGGCTACAGAAATGCATCATCTGTGAAAATATTTCAACTGTCTAACTATCACGGGTCATGAGATACAGCCTGGTGACAGACGGACAGACGGACAGTTGGATGGACAGCGTAGTCTTAGTAATAGGGTCCTGTTTAACCCTTTTGGGGCCCTAAAAAGGATAAAAAAATACTGGCGTTCAGCCGCAACTCGCAATGAGATCCTGCGTTTGATTCCCAGGTCGATAAAACCTTATAGACATTGGGAATTTCTTAGTAAAAAAACCACATAGACTAGATTTATGGGTATAAATCTAGACAATTTTTTTTTATAGGACTTGATCTTATGATTCTTTTTTCTCTTTTCTTTTTTTAAAGTTGCCCCATACTAGGAATTTCTCCTGTATCATGGGTGCGTTTACAAACATTTAAGCTTACATACACAAACAGCTAGACCCGGATCATTAATCTGTAGACCCTATAAATATTTCTTCCGTGCCGGAATCGAATCCGCGCCACGTAGCGCAGCCATCGATCGCTCAGCCACAACGCTAAGAAACAATACTAACGAAATGTGGGTGTCGCATTACGTAAAATTCTACCCACCCTACGGGGATTACAACCGTAATGTTATGTTCACGTTAATTTAAGTGCAGCAGCACTAAAATCTAAAAATAAATAAAGGCACGAATTCAAGGGCTTGACAGCAATAACGGTCAAAACAAATAAATTAACTTTGTTGTGTAAAACGGTGGACTAACAATAATTGTATTGTTGTACGATAGAGGATGCTGTCATTGTTTTTGTAATAAATCATTTAAAATGGCTTTTATTTGATAATATTTATTGGTAGTTTATTGTGCGAAAAATAATATTTGTAATTTATAAATAAATAATTTGTGTGAAATATTATTAGCTTATTAAATGTCGTTATGTTCCTATGGGGGAACATAGGGCAAAATGCGATAAGTGTATTAAGTACCCACGTGGGAACTTTATACGGTGTAGCTGTCAGTTTAATAGGAAAATCTTCGTTTTTCTGAAAACCTATCTCGCTAAAACGTTACCCATATATTCGTCGATTTTTCAACAGCTTAACAGCAGTCTGAGGTTCTCTCCCTCTTCGCTGGCATGACTGCTTTGCAAAAGGCCGGGGGCGATCGGGAATGAGTAGCGGTTACCTACCGCTACTCATTCCCGATCGCCCCCGGCCATGGACTGAACCAGAGCCGGACGCGAGAGGTTGTCGCCTCTACGAGGACACCGCCACAGTGTGCTCCACCGTGTCTTTCCGATACTTCTGTGTCCAGTGAGGATCTGCGTAAAGCGGTAGGTGAGGACGCCGTGGAGCCTTTACAGCCACTTCTCAAATAGGGGATTTCAAATTGGGAAATATATGGGAGTCATCTTGCGGCGCCCGACGCCTGGAGTGTCTCCCACCGCGGCTAATAACATACGAAAAGGCATAAAAGGCTTTCAATTTTTAATGATTTCTTGAAAAAAGCTGGTCTAAAATGTTTGCTTTAGCAAAATCATAATCTAATATATAAAATTCTCGTGTCACAGTTTTCGTTCTCATACTCCTCCGAAACGGCTGGAGCGATTTGAACGAAATTTTGTGTACATATCGGGTAGGTCTGAGAATCTGCTAACATCTATTTTTCATGCCCCTAACCGAGCAGCGGGTGAAACCGCTAGGCACAGCTAGTAATAATATAATAACGTCATTTTTAATTATTTCTTTATGAAATATTCAAAAATGTAAAAATATGTGAATACATATAATTTGTAAAATGGTTACTAACTGACAGTTCACAATATCAACAGCGCCTGTGATTATTTTAAGAATTTTAACGTAATTTATATTTCTGATAAAGCTGTCATTTTAAACCCCCAGGTCTTCAATTAGCAGTCAAAAGATAACACTCTAATGATACTTAATCAAAATAAGTTCAACACCCTATAACTCAAATTTTAAACACCACTCACTTCAAACGCAAATTGGGGGAATCGAAAAATTCAAAGAATTTCATAATAATGAACTCTTTTGAATTCGAACGTTGCAAAATGCAATAAACCCGTCTCATTATTTGAAGATAAAATTTATGAGTGCAAAGATCCTATTTGAGACGCAATATGCAAGGTCAATGAACAATGTCACTTTCAAGGATAACTCAGGGCCCTCGCACACTTAGTTCTACATGTTTGTATGTGTGGTTGGTGTCTTATGAGATCGGTAATCTTGTTTGAAATTGACTATTAACAAATACATTTGACGGGCCTGTTGGTCCAGTGGTTAGTGGCCCTGACTGCTGAGCCGGAGGTCGTAGGTTTCCTACCCAGGACAAACTTTGTGTGATGAGCATGATTGTTTGTTCTGTGTCTGGGTGTGATTTATCTATAATATGTATGTATTTATAAATTATATAAGTATGTATATAAATTGTCTGGTTACCATAACACAAGCTCTGCTTAGCTTGGGATCAGATAGCCGTGTGTGAGTTGTCCCAAGATATTTATTTATTTAAATATTTACGAGTGATGACGGGACAAGACGGAAAAAATTTTAATCCAATACTTGTTACTACTTGGTAACATAACGTTCTGTCTAGTCTCACACAGCCCACGACAAGCACAGCAGTGTCAAAATCGAAAATGTTCGGGTTCAAAATTTTTGTTGGATAATATTTCTAACTAGCTGGCGCCCGCGGCTTCGAGCTCGTGATATTGAAAAATGTATCGTATGTGTTATTCCAGAGACGTCAGAGTTAATCTACCTCTATGCTAAATTTCGTTAAGATCCATTTAGCCGTTTTGATGTGAAAGAGTGACAAACATCCATCCATCCTCACAAACATTCGCATTTATAATATTAGTGGGAAGTAGGATGTCCGCTCTTTAACTATGTTTTTTAAATCTCTTTGACTATTAAGTAGTTTATTTTTTAATTATCCGTACTCCTAGCTCTTTTTGAAGTGTATGGTTGGTGTTTTGTTTTTGGAAAAGTAATTAGTTATATCAGGGAATGTCAGCTTGTTCGTAAGTGTAACCTTTGTTCTATTGTGCTTAAAATGCACAGTTATTAACCGTTCAAAATTGCCATATTTTTAACAATTAATGTGTCAAAGTCCACGTGTTTTTGATATTTTGGCGGTAAATTATTTCTTTTTGATCAGCTATCTTGTGTGGACTCTAGAGGTAAGGTCTCCGATGATTAATATAGACCCATGAATCTACAGTGATCGGGTGTGCCCTCGCAACGTTATTTTTTTTAAACGTTGCCCCGCACTATGAATTTCTCCTGTATCGTGGGTGCGTTTACAAACATTTAAACTTATGTGAGTTTAAATGTCACAAACAGTCAGACTCGAAACAATTATCTGCAATTAATACAAATATTTGTTCCATGCGGAAATCGAACTCGCGACACGCAGCGCAGCAGTCGATCGCTCAGCCACTGCGCCAACCGTGCCGTCAATTGAAGTTTGATACCAATAGATACTTTTATAACACAATTAATATCAGAAAGTGTTAAATAAATCATACAGTGACCATCATGTTTCAACAATAAAATAGAATAATATAAAATATAGAATAAAAGAAATCCTTTACAATAGATTCGTTATCAAAACATCTGTTTGGGCGATTTGATTGTTATCCAAATTGCGAAAATACTTTAGTATCTAATTATATTTATGGAAAAATTAAAACTGGCCCAAAGCAAGTCGGGACTCTCACACCGAGGATTCCCTAGAAACTTGCGACATAAACGGCCATATCTTTTGACTGCGTAGACTTAGAGGGTTGATTCCATCACAGTTTAAAGATATCACAAATTTGAATATATGGTTTAAATTTCAACTCGATACGTCCATGCGTTACCGAGATAAAGGATCTTGACAGACTGACAACAAAGTGATCCTATAAGGGTTACAGTTTTTCCTTTTCAGATACGGAACACCAAAAATGAACTCAACAAGAAAAGAGGAAAGGACTGTCTAGACAAATACCTTTACAAAGAAACGTACGAACTGTAAAACTCTTTGTTCCAATCTTAAACCGTTTCCAATTCAAAACAAAACATTGAAATTAACAGGCCTACTATGACGTCTTAAAGCAGAACTTATTCCACTGAGGGAAAGAGATGGTGCTAGACACCCTGTATAGCTCTGTCTCTTTCTCTCAGCGGAATAAGTTCTGCTTTAAGACGTCATGGTAGGGTAGCAGCAGCCTCGAGTGGCTAGCGTGGAATTTCCGGACACAGCCGCTATATAAACCTGAAATCAGATCAAATGGTCCAAGGGTCGAGTCCACATGCATTTAGTACTGGTTTTCCTCATTAACAGGGACCAACAAAACCGCATTATGAGGAAAATTGAATCCAGTTTTATTTTTGTCTGGAGTTTCAATTAATTAATTTGGAGGAAGTTTAAATATTTTTATTTGTACTTACTAAAGGTTTTGTAGTATAGTGTGTTTATTCGTAATAAAAGTAGTAGCCGCGGGCATCAGGTAGTCCAGTAAAAGACTTTTTACTGTACTAGCTGATGCCCGCGGCTTCACCCAAGTGATATCGAAAAAAGTATCCTATGTGTTAATCCAGACTATAACCTACTTCTGTGCCAAATTTCATCAAGATCCGTTCAGCCAATTTGTCGTGAAAGAATAACAAACATCCATATATCCATCCCCACAACACTCGTATCTATAATACATATTAGTTAAACTTTGGATTATAATTATTTTGCAGTAAAATCGCATATTATTGCAAACCTTATTATTACACTTTCATGTTCACTATTTAAACATTTTTTTCATTATTTTTTTCTCCATATAAAGACTACCACTACAAAGCCTAATGCGCTAGTGTACACAACAACAATATGTATAACTAGCTTTCGCCCGCGGCTTCGCCCGCGTTAAATTTGGGTTAACACAGTTCTCCTTGCGCCTTATTGATTTGTAATAGCAACGCTAAGTTTTCCCTTTTCTTCTCTCTTTCTCCCTCACATCCCACTTTTTTAAAATAAAAATAGCATAGCCTATGTCCGTCTCCTGGTTCCCAACTATCTATGTACCAAAATTCATCACAATCGGTTTAGCCATTAAAGCGTGAAGAGGTAACAAACAAACAAACGAACTCACTTTCGCTTTTATAATATTAGTAAGGATTACAAAAAAAGTATAGTGTATCTATTGTATAATTATATTTAGTAACTAATTACAAATATAACAAACTTTTATGAACCCATTCAGAGAACAATGAAACAGACCAAATACCTATCTATACCTATGTGGTTGAGAGTACAAATTGAACGCGTCATTGGCGCCTAGACTGCAGAGCGTAGCTGTCGACGTTATTAACCACTAGCTGTTCCTCGCGGTTTCACCCACGCTGCTCAGCATCTGTTGGTCGTAGCGTGATGTTATATAGCCTATACCCTTCCTCAAGAAATGGACTATCCAACACTAAAAGAATTTTTCAATTCTAACCAGTAGTCCCTGAGATTAGCGCGTTCAAACAAACAATCAAACAAACTCTTCAGCTTTATAATATTAGTATAGATTACAAAACAGCCTACAAGCAAAATTTTATAAAACCTCCACAGTACCTACCTTAGTTATGGGCAAAGATGGTGGAGACATGAAGTAAGCTACATGTTAGCATATTTTTTATTTTGCCCAACTACAGTCACCCTTTTTATTTTTTTGTTTTTTTTTTTCGGGTGGGAAGTCATCCAATGACTTCCCCCGCTCTGGGTGGAGCGGGGGGGGGCATGTCAGACTTGTACTGACTAAAACCCACCCATGTTTCTTCTATTGCCCTTTACGTTCCGAGGCCGCGGTATCTCTTTCGAACAACCTGCAACACTACAGTCACCCTTAAAGAAGGAAATGTTTTTTGAAGGACTTGACTTAACTGACTTGGGGGTGTATTAATAATTACACCTCCAGCTACCCTGTTTTTTGGGGTGGGTAATCATCAAATAACTTCCCTCGCTCTGGGCGTAGCGGGGGGGAGTGTCAGACTTCTACTGCCTAAAACCCACCCATGTTCCTTCTATTGCCCTTTACGTTCGGGGGCCGCGGTATCTCTTTCGAACAACCCGCAACCCCGGCACAACCCGCAACCCCGTATGGACGGCTCCTTACCAGTTTACCCATACCCAAATTAATTTCCAGTTGTAATACTCACCACGTACCAACTACTAGCACATCTGCTTACCTAAAAATAAACATGCAGCAAAAAATATGCAATACGCGCCATGCCTAACCGATCAGTGTGAAGGACCTGCGAACACCGACCCCGATTCGATCCAAATCTAGGGACAGACGTAAACATACTATATTTTTAATTTTATACTTTTGGAACAAAGAACGATCAAGATTTTAGGAAACATCACAAAGCTATTTGACAGCATTATTCGACTCTTCCCTTTTTTTTGGGTGGGAAATCACCAAATAACTTCTCCCGCTCTGGGCGGAGCGGGGAGAGTGTCAGACTTTTACTGACTTAAACCCATCCATGTTCCTTCTATTGCCCTTTACGTTCCGGGGCCGCGGTATCTCTCGACTCTTCCCTTAGGATGGCTTTCACCGATTTTCTTACATGATCTCGATTAAGGTCGTTTTCATGATCTAAAAATAAAACACTTTTTACGTTTCCATGGCAAAGAACTCAAAGAATGCAGTCTTTTCACAAAAGCGAAGTGCGTTTAGCTTTTGCAACAGCCGAAAGTAATCTACTGGGACTGTTATTGTCGAAATCGCCAGAATATCAAAATGCAATTAATTGTCTTCCCTTTTGTGAGTACCAGTATCTTTCAAGCCCTTATTGCTACAGCTCAAATGATTGCAGTACATTCTCGTTCAATAGTTGGCATTTACTCATATTAACTGTACCTCCTGAAAGTCAGCGTATAGAAATTACTAAATAAAACTATCGTAATTAACGTATAAACCGTTCATGTCGCCAAGGGCAGAAGCAGGTTTTGCCACAGCAAAACCATAACATTGCAATCAAATTAATAAATCCTAAACGGGTTTTACAACACCAATAGTAACACAAATAGATCAGAAACCCAAAAAACCCACCGCATACAGAAAATACCCATTTGTACAATACGAGAATATTTTTCAAAAACTACACATAATTTATTTATAATCCATAGCACGCAGTTGAGAAGCGCGTGATTCATTCTCAAACGATTTCCGTTGCCGACTCGTTCTAATTTTAAATACGAACCCCCTTTTCGAAAATGGAATAAAATTCGTCGGCGCACGCGCCGTTCCGTCGCATCCTTTTATTATTTTAGGACATCCGTGGGTTTGGAGATTGATATTGTCTTAAATAATCTACTTTCAGAGTTGTTGGAAGAATATCGTTATCTAATGTCTCGTATTGCACAGTGTATTATTATTTTAGACAGTTTTTCTTTGATGTTTGACAATAATCCTTACTAATATTTTAAAAGTTTGTTACGTCTTCACGCCTAAATGATGAATTTTAGTACAGAGATAGTTGGGACCCTGGAGGCGGACATAGGCTATTTTATTTTTAAAAGTCGGAAATGACGGAGAAAGAGGGAAGAAAAGAGAAAACTTAGCTTTGCTATTACAATAAATAAAGCGCAAGGCCAAAAATTACAGGTTGAAGGTAACCTGCAAATCAGGAAAGGGGAACTGTGTTACCCCGAATTTAACGCGAGCGAAGCCGCGGGCAAATTAGCCTATGTCCGTACACATAAGGGACCCAACTATCTCTGTACCAAAATTCATTAAAATCAGTTTAGCCATGTAGGCCTGAAGACGTAACAAACAAACTCACTTTCGCTTTTATAATATTAGTAAGGATTTACGATTTGAAAGACAGACCCCCGAATACTGAAACGTCACTCAAAATTTAAGTACCACTTAAATTTAACAGAGACTCAGAAGTGACGTTTGACCATACAAAATCTAAAGTTTAAGAGCTGCTCAAATGTTAAGCAGCCCTCAAATTTTAAGTGACGTTTCAGTATTCGGGGGAGAGACTTTATATTTATTTTTTTAAGAAGGGGAAATCAAATAACTTCCCTCGCAAAATAAGGTCGAGCCAACTTGCAGTTATTATTAAGTCGTTGATAAATGTACATAAAATTAATAAAACAGTAAGTAATTAATAGGAATACCTTTTTCTAGAACGTCGTCCTCTAATCTTTTTCTTTCTTTCTTTTTTAGAAACGTTGCCCCACACTAGTAATTTCTCCTGTACCGTGTATGCGTTTACAACTATTTAAACTCAAACAGCCAAACCCGGAACAACTATCTCTAGGCCATACAATTTTTTGTCCCGTATAGATCGAACCCGCAACACACAGCGCGACATTCTATCGCTCAGCCATTGCGCTAAACGTGTCGTCACCTGCCGGGTTTGCGGGTTGTTCCAAAGAGATACCGCGGCCCCGGAAAGTAAAGGCAATAGAAGGAACATGGGTGGTTTTAGTCAGTACAAGTCTCACACTCCCCGCCCCGCTCCGCCCAGAGCGGGGAAAGTTATTTGATGATTTCCCCACCCCAGAAAAAAACCGTGTTGTCAAATCATCAGTAGGAATAGCTAATTCTATGCGATAGGAAAACCTTTCTCATATGCCACACCTCAAAAATATCTTGATGAACTTGGCCTTCTTATGCCAACGGTTACGACGAACGATGATGACATTGCCTTAATGACCCGACAGAATAGTTTCCATAATAATTATGTAAAAATCCATAATCGATCAATGACCGGATATACAGAGGCATTTCCGAAACTCCTAATATCCGGTCGCCATTAAAATGTTGCATGTATAGAAATTTATTTAAAAATATTGCGTATTTCTCACAAAACGATTTGAATAATTTTGTTAATCGATTGCTTTTTGGTACCCAATAGGATGTTATGTCTGAGAAGACATCCATACTTATCCCTACTAATATTATAAAAGCGAAAGTGAGTTTTTTTGTTACGTCTTCACGCCTAAATGGCTAAAGCGGTTTTGATGAATTTTGGTACAGAGATAGTTGAGAGGGTCCCAACTGAGAGACGGAGACGGATATAGGCTTCTTAAAAAAAGTGCGAAATGAGGGAGAAAGAGGGAAGAAAAGGCAAACCATAGCATTGCTATTACAATAAATAAGGCGCAACGGCAAAAAATACAGGTAGCAGAAACTTGTAAATCAGGAAAGGGGAACCCCGAATTTAACGCGAACAAAACTGCGGGCAAAAGCTAGTCGTTTATATTTGAAAATAACATAACATCGCCTCTTGTTGGTAGGATTAAGCAGAATCATTTAATCACCGATATTTCGACACAAAAGTCTAGCAGGTAACTAAATTAACATCACGCCTGTAATCCCAAAGGGTTAGGCAACGGTATGCCTAGTACGCCGGTACGCCTCGGGCGTCGGGCACCGCGAGGCGACTCCCGGGCACCGTAGATGCGTGCCTGTGGACGGTGAGCACGCGTTCCTCAAAGAGATGTCAGCAAAGGGGCCTGGCGGGTTTTTCGAAAGAGATACTGCGGACCCCGAACATAAAGGGCAATAGTGTACTGATTAAAACTCGACTAAACCCGACCGAAAAAAGGTTCTCTTTTGATGGAACAAAAAATTGTCTTGTTTATTTAAATTTATTTATTTATTGTCTTAGATACATGATATACAGCATGTGTTTACAAAGTGGGAATAAACAGCTTACCCCCCGAGACTTGCCAATGGCACGTGACCACAGAGAGATTGCGTAATAGATTTCGCAGACGCTAGAAAGTGAAGTACACTATGTCATTGAACTTGCTATAATTTATACAGCACTAGCTGTTGCCCGTGGCATTACTCGTGTGTGCCAAGGATAGTTAGCTTGGCACATAAAATCAAAATATTTTCGGCATATATAAATCGTAGAAACTTTGAAACGTTAAAAGCTGACAATTCACCTACTAAGGTAAGGGGGTCAGATAAGCAGTCACTCCATGTAAAATACTGGTTTTCGGCTGCACTTGATTAGACTATAAGCCAAATTAGTTGGGAAAAACTAGGCAGATGATGAAAGAAATAAATCCGATACTTTGTGACTTCTTCAAAAGTAATGGATCTGAATATTGATGGATAGAGAGGAAAAAAAAGACCAAAGTAAAAATGGATGGATTTTGTAAGGAATGATATGAAGAAGAAAGGAGTAAATGATAGCCATGATCAGACAGGAGAGAATGGAAGAAGAAAATGTGTTGCACCGACCCCAAATGGGACAAGTGCAGGACAGTGATAATGACTTTGTGAGTTCTCAAGTACCAACAATAAACGCAGTAGAATCAAGCCTTGAAAACGAGCAACATAACACAATAACATCTTCCTTCCTCGTAACAAATATAACACATGCACAATAACGATGTTTATGTAAATGAGCAACCTCATGACCTTCGGTTGCATCTCACTACATTCACTTGCAGATACGACAGATCGTTCAAATTCATAACCACAATTGACAGTGCACTGTATTTGTAACAGTATTCTGATTTAAGAGTGTCGTTCATTGAGTTTCTTGCCCATTCTTCTTTATAGAGAAGACTTTAAAATGAGCAGCTACAGTACTTTCACAGTTATTATAGCTTCATTTATTATGTCGTTTATTGATTTATTTAAATCTGCCCTGATAATTGTAAATGCAGTACTCGCAAATTGGCGGTTCCGAGATAAACGCGGTAAACGTGTTTTATGAAATCTGCACAACAAGTCTGAATTTAATAACGTTTTAAATATACCAGAAAAATAAGAAAAAAATCAAACTTTGTATTGATCAATTTTTTTCTTTACTTTATTATTTATTTACGATAAAATGCGCATTACTGCATTTTGTTCTACCATCTAGACTTGTGAACATGACAGTATCACTAAGCCCAAAGGCAGTATTTGTTTCATTACTGCAAAATCACCTAGCACGTGTTCAATACTGCGTTTCTATTTATTAATTGTGTCTTATTATCATGCCTGATATTAGCGGAAAGATTTATTATACTTGCGGCATTGTCGAATACTGCTTGTAGTTTTAGTGGCGCAAGAAAAGCTCTATAATATACTTGCTACTCTCACACGCAGCAATGTTGAATACTGCGTTAAGCTTTAGTTAGTATTCGTTGCAAAGTACTAGAACGTTTAATAAAGTTGCAGTAAACATAGCAAGTACTGCACAACCTTCTAGCACATGCTGAGTACTGTATATCCTGTTAGCAAAAGTAATAATTTGGTGCAAGTACTGCGTATCTTGTTATATAAAAAACAGGTTTATAATTAAAAAAATTATGAAAATTATTTTTTTATGTAAAGATTAGCCCCTTGAGGTGTCATTTTTGCAAAAAAGTGAAAATCGCAAAAATGACGATTACTGCACTTACAATTATGACGGCAGAAATATACGATTACCTTTTTAATTTATTATTTCTCATTAAAAATAAACATTTGAAAATATTAAAATAAATGAACTGGGTCCAAGCTGCGATTAGGGCTCCAGAGAAAGGAACCTCCTAACAATACGAGGCGTGTCCAGGAGTACCGCTTTCTGTATCAAGCCCTCGATCCAGCTGTCTAACAACAGTCTTCTCAGGTATTGGTCGAGGCTCTTGGCAATTAAGCCATTGGCAGATATGACTATCGGCAAAATGATCGCAGAGTCCATTTTCTTGTTGATAGTACAGAAGTGCCTGTAACTAGCGTTTTTTATTTGATTTAAAAAAAAATGTTTCTGTATACTTTATTGAAATCATTACTTAATTAGTAATCCATAATCTTGTGCTTAATCGTTATTTCATTTGTATTCCACTCAGCTTCAGCTGTTGATCGAACACTCTGGAGGTGAAATTTCTCAATCATGTTTTTTTTAATTCGATGCCAGTGTTATCCCTGACTTTGTAAGAGGTTCTGGTCCCATTGTGGTTTATCCAACGCCATCTCTATTTTGAAAAATGTCGTGGAACATGCTAGGAGAAATTCTGTCTCTAAAAAGCCCTATTTAATTAAGTTGCTTTTCCAATTACACAATTTGATGATCTCTGCGTTGTTATACTATCCTCCCATACTTTGAGTCATATTAGAATCCTGTTGCATATTTACCGGTACTTCTTTATTCTTAGTAGCCAACTCTCACACTTCATTACCATAACTTTTATCTCCGGATCTCTACAAAAGGCTATCACCGACAAAAGCTCAAGAATGTTTGCCCTATCTGAACATGCATAATCTCTCTCGCACCGGATGACGCGTCGCGTGTAAATTTAGCGTCGCGCGCAGGTTCACGGGCGTGCGCGGGCGCAGAGCTACGCCATCTTGTTTTTGTTGCAGCAGATTCGATGCGCCGTCATTAAATGTCACTTGTCTTGATTATTGTAGGGAAAATTTTATGTAGGTATATTGAAGACAAAAATACATTGAAAAATAAGTTTTTTTTTTCAATATTATGGTTAAATGAACGATAAAACTATAATTTGGAGTCGTTACACTAGTTAAGTGGGTTCGTTAGGATCTTATTGTAGTTGAGCTCTCTGGTTCATTCTTAAATGACTAGTGTTAATGTCATTACTTAAGAAAACGCGTTTTAGGCAGAAGTTAGCAATAAAGCAGTTTTAAAAAACGATCGATCTTGGTATGCCTTTCTCACCAAGGTTGATCCGATGATGGGACCCATAACATACCGAGCTTCCACCGTCCCTCTCTGGCCGTTTTCAAGATCTTTGTTTCTACACCTTGTCAATTGTTTCCTAGTACTAACAGGGTTGTGGAGGTTAGATTGGAAGTCGCTCCGTGCAGCAGACAGCTGCATAAAGGTAAGACTAGCAACCGACCTTAACATATTTAGTTGGGGAAGGCTATGCAGATGACGATGATGTATTTGTGCATAGGGCTCCACGCGACCTCTCGTCTTTCTACTCTTGCCAATTTACAGTTACTCTTTGGACGACTCCAAGGAGTAATCTAGTCGTAGTAGTAGTTAGTCTTATTAGATAGATATGTGCTTGGTCTTCATAGATTTACTAGCTTTTGCCTGTAGTTTTTGCCTTTGCGCCTTATTGATTGTAATAGCAAAGCTAAGTTTTCCCGTTTTCCCCTCTTTCTCGCCCATTTCCCACTTTAAAAAAAATTGCCTATGTCCGTCTCCAGGGTGCAAACTATCTCTGTACCAAAATTCATCGGAATTCGTTAAATGACGTAACAAACAAACTCTTTTTCGCTTTTATACCTAATATTAGTAAGCTATCTTATGAGCTATCCTTTTTTCATACTGTTTTTCTTTCCTACAGCTAGGTAAACACATCCTTAACCATGCAAATAATAAAATGTTGCACCAAAAATAAACATAAGGACCTGTTTGTGCGTAGACAGACAAAAATGTACGTACTTAAGGAAAATCAGTCAACAAAACAAAATGATAAAATTAATAATATTACCTTGGAAACCAGTTTAAAGATATCATTTTATTAACATGTGTTACGTACATATTATATAATGTTAATATATTGCTGTATTTGAATATTGGCTAGGTCAGTTCTGATCTGTTTAGTTTTAATTGCAAACGTATTTCGAACCTGAAATTAAAAAAGAAGCTACTGAATAAATAATTGCTTTTCAGGTAAAATAGATTTAGAGAAAAGCCGTTTGGGTCAAGCCACGCTGCCTAGGTTGGTCCGTAGATGGGTGACCACCAACAAAAAAATACAACAATGCAGCATTTAAAAGTTAAAGAACCAGTCTTTTTTGCGGATAGGAAATCATCAAATAACTTCCCACGTTCTGGGCGGAGCTGGGGGAATGAAGGCCCACCCATGTTCCTTCTTTTGCCCTTTATGTTCCGGGGCCGCGGTATTCCTTTCGAACAACCCACAACCCCGCGAAGACCAAGTCTTGGCCATACATATTTTTTAAAATGATTGATTAGCAAAAATTGGTTTTACCACCAAAACACACACGGACAAAATCATACAAAAAACATAACCTTAAAAAGACTAACGCGCAACAAAACAAACTAGCGAAATCTCCATCTCGACCTTTTCTAACATTTCCGCTTTACTATTTAATTCAAGATCATCCAAAACTCATAATATCTCTGGTTTATAATAGACAAGATAAACGAAACAGTGTCGACGTCAGTTCCGGTCATGGCGGCCAAGGTCTCTGCTCACTTCCCTTCGTGTAATAGGATGACATGCAAATGTTTAACGGATGTATAGGATTTTTTCTTTAGGATGTAAGTATTGTAATGTTAATATAAGATTTAAGTTTGAGGTTAAGTGGATTCAAGTTCAAGTTCATTGTGTGGCTCATAAATAATTAGACAGAGTTATTAAAAAACATATTTTTTATTAGATACCCATATCATGGATATCCTTACTTAATATTATAAAAGCGAAAGTGAGTTTGTTTGTTACCTCTTCACGCTTGAATGGCTAAACCGATTTTTATGAATTTGGGTACAGAGATATTTGGGAACCAGGAGACGGACATAGGCTAATTTTTATTTAAAAAAAGTGAGATGTGAGGGAGAAAGAGGGAAGAAAAGGGAAAACTTAGCGTTGCTATTACAAATCAATAAGGCGCAAGGGGAACTGTGTTACCCCAATTTAAAAAAAATAAATAATCCAAAAAAAAGGAAATTTATAAGAAGCATTAAAAAAGCGCGTTGATACACCCTTGTTTAGTTGTTAAACGTCATCTTAAGATAGTTTCTGTAATTTCAAACTATTTATATATAGACAGAAAAAATATTTTAACGATGTTTTTTTGTATGACTGAACGCATTCTGTGATCTATCGGTAAAAAAGGTCAGGGACACTAAGCGTATTGTGGCACGTTACCTACCTCAAAATTAATGTAAAAAACCGTTTAAGAATTTGTTTGTTTGGTGATCCACAAACATGATTTTGTCGAAAGTGAAGCTTGGTTAAAATAACGACTCACCTGAAACAAAAGAATAATAGTACAAGTTTATACAAACAGAAATCTCAAACTTTTTGTTGTGAATACAAATTACATACATCATCGCGTTTTCCTTAAAAATTAACAGAAATGCGCTAACAATTCATGCACACATAACTTCATTAATATTCCAAGACCAAGGTTGCACGGAGCGACATTCACAATGGCTGCTGCAAATTGGAGTCACTACACGCTTGTTTAACGAAGATCTCGCTTTAAAAGGTCAACAATTACGCATATGTACACAATAAAACGAGAATATCTTAACACAACCAGGATCCACTGCAGAAAACTGGGTAACATTGAAGAGTTCGTTGGTATTACATGCACTTCCTGATTGACCGAGGCCAAGACACGGAGCGGCCATCTTGAATTTTTTGACGTTTATTTTTGGCGGGCTATTGTGGCGTCCAGAAATGGTAAGGACATATTTAATGTCAGAAATGATTGTTTATTACTCTTTGGTATTAAAAGCTTATTTAATTTCGTGGGGGTCTGGTTTTTTTGTTACATAATTTACTTGTAGTAATATTGCCTTGTCAAGTCGTCTATATAATTAGTAACAAAGGTAAATTCAGGGCATTGTCCGCTTGACATGGTACTTGATAGCGATCTATGAAGCAGTTGATGTCTATGGGCCCTTATTGTATAGAGTTTCATTGTACGGATAGGACAAAGCGTGTTCTCAGAAACTTACTGTGCGAAAAATAAGTATATTATAATGCTTAATATTGGTAATTTTGTTAAACCAGTCATTTTTAAAGTTCTAAAGTTATATCTGAATATATATGGTAATAGGGGGTGACCCATTTTTTAGGGTTCTTTACCTCAAAAGAAAGAAAACCCTTATTGGATTACTTTGTTTATCTGTCTGTCTATTCATCATCATCATTTTTCTGCTCTTGTCCCATTCTAACACGTTTTCTTCTATTCTCCCCTGTCAGGCTTCACGGCATCATTTCCTACTTTCTCCTTCATATCATTCCTTACTCAATTCATCCCTTTTTTTGTTTGGCATTCCTTTATTAATGTCGCAGGTATGTACGGAACCCTTGGTGCGCATGTTCGACTCGTACTTGACCAGTTTTTTATAAATGGTGCAATCTTTTAGGAAAATTCCATCATCATTTTGATCAACCTAGTCCGCTTACTGATGCTATATAATGAAACAGTCGGATATTTACAAAATGGCGTGTATATAACTAAAACGATTAAGAATCGGGTCGAAAGGGTTGGGCCCAGCATCTTTAACACAAATTGTTTTGGCAACTTAGTAAGGTTGCTGGTGTCGCCACACTATTGTATTACTTTCTTGAAATTAAATGTACTACTATGTATTAAATGTATGTAATGTAAACTTGATGTAAATAAACCTGGGAATTTGACTCAACAACTTGGGAATGGCGCTTATGAATACTAGACCTGCAACGATGCTGTTAATCTGCAAAGTTTAAATGAATGTATTTCAAACTGCACATTCAAACAACATATTTTATTCATCATTCGTTCGTCATGATCTGGGTTTATACCCCTCCCCCCCCGTACCCCTTCTATTCCCGTACTTTACGATACGATAAATTTGGCCTAAAATAACCCGAATATATTCGGGGTCTTTATTCGGACAAAACTGTTTGTCTGTGTGTAAAGAATTCGGGTTATTTTCTAAGATAATGTTTTCAATATTTGTGTTAAGACTGGAAGCTTGACTGAATTATAGCTATGTGGTTTTGTGGCATCAGACTAGTTTCTCAGCAATTTTTTTTTTAAATTAAGTGCGACTGCAGAGCCACATCCTACACGATGTTCCAACTCCTGTCCTTGTCGTATTTACACGACGGCACGGTTGGCGCAGTGGCTGAGCAATCGACTGCTGCACTGTTTGTCGCGGGTTTAGATTCCGGCACGGAACATATATTTGTATGACCTACAGATAGTTGTTTCGGGTCTGGCTGTTTGTGTATGTGAGTTAAAATGTTTGTAAACGCACCCACGATACAGGAGAAATTCCTAGTGTGGGGCAACGATTAAAAAAACCATTTTAACCTGATCTCTCTACTACGGTGTGCGATGATGGTTTAGAATAGATTGACCTGCTCATGTGTACATCCACCTGTGCCTTGAGGAATCGATCCTCTTGACTGTAATGCTGATTAAAATCCTGTCAACAGCATTTCAGTCAGCATTCGCTTTTTAACCTAAAAAGAATAGTTTTTGCATAGATGTATGTTGTTAGACGATCAGAAGTCTTGCTTCAAACATCACGCTTGATATTTCCCAACGGGGACGCAGAGATGTACCCTAATTTTACACCCTTATTTCACGGGATGTGTTTACGTCCTATGCTATAGGAAAATGCTGAAACAAAAAAAAAACTGTTTGTGTAAAAAATGAAGTTATTTTACATTTTTTTTAAGTTGGTTTAATAACTTCATTTTAAAACAAGTCAACCGAATTCCGGAAGTCAAAGTATTTTGGTTTTTGTTTTTTTTTTGGAGTTTGGTATCTTTTTCGTTTCTATACACATTGCAAATCTCGATTCTGACCTATTTCTAGCTTATAATCGTATTTTAAAACTACCTTAGAATAAATGAGTAATATAATGTTACAATTATTACCGCTTAGTTACCGATTATTACTAATGCATTGACCACATCATCTTTGTTCGATGGTTTCAAGGATAATTATTACGCACTGCGTGAGTTAATAATGCATTTATTATTATTTTATTGACTTGAAATTAATATAACAGTGTTGCATAATAAGACTTGGTTACTACTGTGTATAAATAAATGACTAATGTTATAATATCTAATATATAAAATTCTCGTGTCACAGTTTTCGTTCCCATACTCCTCCGAAACGGCTGGACCGATTTAAACGAAATTTTGTGTAGGTACATATCGGGTAGGTCTGAGAATCGGCCAACATCTATTTTTCATACCCCTAAATGAGCAGCGAGTGAAACCGCTGGGCACAGCTAGTAATAAATATTTTTTAGGATTCCGTACCTAAAAAGGAAAAATACGGAACCCTATTGGATGACCACTTAGTTGTCCGTCTGTCTGTCTGTCAAGACCCTTTATCTTGGAAATGCGTGGAGGTATTCAATTTAAATTAAAACCATATACTCAACTATGTGGTTTCTTTGTGCTGTGAAAAAATCAACCCTCTAAGGCGCGTCGCCCACACGATCAACAGTAGAGGCGCGTCGCCCACACGATCAACAGTCGAGGGGCATTTGAGGCGCAGGCACTTAGAGGCACGCCACAACGAGATTTTCTTAACAAATGTCGTGTGAGCGACGCGCCTAAAGGAGTCTACACACCAAACCCGCCGACCCGCCGACACAGCCCGGCTTGGTGTCGGCGACCCAAATATCATATGCGACATAATGTCGGCGGGCTGTGTCGGCGGGTCGGCGGGTTTGGTGTGTAGACTCCTTAAGTCTACTCAGTCAAAATATCTCCTCGGTCTCGGTCTAACCTCGGTACGCGAGTCTGACTCGCTCTTAGCCGGTTTTATAACTATTTGTGACCAAATGATTGTAATAGTGTAGGTTTTGTGTTCCCACTTTGCGTCATAATATTCTTTAGGTAAAAAATCCTTATTCATTGTTCAAAATTGTATACATATTAATTGGATTGTAATTAAATTGTTTTTATTTCAATTTTCCTTATTATGAAGTTCAAAGAGTCTTTGAATCTTTATGAGTAACTAGCTGTTCCACGCGGTTTCACCCACGCTGCTCAGCACCTGTTGGTCGTAGCGTGATGTTATATAGCCTATAGCCTTCCTCAAGAAATGGACTATCCAACACTAAAAGAATTTTCCAATTCCAACCAGTAGTCCCTGAGATTAGCGCGTTCAAACAAACAAACAAACAAACTCTTCAGCTTTATAATATTATATAGTATAGATATGAGTAACTTAAACTTTTTAAATGGGATAGAATCTTTTGTAAAAAAAAAACTTTTTACAAAACAGAGTTATTTCAACAAACTCAAAACTACAAAAGTGTTGAGTTTGTCTATTACCACCATTACAGGCATTTTTGAATGTCACGAAACAAAAAAAATAATTAGCTACAGTCCTAAACACAATGCAAAATAACTTGTAAAAGTAATGTAGTTGCCCATTCCAAAGCGTTGATCTCTATGGAGAAGAATGGGCAAGAAACTCCATGGACACTCTTTTAATAACTTACTATCAATCGTTTTATTATTTAGTTAACAGGTTGTTTCTAAATAATAAAAGTCACTCGGATCGATATTCTTGGTTTAAGGTTCTCTCCCTCAAACTTCCAGCCACATCCTTTGTTAGCACGACTGTTTCGCAGAGGGAGGTGACCGCTTCCCTCTCGCTCCGGCTCGCTCATATGATGTCGATATTTTGTTATGTTTTAGCCTTTTATTTCCACATCTTATTTAATTACATTTCAAAAGATTGTTAGTTGAGTTAGTACTTTTTACTTATTAATCTAAGTGTTTGTATGTATTTTTTAGTTTGTATGTAGTGTGTGTATTTTTGCTCCTGGGATGTGAATCCCATAATTAAAGCCTTTACCTATGTAAAGGCTTCCTCGAAGGGGCTTCAACTCTATCTTTAGCAAGGAACCCTAAAAAACATGTTGCTTAAACAAAAAAGGTGTTTTTATTTCCCTACTAGCTTTCGCCCGCGGCTTCGCCCGCGTTAAATTTGGAGTAACACAGTTCTCCTTGCGCCTTATTGATTTGTAATAGCAACGCTTACTTTTCCCTTTTCTTCACTCTTTCTCCCTCACATCCCACTTTTTTTAAATAAAAAGTTAGCCTATGTCCGTCTCCTGGTTCCCAACTATCTATGTACCAAAATTTATCATAATCGGTTCAGCCATTAAAGCGTGAAGAGGTAACAAACAAACAAACTCACTTTCGCTTTTATAATATTAGTAAGGATAATAAATGATAGGACTAACCAGTATAAATAACCAAAAGTAATGGCCATAAAAACTATACTTTATTCCTCTAAAATTCATTCCAAAAATCCACTCCGAATACCGTTTCAAGAGTACCCCGTAAAGACAAACCAGCTGTCAAAATTTAAAATTCGGCACGTTCGTTCCATGTTTAAATGTTCAAGATGCGCGCGTACACAAGATTGTCTATAACTGTACAGCGCAGACGCGACCTGCCGCAATGCGCCCGCGCTCAAGGGCACGCACAGGAGTGCGGTGGAGTCGTGTGAGCTGTGGAAGAATTTGGGTAGCGTGGTTTTGTCTTTGTTCTTTAATGAATAAAATAAATTGATAACCTAATGTTAACAAAAATATTTACAGGAGTTGCAACAAAGCTTTTATTGGCAAGTAACTGCAACATTTAATAATGAAAATCCTACTAATATTATAAATGCGAATGTTTGTGAGGATGTATGGATGTATAGATGTTTTTTGCTCTTTCACGTCAAAACGGGCCTGTTGGTCTAGTGGTTAGTGGCCCTGACTGCTTTGCCGGAGGTCGTGGGTTCGATTCCCACCCAGGACAAGCTTTGTGTGATGAGCATGATTGTTTGTTCTGTGTCTGGGTGTGATTTATCTATAATATGTATGTATTTATAAATTATATAAGTATGTATTTCAGTTGTCTGGTTACCATAACACAAGCTCTGCTTAGCTTGGGATCAGATAGCCGTGTGTGAGTTGTCCCAAGATATTTATTTTATTTATTTTTTATTTAAAACGGCTGAACGGATGATATGAAATTTGGCGCAGAGGTAGATTATAGTTAACAAAAAAGTATCCTGCCCTTGCTGTAAGCTTTCATAGTGGTGGTAATACTATGAACCACCCTAGCTTATAGCTAAGGTGGTAGTAGGTGTTAAGATCACGAGTTTTCCAAAAACGTCACATTGTTTTTCGAGAAACACTGTCTATCTTAGTCCTTGATAAACACGACCACTTTTATGGATATAGTAGTGAATAGTGTGAAGGCGAGAATGTTTGAGTGCACTATTTTATTAGATAAGTCTCTATCGCAATCATCGGAGATTACAGTTATGAAAGTTTATTTATTTTGAATTGTAATGGAATTTAAAAAAAAAATATAATGTTTTAATAAGATTGTTCGTAATTAACTTTGCATGTCTGCACACCTCACTCATTTTCAGGTCAGGTTATAATAAAGTGTATCTCCTATTCTTTGAAACAGCTTTATGGCTTGTATTTAATAAAAGACTTCACTTTTAAAAGAAGAGCAATGGACCAACACTCTAAAAAAAATACACCAGCAGCGTCATCTCCACCCCACACTCTGTCCAGTACCGAGAAGTGAACAGCAATCGGCGACTCAGCTCACGATTCGGACGTCAAGGCCGGACGTCGTTGTCCGTCTGCACCGACATGGGCCAGCATACACCAACATGGCCCATGTTGCACTCGCCTTCCCTGAACTGAGAGTAATAAAAGTTCGTTTAATTTTGGACTTTGGAACTTTCGTAAGTTCGTGTTCGTGTTCTTATTACGGTTATTTCTGGTCAAGGCTGAGCCTGTGCCGAGTTGCGGGTTGTTCGAAAAATATACTGCGGCCCCGGAACTTGAAAGACAATAGAAGGAACATGGGCAGGTTTTAGTCAGTACAAGTCTGTCAATCGCCTCGAGTAGGGGAAGTTATTTGATGATTGCCTGTAGAATGCAGCTTTCTTTAAGAAAATATATTAAAAAAAACGGCCAGGGGCACGTTTGACTCGCGAACCAAGGATTCTGTACAAACATACGAAATAAACGGCCATATCTTTTGACTGCACTTTGCACCACACTATAATATATAACCTCAAAAACAAACAGCTAGACCCGGAATAATGACCTGTAGGCTACATAAAAATTTGTTTCGCAGCCAATCGCATATCCACAACACCAACGGTGCCGTATTTCTTTTGTTACGAAAATCTGCAACTTCTATGATTGATGTCTTGTTAATTCTTTAAGAGTCATTTAGGTACGCTTGCTCCACGGCCTCCACGAATCATTAAATTCGTTTAAAGCTAAACTAAACTATTTAAAACTTTGTTCTGTCTCTCTTAACCGTTTTAAGATGACAGACAGGACGATAAATAATTATCTTTAGAGGAGCGCAACTACAATAATGATTGTTTTTTTTTGTTCTTTATAAAACGTTGCCCCATACAAGGAGTTTGCGGGCCTGTGGACGGTGAGCAATGGGTAGCTCGCCGTCCGTCCGTCGATTGACGACAGGTCGTGTCGACGGCGCGTTCGTGTTTCACGCGCGCCTCAAAGAGATGTCAGCAAAGCAGAGGGGCTTGCCAGAGCCTCCACCTGCCGGGGTTGCGGGTTGTTCGAAAGAGATACCGCGGCCCCGGAACGTAAAGGGCAATAGAAAGAACATGGGTGGGTTTTAGTCAGTACAAGTCTGACACTCCCCCTCGCTCCGCCTAAAGCGGAGGAAGATATTTAATGACTATCCATCCGCATAAATAAAACCGTTTCGTCAAATACCAAATAGAAACTACTATATTTTTATTTGTTCGTAATATAACTAAGTAGGGTTTTAAGATCATCTACACGAATGTAAGTTACTTCTATCTAAGTAGAGAAAGATATTAAGTATAAGGCTTTATACGTCGTACTTAAAGTTAAACTAACAAAACTTGTGTTAAACACAAAGTCTTAGCAAACATTGTTCTAGACACTTTTATCATGAGAAAAGCAGACAGCAAATTATGATAACACTGATCCTGAAAGTAATGTGTATGTCTTTATGTAGGTAAATATTGCAAAAACAACTTGTAGACGCGTCTGGATACAGTAGTTTTGCGGCTCTTAATGTTAACTTTATTTAAACGAATTCCAGGCCACAGATAACTAATAATATTATTATCTTACTAGCTTTTGCCCACAAATTCGGTAAAACACAGTACCTGCTACCTTTTGCTCTAACGCGTTATTGATTTGTAATAGCAACGCTTAGTTTTCCCTTTTCTTCCCTCTTTTTCCTAGAAAAAATAGCCTATGTCATTTGTTCCATCAAAATCGGTTTAGCCATTAAAGCGTGAGAGGTAACAAACAAACAAACTAACTCACTTATAATATTATTAAGGATTAAGAAAAAACGTTGCAAAAAAAAACTATATGAGACCAGTCACACAGATGTTGCTATCAGTACTGTAACTATTCACAACAAGGGTTATATAATTTATATGTGATTTGACAACTATTGCAAAAAAAAACTGATTAAAGAGATCACAAAAAAAGAGAAAAGGAGAACTGACGTGTCTATCCTTACTAATATTATAAAAGCGAAAATGAGTTTGTATGTTTGTTTGTTACCTCTTCACGCTTTAATAGCTAAACCGATTTTGATGAATTTTGGTACAGAGATAATTGGGAACCAGGAGACGGACATCAGCAATTTTTTTTTAAAGGGACGATACGGGAAAACATAAAGTTGTTATTACAAATCAATAAGGCGCTAAAAGCTAGTATGTCTATAAAACGGGGCACACCCCGTTTTAAACGGTGTGTATCATAATACACCCCGTATTACGCATCAACCAAAGGCGTGCCAAAAAAGTTACGACGCAAAACGAGATTGTGTAAGTTTATCAAAAGATTTTCAAAGTTCTACCACGAGATTTATTTCTATGACGTCAATGTACATTCTTACGTAATTTTTGTTTGATAAAAAAAGGGTTGGTTAAGAAAGTTTGCAACATTTTTATGTACCAGTTCCTTTCGCACGTGCATAACGTGATTCAAATTAGGGGGTTGCCAGAAAATATATTATTAAGCAAGAGTTTTGTAAGAATTTGTTTGAAAACTTATGTGTTTGTGCGTCATTGGAGAACGAATTGTGTGGTCATAATCTTTGGTATAAAATATTTCAAGAGTTTTATAATCGAACGCGGCGTCGAAGGGCAAAGCAGTTGTGGTACAGTTGTGGTAGCGTCGGCTTTGGGATTGTTCTCTAACTATGTTTATTTATTTATTAAGGCACTTCAACGGCTTACTCACTTACCTATAGCTACACAAAAATCACAAACAATGAGACTATAGTGAGTTACGTCACTTACAAAAGTGCACAGCACTTGCAGAATCAAGAAATCAATCAGAAAAGAGAACACAGGGATTATAAGTATAAATTATACACTTTGCAACATAAAAAAATACATAAGACAATTAAAAAAATATGAAATGATGATTAAAAATGGTAAATTAGAAAAATATTAATTAGACATTTTACACTCATCATAAATTGGACACTACAAAAAAAATAAGAAAATAGAGAAAAAATAAAAGACCAAACTATGTCAGGTTAAAATGGGAGGAAGGGAGTCAGAAAAAAAATGAGGTTTATTACGATGATTGGAGGAGATATTGTGACAGCCACTTGTATTGATTTCGTGGAACAAAAAAAAAGTTGAACGAGTAAATTATTTTTAAAAATAATTAAAAACTCGGGCTATTGAATTTCAAAATAAAGCAAATTTTGTCTAAAGATCCTAATCTAAAATGTAGCCTAAAAATCTCACGGAATGTCACCAAGGGTGGTTATAAAAGTGATGTCAAAATCCTCACATCATTAAGGTAATATTATTTATAATATTATATTATTTAGTTTTAGGTATGTGAAATCATCAAAGAACTTCCCCCGCTGTGGGCGCAGCTTACTTATACTGAAGAAACCCCATTCTTTTTTCTCCTTTTGCCGTTTGTGTTCTGGGGTCGCAGTATCTTTTTCGAACAACCCGCAAACCCGAGAAATCAAATAATTAGGTGTCTTTAATCAGAGGAGCTTGCCTTGTTCGAACTCGTTACCTATGAATTGGCAGTCCGACTGTCGCACTACTAGGCTATCACTACCCTAAATGAACTCTTCTATTAAGTTAATCAACTTCATCATCTGCCTAGCCTTTTCCCAACTATGTTGGGGTCGGCTTCCAGTCTAACCGGATGCAGCTGAATATCAGAATTTTTACATGGAGCGACTGCCTATATGTCCTCCACAACCCAGTTAATACTGGGCAATACGATACCCCTTGGTAAGACTGGTTGTCAGACTTTCGGCACACTGACTACTTGTAACGACTGTCAAAGATCTACAAATGACAGCCGGGACCAACGGCTTAACGTGCTTTCCGAGGCACGGAGGAAACTCGGTATGTAACGGGTGGTCACCCATCCACAGACCAACCTAGGCAAGGGCAGCTTAACCTAAAGATCGACCCGAGCGGCTGCTATTATTTAGACACGAGCTCCTTAAGTTAATCAACTTGTATATTGTAATTAACATGACCTAAATTGAAACCAACCTAATATACTCTATTTATATTACGAGAAAACCAGCCAATTTTCCAGCTTTTGCAATTAATCTCATTTCATTCAACTTTCTTGAAACAGATAAACATAAACAGATTGAACCCCTTAGTTACCCGTTGCCATGACAACCGGTAGTGATAACGCCCGGGTTTTTGACCCCGACGCTCCGGTTATACGCAATGGGTTCAATGACACAGTTTAGCACAGTTTTCTAGTGTTTCAGCCATAGTATGTTGACCTTTCATAATAAAAAAATGCTATAAATTGTGTATTTAATGTAATAAAATGTGTTTTGCAAACTATATGGGGCGTTTTGGTTTATTTTTAGTATCGTTAAGTTGTTTACGCTTTTTCGGATTTTCGTTTTATGGGAATATTTGTGTGTAAAGGTGTTTTTTTTAATACAGACAGGCTGTTGGTCTCTGTATAATACAGGATTCGTGTAGGTTGGAAAGGAGATAATAGTTTTTCTAAACGATGTCGTTAAAATATATCAAACTAGCTTCCGCCTGCGACTTCTTTCTTCTTTGGGCTAACGCTAATTTTAAACCGCGCGATGATCCAAAAAAATATCTTTCTATCCCCTTTTCTTCCCTCTTTATCCCCCTTTTCTCACGTTTTTCCCTCTTTTATCTATCTTTATATCTTTTAAAACTATCTTAAATAATAATGCATACAATGTGCCTATGTCCGTCTCCAAGGTGCCTACTAACTATCTCTGTACCAAAATTCATCAACATCGGTTTGGCCATTTAGGCGTGAAGGCTTTATTTAGGGTTAATAAACAAACAAACAAACTCACTTTCGCTTTTATAATATTAGTAACGATTATTTAACAAACCCGGCCAAGTGCGAGTCGGACTCGTGAACCGAAATGTCCGTACAAACTTGCAATAAAAACGGTCAAATCTTTGGACTGGTTAGACATAGAGACTTCCTATTTTCATAGCTCCAAGAGATACTGCTTCGTGAACCCGAAATAAAGGGTCTTGACAGACAGATAGACGGACAACAAAGTGATCATATAAGGTCTCCGTTTTTTTTTTTTCATTTTATGTACGGAACTCTAATAAATACTAAACAACATTGAATGAGGAGTGCGACAAAATAATCAGTTTTTAGTTTATTTATGACTAGCTTTTGCCCTCGGCTTTACCAGTAACACAGTTGCCCTTTCCTGATTTGCAGGTACCTGCTAGCTGTAGTTTTTGCCTTAGCGCCTTATTTATTGTAATATCAATGCTAAGTTTTCCCTTCTCTCTTTCTTCTTCATTTCTAACTTTAAAAAAAATTATTAGCCTATGTCTGTCTCCAGGGTCCCAGCTATATCTGTACCAAAATTCATCAAAATCGGTTTAGCCATTTATGCTTGAAGACGTAACAAACAAACTCATTTTCGCTTTTATAATATTAGTAAGAATTATAATTATATACCACATCCATTAATAATTATGATTGGACCTTACTAACACGTGCACTCAATTATATTTAGCTATTTAAAATTACGCTATATTTTGTATTCTGTCGTGGGTTTTCCTAAATTAGTTGGCTTCAAAGTACATTAGGCAAACCAAGTTATTTGCAAAAACATTGTGAAATACATATAGTTTAAGATGGCTGATGACTATTATGTGTATATATCTATCTATATTTATAAAAAAAATTGCAATGGAATAGCTAGACCCTATTTGGAAGAATTTGTGTAAGTTCAGCGAGAGTTTAGACTGTTACAAAATACAAAGGTAGGTAGGGTAAGATAGGGTAGGCAGATAAGTAGTGTAAATGGCTAGATATGTAAACAAGTAGTAGGTAGGAAAAAGTGCATTGACACAACTAATCCGTACTAATATTATAAATGCGAAAGTAACTCTATTTGTCTGTCTATCTCTTCTTCACGCCTAAACCACTGAACCGATTTCAATGAAATTTGGTACAGATATATTCTGAGACCCGAGAAAGGACATAGGGTAGTTTTCATCCCGGAAATCCCCCGGAAACGGGAACTATCAATCCACGCGGACGAAGTCGCGGGCAAAAGCTAATCTATACTAATATTATAAAGCTGAAGAGTTTGTTTGTTTATTTGTTTGAACGCGCTAATCTCAGGGACTACTGGTTGGAATTGGAAAATTCTTTTAGTGTTGGATAGTCCATTTCTTGAGGAAGGCTATAGGCTAGCATCACGCTACGACCAACAAGTGCTGAGCAGCGTGGGTGAAACCGCGTGGAACAGCTAGTATTTAATAAAATTGTAACTATTTAAGTAATTAATAAATGCTGACTATCACGTTCGTGGACAATAATGACCACAGGCATATAAATAGCTAAAAGTGATACGACAGTACGACTGTCGACGTATCAGTTTAGACTTGCATAAAATCAGTACGCCACACGACGACAGATTTTTCATACTATCATAAAGAACGGCATGTTGTACTGTTACCACAAGTATAATTAAGACTTTTGTACTGTCAATACATTATTTACAAAAAATATATTTACGCCCGTGGGCAATGTATGAGAAAAGTCGTGTCTCAGTCTGTAGTTGTAACCTGTGAGATAATGTTAAGCGACTATTACACTATCATATGAATTTTTGTAACCATATTTATCTGCAAATAAATGTTTGACTTTGAATAACAACTGGGATACTCCTTTTTTAGACTGATTGTCAGACTTTCGAGCCAAAGCCTGCCTGAAACGACTATCAAAGATCTACAAATGACTGCCGAGACCAATGGCTTTACTGACCTTTTGAGATACGAAGGAAATTCGGTAAGTAATATTTGGTCACCCATCTAGTGACCAACCTGGCCAAACGCGGCTTAACCTCTAGACCGACCTCAATGGTAGTTATTATTTAGCCACGAGCACTTAGCTATAATTGATTAAAAGTCTTAAAATATCGCGAAACTAATCCTGCTTTAACGAAGTCATTTTAAAACATACTCGTTTAATTTTAAAACCTGTATCTATTTGCAAATGACGTATTTTAGCTAATTAGTTACTAAGATCTCACATTTAAAGATCTTTCAGTGTCATTGGCCGAACGACCCACATAGATGGTGGTTATTAATTATTTCCTATACATCTGCTCTAAGATTTAAATAGAAAATGTTATCTCTGGACCCATTTGAAGGCTCACATGTAGGTGATGCCTTATGTTGATGAAAACAGACATATATCAAAAAAATAAGTAAAAGTTTTCTGAAGCAGCTGTTTTTGCGAATGGAAATCATTAAATAACATCCCCACTCTGGGGAGTGGGGGGAGTGTCAGACTTGTTCCGGCTAATACCCACCCATGTCCCTTCTTTTGCACTTTATGTTCCGAGGCCGCGGTATCTGTTTCGAACTACCCGCAATCCTGTCTTCTGACAAAATTTGAGGGGTCCTTTTGTTTAATGGGAAATTATCAAATTTAATAACTTCTCCCGCTGCGGGCGGACCGGTACGGGGTTGTTTAGGGGATATTAAGTTTGCATGACAATACCTAGCTAGTACATTCTAATCTTTAAAAATTAATAAAAAAATATATATAAAATATCTTTGCAAACACAAAATGCCTGGCAGAAAACATAACACATTCAAATTAAAAACAACTTACATTTAAATCGCTAAATTCTACTTATAAGGGCATGAAAGAATGAGGCAAAGTTTGTATGGACGCAATTCCTTGATCGGGTTTTTGAATTGTGCGTAAGGCATTCTTTCACGAAATTAATCTAATATACATAAAATTCTCGTATCACAGTTTTCGTTCCCATACTCCTCCGAAACGGCTGGATCGATTTAAACGAAATTTTGTGTACATATCGGGTAGATCTGAGAATCGGCCAACATCTATTTTTCATAGCCCTAAGTGAGCAGCGGGTGAAACCGCTGGGCATAGCTAGTACTATATAAAATTACGCTACGACACTACGGGGCGGAGCAGCGAAACCGCTGTTTTTTTTAATTTCTTGTATAGATAATTTTTTATCTATTTTTTGTGAATGAGTGGACATTGTTGGCCTTCTTAGACGCTTGTTAACTTTTGTTAATATTTTATGTTAATTTACATTTTGTAAAGTAATATGACTTATTGTCGGGCGTACGCTGTCCTCTCATATTTAAGTCCGATCGCTGTAATAAAAACATTGTAACACCAAATGATTTTTAAAAGAGTAACTACGAAGTTTCTTGCCGTTTTGTCTCCATAGGAAACGACCAACCCGAACCGTGCATCTTATCTCGACGTTTATAAGTGCCCATGTAGGCCTATGTGAAATAAAAAATATCGGTGTGCCTAGCGGTAGCTACAAACCTACAATTCGATACAATTTTTTGCTAACAATTTTTTTTTTATCAACAAAAATATTTCAGAAATTACACAAAAACGATTTGCTGGCCTTTACAATAAACGGTTGCTTAGCAACTATAATATTAACAAAATTAATTAGCTTCCCCGTCGTGTTACCTAAGTGTGACGTCATCAGTTCCGCGCTTTCCACCGTTTCCGGCCGCTTTCCCTAGGGCGGTGACCGCGCGTGCATGTGTGTGTGTGTGTATGAATGTGTGGCTGTATGTGTGTGTTCAATTACGATGACGTAGAGTGCTGGGGCTAGTTGAAACTATGGTTTTGGTTTGATAAAGGGTTTTTTTTAATATGTGACTCAACATCACGACTTTAGTCCTCTAAATTGTAAGCAGAGGTGAATTTTGTAATACAGCTGCTATACTTGCTGTGGTTTAGTGCAGTCGCAAGCGTAATGACTAAGCATGAAATCTTGGGTTTGATGCCGGGGTAGAACAAAGTGTTGTAGGGTTTATCATCTGAAATACCTTATGTACGAGCTCGTGCTTGCTCAATACATGTAATAAGTTTTCATGGAAGACAAAATGTTCTCTTGCTATTTTATTGATAAATTATTTTAAAAACGCTTATGCTAGCAACTATATAAATCTATACTAAAATTATAAAGCTGAAGAGTTTGTTTGTTTGTTTGAACGCGCTAATCTCAGGGACTACTGGTTGGAATTGGAAAATTCTTCTTGAGGAAGGTTATAGGCTATATAACATCACGCTACGACCAACAGGTGCTGAGCAGCGTGGATGAAACCGCGTGGAACAGCTAGTGTACGATATAATCGTACACCTTAGTTACAAAACAAAGTCTGGATTTGCGCCTAATTGATAGCAATAAGTTTGCCTAAATAAACTACTTATTAATACCCAAAATCCCTTGTCAAATTCTAACCACAACAAATCTATTTTAAACCAGGTCAAACCAATCCTCGGATTAACAAGCAGAAACAAACTAGGATCAATTAACCGGATTGATCATGGAATATGAATGGTTTTTTTCCGTGGACTAAATTGGGTAGAGTTCAATGAAACTTTTCTGGGTAGGTTAGCCACCCTGATGATGTCATTGCGTTTGTACGTCAGTTGTAGTTATGGGTGAAAGTTTTATGGAGGTAAGCAGAGGAGTAATTACACATACCTATGATGTTTAGTGCAGGACTAAATATAACTAGCGAATTGAGAGTGTACTTACTAATGGTACAGCTTTGCCGACAGCGTTTTACTGTTGCGGGTTGTTCGAAAGAGGTACCGCAGTCTCTATACAAATAAAGCAAAAGAAGGATGATTTTGACGGCATTGTTGGCGCAGTGGCTGAGGGTTCGACTGCTGCGCTGCATGCCGCGGGTCCGATTCCCGCACGGAACAAATATTTGTATGACCTGCAGATAGTTGTTTCTGGTCTGGCTGTTTGCGTATGTGAGTTTATATGTTTGTAAACGCACCCACGACACAAGATAAATTCTGAGTGTGGGCCAAAAAAAACGTAAGACAATTTTAAATATTGACCTCAGAAACTTCTAGTAAGAACTTAAGGAAGGATGTTTGACCGTTAAGTAACTTTAAGTACGATTGGCATAAAAATCGGAAAATAAACTTCTAGTAAGCACTTTATTTTCCGATTTTTATGCCAATCGTACTTAAAGTTACTTAACGGTCAAACTTCAATCATGTCACCACTAAGTTCAGAAAACAGTCCAATATGACGTTGACCAAACATAATGTCTATAATCATCGTATTTCGACAGATGGATTGATGAGTAAACTTCTGAGCGTGCTCTAAATTGGGTAGGAGTCAATGGAACTTTTCTGGGTAGGTTATCCACCCGGGTGTGATGTCATAGGCGTGTCACTTCACTAGACGTATTTGTGGTTAAGAATGAAAAACACATTGAAATAGTGCTCTATGATTAATTGTTTTGACAAAAACCGGATTGACCTTCAAAACTTTATTTATTTTATGTATTTTATTTTGTCGTTTGTCTTGGTATGGACATGTAATAAGGAGGGATGAAGCACATGTGACTAAAAGAGTGATGGATCTGAATGTTGATGGACGGAAAGCGAGAGGAAGGCCAAATAAAAGATGGATGGATTGTGTAAGGAATGATATGAAAGAGAAAAGAGTAAGTGATGCCGTGACGTCTTATAGTGGAGAATGGAAGAAGAAAACGTGTTGCGTCGACCTTAAATAGAATGGGACAAGGGCAGGAAAATTATGTTGATGTATTTTTTTTTGTGTTCAGTCTCTGGGTATGTATATTTTTGGGTATGAATATGGTACATATTTTTCATAGTATGTGTTTTGTGTGTAGTTAAATAAATCCTACAATCCTACTAATATTATAAATGCGAATGTTTGTGAGGATGGATGGATATATGGATGTGTTTTACTCTATCACGTTAAAACGGCTGAACGGATCTTGATGAAATTTGGCACAGAGGTAGATTAAAGTCAGGAATAATACAAAGGATATTTTTCTTTTCGATCGCCAGGCGGGCGAAGCCTCGGGCGCCAGCTAGTAAATAAATAAAATAAGAATTACTGAGTTAACAACAACAAATTATCACAGATTGATTAAATACAGCCATGCGGTCTAAATTGGGCAGAGTTCATTGAAACTAAAGTGGGCAAAGTGTACAAAGTGGGCAGGTTAGCCACCTTCAATCTAGTGTCATAATGGTATGTGCGTTATTGTTGGTTTATGCTTATATTTAGGGTGTAATGAAGGTGTAATTTTTATTTTTAGTTCGGTCTATTTTAGATGAGTTTTAAAGGTTATTGCCGTTTTCAGTAAAATTGGCATTTGAATTTAATGTTGGCAAACTCCGTGGTTTTATTTGGCAAAATAGTTTTAAGCATCTTATTTTGTGACATGTTATGGAATAGCTCGCTCGTTTTATTGTGGGGAAACGTCACACAAAAAAAAGAGTTTATAAAAATAGCCTATGTCATTCAAAAATAATGTAGCTTTCTACTGCCGAAACAATTTTCAAATCGGTTCAGTAGTTCAAGGGAATTACTTCCTACAAACAAACTTACAGACTTCACCTCTTTACTCGCTTTGGCCAACGGTTTCTCTCGCTGCTCAACTCCTGTTTTGGAGAGGGGTATTAAAAATAGAAGTTGGCCGAACGGAACTTTTGTTTGCATAAAGTTTTCTAGAAGTTTTCTATGCAAACCCGAGTATGCATAGAAAACTACATAAAAATCGGTCTAGCCTTTTCGGAGGATTTAGTAACAAACACCGCGAAACGAGTGTTTATATATATATATATATTTGATGTATGGACAATACGTTGTCGTTATTGGTGAAATTTTGATGATGAATGCTAACTAGTCGCAGTTTTAATATCTACAGCGAACAGAATACTGGCTTTTCGCGGATGGAAAATCATCAAATACCTTCTCCCACTCTAGGCGGAGCGGGAGTGTCAGACTTTTACTGACTAAAACCCACACACGTTCCTTCTTTTGCCCTTTATGTTCCGGGGTCGCAGTATCTCTTTCGAACAACCCGCAACCCCGACAGAATAGTACTATACAGATAGTTTATTCAGAGCCTAGTAAATTCAACTATGTGTGTATGCTGGTTGGTGGTCAAGGTTTTAAAAAAGAGGAATTCATAAACAAAAATCTATTTTAACTGAAGTCAGAAGAAACTCTTAAAATATCTCAGTGTTAAAGCCCCTTGAAGTCTTGCCCTATTTATTTTTCTCTAAACAACTCTTGGTTTATCGTTTGTTAAAAAATCTAGCACAAAAAACTAAAGCTAGATATGATTCATGCCTAAATGCGGTATCTATAGTTATGGTAACATCCTAATCTGTAGTCTTACGACTCACGCGCATAATTGAGTAGGTATGATATCTAGAAATTCTTTATCTCAGGGCCGATTTCACCAATTTATTGAGATCGAGATCACATAATGTAACACACCTTCTTGCGCTTTATTGGCTCCACCAGCACCATTGAGAGCTCGGTACCACCTTGAGGGTCTTCACAATCACATCGAAGTGCTTGATTGGTTTCACCAGAACCAATGATAGCATGGTGGGACGGGTTGAAATAAAACATCTGAAAACTGATTTCACCTTTCGAATTTCGAATTTCGTTCTCTAAAATGAAGTTTCCGAGGACAAACAGCGTAATAGTTGTCACAAAAACGAAAAACGTTTAGAATTTGCAACATACCAAAGCGACTTACTGCGTCTATAAAACGAAACATGTCAGCATTTCAAAACGTTGCAAGTTATCAAAATCACAGTAAAAATATGGACAGTACGGAAACTACGTACTAACGTTCGAAACGGCACACTCACACTAACACGCGAATACGAGACCTCTAAGCGGACATCGCGGTGCTGTCAGTCGTGAGTGCCGCGTCAAGACGAGTGGTTGCATTTACTCCATAATCATAATGCATAAATAAGACAAAATCGGTTTTATAGTACCCTTTCCTTGTATCCTAATAGTTTATTTGAAGAAGATATTCATAAGAATGAGAATTCATTAAAGTATAAAATTTAATAATAAAGTATTCCGAACATGTCGTAGCAGACGAAAATATTTTTAGTAAAAAATTTGTAACTGTGTAATATAAAGATATTTCTTTTTTTAATGTAGTGGTTTTTTAATTGCTATCATTTTCGGGTTAAAACCCAGTACTATGCGTTTCAAATTAGAAAAGGATTACCTTGGCTCTATATTAGAATTCTCTTATGCCTGATGCACGCCCTTCTAATACTTACACGCTCTTAAATAAACAATAACCATATGAAAATAACATGAACAAGATAAATATTAGCATCACATATGCCGCGCGTCGCTTGCGGCGTCCACCGCACGCCCTTCCGGCAAATACCGAAGGACACGTTTTCATCTATCCGCGGCTCACGCCAAAAATGTAAAAGGTTACGCTATAGTGATAAAGCTCACAAGTTGTTTTGTATTAATATTAAACTGATCCGTGTTATAAACGATCTTTTTTTACTAGTATTAACCGAAGCCATGAGATTGCTTACTTAAATTTTATTTTTTAACTACGTTTTTAACGTGATAAAAAAATCGAATTAAAATAACAACTCGATTTTTTTATCACTACAGAACACAGAATCCGATATGATATTAAAAATAGTTCAGTTTCAAAAACATTTAGAGTGACAACGCTAAAGCTGCAGTGGAGCGTAGGTATTTATTTCTACAATTAGGCCTAGTTTTCTTACTGTCCAGACTTATACTGTGTCAAAATTGTTTATATCATTGTGTCAATTTTTTATTTCGTTTCGCGATGTGCTGCAAGCTTTTCCTATTTCTTTACGCAAAACGTTGACCGGTGGATATGGGACGCTGTGCGTAGCGTACCTTAGGAGGACCAAATTTTGAAGTGATTGAACAAAAAGCGGGTGCTGTGCGTCTGAAGAAAATTTCGCATGAAACAACGTACTTCTTCCAAGCTCAAATCTTCTGGTCGGTTATGAGTTCATCGGTTGTGAGCTCGTGCAACTCTGTTTATTTGTGAGTGCAGCCTTGAGGCAATTCGCTGTCGTACTGGTATGGCTAAAAGTGCAATGTCCAACCTGGGAAAAATTTGGAAGACGCGACATCCGGCGGATTATTGGTCCGTGTACTGGTGTTCTCAATATTTCTTTTTTGGCTCTGTAATGTGGTGCAACAAAAGTCGTGAAAGCAGAAAAATGGATGTTTTTGAGATGTGGTGTTTGTGAAAGCTGATACGTAATCCATGGACCGAGATATGACCGTAATGGGAGCATCTCGTCCAACTCGTCCACGAGAACAACATCACCAAATTGCTTTCCTCAATCGACAGGAGCGTATTTTCTGATTTTTCAGACATATTATTATGTGTGCGTGTCTGAAAAAACGTGTAATACTGGGCCGGATAGAAAGAAAACGCGCGCAAAGCAGAGCGCCTGCAATATCAAAAAGGCTATTTGAGACAGTTACTACCGAATGATTCGAACTACAGGAGACCGCAAACTTGGAAACGGGTCATATGAAAAGTAGAACATGAAAGTAATCTAATCAAACGATGTAATGGCTCTTGTTTTATTGATAATGAGTGTACGACTAAACGCCGACAGACACTACGCCGACAGACTGAACACCGACAAGACTTTACTTCGACAGGACTCTTCGCCGACATGGCTCTCTCTATTAATGCAAGTCGTTTCTGGAGGTTCGTAGGAGGTCACAGTTTTAACCTAACCTAACCTACCCATTGCGTCGCTGATGAGCCGTGTCGGCGAAGAGTCCTGTCGGCGAAGAGTCCCGTCGAAGTAAAGTCTTGTCGGTGTTCAGTCTGTCGGCGTAGTGTCTGTCGGCGTTTAGTCGTACACTTATTGATAATTGTTATATTTTTAATGCAAATGTTTAAATAAAAAGCTTAAAACAAAGCGTATTTTCTTCAGAATATTGTAGAGAGTTCCCCGCCATCTATTGATACATTGTTGAACTAACTTCCGACCGTATACGCAAAAAAGTATAAATGACGGACTTTTTAAATTGATTTATTCCATTTAGTGTCTCAAGGACCCGAGCCTCATTGAAATCATAATTATAACTACATTAAAATACCTACCTACTATACGCTGCTACTAATAACATCCTTACTAATATTATAAAAGCGAAAGTGAGTTTTTTTGTTTGTTTGTTACCTCTTCACGCTTTAATGGTTACACCGATTTTGATGAATTTTGATACAGATATAGTTGGGAACTAGGAGACGGACATAGGCTATTTTTTTTTAAAAAAAGAGTGGGTGATGAGGGAGAAAGAGGGAAGAAACAGGAAAACTTAGCGTTGCTATTACAAAACAATAAGGCGCTACCAAATTTACCGCGGGCGAAGCCGCGGGCAAAAGCTAGTTCCATATAAAGACGTGAATCACTTTATCGTCGTTTTGGGGCTTTTAACTCTATGTCATAATTTTAATAATTTTCGTCACGGTAACAAACTTTTTGGAACCCTCCAAGAAGTTTGTTATATATTTAATAGAAGAAGTTGTTTTTAATCTGTGAATGCACATTTCATTGGACAAGGAAAACACAATCAGATAGGAATAAAAACCACTTTTACAAAGAGAATCTTTAATAACAAATGATTTATGTAGGTATAATTATATCACACCGGTTGTTCCCAATGACTATGAGTTAGGCTAAAGTGAACTTATTTATCAGTACACCTACATTTTGTTAGTTTCCTTGAATGCCAATCGAAGCCAGTCTGTAGTTTGATGCTACTATTCCTGCTGTTCTGAAAATATATATTTATATTAATTTGAAATACTAAAATGTTTTTGTTGTTAGTAAATATGGACCGTTACTGATTTATTGTTATTAACTGTTTAGTTCCTTATCCAGGCAAAATACCAATGGTTGGAATGAAGCCTTACAGCTCTGACTCTTTACATATAATTCTATATGCAGCGGAATCCATGCAAATCGGCAGACATCACTAATATCACCTAATTGCATAGAAACGTGGAGCACATTTCAACTAATAAAGGCCACCCTGTGGTTTCTAAATAACAAACAGTACCTAATAGCTTACGCCAGGTCCACAGCTGAATACAATGAATCATTATTTGGTACTTACATGTCTGTACGAATCTATTTTACCGTCTGCAGAATACAGGTTCACCTCTTGGTTTTGTGAGATGAAATCGTGTAATAAATACCTGGTCGTCAAGGATGACAAACTGTTCTTTTCTCTCGCGTGTCAATCTTGGACGACCAACATCCTCATCGCAACGTTCACGTGAACAGTTTTTCCACTTTACGTAGCCAAATACCAACAATATCAATATATTTAATAATAAATATTTTACAAAAGTGATGGCACTGTCAATACACTGACAGCTCATAGTTTGGTTTTCGACTTGATCGACACAAATCGGGGCGATCAATCCTAACTTTAGTTAATAAATCTGATCACGTGATTTGTTCACAGCGAGGGAACGAGATAGCTACAATTTTGTAGCCTGTCTTTATCTCGCAATTGCCTATTGTCATTGTCATAATTGTTGTATATTATTGTAAGTTTATTTTATTGAAAATATGGATTTTATTGGCTGTGTAAAATAAAAAGTCTTCACGTGAGCTTTGGGATGTTTGTCGCTCAAGATCGATAAACGAGAGAAAGGAATATTTTATCAACCTTGATGCTCGGGAATTTATAACATGATTTGAATTTCACAAAACCAACACTTCTGCCTGTACTGGAGTCTATCAACGACAAATTAGTGCCAGCAGTAGAGGTCCTAAGGCTGATATGATGATGATGTGATGAATATCTAATTTAACTGGCAAATACGAGTGTGAACTCACAAAATTGGTTCACCAAGCTGACTTCCTCAAAACAATATGTTATGTGTACTTATCTCATGTGTAGTTAAAGATTTTCTTAAATAAAGTTATTTTTATTCCGAAATGGGAGCGTGTTTATCCTTTTTCATACGAAATGTGCATTCACAGGTCTACAAACAGCTCCATCCATTAACTTTAAAACAAACTTCTAGGCTTCTTCGTTGTACTACTAGGTGACTGAAAACTAAATAGGTAGTCTGAAGAATATACGCTATTTATTTAAATAAGCACTTTATTTTTAATCCACATCCAAATTAATATAAAGTATAAGGCGCATCACATCGTTTGATTATATTACGATGATTCATGTGAAATCTTCTTCAAATCCGCAATTTTTCGCTGTACTCGTTTTTATTCAACAACTTTAAAATACTGATTCACTAACTTTAAAGTGTCTAATTGTTGCCATTTGCGGATGCCGATTCCCTTTTTCATTTAACACCATTACTTTAGTTATTTATAGGAATAGAAAAAAGCAAGTAACACAATGACACAACTGTAAATACAGGTTTGACAATTAATTGCATTTTGATATTCTGGCGATTTCGAGAATGATACTCGCAGTAGGTTGCTTTCCGCTGTTGAAAAAGCTAAACGCACTACGTTTTTCTGAAAAAATTGCGATCTTTGAGTTCTTTGCCATGGAAACGTAAAAAGTGTTTGATTTTATGATCTTTTGCCATGGAAACGTAAAAAGTGTTTGATCTTTAGATCACGAAAACGACCTTAATCGAGATCATGTTACAAAATCGGTGAAATCCACCCTCAGGCACACTTTAAAAGAATGTCGGTCATGGCTGATAGAAGTTAAAATAATTTATTTCTTTATTAAACACTAGTTTTCAGCCGCGGCTTCGCTCGCGTTAAATTGGGGTAACGCAGTTCCCTTTTCCTGATTTGCAGGTACCTGCTACCTGTAGTTTTTGTCTCTGCGCCTTATTGATTGTAATAGCAAAGCTAAGCTTTCTTTTTTTTCCTCTTTCTCCCTCATTTCTCACTCTCTTTTTTTTAAATAGCTTATGTCCGTTTCCAGGGTTCCCTACCTTCACTATCTCTATACCAAAATTCTTCAAAATCGATTTAGCCATTAAGGCGTGAAGACGTAATAATCAAACAAACTCATTTTCGCTTTTATAATATTAGTAAGGATTATCATCACGCCTGTAACTTCCGAAGGGTTGAGCAAAGGTGTAGGTACCCTAATTAAAAAAAAAAAAGTATTTTACCCAAGTCACTAGATGTAGGTAGATGTAACAGTATTCTTCCCCTTTGTCAAAGGATGCAAGAAATTTATATAAATTGGCTAAAATAGGATTTATAAAATAATTTTTATATTGTTTGTAGAATAATTGTTTGTACCGATGAGGGTGGCATAATCATCATGTTATTAAACCTTCTATAAAATAAATAAAGAGAAAAAAAAAACTAAGTTTGTTTCGGCTGTTCCTTCTCACAGCGAAACATCAGCCTCAACTAGTTGTAAAAAAATTACATGTAAAAGTGTTTGTAAAAAACCTACTTGCAAAATAAACATCATTTATTCATTTGATAACGAATCTTGGTCGTACTTCCGTAAAACATAATTATTTACTTTCCAAACAAAGTTGTACTTAATTTATATTTGACATAAATTTACATCATCTGCCTACCCTTTTTCCCAATTATATCGGCGTCAAATCAAATCAAACCAAAAATGTTTATTTGTCAGAATATGGTACAATTGATGTTATGTTATTAGTTCGAGCATCCTGCCATAATATGGTGTAAAAATATTTCCATTAAATACAAATCAACTACCATCCTACTAACTATCCTTCTTTTGCCTTCCTTTCCTTTTGCATTGACATCTTTCACTCTTATAGGCACTGGTATATATATCACATTATGTTTTACATACAATTATCTCTATTATAATGTGTAAATAAAAATATTTGTAGGTGATTTTGATTACCATGTAGGTACACTACATGGTAATCAAAATCACCTACAAATATTTTTGCTACCATCACCATTACAACAAACCATATAAACGGACAGTGAGCACATTACAATAGCCATAACTGTATGCACAACATAATGTAATATCTAGAACATCGAGAATTTAGCACATGGAGTGACAGTGACCGGTAATTTTCCTATGAACTCAATTCTGAAGTTTGAGCGTTTATTTGCTATTTGTCATCTACAGCGTGGAATTTTGTAATGCCACCTGAAGAGCAAATACTCTTAATACTTTAGATAGAAAATTTTACTGAAAAAAAAAATCCTTTATTTTTGAAAAGAAAGAAAACGGTATTCAAAGATTTTTAAAAATTCGCTTGCCGCAAACTGTAATCGAACCGACAAAAATCTGTAAAAGTTGCACCCTGAATTTTTATTGCATCGATCGTTAAGCTCAGAAAAAAAGTTGAAGTTTCTTGAAGAAATCTGTTTAACAAACTTCATAAGTTAAATAAATCTTAAATTATTGTTTTCTTTCTTTTAAAAATAAAGGAATATTTTCTTTGAGTAAAATTTTCTATCTAAAGTATTAAGAGTACTTCCCCATCAGGTGGCATTACAAAATTCCACCCTGTATTATGCTATGTTTCAGCCATTTTCATCATCCCATAAATATATTATTATCGTATAAATGTGGTATCGACTGCGTACTACGTGCGTATATAAAGAAAAACGTCATTTTGCGACACCCTACAGCAATGATGAACCATACAAGATCGTCTAAAGAATCTACTGGATTTGGATAGACAGAATTTATCCAGCTGTAGCTGTATCAATAATAATTGTTAGAAATAATTATAATCTAAGCTGCGTCATGTATTAGCTCATTTTTTTAACGCATCTGGAAACTCCATTATCTGCCTACTCTGTGTTTTGAATAAAGTGGGCCTGTATTGTTGCCGCACGCAATCGAAATTAGGCATAAACTCTGTCGTCATATCCAATCTTAACTGCCGTGAAATAGAAGTATTTTTCGTGACTTTGGCTATATATTGTGATGTCAAAACTTTACCAATTTGGAAACAATTTCTTACCTACTTACAAAATGAGTTAAAGAGGTTTGATACTCTGTAACATGTCGGCTGTCCTGTGTCTGTCCTTGCTAGGTTTTTGATTTACAATATCACTGAAGTGTTGAACACGGTTATCAAACATTATATTAAGTCAACTTTTTTTTTACTATAATTATGCTACTTACTAGGTTGAAATACGACATAAGGTATTAAAAATAATAAAAAATCCAATTCAAAAACCTAGTAAGTGTTTTTGCTAGGTTTTCAATGTTAGATCCAAAAACTAATGTATAGAGAAACCAATTAAGAAACCTAGGTAGAGATCTAACTAGGTTTTTGCTATTGGTTTAGTATCATACATATCTTGAAGTATCCAAAGAAGTCATTAGTAAGGCACATAAAACTTGTCCAAATGCATTTTCATTTAATTTATCTATTTTGTAAAATAAAACAAATCATAATTATTGCCATGAAAACAAGATATGTTTAAAAAAGGAATTATATTCTAAATGGCAGCTGAAAATGTTTCATGTCTTCTCCTGTAAAATTAACTCAGATGTATGTACTTGCTAGGTTTTGATTTTGGACAGCCGATGTGTCCATTAATAACATTTTTTAGAAGTTTTTTTAAAATAAAGTGGAATATCCGATCAATATCAATATTCAATCACCGTATTGCCAATTATATCATCCTGTTCGAAGTAAGTATAACTTATGATGACTTAATCGCAAATCGGCTTAAAAAAAATCTCTTTCAATCATTATACCGTCAGTCATCTATCATCTACTCTTCTGACATAATATAACTACACAGTCATAATATCATGACAAACGTCACCTGACATCATGACATATAAAAATGGAAGTTATATACACAGACAAACAGTTTAATCCATTACGCGTATTGTTTTGGTAACTCTACCATCGGTAGCGTGTTTTTAATTTGTGAGACAGGTTCGAACCAGTATGGAGACCAATAGTAATATTTTATTTAATTAGTGTAATTTAAAAAAGGTAACAAAATCTAGGTGTTAATCATTATTCTCCAGCCCTTTTTTGCGGATAGGAAATCATAAAATAACTTCCCCCGCTCTGGGCGGAGGCAGGGATGACAAACTTTTAAATGAATAACAATTTATTTTGTCTTTTCAAATAAAGTGTTAATAATGACGTCTTAACATTTGTATGTAAGTAACTATACTATAAATGTGGAATATATATACTATATTACAACATTATAAACGTGAAAGTAATTTTGTTTGCTACTTTGTTAGTATGTGTTACTTTTTTAATACTAAACGGCTGATTAGATCGTAATGTTTGGCAAAGAGATAGATTTCAACTTGGAAAAGAACATAGCCTACATATTGGAGTGAGCAATATTGCATTATATCCACACTAACTGGTGCCCGCGGCTTCGCCCGCGTGATATCGAAAAAAAAGTATCCTATGTGTGATTCCACTCTACCTCTATGCCAAATTTCTTCAAGATCCGCTCTGAAGTTTTGACGTGAAAGAGTAACAAACATCCATAGATCCATACATCCATACATCTTCACAAACATTCGCATTTGTAATATTAGTAAGATTCCTCAACTATTTGACAAGTGACAACTGTCATGTCATATTTAAACAGAACGACTATTGGTCGTTGGGGGCAAACTCGCGGGTAACACCTAGCTATTTATATTTAGAAGACAAAAACGAATCACTCTTTATTCAAATTTAGTGAGTTTTAATAAACATACAGACCTACTTACGCTCTTCACTGTAAACATAGGTTTATTATAGTGTTAATAGGTCCAGTAACCATCTTTCCGGGTTCAATTCCCGCGCGTAACACATTTTTTGGAGGTCAATGTTCGCCTGAAAATCGCGTAAGCCGCATGCTTCAGTTCATTACAAAATTTCGTGCGAATGACCTGGTGTTATTATTAATAATAATAGAGTTATTACGCTTTTAATGAATCATAGTTATACTTTTTGACATAGATATACAGCGTCGTTGGTGGTCGTAAGTTCTCCTTAATATTGAGTTCGAACCCCGATTCGAGCAATGTGTTCTTGAGTTTTTTCTACTAGGAAGTTTTTGGTATAGCCTAGATCCTGGATTTATGGCCTATTGATAGGAATTGGATCACCCCTATAAAAGAAAATTAAATAAATGTTCATCCCCATTATTCTGGGTAAAGGTTACATTACTCAGTAAATATTCCCACCGATCAATGCCATTAGACATGACGATCTCAAATCGATTTATTGAATGATAGGATTCAATTTGGATCGCGTATGTTTCATAAACTAAGGAATTTTGTTTGTATAAATGTGTAGATTTTCTTGGTAATACGTAGTTGTATTTTTGATTTCTTCTGTAGTAAGTAGGGTAACCTTTTAAGGAGAATCAAAAAAACTGAAAAAAAATCAATTTTTCTTAGCTTTTTTTGCAATTTGCGGGTCAGTGATATGCATTCACTAGCTTTTGCCCGCTGCTTGGCTCGCGTTAATTTTGGGGTAAACACACAGTTTCCTTTTCCTGATTTGCAGGTACCTGCTACCTGTAGTTTTATTATGCGCCTTATTTATTGTAAAAGCAAAGCTAAGTTTTCCCTTTTTATCCCTTCTTTTTCCCTTATATCCCACTTTTATAAGAAAAGCCTATGTCCGTCTCCTGGGTCCCAACTATCTCTATTACAAAATTCATCAAAATCGGTTAGGCGTGAGCAGATAACAAACAAACAAACTCACTTTCGCTTTTATAATATTAGTAAGGATCTTCCAGCCTTCTTCATCTTCCTGACCTTGTCGTATTTAACTTGGGGTCGGCGCAACACCTTTTCTTTTTCCATTCTCCCCTGCCAACCCCTGTTTATTCATTAAATGAGGTTAAATTAACTTAGTGTGTTCTATTGATGATTTTACTGATTATAAATCTGTAGATACGAAAATCTTGAGTTCGCGAATCATATTTTGTTCAATATGCAGCCTTTTTTACGGATAGGAAATCATGAAATAACTTCCAGTAGTATCAGACTTTTACTGCAGATCGCAACAGTATGCTCCATCGTGTCCTCCGGGCGATCTTCACAGAGATGACACCCAGGCAATTACTTCTACCCGCATGGTGTTGTGACATTCGCTCTTTCTATGTCAATCCACCCTGAAAAAGGGAAAATATTTGATGATTTTCCGTCCGCAAAAAATGGTGAATAGCAATCAAATCAACCAGGTGTTTTTAATAATAATTTGTTAACGAAATCTATTGTAACGTTTCTCTTTTATTCCTATTGTTGAAAAGTAAATATGATGGTCACTGTATGATTTATTTAACACTTTCTGATATTAATTGTATTATAAAAGTATCTATTGTTATCAAACTTCAATTGCACTGACTCTCCTGAAACATTTTAGTTAATATAAGTAACCTGTTATGTGACGTGTTGCCTAGTAGATTACTAGATGTTTGTTACCTTTTTAACCGACACAAAAACAAGGAGGATGTTCTCAATTCGACTGTATTTTTTACGCGATTACTCCGTTGATTGTGGGCCGATTTTCAAAATTCTTTTTATAAGCGAAAGGCATATTCCCAAACGATATAATTTATGAGCTATCTTCTATTATAATACATATTTTTTTTTCTAATTTATATGTACGATATGCTAATAATATCTCTTAGTAGCAATGAAAAATTAATACTTGATAAGAATTTGTGTGAGATTTCATATAGAAAGGTTGGAATAAATAATACACGGAAAAAAGACGGAAAATCTATAAAACAAACAAAAGTCACCGACTATCGGAGTATTTTTTCTTGCTCTTCTTGAAGCTGTTTTTTTGTCCGCACTGCTATCAACAAGAAAAGTCCCCAGAAGGCTGCCACCATTACCGCGTTGGATGGCAATGCTAATTCATTGGCCAAAAAAGGGGGGGTTGGACCCCATGACCCTAGGTTCATGCAGTCAACCCCATGAACCTAGGGTCATGGGGTTCAACCCCAAACGGCTTAAAAACATAACTACTAAACAAATTATGATATTTGCGTCGTTTGGAATTTTCATAATTAATAAGTACCATTTTAATTTACGTCATTAGCCAACTATTAATTAGTGTATATCTAAACATAATGTTCGTCATAATTACACACCATACAACATTCCATGTCTATCACCAATAATGAAAAGCCAAACACACCCTTAAGGGGTCATTCACCCTGCGGTCTACGAACACTGAACGGAGAAAGACCTCAATTTTTACAGAGGTCAAAGACCTCTTGCAGGAAAACGGAAGAAAACTTTCAGGAAATTTTGTTCTGAGGACATTTTCATAGTGAAAAAGCGATAATGATTGAAAAACTTCGAAAGATAATTGGTAGAGAAAAACAAACAACTTTAGTGTCTTTATTGTTTAACACATTTAAATTAGTGTCACTTACTGTGAAAAAATAATATTTTTTTTTATTGAACTGAAATTTTGCATCCATGTTCAGTCTACACCACTAAATAAAAAGTTAAATAAGTGACAAAAAAAACCGTCACAATTCAAATACAGTACTTTAACCAATGCTGAAACGCAATACTGCATTTACTTTATTTAACCCTTATTTTATGAAAATTAAGAGTGATCAATTTTCATAACAATTAGGAACTAAATCCCCATAAAAACAAAGGCAAAGAATGGTATTGTTGTTTTAATAAACAGCTGAGTTTGTTTAAAATCAGCTGTTTGGTAAAACATTTTGGCGGACTTTCAAAGATGTGACACTTAAAATGAATACAGGCGTAAGTGCGAATCCGCCTTTGAATTATTTTTAGGGATCCGTGCTTCTATCTCTCCGGACTAAAGCACCGAGTTTTATTAATTAATTTTCAGTGAACTTTACAGCACTTAACATTAAGAAATAAAACTTAAATCTTAACACTACAAAGAAAAATAAAACAATAATGCTAATATTGTGTCTCACCGCTGCGCTAAATAGGCCCAGTAGACTTACCATGACATCTTATAGCAGTTCTTATTCCTGTTTGAGAAAGAGATGGTGCTAGACACTCTGTATAGCTCTGTCTCTTTCCGTCAGTGGAATTAGTTCTGCTTTAAGACGTCATGGTAGGGTAGCAGTTCAGCAAACTGCCGAGCTAGTGGCCAATGTCATCCATGTTCCTTGTTTTGTTTCCTTAATGTATCTCTTTCGAACATCCCGTAACTCCCGCAGGCAGTGATGTGGCTCTGACAGGCCCCTCTGCTTTACTGACATCTCTTTCGTACACGAACGTGCTGTCGACGCGGCCCGTCGACACTAGACGGGCGACGGTAAGCTACCTATTGCTCACCATCCACAGACCCGCGTCTACGGTGGCCGGGAGTTGTTGGCGGGAATCCCTAAATCCATTACTAAACTGCACCCGTTGGGGTAAATGGTTAAACTTTTTTTTCAGACTCGTATCTTCGCGGTAAAGAGGTAACATGATAGTTAACATCACCATAATAGTTGTAATTAATTTCTGCAGTACAAATAGAATTCATAAACCAGGCTTCATTACATTAAATTAAAAAGTGTCTACAAAGTACATTTACACAAAATTCAAAAAAGTTAAATAAAAGATAACTCGGATAATTTAATAGTCAAGTTAAGTCAATTTAAATATTTTAACAAAATAATTTAGTTGCGCCTTGATCAATGACTATCGTTGTTATGTGAAGATTCGCCATTAGAATGATTTCAGTAATGTGTCAACTGTCTACGTATTTACGATTTTAATTTCTAAATTTAAAGTCAAAACAAACACTTTTAAAATAGAAATAGTTCTGAATGTGATAGGAAAGATCATTAGCGAATCAAAATGACAGTGATGGCACGGGTGGCGCAGTGGCTGAGCGATCGACTGCTGCGTTCAGTGTCGCGGGTTCGACCCCCGCACGGAACAAATATCTGTATGACCTACAGGTAGTTGTTTCGGGTCTGGCTGTTTGTGTATGTGAGTTTAAATGTTTGTAAAGGCACTCACGATACAAAGGAAATAGTGTCGGACAATGTTTCTTTGAAAAATATAAGTATACTTACCTACTAAATGACTTACGAAAAAAACTCAAAATTAAATTTACTAGAAAGTAACTCGTATTTAACAAGAGACGTCGAAACAATTTGATTATTGAGTCAACCTTTTAAAATCTAATCAAAACAGGACTGCGTGTTACATTTTCTTTTTATCTTATTACAGTTAATCTCAAAAGAGTATTCGACTAAGATTATTATTAGACTCAAATTCTGCGTAGTCGTTAATGGACAAATAGATTAAGTACTGACAGACAAATAGAGCGATTGACGGTAAAGTATGGTCAGCATATTGGTCCATTAGGTACCGTACATTTTCTTTGATATTTTTTTTTAAGTTTTGTCCTTGTTACTTGCCAGTTATTTTAATGGATTGAAATCCTTCTTAATTCCAAGTATACTCAGCCATAGATTTTGCAAAAAAATAGACAATCCTACTATATAATATTAGTTGCGAATGTTTGTATGGCTGTTTGTTACTCTTTCACGTCAAAACGGCTGAACGGATCTTGATGAAATTTGGCATAAAGTTACATTATGGTCTGGAATACGTAGGATACTTTTTTCCGATCATTACGCGGGCGAATGATGTAGACTTGCTGTTCTATCTAAAGAGGTGGTCAGAGGCGTCATCATAGTAATGCTTAGACAGATAGGTATTTTTCAGACCTATTTATTAGAAAAGGGGTTAGCATATATACCTACATGCATGTACACAATATCTGTTAGTCATATTTAAGATGTCTGGAACAAAGATCATTTTCCTGCCCTTCTCCCATTCTATTTGGGGTCGGCACTACACGTTTTCTTCTTCCATTCTTCAGTATCAGACATCACGGCATGAGTTACTCCTTTCTCCTTCATATCATTCCTTACACAATCCATCCATCTTTTCTTTGACCTTCCTCTCGGTCTCCGTCTTTCAGCATTCAGAACTATCAAACTTTTAAACACACGTGCTTCGGCTCTCCTCATTACGTGTCCATACTAAGACAAACGACTCCCTTTCAATTTTCTGTAACAGACGCAACTTTCAAACTACCTCTAATATACTCATTCCTTACTTTATCTATTCTTGTCACTCCACACATCCATCTGAATATTGTGATGTCCGCTACGTGCAATCGTTTTTCATTCACCTTTTTTAGAGCCCAGCATTCTGACCCATACAGGTCTAATCACGGACTTGTCTGTAACAATGACGAGAAAAATTATTTATTTAAGTAATTATTATTTTATCTCTTTATCTGATCTGCTTCTTCTTTCAGAAAGCCCTAGGAACAGCTAAAATAAAAACGAAAAGTCTATCAAAACAAAAGAAAACCAATGACATCACAAACCCAAGAGATGACTGACTCTCTCTATTCAATCATATTGTCCAAACTCCGTGGGCGAGTGTCTACTAACCTGCCACTACAAAAGCCAACAAAAACAGAACAATATACATCCATGACGTCATCAACCCATCGGTCACCGCCCTCCTGTTAGTTCACCAACCGTCTTCTCATCAGGTCATACCTATGTCTTCGGAGCAAAAAGTCCTAAGTGATTTTCAGACGGCCTCTACCAGCGTGATATCGATTTTTGGAGTTACGACGTTTTGATTCAGGTGATAATTTTGTGCAATATCGACCTTGAGTTTATTAGCACTGGTTATACCGTCTGCAATGATATGGTAGGTTAATGACTTCGGTTCAAGGGCCGTAATATTTGTCTAAAATGTTTTTAAAAGTCCAAATATTTGTCTTTAAAATTCAACGTAAAAACTAGCATAAGTTTCAATCACACTCAATTCAAAAGTTCAACGCCAATTAATTACATCGAATGACATAAAAACAGTTAGCGATAATATAAATATCAATGACGAAAACGCTAGTACAAATCGGCTATGTTTTTTTTTCCGATCGTCTAATGTTTTGGCCGAGCGTTCGTCGACCGCACCGGGGCCGCTGACCTTGCTACACGACCTTCACAATAGTTCAACGAATGTACGTATATTTTCGGGCGTTTTTCTTTAAGGAAAATTGATCAGCCAGCTAGAGAGACCTTCTACCCCTCCCTTACAACCCTACATTTCGTATCCGAGAAGGGGTTTATGAAGGAGAGTGAGCGGTCAAACTGACTGGTCAGCCGGGGGCAATGATTTTTGCGCGGTACAACGCCCACTTTTATTGGAATAGATTTGTATGTATTTGTAGAAAATTCTGGAAATTGTTATTGATGCTTTTTAATTAGATAGATATCATACTTATTTGATTTTGATAGACAATCACTTCTGCCAATACTGCCATGAGAGAAAAAAAAAGTCTTTTATTCTAGCCAAACAATGGTCTTTTGAAGTACCTATTTAATATAGATTTTGTGTTGGACGTCCACGCACCAGGTTTTGAACCCTGACCTTCAGTCTATCTAACCAATATAAATTGATTGGTTACATTGCCTTGAGAATCATGTCCAATGTTTTAAAAGTACAACTGCGTTTGACAAAACAAATGTGCGCACTATAAACAAACCTTTTTTTTCGTTCTTTTCAGAAATTTACATAATTATAACTTCTTCTACTCTGGGTGGATCGGGGCGAGAGTCAGACTTTTACTGACCAAAACCTATTCATGTTTTTTCTTTTACCCGTTGTGTTCCAGGGCTGCGGTATCTCTTTCGAACAACACGCAAAACCGGACTTTAAACAAACCGTCATTTAAATTTTAATCAATAATTTATGTATCTAAAAAGAAATAAAAAACTGTTTATTTACTTCGTATTTTATTACTTGATTTGCATTTGAATTCAAGGTCTACAAAAAGGGTAGGTATCCACTCTACAAGTATTTTATGATTTTCCTATAAATCTAAATACAGTAAAGGCAGTAACGTCCATCTATCTACACTTTATAGGGGAAAAGCAGGATCAGCTTACAAATATGTCTTCTTCGGCTTTTTAGTGTATAAATAATCTTTAATTTGGCGTAACAACAAACAAAAAAATATGTGGGTACAAGTCCAAAAACAATCACAAGGATTCATCCACATCGATGTCAACAGGAAAAGTTTCCAGAAGGCTGGATATGCCACGTTGAATGACAATGCTGATGCTTTCAACAGGAAAACTGTCCAGAAGGCTGGTTTTGCCACGTTGAATGACAATGCTGATTCTTTGGTCAATAGAAATCAGCTCTCTGGTCACGTGAAGTGTCAATCAACGGCTTAGCGATATCCCAAAAAATTATGTGAGCACTCAGACCTCATCGCCTTAGTATTTCAAACCTTAACGGCTCAAACACTTAACTATCAATTAAGTTATCCTACTAATATTATGGAAAAAAGACGAAGGTGAATTTGTTAGTTACGTTTTCACGCCTAAATTGACCGATTTCGAGATATTGGGACCCTGGAGATGGACACATGCTAAAAAAAAGTGAGCAAAGGAGAGCAAGAGGAGAGACAGCTAATTTTTTTTCGATCATCACGCAGGTTTAAGTTAGCTTTAGCCCAAAGTAACTATGCCACGCGGACGAAGTCGCGGGCAAAAGTTACCTATATTTTTGCTATTTGAAGTTCTCAGCACCTTCGTTCAGTTTTTTTCTTCCATACTTGTCAACTCATAATCTCAGGGGACACTTCCTTTATTGCCTTCACACAGTCCATCTATCGTGTCATTACTCTTTCTCTACGTTTAGTAACATCTCATTTGTTAATAGATTTTCAACGACCCAAAACAGTTACAATTTCAAAATCACCACAAAAATTGCTACAACTCTGCAGCTGCAACAATTTGCATGTAATCAGATTTCACATCCAAAATCTGGCGTCAAATCATGAGATGGTTACTTCAAAAGAAGATTACAAGTTTTTGTCAACTGCGATGGGAATTACTACATAGATTTACTTGGTTACAGTTATTTTTTTTAATTGTTTTCATCATAGCTACATCTATCTTGTAACTTATAGCGTGAAACACAACCAGTTGCAGTTTGTTTGCGAAACGGTTGGAGTTGCTAAAGAAGGCCTTGATTCTAACTTGTCTTTGGCAACTGGTTGTTAATGTTTGACAAATGTTATGAAATATACTTTAATAGTTATTGTGTTAGTTTGTATTTGAAAGAAAAAATGTGTTTTGTAAGAAGAGATATATATAATTTTGGAATAGAGTTTTGGTCAAATATGAATGTTAAGTATTCCTGATTAATGATGCGATGAATTATTTGTAGAGACCCCCCTTAGACATATCGAGGTGTGCATATATTATGTTTATTACTCCATCACGCTGAAACCGCTTAACGGATTTTGATGACATTTGCTATATCCCGGTCTATGCGGGTAAGCCGCGAGGCGCAGCTAGTACCTATTATAGTAAAACGTCAAAAGTGATATCCAAAATTGATTGCTGAAACTATTCAGAATTATCACAAGTTGTAATTACAATTTAAATTTTATATTATACAAGACTGAAAAAAAAATATAGCCAGTAAAAAACGGCTGTACTGATCTTGATGAAATTATGTAGGTACAGAGGTAGATTATGGTCTGGAATAACACAAAGGATACTTCTTTTTCGATCATCACGCGAGCGAAGCCGCGGTTGCTAGCTATCCTACTTCCCTCTAAAATTAGATCCTATCCTACAATAATATAATTTTATAAATGCGAATGTTTGTGAGGATGGAAGGATAGATGTTTGTTACTCTTTCACGTCAAAACGGCTGAACGGCATATATAATCTGAAATAACACATAGGGTACTTTTTTTTCGATATCACGCGAGTAATATACATAATAATTATCTCCTTTGTCCAGGAAAAGAGGCCACCATTTTTTTTTTATTATTTAACATTCTTTTTAAACACTTTATCATCTAGTTCGAGGAATGATTACGCAAACCTAAATGTCTGGATGTCTTATCAACGTGAAAGTGATAAGACGTAGGTATGTATCTATTTAGTTTACAGCACTTGTTGCTAAAACAGATGTTAATGAACTCTGGTGCGGTGATTACATCAACTTTCTTAGGTATGTGACACAAGATTATGAAATAAAACAACGTTTTTGTCGTTTGTTTTCATCATGGAGGAGGTTTTGGTTATTTTGAGGTTTCATAAGGTAATAAACTGAAAGAAGCCTGCCTGGGCCAATGCCCGCTAAAACGAAAAGGGCAAACGAAGGAACTTGGATGAATTTTAGACGGTAACACTCCCTTCTACTCCGCCGAGAACAGGAGAAGTTATTAGATAATAATAATATAATATAATAATAATATCTTGGAACAACTCACACACGGCTATCTGATCCCAAGCTAAGCAGAGCTTGTGTTATGGTAACCAGACAACTGATATACATACGTATATAATTTATAAATACATACATATTATAGATAAATCACACCCAGACACAGAACAAAACAATCATGCTCATCACACAAAGTTTGTCCTGGGTGGGAATCGAACCCACGACCTCCGGCTAAGCAGTCAGGGCCACTAACCACTAGACCAAGAGGCCCGTCAGATAACTTCCCATTACTAGAAAAATCAAAGTTGCTTGATAACTTTTTTATCTTATGTTCCGTTTATAAATAGTAAGCAACGTCTTATTGTCGGCCTCTGTCCTCCCTTACTTAAGTACAAATGTTGTAACCTACCAGCATTGCAAAAATTATGATGTTAAATAAGTAACCATGGAGTTTCTTGCTGGTTCTTCTCCATAGGAAACGAGGCAACTTTTCTAGATATTTACTAAGCACTAGTAGGACTAAGTTAAATGAAATATTTCGGTTTTGTACGATTTGATTTTAATTCTTGTGATATCTAGACATTAGACTGAAAGTGGCAGGAAAGAATAGTTTTTTTGTCATTTTAAGAGCTTATAGATAGATACACGTTCTTTTATACTCCTAAAAATAACGCAATAACTAGGTAATTATTGATTTAAAAACGGGGTAATATTTTGCCTGTCACACCGTTTTCTCTGTTTCTAATAATCTAATTATTTTTTTAATTTGTTTTTTTTTTAACCGACTTCCCAAAAAGGAGGAGGTTATTGTTTGAATAAGAAATATGAACTATAAAAAAATTAATAAACGAAATAATTTTAAAAAGTAATTGCAAATATTTGTGTTTTTTTTTGTTCTAAATGTGTATTTAACAATATCTGTGATGCTTTGTATGTTTAACCCTTTTTTTCGTGTGTTCTTTCTTTCTTTCTAACATAACATTGTGAAGATCTAGTCTTCCCCAAAAGCTGATAACCCGATAAAAAGGTCCACATTAACAGTTTCCAATTTATTTTCGCCTAAAAGAAAGTATTCAAGTGCCATTGACCCCTTTTCTTTAGAGATTTTTATTTGTGAAAAAAGATAGGTATTGTATTTTCTTTGTCCTCGAGTTTTATCTTTTCACCGTATTATTGCGCAACTGTCGCGATTATCTTTCTGATATAATCTGGCCAAATACAATAAAATGTAGACTTACCTACATATTGATAACCCAAAATAAAATTAAGTGCTTCGATAATTAAAAAAAATCGTTCGAGGTCATTCGAGGTCATCAGACCCCATAATTTCTACACAAACGCCATTAGGAAAATCTCGATGCTCGTACACATATTTAACATTCATAAACAAATATTTCAACCACCTTTATCAGACCTCTAATCACTTTTCAAGAGTCCCGCAACAAAGATCTATTTACACTGGAAACTCCGCAACACGCGTAGAATTGTGCAATTTGGTGTTCTCTGCCGAAAATTCGCGGTTCGTCGACCTGTGGTATGCACGCACACATTGAAAGGCGTCTCGACGCCCGTACACTTCTATTCTCTATACACACACGCACTCACACAAGTAAACGCGTGTATCTATAGGCTGAAAATAACTGTGTATGTGTGCGTTCTAATGAGGACAAATAGGGTGGCTGTTTTTTTTTTAATTAACAGATAATAAAGACGTGATTAGACAGATTTTAATGTTGGTGTTTGATAAGTACTTACTTTTGTTTAATTTTAACAACTCGCCACGTGTGTTTTTGGTCTAAAGGTATTGTATTTTTCCTATTTTTATAAAAACGTTGTCCCACACTAGGATTTCTCCTGCATCGTGGGTGCGTTTACAAACATTTAAACTCACATACACCAACAGCTAGACCCGAAACAACTATCTGCAGGTCATACAAATATTTGTTCCGTGTGGGAATCGAACCCGTTTTTTTTACTTTCGAGGCAAGGAACCTTATATATTACATCATTTCTCCATAGTCAATATATTCTTCTTTCAGGGGCAAAGTCCTAATCTCTGATTTGATAGATTATACGCAAGTAAACACATTATGTCACATTTCCAAGTGTAATCAAGGTATCAGTCACGTTTTTAGTTGATAAGATTTGGTGTAAATTAATTGCTTGCTCATCATGACTGCAATGTAATGGTGTATAAGCAGAAAGGTGTCCAACAATTGGACAGTAATGTACGATAAAAGAATATCGCCTTTAATAGATATTATTTTGCAAGCCGTGTTGGTATTTTTTATCTAGACTTGCTGTCACATAGCTGGGAGCCTCGCTTAATAATAAGAGAAAAAAAATTGTGTTCACCAAAAATACTGATCGTGCACCAAATATTCTTTCCTGAATGCTAAAAAAATGCGTAGGTTAGGTTAGGTTAAAACTGCGACCCCCTACGGCTCTGCGACCCAGTAACGACTTGCATTAATAGAAAATGGAAAAAGATATAACACTTTTTTATTGTAGTGCTGTCTTTTTCCTGATGCTCGTTATGACATATTTTAATTAACATATTTTGGTGCTCATTCAGTATATTTGGTGCAACACAGGCAAAATTAGGTAAACGAAATGGGAATAAATTGAAGTACTTTTAAATACCATCCTAATAATAGCAGCCCCTCAGGTCGATCTTTAGGTTAAGCTGCGCTTGCCTAGGTTGGTCTATGGATGGGTGCCCACACGTCACATACCGAGTTTCCTCCGTGCCTAAGCACATTAAGCCGTTGGTCCCGGCTGACATTTGCAGACCATAGACAGTTTTTTTTTTAACGAAGTTCTTTATCGTTGCGTAACGGAAAAAATTAAGACCAAAAGTTGTAACGACACTTTTTGCTAAAGTTGTAAGCTATGCGGCGTGCGCGTATTTCTCTGTCTCTCTCTCTCTCTCTCTCTCATAAAAAGTAAGCCAGCCATTTTCGTTTTGTCTTTCTATTTCGCATTGAACAGAGTGGTGTCGTGACGATTATTTTTGTTGAGTGTAAACAGGTTCAATGTTCATAATAAATAATAACTTCGTTCCATCCGGGTGTCCCTTGACCCCTGTCAAGTAATTTTTTTTATCTATCTGTTAACGTGTACGAATCTCTAAAAACTGCCGTGAACTCCTAAAAGTTCATAATTGAGACAACAATGAGTTAATTGTCTCAAGGACTATTTTGTCATATATAAACAAAACAAAGAATATGTTGTAATTTTGTAGTACAAAAGGATGATTTAATTAATGAAATACATTCGTTTGTTTTGAGTTAGTAGTCGTGATGGCCCTGAGGTTAAGGTACCTCGCCTCTTATGCATGAGGTTGTGTGTTCAAATCCGGGCTAGTACCAATGTGACTTTTTAAATTTATTTATGCTTTCTAAAATTTTATCAACGTATTTTTAAAGGAAATAATAGGTTACTGCATATTTAAGGGAGCTGAAATTAAACCAATAAGGTTTCCGAATCAATACAAGTGCACTGCACTAGGATTTTCCGACGATTTATATACGAAGTAACTGTTGCCCACGGCTTTGCTCGCGTTAAATTTGGGGTAACGCATTACCCCTTTCCTGGTTTGCAGGTACCTGCTACCTGTAGTTTCTTTCCCTTGCGCCTTATTGATTGTAATAGCAAATCTAAGTTTTCCCTTTACTTCCCTCTTTCCCCCTCATTTCCTATTTTCTTTTTTGAAAAAATAGCCCATGTCCGTCTCCAGGGTCTCAACTATCTCTGTACCAAAATTCATCAAAATAAATTTAGCCATTAAAAAAAAACATTGCCCCACACTAGGAATTGTATCGTGGGTGCGTTTACAAACATTTAAACTCACATACACAAAAACCAGACCCGAAACATCTATCTGCAGGCTATACAAATATTTGTTTCGTGCGGAAATCGAACCCGCGACACGCAGCGCAGCAGTCGATCGATCAGTCACTGCACCAACAGTACTGTCAACAATATTAGTAAGGGTTCCTCTTCATCCTCTGTTCCCTTGTTCTTCCTCTCCATTTATGTAAATAAATTCTCATTGATAACACATTTTCATTACTCTTTTAGTCATAAGCGATACTAGCTGTTCCACGCGGTTTCACCCGCGCTGCTCAGCACCTGTTGGTCGTAGCGTGATGTTATATAGCCTATAGCCTTCCTCAAGAAATGGACTATCTAACACTAAAAGAATTTTCCAATTTCAACCAGTAGTCCCTGAGATTAGCGCGTTCAAACAAACAAACAAACAAACTCTTCAGCTTTATAATATTATATAGTACATATAATATAGTATATAGTATAGATAGACAATAACACCAACTTTAAGATCACCGCCTTTCTTGAGACACATAACCTCCACAGTTTCATACCGGATACAGATATAATCTGTGACAAAAATAGAGTTCATTCATAGATACTTTTTTAAACACATCTTTATTATGTACCTACATAATCTTGGAGCCTCAACGGTACATACATACGTGAAACTGACCTTATCATTAGGGTTATCAAATGAAACAAATCTTACACCAGTTTTCTTTAAGATTAGGCGACACACGAAATAGTGCTTAAATATTTTTGGGACATTGTAATTTCAACTCTTACAGCTGAATCGACCGTTCAAAATTCAACAAAGAGCTTCTATTATGTATTAATTTAGGTGTTAGTGAATTCGATTATTGATTCTAAGATATAATGGTTGGGGTACGCCACAATAGTGGCGGTAAGTCCCCTTTTTGAGGAATGGCTGGAGAGGCGCCATAGCGTCTTCGCCTACCGCCTGACGCAGGTCACCTGGCACGGAAGTTTCGGGAAATTCCTGCACATAATCAGGCGGGAGGGAACGCCCGGGTGTCACCATTGTGACGATCGCCCTGAAGACACGGTGGAGCACACAGTGTCAGCAAAGCATAGGGGCTTGCCAGGGCCATCGCCTGCCAGGGTTGTTCGAAAGAGATACCGTGGCCCCGAAGCATTAAGGGCAATAGAAGGAACATAGATGGGTTAAGTAAATACAAGTCTGACACTCCCCCCGCTCCATCAAGAGCGTGGGAAGTTATTTGATGATTTTCCACCCGCAAAATAAAAAAACAAGATACAATGATTGGTGGGCTCCGAAACACTTCGGATAACCCTTTATTGAGCGGAATGCAAATTTTTTGTACGTATATAATATCTTGTGGTGAATTAACTTACATTGTGTTATTGGAACTATTGATTCGTATCTTTTGTGTCACTTATATGATTTGATAAATAATCCTGCTCCTCAAGCATAGGGGTAAACTCATTGATAAGTATCCGAAGCTATAGTGGAAGATGCAGAAGATTGTAAGACTATCTTTGCAATGTATAGAATCAATTCTCTAGTATTGTATAATTCTTAAGCCCATATGTGAGTGCTATGTATTATCATTGACTTGACGAAGCCCTGGTGGTTAATAGTGTCATGCTCACTTAAATGTCTCGCTGATAGTGGCGGGTGTGTCGGGTCATTTAGCTCCCTTCAAAATGGTCGAGCTGAATGGGGCTGATCCATACGTCTTGTTCGTGAACGGGCGCTGTCAGTTGGGACTGGTCATTTTTTAACTACCACGGTCATTTTTAATTTATTTAGATTTTAAATTGAATTTTGCTTTTTATTTACTCTGGACGCTCTTACTGTGCACGTCTTTCTACATAGTTCTCACATATTTGTATAATCTCAACACGAATGATGTAAATACGATTTTGTAAAAATATTATAATTTAAGAGTGTCCATGGAGTTTCTTGCCTATTCTTCTCCATAAAGATCAACGCTTTGGAATGGGCAACTACAGTACTTTCACAAGTTATTATGTCTTGTGACCGGGACTGTAGATTCATTTTGTTTCTTGACATTCAAAAGTGCCTGTAATGGTCTAATTGAAATAAATGATTTGATTTGAATTTGATTTGAAGAGATTGGCTGAAGAAAATTGTACTGTAAAAGGGGAGATTTATGAAGAGAACTTTGTTCCTGCTATGAGACAACACATATTATGTGTTGTCATGGATCTCGTAAAGAAACCGAACGACCAAAGCTCACACGGTTGGGGCAGTGGCTGAGCGATCGACTGCCGCGCGGCGTGTCGCGGGTTCTCTCCCGCACGGAACAAATATTTATATGGCCTACAGATAGTTGTTCCGGGTCTGGCTGTTTGTGCATTTGAGTTTAAATATTTGTAAACGAATCCACGATACAGGAAAAATCCTGGTGTCATAAAAAGGTCCACAAAAAAAAACAATACTTTGCTAATCCTTCAACAAAATATTACAAAATATCGCTATAAGAACGATTTAAAAACTCATACAATATTTCTAAAATCACACGTCACGTCACACAAACACGTTGTTCCATAATATCTTATCTTATAAATACAAAATTCTCGTGTCACACTTTAAGTTGCCATACTCCTCGGAAACGACTTGACCGATTTTTATGATTTTTTATAGGTAAAATCGGTAGGTCTGAGAGTTGACCGTTATCTATTTTCCATACTTTTTAGTGAAAAGGATGGCCCTCTCCAGCATAGGAGCTGAGCAGCAGGTGAAACCGCTGGGCTGAGCTATATATGTAAATAAATATGTAGGATAGGGGTACGATTGGCACAGTGGCTAATCGATCGACTGCTACACTGCGTCTCGCGAGTCCTATCCCCGCACGGAACAAATATTTGTATGGCCTACAGATAGTTGTTCCGTGCTGGTTGTTTATGTATGTGAGTTTAAATGTTTATAAACGTACCAACGATACATGAGTAATTCCTAATGCGGGGCAAAGTTTTTTTTTTAGTTTTTGGTTATACAAAACGCACGTTTTATAAACAAAATAAATGTAAATATATACTCGTACACTAGCTGTGCCACATACATATTTCGTAGCTGGCAATAATATAAGGCTTAAGATATACGTATCCGTACAGAAAATATTAAGTCATACTCTTATCAGAATACGTGAAATAAATACAAATTCTTAGGTGTTGACGTAAGTGATGCGTCACAAACATACTTACGTGCATCCTCCATGTAGCTTTAAAATATAAGTATTATAATGTTTACCTTATTATTTAAAATTATGAAAAAACAAAAGAAAAACATTTTAAAAAACATAACAATAGTGGTTCGCCGGTATCGGACGCAGGGTCCTAGCTACCGGTGGTTAAGGCTCTAGAGACAGGAACCTCCTCACAATGGGTGCCGTATCACGGCTTTTGATGCAAGCCCTTAAAGCCTTGCTACGGCCCCCCACCAACTCCAACAAGATCCAACTGCCTAAGGAGAGCTGCAACAGATGGTTGGTGAGACTCTTGGTTACCAAACCAAGGTATGTTATTGACTAAGATTAAGTTACTAGACATAAGATAAAAAATATAGTCAGGAGCCTTTTTTGCAGATAGGAAACCATCAAATAACTTCCCACTCTCTGGGCGGAGCGGAGAGGAGTGTCAGACTTGTACTGACTAAAACCCACCCATGTTCCTCTTCCATTGCCCTTTATGTTTAGGGGCCGCGGTATCTCTTTCGAACAAGCCACAACCTTGCTGACATCTCTTTGAGACGCACGTGGAACACGAACGCGCCGTCGACACGGCCGGTCGTCAATAGACGGACAGACGGTGAGCTACCCATTGCTCACCGTCCACAGGCCCGCATCTTACGTGGCCGGGAGTCGTCTCGCGGCGCCCGGCGCCCTGGGCGTCTTCCGCGGCGGCTGGGTTGGCCTAATGTTCTCTCCCTCAAACGCCCGGCCATCTCCTTTACTAGCACGACGGTGTTACCCAGTACAGGAGTACTGGGTAATACAATATCTCTTAGGAGGTCTGGTTATCAAACTGTCGGGCCATAGCCAGGACCAGCTGCAACGGCTGAACAAAATCTCCGAGGCACGGAAGAAGGACGGTATATAATGGCTGATCCATCACCATTGTGCTGTGAAAAAATCAACTCTCTAAGTCTTCGAAGTCAAAATATATAACAGTTAATGTCGCAAAGAACGGAACAAATTTGACGGGTTCTTTTCTAGGAATGCTAACCTCATTTGACATTTAAATAACCGATAATATAAACTTGTAATAAACCAAAATCTTTGTCATAACCTTATCATTAATTTTGTCATAATGTTATCTAATACAAAAAATAAACATACATTCCTTAATCACTACGTAAGAGATACCTACTTACGTCAGAAAACTGTTGGTTGATTTAAGTAGTGCCACTAACCTGGGTTGCTAACTATATTATCAAGTTCTGAACATGAGTTCAAGAAGTGATCCTATCGTGTTATAGTTTGCTCACTAAAATTGGGTAAACGTGAAAATTCTATTATCTCCCAAGCGGTCTATTGTCATAAGTGTGGGATTCAAAGTACGTTCCAGATTGTTAATGAGAAAATTAGTTTTTGGATTTTTTGACAATTTATATAAAACTAAGACCACTAGTTAATTAATGGCTAAGTTGCTTGATAACACAATCTTAAGCTATCCATTGGGCGGGAGGAATCGCCCGGATGACACGATGTAGGACACAGTGGTGGTCTGTCCAGCTTGGGCGGAGCACCGCTGTGTTCTCGTAGAGACGGGAAATGGGAAGCGGTCACTTCTTTACTGTCGTGCTAGCGAAGGAGGTAAAGGGGCGTTTAAGGGAGAGAACCTCAAACCAACTCAGCCGCCGCGGGAGACGCTCCGGGCTACGGGCGCCGCGAGACGATTCCCGGCCACCGCAGATGCAAGTCTGTGGACGGTGAGCAACGCTAGCTCATCAATGTATGTGTGTAAATGAGTCCACTTTTATGTAAGCACTTTTAGGGACTTAAACTTTGGTTCGCAACTTTCTGTGGTCTTCAAACAACACATCGCTCTAATGCAAAGTTTTTGCGCCTTGAATATACCACACATATTACCTTTGAGCTGCAATTGCCCCAAAAAATAATACCAAACATTAGTACTGATGCAACCAGGTCATGATAAGCTACTAATGTAGTTTAAATGTCAACTTCTTTGTACAAGTTTGAAAGGACATATACCGCTGAATTCATCCTTTTTGCAAATTTCCTCAGCTTGCGGTTGTCTATTTATTTGTCTGTCAATATAAATCCCTTAAAATGTTGTTACTTCAAATTGGTAATTGTTTTGTTTATTATACGTAGTCTACAGGTAATGCATTTTGTGAGTTTTTTGTCAATTTATCACCAAGTTGTTTTTGTCAAGGCATTTGTACGATATTTTCCAGGGTCTTATTTAAGTCATGTTTATAGCTATCCGGATGTTTAAATTCCACGAATGCAGTACTGTCATCAGCCAATAATACTATTGGATTATGAACATGTAGTACTAAACCGTAGTTATGGGTTCATAAAAGGTGTGGCCTAAGGACGCTGCCTTGTGGTACACCATATTTTATTGTTCGTTCCCTCAAGCAATCGTATTCGCGAACAATAAATCTACGAATTACTTAAATATAATGTATTGTTGATTTGGCAAGCTGAAGACAGGGCGCTATGGCGCTCATTAGGGGAGGGTTATGTCCAGCAGTGGACTAATATAGCCTGATGATGATGATGATGATGATGATTGTATTGTAAACCTTAAAGGTATGTTACAGCGCGCTAATTTTTAACAATAATAACTAACTTTACACCTGTAACAAACAATAAATGGATTTGAATTTGATATTTTCATAGTTTTCATTTAACATGAACCTCAAAATACATAGTCAAAGAGACGCACAAAAACTGCGAAATAATTAACAGCCCAATATTACCAAACTACAGTATTACGTCATATAGAATCACGAGGACATCGTACGTGTGTAGTATATATGTGTCATACGGCCATTGACCTCTACCTAACTCATCTCCGACCAATGAACTCAGCGAAACTGTTTCTATCTGTATTCAACGAGCTATTGTATGTATTGTATTGAGCTTTATTATATTTTAATAATATTTTTATTGATTGGGCTTTTTCTGAGGCTGAGCGATCAACTGCTACGCTGCGTGTCGCCGGTTCGATCCCCACACGAAACAAATATTTGTATGGCCGACAGTTGTTTCAAGTCTGGCTGTTTGTGTATATGAGTTTAAATTTTTGTAAACGTCTCCAGATTACAGGAGAAATTCCTAGTGCGAGGCACAATGGTTTTTTTAAACTTTTGTAAAATCTGAGAATGTGGTTTTCTAAGAAACTTGGTGAGCGGATATACAAAGGTTGAAGTATACGTCGACAATCTTTGAAAAAGCCTACTTCTATGTTTTATTTTTTTACTTCGTGCAGCTTGATAAAAAAGAAGAGCTTGGAAGTCCAGGCGGATTAATATCGTCAGCCTCTCAGGTTTGTCCACGTTTGTCTGGGTTGACATGTGGATGGGTGACTACCTATAACTTATCAAGTTACCTCCGTGTCTTGGCAAGCACGTTAAGGCGTTGGTCCCATAGAATAAATTCGGGTGGGTCAATGGATGGTCACCCATCTTGACCCTTGATGAAGCCGAAAGACTATCAATGATTCTCTAAGAAATAATACTTAGCGATAGGCTTTTCATATGTCTTCACCCTTTTTTAACTAAGTGCAAAATGCCAGACTCACACCGCATCGTCCGGGGAGACGGCTTGGTTATACGAGCCTAATGTCACCTTGGCCTATGAGTCGTAGGAACCATCCAGCGATGTCCAAGCTCACTTGACACTATTATCACTACTCATTAAGGCCGTGCAATGCAACGGTGATAGACTCCAAGATCTATCTATCTCTTCACCCTGCCACAAGCCATTCTTCTCCACAATAATGAGAAGAACCCCTTCACCACCTCTTTAAACACCCACAGAACATAACAACCTAAATAAAACTCCAGAGGGCAACAGTCCAATCACCCCCAAGAACATCAGTATATACGGATGTTACAAAATCATTGACACGTTTGACCAGGACAATGTCATTGGTCATAATGACATCAGACATAATTCCTCACACGGCAATGTCAATTAGATATAAACTTGTGTTGGAAGTGTCTGGTCCTAAATATGGCTGCTTAATACGTTGGAATGATAAACAATCGTTTAGAATGTTGTTTTGTATGTTGGTTGACCAACAAGATGGTGCGGCTTAGTGTAATCAGATGCTTATGGATTGTAGGTTGGTTGGAACCAAAATTGAATGGGAAGTGATGAAGCACATGCGACTAAAGCATATGTGATGGATCTGAATGTTGATGGATGGAGAGGGAGAGGCAGGCCGAAGCAATGATATGAGTATGGATTGTATAAGGAATGATATAGAAGGCGTAAATGATGCCGTGACGTCTGACAGAGAAGAATGGATGATGATGAAGTTGGAAGCTGGCGTTTTTGAAAATTATTTCAGAACCCTAACTCTCAAAATGGTGAAGGAGCTGGTAGTTAAACAATAATAATATAATACGTCAGTATCAATGCAGCTCTAGATATGGTATCAAACGGAAATAGCTTACTTTCACTCCACAGGGGCCTTTCCTGATTTTGGTTACCCATCCAAATACTGACCGGAAACCCTTTTCTTTTCGTTAAAACAATAAGAGATTGTAATCTATGTGGCTTAGCCTTGGCACAAGTACTTTGAGGGTAATGACCCTATCGGTCAATCATCAAAATCGTGGAAACCGATTTTTTTTTTTTATTATTATTAAAAAGGTCACCAACAGCTTCTGTACAAAAATATCTTAAAAATATAAAAATTACGTAGTATTGGACTTATACAGTTGCCAATTACAGGTTAACCAACATTTTTACATAATAAGTAATAACAATAATATTTATGTATTTATAATTAAAAAAAAAACTACTACAAAAACAACAAAAAATACTATTTCTTTAGGGTATAACAGAAGACACTTAAAACGAAAAAATACAAAACCTGTTACAACAGGAAAAACAAATGAGATCAAAATTAAATTATAAATTAAAAACAATAGAAGCCAATTTGGGTAGGCAAGTTGCCAGATGTAGGTGGCTTAATTCTAAAACTACAAGTCCTTAGGAGATTGATTTTGAGACATTAAAATAAAATATTATATAAAATTTTTAAATTAGATTTGCCAACCTGCTTTGAAAAAGTACAAGTCCTTTCAAAAGAAGTTTTTTCAAAGTTCAATTAGACACCTTACAGGCACTTTAGAATGTCAAAAACAAAGATATTATATACAAAACGAAGAAAATCGTAATCAAATACTTGTTACTACTTGGTAACAAATCGTCCTGGCTAGTATCACACGCCCACTTATCAGGTAGCATTTATGTGTCAAAATCGTAAATGATCGTGATCAACATTTTTGTATGAAAATATTCTCAATGGCAATGGCAAAAAAAAAAACTAAATAAAAGACTTATAGAAAATATTTCTAATGCCCCAGGAATATTTTCAATATTTTGTCAAAAATAAAAAGCATGAAGCTACAGTCCCAGTCACAACGCATAATAACTTGTGAAAGTACCGTAGTTGCCCATTCCAAAGCGTAGTTCTAACTACTCTAGCAAATCTGCAAATTTAGAAGTAGCAATGGCTTTCATTATTTTTTATTTATGGTTGTTTTTGCAGTGAAAAATTTATAGCATATAAGCATCATGTCAAGTTATCGAAAAGCCACTTTTTCGATAACTCCCGATGCATATGCTTTTCGAATATTCCTTCAGTATGATTAAATGTCAGATTATCCTAACTATATATAAGTGATACTAAATATTTTAAACCAATTTTTTCTTCCCAGCTTTCCTTGACGCCAATTTATTGACGGCGTATCATTCTTTTACTAAGAACTAGAAATACAAAAATGACAATCAAATCCTGATTTTCATGGTTTTCTACTCCACCTTTACTTCTTATGTAATGATCGAAACAGCTGGCGTTCTATTGTTTCTACTTATCCTTTAGGGAAAAAGCGTGAATATAAGTATGTATGTTTAAAAAGAGGTAACGATGATTTTACAGTCAAAGAAAAATAAAGAACGTAATTACTTTTTTCATACCTGTTTAACTAACGTTTTTGTTTGTTGTTTCCTTATACTTTTGCAACAACCTATTCATGTAATTGTTACTTTATTACAAAACATGGTTAACCGCAAAGTTTTAATTTAAAATGATTTCATTATTCTGCTGACACCTTTGTCGTTTTGAGGAAAAACGTTATGTTGTCGTCTGGCTATGAAAAAATCGGCTTGTAAAGACTCGCAGCAATATTATCATTCATTTTGACGGGCCTGTTGGTCTAGTGGTTAGTGACCCTGACCGCTGAGCCGGACGTCTTGGGTTCGATTCCCACCCAGGACAAACTTTGTGTGATGAGCATGATTGTTTGTTCTGTGTCTGGGTGTGATTTATCTATAATATGTATGTATTTATAAATTATACATATTAGTATGTATATCAGTTGTCTGATTACCATAACACAAGCTCTGCTTAGCTTGGGATCAGATAGCCGTGTGTGAGTTGTCCCAAGATATTTATTTATTTACCTAGCTAGACAGTTCCTAAATATGTTTTTTTAAACGTTTCCCCCACACTAGGAACTTCTCCTGTATCGTGGGTGCGTTTACAAACATTTAAACTCGCATACAATACCATAAATATATATTTACTAGCTTTTGCTCGCGGCTTCGCTCGCGTTAAATTCGGGGTAACACAGTTCCCCTTTCCTGATTATAAGTACCTGCTGCTTGTAGTTTTTACCCTAGCGCCTTATTTATTGTAATAGCAATGCTAAGTTTTCTTCCCTCTTTCTTCGTCATACCTCATTTTTTTTTTAAATCTTATGTCCTGCTCCAGGGTCCCAACTATCTCTGTACCTACCAAAATTTATCATAATCGGTTTAACCATTTAGGCGTGAAGAGGTAACAAACAAACTTTCGCTGTTATAATATTAGTAAGGATTTGTAAGGATAATACAAAAAAAAACAACAAAAAATATTTTTTCTGTATAACAGAAGGCAAAAATAAACTAATATTACTAAGTACACAGTATCAGGAACTAGGGTTAATATCCTAACGTGCGTTTATTAGAGGGCCTTGACCCTGAGGGTCGAGCACCTTCCGTTTTTACAAGACAGTTATTGGATACATATATATAACTGTTACTAATTTCATGAAGCTGACTCTTTAGCACGATGTCCTGAGTTCGACTCCTAGTGCTATAATATGGTTATTTTTTGCCCATTCTTCTCCATAGAGATATACGCTTTGGAATGGGCACCTACAGTACTTTCACAGTTGTTATGCCTTGTAACTGGGACTGTAGCTTGATTTTCAATGTACGACAGTTCAAAAATGCCTTGAAATATATGCTTTTGTTTTTTTTAATAAAGTTCAAGAATACCTAGCCTTCCAAACACTAATTCCTCACCGATTACTTATGTAACTTTCAATGAACTTACTTATGTCAACTTTCAATGAACTTACTTATGTCAACTTGCCTGTAACTGGCCTACTTGAAATATATGCTTTTGATATTTTTAAATGAAGTTCCAAAACACTAATTCCTCACCGATTACTTATGTCAACTCTCCTTAAACATACCGCTGTCTGTTTAACAACCTAGCACCCATTACCAACGTCTTACAAACAAACAATAGTTCATCACACCCGTACAACAAAAACACGCCTTAACAAAAAAACTGCCGCACGCTAGACACATACCCATTATATCGGCAGTAATCGCTACGTCACTAGCTCCAAATCGCGAGTTCGTACGAAGGTCGACAGGCCTTTGGCTTGTTGCGTAATATCGTCGTGACTCAGCCAGTTAGCATGCAACGGGTTAATGGACGGACTCATTGCAATTTTCTATTGGGGAATGACGTCATAGGTCGTGTTAGGCCGGTATTAGTGAGCTTTTTAGTGGTAAAGTTAGGTAGAATTTAAAAATAATGAAATAATGTAACTCCTTGTTGAGTTGCCTTGCCACTTGGGGATGTTTGTTTCTCTATTATGTCAAAACGACTGAACGGATTTTAATGAAATTTGGTACAGACGTAGATTATAGTGTGGAATAACACATAGGGGGTAAAGCCGCGGGCACCAGCTAGTTTATCAATAAATATAGTTAGTAAATAGGTTATGAACTCTATGTTTACTTATAAATGTATTGTTTTGGAAATAAAAGCTAATATAATATTTTTTTTATGAAAACAAGCACTAAAATCTACTTTGGAATGTGTACATTTTCTCTGTTATAAGTTAAGACAAAACTAACTTTAAACACACATGACCTAAGGTTCATGACCTTAAAGTATAACTTTGCTAAAAAAGAAAGTTTTCCTAGAGAAAAGAAAGTAAGCATTGAATTCAAAATTATACTTATTTACCTAGAAAAGAAATGTATGACACATAGGTTGTGTTTTCTATGAAATGTAAGTGTAACGTAAGGAGATATTACGATCTCTGAGTAATGCACTCAGGGAGGTAGCCAGAGGAGTACACAGACAGTTTATGAAATTCAAAACTGACTGTAATATAGCTGTTTTTTTATATTTCTGCTGCAGAAGTAATAAGCAATTAAATAATTTCCTACTCTTTAACAAATTTTGTCAAAATTGTTTAAATATCAATATTTTTTGAGTTAGGTACTAACAAAAAACGAAATAATTTCATCTTCTTTTGTTTTTCACGTGCACCAAAATCTTTTAAAAACATTTTTATAGAGGTGATTCCAAATCGAATGAGCTATCGTTCCTATTTTCAGGAGCCTTATCTAAATTTTTCATGTTTTTGAACTTGTTGGCTACTAGACCAGAGATAAAATTTATTGGATTGGGATTACTCCAATCAACAGGAAACACAGACATTATTTCATATAGTTACTAAACTTTACATAAAAAGGTGTCTTTCATTAGTGGTAGGGTTACGAATGACAACACTTCTGCCCTCCATACAGGACAATGCTTACCTAACAATTATTTATTTACTAACTTTTGCACACGGTTTCGCTCGCGTTGAATTCGGGGTAACACAATTCCCTTTTCCTGATTTTGCGGGTACCTGCTACCTGTAGTTTTTGCCTTTGCCCCTTAGTGATTGTAATAGCAAAACTAAGTTTTTCCTTTTTCTCCCTCATTTGACAAATAAAAAAGAATTGCCTATGTCCGTCTCCAGGGACAAACAAACAAACTCACCTTCGCTTTCATAATATTACTAGCTTTTGCCCGCGGCTTCGCTCGCGTCAAATTCGGGGTAACACAGTTCCCCTTGCGCCTTATTGTTTTGTAATAGCAACGCTAAGTTTTCTCTTTTCTTCCCTCTTTCTCCCCCACATCACACTTTTTTCAAAATTAGCCTATGTCCGTCTCCTGGTTCCCAACTATATCTGTACCAAAATTCATCAAGATCGGTAACAAACAAACAAACAAACTCACTTTAGCTTTTATAATATTAGTAAGGATAAGGATAGTAAGGATTTCATTAAATAGGTCACAGAACTTCTTGCAATATAACTGACAACAGTGACGAAAACTAATTTCCTGGAAATAATGCGCAAAATTACTATTAAAGTTACAATAACGTTAAAACCATTTTCCTTTAAACGGTTATAGAATTCCATTTGGAAGTTTTTAACCTGACTCCCGTTTGTGGACGGTGAGCAATGGATAGCTCACTGTCCGTCCGTCTAGTTACGATAGACCGAGTCGACAGCGTGTTTGTGTTACACGCGAGCTATTAAACGAGCTTTTGTGGTTTTTTTACGGCGGTTCGTGGTGGTGAGTGGTAGACTTGTACCTACTGACTAAAACCTACCCATGTTCCTTATATAGTTCTTTTATATGTTCCAGAGCCGCAACCCCAGCAGGCCACCGCCCTGGCTGGCCCCTCTGCTTTCATGGCATCTCTTTGAGGCACGCGTGGAACGTTGACGGGCCTGTTGGTCTAGTGGTTAGTGGCCCTGACTGCTGAGCCGGAGGTCGTGGGTTCGATTCCCACCCAGGACAAACTTTGTGTCATGAGCATAATTGTTTGTTCTGTGTCTGGGTGTGATTTATCTATAATATGTATGTATTTATAAATTATATAAGTATGTATATCAGTTGTCTGGTTACCATAACACAAGCTCTGCTTAGCTTGGGATCAGATAGCCGTGTGTGAGTTGTCCCAAGATAATTATTATTATTAACACTAACGCGCCGTCGACACAGGCTGTCGTCACTTAAATATACATACTGAATTTCAGATCATAATTTAATGACTATACATACTTGAATGACTAGTCTTAAATAACCATACATAAATGACCATAATTAACCAATTTTTCACAACATACGTAATTAAATTCTCAAAATGACTGTCAAAGATCTTCGAATGACAGCTGGCACTAACATATATAATACGGACGGGTCAATGAATGGTCACCCATCCGCCCTCTCCTTGTTGATTGTACATACCAAAATGCCTACAATTGATTATGTTTGGAAACACATTCATAGTGTTAATTTGATTAAGGTATATTATTGTGGTCTAATAAATATTTATGCGATCAAAGTAATGCATTAGTTAGCCCCTTTGAATTTTATAATGATCGAGAACAATAGTTTTTTTTTTCAAATTTATAAAAAAGATATATATTTTATCTAAGTACATATAAGAATTAATATTTACGAACTACAAATAGGCAAAAACTAATAAAAAAAGATAGTAATAAACCTTTGGTTATCAGACTTTCGGGACACTATCTGTCAACTGTCGAAGATCTACATTTGACAGCCAAGACCTTAACTAACGTGCTTTCCGAGGCACGGAGGAAACTCGGTATTTGGTGGTCACCAATCCACAGACTAACTTATTTTATTATTCAACCAAGAGTTCACTAAGTATGAAACCAACTACCAAAGAGAAGTTAAATATCGTTGACTTTTCCAAGCCAGGGAAATGACCGGTAAACAATGACATCACGAATATTAAAAGAAACACACCATCTGGCTAGATGGCTTGCTACCAATACGTTCAAAAACCCCGACTTATTAACCTATTACAAAATAATTGTAATGTCGTTCACCTAAGTATTATGTGCAATCACAAAGTTATTGTCAGAAGTACTATTTGACGCAAAATGTATACAGCTAGTTTTGACAAGCAAGTTGATGTTTTGACAATGCAATTCTGAGGTGGATGGCATCTTGCATAGTAAGACTTGCAAGAAGTGAGCATTGAGTCAATCAGACGTGCTAGGTTGTGGGTTGGTCGAAAGAGATACATCGGCACCGGTACATAGGGGAACATGACAACAATAGAAGGAACATGGATGGGTTTTAGTCAGTACAAGTCTGACGCTCCCCTTCTCCGCTCCGCCCAGAGCGGGGCAAACCATATACCTACTCATGACCGTGGGCCCTTGAAGCTGTGAAGTTTTCAACCTTCTAAGTCTACCCAGTCAAGATATGGCCGTTTATGTCGCAAGTTTGTGCGGAAACTTCGGTTCGTAAGTCCAACTTGCACTTGGTTTGTTTATTTCTTTTTGTGGCTAAATATTATGTGGATAAATGTGGGTCTGCTATTAGATAGGTACCTACACCTATGTCTATCTCTTCGTTAATATCAGTTAATTAGCTTCCGCCCGCGACTTCATCCGCATGGTACAGTTACTTTGGGCTAACGCTTACTTTAACCCGCGTGATGAACGAAAAAAAATATCTTTCACTCCACTTTTCATCTATCATCACTCAGTTTTAAAAAATAGCCTATGTCCTTCTCCAGAGTCTCAACTATCTCTGTACCAAAATTTATCAAAATCGGTTTTGGCAATTTAGGCGTGTAGATGTAACAAACAAACTCACTTTCGCTTTTATAATATTAGTAAGGATTTTTTGACCATCCATCCGCATTGCCCAGTCATCCTTTACTCATGGTGCTAGCAGCAGCGTCGAAATATCGGGAGTTCACGATAATATAATTGGAAATCACGGAAGATATCCCATACTTGACAGCGCAAGATAATGTATTCAACTTCTCCTTCTGAACCTTGATTGTATAGTGAATTAATTGAATTTCAATAACAGACAAATTACATATTCAATTAACTAACTTTCCTATGATGAAGACATTAAATTGTATTCTTTTTTCATTGCACTGAATTTAAATAAAAGAAATGTCATTGACTAACCTATGATCTTGGTGTTATGACTGACAATCGACTTATCGACGACTGTATTTAAATAAGAATTACTAGATTTTGTCGTTGGTTCAGTTGTCACAAGCGTGGCAGCTCAGCATGAAGTCTTTAGTCAGGCTTCGTTTCCCAGGTTAGGCAGAGTGTCATTGAGTTTTTCCATAAGGACTTTCTCAGTAGCAGCCTCGGAGCCTGGAATTGTGCCTGGTTGTCGCGGCAGCGGAGATTCCCCCCGGTGTAGTGCTTCCGCGCGCCACTCGTGCAGGCGAGTACTATCGCCTCCAGATCCCACGATGGCAATAGGCGCTACCCCTATAACATGGGACATTAACATAACTGGCAAAAAGTGCTTGTACCGCTTCGGGGATTACAGGCGAAATGTTATGTTTATTTAAAACTAGCTTTTGTCCGCGGTTTCGCTCGCGTTAAATTCAGGGTACCACGGTTCCCCTTTTCTGATATGCAGGTACCTGCTACCTGTAGTTTTTGCCCTTGCGCCTTATTTATTGTAATAGCAATGCCAAGTATTCCCATTTCGTCCCTCTTTCTCCCTCACATCTTACTTAAAAAAAATAGCCTATGTCCGTCTCCAGGGTTCCAACTATCTCTGTACCAAAATTCATCAAAATCGGTTAAGCCATTTAGGCGTAAAAGACGTAACAAACAAACAAACTCACTTTGGCGTTAATAATATTAGTAAGGATTATGCAAACTGTCTTATCATTACAAATAACAAAGACTAGAGCCCCCAGCACCTCCCTGTCGGAGTTGTGGGTTGTTCGAAAGAGATACTGCGGCCCTGGATCGTTTCAAGTACCTTAACCTGAAACTGTCGATGACGCCTGAGGAATATTTATTAAGAGCCTGCTAAAGGCAACTCGTAAATGCCTACCGGGTTGCGGGTTCTTTGAAGAGATACCGCGGCCCTGGAGCACAAAGAGCATAAGAAGGCACGTGGATGGGTTGTGGTATAATATCGATTTTTCAATCAAAAATTCAATTATCCTATACTGTTTGAAATTGTGTGAAAAAATGACAATCAGTATCATAAAAAGATTATAAAATTCTTAAAATTATGTTAATACTAGTTTTTACCCGCTGCTTCGCTCGCATTAAATTCGGGATAACACGGTTCCCCTTTCCTGATTTGCAGATACCTGCTACCTGCCGTTTTTGCTATATTTATTGTAATAGTAATGCTAAGTTTTTTCCTTTTCTTCCCTCTTTCTCCCTCATATCTAAATTTAAAAAAAAATAGCCTATGTCCGTCTCCAGGGTTTCAACTATCTCTGCTGTGACAAACTCACTTTCGCTTTCATATTATTAGTCAGAATTACAAGTGGTCCATCAAGGGGTTTTAATAAATACAGAGTGACAATTCACAATATTAACTGCGTCTGTGACCATTTTAAGGACTTTAACGTAATTACTTTAAATTCATATTATTATTCTATTACGATTTTAATAAAGCGCCCAATTTAGACCCCGATTCATACCTACTTAAAACCAACAAGAACTTTTACAGCAAAACCTTCCCAATAAATCTAAGTTCAATAAATAAAGAGCAATGCCTGCACCCAAACACACTTGTATACAACAGACAGTGTACCTAGATGCTACGAAAGCGTCTAGACTAAGACTAGACATATCTACCTAGTGTCTAGACAAGTTCTAACACCTATTGATTCTTGAATGCATCGCAGTACACAGAATTCTGAACTTCAGTTTCATCTTTCATTACATTTTGTTTGTATTGTGTTATTAAAAATTAAGGTTCCGTATCTCAAATGGAAAAATGGAACCCTTATTATGATCACTTTGTTGTCCGTCTGTCTGTCTGTCAAGGCCTTTTATCTCGGGAACGCGTAGAGGTATTGCGTTGAAATTAAAACCCGATACAAAAATTTGCAGTGCTTTGGAGCTACGAAAAAAATCAACCCTCTAAGTCTAAGCAGTTGTATTGAAGGACAAACCTGACTTTGCAGTTGGAAAAGTGTTCTCCCCAAACATTGACAAAGGACACGGGTACTTTTACCAGCTGCAATTAAGATTGTAATCAAGAACCTATTGGTATATTGGTTTCTTTTTTTAAAAAAAAACGTTGCTCCACACCAGGAATTTCTCCTGTATGGTGGGTGCGTTTACAAACATTTATACTCACATACACAAACAGCCAGACCCGGAACAACTATCTGTGGGTCATACAAATATTTGGTCCATGCGGGGATCGCACCTGCAACACGCAGCGCAGAAGTCGATCGCTTTGCCACTGCGCCAACTGTGTCGTCGTCGTGTAGTGTTTTATTCCCTTTGCGAATTTTATTTCCTTATTATATTTATTTCCTGGAAATAATGCGCAAAATTACTAGTAAGGTTACAATAACGTTAAAACCATTTTCCTTTAGACGGTTATAAAATTCCATTTGAAAGTTTTTAACCTGACTCCCGTTTGTGGACGGTGAGCAATGGATAGCTCACTGTCCGTACGTCTAGTTACGACAGACTGAGCCGACAGCGTGTTTGTGTTACACGCGAGCTATTAAACGAGAAGAGAACTTTTGTGTTTTTTTTACGGCGGTTCGGGGTGGTGAGTGTTAGACTTGTACCTACTGACTAAAACCTACCCATGTTCCTTCTATAGCTCTTTAATATGTTCCAGGGCCGCAACCCCAGCAGGCCACCGCCCTGGCTGGCCCCTCTGCTTTCCTGGCATCTCTTTGAGGCACGCGTGGAACACTAACGCGCCGTCGACACAGGCTGTCGTCACTTACATAATATACATACTGAATTTTGATCATAATTTAATGACTTGCATGACTAGTCTTAAATAACCATACATAAATGACCATAATTAACCAATTTTCGCAACATACGTAATCGAATTCTCAGAATGACTGTCAAAGATCTTCGAATGACAGCTGGCACTAACAAATACGGACGGGTCAATGGATGGTCACCCATCCGCCCTCTCCTTGTTGATTGTACATTACCAAAATGCCTACAATTGATTTTGTTTGGAAACACATTCATAGTGTTAATTTGATTAAGGTAAATCATTGTGATATAATAAATATTTATGCGATCAAAGTAATGCATTAGTTAGCCCCTTTGAATTTTATAATGATCGAGAACAATAGTTTTTCTTTCCTAATTTCTAAAATAGATATATATTTTATCTAAGTACATATAAGAATTAATATTTACAAACTACAAATAGGCAAAAACTATTAAAAAAGATGTAAGTAATAAACCTTTGGTTATCAGACTTTCGGGACACTAACTATCTGTCAACTGTCGAAGATCTACATTTGACAGCCAAGACCAACACCTTAACGTGCTTTCCGAGGCACGGAGGAAACTCGGTATGTGGTGGTCACCAGTCCACAGACTAACTTATTTTATTATTCAACCAAGAGTTCACTAAGTATGAAACCAACTACCAAAGAGAAGTTAAATATCGTTGACTTTTCCAAGCCAGGGAAATGACCGGTAAACAATGACATCACGAATATTAAAAAAACACACCGTCTGGCTAGATGGCTTGCTACCAATACGTTCAAAAACCCCGACTTATTAACCTATTACAAAATAATTGTAATGTCGTTCACCTAACCATTAGGTGCAATCACAAAGTTATTCTCAGAAGTACTATTTGACGCAAAATGTCTACAGCTAGTTTTGACAAGCAAGTTGATGTTTTGAAAATGCAATGCTGATGTTGATGGCATCTTGCATCGTAATACTTGCAAGAAGTGAGCATTGAGGCAATCAGACATGCTAGGTTGCGGGTTGGTCGAAAGAGATACCGCGGCACCGGAACATAGGGGAACATGACAACAATAGAAGGAACATGGATGGGTTTTAGTCAGTACAAGTCTGACGTTCCCCTTCTCCGCTCCGCCCAGAGCGGGGCAAGCCATATACTCATGACTGTGGGCTCTTGAAGCTGTGAAAAGTTTAACCTTCTAAGTCTACGCAGTCAAGATATGGCCGTTTATGTCGCAAGTTTGTGCGGAAACTTCGGTTTGTAAGTCCAACTTGCACTTGGTTTGTTTATTTGTTTTTGTGGCTAAACATTATGTGGATAAATGTGGGTCTGCTATTAGATAGGTACTTACACCTATGTCTATCTCTTCGTTAATATCAGTTAATTAGCTTCCGCCCGCGACTTCATCCGCATGGTATAGTTACTTTGGGCTAACGCTTACTTTAACCCGCGTGATGATCGAAAAAAATATCTTTCCTTCTACTTTTCATCCAACTTTCTCAGTTTTAAAAAATAGCCTATATCCGTCTCCAGGGTTCCAACTATCTCTGTACCAAAATTCATCAAAATCGGTTTGGCCATTTAGGCGTGAAGGCGTAACGAACAACAAACTCACTTTCGCTTTTATAATATTAGTAAGGATTTTTTGACCATCCATTCGCATTCTCCAGACATCCTACACTCATGGAGCTAGACCTGCGTCTAGCTCCATGAGTGGAAATATCGGGAGTTCACGATAATTGGAAATCACGGAAGATATCCCATACTTGACAGCGCAAGACAATGTATTCAACTTCTCCTTCTGAACCTTGATTGTATAGTGAATTAATTGAATTTCAATAACAGACAAATTACATATTCAATTAATTAACTTTCCTATGATGAAGACATTAAATTGTATTCTTTTTTCATTGCACTGAATTTAAATAAAAGAAATGTCGTTGACTAACCTATGATCTTGGTGTTATGACTGACAATCGACTTATCGACGACTGTATTTAAATAAGAATTACTAGAATGTGTCGTGGGTTCAGTTGTCACAGGCATGGCAGCTCAGCATGAAGTCCTGGCTTCGCTTCCCAGGTTAGGTAAATTGTTATTGAGTTTTTTCCATAAAGAGTTTCTCAGTAGCAGTCTCGGAGCCTGAAATTGTGCCCGGTTGCCGCGGCAGCGGAGATTCCCCCCGGTGTAGTGCTGCCGATGGCAATAGGCAGTACCCCTATAACATGGGACATTAAAATAACTGGCGAAATGTGCTTGTACCGCTTCAGGGATAACAGGCGAGATGTTTTGTTTATTTAATACTAGCTTTTGCCCGCGGCTTCGCTCGCGTTAAATGCGGGGTAACACAGTTCCCCTTTCCTGATTTGCAGGTACCTGCTACCTGTAGTTTTTGCCCTTGCGCCTTATTTATTGTAATAGCAATGCCAAGTATTCCCATTTCGTCCCTCTTTCTCCCTCACATCTTACTTACTTACTTAAGCCATTTAGGCGTGAAGACGTAACAAACAAACAAACACACTTTGGCGTTAATAATATTAGTAAGGATTATGCAAACTGTCTTATCATTACAAATAACAAAGACTAGAGCCCCCAGCACCTCCCTGTCGGAGTTGTGGGTTGTTCGAAAGAGATACTGCGGCCCTGGATCGTTTCAAAGTACCTTAACCTGAAACTGTCGATGACGCCTGAGGAATATTTATTAAGAGCCTGCTAAAGGCAACTCGTAAATGCCTACCGGGTTGCGGGTTCTTTGAAGAGATACCGCGGCCCTGAAACACAAAGGGCATAAGAAGGCACGTGGATGGGTTGTAGTATAATATCGATTTTTCAATCAAATATTCAATTATCCTATACTGTTTGAAATTGTGTGAAAAAATGACAAACAGTATCATTAAAAGATTATTAAATTCTTAAAATTGTGTTAATACTAGCTTTTACCCGGTGCTTCGCTCGCATTAAATTCGGGATAACACGGTTCCCCTTTCCTGATTTGCAGATACCTGCTACCTGCCGTTTTTGCCCTTGCGCTTTATTTATTGTAATAGTAATGCTAAGTTTTTTCCTTTTCTTCCCTCTTTCTCCCTCATATCTAAATTTAAAAAAAAATAGCCTATGTCCGTCTCCAGGGTTCCAACTATCTCTGTTGTGACAAACTCACTTTCGCTTTCATATTATTAGTCAGAATTACAAGTGGTCCATCAAGGGGTTTTAATAAATACAGAGTGACATTCACAATATTAACTGCGTCTGTGACCATTTTAAGGACTTTAACGTAATTACTTTAAATTCATATTATTATCCTATTATGATTTTAATAAAGCGCCCAATTTAGACCCCAATTCATACCTACTTAAAACCAACAAGAACTTTTACAGCAAAACCTTCCCAATAAATCTAAGTTCAATAAATAAAGAGCAATGCCTGCACCCAAACACACTTGTATACAACAGACAGTGTACCTAGATGCTACGAAAGCGTCTAGACTAAGACTAGACATATCTACCTAGTGTCTAGACAAGTTCTAACACCTATTGATTCTTGAATGCATCGCAGTACACAGAATTCTGAACTTCAGTTTCATCTTTCATTACATTTTGTTTGTATTGTGTTATTAAAAATTAAGGTTCCGTATCTCAAAAGGAAAAATGGAACCCTTATTATGATCACTTTGTTGTCCGTCTGTCTGTCTGTCAAGGCCTTTTATCTCGGGAACGCGTAGAGGTATTGCGTTGAAATTAAAACCCGATACAAAAATTTGCAGTGCTTTGGAGCTACGAAAAAAATCAACCCTCTAAGTCTAAGCAGTTGTATTGAAGGACAAACCTGACTTTGCAGTTGGAAAAGTGTTTTCCTCAGACATTGACAAAGAACGCTATTACTTTACCAGCTGCAATTAAGATTGTAATCAAGAACCCTATAGGTTTCTTTTTTTTAAAAAAAAAACGTTGCTCCACACTAGGAATTTCTCCAGTATCGTAGGTGCGTTTACAAACATTTATACTCACATACACATACAGCCAGACCCGGAACAACTATCTGTGGGTCATACAAATATTTGGTCCATGCGAATCGCACCTGCAACACGCAGCGCAGAAGTCGATCGCTTTGCCACTGCGCCAACTGTGTCGTCGTCGTGTTGTGTTTTATTCCCTGTGCAAATTTAAACGGCCATTTCTTAAGATTACATAAATTTAGAGGGTTAATTTTGTCAGATTAAAGAACTGCAGACCAAACTTTATATGGAGTTAAAGGCTCTTGACAGACAGATAGAAAACAAAGTAATCTTATAAGAGTTCCGTTTTTCCTTTTGAGATACGGAATTCCAAAATATAACTACGTATATACCCCTGTACATGGGGGCGATCCCATTACCATCAACCAGTTTGCAGGTTACTGCTAAGAAATATCCCTTACAGTAATTACTTCAACTTAATTAGCTTAAAAGAACTTAAATATACACATCTTACGCTATTCAACTTTATAATCGACTAATGGCGTACAATTATGAATACTTGATCACACCTGTAGGCCTGAGGGAAAGAGACAGAGCTATACAGGGTGTCTAGCACCATCTCTTTCCCTCAGTGGAATTTGTTCTGCTTTAAGACGTCATGGTAGGGTAGCTGGTCATCGAAACTGTTAGCCATAGTATGTTATTAAGTTACAGGTGGACTTTTGTCTAAGTAAGTTACCTATATTCCATATACTAGCTGGCGCCCGCAGCTTCGCCTGCGTGATGATCGAAAGAAAAGTAACCTATGTGTTATTCCAGATTATAATCGACCTCTGTGTCAAATTTCAAAAAGATCCGTTCTGCTGTTTTGCCGTGAAAGAGTTACAAACATCCAAACATCCATCTATTTTCACAAACATTGACATTTATAATATTAAGTAGGATTTATAATATTAGTAGAATAGTGGGACGAGATAATGCACGGGGCATCGCCCACGAATACTTCGATAACTGTCCCACGGTATTGCACTACTGGGATGTGTTAATTTGTAGTGTTTAACCGACTTCAATAAAGAGGAGGTTTTATGTTCGATCATAATTTTTTAAGTATTTTCATCTATAACTCCGCTAACTGTATATCGATTATTAAGATTCATTTTTTTTTCACAAGGGTATATTTCCAAGGTGGTCCCATATCAGTTTTATTTATATTGCTTGTGTAGTTATTGTCTATAATACATTTTTTTTCTCTATGTATTTATGGATAATCTGCTAATCTTTAAGTAACATTGAAAATGAATACTCGATACAAATTGTGTGATATATCATTAGGTATACCATAACTAAAAATGCTGGAATAAAAACCTTCTTTGTAGATAATTAAACGGATAATTCTGTCCATAAAGTTACCTTCGCCTAACAATGATGCATCCACTTACTGTCCACCATTATTGTTATATAAAATTTAAAAGGACTTTTCCGTACTAAAAACTTTTCCATCCAAAATCCCGGAACAATTCCTACGTAACCAAACCACCCATAGTACTTTTCCAAAACTGTAAATAAATAAATAATAGGTAACTTATGACACACTGAACAAGGAAGACAACAAGCATAAACCCTCTCGCTCGCACACACACACACCCACACCCTATACAAACACACTTCATATACACATCCTTCCTTATACACACATACACAGTTTTGACATGACACGGCAGTTGTGAAATATTTCGTCAACCATGTAGGAAAGACCTAGAATCAAGGTCATTCAGTACGGTCATGACGCGGTCATTGGCCATATGACAAGGCATGATATGACGACTTCCATCAGGGTTAAGCAACCACAGTTCATGTATTGTGTTGATGTGTGTTATGTGGTATATTACTATCACGTCAAAATTGTGAAGTCATGACAGATTTTGTCTTTAAAGTTTAAATATGATTATGAGTAATAAATTACCAAAATGTATAAAAATAATTGAAGATAATATTCGCAAATTCAAAAGTAAATTGTATTTATTTCTAAGACATAATACGAATACCTTTAATTTAATTTAGTATAACTTACCATTGACATGCAAGTAAAACTAATTAATAATTGATTTATTTATTAATTAAACATTATTTACTTGACATAAATTACGTGAATTTGTATCGTATTCCTTCAGGCTTATTTCTTACTAAAAACTGATATAATTATTTGTACTGACATCTATTTAATTTGTAAGACATGGAGCACAACTAAAATGTTTAGACAAGACCTTTACATTCCTGCCGGGGTTGCGGGTTGTTCGAAACAGATGCCGCGGCCCCGGAACATAAAGGGCAATAGAAGGAACATGGGTGGGTTTTAGTCAGTACAAGACTGACATACATACCCCCGCTTCGCTCAGAGCGCGGTACGATATTTGATGATTTCCCATCCACAAAATAAAAGACCTTTATATACTTATATATAATATACTAGCTGTTCTCCACGGTTTCACCCACGCTGCTCAGCACCTGTTGGTCGTAGCGTGATGTTATATAGCCTATAGCCTTCCTCAAGAAATGAACTATCCAACACTAAAAGAATTTTCCAATTCCAACCAGTAGTCCCTGAGATTAGCGCGTTCAAACAAACAAACAAACTCTTCAGCTTCATAATATTAGTATAGATAGAATATCCAGCAGTATAGCTTCTGAATAAAAGGGAGGTTGTGATAATTAAACATTGATTTTAAAAGTTGACCTGAATGAGCTAAATATTTCAGCTCAGTTTAAAAAAACCGGCCAAGTGCGGCTCAAAGTCGCTCACCGAGGGTTCTGTATAAATTTGCGACATAAATGGCCATATCTTTTAACTGAGTAAACTGAAAGGGTTGATTTCTTTTGAGATTTTATATCCTTTCAATGAAATTATATTCAAAGAAAGAAACAGAAGAAATTAATTAGTTTATCACTAGAAAAAAAGGATCCTATGTGTTGTTATTCCATACTATAATTACCTCAGTGCCAAATTTCATTACGATCCGTTCTGCCGTTTTGACGAGAGAGTAACAAACATCCATACATCCATCCTCACTAAGATTCGCATTTATTAATTTTACTATTTAGTGGGATTTCTAAGCAAATCCAACTTGCAAAATATGGGTGTGAGATGTGGGTAACATTAACCCACCCTTTTGTGGTATACCAGCGTGATAGTAAGGATATAAACAGTAAAATATTTGCATTACGTAATATAGTACGATAATATGAGGTCATATTGTAATATTATTATGTAACAACGAATTATTATAGGATGAAAATTACATTACTAAATAATTAATTAATTGCTTTGTTTTGCACTTATATTCATGGAATTTTGATAACAATTTAATTGAGATAAATATTATTTTAATAGTAAACAGTTCTCTGACATTGCAGGCATCATATTTATTTAATTGGTTTAATAAGGATACAATTGTTTAATTGGATTTAATTTTAAATTAATTAGTGCTACAGTTATAGCAACAGTCACTCGGTTCGTTGATCTTTAGGGTAAGCCGTGTTTGACCGGGCGATTGAGGGAAAGAACCTCAAATTAACCCAGCCGCCGCAGGAGGCGCCCCGGGCGTCGAGCTACGCGGGACCACTTCCAACCACCGTCCATTCGTCTATTGACGACAGGCTGTGTCGACGGCGAGGTCGTGTTCCACGCGCACCTCAATGAGATGTCAGCAAAGCAGAGGGGCCCGCCAGGGCCATCGCCTGCCGGGGTTGCGGGTTGTTCGAAAGGGAAACCGCGGCCCATGTTATGATCCATAACTGATTATCATTTTCCTGCCCTTGTCCCGTTCCATTTGGGGTCGGTGCAACACGTTTTCTTCTTCCATTCTCCCCTATCAGACGTCACGTCTGATTTTGATGAAAGTTTTTTAAAATAAAAAACTTTAAGCAAAAAATACTTCAAAAAAAAAAAGGAAAAAAGTCAACAAAACCAAGAAAACTCTCAAATTTTTGGAAGACGGGTTTTTTTCCATAATTTTGTACGCCATCTATTGGCAGAACTGTGAACATATTTTCTCATTTTACTACCTGTAAACTCGCCTATGTTTTTTTTAATAATTGATTTATTGTTTATTGTAATAAAATGCATTTAGCGTGACGCATAGAAAAGAGTGGACACAATAAGTTTTTGGAAACTATGCGTCATATTCAGTTGCCCTAATATGTAATATAATTATGTCAAAGTATTATCCTTTAATAACTTTGATGTCATTACAACAACGCAATAATACCCTAACAATATTTATTGCGTATAACTACTGAAACAATTCCTGAAAAATGAGTCACCGCGCCACTGAAATTGATTATATGATTTTGTTAGTCATCGGGAAAACGGTAGTTACCTGTGTTGACGTAGGTATTATGTACAGACGCCAGCAGGTCAAGCTACCCGAAACTGTCAATTTTTCCCAATGAACCTTGAACCTAATACTTTAGAAATAAAGTCGAAAATCTATCAAAGAAATCTGACAGATTGTAATAGCTTGATGTGCAGGCGTCTGTACCATAGATGAGTTGATACACACCTAACCTGCAGTAACCACTGTTTGAAAAACCGGCCAAAAGCGAATCAGAGTCCCTCATCAAGGGTTCCGTACAAACATAGAACATGAACAGAAATAATTATCTTTTCACTGCGTAAGCTTAGAGGGTTGATTTTTCACAGCTCAAAAGGATTAATAATTGACTCAACTCGATACCTCCACGCGTTCCCGAATTAAAGGGCCTTGACAGACAGACAGACAGATAGAAGGGTTCCGTTTTTTCTTTCTAAGGTACGGAACCTTAAATAATCCTTACTAATATTGTAAAAGCGAAAGTGAGTTTTTTTGTAACGTCTTCACGCTTCAATGGCTAAACCGATTTTGGTGAATATTGGCTGAACCCTGGATACGGACATAGGCAAGTGGGAAATGAGGGAGAAAGAGGGAAGAAAAGAGAAATCTTTCTATCTTTGCTATTACAATCAATAAGGCGCAAAGGCAAAAACTACAGGTAGCAGGTACCTGCAAATCAGGACAGAGGAACTGTGTTACTCCGAATTTAACCCGAGCGAAGCCGCGGGCAAAAGCTAGTAAATTATATGACTCCCATAGTCGTCACATTGGGTAAGAACACAACTCGCATTGCTTGCAACATGGGATGTTGGATGCCCATAACAGTCCTACCAACCTTCCAAGGCATCAGCGTCTTGCCGACTGGTCTCTTCCCATCGTCACGTACCAAGTCATAAGGCTCTAAAACCACTGGTGGCCGGCAAGTACGGCAAAAGGTTTTGTTACAGAACAGTAGGCCTACTATGACATCTTAAAGCAGAACTTATTCCACTGAGTGAAAGAGATGGCGCTAGACACCCTGTATAGCGCTGTCCCTTTCCCTCAGCGGAATAAGTTCTGCATTAACACGTCATGGTAGGGTAGCAGGTCACAGTGTCCGGTTGTCAACCGATTCACAAGTGACTTCAATGTGGAGCAACACAAGGTGCACTTAAGCACCACAAGGGGCGCTCGTCGGTTGACGCAATCATGCGCGTGAGAGCCCTCACGACCGTAACTTAAAGGACAATAGAAAGAACATGGGTGGGTTTTAGTCAGTGAAAGTCTGACTCTTACCCCCGCTCCACCCAGAGCGGGGGTAGTTATTTGATGATTTCCCATTCGCAAAAAAAGGGGGAACCTGATGGCTTGTAGTGACCCAAATGAAACGTCATTCAACAAATACTTAATATTACAATACTGTATAGAAATTCAAATCGATTGTTTCATCATTCTTAAACATCTTTGTAAATGACGTCACATATGACGTCACCGTGTTTCCCTACCGTCAGGGGTTCTCGCCCTCTATGACTCAGCCTTTAACTCACCCTTTGTTAAATATGTCGTAATATCGTTAGTACTATTATTTAGTCTGTTGTTCCCGTGAGTAATACAGAAGAAACTTTGGCGGAAAAATCAGGGGTATTATGAGTATAATTATGTCGTCATATTTTTAATTTATTTATTATCGTCATATTTTTATTTAAACTTTATGAACGATACTGGTACATATACGGAATTAATCCATAAGGCATTTTTCTACCAGTCAACCTTTGGGTTAAATACGACAACATTGTGATAGGGTACAAAAAATATATTAAAATAAAACAATTTGGTTTCGAGAACTTATACAGGGTTACAGGGAAAGTCGTACTGAATATCAAAGGATGTTATTATTCAGGTTATTTCCGATGAATTTCATTCTGAAATAAAATGTCCGAAACTTAACCGTTATGGAGATATTAAATTTTAAAGATTATTTTGAAAAATCCTTTATTTTTTGGCTTTTAGTCGTTTTCTTTGGGATTAGAGCTCCTAGAGTCGGTTTTTTTATGTATCTAGTTCGAGGACATGTCCATTAATAAAAATGATCAACAGAAACTGAACCTACTACTAACAACTTAAAAAACTGCTCGACAACGGTTAGAATTATGAATTTTCTAATAGAGTGTTCTTAACTTTAACAGGCTTTTAATAAAAAAAAATTGTATGGAACTTATTCTGCAATTAATTTAATAAAGTTCTACATCTCTTTAGCTATTCAAAAAGGTATAACACTTGCTATTAAATAGGCAAAACATTGCCTAAATAACAGTTAAGTTAGGAGAGGGTACATTTTTAGTTTGAGGTAAAAGTAGCTAAAATACGTAAAAAAAGACAAAAAAAATTTCAATAGGGAAGTCTTGCATTAAAGAGGGTAATTCCTTCCTCAAAAAGTTTTCATATGTCTCACCATTCAAGTTATCGGGCAGGAAGTACCTATGGCCCTATCAAGTTATTTGATATTATACCCATCCACACATTAAGACTGAATCTCCTTTGTGACCCTTTTGGTCTTTTTTCTTGGGGTTAACTTGCGCTTTGGGAGCCCAATAATGGGTGTTATGATAGTTTGTGATGCCGTCTTTGTCAAATTTCGACTCATCTGTCCACATAATTTTCTTTAAAAAATCCGGATCTTCTTTATCGGCATTGAGCATCAAGCAATATCAAGCAATCTGCAGAACTCTAGTCGTCTCAATGGATCCCCTTCTTCAATTACTTGCACTGGCGTGTAATGGTAAGGGTATTGCCCAGAACTGTGCATTACGAACCAGACTTTCCACTGGGAAATACCAAGCCGTCGAGCGACAACGTTTGTTGACGTGGTTGGATCGGCTTCAAAGAGACGTCGTATTTCATTATCTTCGTCGTCGTCATCAAGAACACGAGGTCGTCCCATGTCAGTCCGACGTACTAGCACAGAACCAGTTTCTCGTAGTCTTCGATAAACTCTGTCAAATATGCCAATATCAGGTACTCGGAGAGTAGGATACCTTAGCAAGTATTGCCTGTAGCATAAGAAATAGCAGCGGCCATGTAGAACATGAATTATTATAAAAATATTGCTAAAAACTCTCAAACTAAAAATGTACCCTCTCCTAACTTGACTGTTATTTGGGCAATGTTTTGCCTATTTAATAGCAAGTGTTATACCTTTTTGAATAGCTAAAGAGACGTAGAACTTTATAAAGTTATTTGCAGAATAAGTTCCATACAATTTTTATTATTAAAAGCCTGTTAAAGTTAAGAACTCTCTTTTAGAAAATTCATAATGCTAACCGTTGTCGAGCAGTTTTTAAGCTGTTAGTAGTAGGTTCAGTTTCTGTTGATAATTTTTTATTAATGGACATGTCCTCTAACTAGATACATCAAAAAAACCGACTCTAGGAGCTCTAACCCCAAAAAAAACGACTAAAAGCCAAAAAATAAAGGATTTTTAAAAATAATCTTTAAAATTTAATATCTCCATAACGGTTAAGTTTCGGACATTTTATTTCAGAATCAAAATCATCAGAAATGACCTGAATAATAACCTCTTTTAATATTCAGTACGACTTTCCCGGTAACCCTGTATACTTAATACAGATAGATACTTATACACATATAAAAATAAAATAAACTAATTAAAGTAATAAATACATTAAAAAAACACGAGAAACTTAACAGTAATTACTATGACTTTAATTGGGAGCTATTTAGTCGGATTTAAACAGTGGTTACGAACTTATATTAGTAAGTTATAATTGTCATTGTGGTAATTGGTTTCCGGTGTGGTTTCGTAAATGTAAGAATCACAACCAAACTTAAATTATTTACGTAGGTTTTTGTAATAATAACGTTGCTCTTAAAGAAGGTTTTTTAAAAGGAAAAGGTTAACCAGAAAATATTTTAAGTATTTTCTTTGCCGCTAAGCAAATTATTCATTAAATTAATTAAATTGAAATGCAATTTAATTTTCCAATTGCAGTAACTGCTACCTTTACCCCCGGGTTGGCTTTAGTCAGTAAATGTGACTAAAACCCACCCATGTTCCTTAGACTGCCCTTTATGTCCCAGGGCTGCGCCTCTTTCAAACAACCCGCAAACCCTGGCAGGCGGTGGCCCTGACAGGCCCATCTGCCTTGCTGACATGTCTTTGAGGCGCGCCTGGAACTCGAACGCGCTATCGACACGGCCTTAGACGGACGGACATTGAGCTACCCATTGCTCACTTTCCACAAACCCGCAACTGCTAACAGAGGAACATCAGGGTTAAAAACAATAATCGATGAGTTAAAATTGGAACATTTAAAACTGTTGTCATTTTGTTTAGGCTTTTTCCGTGATTGTGTTGCTTGCAACAGTGCCGAAATATCGGGAAATGAAAACAAATTGAGAACATGATAAATATCCCTTTTTGGTGTGTATTTAGAATTTTTATTTTACCTTTTGTAGGCTTCTTAGGCATAGTTTAAAAATCTTTTGTCATTGCATTTCACATTCTCAAAAATTATAATCGTATTTTTCTAATTTTGCAGTTCATAAAATTTATTTGTTTATAATATATACCATCTAAGGCACTTTCCTAGACTAGACTACACAAGTACCATCTGTTTTGTCAACCGTAAAAAGTCAATTCCACGCTAAACACTGCTTACCCCGCCTCCACTCTACTTCCTAACATGATCAATTAGTCGTTGACGTGCGCGGGCGCCGCTTCCCTCAGTTCCGAGGTTCAAGGCTCTGTAATAACTCTTACGTAAAACTTCTTCCTTGTTTGTGGTTCCGTTTAGTTGTCACATGTACTGGCTTGCAGTTATGTTAGGGAGGGGGGAAGGGGGGCGTGTGTGTGAATGGGTGAGTGTGTGTGAGTGAATAGATGAGTAAAAGATATGGGCTGTGTGTGTATGGATTTGCGTTGGTAACTTGAAGGCGTAGAGTAGCAAGTAAAGTAGATCTTTAAAAAAAAAACATTCAGTTTTTTTTTTCAAATAATTTTCTTCGGATTTGGGGGTCTTTTAGTGACTAAAACCCATCTGTGTTTCTTCTTTTGCCCTTTGTGTTCCGGGGCCGCGGTATCTCTATCGAACAACTCGCAACCCCGGCAGGCGGTGGCCCTAGTGGACCCCTCTGCTTTGCTGACATCACTAAGTGGCGCGCGTGGAACACGAACGTGCCGTCGACAGGGCCTCACAGAAAGTACTTAGAGAATCAGTAGAAAAGAGTTCTTTAAGGAACAGGTTATCTTCAGAAGTAGCTTGACTGATCTGCGTCGGAAATCCCAGTTCGTGAACATTCTGTCTCTGATAATAATGGCTTTTAACCTTTTTCTTTGACATAACGGCATAGTTAGCGCAGTGGTGGTTAGCTGTTGTCAAAAAGTTATCAATAATCTAAAAATCCCGGCTAAGGGCGAGTTGGACTAGCGCACCGAAGGTTCCGTATACAAACTTGAGACATAAACGGCCATAACTTTTGATTGCGTAGTTTAAGCGAGTCTATTTTTTACAGTCCCATGGGACATTTAAATACATGGTTTTAATTTCAACTTTTTTTTCTTTGAGGTACGGCACAAAATCGAAAAAACAACCGAAGCGACATTACATAAAACAAAAAATTCAAATTTTCTAATAAAAAATCAAGTTCACACAAAAGTTCAACGACCTGATTTCCTAAACTTCATTATCTAACGAATGGTTAAATAATTTTAGTTTGCTGCCCGTATCCGGATAGGTACTGGTCAGAAAGTGCGCAAACAGAACAGTTTCACCAAACAGGGTGCGCATGCGCAAACGATTGGCGCGAAAGTGACACGCGCCTGGCATCGCAATCGCACGGAAGTACGAATGAATGGAATTTTGTTTTTGAACTATTTAGAGGGACTCTGCGTTGAGGTTATTGACCTTTGTTACCTTATGACCTGTTCTAGCTTATTAGCGTTTTTATTTATCTCATTTAGACAAGCTCGTTCGTTTAGTGATTGCTAACGCTATTACTAGGCCTTAAGGTCCCGAGTTTGGCACCTAGGTTTAACAAAGAACGGGCACGGAGCACTGGCTCACTCAAGTCTATAATAAACTAGCTATTTCCAGTGGTTTCACCCGCCATTCAGCATCATTGCATGACTTTTGATAGCTATAGTCTTTCTCAATAAATTAACTATCCAATACTGAAAAAGGTTTCTTTAATTCGAATAAGTAGTTCTTAAAATTCAACCAAACAAATTCTTCATCATTGATTTGAGCTTATTCTAAGTTAGCTTCCATACTTTTCAGCTTTATAACTTTAAGAATGGATTAAAATTTAAATTGATAAGGAAAATAGTACCTTACGTCATCAATAAGGATATTAATCAAAGGGTAAACAAATTAGCAGGGAGCCGATGCAAATCATCATCTGCCTAGCCTTTTCCCAACTATGTTGGAATCAGCTTCCAGTCTTACCAGATGCAGCTGAATACCAGTATTTTACATGGAGCGACTGCCTATCGGACCTCCATAACCCAGTTAGTACTGGGTAATACGATACCTCTTGGTAAGACTAGTTGTCAGACTTTCGGGACACTAACTATGTGTAACGACTGTCAAAGATGGACAAATGGCAGCCGGGACAAACAGCTTTCCGAGATACGGAGGAAACTCGGTATGTAACGGGTGGTCACCCATCCATAGACCAACCTAGGTAAGCGCAGCTTAACCTAAAGATCGACCTGTGTGGCTGCTATTATTTAGCTACGAGCTCTGCCGATGCTAATATTGTTACCAAAAAAACATTCTAAGACATAATTTTGATAAATACCTAAAAGGAAAAATCATTTATCGTCATAACTTCCTTAATTTCCTTTCACCATTACGTCAATAATGACCTTCAGGAAACCCCAGGAAGAAGGTATAGCTCTTAATCAGCAGACTTAAGGAAAATTAGTGTGATGACAGGCAATAGGCAATAATCACTTAACGCGTCATGTGCAGGTGATTGGACGCTAGAAGGCGGGACGATGATCGATTCTGGCCTTTTTAGCGGATGGGTAATAACTCCCCCTGCTCTGGGTGGAGCGAGGGGGAGTGCCAGACTTTTACGGCCTAAAACCCACCCATGTAGTAACATTAGAAAGCAAAAGCAGTAGGTTTTGCCCTTTATGTTCCGGGGCTGCAGTATTTCTTTCGAACAACCCGCAACCCCCGGGATCGATTCTGACCTTATGCTTACATAACATGTAACTGGTTGTAAGAGCTTTAGACCTCATCTGGGTTAAGGGATTTGAAATCCTCAAGGTGTATTGGCTACCGCATGGTTCCATCGAATGGCGGTCATATTAAAAAAATACATTTATTTCAGGAAATACACTTATAGTTACAATTTTTATAAATTTTATATATGTTACAAAAAAAGTGTGCGATGTCTGAACTACACTTAGTTCAGACATCGCACACTTTTTAAGAGAAAGACAGATATCACTATATCTGTCTTTAAAAACATGATCACTACGATAGAAAACCTAGTTCTAATCATGATAATAATGATAAATGATGTTTATTTTGCAAGTAGGTTTTCACAAACACTTTTACACGTCATTTTTTTTAAAACTAGATGAGGCCGGTGTTTCGTACCCGACTACTCTGAGAAGAAACAGCCGAAACAAACTCAGAGGTCATAGTCTCTTTTAAAGTCCAGACAAAATAATCTTGGTCTTGGTCTTTTTAAGAAAGCACCACACAGATTGAGTGGACCTGTCCAGTCAGTGCAACCATTTGTCAGTTATCGTGTAGGTCAACTCATAACCCAAGGAGCTCAACGACACGACGATCATTATCTTTTCGATGATGATCTTTCGAATTTATTCAAGTTGCGACTTAATGGGCTTCTTTGGGATTAGAACGTTCCACCCTCAATCTCATCTCTGTCTTTTTGGACAAGATTAGACCCATTAATAATATTAGATGCGTCATTTGTAATCATTGACGTCAATCTGTATAACAAAATATTCCAACATCTTCACCTACTTTTAATAGTTTTCCTTGTAAGTGTTATTTTCTTCTTACTGTCCCTAATTTCAAATTAAATATTTTTTAATGGGACCGTGATTTAAGTGGGGATTACCGTGATTCAAAAACTTTTGGAGAAAAATAACACCTGATAAGTAGTTTCTATTTGATAACAAGTTCAAGGATAAAATGTGCATAAGTACTTTTGTTAGGTATATCCTCATCATGATATGCTGACCAACTTTATCCAACTTTATTGGGGTCGGCTTCCAGTCTAACCGGATGCAGCTGAATACCAGTATTTTACATGGAGTGACTGTATATGTAACCTCCAAAAACCAATTAATAAAAAAAAATAGTTATACTGGGTAAATCGATACCCGTATTTTTTATATTATATTCTTATTGAAAAAATCTCGTATCACAGTTTTAATTGCCATACTCCCCCGAAATAACTTTACCGATTTTAATGAAATTCCATTTTGGAATTCGGTAGGTCTAAAAATCGGTCATTTTTTTCTTTAATTTTAACAGAACAGCAGATAAAACCGCTAGGCACAGCCAGTATTCATAAAAACACTTGCTAAATCGCCAACCGTACAACAACGTCAAAAAGAAATTCGATATACCATAAATTATATCACTTCAAATTCATTACAATAAAAACAGTAAACTTGATGAAAATAAATTCACTGTCCAACATTAACATAGGCTATCATGGCCGCCGGGGTCAATGGCCTGATGACGTAAGGACGTTCCAACGTATTCTGTAATGCTTTCACACTTTCTACGAAAACGGTAAGTCACTACGTCAGACTGAAGAGATTACCGTTCTGATTTGAATATGAGTCATGATCACATCATTTACACCCCTCAGTCAATTTGGGGTCAATTTTCGATATGATTCATGGAAATTTAACAAAAAAAATGGCGGGAAAAACACCGTCATCTATGACATGTAAACTTGCAACGTAAGATTGGGTAGTCATCTTTTGGGTGTTAACGTTTCTTATGAGTCTTGAGTTATGTAATTATGTATGAGTCGAGCTACACAATAACTGGCAAATGCTTGTAATGAGTGGGCAGGTCCACTCAATCAATGTGGTGCTCAATGCTTGCACTAAGTTGACAGGTCCACTCAATCTGCATAGTCCTCGTGTAAGTGAGTCCTCATGAAGATGACCAAGATTTTCGTCTGGACCTTAAAAGAGACTATGGCCTCTTGAGTTTGATTTGGCTGTTTCTTTTCAGAATAGTCGGGTACGAAACAACGGTTTCAAACGAGATTTTTTTAAAAAAAAACGTCGTGTAAAAATCTACTTGCAAAATAAACATCATTTACCTTCTTAAAAGAAGTCCTTGTTAGTCCGTCAGGTAAGCTTGGAGTTAAAAGTATTAGGTAAATCATGAGGACACCGTTATGGCAATAGATCCAAATACTGAGTCTCTCGAACTGGAACAACTACCTGTAGGGCATACAAATATTTGTTCCGTGCAGGGATCGATCCCGCGACGCAGCTCAAAGGGGCTATAGACTTGAGTATATTGTTTTAATTTTAACTCGATACCTCCACGCGTTCCTGGGATAAACTGTCTTGACAGACAGATAGAAAGGCAACAAATTGATCCTATAAGGGTTTTTTTATTTTACGGTACAGAACCCTAAAATATTTTAGTTTGTATTTGAATGCTCAGTGATCATACTTTACTATCTAACATAACACAATTTACAAATAGTGACATACTTTACAAGCTATTTATTATCTAAAATAAATGTTAGTAACTTCCTATTTGAACAGTTAGATATATTTTTTATCGTCTCATGAAAAAATAACTTCCATCCATCCATCTTTTCTTTAGCCTTCCTCTCCCTCTCCAACTACCATCCTTTAAGTCACTTGTCAAATTAAACATCTGACTGTGAAACCAAAGAAAAATTCGCAATACTTACACAGCAAAAAATTACGCAACATCAAGGCAAAACCACCAATTAAAATTAGCTAAACAAAGCTCTAGAGATGATAAAAATAAAACAGTAAAGGAACGGTGTGATAAAAATATGTATGCATTTAAACATCGCGAGTTGCGCGGGCGTCGACCCGCTGACGTAAAGTTTGCGTAATAAGCCTTGAACTACCGGCTTGCCTTTACGTGTAGTTGGAGATGCAAGGGTAAGTAGTAGTTTTTAAGGATAAACTTTTATATGAAAGTAAAACCCCAACTATGTTGGGGTCGGCTTCCAGTCTAAACGGATGCAGCTGAATTTCAATATTGTACATGGAGCGACTGCCTATTTAACCTCCACAATCCAGTTAAAAAAATAAAATAAAAGTTAATACTGGGTAATACGATACCCCTTGGTAAGACTGGTTGTCAAAATTTCGGAACACTGACTACATGTAACGACTGTCAAAGATCTACAAATGACAGCCGGGACCAACGGCTTAACGTGCTTTCCGAGGCACGGAGGAAACTCGGTATGTAACGGGTGGTCACCCATCCACAGACCAACCTAGACAAGCGCGGCTTAACCTAAAGATCGACCTGAGCGGCTACTATTTATTTAGCCACGAGCTCCACCCTGTCGCCTCCTATAACATGAAACTTAAACATGACTTGTAAAACACGACGACGACACGGTTGGCGCAGTGGCTGAGCGATCGGATGCTGCGCTGCTTGTCGCAGGTACGATCCCCGCACGGAACTAATATTTGTATGGCCTACAGATAGTTGTTCCGGGTCTGGCTATTTGTGTATGTGAGTATAGATGTAAACGCACGCACACCCACGATACAGGAGAAATACCTAGTTTGGGGCAAAGAATACAAAAAAAGTCACTATGTATTACAGGCGTGAACTTTGAAATTTCATCAGTCCCAGAACCTGACAGGTCACCAAACAGTCCGATATCAAATGCGTCTGCGTCGTAACAGCATTTCTCTAGTATTACATAACGTATAATATTCCTGACGTAACGTTGCTCGGGCCTTGAACTCAGATCATTTGCAACGGCACTGTTGTATCTCGCCTCTAAGAATAGAGGATGAGCGAACTGTTTGGCTTCCGATTATAATTAGTAAGATTTTTAATGTTATTTTCGAGGATGAAATATTTGTTATGGATTGACAAGATTGGTCATCTTTAGTTGAAGAAGAGATTAATGGTTATTTTTATGAACTACTTACTAGCTTTGCCCACGTCTTCGCTCGGGTTAAATTCGGGCTAACACAGTTCCCCTTTCGTGATTTGCAGGTACCTGCTAGCTGTAGTTTTTGCCCTTGCGCCTCATTTATTGTAATGCTAAGTTTTCCCTTTTTTTCCCTCTTTCTTCCTCATATCAATCTTTAAAAAAAAGCCTATGTCCGTCTCCAGGGTCCCAATTATCTCTGTACCAAAATTCATCAAAATCGGTTTAGCCCTATAAGCGTGAAGACGTAACAAACAAACAAATAAACTGACTTTCGCTTTTATAATATTATTAAGGATTTGTCTTTTTTTCGTATGGGAAATTATGACATGCCTCCTCTCGTTCTTGGCGGAATGGAAGGGAGTGTCAGACTTTTACTGACTAAAACTCATCAATGTTAGTTCCTTGTACCGTTTGTGTATCGCGTTATCTCTTTTTAAATAACCCGAGCAACTATTCATCTCCTTAGGAAAACCTGATTTCTTCAACTTTTTTCAATGTTACGTTACATTCTTTTCGCTGATTCATGGGGCAGCTATCATCTTCGTCTTAGTCTCGGAGTCCTCATCTTGCTCCCTCAGAGCTACATGTCTTTTTTGTCCAGATCCTTACGGTTCCAAAAAAGATTGGTGGTACGACCAGATGATTGATGACACGATTGGCGCAGTGGCTGAGCGATCGACTGCCATGCTGCGTGTCGCGGGTTCGATTCCCGCACGGAACAAATATTTGTATGGTCAACAGATAGTTGTTCCGGGTCTCGCTGTTTGTGTATGTGAGTTTAAATGTTTGTAAAAACACCCACGCGTTTTAAAAATAAAGAAAAAGAAAGAAAGAAAACCATTTATGTGGTTGTGTTACTCTTTGAGTCAATAGGCTTAACAAAAGAGTTTCTACCGAATACATGGGTTTGTGTCATGGACAAGCTGGTTATAATACTGGTGTTAACAACATCGAGCAGTTGATGTGCTCTGTGAACCTGAAATTAACAGGAAAGAAGAATTTGGTAATTCCAAATGACGATAAAATGATTGATTTAATTGAATATCGTACGATGAGCGTGACGTACTGAGCACAAATGTGTTACAACTGTGATTGCAGTTTCAATGGTTTTTTCAACCTAGTTTTTTTGTTCTATTTGTGGTGAATTAAGGGGAAGTTAATGACATCTTACCACCATAATGACCACCCACAATGTTAATCACAGTTTAATTATATTATATTTAATCAAAATATGATACTAACTACGATTTAATACGGAACTACTTAGAAAAAACTATGTCCCTGAACTCTTACTCCATACAGACCACGTTCTAGGTACCCTGGAATCCAACCTGCAGGTTTCTTATATAAAGAAGTAGCGTAGAAGTTGGATAAGATAATCAAAAACCAACAAAACAAACACACAACGTGATACGGCACGGTTCGCGCAGTGGTTGAGGGATGGACTGCTGAGCTGCGTGTCGTGGGTTTGATTCCTGCACGGAACAAATATTTGTATGCAATACAGCTAGTTGTTTCGGGTCTGGCTGTTTGTGTATGTGAGTTTAAATGTTTGTAAACGCACACACGATACAGGAGTAATTCCTAGTATGGGGCAATGTTTAAAAAAAAACAATTAGTTTTAGCGAGTTGTTCGAAAGAGATTACCGCGGCCCCGGAACATAAAGGCCAAAAACTAGGAACATGGATGGGTTTAATCAGTAAAAGTCTGACACTGCCCCCCGCTCCACCCAGAGTGGGGTAAGTTATTTACCAACTTCCCAACCGCAAAACAAATACAACAATCAGTTCAATAAATGAAAAAAAACCTTGACCACCAAAACCCCAAAAGCCATTTCCCCTCACCACCAACTTCTCATGTCCACTTCTACATATTTCCTGTTTTGCGCACTTTGAGCAGTTCCGCGCGCAACTCGCTCAGTTCCGCGCAGGTTCAAGGCCCGTGTTACGCAAGCTTCCTGACACTGCTGCGCCTGCGCATTTCACCTTACATCACGCTAGTAATAGTAATTGCAACAATTTATATATGTACGTATAATGGTTGCGCTTTCTTCGCTTCCTACGTGAAGTTGTGATGTAATTGTACAGGAATTGGTGTGTTTTGTAGGAAGGATGGGTAATGGAACCTTGGTATTAGGGGTATCTTCATTGCCGGGGTTGCGGGTTGTTTGAAAGGGATACTGCGGGCTCGGAACATAAACGGCAAAAGAAGGAACAGGGGTGGGTTTTAGTCAGTAAAAATCTGTAACTCCACTCGTTTTACTCCTCAGTAGAACAAGTTATATAATGATCTATTAAAAAGGGGTGTATCCTCACTTAATTTTTGTGACGTACGTGAAGTTTCGTGTTGTTCGCAATTATTTATAGATTGTTTCTTTAAACCTACTAGACAGTTGTGTTGCTGGGGAGTATGTTTCGACAATTAGACGACACGGTTGGCGCAGTGGCTGAGCAATCGACTGCTGCGCTGCGTGTCGCAGGTTCGATCCCCGCACTGAACAAATATTTGTATGACCTACAGATAGTTGTTCCGGGTCTGGGTGTTAGTGTATGCGAGTCCTAGAGTGGGGCAACGTTTTCAAAAAAACTTCTTTCCAGGTAGAACACCAGGAAGTGGCGAAGGGCGGGGGTTTTGGGGGACTGTCTTGTATAGCTGATGTTCAGAACGATGCTGATCATCAGCCTTGTTTAGAGTCAAACAATAATACATTTGGTGTTGTCCTAACCTCCAAAATTAACAACCAAGTTACCAAGCAAAGATTCCCGTTAAAAATGTTACAAAACTCATACATAACGAAACGAGTTCTATGCTGTAACTTTGTCACGTTTTTTCTCGAATCACGCGTACTTTAAATCATAATATCAAACTTTTATGGCTCCTCAGACGTCAATTAGGGTGAATCTTGCGTCAGGCCAGGTTTAGTGACGTCATTATGTTAACCCTTTGCATATTTCTGCTTTTTCAACCCCTTTTTCTTGGAACGTGAAGTGCTAACTTGTGTAATTACGTAGTGTGAAGTCATAATTTTGATGGCTTCTTGTTTCAAAGTTGCTTATTTGGGAGACTGTCAGATAAAACGTGTTGCGCAGACCTAAAGTAGAAGATTGTCCTTGAAATAGCCGGCCTTTTTTTGAGTAGAGGAAAGCATCAAATAGTTTCCTCGGTTCTTAGTGAAGCGGGGGGGAGTGTCAGACTTGTACAGGATAAAATCCATCCATGTTCCTTCTTTTGCCCTTTATGTTTCGGGGCCGCGGAGCAGGAGTGTCAGACGTTATATGATGGGTTCCCATGCGCAAAAAAAAAACAAACACGCTCTCAATTGCTAATATCCCTAAAAGGCTGGCAGGCACCCATTATAATAGCACGAGTTATTGCGTAGTCTTTTCCCCATATTGAGTACTAGTTTTTGCATGCGGCTTCGCTGGCGCTAAATTTGGGGTAACACAGTTCCTCTTTTCTGATTCGCAGGTACCTACTACCTGTAGATTTTGCCCTTGCGCCTTATTTAATTGTAATTTGCTATTACAGCTAAGTCTTCCGTTATCTTCCCTCTTTCTCCCTCATAACATGGTTTTTTTTTTAATAGCCTATGTTCGTCTCCAGGTTCTCAACTATCTCTGTACCAATATTCATTAAAATCGGTTTAGCCATTTAGGTGTGAAGACGTAACAAACAAACTCACTTTTGCTTTTTTAATATTAGTAAGGATGTTGGGTCGGCTTCCAGTCTTACCAAATGTAACTATACAACATTGAAAACGGAACCTTTTCACAGTTAAACTAGGTAAATGTTTGACGTCACAATGTTGTCAATTTATGTAAGAAGTCGAGCCTTTATCATACACCGCGTCATACATACACAAAGCCAGGATAACTTTATGGAATATGATACAATTCCATAAAGTTTATCCTGACTATTGTTTTATTGTTAATTCACTTTTTTTCACTTTTTGTTTAACAAAAAGGGGCTGGTTGACGTCATTGGATAAATGGACAAGCCGTGAGTCCGGTAGAATTTCCCATAAGAAAAAATGGTGAACTTCCCTATTTTTCGTCCTTTTTAACCGACTTAAATAAAAGAGGAGGTTGTAAATTTTGTTTTGTTTGTTACCTAATACATACAGGAAGAAGAATATGAAGTCAGGGCTAGTTTACTTAGGCTATTTTGGGAAACTATGGCAGACAGAGCATTCGGGGCTATCAAAGCCATAAGCCCACTTTGGGCAACTATAGCAGACAAGGAAAATAGGGCACTCAGGGACATAAGGCCGCTATGGACTCCTATTGCAGACAGGGCAAATGGGGCACTTAGGGCAGTTATGACACGTAGAGCAGCTACGGTGAACAAGCAAATTAGGCCACGTAGGGCTATTAGGTCACTATGGTACGCATAACAGCTACGGCAGGCAGTGCAATGAGGGTAGTTACGGCAGACAAAGCGAACAGGGCACCAAGGGCAGGTAGGTCACGTTGGACATCTAGGGCAGGCAGGGCGGCAGGTACGGCAGGTAAGGCACGTAAGGCAGGGGCACGCAAGGCAGATAAGGCAGGTAGGGTAGGTAGGGGAAAGTAGGTTAGGCATGTAGAAACATTGCATTTCAACGTTCCGTCACCTAGCAACTTCCATCGCGTGTCATACATATAACATTTCGGCACCGACAAAATATTCTTGCCGAAATTTGTTGACGCTACGTGCATGGCACGCGACGGTGACCGAACGGTTTATTAAGCATAGTCTGATACAATAAATATTCAATACAAAGACTGTTTTACGTCCGTCACATCACACCATCAAAGGGCCAGTTGTACACCAGTGTCGGACACTAGTTGCCCGGCAGTTTGCTAAAATATCTTTGGCGCAGCCGTGAGATACACAATAAAAATTACTGTTTGTGTTCAGATGTTAGATTTTTTTTCTATTTAATTTATGTTCTTTTTTTTTGTTAACGTTCTTTGTTCAATGTTGTGTGTACTTGTGGCATTCTCAAATTAACTTCTTTTTTCAAGAATAAAATGTAGAGTTTGCTACGCTGTTCATAGCGGTATGACTACTGATAAGTAGAATATCAAGACACATTCAGTCTGAACCTAATATTTAAAAGTTGAAGTTTAAGATGATTATTATTTTAACTAAAAAAATTATCATAATACCGTAACTAATTACAATTAATAAAACAATACATCCAGAAATAATCAACAAATAATTAAAATCATAACATAACAGTAGAAACAAAACGAACATTTTCACGCGCGCTGCGCAAACGCATATGTGCGCGCGCACGTCAATTCACTTCCAGATGTTATGCAACAGGAAAGCGGGGGGGGTGTGACCGGAAAGTGAAAGCAGGGTCGTTGACCTGCCTGCACCGAATGTCAATGTGAAGTTGAAAGGGGGAAGAGGCGGGGGGAATTGGGTTACGTTACGAGTTTCTAATTTTCCGTTCATTGATGGTGGAGCTCGTGGCTAAATAATAACAGCCACTCAGATCGAAATTTAGCTTAAGCCGCGCTTGTTTAAGCTGTTGGTCTGTAGATAGGTAATCATCGAAAAACCAGAAATCACGTTAAGCTGTTGATCCCGGCTGTCATTTGTAGATATTTGGCTATTAAAGAGAAGCACTGGCCCGTCGGCCTGACAACCAGCTTAACCAATGGGTAATATCCAGTACTAATTGAGTTCTGGATAGGCAGTCGCAATGGTATTCAGCTGCATCTGGTTAGACTTGAAGCCGACTCCAACATAGTTGAGAGAAAGCTAAGCAGATGATGATGTTGGCGTGGTAGGAATTGGAAGTTAGATTTTTTTCCACAGGGTCAAATTTTGGCTTATGGCAGGATCAGGTAGACAAAGTTTGACTGTATTTTTTGTTCCTACTCTCCGTTGCTAATTTATTTTGATTATTACGTTCCGGGATCCAGGGTAGTTAATTTTTTTCTCCAGGACTTCATTGAGCTTCGTTGTACCTTAATTTTTTTATTTCTTTCCATCGAACTTAGTAATCCTACGCACAAATTAAAGCTGGTGAACAACTAGTTTTTGGTGTGAAAATTTACGTTTTAAAATTGCCCAAAATTCATTGCACTGATACCTTGTACAAGGACCATTAACTTCCATGGTCTTTGAAGACAAAAACGTTTTAAAAAGTCGAAACTCTGACTTCCTATGTATCAGTAACTAGGAGATCGATCAAGAACAAAAACAATTCAATGACGGGTAAAGCAAAAGCTTTTGCTAGCAATTTTGCAATCAGAACTTTATTACTATAATAAACTAGCTACCTGCGGCTTCGCTCGCGTTATATTCGGTAGCGCCTTATTGATTTGTAATAGCAACGCTAAGTTTTCCCGTTTCTTCCCTCTTTCTCCCTCATATCCCACACTTTTTAAAAAAATAGCCTATGTTCGTCTCCTGGTTCCCAACTATATTTGTACCAAAATTCATCAAAGTCGGTTTAGCCATCAAAGCGTGAAGAGGTAACAAACTCACTTTCGCTTTTATAATATGTTAAGTTAGTAAGGATGTTAGTAACCAGTGTCAGTTTAAAGACTTAAAATTCAGGCTCTATCGGGTAGATTAACTATCATATGAAACTACAATTGGACACTAAAATTAAAGTTAAAGATTAAGTTTTAGTTCCAAAAACTTGGTAAAATATTCGTAGTGGTAACTACAATAATGAAATTTGAAGTTTAGTACAAAAGTACTTTTAATTTTATTTACTTTTTTAATCAGCCTACCCAGGGGCTGGCTTCCACCTTGGTCAGAGGCTAAATGTTGCCATACAATGTGGCAACACCGCCATTCTCTTGGGTTCATTCACAGCTTGCAACTTTGATGAGTTCTAATGATGTTCTAATGACCTTTTTAGTTTAATTTTAAGTTATTCGTTTTTAATAACAGTAATTTATAATTATGTATCTATCTTATAACCAATGTATCTATCCACCAGCACTATCAATTCCACCTCTTACCCTCGTCTGTATATTTACTAATTATTTTCAAACCATTTTAAAATACAAGTACCTACAATGAACCGGTGCAATTTACTTTTTGGCAACAACCCGTTCTCCCAGTAATTTACTCTACTTTGGTTAATTTTGTTTTGATATCTAATTTGTTGTTTTTTTTTTTGTTAATTATAATTGTGACAATTTAATTTGTTAATCAAATAAATAAGTGATAAATCAAATATGATAAACCATTTATTTTTATTTTCATGTTTTATGTATGTAGATACAACCGATTCTTGGTGTTAGCTGTTAGTATAAGTTAGTTATACATAAATAAATATTCTTGTGATAGATGTCCTGTTTTTCAAAAAGAATATCCCATTAATATAGAACATCATCATTTTCCAGCCCCTGTAACATTCTATTTGGCGTCGGCGCAACAACACGTTTTCTTCTTCCATTCTAATGTCAGATGTCACGGCATCATTTACTTCTTTCTCCTTCATCCATCCATCTTTTCTTTGGCCTTATTCTCCCTCTATTAAAATAGAACATCAACCTAATAACCTGCTCTTATCCCAAGTCTTCTTCTGAGTCATCTCAATAAGTCCACGTCACTTGTCTTCACAGCAGTTACCTCCAACAAATAAAACACACGACATGCTTCTCATCATCATCATCATCATTTTCCTGCTCTTGTCCCATTCTATTTGGGGTCGGTGCAACACGTTTTCTTCTTCCATTCTCCCCTATCAGACGTCACAGCATCATTTACTAGGTCCACTCAATTTGTGTGGTGCTTTCTTAAAAAGACTATTTCAGACACTATCTGCATAGTCCTCATGTAAGCTGACCAATATTTTTTGTCTGGACCTTAAAAGAGACTATGACCTCTGAGTTTGTTTCGGCTGTTTCTTCTCAGAGTAGTCGGTTACGAAACACCGGCCTCATCTAGTTTAAAGTGTTTGTGAAATCCTACTTGCAAAATAAACATCATTTATCATTTACTCCTAAAGAAATATAAAGACACCGAAATATTTTTGCTCTTAAACTTGACATTGAAACCAAACCATCTATCTCCGGTAGTTATAACAACCAGCTAAACGTTTCTAAACGAGGTGACCGCAATTTGGTGCCGGCGAAATGAGAAAGCGACCTCGAATGCATGTCTATCTTGCTAGCTGCATAACGGTACAGTTTGGCGTTGTTAGGGTTGCTACAAGGCTTTGGTTTGATTCGGGAGTCGTAGAAGACAAATGTGCCAGGTTGGACTGGATCTTTTTTGGTAGGTTTAAGTTCTGGAAAATAAACTGCCGGACGGAAAATAAATTTACTTCCAAAAATTGGTGGCAAAAAAATCTATAGAGTAAACAAAACCCACACACTTCTGGAAGTAAATTTATTTTGCTCCTCTGTTTTGAAGTCAGTTAAAAATGGGAGAACAGCAGATGGGTCAAGTTGTAGGACTGAGGATGAGGATACTCGTTTTCCCGAATTCAATCCAGTTGCAGGAAAAAGATACGTGGCAAAAATTGAGAGAAATATTTGACCAATTTAGGCCAAAGGAAAAACACCGTCCAACAGCGAGTTTGATTCACGCACTGAGGGTTTCGTTCAAACTTGCGACAAAAACGGCCATATCTATTGACTGCGTAGACTTAAAGGGTTGATTTTTCACACCACAAAGGCACCATAGACTTGAGATATCGTTTTGATTTCAACTGGATACCTCCACGCGTTCCCGAGATAAAAGGACAGACAGACAGACATTTTGCCATGTTCTAGATCGCAGAATGACCTTCCACTATGCCCTTTTTGTCATTGCTAAATTCAAAATAACGATTCAGCAAAAACTACTGATTGGACGGCTTGCTGAAAAAAAAACTGGTTGAATATGGCATTACAGGCACATACACCGTCTGAGTGAAGACCCATCTTTTCCATCAATCCAATGATAGCTGAATCTGTCAAACCTATACAGAAAATCAAAAAGATGAGCGCATACAACATTCCTGACAGTTTTTTTTTAAACTTACTGTTTAATGAAGGACCAATCAGCCAATAATTAGGAAGGAGTATCTCTTGTTTTACGTCATATAAGCTTTCGTTTGGCCACAACTTGTCTGATGTGAAATTTTGATGCAGATAAAGGAGGGGCACGTTTTCCTATGAGGTTATTAATTTATGCCTTACAGAATTATATATTACTAGCTGTGCCCAGCGGTTTCACCCGCTGCTCACTTAGAGTTATGAAAAATAGATGTTGGCCGATTCTCAGACCTACCCGATATGTACACAAAGTTTCGTTTGAATCGGTCCAGCCGTTTCGGAGAAGTATGGGAACGAAAACTGTGACACGAGAATTTTATATATTAGATATTATTCAGTTGTGTATGTTTTTAGCTGATGACAGTGAAGCAAAAAGATTTAGTTCAACTTAGCTTGCAAACCCTGGCTGGAAGGCCTTTTTACTATTAACTTGCTCTTTGTCAGACTTTTACTGCCTAAGAGGAGAAGGGTTCTTCTTGTTCTGGGGCCGCGGTATCTCTTTCGAACAACCCGCAACCTCGGCAAAAGCCTGTAAGCCTTGGCTTTCAATTCGTTAGAGGTCACCACAGGATCGTCCAGTTCAGCAGAATTACGAAAGTTTAAGAGATGAACTGCGAGTGTCCCAAGCTAAAAAAAGGTAAAACAAATATAAATACCTGTCCTTTCAATCGTAATATGCGTATTTATATTTAAGCATTATTTATACAAGTATTTATTAATATCCTTACTAATATTATAAAAGCGAAAGTGAGTTTGTTTGTTTGTTACCTCTTCACGCTTTAACGGCTAAACCGATTTTGATGAATTTTGGTACAGAGATAGTAGGGAACCAGGAGACGGATATAGGCTATATTTTTTTGAAAGATTGAGATATGAGGGAGAAAGAGGAAAGAAAAGGGAAAACTTAGCATAGCTATTACAAAAAACTACAGGTAGCAGGTACCTGTAAATCAGAAAAGGGGAACTGTGTTACCCCGAATTTAACGCGAGCGAAGCCGCGGGCAAAAGCTAGTAGTTAAATAAATAAATAAAATCTTGTATCAGTTCGTGGCAGCCCTAAGATTGTGTTGTATGATATTATGTAGGTACGTACGTAGTTAGATTGCAGGCGCATTTCTCCTCGCGAGGTCATCAGTTATTAGTTCTCCGAGTTGTCACTGATCAGGCACAGTATGTTGGTACCAGGAACCCATAAATATACAAGCAACATACAATTAGCTACTGCAGTATCGCATAGTATGGTAATATATTATAACATCTAGAAATTTTCAAAATTATTCAATTTTAAACCATTATTTTATCATCATCTGCCTAGCCTTTACCCAACTATGTTGGGGTCGGCTCCCAGTCTAACCACATGCAGCTGAATATCAGTATTTTACATGAAGCGACTGCTTATCTGACCTCCACAACCCAGTTAGTACTGGGTCATACGATACCCCTTGGTAATACTGGTTGTCAGACCTGTAACAGTCGTTTTGACAGTCGTCAAAGATCTACAAATGACAGCTGGGACCAACGGCTTAACGTGCTTTCTGGGGCACAGAGGAAACTCGGAATGTAATGGGTGGTCACCCATCTACAGACCATCCTAGGCAAGCGCGGCTTAACCTAAAGATCGACCCGAGCGGCTGGTATTGTGTAGCCACGAGCTCCTCTCCTTTCAAACCGTTATTATTATATTATATATATATTATTTACATATTCTTATTATGTTTCTGTATTTGTAGTTTGTGAATAAAATGTACAAATAAATTAAAAAAAAAAAATCTCACTGATTTTGGTGATGCAATGTGTTATTTTTATTTATTGTTTACAACATCGCATTTAATTGTTAGCTAGCTGTATCCCGCTGTTTCACCCAAGACTAAGACGGGTATTTTATACATATGAATCTTCCGCTCGAATCACTCTATTTTTGAAAACCGTATTCAAATGCGTTTAGCAGATACAGAACAGATAACGGTAGCGACTTCATTTTATTATATGTAAAGATAAAGACTATATTATATTACACTATTTTTATTGTAAACCAATTCTGGAAACAGTAGGCCTACCATGACGTCTTAAAGCAGAAATTATTCCACTGAGGGAAAGAGATGGTGCTAGATAGCTCTGTCTCTTTCCCTCAGTGGAATAAGTTCTGTTTTAAGACGTCATGGTAGGGCAGCAGTATTTTTCCTTAAAATTTGCAAGAATAAGGCTAGACAGGGCTGTAGGTACCTATTAGTTCACCCACATTTTGTCAGTCTTGTATTTAAGTCCCATGTAATAGAGGACGAGCCTAATGCCATCAAATGCTCTCTAATCTAGTGTCCTTGGCTGCTAATGAAAAAATCCTGTTAGAAAAAACCCAATAATGTTTTGCTGGTATCAATTTGCGTAATAGAACCTAAGACCTCCGGGGTCGTGGGTTGTTCGAGAGAGATACCGCGGCCCCATAACGTAAAGGGCAATAGAATGAACATGGGTGGGTCTTAGTCAGTAAAAGTCTGAGACTCCCCACCGCTCCGCCCAGAGCAGGGGAAGTTATTTGGTGATTTCCCACCCAAAAAAAAAACCTTAGACCTCTTACTCAGCCATCACGTATGAGAAGACTCAATAAATAAGGCAGTCTCCGGGTTGTAAACTAGTAAAATAGATCCGTGATTTTGTGTGGTCCTCATATACCATTTGTAAAAGTACGTATTGTTACATTACAAACTCATTTCTCTTTGCCAGGTCATAATTTGTTACCATATCCGGGTCCAGACTGCTCCATATACATTTGTGAAGAAGCATACGTATATATTTAGCAATGCAGATGGTTTTTAACCCAGTAACTGGCGATGTTCTATCTTTATTTATATATGTTTATCTTCCTAGCTAAATATGACTAAATTCGTATGTCAATGTTTAAGAAACTGCAATTGTTTTGGCCAGGCCAGGCCAGCCAAATAAAATTGGCAAAAGACGAGGCAGATGTCGATTTTGTATGACGTCAGTCGATAAAAAACGAAAGAAAATGTGAGTTTAAAAATCTATACTAATATTATAAAGCTGAAGAGTTTGTTTGTTTGTTTGTTTGAACGCGCTTATCTCAGGGACTACTGGTTGGAATTGGAAAATTCCTTTAGTGTTGGATAGTCCATTTCTTGAGGAAGGCTATAGGTTATGTAACATCACGCTATGACCAACAGGTGCTGAGCAGCGTGGGTGAAACCGCGTGGAACAGCTAGTGAAAAATAAAAACCGATAATCTCCATCGCGTTCACATTAATCCTCGAATCAATATGGACATGCACTAGAACAAACACTGAATATTCAATATAGTCAATAAAGCCAAAGCAACAAAATAAATCACTGACATTACAATTATCACTTAATTGTTAGTGACAAATGGCATTATTCGTTATGAAAATGGCCGCCGTTATGTAGCGGCATTGGGCCGTGGCGAGGAAAGTGTGGTAGAGGAAAAGTAGTGAAAAGTTAGAATACTTCCCGCGCTTGCATTCTCCCGAGTGCGCGTGCGCATACAGAAAGATAGCGGATAGTGCGACGCATTGATTTTTCTGTAGAGAAAATGCCACAAAATTATTACAAAAGTATTTTATTTAGATTGTAAAAAATTTAATAGTTTAAGCCGTTAATCCCGGCTGTATAGATCTTTGACAGTTTAAACTCACATACACAAACAGCCAGACCCGAAACTATCTGTAGGCCATACAAATATTTGTTCCGTGCGGGAATCGAACCCGCGACACGTAGCGCAGCAGTCGACCGCTCAGCCGCTGTGCCAACCGTGTTGTCAATAATAATAATTCACAATATTAAATACATCTGTGACCATTTTAAGAATTTTAACATAATTCATATTATTATCTTATTATGATTCTATTAAAGCAAGCAGCCGTTTAAGACATTCTGGTAGTCAGTGGCCTGAAAGTCTGATAACCCGTCTTACCAAAGTGCATCTATCGTATTACTCAGTACTAAATGGACTGTGAGGGTTCAATAAGCAATCTCTCCATGTAAAATACTGGTTTTCAGCTGCATCCGGTTAGACTGGGGCCGACTTCAAAATTGGGAAAGACTGGGCAGACGAAGGGTGGTCATATATAGTATAACTTAAAAGCTTAGATAAAATAATTTAGGCAGAGAAAATTATGTATATCGAATGTAAGAGAAAAAACAAACTGGCATAACTCTTAGAAATATTTAGGTAAGGAAATCTACCGCAATATTCAAGTTAAATAAATTTAGCGTTTCTATCGCTCATCGCAACCACTACAACACAAACCTATTCATATTAACATCAGTAAATCTTTACTAATTCCACACAGTTCCCACAACCTTATCTCGCAGACGTAAAGTTCAAAATCGCTTGTTTTTAAATAACGGTACCCTGTTGAATGATGATCAGTTATCACGCTAGTGACGTGACTTACTGTTCCGATTTTATATGGGTTTATAGTTTATTTAACGGTTTATCGAATAGTTTAGTTAATTTCTGTAATCGGTTTGCGGTTGAGTTGATATTGGTGACATTTCGTTGTCGTTGACCGGTTACCGTTATTTAACTAATCATGACATAAAATCACGAAGAACTCCATCTGCTATTGGTATAGCATTACCATATCTCTAACTAACTGTTCCACGCGGTTTCACCCACGCTGCTCAGCACCTGTTGGTCGTAGCTTGATGTTATATAGCCTATAGCCTTCCTCAAGAAATGGACTATCCAACACTAAAAGAATTTTCCAATTCCAACGAGTAGTCCCTGAGATTAGCGCGTTCAAACAAACAAACAAACAAACTCTTCAGCTTTATAATATTAGTATAGATAAAGCTGAGGGTTCTTCATCAGATACTTCAGACCTTCGTTTTTTGACATCAAACGAAGCGGCACACCAAGTTGAATATTTTTTGTAAAGGCGGTATGTGTCGATCTCTAATAGTTTAGTTGGGCTCTTGTGTTTTCTCGGGTACTCCAGATCTTCGATTATTCTACTAAGGTATAAACAAACTCTTTAAGTCAACTAAATAATATGTACAGACGCCTGCACATCAAGCTACTACAATCTGTCAGATTTCTTTGATAGATTTTCGACTTTATTTCTAAAGTATTAGGTTCAAGGTTCATTGGGAAAAATTGACAGTTTCGGGTAACTTGACCTGCAGGCGTCTGTAGGTACATCAAACGTAATACTTCTACGCGAGAGGAGAGAGAATAGGTAGCTAGGAAAATGAACCAGTAGAGAGCGGAAGGGCTACTATGACATCTTATAGCAATTCTTATTCCACTGAGTGAAAGAGATGGTGCTAGACGCCCTGTATAGCTCTGTCTCTTTCCCTCAGCGGAATAAGAATTGCTTTAAGAGGTCATAGTAGGGCTACAGTAGTGTGAACACTGCTGCATGTGAACCGCAAAAACACTGTTTAAATGCTACCAAGCAGTTGAAGGAAAACGTGAAAAGGAAACGGGAAAAGCATATCTTAGAACCAAACTAGGTAAATGATGAAATGGACCACTCGGTTGAGGCTGAAAACCGCCAAAACTAGGTTTATACGTGTTGTTTCCTTAAAAGATTTTACAAAAGACGTCAATCGATACATACCTACCGATGGTAAAGGGGCCTTGAAAATCCAAAGACAAAACGGTTATATTTCATAAGCACAGGAAAACCACGAGTTTGCACCTGTACCTACATATTATTTAATTTGGGTAGGTATGTACCGAAGATGAAATAAATAAGGAAATTCTAGAAGTTTTAATGTGGACCATAGTCGGTATTTTTTATCTCACCGATGAACAAATTAAAACCAAAATTATTAATCTACAAACAAATTCCTGTGCTAAGGAAAAGACTTTTTATTTTCATTTATCGTTTCAAATCAAAATGCTCTGATATTTGTATGCCTAATATGGTAAAACATTTAAGTTCACAACTATAATTATAAGACCCTATGTACCATTTTATAGGCAAATCCTTACTAATGACATAAATCAAAATAAACTGTAAGAAGTAGGAGAAGTATACGAATGAAACTTCTGGTGAACTATCTCAGACGGATTATTTTATGAAATAAGTTTTAATTTTATGGATATTTTGTAATACAACATTAATTGCAATTAAACTTAAAGATTGAAAACTGATTTTTTGTGACTGATCTAGAGAATATCTAGGACTTAAGTCTTAAGACCCAGATTTTATATGTCATTCAGTATTTTACATGAAGCGACTGACCTCCACAACCCAGTTGGTACTGGGTAATACGATAGGCCTTGGTAAGACTAGTTGTCAGATTTTTGGGACACTGACTATCTGTAACAAATGTTTAAGAGCAATAAATGACAACCGGGATCAACAGCCTAACATGGTTTTCCGAGGCACTGAGGAAACTTGGTTTGTAACCGATCCACAGACCAACTTAGGAAAGCGCGGCTTACTCTAAAGATCGACCCTAGCGACTGTTATTATTTAGCCACGAGCTTAGTTAAGTAAAATATTTAGTTTTATTTCTTGAAAAAGATCCATCCAACATCCAAATGTAAGAAAAAAACCTAGCATGCCATTAGCGCGGTTAAGACTAAAACTTATACGATTGTCTTATTAGTGCTGAAAAACATTCAATGCTTTGATAGAGATTTTTTCACATCTATTGTGATCAGTTTATCAAACTAATTTGTATGTCCAAATCATCTTACTAATATTATAAATACGAATGTTTGTGAGGATGGATGGATGGATGTTTGTTACTATTTCACGTCAGAATGGTTGAACGGATCTTGATGAAATTTGGCACAGAGGTAGACTATAATCTGGAATAACACATAGAATACGTTTTTTCGATATCACGCGGGCAAAGAGGCGGGCGAAAAAAACAAACTCTGTCCTTGAAAGACTTATATGCGTAGGTACTGAAGAGCTGGCTGATGGCAGGAAGAAAGACCTAGAAGGAATTGGAGGAGGCCTCTCTCCAGCAGTACCACAACACAGGCCAAATAAAAAAACGTTATCCATTAAGGAAGCCATACTGTTTTTAGACATGGCGCCAACAAAAATGGCCGCCATTGCAATTTCGCGGCAATAGGTCAAAGAAAGTGTCAACCATAGTTACATGCCATAAACACGTAATAAATTGAATTATGTATGTGCTGTCACGTTGTTATTTGACAAGGCTAGCTGGATTAGACGTTATGTTAACATGGAGTTTCTTGACCTATTCCTATACGCATACTTGAGTGAAGGAAACATGATCAATATTCTCAAACATTCGACAGTTTTTTTTCTGTACCTACAATTGATGATTAAAATTCCAAAGATTTATTCATAATATATTTATTATTTATATTGCTTGAATAGAGCAACTTATTGCTTGGAGCCAAATACAACAAATATTGAATCTAGAACTTCTTCTGATCAAACAACACAATATTATTAAAAATAATATTATCTCTTTACAAAAGCATTGGATTATAGCAGTGAGTTATTAGGAATATAATAGAATAATATACTTTAATACTAGATAGAATTGAAACAAATGTTTCTAATTCTATGGTTACAATGGCAGTCTTATCATAGCGATATCTTCCAGACAACATTTGAATACGAATAAAATAAAATTCCTTATAGATAAACGACAAACAACTTTAGTGTTTGCCGTTAGTTAAATAAATAACTTTATTTTTGAAGAACATCGTATAAAATCTCGTCTACCAACATAGCAACAGTAACTGTCATTATTAAAAATTGTTCTAAAATCTGTTTTGAAAAATCCAAAATGGCGGCAAAGAAAGTGTCACAGTACGCACACGTAATGCTAGTAACTGACCCTATTGCGGTCACCTTTCGCGCCGTACTTTCACCAGCTGTCTGACATACATACGATACTCTTTGTTGTTGTGCATATTTTGACCATGAACTGATAACGGATGGACGGCTGTGATTGGTCGATTAGATTGTGCTCTGATTAATGGAGATTTTGAATTTGGAATTTTATTAGAGAGTTTTGTGTTATGATTTTGATGAGGGATGGCGGGACATGGTTATTGGACTGCTTATTAAGATTTCACTCTTGTTGCTAGGCACATAAAATATATAATTGATAGTGATGTAGAGAACTGGTCTTCTATAATAAAATACCATTTGATTGTTGCCATGCCAACTGATTGTTGCTAAGTATGTTTTATTTAGAAATGCAATTCGGGTACACAAAAAAAATTATTGTAGTCTGTATTTATCTATATGTTTTGAAATATACTTATAAGCAACAACATTTTTAAATCATAACATTATTGAAAGCTAATAAATTTCAGACACTTAATCAAGTCCATAAACAAACAATAGATAACAGGTAAACAATAATAAATAACTACAGTAAACCATAGTTACTTAGAATTAAAACAGTTACCTACATTTCATAGAACAATCAAAACTTTCTCCATAGAAAGTTCAAATGCAATTCTGGAAAATTCGAAGCAGGTCAAATGCGTAAACAAAGCTTATCATCAAACACTTGCAAGAAACTTTTGCCAACATTCAGTACTCAATAAATAAATACACAATTTTGATAAATGAGAATTTAAAAAAAGAAACAATGTTAAACGAAAGAGAATAACATTATTCCATCAAGATCTTTTCAAAACACACTGGCCACCTGCAAAAACTGCACTCAAAATTTTAAATAGCGAACACGAAAAAAACACATTTGAAGACCTGATGTGGGAACAAATGAACGGATGTCCCAGTTCCAAGTCCCGTTACTAGGAGAAAGTGGCGGACGCGATGCATTGCCTATGCAAATTATGCAATTACACGGTGCCTGTATACGCATCCACTGTGCAACGGATGTGCAGATTAAAAACATTAAACACTCGTGATATTAGTGACATAGATTTTTTGACAGTGACAAGTGAAGCTGTATAGGTGAATGTCCTTTGCGTGGTTTGGGTTTTTTTAGAGTTTTGACATTTCGTCGAAGTGATCATAGAACATATGAGAAATGACAATGTCAAGCCGGAATACGAATAAATTAGATTTGTTAATCTCTAGTGTTTTGTTAAACACACATTAATGGGTAACTTATTTTACAAATTATTATGCTTTAATACCTACTAATAAATTAATAATAATATGGGATTAATACAATCCAAATTCATCAAGTGACCAAGTCACCATATTATCAACATTCAATTTACAGTAACTTTTATTTAGTGGGTAACTATTATATTAAACAGTTACCTACATAACATGTGAATGTATTTCTGCGCAAGAGTCACGCAATATTTCAACTCAAACAATTATCATAATTTACTTTTAACAACTGCTAACAAATAACATGCAATTTCCTATATTTTTAAATCGTTAATTGCATGCGTTAATTGCATTTCGCTTAAAAAAATATAAAATAAGTATGAAGCGTTAACAACCATTTACAAAAAACATCAGTTATCAATTACATCATTTCTCCGCGCGGGATACAGTTATGCGACTCTTTTCCAAGAACCAGAACACAGCTTTCGAACGTCTAACAAGAATGATCTAACGTGACAAAGCGAAAAAATGATGCCACCCGCCATATTGGTGTAATGGCGGCCACAAAAAAACTAACGGAATAAAATACCTAACAGCCGAGTGGAGAAAGGCTTTCGATTGTCCCACATATCAGCGCACGCGAATCGTCGGCGCGACTCCGAAAAGTCACAACACTAGATGCAAAACAGCTAAAACAAAACACAACCTTATTTCAAACATGCAACCGTCATAATCATTTGGCGGGAAGTTTGACGTTTGGTGCGGTTCGAAATTCAAACGTCAATCGTGACATTTACGCGCAATACTTATGGTATAACTATCCTTCTCTAACATTTACAAATCGTATGTCTGTCTCCCTTACTACTCGGCATTGAAAAAGAAAGCACTAGATTTTTTTGCCAGCCACCATTTTACTTGAGAGTATGCCGAAGAAAGCAAGCTAAAATGCATGTGTGTAATATTAGAAACGTTGGTTTTATACCACGGTTGCATCGCATTAGACTTAGTTGCATAAGAAAATTGCATTTCCCCTGCGTTCGTTCGACGTCATGTCGATAGTTTTCTCCCTTGATTAATTGTTAATTAATCGTCAATTGAAAGCAGAGTGACGGTTATCTGATCTACGACGATATTGATTCGCAATTTTCCATATAAGTCGTTGAAACATAGATAATCCTTACAGATTTGTGGAAGGCAAATTAAATTGATTGAAAATTTAGATTTTGGAAGGATGAGTTACCTATATTTAGATTTTAATCCGATTTGTTTTCTACCTAAACCTTTTAGAACTAATTTGCCTCAGAGCTTAGAAAATCTTTGTTCGATTTTGATCATTATAATTTAGCTCAGGTATTACTGTCTAGGGACGCGTTTTGAAAATTTATTATGTGTCTCATTAAACATTAGTTTCCTTTAATCTGAAAAATTAGTAGCATAATGATCAGAACAGCCAAAGATAGCAATATCAAGAACACGACTAGTCATCAACATCTACAAAAATGAAATACCATAATTTTCCTCACCGCACCTCCCACCAAAACTGACTGACCCATACAACACGTGAAGCATCAAGAAAACAAGTAAAAAAAATAACCGTAACCTGAACTTGACCGCTGACGCACAACCCTATCACCACCGCGGCTTCATAACACGGACTTTCTTTAGCCGTGCACTGTCGTAAGTGTGACGCGGCCCCGAAACTCGCTCCAGATACGACGGATCCGACAAGATGGCCGCTGTGCTGGTGAATTGACAAGCAATTATTGTAAAGGAGGTATAGATGCATGAGGAAAATAACTGTTGAAGGGAAATGGAGTGACTATAGACTACGATTTGAACTTAATGTCAAACTACCTACATGGTTCTTTTTGGGCTAAAACAGTGACAAAGAAAGTTGAGAAAATTGTATGGAAAAATTTAGATCACAGCTTTTGGTAGCTTTACTTGCAATTTTTACCACGCCACAAAACATTTGTACAGGTTATCTGTAGGAATCAAAGTAAAATGTCGATATAATCTAAGCATATTCCAGAAAATTCTAATTTAATTCTAAAAAAAAAATGTTAATTAAATACATTTGTACACCTCGGGGCAAAACATAGAGGATCTACCTACCTATCTGGAACATATCACATGTTGTAACTTTTCTGAAAATTCTGATTCTGATGGCGAATACGAATTTGCTAACTTTTGGACGAACTAGTAGGCTTTTGGCATGGAGTAAAAGCAATATACTTCCTATATACTTGGGGTCGAAACCACGCGTATTCTTCTTTCATACTTCTCTTCTCTTATCTTTTAAACTACTGAATGAATTCTAATGCAGTTTTCAGCAATAAATAGAGTGATTCAAGTGGAAGGTTTATACGTATAATATACTAGTCTTTGAGTGCTAGTTTTCAATAAATTATGTGAGGATTTTTTCTGAAAAATAAGTTTATGTATTGTATAAGAAAAACATTGCTGAACAGTATTGAAATCAAATTGAAAATGAGTGATAAAAAGCTTCTGAACTTATAACAGTTATCTAAGCCCGCTTTTTTATGAATGATTCACAAGAATTATAGAAAAGGAAAGGTGAGAAAATTGTTTTCGTTTAACTTATGGTGTCAATTAAATAGTCGATTATTCTCTACTTGAGATTATTTAACAAAGTACTAAACAATTCAGTTTTCTTAATACCCGAGGAAAAACTAAGTAGGTAAACATGTTTTTAATAAGTAGATAATTTTAAAGGAATTTTTTTTTCTAAATGACATTAGACAAAGTAGGCATTGAAAACTATTATTACTCCGCCGCAAGAAATAAAAAAACTAACATTTATAACATTACAATCTCTACACGAACACATATAATTATTTTTTATAATTATTTCCATATAGATAAAAGACTGTTAATCATGAAACACGACCATCATCATCTGCCTAGCCTTTTCCCAATTATGTTGGGGTCGGCTTCCAGTCTTACCAGATGAAGCTGAATATCAGTATTTTACATGGAGCGACTACCTATCTGACCTCCACAACCCAGTTAGTACTGGGTAACGATGTCCTTTGATAAGACTGGTTGTCAGACTTTCGGAACACTGACTACCTGTAACGACTGTCAAAGATCTACAAATGACAGCCGGGACCAACGGCTTAACGTGCTTTCCGAGGCACGGAGGAAACTCGGTATGTAACGGGTGGTCACCCATCCACAGACCAACCTAGACTAGCGTGGCTTAACCTAAAGATCGAGTCCAGGCGGCTGCTATTATTTAGCCACGAGCGCCTCATGAAACACGATCAAAAACTTACAATTAATAAACACGTCAAGCATCCACAATTATTTAAACAAATTTTCTACCGTAAGATCTGCTTTCACGCTTTCCTAGTCATGTAGTTTTAATTATAACAATAATTTTACAACAGTTTTATAACCAATAACTTTGATCATAGCATGCTATAATGAACTTTCAAGTTTCGCTGTTAAGGTGGAAGCTCTCCGGGGTTACAGGTTGTTCGAAAAAGATACCATGGGCCCCGGAACATTAAGGGCAAAAAGGGTGGGTTTTAATCAATAAAAGTTCGATACTACGCCCCGCTCCGCTCAGCTGCGCTAGTATTTATTAGTTATTTAGTATTCGTTTATTTAGATTTACACTTTTTTATAGTTTCATGTATTTCCTATTTAAATTAAAGAAAACAAAACCATTTAAAAATACAAAAAAATTTTAGCCCACCTGTATCGATACCAGGATTCATACTACCGCAGTCGGGGCTCCATTGGAGAGAGGAACCTCCCAACGATACGAGCCTTGTGCAGGAGTACCGCTTTCTGTATCAAACCCTTGATCCAGCTGCCTAACGAGAGCTTCCTCAGGTGTTGGTCGAGGCTCTTGGCAATTAAGCCAATAATATCTTACTAATAATATAAATGCGAATGATTGTGAGGATGTATGGATGTTTGTTACTCTTTTACGTCAAAACAGCTACGTCAATACATCTCTTAAAACTTTGTTTTTGTAATTAGTAGTCATGCATAATTAGGAGTCATGTTAATAAATTGATTTATTTGCAACAGTAAAAGAAATGTGTAGTGGTCTCAAGCGTGATTTCTGAGCATGAGGTCTCGTGTTCGATACCCAGGGCGGGGCAAGTGTTATTTTATCAAAGATTTCTCTACAGCAACAACGGACCCTGGATTAATATTAGGTCGATGGCAACAATTGCTCCCAATTATTAAATTGGGGAGTTAAACAAAACTAGTGAAAATTGGGTGTAGTTTTATCACAAAAAATGGTTTCTTTTCGAAATTATGACATTTGAGGCCTTATAAAGATTAATTGAATTTAGTAAAAACATTTCTTACAGTCTCAAATCAAGCAGTCATCCAACATTCGAATTTTAAATTTAGCGGGCTACCGTGTCGTCTTCGCCTTAACAGGCGCGCGCGCCGCTGTTTAAGAAAGTTTTCTTTACGCATGATATATGTACGTTACGTCTCGTTACTGACTGGTTTTGACATAATAAGGTTAGATTAGGTTACTCAACTGTTTTTCGGTAATTGTGGTAATAACCTAAAACCTTCAAGTATGTGCTTAAAGTTTATTTTGGATTCCACAAATAATAGGATACCTGGGGTCTAAAATGGCCGCTTTAGTAGAATAATAATAAGAATTACTTTAAAATTATTAAAATTTTCACAATGTAACAATTTACAATATTAACCGCGTCTCTTTATAACCTTTTAATAACTTTGGTATAATAAAAAATGGTCGCTTCCATTTTAGACAGACCTGTAGCCCTACTATGACCTCTTAAAGCAATTCTTATTCCGCTGAGGGAAAGAGACAGAGCTATACAGGGTGTCTAGCACCATCTCTTTCAGTCAGTGGAATAAGAATTGCTATAAGATGTCATAGTAGCCCTTCTGAGCGCTTACTCTGATACCTTGCACATTTATTGATAAACGCTGGTGATAGAGCTTAACTCCTGGCTAAATTCTGGTTAGACTCACTTGGGATTGCCAACGACACTTCTCTGGGCGGAGCAGGGGGGAGTGTCGCACTTGTACTGACTAAAACTGACCCATATTCCTTCTATTGCCCTTTGTTTTCCGCAACCCCGGCAGGAACCTAGTTAGAACTACAAAATATAAGATACCACTCCGGGTCACTGACTAGCTGTAATGACTGTTATAGATTTGCAAATGACAGCCGAGACCAACGGGTTCATCGTGCTTTTAAAGGCGAAAGTTGAATGTTCCTGAACTCAAAAAATCTAAGTTTAGTATAAGTAATCTAAAATTTTTACTGTGGCTCCTAAAGAGGATTATTTAAAAAAAAAACAATATAATTAATGCTAATAAACTCAATAAGATCATGCTAACATGACGCGTAGGATTACTAACGCAACCTCATTAGTCCTAAACTTGATAGCTATCTTCAAGGTGCGTAGGCGCAACACAATGTACCTAATATTTACCAAGACACTGTAAAGTGTTGGGTACAGAAGGCCTGCTAGAGAAACGTGCAACTCTTTACATTGTTTTCCACTGTAATTTTTTTCTCTTCTCTTCTTCTCCCGCTCTCGACGGGGGAAAGGGAGTGTCTAAAATCCATCCATGTCCCTTCTTGTGCCCTTTATCCGCGGTATCTCTTGCAAAAAACCCGCAACCGCGGTAGGTAGCGGCCCCGACTCGGCTCTTCATATCGATGGCGTCTACGGTGGCCGGGAGTCATCTCGGGCAACCGACGCACGCCCGGAGCGTCTCCCGCGGCAGTTGGGTTGGTTTGAGGTGCTGCGGAAGTGAAAAACAGTATAATTTATCAGAAGATTGTATTGCTAACTCGTGGCTCAGTTCTAGTCCAGAATCCTAGTCAAACTTCATTTATGTGCTAATTGCATAATTATCACTTGCTTTAGTGAAGGAAAACATCGTGAGGAATCCAGTATGCTTGAGAGAAATTCAACGGCATGTTAAGCCAAGCCAGAGGCCTCAGCATAACTCTGATACCAGGTTAAGCACAAGCCACAGGATAAAAATGTAGATAATGGCGAAGTATCAACCTTCTGTTTCTTTACCATATAGTGGCTTTGTAAATTTTGTGCCAGTATTTTACCATGTTGACTCATTCCCATTATGAATAACTGTATTGCATGTATTGACGCGTAACTGCTGTTGTGTTGTATGTATCTCTTTGTTATTTGGCGTGGCAACACTGGTTATAAAATACAGTTGCTTTTGCCTAAATGAATTTTCACTTTTTTGGAAGCTTACCTATTTATGGATTAGTTACGGTTTTAAGGTGATGCTGAGAGTGTTAAACTAAGTTCACATTTAGGTCGAAACGACAGTTTTGCTGTTGACAGAAGATTGCAAAGCAGTATGTAAATATTTTGTCTGACCCGACAGAAGTCGGGGCTGAACTTATTTATCGGGTTGCCCTTATTTGAACAGCACTTAAGAAAAAAGAAAAAAACATTTATTAGTCGCAAATTACGACGAGCACCCAAAATAACAAAAAATAAACATGCAAAGCATCACAAACATTTCTGAACACTTTAATGGGACTAAATAAAATAGCTTGCACGTCGTGACTGCGACAGGTAGGTCACCACTCAGCATGATGCTGTGCCCATAGCACTATGATGAAATACATTTGACAATATGAATCCAATACGGTTTTGGTTTCGGTAAAACTGTCGATTCGTCCTAATGTGAACTCGCTCTTATAAGGACGCTTGATTGTATTTTCTTGGCAGGTTTTAACTATACTATCCAATGTTGATTGTCGATACAATTTGTCATTTTATTAAAAAATATATATAAATATATTTAAAAAAATACAGGGGAAAAGGGACAAGGGTATATTCGACCTATTTCGAGAAAAAATATGAAGATATTATTTTTCGAAATTATATTTTCACTTGATATTATATTTCTACTTGCGTAGTCATAGAATATATCTTGTGTAGAATGTATTGGTGGTGATAGAATGTATCTATGAATTGTGTAACCTATGCTACTCTGATGTATAAACTTTTTTATTGTAAAGTCCATTCAGTAGTTCTTTCTCACAAACATTCGCATTTACAATATTAAGTAACTAGGAATTACTTGCAGTATTGGCTTAAAAAATAAAATAAAAAAACAAAACACATTGAAAAATCCAATTTCAACTGAACTGAACAAAATTTAATGAGTAACATGTAGGTATTAATTTTTCCGCCTATTGTTTAAAAAGTTAAAAAAACCTAACTTCAATATAAAAGAAATGGGGAAGTTTTGCATACGCACATTTACGTAAGTACGTCAAACTTTCCTCTGCCCTCAATACTTAGGTTTAATTTAATTGGAACAAAAAAATTACAGGGCGTCAAAAAATTCGTCCGTATCGCCGTCAACAGGTAAAGTGCCCAGAAGGCTGGCAGCATTACCGCGTTGGATGGCAATGCTTATTTTTTGTGCAAAAAACAGGCCAGCCCTCTGGTCACGAGAAGAATCGACCAACCGCTTGGCGATTTCTCGAAATACTACATGGGCACTCGGACCCCATGGCCCTAGTGTTTCAACCCCAAACGGCTCAAAAACATAATTACCAATCAAATTGTGATATTTGCGCCGTTTGAGGTTTTCAGCACCTGCAGCAGCAGCTCCAGCGCAACCCACCGTACTAGGAAGATGGGATGGTGCAAGGGTGTCGACACAAGTTGCATCCCACACCAAAGATCTACCCAACTTCCATGGCATTATGGTCATACCATCTGGTCTCTTTCCATCGACGCGTACCAAGCCAGTTGGTTCTAAAACAGCTGGCACCCCGGCGGTGGCAAGAGCACGACGGATGAGATCATTAATGCAAGCGTGCCGAGCAATACGACCTGCGCTTTTACTGCAGGAAAGGCCATGGTGTCCGAGGCAGTCGACTGCTTCCCCACATTGACAGCGATGCGGAGCCCCACAGGGTGCACCCAATCGCAAACACGTAGCGAGCCGGAAGGTTGTGTCACCCAACAAAGTACCTATGTTAGGTGACGGTAACGCCTGTAGCCAGAGGCCCGATTCCCACTCACCCACAGCCAGCAAGCGGGCACGCTCAGCAGAATTGGTGGACGTATTAATAAGGTTATTCCGTACCAACCTGCAGAGCGGCTCATCCCACTGTCTCTGGGAAAACGGGTTCACGGGCCGATCCGAGTCCGGGCAAGCCATTTTCCAGGCATCCTCTGCGTCGGTCAAGCACGGCACTTCCGAGTCAACCAGGGAGAAATTTTCCTGGTCAGCTTTTCAGTGCTGTGGACGGAAGACAGGAATGCCGGTAAGCTTACACTGGAAATTTTGCGGACGCCGAGGCCACCAAAACGAATTGGCAGGGTGGCTTGTAGCCACGCTCGGTCATCCAAGGCCATATTAAAAATGGAAGATACAGTATTGCGAATAATTTGATGAATTTTGTCCAAATGTTGTGGTTGCTTCCAAAGTGGAGAACAACGCAGAAAATACATAAAATTTGGACCAAAACAGCAATATCTTAACAGGGTGAACGCCGAATGCAAATTAATTTGAGATAGTCTGTCCGAAATATCAATAAAATGATTGATTTTGTTCTATATTTTTTTTTTATTATTAGTTTGTGTATATTTATAGGTTGTATATATTTAGTAATTAATTTAATTATAATATGATAAATAAAAAAAAAAAAAAAAAAAAAAAAAAAATTGGTACATAAATAAGTTCTTAGATAAATTCATAATTAAGTTCTTTTTCTCACATTATTTAAGTATTGTAATCCACCTGACCGTTTTTCTATCGCGATAATGCTGCCAGCCTTCTGGGCAGTTTTCCTGTTGACAGCAATGCGGACGAATTTTTGACGCCCTGTAATTACTTTACCATTTTTATATTTGTACATATTTTCTATACTTCATTTTTGACATACATACTACACAACATACTTTACATAAAAGTTACATTTTTAAATATTTCTTTATAAAAATAAAAAAAGCATTCAAAAATATAAAAATAGTAGCCCACCGGTATCGGGAAAAGGGTCCAAGCTACCGGTGGAGGTCAGGGCTCAGGAGTACCGCTCTCTATATCAAGCCCTTGATCCAGCTGCCTAACGCGAGCCTCCTCAAGTATTGGACGAGGCTCTTGGCAATTAAGCCATTGGCAGATATATACATATTTTTATTATTAGGTTATGTCTATTTGTAGTTTGTAAATAATAGTTTATATAAAAAAAAAAGAATTATAATATGCAAACATAAAACAAAATTTGCTCGTCGTAATGGCTGTTTGGTGGCTTTTCGACTTCGATATTTTTTGTAATGACACCATTTTGTTGGTGCTAATTTGATTTTGTAGTTAAGAGACAGTAACAAAAGAACAACTACAATCTCCATTTTACTTCTGTGAAGCGGGTAATTTTATTTTAAAATAGTCAGATTTCGTTTCGTTAGTACCTACCCCGAACTCGTGATAGTCTCTGATCATGCACGATTTACGTCAATTTGCATACTTTAAACAAAGTCGATACTTCTCAATTATTTGTCATATAATAGATGTCATGATAAACCGTGACGACATAATCGTTTGTCATTTATATTAACAACGTCATCAATTTGCGTCAGTGTAGATATAGTTTGATGTTAAATTATTAGCTATTTTTGTACTTACAAGGAAATAGTAAAAATAGAATTTTTACTTGTTTATTAAAACTTCATGCACAAGTAACAAAAACATTGTACAAAGGTGGCTTTAATGCCTTGGGCATTTAGAATTAGAGCTACCTTTACAAACAGCTAAAGTTAAAAGAAGAAGTAGACCATTTCAGACACTAATCTGCATAGTCATCATGTAAGTTGACCAATATTTTTTGTCTGGACCTTAAAAGAGACTATGACCTCGTAAGTTTGTTTCGGCTGTTTCTTCTCAGAGTAGTCGGGTACGAAACACCGGTCTAGTTTTTTTCAAAAAAGACGTGTAAAAGAGTTTGCAAAATAAACATCCTTTATCATTATTTTATTAGTCATAACTTAATTTTAGTAACGCAAGTTGTTCATCAATGTGGCATTAGTATTTTTAGGGTTCTGTACTTCAATAGGAAAAATGGAACCCTTATTGAATCCTTTTGTTGTCCGTCTGTCTGTCAAGACCTTTTATCTTGGGAACTCCTGAAGGTACCTATTGAGTTGAAATTAAAACCATGTACTGAACTCTGTGATCTCTTTGTGTTGTGAAAAAATCATTAAGTATGTCGTAAGTTTGTACAGAACCCTCTGTGCGCGAGTGTGACTCGCTCTTGGTCGGATTTTTTTTCGAAGAGTTTAACATAGGTGTACCTAGGTAATAAAATACTCTAATGTAATTGTTCAGGAAAATGTTTAGAAACGTCTGAAACTTGAACAGAAAGACCGAACAACGATGGAAAAAAATCGTTACAGGTCATTGTACCACCAAATCAGTAAAACCACAACAAATGAAGACAATAAATACCAATAAAAAGACATAATAAATAAATTGCCACATAGTACGTAACAGATAAGTAGGTACGTGACTTTGAAACCGCTCGGAGATCGTCTCAAAATCAGAAAGCGCACAACTTACACCGGCTGCGAACTTTTACTATAATACTCCAAATCCACTTCACGGACTACGATGCATTTCTTCCATATCATACATTGCCGCTCCACTACGACAAACCAAAGAGAAAGTTAAAACAAAACACGCAATATACGTCAAAAGTGTCGTAACTACCAATAAGGTTACGAAGACAGTCGCATCTCAGTACGCGCGAACGTTGTAAAGTGGGTCACTGCCGCACATATAACGGCCTGCGCTCAATGCCCGCCCGCGTAACGTTACGTGTGGGAAATTATTTGAATTTGGAACAGAGCGTTTTTTTTTATGCTTTTATCAGGCTGCAGTGTTGCCATTGTTCTTTTATGTTTTTTTTGCTGGTCTAGTTATGGCTATCGTATTGAATGCTTACCGTTAGGTCGTGGGGTTAATTAGATAGTTAAGTATTTTGCATCATGATTTTATTTGTGAATAGAAAGTATATTATGTATTGTTGTTGAGTGATTTAACTGGGAAATTATAGATAGTTGTTGTTGGTCGTTTGTATGTGTATCAAAGCCATTGACTAATGTATATTTTAAAAAAAGTTGCCCTTAACTAGGAATTTCTCCTGGGATTATCATGGGAGCGAAACATTTAAACTCAAATACGCAGATAGAGAGAATAGAGCATGCAAATATTTGTTCCGGCAGGGATCGAACCCGCGACAAACAGCTCAGCTGTTGATCGCTCAGCCACTGCTCCCACCGTGCCGTCTAATAATGACTTACATTTATGCAAAATACCGTGAGACATTTTCATCTGCCAAAAAGCTGTAGGTAGACACCTATTCTTATCAGATAATGGTCCTATAATTAGACAATTATAGAACCATTATCTGATAAGAACACAGGTATATACTAGATTCCAGTAAAAATGACCTCATAAACAATTAGTAATACTAGTAACATTTTCCAAGAATTTTCCTATCAACGCCCAAATTGCAAATTATCACGTCATACTTTCTTTCCATGAAAAAGCACTCACGTTCAGACTAAGAGAACGCTTTAAACATTAGTCATACACCGTACTTCATAGCACAATATAAAAGTATTGATACAGAAGTCTTATCATCCGCTAGGATGGGAAATTATTAAACAACTTCCTCAGAGCAGGGGAGAGTGGCTTTTACAGACTAAAACTCAACCATGTTCGTTCTTTTGCCCTTTATGTTCCAGGGCCACGGAAGAACCCACAACTCCGGCAAGCGGTGGCCCTAGCAGACCGCTCTGTTGCGAACGCGCCATTGACATGCGTCTATGTCATGTATCATCTCCTGTGTGGCCTTTTTTCAGCCATGTTGGGATCGGCTTTCAGTCTCACCAGATGCACCTCAATATTTTACATGGAGCGACTGCCTATCTGATTATTACTGGGTAACACAATGCCAAAAAGACCAATATCCCAGCATGGCACTGATATAAAAAAAAACACAGCGTTGACATGTTTGTCTGTAGTACATTTTCAAACATAGAACATAGTAACTCTACTGTATCTATTCACCCAACGATATTCGATTACTTGTTCTGTCGGCTTAACGGTATTCTATCAATAAGCACACACTAAAGTCTGTGCTAACTTTCCCTGGTTTCAGTGCTATGCTTAGAGTTAGTGCGACTGCGATATCTTGATCCTTGAGCAAGGTATTTACCAGTATGACGTCATTGATTGGAGATGCATGTATCCTACGTATAGTCGCAAGGTTAGGAAATCCAATTTTAAGTAAACTGTCGTAGTTGCATTATTTGGCACTAGTCTTAAATATTTGGATATAATAAATAAGACTACATTTGTAAGTGGTGTACAGTAGGTATCTATCAAACAATTCTATCAAGATCTGACAAATAAATAAATAAATCATAATAATACGACAGCTGGATGTAATGTGAATGTATGAATTTGCTTAACAATTAATGTCCCTGACAGTATAATTGATGCTTTTCTTTTTGAGTGGAATAAACTGCAAATACTGTAAAAACGCTTTTGTAAAACATAGCTCCACTAGGAATTTTTCCTATATCGTGGATGCATTTACAAATATTTAACCTCACACACACAAACAAACAGCTACACCTGAAACAACTACCTGTAGGCCATAGCAGAGAATGCTCAGCAACTGCGCCAAACGTGACGTAAAAAAAAAATTACTTGTCTCTTTGACTTCTTCTATGGAGGCTGTTGCTAAAAGCCAGTTTTTAATCAAAACCTTTCTTTGTTCGATTATGACAACTCGTTGTCAAATTCTGGGTCAGCTCGCTCATAATAAAAAACCAGTATCATTTTGATTATAATATTTATCTCACCCAACACTAATGAGTTAATAATCAGCTTTATAGATTTAGAAAGTTCTGTATTTTTTATATTATTTATGCAGTTATTTATGTTTTTAATATGCCGCTCTTAGGATTCGACTATAAGAGTAGAAAAGGACCAATATAAAATGGTTATAATGCGTGATATGGCTAGAAAGATGTGGGTGTCACTGTTGCGATGACCAGTAATTGAGAAGTATGGACCCCAAATTAATTGGAATAAGGGTAAAGACGACAAACTGGTTGCGGGTTGTTCGAAAGAGATACCGCGGCCTCGGAACGTTAAGGGCAATAGAAGGAACATGGGTGGGTTTTAGTCCGTACAAGTCTGACATGCCATGGGAAGTCATTGGATAATTTCCCACCCGAAAAAAAATAATTAAAAAGTCGACAAACTGGATCGTTTTAACCAGAATTACATATAATTACTAGCTGTGCCCAACGGTTTCACCCGCTGCTCGGTTAGGGGCATGAAAAATAGATGTTAGCCGATTCTCAGACCTACCCGATATGCACACAAAATTTCGTTCAAATCGGTCCAGCCGTTTCGGAGGAGTATGGGAACGAAAACTGTGACACGAGAATTTTATATATTAGATTATACCAGCATAAAAACCTAAGCTACAACGTTCTAAAAGCAAAAAAAGATGACTATTCAATTGCCAAGTATCAAGTGCACATCATCCCAGTACACCAAGTGCATCGAGTGCTAGGTCGGTGCAGCTTTCACTGCGGCCGCGGCAACCTACTGCGTCTGCGCAACCATTCATCTTTTTCAAACATCGAGAATTACCTTCTACGTTATATCTTACTGAGCTCTTCATCGTGTCTTTTGGCTTCTGTCAGTTTTTTTGCCATTTAATAAGGAGGTTGAAAAAAGTCGGTATGGTCAAATTAACTTTTATTGATTGACTAGATAAGTTGCGCTCTAACTTAGCTATTAAGGTCTAAAATCTATCATATTTTCAGTAAATACCTAACGTCTATGTTGGACTAAACAGTTTTATTTTTGTCCAATAAACCAGATCCCTAAACAACCTTTTTTTGACAACCTGCTCTGGGTGGAGCAGAGGGGAGTGTCAGCATTGTACAGACCTAAACTCACCCATGTTCCTTCTACTGCCCTTTATGTTCCGGAGCCGCGGTTTCTCTTTCAAACAACCCGCAACCCCGGCAGACGGTGGCCCTGACAGGCCGGTCTGCTTTGCTGACATCGACAACGCGCCATCGACACGTCCTTAAATAACCCTTCGATAACGCTTTGATTGCTTCATAAAGATTTTAGAAGTGATTGAAACCTTTATCTCTACTCTTGCGGTCTTTATCTTGTATTGCCCGGCTGGCTAGTCACTTCACGCCGCGCGCCGCCCCGGGCCTTTTTTTATGTATTTTTGAAATAACAGGTAAGTACTTACCTAATAGGTATCTTTTGGATGAATTAATAGTCATAAGGTAACCGATTGAACAATTCAAAAGTTATCTAGAGCAAACTTTTATAAGGATTGAACCATTCATTAAAACGATTGTTATGGGTAAACTATAAAAGGTAGACATATGCTCTCGCAGACTTTTTTAAAAAGAATGTTAAGATGAACAATTCATCCATAGAGCATTTTTGTATAACTTTAACTATATGCCCAGCGCACGCCACGGAAGGCCTCAGAAACGACACTTTTCCTCCGTTTTTAAAACATTTTTGGTTACTGCTCCACAACTATAGGACCTAGCGTGATATTATATAGCCTATGTTACTTCTGAATAATGCAGCTTTCTAATGGTGAAAAAATTATTGGAATCGGTCCAGTAGTTTTTGAGTTTATTCATTACAAACATACAAAAATACAAATCTTTCCTCTTTATAATATTATTAGTATAGATAATCCAAGTAAGTTCAATGTTAACGAGACATACAGCGCCATCTATCGACAGTTACTATTAACTAATGGAAGAAAAAATCACAAATGTAGGTATTTTGATTTTCATCTCTATCAACACACAGCCTCGTTGGTCTTGAAGTCTTGAGTTTGATTTCCGGATCGGGCAAAGTGATATTAGGTTAGATTAGGCAGCTACAGTGTCTAGATCTGTGTCCGGTTGATGGCACCAGGGTTTGACCCCGGGCGAACAAAACACAACATTACAGGCGTGATGTTATGTGATATTTCTATCAACATTCTATATTATAAACCTGTACTGATAAAAGTGTTAATAGTCCTAGGTTTTTTTTTAATTATTTTTTTTTAAAAAAAAAACGTTGCCCCACAAGACGAATTACTCCTGTATCGTACGTGCGTTTACGCCAGACCCGGAACTACTATCTGTAGGCTATACAAATATTTGTTCCATGCGGGGATCACACCCGCGACACGTAGCGCAGCAGTCTATCGCTCAGCCACAACGCCAACCATATCGTCAAAAAATTGTATAAATCTGATTTTGAATGACCGCCTTTGCAGCTCAAATATATTATGTATGGAAAAACAGCATAATTTTCAAAAATATTGCTAACTGTTCCAACATGCCAATAAACGTGCAGCACCACCCCAATTAGCAATAACCATACGGTACGAACCGCATCGCTACCCAATTAAGATGATTACCTATTCATTAGCTACCAGATAATTACAATATAACCTACACTACAGTTCCGTAATAGTTTCCTAGCATTATGGCCGTGAAATAAGCTAAAAAAAAAGATTAATTTCCTCCATTTAATAAAAGAATTTTTCCGGCCATGTAATATTACCGTATAAGTTTATAAAGCAACTTTCCGTAGTCGTAACTGGCAATGGCATTGCGTGCGTAAACGCAACTCTACACAACAGTAATCCACTCACACGCAGGTCATCTGATGTACTATTGTCTTATCGCCACTCTCACGCACACAGTTGCGAAATTGCGTACAAATAACGAAAGAACTGCATCGCTGTCCTGTGTGTGTGTGTGTATACACACAGGCCCAGTTTCCTCTATAAAATATAACACACAGATACAGTGTGTATCTCTGTGTTTGAGTCTGTGTATCTGTCTGTTTGTGTGCGTAAAGAAAGGTGTATTGCTAGGTGAAATGGGAACAGACATCTTAATGTTTGACGGCTCAGTTAAAACGGAACAAGTAATTAAATATAACGATTAACTTCACGTTTTTCGTGCATTTATTTATCATTGATATCGTTGGTAACATTAAGTTTAATTATTTTTTTTCAGCTACCGATACAGTAAATCTGTAATTCAGTTGCGAGTACATAACCTCCTTTTTGATGAAGTCGGTTAAAAATATGAGGATTTCGCAAAAATAACTCTCATATCTCAAAAATTAAAATCAAGCCTTGTTCAAATCAATTTTTGTTGAAGGTTGCATTATGCATATTAAAAACCTTTTTTCCCCTTTTACTTCAGAAATTCGGGGAGGAAGCTGCCTTATTTTTACGACTTTTAAAGCAAATATCTGATCCACCATATACTTAAGAAAAAAAAAATATGAGAAACATCGATATAATTTTTTAGACCTGTCAATAGGAGACCTACTCACAGTTGTATGCGATGAAAATGTTTTTCAACCCTGAGTTACGTGTATGGAGAGTACCTACACCCTAATTATTTATTTTTATTTCGTGACATTTGTGCAGCAGTTCATAGCAGACATTTACTTTCCAAATTTCAACTATGTGGTGCTAAAATTTCCGGAGTAAAACGGCTGTGAACCACGGACAGACGGAGATTCACGAAAATTTGATCACAAAGCGTGGTGAGTTAATGAACGTCATTCTAATTCCAATATGGCGGCATTCCAAATCTCTCTCGATATTATTAAAGGCAGTTACGTTCTGAGCTCACATAAGTAGCACACTCACTAAACTGACAGAACACCGTTAAATACGGTAATATTGAGTAACAGATTAACAAGCATTTATGAATTTACATTTTATATCATTTAAAGACGTCTGGCTGGCTACTGCCTGGCGGTATTGCAGGTTGCTCAAAAATGATACCATCATCTGCTTAGCCTTTTCCCAACTATGTTGGGGCCGGCTTCCAGTCTTACCGGATGCAGCTGAATACCAGTAGTTTACATGGAGCGACTGTCTATCTGACCTTCCCCCTACCTCCTCCCCACCTCCCCTTCATAACCCAGTTAGTACTGGGTAATACAATACCTCTTGGTAAGACTGGTTGTCAGACTTTCGGGACACTTACTATCTGTAATGACTACCTATCAAAGATTTAATGACAGCCGGGACCAACAGTTTAACGTGCTTACCGAGGCACGGAGAAATCTTGGTATGTAACGGGCGGTCACCCATCTACAGACCAACCTAAGCAAGCGCGGCTTAACCTAAAGATCGACCTGAGCGGCTGCTAATATTTAGCCACAAACTCCATTTGCTCCTCCTTCCTCTCTCCTCTCCTGTTCAAAAAAGATACCGCGGCCGCGAATACAAAGAGCAAAAGGAGGGCAAAACAAGGACCATGTCAGTAAAAGTCGGACACTCCCTCCCCCTCGATGTTACTTCATGATTACCAATCCGAAAAAATGAATGTTTTTTTTTTAAATAGGACGATAATTTTTCACCAAGCCCTTTTAAACAACAAGCTGTATTTTTTATGTCTCTTTCAAAAGAGCGGTGGCCCTGGCAAGCTCCTCTGCGTCTTTACCAGGCTTACAGTGTGATATAATAACATTATAAATATAAACTAATAACAAGAATAGTTATCTAATTAGTTGTTGTGGTTGAAAGAGGTCAATGTTCTATAGTGGGTGTTGATTGGTTATTGGCAGTGACCAGCTATTCTTATCTCTGTATTATGCAACTTAGTTTCCAGACTTGGTTTGCAGCAAAAGTGATAATTAATTAGGCTCGTCAGATATATAGGTAGTTGTTTTTTTCATAGATCTTCAATCGAAAACATTCATGGATTTTTTTGGTATAATTTCAACTGTATTCGACGAGCCTGGTTATTTATTTTGGGGGTGTGAAGAACAGGGTGTAAAGCTCTTAACCCCCTATTGATGACTGGTGGGCGACTGCCCCCAGTGTAGTCGTGTTCTCTATGGTCTTAGATAACATTACTTGCGCGAGAGTAGTGCCATATAAAAAAAAGACAAAATAAGTGTAGCGACAATCGAATGTGTCCTTGGCCTAAATTCGACAATTAAATTTGTCCTTGGCCTAATCAACTTAGCAACAAACACCAAAGGCCAAGCCAATCAGACGAAAAAAAAAACTAGATCACAATCTAACGACACCACAATAAGTTGACACTGAATCTTTCTTATTAGCAATTAAAATGGCGTCATTACCGGCCAATTAGAACAACGCAATCGGAGACGGACTTGCGTCAGTTTAAGGGCTCTGGTCACGCTTTTCTGGTTTCGTGAAAGGGCTTGGCCTGGAGATTTCGATGGCGTGAATGGGGGCAAGAAGAAAAGTTTCAATTGTGTTGATTTGAAGGTCTTCGTTGAGGCGTGGCTGTGAATGGGAAATCTTGAATGAAAAAAATGTTTCGCACTCGCAGAGGGCAAAACAAAAATTTATTTGAAAGAGAAATAGTTCATTATCAACTACATAAATTACGTTTGTTATGTTAAGTGTAGTTCAAGATGAAATTTAAATAGTCATTGTTTCCTTTTTCATCGTGGTAGACCATTTTTGGTCTAGTGGTCGGTGGCGAGGTATACTTAGTAGAGTATGAACTTGGCGCGTGAAGCTGAAATATGATAGTTTTTTTTATTAAAAAAAAAATGTTGCACCAGACTAGGAATTTCTCCTGAATCGTGGGTACAACTCTTTAAACTCAGACCCGGAACAAACTATCTGTTGGTTATACGACTATTTGTTAAATGCGGGGATCGAACGACGACTTATACCGCAACAGTCTAACGCTTAGCCACTGCGCCAAATGTGTCGTCGAGCAAATTAAAGCAGCAATTTCTATCGCTCACTTTATTTCTGTATGAAAGACTAAGAACCTAACAATGTACCCAAACAATTCAACAGCCGCCACAAACTAAGCTAAATCTCTAAAACAAAACACTTAACAAACAATTACCGCAAACCGGACTCGAACCAACGCCCATTCACAGCTACGAACACAAACGTTGCACAAGCAAGCCATTCTTACATAAAGACGTGACCCAGAACTTGGGAGAAAGGTCTAGTACACCCCCCCCCCCTTGCCCTACCGCATTCCCCCCTCTTGAGTGCAACTACAAAGCATTTTGCATCTCAATTTTATGACACTGCGCAACGAGATCTATTATGGTTATAGAGTTGTTTGACCGCTAAACTGGGGGTCTAAAATGCCCGTTTTAGCAGAATCTTATTAGGGCTTTGCGCGGTTTTACCCGCGTCTTTAGTTCCTGCCCCGCTCCCGTGGGTAGAAGTGTGATGTTGTATAGCCTATGATAGGTACTTACTTCCTAATAATGTTGAAATCGGTCCAGTAGTTTTAATTATTTCATTTATTTATTTTAAGTCATCTTTTCACATGTTTGGTAAAAAAATACATACAAAACATAAAAAAAAAAATAATAATAGCTGTCCACCAGCATCGGGAACAGGGTCCGAGCTACCGGTGATCAGGGCTCTTTAGAGGGGAACCTCCGAACGACTTACTGCTTACTGCATCAAGCCTTAGGTATATATATTAATAAACTTATGTGTACTAATATGTAATATTACAGATCCAGTTAGGTAATACACTAATTATTCATACTTTTCTGTGTCTTTTTTACACACGTTTCTTTTTCATTTCGCCTTTCGCAGGTTTGCTAGCAGAAATTTCTTGAAATAAGCATACTTCCTTACTTAATATTATAAAAGCGAAAGTGAGTTTGTTTGTTTGTTACCTCTTCACGCTTTAATGGCTAAACCGATTGTGATGAATTTTGGTACATAGATAGTTGGGAACCAGGAGACGGACATAGGCTAATTTTTATTAAAATAAGTGGGATGTGAGGGAGAAAGAGGGAAGAAAAGGGAAAACTTAGCGTTGCTATTACAAATCAATAAGGCGCAAGGGGAACTGTATTACCCCAAATTTAACGCGGGTGAAGCCGCGGGCGAAAGCTAGTATTGTATAAATGCAATTTTCTTGTGATTTTAACTGTGCTTACCGAACCTACCAGACAGTTGTGTTGTTAGGTTGTTTGTCCCCCTACTACTTCTTCCCAGCTAAAAGATTTGGAAGTGGCGAAGGGTGGGCGTTTTGGGGGTCTGTCTGGTGTAATTGACGTTTAAAAGCGCTAATCATCAGCCTACTTTTAATAAATGATTTTTGATTTTTGTGTACATAAATAGTATAATAAATAACAAGACATGCTGCACCGTAAATAAATTAGGTTAAAGGCAGGAGAATAATGGCGATGAAGAAATCATACTAAAACAATCCCTGTCACAGTCCTACAACTCGCACAGCATGTGAAAGCTAAACTAGGGCCAGCTTTCGCTTCATGGGCCGGTAGCCCTGCACGCGCCGCCCGCGTGCGCCGGCGCAACCGCCGCCATTTTGGCCCTACTGCAATTAGATGGTGGTTTTACTGAAACGATCGTTCTGTTTGGTGAGCTGAGCGTTTAGAAAACTAATAGGTATATATAGGTAGTATAATTTGTTCAACAAAATTATGTTTTTATAAAGTATGGACTAAGATTGGGAATACGAAGCGAGAATCCATAGAAGTCGGTAGTGTAGGTATTTTATTTCTAATGTCCAGTGTGTTGACTTGGTGAACTTAGTCATAATGAATTTATCAGTTTTGCAAGTTAACCTACATAATTATTGTAGGATTCAAATAATACCTACGAGCAATAGTGGCAACTCTGACACGACTTTTCAAGAAATCGGCAGTAGGTCAAATTCATTACACATTACCTTCTATTCCACTAAATAACCAGCCCATAAGATCTGCCGATCACGTTATGAAAAACGGTTTGAGGTTTTGTATCTTGAAATCAACGCCATCTTTCAAATAAAGTAGGTATTAAAAGCAAACAGACGTGTTGTTGTTGATTAAAAGTGTTGTCAAATTTTGCCATCTATGAACGAATACACGAACTAGTTGCAATGTTGCTAATTTTATAATTTAAAAATTTTGCGTAGTTTTAGCATTCGTAGCTTGTAGCTTATTTTGATAAGGACTATAAACAATCAGGCTGAAAAAAAAGTTTTGTTATCAATCTCTTCGATCTTAATAAATTCAGAAGTAAAATTCTTCTGGCAATATGGGCAAATGCAGTAGTCTAATTTTTTAGTCTTGCCACACAAACCAGGTCAAGGAAGTGCAGCAGAAAAACTATTCGCCAATTTTTTTGTTATTTTTATGAAATGCAATTATGTGTATTGTTTCTTTATTATTTAGTTGAAATAAGAGTGAGATAATGTAGCGCAGATATCGTAATGATTGGAGGCAGTGCGAGTGGTTATTATAGGACAGAAGAAAAGTAGGTGGTGTGTGACAGCTAAAGAATACCGCATAGAAGATTTTAGCTCAAAAATAGTTAATTTTGCTGATATTCGACCATTTCATTACACAGTATGACTATTAATCGCTTATGGGTGGCGTTTATGCGGGTTGCCTTTGCGATTTATGTTGAAAATAATCGTCATAACATTTGACCCAGTTACAGTGCCGTGTGCGTTGACCTATGGATGTGAATGCGGACTAAAGCACGATGTTATTTTTAGGATACAGCTTTGCAGATAATTAAATATTTATAGATGCCGTTGGTGATAACCAATTGTGTGATTACTAACAGACAAAAATACCTGTGACCTTTTACACTGAATACTGGTGAGTTTTCTTTGTTTTAACAATTTTTTGAAATCCGAATATTGATGTTCTAATTTTTTATTTCTGCACTACACCACTTCTGAGTGTGATTTAAAATAAATAAAGAATTGTGCCAACAGCTGTAATTAAAATATGTAACTGGAATTGTTTTTGTGTCAGTAATGTACAAAATCAATGGATTATTAATGTTTTTAAATAACTTTATTTACACATGTGTGGTACTGGTGTTGTATTGATTTCTAATTCATAAATTAAATATGTAAGTTGCTTTCTAAAGAAAAAATACACTAAGGTATGTTGTAATCAATACAGTAATAACCTGAATATTTTTCAGGTCCAACAGTTGTTCAAATAAACACTATGGATGGAAGTTTAATAACTCCTGGAAAAACAAAACAGAGTACAGAAATACAGATAACGAAAACACTATATAGATACAACTTCCTTTGAAGGGATCAATTTAATCATAGGGTTTTTATTTATAAACATATTCCAATTCCTCTTTGATTGTATAAAATAATTATATTGAAGAAGACGATTCAGGTTGTGATTTCATAATATAATACACAACTGATGCAGATAAGGGAAATTGTAACAATAAAAAATATTAGCAAGCATATCATCTTTGTAGCTAAATTAACAGGCTGTATGTTGTATACCTGTAGCCAAAAATAACCGCCAAATATGGATTCTAAATTCAAATCCCTGTAGTTTTTCCTATTACGACCTACAATGGTTACTTAATGTTATATTAATAAAAACAAGACAATATGGTGTTTATTTGACTGAATCGCAATAAGGGTGGGATTGGGTGTAACGCCCTAAGGCCGTGGTGACACTCGGCAGTGATGAAGAAGCAAAATGTTCGCACTCTATCATTGATTGTGTGCACATTTACGTATTTACTGGTTGGTGCCGCTGTGTTTGACGCGTTAGAGTCTACTACTGAGAGGAACAGATTTGAAGTATTGCAAGGTTGGTAAACAGCACTATTGTATGTGTCAATTCCCTTTGTGTCAATTGGATGTAATTAAACAGAAAGGATCCACCCCACTTCTCCTTCTTCCTCTTCTTATGTGGACCCGCTTCTTGGGGGGTCTGGTTTTCGTACTTAGTCCTTGCAGTGGACCATTGTGCGTATATCGGATCCACCCCACACAGGGAGCCCATGTGGGTTGGATGCTTGCCATTTAACAGCATCCAATTAGCAAGTCTTATTGTGCTAGTAGATAGGTAACCCCTTCATGAAAAGTACTGGTATTCAGCTGTATTTGGTTAGAATAGAAGATGATTCCAATAAAAATAAGAAAAGGTTAGGTTGGTGAGTACTGTGCTTCCAGAGTTAACAAAGAGTGTTGGGCATAATGGGCGTAAGCCTAAGGCTAATATCTAATATACTTAATTATGTCTCAAAGTCCATAATAAGTAACTACTCTAATTTATACTATTGTGCAAAGTACTACAGTTGCCGGAGACCAGAGAAAATAATTATTTGATTTTCCTATATGTTGACTATATCAGTCATTTGTTTATAAAGCAGATTATGCTGAAAACATTGTGCCAAAGCTATTATACCTACACTGTAATTATTTTTGAATAAGCTAAACAAATGTTAAAGCTGCTTAAGGTTAAGTAGGTAAAGCAAATCTTTAACAAAGTATAATAAAAGAGACTGCTTATTTTAGTTATGTCCTAATTGTAATCTATTATTATTTCAAAATAATTAATTCTTCTGGTCTTCTCCCAGATTTTGTAGAAAAGATCACATGGCTTTTTGTTGTTGTTAGTTCTGTTTACATTAATTTAAACTAGAGATGTCACAAATAGTAATTTGGCCAAATAGCGAAAATTCGGCGAGGCTCTCGGCCCAACTGCCGGATATTCGGAAAGACTTACTTACACATCAGTGTAAATGAAATTGATTTGCATATAAAAACTGTTTGCCTAGATCAGACAGCAGATCCTTACAAGTGGTGGTCAGCAAACACGACACAATAGACAGCCTATCAGAATTTTCTAAGATTTATTATGAATTAATTTTTCGTGATTAGCTATTCGGTATTCGGCCGAACACTGAATAGGTAGTGGAATAAGTGACTGCATAGCCGCATACCGTCTAGTTGCCGAATATTCGTGGCATCTCTATTTAAAACTTGGTGCCTAACTAATTGAGTTCCCATGGTTGAAGTTAAGATTCACTAATAAAACATGCTAATAACACCATGACATTGATGCCCCTATACAACATTATGCTATATGACCTGTTTTACCCTTTTATAAAGGTTCTATGCTTTAAATTATCTTGTTATAGGATAAATAAATTTTATTCACTGTGAAATCTCTAAATTATTGAATGCCAGCATGAAATAAAAAATAAGGTTCTCATAATACTTACTCGGTGTTGTAACAAACCAGTATTATTTAATCACTTTCCCATATTTAACTTTCCTGCATTTTCACTGCAAAAAGCAAGGACATTTCTTTAAGTCTTCTACATAATTGAGAGAGCCTTTTCTTGGCGGCATTTGGACGAGACAATATTTACAATCTTACTGTTCATTCTGGGTAATTTTTTTAATATTAATTTTTAAGACATGGCTTTGACAAGCATTACTAGAATAGCAATGTTTCGTTTCTGGTAACCTAGGCAACTGTGGCTATTGATATAGTTTTATGAAGAAAGGTCAAATGTACTGAATACTGGTAACACCAATCACAGAAGAGTTGCTAAAACGGTTACTACATATTCAGCTCATGCTGCACAAGATCCTCGATCATGCAAGATTGGGAGGTTCCGTATAAACTAGCGACATCAAAAGCCACATCTTGTGACTCTGTAGACTTAGAGGGTTGATTTTTTCACAGCTCAAAGGGACCACAGACTTAGTATATGGTTTTAATTTCAACTCGATACCTCCCCGCGTCCCACAAAGTGACCCTATAAGTGTTCCGTTTGTTCCCTTTGAGGTACAGAACCCTTAATACAAAGTGAAAGGAATACCAAGGTTCACCTTGTTGTACGTCTGACTGTCTGTCTGTCAAGACCCTTAGAACGCGTGAAGCTATCGAGTTGAAATTACCATATATTCAAGTCTGTGGTGTCTTGGAGCTGTGAAAAAATCAACCCTTTATGTCTACGCAATCAAAAGATGGCCGTTTATGTCGTAAGTTTGTGCGGATTCCTCGGTGCGCCAGTCCGAGGGTATACTTTGCCAAATACTTCCTGTTTTTTTCTTAGCAGATTAATGTCTTGTATATTATGTTTCCCTAAAACTGTTTTTATTGGTACTTGTCACCTCCGCTGAGGACCGGATTTTTTGCTTTTACTCAAACATAAATTAACTCCTTTACCCTCCACAGCAATCGAGGGTATGATCATAAGGAAGTACAACATTACTGAGGAGGATTTCCGTGTTATGGAGACAGTAGTACTGAAGTCGGAGCCACATAAGGCTGGTCAGCAGTGGAAGTTTACAGGAGCATTCTACTATGCCACAACTGTGCTCACTACCATTGGTAAGTCTTAATTAACATAACGGCTGTAATTCCCGAAGAGTTAGGCGGACCGGAGGTCACGGTGGAGCACACAGTAGCGATCTTCCCAGCTTGGGCGGAGCACCGCCATGCCCTCGTAGAGGCGATCTCTCGTGTCCGGCCCTGGTTCAGTCCATGATCTGGAGCGAGAGGAATGGGAAGCAGTCACCTCCTTCTGCGAAGCAGTCATGCTAGTGATGTAGGTGGCAGGGTGTTTGAGGGAGAGAACCCCAAACAAACCAACGTCCAGCGCGTCGCGCGCCGCGAGACGATTCCCGGCCACCGTGTGGACGGTTAGCAATGGGTAGCTTACCGTCCGTCCGTGTATTGACGACAACTTGTGTCGACAGCGCGTTAGTGTTCCACGCTCACCTTAAAAAGATGTCAGCAAAGCAGAGGGGCCTGCCAGGGCTACCGCCTGCCGGTGTTGCGGGTTGTTTGAAAGAGATACCGCGGCCCCGTAATGTAAAGGGCAAAAGAAGTGGGTTTAGCCAGTACAATTCTGACACCCCCGCTCCGCCCATAGCGGGGGTAGTTATTTGATGATGAAAGGGTTAAGCGGAGGTGTACCCAATAAACTAATAATGCAAAAAAAAATGTTTCATAATAGATTCTATTTTCTCGTCTTTTTTACACACTGTCTACTTGCTTGTAATTTACTCTCCTTTCGCAGGTATGCTGGAATAGTTTTCTTTTGAAATAACCTATATACCCTTTGGTCCCTATTTTTATTTATTTAATAAATTATATACACACAGGAGTAAATATAAGGAATCATCATAACAAAACAGAGTAAAAAGGAACAGCTTATTTCAAAAGAAATTTCAACCAGCAGGCCTGTGAAAGGAAAATATGAAGGAAAGAAACGTAGACATTTGTTTGTGAGAACAGGAAGAGAATGACGCATTGACGACGCAGTGGCTGACCAATCTACTGCTACGCTGCGTGTCGCGGGTTCGATCCCCGCACGGAACAAATATTTGAATAGCCTACAGATAGTTGTTCCGGGTCTGGCTGTTTTTGTTTGAGTTGAAATGTTTGTTAACGCATTCACAATACAGGAGAAATTCTTTGAGTCACACCCGTTCCTTGGGTTCCTTGGGCAACGTTTTTCCAAAAAAAAAAAAAAAACATTTAAAATATTTTTCTGTTTTCGTGTCTTCTTTTCTGCATTCAGGGTATACTAACATAAAACGTTAAAATAAAATAGACGGCAAGATTTTTTTTAAGTTTTAAGTCTTATTTTCTCTAAATATAACACATCCTTGTTTGTTTCTGTTTTAACCCAGCATGGTCAACCTTAACTCTGTCTTAACTAATGCATTTCCCATAAAAAGTGTCTCTATTTCTTAAGCAGTAGGTAAGGACAGTTTTCGTTATCTATATGTTACACTGATTTGCTGTAGTATGTAGGCTGAAATTTCTAGTTTAAGTTTGATTTATTTAAAGAATTGCGGAAGCTTTCTGTGTATGAAACTTACATCAAAAATTAATGCAATTTCATGTAATTCATTTTTGCACCCGACTGTAGTCAGGACAGGTTAATAATAAAACATAATACGGCCAATGGCCTGATGGCCAAGAGCATTAACGACCATCTCTCGAAGCTCTCCTTAGGCGTTTGGATTAAGGGCCTGGTTCAGAAGGCTAGGAAAGTACTCCTTGATACGGCCCGCATTGTGAGGAGGTTCCTGTCTCTGGAGCCCTAACCACCGGTAGCTTGGACCCTGCTTCTGATACCGGCGGAAACTTATTTTTATATTTTTAAATGTTTGTCTACATATTTTTTTTAAAAGGAAATGTTTAAAAATGTTTTGCTACGTGGGAAAAAGAAAAATTAGAGTAGACTAGTGAATAAACCCAATTAGTATCTAAAATTGTGTTATCTAAACTTTTTAATAATTTACGATTATTGTCAACTGTGTTTCTTTTTATCCAGGCTTTATGTTAGAAGTTTTTTTTTGAGTTGGGAAACCATCAAATAACTTCCCGCGCTCTGGGCCGAGCGGGGGCGAGTGTCAGACTTGTACTGGCTAAAACCCACCCATATTCCACGTTCATAGTTCACGTTCCGGGGCCGCGGTATCTGTTTCGAACAACCCGCAACCCCGAACAACCCGCAATCCCGGATAACCTGCAACCCCGATGTTGGAGGTCCATACAATAATTCTTACAACATCTTTGGTGTCGTCCTAATTGGCAAGGATCGTATGAGATGACAATTGACACGATGCGTTCTTGTCTAGCGATGAAAAGAATCAATGAAATTCATGTGCTCGCGCGTTGGCTTGCGAGCTTCGATTAGGACAATGAAGAAATCGTATTTTCGAACACATCGTGCGATTAGAACGCATCATACGGTCCTTGAGTAAGATTCTGTTAGGAAATTGCCCCACACTAGGCATTGTGGGTGCGTTTACAAACATTTAAACTCACTATACACAAACAGCCAGACCAACAAAAACATCTACCTGTACGCCATACAAATACTTATTTGTTCCGTGCGGGAATCAAACCTGCTACACGCAGCGCAGCAGTCAATCCCTTAACCAGTGCGCCAATCGTGCCGTCGTCTTCATCTCGGTCACTCGTGGTTTTGAAATTTAAAACATAATCAAGTTTGTAGTCCCTTAAAGCTGTGAAAAAATCAACCATCTGCAGCTACTCAGTCAAAAGATATAAGCTGTTTATATCGCAAGTTTGTACGGAACCCTTTGCGTGAGGTTTTTTTTTAATACTAAAACCATTTTATTTTTTATTATTCAGGCTACGGTCACTCAACACCGGCGACGATCGGCGGAAAGCTGTTCACGATGTTCTATGCGATAGTCGGAATTCCTCTGGGACTCATCATGTTCCAGAGCATCGGTGAAAGGGTCAACAGGCTCAGTAGGTGAGTCATCATCATCATTCGAAGTCAGTCATTTAAAAAAAAGGCTTTTTAAAGTACTTTAACATACATGTTTTGGAGATCACTTTTTAAGCAAGAAGATGCTTGTGTTAGCTCCGCTTTTCCACTTCGAAAACAAAGCAAAGTGAAGAAGTCTACTGCTGGTCATAGGCCCGTCCAAGCATCGCCTCTTCAACGAGTTCAGCTCGAAATTCTAATGGTAACCTTAATCGACAATCGGCACTAGTCCATGTTCTCGTAAGTCGTAATGCAATCGCCATACTGGCAAAACCTATTCACAAAACATTTTTTTCCCCCTTGTAGTTTTTTTTTTTTTTTACATTGCATGTTATGTTTAACAGGGGTACCTTAGATAATGGATGCAAATGAAAATTTCTGGTCGAAAATTTAAAGTGATAAATATATTATTTTACCAGATATTTGTGTTTTAGTCGGTATGATTTACGTCTTCATATCGTAACACGGTTGTACAGACATGGTCAAAATTGGCTGTTTACGGTTCTGTGAATACCGTTTGGAGGAGGTTTTCGATTATACTCACGGCACGATTGCAAATAAGTGGTTGTGAATAGCTATGCTGCTTTCTGCATCTTTTTGGTTTCAGGCCCTACCCATGTGGCGCCTTTTGTTGCATCATGATTTCTGGGAGTTGTGAATCAGAAATTATTAGTTTCACAAAATTATAACGAAAATAGCTTTAGCCCACGGCTTCGCTCGCGTTAAATTCGGGGTAACACAGTTCCCCTTTCCTGATTTGCAGGTACCTGCTACCTGTAGTTTTTGCCCTTGCGCCTTACTGTAATAGCAAAGCTAACCTTTCCCTTTTCTTACCTTTCTCCGTCATTTCCCAATTAAAATTCCTATTTGCGTTTCGAGGGTCCCAACTATCCCTGTAGGTATCAAACTTCATCAAAATCGGTTTAGCCATTAAGGCGTGAAGACGTAATAAACAAACTAACACAGTTTTGCTTTTATAATATTAGGTAATTTATGGCTGGAAGAGACACCGGTTCTAAAATGGTTACTGCATATTCTCTAGATCATTCGGAACCTCCCAATTTTTTTTTAACCGACAAAAAATTAATCACCTTGTATGTAGTGCTTTTTCCAATAAATAGTTAACAATAACATTGTCGTTAACATCTTGTCACTTTGGTTGATCTATAATTTGAAAGTTCTGTATTGAAACTAATAATTGGTGACACTGTGACACATAAATTATTACTTAATGGAGCGCTGTTGAATTTTCAACGCATTAGAAATAAAAAAAAAGTTACTTATAACAAGCATATGTATGTGTTCGAGGTCTGGTTTCTCGAATACCTCTGTAGCAGAGTGGGTATTCCACCTCCTAATGGATCAATATCGATTTTAACATTTTTGAATATTCATATTTCGAATTTGATTCTGTCATTTGCGTCATTTTTAACAATCATATTATGGTCATTACAATTTGATCACGGCTAACAGCTACACATATTCTGCAATATCATATTTTTAAAAGTCGCTTAATTTTTTAATGTAAATTTTGCTTCCTTCAACAAGTAATAAATGTATGCTGTAAAATAATATCTACCCTGTTAAAGGGTCCACCCTTGGAGCTGTAAATAAAGAAATAACAAACCTGTTGTGGTTGTTTTTCCTCATCTGTTCCATAGCTACACTACTTTTTACTGCCGCATCGTTTGGAGGGACACGATCGCCCCACCACAACTTTAAAATGTGTATACTCTTTTTTCTCGATATTCCAGATCTAGAATATTTTGTGTCTAAAGTCTTTTTTTTGTTCCAGCGTGATAATAAAGTCAATAAAACGCGCGATGAACTGCAAGCAGACGAGTGCGTCGGAAGTGGACCTCATATGCGTGGTGACCACGCTGTCTTCGCTGACCATCGCCGGCGGAGCGGCCGCGTTCTCCAAGTTCGAAGGCTGGAGCTACTTTGATAGCGTCTACTACTGTTTCATCACACTTACTACTATTGGTGAGTTTTAGATGTGACTATAGCTGGCACCCGCGGATTCGCCCGCATAATGATCGAAAAAATGTAAGTATCCTATGTGTTATTCCAGACTATAATCGAATCTGCCAAATTTCATCAAGATCCGTTCAGCCGTTTTGACGTGAAAGAGTAACAAACATCCATCCATCCATCTTCACAAACATACGCTTTTAAATATTTATAAATAAAATTCTTTTATTACAGTACAGACAAATTCATATCCATTTGGTTAGTACACACGGCGACAGATCAACCTATACAAAACCAGTTTATGCGGATCTCTCATTGTACTTGAAATTTATGATGTACGATCCGTTGTTGAGAGAGCAGCATAAACTGGTTTTGTATAGGTTGATCTGTTGCCGTGTGTACAACACATAAGTAACACAAAAAAATAAAACTAATGTTAGTACCTACTTAAAACTACCAGAAAAACAAAACAGTCATAAATTACACACATATTAGTAGGATTTACTCCATTTTACTATATTGGGTTAATTATCGTCGTTTATTTTTACTCAAAAACTAAACTGTAGTGAAGTAAAACCAAATGATTTTAAAAGAGTACCAATTTTTCTCCATAGGAAACGACCAACCCGACTCGTGCACTTCTTCTCGATATTATATTAGTCCATGTATAGGCCTATGTAAAATAAAAATATTAACGTAAAATATAAAAAACTAAAATATTATAAATATTAAAATAAAACTACAATTTAGTTCCTTTTTTTTTTGGAAAATCTACAAATGACCAAGCCCAACCGTGTGCCATCTTTTGCCCTTTGTGTTCCGAGGCCACGGTATCTCTATCGAACATAACCCTGGCAGGCAGTAGCCCTGGCGGGTCCTCTGCTTTGCTGACATCTCTTTCGCCCGTGAAACACGAACGCGCCATGCAATGTCATAGCTAACCCCACAAACTAAAATCAATCTTCTGTTCCAAGGTTTCGGCGACATGGTAGCTCTTCAAAAAGACAATGCACTGAATCGGAAGCCTTCATACGTAATGTTCGCACTGATCTTCATCCTGTTCGGGCTGGCCATCGTGGCGGCGTGTCTCAACCTCCTGGTACTGAGGTTCGTCACCATGAACACTGAGGATGAGAAGAGGGACCAGGCCCAGGCTGAACAGGTACTTTTAGTCTTAAATTACGAGTAAGTTTCATTTTTCCACCAGCCGGTAGCAAGCTGAACTAGTACTTATTGGAGTTGATATAGCTTTCATTTTTCAATGTCTTTCTGTCCTCACTTGGAAGAGCGGCTGGTTGCAAGCTGAACAAGTACTTATTGCAGTTGATATAGCTTTCATTTTTCAATATCTGGTTATCCCCAATTGGAAGAGGGGCTGGTTGCAAGCCGAACTAGTACTTATTGGAGTTGATATAGCGTTCATTGTTTAATATCTGGTTATCCCCAATTGGAAGAGGGGCTGGTTGCAAGCTGAACAAGTACTTAATGAAGTTGATATAGCTTTCATTTTTCAACATCTTGGTGGAACTTGCAAGAAAGTTCTGGCTCGGGCTGCCTGTTCATTGCGTGGAGTTCTTTTAACTCTTTTTGGATAAGAAGGTGGATAATTCTGGTTTTTAACGTACAAAATAGCTTTATCCATTCTAATTTCGTAAGTGCTTTGTAGGTAAATATTTCTCTTATGAACAAGACAAATTCTGAATACATTCCAACCGAACATTCATCATTAGTAAATCTTTGATTATGAAAACAGCCTTAAGTGCCAGCGCGTCTTTCCTCGAAACGTCAACGAGCACGTGGGGAGCTTTTTGCCGCTCATTTCCATTGACCATATTAAGTTGAAATACACCACTAATAAAACACAATTTTTTAACAAAAGTGGAGGCAGCTACTCGAAATCGCAAACTTAATGGGCTATTGTTTTCTGGATTATTAACCTTTTTTTAATGACAGCAGCTAAATGCTCATAGCGCGTCCATTTTAGGTATAGCATAGTGGCGGAATAAACTGTACTTACAAAAAAACCGTTTTCTACCTGCAAACTTCGTGACAAAATCCCTGATTAAATTGTAATTTTCTTACTTCCAGGCGCAGCAAGTGGCAGTGCGTCTCGAAGGTGACGTCATCACGGCAGATGGCGCCGTACTGCGCGGTGTGTCGCGAGGGACGCGCCTCCCTGCTGACCCCAGACAGATCACTGCTGGTATGTTTAGCTATGTAGCGACACAAAGATGCAAGTGGCAGAAAGCACTACAGCGCCATCTATCCAGCCACTGAAAAACTAACGGCAAGATTCCTACATCGCGCAAGCAAAGTTGTACGCGAAGTTAGCATATATTCGAGCACCCGACAAACAACTGTCGGGCAGTGGCCCGCCAGACACGACACCCGTCTGGTCGGAGGATCCTCCCTTTTCCATAGAGGATGGAGAACTTTACAACCTGTTCTTCATTTCTCTAAACTGGTGACCCCGACGTGATTTGAACACGCAACCTTTTGATCTGAGTCTGCCTCATCTGTCTACAGGTAGATAGATAGAATATTCTTTATTATTTACAGCATACAAGTAACAAGAATAACACAAGACAAACTTATAAATAGGGTGACACAATGGGCGGTCTTATCGCTAAAAGCGATCTTTTCAAGACAACCTTTGGATGGATTTAAGAAGAGGAGAAACAGTACTGTAGGTAGTCTGTGGCCTAACATTTTTCAAAATTAATTTTCAAAAAATTAAAACGAAATACAAAAACAAATACTTTTATATAAATACATATAATATACATATAAAATAATAATCATGAAGAGCAAAGAAATATTTCATGCATGTTTTGTATATTACAAGCGTAAGCTTAGCATAATCAACCTATAACGACCTAACTGAGGGACGACTGTGGTAGGTAGGAATTTTCTTAGGGTTCCGTACCTCAAAAGGATATAACCGGCCAAGTGCGAGTTGGACTCGCGCACCGATGGTTCCGTACAAACTTGCGACATAAACGGCCATGTGTTTTGACTGCGTAGACTAAGAGGGTTGATTTTGTCCCAGCTCCAAGAAACAACAAGACTTGACCCCTGCTTAAGCCCTTGAAGATTACAGGCGTGATGTTTTGATATGTAAAACTTACCTCCTTGGTTTATACTAATTCCAGGTGATACGTCCCTGGTACCGCTGTACGTAGATGAAGATTACGCTCCCAGCGTTTGCAGCTGTGCCTGCAACTGCTTCGGACATAACAGGTAAGTCCACCTTACATATTACACACATATGGTGTATACACCTTGGGTTATGAGTGGAGCTACACGATAACTGACAAATGCTTGCACTGACTGGACAAGTCCACTCAATCTGTGTGGTGCTTTCTTAAAAAGACCATTTCAGTCACTATCTGCATAGTCCTCATGTAAGTTGACCAAGATTATTTTGTCTGGACTTTAAAAGAGACTATGACCTCTGAGTTTGTTTCGGCTGATTCTTCTCAGAGTAGTCGGGTACGAAACACCGGCCTCATCTAGTTTAAAAAAAATGCCGTGTAAAACTGTTTGTGAAAACCTACTTGCAAAATAAACATCATTTATCATAGTTTAGGTCATTCTTCGCAAGTAACGATGGATGACTGTGAAGGATGATATGAAAAGGAAGATGTCTGATGATATATATAGTATGGTATAAGAAGAAATACGCGCCGAATCCAAATAATTTGAGATAAGGACTGGGTTCTAATATTGCCGCTTAAGTAGAATCATGATTGGATAATAATATTAATTACGTTACTATTCGTAAAATGGTCACAAAGAGACAATTCACAATATTAACTGTGTCTGTAACCATTTAAAAAAATGTTATTCTATCTGATTCTGCTGAAGCGGTTATTTTAGACCCCAGAAGAATGATGACAAAGTCAGCTTCTTTGGTCGAGTGGTGGCAAACAAACTGCTGAGCCTGCGGTTCCGGGTTCGATTCCCGGACTTAGAAGTGTTACTAGATTATTTTTAATCAACAGCTATACTGTTAACTTGCAAATGAGAGAGATCTAGTAATCTCGATTCTCACTTCATCACTTCTCTAAAACAATTCACTCTCCTCATGCATTCACACACACTCCCACACTTTCACTCTCGTCATACACAGACACACCCCCACAAACACACCTTCACTCATTAATACAGGTTACACGTTACTTGTGTGAAATATTCATCAAAATCCTCATTCTGTTCTGTTTTGCGTGAAAGAGTAACAAGCATACATAAACGCATTTATAATATTAGTAGGAGTAAGTTGGATTTTTTTGCTATTTTAACTTATTAACGTTAAAATTAACCGTACTCTTTTCAGATCAATTCCATACCGTGACCCGCTATCACCGGTACCACCAACCAATATCAGACAAATCAAATCAAAGAATTACCGCGAGTTAGGCAGCATACCGCGCTACATAGAGAAGTCATCCTCCAAGAACCGATCGCAGTCCTTGCGACTCAACTCCGCCTCAGGATACCTCTACATGAACGCAAAGACAAATGACTTCCAGCTAGAACCCGAAGACTTCCGAGAAATGGTCACGAAAAGACGCGAACAGCTCCGAAGAGGCATGATGATGTATGATATGTATGATTTGAGGTGTAATAACAACGAACAGTACCTACATCCTTACAGGCACAGCCTCAGTACTAGGCTAGAGACTAGCCCTCACAGCTCCTCGCTTTATTCAATGAATTTGAGGTCAGAAAACCGAAGCCACGATCCTTTAGTCGACGATTATGACTCAGAAAAATCAAGCTACGCGAGAAAGAAGTTAATGAAAAACATTGCAAGAAACACCAGCAACAAAAGAGTGGAAAACTATTTCTACGACGATGCTGTCTTACATTTTGATGACGAATACGCCTTCGACGGCTCAATCCTCTTCGCTAAGAGGAGAAAATCTATAGAAAGGAACTGGGATGACTACAATTGCGTTATGCCGAGGACTCATGCACCTGACCAGGTGTCCAACGATGGTAGTTACGGCTACTACCTCCCTGATGATGAAGAGCAAGACCAGTACTTCGTGAACGATACCCTCACGTTCCAGCTCCCTCCCCACCGGGCCAGCATATAGTGAAGTGTTGTGATGTGCCAACAAGACTTGTGCCAAGGTAGGTTAGTTTTTAGTCTACTAAATAAATGGGCCAATTAAATAAATAAACTATAAATTAATAGTAATTTTACAATTTTCGCGGTAGCATCCGAGTTTGAAAGTTTTAGCTTTTACACATAGTTTATAGTTGTCGCGACTTTTTATTATAATTCTATGATATGAGCTTGGCTTCTTTGTAGATATTGTAATATAGTGTTTTTAAGGCTTGTCGTGCGGTGAGCGCTTGTGCGTTTAATTATGCACTACGTCGGAAGGAAAACATAGCTAGCCTACATTTTTCGCAACCCTGGGAGTAGCTTCCTCTCTGTGAGAGTGAGCGGGCCATACCTCCTCACGAAGGCCCACATGGCTTAGTACCATAGAGGCCCAGTACGGGTTGGTGGTCGGTTAAAATAATAAAAATATTGTATAGAAACTCCCAAGCCCAGAATTCTATTGGGATAGATCACAGATATATAGATATAGATAACGCAAGAGTAACTACTTCGCGTGCCCGGTTTCCGAACAAAAATCGCATGCTACTTTCGCGCTCAGTCTTCGGTGTGCTACTAGTTGGACGTCAAATATCAAATTAAAAAAATGGATTTAAAAAAAAAACTGCCCCACACTAGGAATTTCTCCTGTATCGTGGGTGCGTTTTACAACCATTTAAACTCACATACATAAACAGTCAGACCCGAAACAACTACCCGTAGGCCATACAAATGTTTGTTCCGTGCGGGAATCGAAGCCGCGACACGCAGCGAATTGCTCAGCCACTGCGCCAACCATGCCGTCAAATGCGTGTAATAAATTGTAAAAACTCGTCAATCACTAAAGACGTCACATCACCAAAAAATTTGTACATGAGACGTAATAGTAGATAGTCAAAAAGTGGCACGCTTGGTTTTCATACAGATCGTGAAACTTGCGTTATCTATGTCTATCTATACCTGTGGGATAGATAGTACATTTGTATTAAAGAAATTGTAGATTTTCTCTATATATAGTACTAGTATATAATCTTTAAACTCACATTCCCTTGTCAGGTAAATAAAACAAGACTGCAATAGAGATGAATGTTCTAATATCTGACCAATCATGTAACTTTGGTATTTGTGTAAGCGTAATCAGTATTATAGTTAGATATTCGTGACTTAGGCTCAATTAATCACGGCTGATGTCAGACTACTGTCAATATTTACCCTACAGTAAAATTCAGACAAAAAAAAATATTACAATTAACAACAACCAACGTTGAATATCCCAAAATTAAGAATAAGATAAGAAAAAAACAATCTTTGTAGTTTTAAAAAGTCGACTAAAACATGGATGAAATCTAGTCAAATATATCTTGGTCATACAAGTTAGGTTTGCCCTAATAACCTACGACGATTCAAGATCTTAGGGTTTCTGAACAGTTTACTTGCCTTATGGGTTTGCCCTATTGTTGGCCCCTAGGCAGCCTGCTATCAAGAATCCTACCGAGTTTCAAATTCATGTCAGTACCTAAAAAGTCTACAGATGACGTCACATCTACTAAGTTTCTTAATTCAAGGTTTGGTCACACAGTCGCGGATAATATACACGTTTCGGACACAGACCCATAGAAATAATTACTGAAGTGTCTGTCGGTACTCCATGGGTAGTGTACCAGTATAATTCACACATCACATGAACAGTAAAAACCGACGTAGTGCAAGCGAAAATTACATTGATTTCTATTTCAGAGTGAATTAGATGTAGACACTGTTGCAAGTCACAATACAATGAAAATTATCGAGCTTATTGATACAAAAACTGGCCAAAACAGATGATTTTGCACAATGTGTGAGTACAAGCTTTGCCTGGAAAAGTGTCCTATTTTGTAACGAAATAAAGTCTACGATATTGTCGTTTGGCAGTTTTTTTAATGACATTTTTAGTAACTACCCACGTTTATTTATTTTTTAAATGATCTTTTTGTTTTCACCCTGGACCCTCTTAATGTGCCCGTCTTCTCACGTATTTAAATAATCTCAAAATTAATGATGTAACCATGATCTTGTAAAAATATTATAATTTAAAAGAATGTCCATGGAATTTCTTGCTCATTCTTCTCGATAAAGATCAACGCTTTAGAATGGGCAACTACAGTACTACTCAATTTATTATGCTTTGTGACTGGGACTGTAGCTTCATACTTTTGTTTCTTAACATTGAAATGGTCTAGTTGAAATAAGTGGTTTGAGATCAGAGTTCAGTGCAGTAGTATTGACTGCTGCACTGAACGGCACGGTTGCCGTTCCATCAAATAAATATATTGAAGCAAGGGGTGCCGACCATAGCTAGAGAAATAGAACTACCATAAATACATTCTTTTTTTGGTTTTGAGCACTTATACTAGTTAAAACCCAACTGTATTTGAATGTGTAACTATGTATTACCACTATTATGACTTGTAATGACTTTTTCGCGAGGAATTTAAAAGAGGGGAGGGTAGTCATTAGGGATTGCAATTGCTGGATCCAGCATACAGCAATCCAGCTGGATCCAGCGCTTTTTTAAGTATGCTGGATCCAGCATACAGTGCTGGATCCAGCGATGCGGATCCGCAAACCAATCGCATATCAATTTCTATTGTTTGGTTCCAAATTGCCGCCATTTTCAAAACGGCATGGTCTATACTAGATGATGACGCAGAATCAATGAAAAAGACGAGCAAGAGCTTGAGATGGAACTTAAAAAGAGAAGGATACCTTTAATAAACAAAAGCCAAAGAAATGAGCATTTATGAGACCGAAGGAGTGTGAGGTGAAAATTTATCTGTCTATGGTTTATGACTGTTTGATAACCCTAAATCCGACCAGTGTAGAGGCCGAAAAGGCATTCTCAGAAAGCGGCTACACATGCAGTTCTGTGCAAAACAAATTGGGAGATAAGATAAATAAAATTTGTTTTCTAATGTTTTACTATTTTTATTTTTATTTATTTTATTTTATGGTATTTATTTTGAATGAATGTGACATTTATGGATCTTTTTGTTATCTGAAATAAAATGATTTTATTTTATTTATTTACTTCCAGAGGATTTCAAAAAAAGAAATAGTCAATCTCTTGTCGTCAGATTTTAAACTGCCTAAGTATCAGCTTTCGATTTTCATAACATATATTAACGAGTGCGGGGAAAATTATATCGCATTCGGAACTTCTTTTGATACAAAAAATAGATTGCAGATTAAAAATTAAAATCGTATTATTACGGTCCTTTTTGTAGTTAATTTTAAAAGAATTAGTAGGACTGATTGCTACCGATTAGCCGTTCTCGCTTTAAACATAAACGTAATAAGATATTGCTTACTTAGAAACATTATCTTAAATGTACTCGTATAGGTATGAGGTGATATGTTATTTAATTTTAAGTTCATTCTTTTGATCTCAAATGGTTAAAAACCAAAGCAAATCAATGAAATATTTCGTAGATACGAAGTTACGAAGGTACGAAGTTATTATACAAATTACTAAACAAAAAAAGTCTTAAAAATGTCGTTTTTTTATTGTAGTTTCACATTTTGCTGGATCCGCGCTGGATCCAGCTGGATTCAGGTCAATCCAGCAAGAATCCAGCTGGATTGAAAACGCCGCTGGATTGCAATCCCTAGTAGTCATTCCCTAGCGGTGGGAAAACCAGACTCACCACGTTTTTTTTTTTAAATATAATTTAGGCAAATTAACATACTTACTATGAATTCGGAGCCTAGCCAAAGGCTATCGATTGTTAATAAAATCGGACACTTTTTCAGACAATGATAATAATTTATATTAGCAAAAATAGATTTTTTCGTTGACTGCTAATAATGTCTCATCATATTACAATGACCACAAATTATGGCAATGGTCCTCGAACAACGCGATTATTTATATTAGAAAATCGCAATAATTTTAAAAGTATGTGCTAGTCGAATTTTTTATTTAAATGAATTGTTCCATGACAATTTTTAGTCATTTCCTCATAAATTATATATTATGGTGAAATTCCGAATTCCAAATTATTAATATGTATATTCCGTATAAGTATTACGTATTGTCGCTATGAGCCATAAAAATATAGATTTTGTTTAAATATGTTATGGTTTAAATTTTTAGTCTTGATAAAAGACGAAATTGTACAGTAAAACTGAAGTAATGCCAAAAATAACTTAACTCTTATTCCATTAATTTTAAGAGAAAATTATTTGAATTTATTTATTTTATTTTATTAATCTCAAAGATATTACATTAGAAAAGAATTGTTAAAACCTCCAGATTATTGAAGAAAATCTAAGAATTTATGGTTAAAAAGACCTGTTTATAAACGCTAAAATTTGTGTAAAACATGGTATGTATGTCCATCCTGGAAATAAAAGGAGTTTTACTCTAAAAAGATATTATGATTTCATCATAATTAAAATTATTAAGAAACCACATAAATGTGTACTAAATTGTTAAAACTTTTGTGATGAAAAAGAAATGTTATCTGTTGGTAAAAAAAAATGTATAATATCAGGAGTACTGTAAGCTATAAACCTTTTACCACGAACTATGTATGAAAAAAAGATGTATGTTTTGTTATTTCTATGTTTTTCTTTTAAATATAAAATAATTATTTTTTAAAGTAAGTAAAAAAAAAATCTTGATTTTCATGTTTCAACCTCACGTCTTCCAGTGTGATTTTGGAATACTATACGAAGGGGCACCGTTCTGATATCCCATATATCGAGCTATTATTTTCAAAACTGCAATACCTATACGGTCAAGATATGTGTTTTTATGGTTCTGTATTCATAACCATATAAAGTCTGTGGTCCCTTGGAGCTGAAAAAATCACCCCTCTATGTCTAACCCCCGAATACTGAAACGTCACTCAAAATTTAAGTACCACTTAAATTTAACAGATACTCAAAAGTGACGTTTGACAATACAAAATCTAAAGTTTAAGAGCTGCTCAAATGCTAAGCAGCCCTCAAATTTTGAGTGACGTTTCAGTATTCGGGGGTAAGTCAGTCAGTCAAAAGATATGGACATTTATGTCGCAAGTTTGTACCCTCGGTGCGCGAGGCCGACTCACACTTGACCGTTTAAAAAAAATACTGTTTAAGTGGTGACCTTTTTAGCGTAGGTGGCTCTTCCAATTATTGTTTTTTTTTTTTATGAATAACTGAAATGCTTCCATAATTTATTCCTGTTTTAGTCAGCTCATGCTAACGGTAAGACGCCGTTGTTTTAAACTTATTAATTAATAATATCGTACTGAATATAAAGTGAGTTAATAAAATTGTAAAATATCTAGTCGAAAATGTGAATATGAATATAAGAAAATGTCTAGTCAAAATAATTAATAGTACCTACTTATTTTTATAATTTTACAACAGTTGTATCAAAACGTTTTTTACTATGTTTTATGAGAAATATTTTATTTCTTGACTGATTTTGTTATTTTAAGAGACTTTGTGAGCTGCCAAAACCACTTTTGTTGTACACACGACTGCAGATTAACCTATACAAAACCATTTTAACCTGATCTCTCTAGTACTGATCGCACACCGTAGAAGAGAGATCAGGTTAAAATGGTTTTGTATAGGTTGATGTGCCGTCGTGTGTACTACCTTTAAACTAGTTTTTAGTCAGTATTTTATTTGCTGTGATAATTTTACCTCTAGTATTATTATAATTAAATTATTAGGTTTATAAACCTCTCCAAAATGGTATTATATCTTTAAAAGATTGATTAAAAAAGTATTATTTGATAAAGAAAATCATTAACAAGAAAAAAATGTTGATGTCGTTTGAAACGATTGTTTCCAATTTTATGTCTAGACTTTTATGACGAAATATTTAAAAATAAACAGTAAACATCGCTGAAGAAAATAATATGTATATAGTAAATAATTATGTCGACTTATTTTAGATGTTAAGTAAAAATTAACTATGATCTAAACACGACTGTACTAAACTTTATGCCAAACGTACTCGAAACAAATTACAATTTTGAATTTAAATGGGTTGTTGACACTTTTAAATTTTGTTCACATACATTTTTTAAGCAATTTCTTGGTATTATTACTTTCATAAACCGATTCCATTGATTCTTCCTTATTTTCAGTGTAAAAAAGAACCAAGCTGCAAGATGCTCATCATCACGTTAGTTTCATGAAAACATGAATAAGCAAACGAACAATCTGACAAGTTTAATTTCTAAGTTCAATTAGATGTCCCAAGACTTTTTGTTCTTCATGCAAAATAGAGTTTTAAGAAAAAGACTCGCTTCCCCGTATTCTCAGCAAACCATTTCGTTTGAACCCATAGGAATACCATAACCCACCCATATGAATCCAAAACGAAATAAGAAGTCCGCTATCTTTAGAAGTCCACCATATTGGATTAAGGATGACGTTACCAAGTTACTTACGTTACCATGCATTGGTGCTGATTCTGATGAACTACCGGATTAAACTAAGATTAAAAAGACAACTAATCCCATCTAATTTTATTTCACACCATTTTAGTCTCTATTAAAGATAGTCCGATTTATCTTGATTTGACTTTTTTGGTGAAAAACATCAATTTCAGAATAGCAAGATTGCCATTTTCTCTATATTGATTAACTAAACTATCAATTGTCGAGCTATAATATGGTTAATTTTTTGTTACTTTATTTTTATTTTATTTATTTGGGACAAAGAAACAGTTACACGTTACAATATTGAAATTTAGTTTCAGTACGATAAAATATTTTAAAACGCATAACCCACACCATTGTCTACGGAACTACACGTAGCTATTTAGTAATCTGTGACTACACTACACTTTAAGAATATAAAACGTTTCTGACAAGAATAAAATATTTGTTTGTGGTGTTAAAAGTGGTTTTAGTTTTGATTGTGTGTCGGGATATAGAAGCATAGGGTGTGATTTTATTTTTCTTACCGATTGTTTGCGAATGAATGACTATTGGGAAATACTCTTTTTATATTTCAGAGTGCGTCCCATAGTAAAAGTTACTCATATTTATGAGAACTTCATTCTTTTAAAGTATTACTTACGTTTTACCAATTCACCCTGTATATTAAATATTTGAAACGGGATATTTACCATGCTGTTGTTTATTCTATTCTATTGTTTTTGAGTTTCCTATTTTATATATTGCGGGTAGATGTTTATAAGCATACAAAACGGTCTACCCTCTTCCTGTTTCGTTTTTTTACGCTCAGTACCGCCATCACTGCCAATTACATCTCGATTCTGTTCTCGACACACGAAAGTCACTGTATCCGAACTGTTGCGAATCTCCGACATGTAACGAGTCTGGGTACATATCTCTTTTGCTGACTGTATACACGCCTTGCACCCTTTCAATAAATTCAATCGTATCATGTTTGTGTGTGGAATATACTTTGGTATCAAACTCAAACGTAGTTCCGCGCAGTCCCTTTGTACAGCCGGAACGCGGACGTTGGATTATCAGCGTAAAGGGCAAATCCCTTTTTATTTCTTAAGTTTCAAAGTGATCCTGCAAAAAAAACATCATACGATTTCCCAACTATTCATATTTTTCCTCAAAAAAAAAACGGGTAAAATTTCCCCAATCTAACAACGCTGTCACATATTTTTCCATCATCGTTATCGCTGATAGAAGGCCCTCATATCGTCCACTCCATTCGTTTATTGGTCTGCTAACTCTTATACAAACGATGTATAATGCATGCTGAGTGTGTGACATAAAGAACCACCGATTTAGTTAAATTAAAAACGCCCATGTTATGTTACGCATAAAGACGAAATTAGTCTAAAAAAAATTAAGCATGAACTGAGACAGTGTCTTCGTGTGAAGAATGGTTGCCGAAATAATTGTAATACCCTCGGATATGTTTCAAGTGCGGTTGATTGTAAACTAATATTAACTAATGTACTGTAAAAATGTTAAACGGATACGCGAATGATTATGCGATCCGTTTTAAGTAATTTTAAACTGAAAAATGTAACATAAATCGGATTTCAATAAAAAATACATACGAATGGTTGGTGTGCTTTTATTTATTTTTCTGTTTTTATTTATCAGGGCTGAAACTTAAAATGGCACTCGCGACTGGCACCCGCCCCGTGTCTTTGCCTATTGTCTCTGGGTACGCAAAGGAGCCTATCGCCGTCCATTATTGACTGTAAAGCCTACCTTGAAAAGAAAAAAAACCCTAAAATACTACTTTATGTAGGTACTACATAAATGCGTTGGCTCCTTTTTTTCGGATGGGAATTTATCACAAAACTTCCTTCGGTCTGATTGGAGCGGAACGGGGATGGGGGGTGTCAGACTTGTACTCTAAAAACCCCTCAGTGTTCCTTCTTTTTTGTCCTTAGTGTTGCGGGGACGTGGCATCTGTTTCGAACAACCCGTAACCCCGGAAGGCAGTGGTCTTGGCGGCCTCATTAAGTTATATAAAGATGTTGAAATAACGCCCTCTAGATTTGTTAGCCTGTACCTGCTTGAAACAATGGGGGTCTCAACTTCACGAGCAGCCCTTACGTTACAGGGAAAACCATGTAGTCCCTTTTGTTTTCGCTAGGTGGCAGCCAAAAAGAAAAATCATTCCTGTCGTTTAGTGATGCTCATCGTAAAAAAAAATTGTGGGTAGTTATGATTTGTTGTGAAATATACTCGTTAAACATTCCAAAATAATATCTTGTTCATAAAATATCTGCTTATATTAATAGGCAGATAGTCAGTGTTCCTAAAGTCTGACAGCCAGGGGTGTCGTATTACCCAGTACTAACTGGGTTGTGGAGGTCACATGGGCAGTCATATCATGTAAAATATTGGTATACAAATGCAATCGCTTAGACTGGAAGCCGATGCTCATTAATGTAACACCAGAAGGGCTACTATGACATCTTATAGCAATTCTTATTCCACTGAGTGAAAGAGATGGTGCTAGACACCCTGTATAGCTCTGTCTCTTTCCCTCAGCGGAATAAGAATTGCTTTAAGAGGTCATAGTAGGGCTACTGATTGTTAGTAAGTCTCTGTAGTACTATGTAGTGGTATATGACCTTTGTCTAACTTTATTAGAGAAACTTTGGTATCAAAATATTATTGCTTAGATTGGTTGGCTGCTTCAGTGATGTTCTGTATCTCCAAAATGATAAGAAAACGCAGGGATCTTATGACCTGGAATTTCGGACACAGGAATAATATACCGACCGGTACGGATATCTAATACTTTCGGATTTTCCGCTTATTTCGGATGGTTTCGGTTACGGATATTAGAATTGATAAAATATTAAAAAAACTATATAGGTAAATCATAAATAATGCTAATTGCAAAAGATACGCGGCTTGTGCTTGCGCTAAGTTTTCAAGTTGTTTGCCTTGGCTGGACCTGGAGGCCTTAATTTCAAGTCATCCACAGAAATTGTCTTGTTAAGCAGGCGACAAACTCCTAGGATGAACTGCGAGATACCGCGGCCTAGGAACGTAAAGGGCAATAGAAGGAACATGGGTGGGTTTTAGTCAGTACAAGTCTAACACTCCCCCCGCTCCGCCCAGAGCGGGGGAGTTATTTGATGATTTCCCATCCGCAACAAAGCCATGATTGTAGCTACATACAATTATACAGTGCGCAAAGTTTACACCCCTAAAAAAGACCGTGTATTTTTAGGATTCCGTACCTCAAAAGGAGAAACCGGAGCCCTTATAGGATCACTTTGTTTTCCGTCTGTCTGTCTGTAGGTACCTACCTCTGTTAAGTCCCTCGGGAACGCGTGTAGCTATTGAATTGAAATTAAAACCATATACTCAAGTCTGTGGTCCCTTTGTAGGTACTGAAATCAACTCTCTAAGTCTACGCAGTCAAAAGATATGGCTGTTTATGTCGCAAGTTTGTACGGAACCCTCGGTGCGCGAGTCTGACCGCTCTTGTTTTTTTTTTTGATGTTTGAAGAGTTCTTGAAGGGATGTTTCAAACCCTGTATGCACTAAAGTAGGTACTTAGGTAAAGTTTGGAACTTATCTATACTAATATTATAAAGCTGAAGAGTTTGTTTGTTTGTTTGAACGCGCTAATCTCAGGGACTACTGGTTGGAATTGGAAAATTCTTTTAGTGTTGGATAGTCCATTTCTTGAGGAAGGCTATAGGCTATATAACATCACGCTACGACCAACGGGTGCTGAGCAGCGTGGGTGAAACCGCGTGGAACAGCTAGTGTTGTCATAAGTTCAGAAACGTAGAAACACACGTAGGTAGAAGGACAGAAAGAAAACACGAGATGGATATTCATTAGGTACTGTTTCGCCGTCATCTACCTAACATTTTCTCAACTACATAATGCCAGCTTCAAAAAGAAAATATGAATGGATTGTGTAAGGAATGATATGAAGGAGAAACGTCTGACAGGCGAGAATGGATGAAGAAAACGTGCTGCACCGACCCTAAATAGAATTGGACAAGGACAGGAAAATTATATTATGCCAGTTTCCAGTCTAACCGAATGCAGCTGAATACTAGTATTTTACATGGATTGCCTATGTGGTTTCCCCACTGCCCTGTACGACTGTCAAAGATAAGTATATTCTTTGCTGTTTATAACCCAAACTCTTATCAATCTATATTCTCGAAACACCGTCTCAAAACTCCATAAAGGACCTTTTAAAATTTTAATTAAAAAGCAAAAACAGTAGCGTTACTTAAATAAAACAAAAACATTTCACAAATTCATTTTGAATAGCGGATTTAATAAATGCTTAAGTGGGAGAGCACTGTTATTTCTCTTTAAGGTTGGCCAAAGAGAATACTAGAAGAAAAATGGGCGCACCCCACGCCACCCCTTTCCAAGGAGGTATTACTTTGAATAAAGAAAAGTTAAAATTTTCTTAAAACACCCCCGTTGGGGAGTTGCCTATCTATCTTCGTTTAAGTATTGGCAAAAATTACCCCCCCTGTTGCTATCTCTTTCGCACAACGGCCGTGTCATTGGTTCATTTTTTAAAGGGTACCGTTTAGGATGATTGCTTGTTTTAAGATGTTTTAGGAAAAAGTTAATTGATCGAAGGTTTTCAGTCTTACTTGGGAGAAAAGTGAGAACTTTGCTTTGCTTATGTAGCATTCTTTTGATTGCTGCAAAGGGGTGAAGAAGTAGCAGTACCTATCATTTGTTTCAATGTTGACATTATAACTGGAACAACGTAGTACCCAGGTAGGGTCTGGCTGGTGCCAGACACTGCTTACATTAAGTATCTTGGCAAATGAAAAGTTGACATTCTTCATCATCTGCCTAGCATTTACCCAATTGTGTTGGGGTCGGCTTCCAGTCCAATCGAATTAAGCTGAATACCAGTAATTTACATGGATCGTCTTTCGGACTCTTCAACCCAGTTAACACTAGGTTATACGATATCCTTGGTAAGACTGGTTGTTAGAATGTTGGGCCAGTCATGAGTCTTGCATGACAGCTCGGACCAACGGCTGTACGTGCTTTCTGACGCATGGAAGAAACTCTGCATGTACTGAGTCACCCACAGACCAGAAAACGAAAACTTCAACTTAAACTCTTCATTAATATCTACAAGACAGACAGACAAACCTGTCACTTGTTTCATATACTTAGTTACTTTTTTTATATTTTTCCTATTTCTGGTAGGTATAGATTCTTTTTCTTGTACCTATCTTCGTCATCTTTGTGAATGAGGGGACATTCTAAGCCTTGTAGATTTCGAGATGCTTGTTAACTTTTGTTAACTTCTTATTTTATTTTACGTTTTGAAAAGTAAGCAATGACTTTGTCTAAGCTCTGTCCTCTCATACTTAGGTAACACGGTAACAACAACATACTAAAACCAAACAATTTTAAAGGGTAACCATATTGTTTCTTGCCAGTTCTTCTCCATAGGAAATGACCTATCCGAACCGTGCACCTTTTTTCGACATTTTGTAATTGCCCATATGGGCCCATGTGAAACATAGTACATTTGGATTCAGGTGAGAAACCTGTCATTGCGTACGAGGCAGATTAGATTATGGAACCGAGAACAACAGTGACAAATTCGGAGAAATTAAATAACAGAATAAAAAGTACTTTTGTCATTAATCAATATGAAACTATGAGGCCTGAAACTGCGTTAAGCGGACACACGGGCGGGTTCATACAAAAGTGCACCGCCGCGGGGATGGCGGACGGGTCTCACCAGCGGTAACACGCGCAGGCTTGTTCAGTCAATAACGCTTGATGAAAAATTTGTGAAAGTGACGAAGAAAGAGTAATTGTGGAACTGCAGTGTCGTTCTGTCATATGGAATCAAGCGAATGAACTCTTAAGGTACCTATGACAGGGTCCTTCACGTACCCACAAAGCATACGCGCGCAGACACGCGACGGTTGCCCGTCGCGGGCAATAATTTTTGAATTTAGAACTCGAATAAAATCCAGTTTGTTGTTATAAGCTAATTATTTTATAAATGATCATGTTTATTTGTGACACGTGTACTTGACAAACAATCAAGGTATGATGGTATTTCATACAAATTCTTATCGAGTACCTATTCATTTTTCATTGCTACTAAGAGATAGCATATCGTCCATACACAATAAAAAAGAAAAATATGTATGTAAGTACTACCCAAGCAATATTCATAAAATTAATATGGGGATATACCCTTTCGATTATTAAAGGAATTTTGAAAATCGGCCCACGAACAACAGAGAAATCGCGTAACGAACATACAAAAAAAATACAGTTGAGAACCTCCTCCTTTTTTAGAGTCGGTTAAAACCTAGTTTACGCGAATCTCTCATTGCACGGAAAATCTATACTTATATCTTGATGTGTGTCCGTCTGTACTTCATATACGGCGTTTCCCTACTGCTCATTTTAAATACCCCTTCACTATAAACAAAGCGTGTGAAGATTGTCAATCTGTTGAACGCGTTAACCCTAAAATATTAATTTTAATATGTTATTGTAAGGGCACGCGTCAACAGGTGGTTAACTTATGTATTTTTGTAGGGATAGCAAAAAAAAACTCTTATTTAAAAACGTTTCTTATTTAATTCTGTTGTTATATACTTTATTTTAATAGTGGTATTTACACTTGTATTCGTATCTACGCCTTGCAGGGCAGCACTTAATAAAACACTTTTTTTTCAGTAACATACCTACTTTTACCTAGGTATGTGATGTGAAACGAATAAACCTATTTGAATGTAAATTATTTTAGGTATTTTATATTTTTACATTCTTCAGTATGTAGAAGTACACTATACATATAGGTATGTATACATCACAAGTATGTACACTTATAGTTGCATTTTACTTACTGCCTGCCAGTCATGTTATATGTTAGGTTTGTATATCTGCTTGATTTAACTTCCTATTAAAAAAATGCAAGAAGCATCCTGTGTTTTTATATAAATAACTAGCTGGCGCCCGCTACTTCGCCCGCGTGGTATCGAAAAGAAATTGTTATTCCAGACTATAATTCACCTCTGTGCCAAATTGCATCAAGATCCGTTCACCTGTTTTGACGTGAGTAACATACATCCATCCATCCTCACAAACATTCGCATTTATAATATTACAAGGATTTTGTAAAAAAAAAACAAATTGATTAATTATCTTTACAGGAATAGAGCAAAGCTTAATTAGATTGTTAAATAATACTACCTCCTATGATCATCATAGTAGAAACAAGTTGCAAAACGTTATTTATAAAAGCGATAAATCTCACCCTTTCATTAGCGTTTTCTTTTAAAAGGGCAAGCGCTAGAATTACAGAGGGTTTTAATTAAAGAAATCTTTCACAAAGTTTATCTAAAAGATGTAATTATAGAGCAGACAATTTTACAGGAAAAATATTGGAGGTAGATTGCTGAACGGTACCCACTTCACTTGGTTTCATATCAAAATTAGTCAGTGTGATGGGTTTTAAGGGTTATAATAGTCGAGATTAAGTATATTATTACTCACAAAAATTGGATCTATAATCGTGATTCCTCTTCTCGAGAATCGACGAGATTTTGTACGAGCGTACGCACACATTCAAATAATAACAACGTTAATTTATTTCAATCATATAAGTTTACCTGCATAGTAAAAAATTATAAAAACTGGTCCGATTAAATAGTTCCCAATTAAAAGTCATAGTAGGTAAGTTTTCTCCTTTTTTGTTTTTATTCGTATACTAGCTTTCGCCTGCGGCTTCGCTCGCGTTAAATTCGGTATAATACACCAAGCAAACCTGCAGTTTTTGCTTTTGCGCCTGATTGATTTGTAATAGCAACGCTTAGTTTTCCCTTTTCTTCCCTCGTTCTCCCTCATATCCCACTTATTTTTAGTAAAAATTTGCCTATGTCCGTCTCCTGGTTCCCAACCATCTCTGTACCAAAATTCATCAACATCGGTTGAGCCATTAAATCGTGAAGAGGTAACAAACAAACAAACAAACTCACTTTCGCTTTTATAATATTAGTAAGGATTTGTATAGCATCTATATAAGTGTACCTATCTATAAGTTCTCTAATTTTTTTTTAGATCAAATTTTTGTCCCCCTTACCAATGTTGTCGTATTTGGGTTTTTTCGTTTCGGTTATGGGTTTAAGCCTGCCTATGTACCAATTTTGTACATGAAACTTAAATAATTAAACAAATATTATAATTATGCAGATTTTGTTAACCAAATCACCTCATAATATTATTTTATAAATGACCCATCCTTTTTGCAGACTCTACAACTTCAAAAACTAAATTTTAACACGATTTAAGTTGTTCAAAAGTGAGAACTGTGCGAGCCACACTTTAACCTCACTTTCGCCATTCTTGCGTGCAATCTCCTTATATCTTAACACTTTTAGTGATCTTTGGAGACTAAAAAGTTTTGGATAAAGTGAAAAAACTTAGTGTTTTTTTTTCAGGAAGAAAGTTTTTGTAGGACTTTGTAGTTTCGATTAGGCCTTTAGAAAAAATAACCGACTTCCAATAATTTTACTTCCGGAAACTAGTGACTTTTATTTGTGTCGTTGCATTTGCATATTTTTAATTGCTGTTAAGCGCCACAGCTCATCAGCCCTCCCCGCCTCGTCTCGCATGTCACAGGTCCGCCATGTTTGCGGTGCGACGCCGCACTGTTCAGTCAAACATGTGGTGCGAGATGGTATAGTAATTTTATGTAGGATGACGTTGCGGCATCGCTCCGGCGCCCGCATCGTTGGCCGCGCTCTGACTTGGCAGTTCGAAGGTCACACCTGCTACCCTACTATAACGTCTTAAAGCAGTTCTTATTCCGCTGAGGGAAAGAGACAGAGCTATACAGGGTGTCTAGCACCATCTCTTTCCCTCAGTGGAATAAGAACTGCTATAAGATGTCATGGTAGCCCTTCTGCACTAGACTGTCACTGGATACTAGACTTTTTTTTGCTGATGGGAAATCTAAATAAGTTTGAGGAAGGAACGATCTAACCTTAAAGAAGCCTATTAAGTCGCAACTTGAATAAATTCGAAATCTCAGCATAATTATCATCATCAAAACTACATAGGTTTTCTATTATAGTGATCATATTTTTAAATACATAAATCACTTACCCCCGAATACTAACGTCACTCAAAGTTTAAGTTCCACTTAAATTTAACAGATACTCAGAAGTGACGTTTGACAATACGAAATCTGAAGTTTAAGAGCTGCTCAAATGTTAAGCAGCCCTCAAATTTTTAATGACGGTTCAGTATTAGGGGGTTAGTTCATTTAGACATGGCACACTTTTTTTTGCGGATGGGAAATCATCATATAACAACCGTCTGAGCTGAGCAGGGGGGTTAGACTTGTACTGACTAAAACCCACCCATGTTCCTTCTATGGCCCCTTATGTTCCGGACCTGCGGTATCTCTGTCGAACAAATCGCAACTCCGGCAGTAGTTGGCCCTAGCAGGCCCTCTGCTTTGCTGACATCTCTTTGAGGAGCGCGTGGAACACTAACACCCCGTTGATACGGCCTGTCGTCAATAGACGGACGGACGGTGAGCTTCCCATTGCTCACCGTCCACAGACTCCGTCGATAGAGTCGATAGACAAGGTGACATTTCATCAGATGACTATAGTAAAAAACCTTTATGACTTTTCATGTCATAAACTACCGTCAATTTTATGTTAATCCTGTTATAGATAGATAGAATATTCGTTATTATGTACACCATACAAGTAACAAGAATAACACTAGAAAAAATTATAAATAGGGTGACACAATGGGCGGTCTTATCGCTAAAAGCGATCTTTCCAAGACAACCTTTGGATGGATACCTATGAAGAAGAGGAGAAACTATATGTTATAGATTTATGAAGTCATACAAATCGTTTTGAAAGCGATTACCGCTTGTTTAGGTCACCTGGATAATGCTACTGCTGATCCTATCACGAAGATAAGGCCACCTCAAAATACCTTCTTGCGAAAACAAGATAGTCTAATATTCTTAGGCACATTTTCCTCCTTCAAAAAACAGAATTTCCTTTTACTCTAAAGAAAACATTTACAATAAACAAAGAAAAACAAACTAGGCTTCAGCATAAAATATCTGTATACATCGCACAAACGTCCCAAGCAACAAAGGAGAAAGGTCCGACATTTGTCGGTTCAAAATTATTTTATTTTAGCAAAATTGAAACTGGCTCGGCCGTTTTCTTGAACAAATTTTAATATCTGAGGAAGATACGGCTTGGGCTATATTTATATTTTTACTCCACCCCGTTTCTTTTGGCGATTATTATTCTGTATTCCAATGGGCTCGGCGGGTGGGGAGCCACCCCTTAGACTCTTTCCTTTTTGCTTCTTAAGTCCATCTTGAGACAGGGCAGAGAAAACTGTGGGGTGGTGTTGTTTTATTTTTGTTTTTTAATCGTTATTTAAATTGTGAAGCAGCTATGCTTCGATGTTTTTACGGGACTCAAGTTATTTTAAAGAGGATTTGATTGGTTGAAGAAGTCTGTAGAAATAATCGCGTAGAAGCGTAGACTTAAACTGCTACGGCGTAGACCGTAGAATTGCTACGAATAGAATTATTAATACTATATTAAATTAAAAGAGAAAGCATTTAAATTATTGGTAACTGAAGTTGTAAAAACATACGTCTTATTTAATTAGCTAGTCTTACCCCCGAATACTGAAACGTCACTCAAAATTTAAGTACCACTTAAATTTAACAGATACTCAGAAGTGACGTTTGACAATACAAAATCTAAAGTTTAAGAGCTGCTCAAATGTTAAGCAGCCCTCAAATTTTAAGAGACGTTTCAGTATTCGTGTGTTAATTGTATAAACAGAAAAAAAACGTTAAGTACTATAATCAGAAAATATTAAGATGTATAATTTAACAGATTTAGTTTGGCTTTTCATCACAGTCAAAAACGTACGTGATTTTATGAAAAACATAATTTAAAAAATAAAATAAACAGCTCCACCCCACTCGAATTCTCTGCTTCTGTCACTTACCCCTTTTACTGGAAAAACCGTGGCACCTACCCGGAAGGGGTTCGATATTTAAATATAAGAAGAACACCCCCTTTTTTCAAGGGAGAACCCTCCCCACCCCGTGGATTTATGGATCTGGCCCGGAGTGGGCTCCTAATTACTTATCTTTGAGAATACAAATCAATCGCAAAAGGAAAATGCCTTTTACTATGGATCTTCTAAAATGTAGCACTTAAATATTACTTAAATGTAACTTAGAGGTTGCTATGTTAGCTATGATGTTGAGACAAGATTAACGTTTTGTTAAACCATGACGTGGCTTGTTTAACCGATGCGTTAAGTGGTTTTGAAGAGGCACGTGGTTACTTTTGATCTGGATTAGATTTTTGATGAAAACTCTTTAGTTCCGATTATTGGAATAGGTGGATCAACCTTCCTTTTTTTTTGTTAATCGTCCTTGCCTAGGTTGGTCTGTGAATCGATGACCAGACATTAATACCGAGTTTTCTCCTTACCAGTAAGCACGTTAAGCCGTTAGTCCCGGCTGTCTTTTGTAGATCTTTGACAGTCGTTACAGGTAGTCAGTGTTCCGAAAGTCTGACAACCAGTCTTACCAAGGGGTATCGTATTACCCAGTATTAACTGGGTTGTGGAGGTCAGATAGGCAGTCGCTCTATGTAAAATACTGATATTCAGCTGCATCCGGTTAGACTGGAAGCCGATCCCAACATAGTTGGGAAAAAGGCGAGGTAGAAGATGAGATTGTTTATGAAAGCTCTTTAGCTCGGGTTATTGGAATAAGTGGATCAACCTTCTTTTTTTTTTGTTAATCGTCCTTGCCTAGGTTGATCTGTAAAGCGATGACCAGCCATTACATAACGAGTTTCTTCCTTGACCGAAAGCACGTTAAGCTGTTGGACTTGGCTGTCATTTGTAGATTTTTGACAGTCGTTACAGGTAGTCAGTGACCTGAAAATGATGACTACCTAGACCATCTCAAGGGGTATCGTAGATAGGCAGATGTTTTGGGTAAATACTGGTATTCAGCTGCATCTGGTGAAACTAGAAACGACAACATAGTTGGGAAAAGAATAAGTCGCCATGTGTTAGTGAAAACTAACGCCACTTATGTAAATGCCATGCAATTTTGTACGGATGTTTTCTTTTTACTCCCGACGCACGTAGTCGAGCGTAGAAAACCCAACCGTTAGTTAGATTTCAATAAGTATCACTAAAAACAATTATTTGTTATGAGTTCTGATATTTATTACACAATGGAAGACATACAGCGATATACTTAACAAAATACTTTCTTATGAAAAACTGAATTGCCTTCTCTTGCTTAGAATAAATATATGTTTGAGACAACTTAAGTCATAACCCTTGACCCTTTTAACTGCTTTTGACCCTTTTAACGGGGTTTTTTCTCATTGCTTATTGCTTAAATTGGTGTCCAGAGTTTTGATCTCAGGCATGCCAATTCCCGGAGTTGCGGGTTGTTCGAAAGAGATACCGCGGCCTCGGAATATAAAGGACAAAAGAAGAAATATGGGTGGGTTTGGTCACTAAAAGTCTGACACTCCCACAAGGGTAGTTATTTAATGATTTCCCATCCGGGAAAAAGGCATGCCAGTTTAGTTTCCTTGCGATGTTTTCTTTCACCATGGCAATTGATAATCCTTACTAATCCTTTCTAATATTATATAAGCGAATGTGAGTTTGTTTGTTTGTTACGTCTCCACGCCCAAATGGCTAAACCGATTTTGATGAATTTTGGCACAGAGATAGTGGAGACCCTGGAGACGCACATGCTAATGTATTTAAAAAAAGTGAGAAATGATCAAGAAAAAGGGAAGAAAAGGGAAAATTTAGCTTTGTTATTACAATAAATAAGGCGCTAGGTCAAAAACTACAGGTAGCAGGTACCTGTAAATCGGGGTGTGTAACTGTGTTACCCCGAATTTAACACGAGCGAATCCGCGGGCAAAAGCTATAATACAATAAGAACCGCAGAATAACCAATGTCACAATACGCACATGAAGTCCCAATACTATGCCAACACTGCTACAAAACGATCTGAACGGTCAATAGGGTCATTGTTAAGTCTGTGGCAGGCAGGCGGTTTGCAGTTTGTTAAAGAAAATAGGCGACGCCCAGAGCTGTCAATTCCTTCTGACACCACCATAGGGCAGGACTCACAATGAATAAGGTGCCATGATGAACTATCACTTGGCGATAATTACCTGAGTTTAGAGATTTAGTTTTTTTTTTAATGTTTCCCCACACTTGGAATTTCTCCTGTATATCGTGGTTGCGTTTACAAACATTTGAACCCACAAACAACCAGACAGATGGTGGCTTCTTTTACGTCTTGTAGTTGCAACCTCTGCTATCGTGTATGAAGTCCTAGGATTGATTCGTAGGTCCACATTTTTTGTTACTATTTGTAAGATTTGTTAGATTGTATAAAAAAAAACCTGCCAAGCGCGCTGGCGACATAAACGGCAATATCTTTTGACTGGCTAGATTTTAAGGGGATGATTTCGGAACCACAGATTTGAGTAACTCACACACGGCTATCTCATCCCAAGCTAAGCAGAGCTTGTGTTGTGGTAACCAGACAACTGATATACATACTTATAGAATTTATAAATACATACATATTATAGATAAATCACACCCAGACACAGAACAAACAATCATGCTCATCACACAAAGTTTGTCCTGGGTGGGAATCGAACCCACGACCTCCGGTTCAGCAGTTAGGGCCACTAACCATTAGACCGACAGGCCCGTCAATTTACCTCTACGCGTTCTCTAGATAAAGTGTCTTGACAGACAGACAAAGTGATCTTATAAGGGTTCCGTCTTTTCTTCTTGGTGAGTTAGGTTGCGTCTCTGCTGTCTTTGAATTACCTCAGATATTCCTATTTTTTTGTAAATTTATAAATAAAACTAGTTTAAACAGACTGAAAATTCTTTATTTAATGCTGATAACTCGAACAAAAAGACATCATAGACATTTAGGTAAGTATCCCCCGAATACTGAAACGTCACTCAAAATTTAAGTCCCACTTAAGTTTAACAGAGACTCAGAAGTGACGTTTGACCATACAAATTCTAAAGTTTAAGAGCTGCTCAAATGTTAAGCAGCCCTCACATTTTGAGTGACGTTTCAGTATTCGGGGGTATGTGTCATACCGAATTCTTGATTGGAATATCTACCGAACTTACAAACATAAAACTTTGTCCACACTACTCGCGACATACATGTTGTGCGTCACTTTAGGCTTGATTAACTCTTCTTAGTGTCGTCAGAAATGTGGATACTCAGCTTCACTGGCGTTCAGGTCGTACCCTAAAAGAAATAATGGACTGATATTATTTAATTGTATCATAGAGTATTTAAAACCGACTACAATGAAAAATGTTGTTAATTCCACTGTAGGTACGTAATTTCTCCGTCAGTTTTAGGGCGGTTTTCAAAACTATTTTTGTAATCGAAAAGGTAAACTCCTGTGGTTTCATGTCAATTAATTACATTGTTTGGGTAGTTTATGAGTTATGCTTTCTTAAAATTATAAAAGCGAAAGTGAGTTTGTTTGTTTGTTAAGTCTTCACGCCTAAATGGCGAAATCGATTTTGATGAATTTTGGTACAAACATAGTTGGAACCCTGGAGACGGACACAGGCTTTTTTTTAAAAAAAAAGATTGAGATATGAGGTAGAAAGAGTGAAGAAAATGGAAAAGTTAGCATTGCTATTACATTAAATAAGGCGCAAGAGCGAAAACTACAGGTAGCAGGTACCTGTAAATCAGGAAAGGGGAACTGTATTACCCCGAATAATTCTTCTATGCCTTATCTGCAATTAACTTTTAGGTAGTAACAACGAAAATTAATAGGCAAGAATTTGACAGCGTTGGTAATTTAGAAGAACTGAAGGTGTCTAAAAACTAATATTTTATGCAGTTGAAGGTTTATTTATTTTACCACTAGCTTTGCCCGCGGCTTCGCTCGCGTTAAATTCGGTATAACACAGTACCTGCTACCTGCAGTTTTGCCCTTGCGCCTTATTGATTTGTATTGTAATAGCAACGCAAACTTTTCCCTTTTCTTCCCTCCTTCTCCCTCATAACTCACTTAAAAAAAAATAGCTTATGTCCGTCTCCTGGTTTCCAACTAGGTATCTCTGTACCAAAATTTATCAAAATCGGTGCAGCCATAAAAGCGTGAAGAGGTCACAAACTCACTTTCGCTTTTATAATATTAGGTAGTAAGGATTATTTGTTGTGAGTTATCAGACCAATTCTTACATTGCATACATTGTAACCAAAAATTCTAATAAGAGATCATTATAAGTTAACTTATACCTTATACCACTCCAATAAATTGAATACAATTTATATAGCACCACCGCGTTTCATCTAACAAATGAAAAGAGAATCACAAAAATCGGTAATCAGTCCAGGGACCTAAGTCTGCTATTACAATAGTGTCAGAATGGTCGATCACTCATCGCATAATGGTTGATTTTGCTAATTTTGGTAATCTACTACAAACTAAACATGTCAAAATCAACCATTATGCGATCAGTGATCGACCATTCTGACACTATTGTAATAGCAGACTTAGGCCCCTGGAATCACGGAGATAACATAAACTCACGCTTAACTGAAATGTGGCAGAAACCACAGAACGCCACATACTAAGATTTCCGGATGGGCAATCGTTAAATAACTTGACCGGCTCTGGGTGAAGCGGGTAAATGTCCGACTTTTACTGATTAAAACCCATCCATGTTCCTTCTTTTGCCCTTTATGTTCCGGGGCCGCGGTATATCTTTCGAACAACCTGCAACCCTATAGTGGCCCTGGCAGGCTCCTCTGCTTTGCTGACATCTCTTTGAGGCGCGCGTGGAACTCGAAAGCATCGTCGACACGGTCTATCGTCACTAGACGGACGGACAATGAGTGAGCTATCTATTGCTACCATCCACAGATACGGCATCTACGGTCGACGGGAGTCGGCCGGTGTCGCCGGACGCAATTTTTTTTTGGAGTTTACTTCTTAAGAATCGATTTTCATATATAAGGCGCCCGGTATGAGAAAAATCCGAGGGGTAAAACCTACTAAAGTAACGAAAATGTGTCACGTTTTTGGTGCGCACCTTTAGTGCGCAACTTTCTAATTTGGCTGTGAGTGTATTAAGACGTAGATACATATGGTAGGTTGTATAGGCGACTATACCTATATACTAAATGTTATTGGGCTTGTTTGTTTCTATCAGTGTCGATGTATTAATATTGCTATTTTTTTATTAATTTGTGAATTTACCCTTTCATATGATATTAATCTTTTTTCATTTGAATAAACTCTTTTTGCGTATGGTTAGATACTCGTACTTAAGGAGTAAACTCCAGTCGTGCGTCGGAGCTGACACACACACTTTTTTTTATGCAACTTTTTAAACTAATACTAACAGTATTCACTACTCATACAAGTTATCGATCTATGGTCAGCGTCATGTCTTTACGAAAAACACTTAACTCTAAAATAAGAAACTCTATAATAAGAATTTTCAATGGACCATTGAAAATTCTGCCAGCGATTGTAATACAAATACCAACATGCTACCGGGATAAAAGTATTCTATGCGTTATTCCAGGTTATAAACTACTTGCGTGAAAATTTAATCTCAATCCGTTCAGTAGTTTTTGCGTGAAGGAGTAACAAACTTCCTCACAAACTTTCGCATTTATAATATTAGTAGGATTTCAACTTTGTACGGTTTGGCTATAATATCTTGAAAGTTCGCATCCATTAAAGATCGAACCAAATATTTTCTAAACAATCAATTTTTTTTTATATTTTGTGTTCTCGTCGTAATTTGTGACATTTTTTTTTCTTTCTTTCTTTCTTCTTTAACAAAACTGACCCATTTTGCTGTATGCTATAAACACACTTCTGCCTAACCCAGACTAAGAACCGCCAACAAGATACCTACTGAATATTTCAACTACATAGTTAGATGTTTAAACTTGAAATTTTCAGCATATTTCTTTCAAAACAAACTAAAATCTAGCTGTCCCAATAAATACAATACTCATTACAATCAGTAATGCTGTAGTAGTTATAAAGGCGCCTGGTCACGATTCGGAGACGACTCGAAGGGACTCGCAATTTCCTATCTGACTGACAATTTCCTTGGCTCTCCCGATTTTAATATAAAACGAGTGAAAAAACATCGCATCGCCCCCGACTTCTGTAGACGGTAATAGGTTAATGTGGATAAGACATCTTGAATAAGTACTTCTTTTTAATTTTCTTCTCCAGTCGTCCAAAACAAACCTTCTGTCTCACTTATATCTAGAAATTTCGATTTGTTTTTATTGGATTTGTGATCACTGTATTTTGTATATAAAAACGATTTTTTTTGTAAACAGAGTGAAAAACAATGTCGGGCCCTAGAGGGAAACTATCTTAAATTCTTAAGTTGGCTCATTTTACTTAATTGAGACATTCCTTTATTTTTTATAAGAAACAAAACTACATTCAAAGATTTTCTAAAATTCGCTTGCCTCGCCAGGGACTCGAACCAACAAAAAAAAGAAACGCTTGCTATTTATTTTACTAATGAGTAGGAATGAAAAAAAAACACATACTTTGCCCGTCTGTGCGTCTGTGAGTTTGTCTGTCAGAACTTAGGTTAGACTGGTCGAACGGAAGGGATTGTCAGACTTGTACTGACTAAAACCCACCTATGATCCCCTTTTTGGCATTTGTGTTCCGGAGTTTCGATATCTCTTCTGGTCTACAACATAATATAGGAAACCGCAGGTAATAGCTAGTATTTATATATCTTGCTATGTGTAGGAGTAAATGTTCAATATTTTGTTACAGTTTTATAAACAAAAAAATCTTACTAATATTATAAAAGCGAAAGGGAGTTTGTTTGTTACGTCTTCACGCCTAAATGGCCGAACCTATTTTATTGAATTTTGGTACAGAGATAGTTGGGACCCTGGAGACGGACATAGGCGGATATGAGAAAAGGGGGTGAAGGAGGCAGGAAAAGGGGAGAGAAAAATACAATATTTTCGATCATCACGCGGGTTAAAGTTAGCGTTAGCTTAAAGTAACTATGCCAAGTGGACGAAGTCGCGGGCTAGTATTTAATAATATTAGAACAACCCTCCTGATTGGTCACGGCCAGTCTCAGCGGATAAAGCATCGGCGTGGGAGATATTATAGTGAACAAGTGTATGCGTACACAGGTGTACTGCCTGTTCCCTCACTATCATAGCCCGATGGGACGGCAATTTCACACAACCGGAGAGAGGCCCAGGACCAAAGTCTTAACGTACTTTACTGTGTACGCCAAAAAATATACCTATTCATTTAAAAGTAAGTACAAAGGACGTCTCATCCACACTATTCCACCGCTCCTTTCAAAATGGCTTTGGCGAGAGAAAGAAAAGTGGTTCGCGATGGCCGCTCCCCCCCTCGCCGCCCGCGCACCCCGCTACCTCCCCCCGGGCCGCCGTGTTATTTTACAAAAGATGCTGTTTTATTCAAGTCGCTATTGTATTTTTGTATAAAATATCGTTGCTTAAGTTTAAAAATGTTTGTTAAGAATGGAGAGAAATTAATTTTCGTATATTGTGAGTGGTTTTCACGCGTATGTTAAACGTTTTGACACGATCTTTGGATTGTATAATGAAAGTTAATCGTTTCTTCTTTTACCATTGCAGGTCTTTGTCACAGTTGCGATTGTGGAGAATGAGGTCGTTGCTTCAAAACCAGGGTCGGGCAAAAAGTTTTTTATTTATTTAATGGTTTATGGGCACACTGAATACTGAAAATAGGAAAGGAATAGAAATATTGGTTGTTATTTGATTTATTCATAAAACATATGCAGCCACGGCATCTTGATTTGTACCCATTTGATGGCAATAGGATCGCTCCCTATTAGATAGGACTTATACAACAAAATATATAGAAAGAACTAGCTGTGCCCAGCGGTTTTACCCGCTGCTCACTTAGGGGTACGAAAAATAGATGTTGGCCGATTCTCAGACCTACCCGATATGTACACAAAATTTCGTTTAAATCGGTCCAGCCGTTTCAGAAAACTGTGACACGAGAATTTTATATATTAGAGGTTAAAGTTCCAACTATTTCATACTTTGTTATTTAAATACAAGTTTTAACACCACCTTTGGGATGGAAAATCAGTTTTTGTGGTAGGAATTAATATGAAAAAAAATAATGCGAAAACATTAGGATGAATGCATCGCGTAGTAAAGGGGTTATTAAGACTTTGAATTGAAATATAACTACAATATCACCGTACGTTACCACGGTCCAGAAAAAAATAGCATTTTTACCCCTATTTTTGTTTTGCTAATAATGGGAAATCATCAAATAACTTCACCCTGCTCTGGGCGAAGCGGGGGAGTGTCTTTAACTGACTTATACACACCCATGTTTCTTTTTTTGCCTTTAATGTTCCGGGACCGCGGCATCTCTCTTTTTACACCCATTCAAAAATCTAAAGGTAAATGAGCATTATGTACCTAAAATAAAGTTTTTTGTTCTGCAATATCCATTCACGCAATATCTACTCTTTTGTACTTTATCTTTCATTAAAAAATATCCACCAATAAATTTTTACCTCTCAACTGTACCTACCTATATATAATAGATTCTTCGCTTCTTTCTCGACTATTCTCCGAGACCTCTGCGAACACTTCAAGATTCCCCTCTTCATACTGATTTCCTTAGTTCGGGAGGAGGGTGGCAGGTCTAGTTATGATGGTGGAGTATTTATTTTATTCCGGAGCGTCATTTTTGCCACGACTCCCCTTTAGAGGATCGTTTTTGTAGGGCGTCCGGCGATGGAGTTGATGCTCTTTAGTGGCCCTGAAAAAATAAATAATTGTTTTGTTAGATGAATGTTTGTAATAGTTTTAAAAATAGCGAAAAGGTGTTTGAAATAACAAAAGTTGTTTTTAGGTGTGTGCCAATTTTAAACTGAAAAAAAGTTTTTTTTTGCTGTGAAACATCAAATTATATAGTCACAGACAGACCTGCTAAAGTATTTTAAAGCAATATAGTTTCTTGAAGAACAACATGAATATTATGACATAACTATTTCAGTCAATAAAGCAAGTTGTGTTTACAATATTTTTGAGTTCAGACATATTGCAAACTTTTAACTAAGTATTTGATAAATAACAAAGATAATTAATAACTAAGCTTACGGCAAAGATTATTATGTTGATTATTATAATAGTACCTAGTAGTAACAATTTAGTTATGTTACACGCAAACAAAAAATTTGGTTGCCATATTGTAAAAGTTATCAACGTTGTGTCAAAAGATGCGACGGTCACAATTCAGCGAGCGTCCAGCCTTGCTATCTTTTTGCGAGACTTTACTTTCTTCAAATAATTGTATAGATAACGCGGGACAAAGAAACGAACGCCCCCCGGACCCCCAAACCCCTCGGGGGTAGAAGGGGGACATTTTTACTGTGTACCCCCTTTGATCAAGTAACATTTTGACGAAGCGTTGTTTTAATTATTTTGAGAAAAATTGAGCTTAATATAAAATGAATTGTCTTGAGTTTAAAGTCGATTTCGGCGGAGCAAAACTTCGTTTTTTCACACATTTTCTTTGTATGTGATATGTTAAGAAGGTGGCCCTGACCGTGACCGCACGATGTAAAAAAACATGCACAAATGATACCTAAACCCCCGCCATTTAACAAAGAGGGTAAGCAGAAATTACTTAGTGAAAAGAGTGCTAACAGTGGTATAGACTAGGTACTGTTAAGCACTCTTTTCACTAAGTTCTTCGTCATTCGTGGGTTCTGAGGTTCCCAGCCTCAGAAGGAAAAAACGAAACCCACATAGTATCAATTTGATCTCCGTTCGTCTGTCTGTCTGTCAAGACCCTGTATCTCAGGAACGCGTAAAGGTATTGAGTTGAAATTAAAACCATATTCTGAAATCTTTTGGAGCTGAAAAATCAACCTTCTATATATGTCATTAATGGCGCAAGTTTGTACAGAACCCTCGGTGCTCTACTTCGACTCACACGGTTTTTCATATACTTCTTTACTAAATAAACGATATCACTGCAGTTTCTGTTTTGTTTATTAACTAGATTTTTGAGAGTTATATATAGCTGTCGGTTCAGGACTGCGTGACTTTTAACCATTATATTTTAACCATATAATAATAATGTATAATAATTCTAAACATTCGTTCTCGGGATCTGAAATGGGCACTTCTGCAGAATCATTAATAGGTTAATAATATGAATTACGGTACCATCCGTAAAATGATTACCGGTATCGGTATCATTTAAATTTTTGTATTTTATAAATGTTTACTGAAAGAAATATGTGTAAAATAAGTGAACGAATACTAAAAAAAACAATTGAGAATTTCCCGCTTTTGTTTTCATCATTTAAAAAGGTGTTTACACGAAAAACACAGACAATTATTGAAAAGAAAATTAAGCAACATTGAAACACTTTGAAAAACGCCTAAACTGTCTCTAATTTTCTTATTGGATTTTCGACCTTATTGCTTATTTTTCTCAAACTGCTTCAACTCAACTACTACTCTACTTCAATTGCTTCTGCTGCATTTTGGACTAACGGGCTTTCCGAGGCACGAGGGTATATTACCGCCAACTTGCACTCCGGGTTGCTACTGTGAAATTCCTATTGGAAAAACCTAAAACCGCTTTTTGTCCGAACCGGGACTCGAACCCAGGACTACGTGCTCAGCAGTCGTGCTTGCGACCGTGAGACCAGCGAAGCAGCTGTTAAGGCGCAGCAAAATGTTTCGAAACTAATAAAATAATGTTGCAGTAAAAATGAGAGAATTGTTTCAATCGATTTAGATCGTCTTTTTGTATCTTATTCTAGATCGACACTGTGACAACTTATTATTACTGTTTGTATGAGAAGATAATAATATGGAGGAGCTCATGCCTAAATAGTAGCAGCCGGTCAGGTCGATCTTTTAGTTAAACCGCGCTTGTCTAGATTGGTCTGTGGATGGGTGACCACACGTTTCATACCGAGTTTCCTCCGTGCTTCAGAAAGCACGTTTAGCTGTTGCTCCCAGCTGTCACGTAGACCTTTGAGTCAAAGGTCTACGTGACAGCTGGGAGCAACTGTCAAAGGCTTTGACAGTCGTTACATATAGTTAGTGTTCCGAAAGTTTGACAACCAGTCTTACTTAAGGGTATCGTATTACCCAGCACTAACTGGGTTGTCGACGTCAGAAAGGCAGTCGCTTAATGTTCAGCTGCATCTGGTAGGACTGGAAGCTGTCCCCAACATAATTGGGAAAAGTATAAGCAGATGATGTTAAGAAGATGTAAACATATTTTAGATCATAGAAAGGTTGTAAAATCTTACTTTGCATGAATTGTGTTAAGGTAAAACTAAGATATTAAGGACCTCTCTACAGAGTGAAGGCAAATGACGGCAGAAAAATGTTGTAGGTACTTATGGGGGATATTTACATTTTTTTATTTTGGTAATTATGTTAATACATTAATCGCATGCACTTTAATCTACCTATGTCGTATTACTGTAAATTGAATTTTATTAAAGAAATTAAAAGGCTTAATTATTATTATTATAACTAAGATATCACGATAAGAGATCACAATTTTAATATAGTTTTGTCTAATGACGTGTCACCGTTACTGAAATATATTCATGGATAAGTAGGTTACAATTCTAAATGGAATTCTATGTTATCCAAGATTCTTACCGGATTCAGCTGAGAACCAGTATTTCATATCAGAGAGACGGCCTATCTGTCATCCACAATCCAGTTAATACCTGGGTAATACGGTACTCCTTGACTATGTAACTTTATTTACGAATTATAAATAGATCTAAAATAACAATAAAAATATTATACATGTGCCAAAATGAGAAAATAGTTACAGGGTGTAAAAAAAATGGTACACATTGCTATATGTAACATAAATGTATGTAATATTTGATATTACACATCTTTTAAACCGTCCGTCCAGCCTAGTTTTGGGGTCCATTGTTTTCTAATTTTGTTAACATAAAACCTGTTAGCAATATTCGTAAATTAAGAAAAATGTAACACTGGTTTAATAAATTATTCTTATACTAATAAGAAAATTAAACATTTAAATATGCAAACTTTAAAAACCTGAAACCTGAGTTTAATATAAAACGTCTTATAGTTTTAATTATTCAGCACAGGGAGTCTACAAAACACTGCCATTACCATTCCAATAAGGCCATTTCATCCCTTCTTGATGGAAGTCAGATCAACCCCATCTTTTTTTGCGCGAAAGAGATGGCAATATACAAGAGTAGAAAGAACGAGCGAGACGCAAAGCTGACCGCTCCGCGAATTTTAATTTTCTTACTATTTGAATCTTAATTTTTCGCGGGGCGATTTTCTTTCTCTGTCGCGCCGCTAGAGGGGTGATATTTCCGTCTTTTTCTTGTTTTTTTTTTGTTGTCTAGGGGGAAGGGGGCGTCTTATCTTATTGTAGGTGGTTATGTTAATTTGTTTCTTTGACTTGAGGTAATCGGTCTGTTTTTTATTACTTTTCTTGGCAAGGGAGATTTGTTTTGAGTTGTTGGCAAGGCTTGTTTATTTCTTGAGTAGGAAAAGACTTTGGGTTTGTTACTGTTTGTGGAACTTTGTTTTTAGTAACTTAGTTTGGAAAATAATTAAGTTATGAATACTTACTATATATTTTTCTATAAATTTCTTATATTGAAATTTACGTATTGCGTGCATTTATAAAATTTATTAACCAATAATCTTTGCAGAACCCATTTAAGTATTATTATAATCGGATCAATGTTCTAAGAACCTGTAGACGAAAAAAATACAAACATTAATAACCTAAAAAAAAAATCTCGTGTCCCAGTTTTAGTTGCCATACTCCTAAACGGTTTGACCGGTATTATTAAACTTTGTATGTATATTCTGTACGTTTGAGAATAGGTCTTAATATTTTTTATTTAGCTGAACAGAGGGTAAAACCGCTGGGCACAGCTTGTTTATTTATATGGACAACGTTTAAACATCCGGTCATAATGGCACGCCGTTTATGAGTAGGTTATACACAGCTGAACTATCTGAAAACTTAACTTAGTAGATAAGTACTAACTTACCAACTATCAAACTCAATTTTAGGTAATAGATATTTCACTCCTTATATTACGGTATTCCTGCGGGCGTTATTAAAACAGCTGGGGAATTTGAGAGCATTGACTAACACGATCCTTGTTCAGTAGGGCACTGAACTGTCTCGAAAAAAGATATAACATTAGGTGTGACTAAGTGCCGCAACAATCATGTTAAGCTGTTATTCTCGGCTGTAATTTGTAGATCTTTGATAGTTGTTATAGTACCCTATTTACTACTCATCATCTGCCTAGCCTTTTCCCAACTATGTTGGGGTCGGCTTCCAGTCTAACCGGATGCAGATGAATGTCAGTATTTTACATGGAGTGACTGCCTATCTGACCTCCACAACCCAGATAGTACTGGGTAATACGATACCTGTTGGTAAGACTGGTTGTCAGACTTTCGGAACACTGACTATCTGTAACGACTTTCAAAGATCTTTTAATGCCAGCCGGGACCAACAGCTTAACGTGCTTTCCGAGGCACGGAGGAAACTCGGTATGTAACGGGTACCCTATTTACTATTTACAAGTTAAAAACTATGTAACCAAATTTCATCCAAATCTGCTTAGATGGTTTTACGTGGAAGAGAAACAAACATTACGCGTATCTATACTTCCTTACAACCTTATAGTATAGTATATTAGGGGTATAAAATACCCAACGATCTATTCGCAGACAAAACATAAAAATTGGTCTAGCCCTTTCGGAGGAGTTCGATAACAAACCCTGTGCCACGATATATATGAGTATACATGGGATAGTATACCCGTAACTGATTCATTATAAAAAGAGATACAACACAATTAGGTCTAAACCTTGCCTATAACCCCACCTACATCACTGCCTACCTTCTCACAGTCCAGCCTTATAAAAGTATAGCCGGGCTATGTTTAAATTGTCTTAATTTTTCATCTCACAACGCCCGGGGCCGACCGTCGCCCCCCTTTCATAATTGTTTTTAATTTAAGCCCGGAATGAGAAACGCTACAAGACTTGTTAGGACGAGAAAAATAATGTACATTTTTGACAGGTACGATGTTAAGAATTAGGGTAAGTGCCCTCACTACCGCAGGTGGAGAATTTTGTGTGAGTTGATGTTTTTGAGGTATTTCTAAGGAGTTTTAGACGGTAAAGAGATTGACTTAGTGTTCATTTCTTGTTGTCTTGTTAAGTCGTGAAAAAACACAGTTTGAACAAACCATAAATTATAGACAGCTGAATTTGGAAGACTTCTGTTAAATTAAAGGATTAGTCAGTATCAAATTAGTCCCAACTGGGCGCCAATACAAAAGAAAAACCAAACTACCTTCAAATTTTCTTTTCTTAAACACATGAAAATCTTAAACACAGTTTCCAAGTATAAAAACAAATAAAAGATCCCGTCACCGTCTGCGCCCCCTGGCGTGATTCCAGAAGACTATCGCTGTCTCCATCCGTTTCCGAAGTAACCCCAGAAAATATGTTGCCATGCTATGTTATTAATGCGGTCTTTGACTTTCTACGTACATTTTGTTTATTGTTTATGGTATAGATTTAATGTATTGGTTGTGGTTGCCAATAACAAGGTTAATAAAGACAATGTTCATTTACTGTTTTGTGCAGATCCTTCCAAAACTATGCCTAACTTGGAATAATCTAATTTGCTTATAAAACCTTAGATTTTACTTCCAATAGAGCTGCCAAATTGTACGCATTTTATGGAGATTACTTAAATAAAGAACGATGGTTTAAATGTTCTTGAAATTAAGAATACGTCATCCACAGGGTTCATCTAAAGCCAGACAAAGTTAAAATGTACTGTTGTACCAAGCTGTAATATAAACTACCGTTAGAGAACCGAACGCTTTAAAAGCGATTGCCGATGGCTCATTATTAAAAAAAAAAAAAACAAAAGACGTGCGTATGTAACATAACCTCTTCCTTAATTCAAAATAATATCAACTTTAAAGATAAAAAATTCAAACGATCTTTCTCGCGTTCACAAAAACACGAAAATCAACCCTTTTTGTAGAACATTTTTATATAATTATCTACATAAACGGTACGCGGGGCTGTTCATCAGTTACCTAAGGGTGGCTATTGCGAAGTTTAAGAGACGACTTTTTACAAGGGGTAGGCACCCCATTTTATTTTTTATCGTTGCCCGAATTATTACTTGCATGGCTGTGAGAAAGTACGGCGCACTTTTTGAAAGAGTCGCGTAGTTCATTTTAAAAATATCTTAGCTTTAAGTTATATTAGAGATTACTAAGACGAAAGACATCTAGATATTTTGATTGATTGGTCGTATTAAGCATGTTTTGGTAATAATAATACTTATTTTTACACCGTTACTTCACCGTAGTTCTTCGCAGTTTTACTCTGTGTTATATCAAAATAGATTTGATAAACGATAGACAATATTATCCAAGGTAAATTTTTGAACGCCCCCATGAAATAACCGGTGGTCTAAACTAGCCGTTATAATAAAATCATATAGGATTATAATAAATATGAATTACGTTTTTCTTTAAATGGTCAAAGACGCAGTAAATGTCGAGAATTATCACTAAGTGGACTATTTTTCTAAGGGTAACGTTTACTCAAATTATTAACCTACTCGCTTCCGCCCGCGACTTCGTCTGCGTGGCATAGTTTCTTTGGGCTAACGCTAAGTTTAAACTGCGTGATGATCGAAAAAAAAAACTTTCTCTCCTCTTTTCTGCCCTCTTTCTCCCCTTTTCTATTTTTTTTTAAATTAGCCTAAAATCGGTTTGGCCATTTAGGCGTGAAGACGTTACAAAAAAACTCACTTTCGCTTTTATTATAAATATTAATAAGGATTATGATTCTACTTAAACGGCCAATTGAGACCCCTAGTTAAATTCATTCTGCTCCATCAAAGTTTTCTTATTAGAAAAAATCGCTCAACAAGTATCTTTGAAGTATCTATTGTGTCTTGGGCTGGATACCTTAAAATAACTGCTTGAGCATAATCACAATAAAAATGGTGTAATTTATTTTTGACTGAGCGATTGACTGCTGCGCTGCGTATCGCGGGTTCAATTCCCGCACGGAACAAATATTTGTATTTCCTACAGGTAGTTTTTTCTGGTCTGGCTGTTTATGAATATAAATTTAAAACCCACGATACAGGAGAAACTCCTAGTGTGGGGCAAAGTTTAAAAAAAGCATCGTACATTTTTCTGTTACATAAAAATTGTTTTTTTTTCAATTGAATATCGAATAAAAACTAACTTTAATAGCAAAAAAGGAGCGGCACTTTCTTACATCCATACTTTACCACCCCTGACTAGGTGGCAACTAAACTTAGTCCTCGGACCCCCAAACGGGGAGAAAAATAAATCTAAATTGGTCCAATCCTTTGAAATCCCCCACTTTTTCTACTTCACCGTTACCAAGAATAATTGTTGCAAAAGTAACTTAAGAAAGTTTCCTCTTGTTCTACTATTTTGTGTCTTATAATTTTATGCTTAGGGTTGATTTTTCTCTGAAAAGAGGGTAGGGGGTATAAAAATGGAAATATGCCTTTAAATTTTAAGTTAGTTTGGTGTAATTTATTCTGTTTTGTTTCTTTTGATCTAATAGGCTTCGTATTTTTAAGTTTTTTCATTTGAAGTTTTATATGTTTAATACAACATCATGCTCGTAATACTCGAAGGGTAAGACAGAGGCGTACCTAATTGTAAACCCACATTTTGCTACTTATGTTTAAGTCCCATGCCATAAGGGACGAGCCTATTGCCATCAAAAGGCCACAAATCTAGACTTCACAACTGTTACTAAGAAGTACTTACTTGATGGAAAAATACAATTAAACTTTGCCCGACTCTGGGCTCGAACCCATGACTCATGTTGTACTTGTAATCACTCAACTGGCCAATCTGATCATTCATCATTCTACTGTTTTTTGGGGTCAGCGCATCATGTTTTTTTTTTAAATAAAAAACGTTGCCCCACCCTAGGATTTCTCCTGTATCGTAGGTGCGTTTACAAACATTTAAACTCACATATACAAACAGCCAGACCCGGAACAACGATCTGTAGGCCATACAAACATTTGTTCCGTGCCCCCGCACGGAACAAATGTTTGTCAACCGAACCCGCGACATGCAGTGCAGCAGTCGATCGCTCAGCCACTGCGTCAACTGTGTCGTCCAACTTATTCTATACTCCTCTGTCACTCCTCATCTTATCAGACACTTCCTCCATTCTTGCCATATTATCCATGACACAGTCCATCCATAGTTTCTTTGGCCTTCATCTTCTATTCCCATCCACATTCAAATTCCACAGTAGTATGACAACTGAAAGAATATTATGTCGCTAATCATTAACCTTCACAAAGCATTGCTTTTTATTTGCCAGCCTGTTCATAGAAAATATTTAATTGCTCTTCTAAAGCTCAAATTCGTTTTCGAACTTACAAATAATTATAATTTAGCTATTTCTATTTATTTTCAAAGTCAACGCTTTTTCAATTACTCCATTGTTTTTTTTGCAGATGGTTTTATCATCACACAATTGGAACGAAGTTCCTTATCGCGCGTTGTGAAAGGGGATCTTACGAAAAGTTGCCACGACACTTTTTGTTATAGTAAGCTATTGTAAGCTGTGCGGCGTCGCATGTTTCTCTGCCTGTCTGTCTGTCTCTCTCTCTCTTATAGAAAGCAAGCCGGATATTTTCATTTCTATAGGAACTCCGTTCCATCCGGGTGTCCCTTGACACCTCTATTTTTCCCACTCTGGGTGGGGGTCTATAAGATTTGTACTGTCTAAAACCCACACATGTTCCTTCAATTGCATTTTATGTTCCGGGACCACGGTATCTCTTTCGAACAACCCGCAACCCCGACAGGCCGTGGTCCTAGCAGGCAACTCTGTCAATTAGTCTATTACAGATACTTCTTAATGTCAAAAACAAAAGGATTAATCTACAGTCTTGTGTGACTGAGAAGTCACAAGACATAATAACTTATGAAAGGACTGTAGTTGCCCATTCCAAAGTGTCTTCGAAAAAATGAGCAAGAAACTCCATAGACACTTTATAATAAAATCTTAAGTTTTTTAGGATACCGTTTTAGGTTACATTAATCATATTCAGTTCATTTGTAAATATATGAGAACGACGTTTTAAGACGGGCACATTAAGAGCAACCGGAGTAAAATAAAAAATCAACAATCCAAAAATTAAGTAATTTAAATAAACGGTTAAGCTAAGAGAAGACCGGTCCAAATTTTTCATTTTCTCTATCGAATTTGCGTTGTTTTAAAACAACTGCTTAGAGACATTAAACTCAGATAATAACTACTTAACGATTTAACCAAATTATACTTAAAAACTAAGTTTAAATTTACCCAGTGAAGGGTAGAACGTGAAAAATTGCTCCAATTCCAAAGTTTCAGGCGCTTTCCCGAACGGAAGTGACGTAATAGGCGACTTCCGGTACCACAGGACGTACCATCGGAAGCAGCTCATATAGACTGTTAAAGTTTATAATACTATTATGTACTTTATAATAGGTATAGAAATTTTAAATTTATTATTTGTAAAATATATATATTTTGTACAATACAGGAAATTTTGATTTGGGTAGCGTTTTATGCCCACGGCGGTGCTTCCCGCATGAGGCATTGTCCTAACTGGCAGGGATCTTACGGTGACACGATGCGTTCTCGTCGCGCTTTGAAAATGGTCAATAAAACACTGCCTGCGCTCGCGTGGCGACTTGCAGACCTCAATTAGGACACTTCTATGAAATCTATTTAGGTTTAATCACAACATGTGATGGGAACGCACGCAGCTGTCAGCCTTATAACTAAGGTTGCTAATTGGCTAATTTTTCCATAACGCCATTAGCTTCTCTCAAATTTGTAAGTGCAGACACAATAGCTCCTATTAGAAAACAGTATCTGGGTTACAGAGCTCTTCTCGGGTGGATAAAGAAAACGAATATTCCCATATACCAGACCTAGCTAGATCAAATCTACGCCCCTTTTGTTGTGGATTGGAAATCATCGCAAAGCGGGGAAGTGTCAGAGTTTTAGTTACTGTAACCCAACTTGGTTCCTTCTTGTTTGAAAGACGTACCGCGGCCCCGAAATGTGAAGGGCAAAAGAAGGAAATTGGGTGGGTTTTGTCTAGCAAAAGCCCAGAGCAAGGAAAGTTAATGGATCATTTACCACCCGCAAAAAAAGAGGTCCAAGACCATATCTTTAGTTAAAAAGCACTTAAAAACCCACATAGAAATTCCTAACCGAAAGTTGTAAAATAAACCATAAGTTCCGGGTTCATCCATTAGCTATTGAAAGGAGGTTTTTCTCAAGTTTTTGCAGCATCCCGGTTCAGTCAAAGTTGGACTGTTAATATTCGCACCTCGAACTAGTCACTAACTTTGCGACGATGAAAAATTCGATGCCTTAGGCTTGGTCTGATTGTGAGCGGGCATTATCTAAGACGAAGATTGTGGATTTCCCCGCACGGAACAAATATTTATATAACCTACAGATAGTTGTTTCGGGTCTGGCTGTTTGTGTATGTGAGTTTAAATGTTTGTAAACGCACCCACCATATAGGAGTAATTGCTAGTGAGGGGCAAAGTTTTTTTTTTAAATATCATCGAGTTTTTACTTAACAAGTATAACCTGACCATTTTCCGTTCACAGCGGCCAATCTCGGCGAAGTTTAGCCATCGGCGGGGGAGATATTATAGTGCACAAATGTGTGCGCACGCGCAGGCACAGATGCACTCTCTGTTCCCTCATACTCATATGCCGATGGGATGGCAATCTGGAATGACCAGAGAGAGATCAGGCGCATGATCAAAACTTTAAAGTGCTTTTCGAGGCACGGGGCTATTTTACCGCCGACTTCCAAACTTCGGGCTGTAACTGAGAAAATCCTGATGTAACCCAACAACACTTTGCCCAATAACACTTTGCCCGACCCCGGAATCGAACGCTATTCTGACCTCTAGACCAACGAGGCACTGGGCATAAAATGTAATGTTAGAAGTCATTAATTTAATTAGAAAACGATTCAGCCTTTTTTCAATTCGCTTCCCGCTTGCACTGGGAACAAAGCCGTTGCCTGTTCGCAAATTAAAAAGTTGCCGAACACTTTCGCTTGCAAACTTCCAACTATTCCATCCGCCATTTTGGTTTTAAAACGTTTAACTTTTTAATTTTCACTCTTTGACGCGCGGATTTGGCTTTCGTTTAGTTTTTTTTTTTTATAAATCACTTCCAATCATTTATGAGGCAGTTACTTCGAAACCATTTTGTTTTTGTAGCCTTTATTAATACTTTATTATTGACTAGCTTTTGCCCGCGGCTTCACTCTCATTAAATTCGGTATAACACAGTACTTGCTACCTGCAGTTTTAGCCCTTGCGCCTTATTGTTTTGTAATAGCAACGCAATTTTTCCTTTTCTTTCCTCTTTCTCCGTCAAATCCCATTTAAAAAAAAATAGCCTATGCCCATCTCCTGGTTCCCAACCATCTCGGTTAATCGGTTTTGGCATTAAAGCGTGCAGAGGTAACAAACAAACAAACTCACTTTCGGTTTTTGTAATATTAGTAAGGATGTATTATTTATTTTCCAATAAGAATTTACGTATTTCTTTTTTTTGTATTATCTACCTATATTGTTTCCAAAACAAACAACAAAACAGAATTTTGTTCTTATATTGAAACAACCTATTTAAATAAAATCATTTCTCAGTTAATCAGAAAGTCATAAGAAAATTATCTGTTTGAATTGCCCCCAATATTTTGAATATGTCTTAATGAGTCTGTCTTTACCCTTGCGAATGACATTATATTTAGATTGAGTATTTTATTACGGCAAAAAATAAATTGAGTTTCATTTGTAGGTAAGTCAATTTTTATTTCCATCAATAGATAGTTCATTAGATATCTGCCTTCGCGAAAGATTTTTGCTAGGCAATCTGGTTTTTTGTTGTTTTTAGAGTCGTAACTGTTTATGCTCTATAGAATCTGTCACAGATATAAATCATAATTATGGTTGTTTAATAATAGGTAGAATTATAAAAATAAGTGATATTTAAGCATGAAGCACAATAATGTTTATTTGTTTGAATAATAAGAGTACTCATCATCTGCTTAGCGTTTTCCCAACTATGTTAGGGTCAGCATCCAGTCTAACCGGATGCAGCTGAATACCAGTATTTTACATGGAGCGACTGCTTATCTGACCGCCACAATCCAGTTAGTACTGTAAGAGTTTTTATACCCTAACCAATGCTGGCTGCTTGACCATGACATAGGTACTCAGGTCCTTTTAAATAAAGAACTAGAAAAACGGAGTCTAGTGAACGGCGCGGCGCGGTAGGAAGTGTATGTATCTTTAAAATCTAATATATAAAATTCTCGTGTCACAGTTTTCGTTCCCATACTCCTCCGAAACGGCTGGACCGATTTAAACGAAATTTTGTGTACATATCGGGTAGGTCTGAGAATCGGCCAACATCTATTTTTCATACCCTTAAGTAGGCAGCGGGTGAAACTGGGCACAGCTAGTACAATATAAAAATAAAATCTCAAAGTATTATATGTGCTTTTATTGTAGTAATATAGCCCATATCTTACAGTACTACCATAAAGAATAAACCTAATAAATAAACTAGTGATACTATAACTATACGAAGAGTAGTAAATAATGATTTTAACAAGTTTCTGCTTGAAAACCAATTCATAATATTCGCTAAAAACTTTCAAGATATAATATATCAAGAGTTTTTTTTTGTGCATTGAGAGACCATAGATTTGAGTATATGGTTTTAATTTTAACTCAATACGTCCAGGCGTTCCTAAGATAAGAGGTTTCAACAGACAGACAGACTGACAACAAAGTGATCCAAATAGTAGTACCGTTTTTTTCCTTTTTGAGGTACAGAATCATAAAAAGTAATCTATAAGTTACTCATCGATTGTACAGTTTAATTCCCCTTCGTCGCAAAAATGCTACCGACCAAATCTCAACCAAACAGTTGTCTCTAGTTCTCCTTTTATTTCCATTTCACTCATTACGCGGAGATAAAATTTAAATTGCAAAACTCACCCCCTTTTGAAAAAAGGGATAGTGGGCGTCAAAAAAGTACCAAAGTAGGAAAGGAAGGGTGGCCACCCCATGAAATTAATATTTTTCGCCATCCGTATTCTTGTTATCGGAGATTTTGGATTTATTAATGTTTGAGCAGAGATTTTCCTTCTGTTTGGCGTCTTGAAATTAAATGAAGAAAAAGGGGTATTTGGGAAAGAATATAGAAGAAACGTTTGGTCTTGTCTAGACAGTATTGTCGAAGAAAATATTTGATAAGTAGAAGGTGTGGATGACTTTTTACGACGCCATCTTTATTTATTACATCTTACCGTGCACCTTTTCTCGATGTTATAAAATATCGAGAAAAGGTGCACGGTGCAAAGATGCACAGTGCCCATGTAGGCCTATGTGAAATAAAAATATTTTGATTTGAAACTACAATTTGGTTCCTTTTTTTGAGAAATCTACAAATGACTTCTCCCGTTTCTTGATTTTAACGCAAATATTATCGCCGATAAATAACTTTTTTGGGGGTATAAAATCAAGTTTTACTAAAACGTGGAAAATTTGTGGGTTCTGTGTATCAGAAATAAAAATACTGAACGCTTATAGAATCACTTTTTGTCCGTCTGTCTGTCTGCCTGTAGTTATAGCCTTGTTCATTTACATACATTCTCAAAAAAAAAACTTTTACACGGTTATTCGCCTAGACATCCTGACATATTTTGACCAAATGTTTTCTTTTTTAATCCAAAATAATCTATCCCACACTAAATGAAAGCCTCCTAAAAATACAAAATACGCGTATGCAAAATTTGGTGACAATATAATTTGGGTAATTTCCAGGGTCGAAGTAAGTACATTCTATTTAGTCAGTCTTTTAGAGTATACAAAAATAAGGGACACGTGTTTTTTTATTTGTAAATTAGACCAAAAATGACAAAGATATAGCTCATTAAAGTTTACGTGTGACGTCACTAGTTGCGAAAAACTGCAGCAACGCGTGACGTTTCAAAAATACGTCTCTTATTTTTGAATAATTTAAAATACGGACTAATATAAAAAAAAATAAGCAACTACCCTGTTGCTACTAAATTGCGCCTACTGTAAAAAAAAATGTGTGTGTCAGCTCCGACGCACGACTGGAGTTTACTTCTTAAGTACGAGTATCTAACCATACGCAAAAAGAGTTTATTCAACTGAAAAAAGATTAATATCATATGAAAGGGTAAATTCACAAATTAATGAAAAAATAGCAATATAAATACATCGATACTGATAGAAACAAACAAGCCCAATAACATATAGTAAATAGCCATAAATTTACACCACCTGCCAGCTCATCATTTTACATCAGTTTTTTTGCACTGTCACTGGAAGCAATAAACACTGGGAACAATGTCTCAATTAGAAGAAATCATTTCGGCACAGAAGAGTCTGGAAGATAACTTTATCCGGAAGATGAGCGAACTGGAGGCGCAGATTCAGACTGCTGGACCCGCTAAGGATACTGTGGCAAGGGTCGCTGAAGAGTTTCGCTCCTTCAGGGAACTAATCTTCAGCATGCTGAGTCTGCTCCGAAAGCAGATCAGTGAGTGTACTGCACAGATTGATGGCTTGGATACCAGGAACCGGAGAAAAGCACTTATCTTTCAGGGCATAGCAGAGGTTAGTGGTGAAAACAGTAGTGCAGTCATCTTAGAAGTGATTAATAAGCAGTTGGCTCTAAATACTTTCACTTCATCTTCCATAAAGATCTGCCACAGACTTGGCGTAGCTAATAAAGACCACCATCGGCCCATCCTGGTCAAGTTCTCAAGCTATGATGACAGGTCTGCAGTCTGGAGAGCGAAGACTGGGCTGAAGGGTTCTACAATCTCTGTCAAGGAATTCTTGACAAAAACCCGGCAATCAATCTTTGGAAAGGCGCGGCTTCACTTTTCAATGCGGTCGTGTTGGACGCAGGACGGTGTTATCCATATTAAGGCCCCTGATGGAAGCAAACACAAAGTCACGACCCTCGAAGAACTAACTCCTCTGTTGGTGAGGTATCCCAAGGTTCAAACTGCCGGAGATAACCTGAAAAATAAGAATCGTTAAATATGGTAACAATTTTCTATTATTAGGCTATGCATAAATTTACTGTTTTAAAGTTGCTTTAGATTCACTTACCTTAAAAATTATTATCTTTTACATAGTTTGAACTTTGGTTTTCGCTTTAACTTAGGCTCGAATCACTGTTGTTAAATTAGTCTTTGGATTTTTCCTCGGACTTAGTTTTTTTTTTACAAATCTCACGTTCTAAGTTTGTTTACCCTCATTATGTTCGTAATTTACAAATCTCATGCCAAAGTGTCATAAATTGTCATACTTGACACTTGTCCATTTTTGACATTGTATTCAATGACGTTTTTTAAGATCGGATACGCGTACGAAAATTAAATTATGTTGTAGGCACGTATGGTGCGTTCCGGTTACCGTTATTATTATGAACATTCTTTGTTTTTCTTTTTCAACCTTATTATTTCGTTCTTCTGTTTTGATTTAGTGTTCTTTATTTTATTGTTTTCACTGTTGTTTTATTTTGTTTTTGTTGTGACACTATCTTTATAATGATGTTGTGAGCTGGCGGGTGGTGCAGAGAAGCAAACGCCGTATTAGTTTCGTGTGCTTTTTATACAATTAGTTTTTGTATTTTTTTTTTTATCCTTATTTTATTTTTTATGTATTTATGACAACTTTTTTTGATGATGAATCTTTTTTCTCTGCCAATGAATCTGCTGCCACTTCTGATGATGATAGTTTTTGCTCCATGACAGACACCCTAGGTGATCTTTTACGCCAAAGTTTTAACCAAAACCTTGACAGGCTGTTTAATGTCTGTCATATCAATGCCCAGAGTATTCCAAGCCACTATAATGAACTGTATGATACCTTCACTAATAACAACGTACACGCTGTTCTGATTTCAGAGACCTGGCTAAAACCTGAACTTCTTTCCACCACTTACTCTCTCCCAGGTTTTGTTCTTATACGGAATGATCGAATTGGAAAGAGAGGAGGTGGTGTAGCAATTTACCTACGATCTGATATTCCTTTTAAAACTCTCGCTACTTCTTCCTCCAATACGTCTGAGTTTCTTTTTCTTGAGGTTTGTGTCAAGGGAGCTAAAGCCGTTATTGGAGTTGTATATTGTCCCCCCTCCGTTGATTACTTCATCGAATTCGAATCGGTTCTAGAATCTTTAGGTTCGGAGTACGCACATCACATCGTCATGGGGGATTTTAACACCAATCTCCTTGCCCATAACTCCCCTCGATCCCGTAAATTCTTGGATCTGGTCGAGTCAGCTAGTCTGCATGTCTTGCCTTTACAACCAACGCATCATAACGTTGTCGGTGATGACACTTGGCTCGACCTAATCCTTACTTCTAATCCTTCCCTTGTCTCCTCACATGGTCAACATGTTGCACCTGGCTTTTCCCATCATGACCTTGTTTTCCTTTCTTATGTCCTTAAACCTCCTAAATCTAAACCTATTTTCCAGTACAGGCGTGCCTTTGCGAAAATGAATGCTGACCAACTTAGATTAGATGCTTCTAATATTGATTGGACACCCCTGCAAGAAGCCTTCTCAGTTGATGACAAAGTTAATATTTTTAATACTGCAGTAATCCAGTTGTATGACACCCATGCTCCTATCAGGAAAGTTAAGCTGAAGCGTCCGCCTGCGCCTTGGATGAATGTGGGAGTTCGGATGGCAATGCGGAGAAGGGATCGCGCGTTCCGGAAATTTAAAAAGGATCGGTCGGAAGATAATTGGACCCGCTTCAAAACTGCTCGCAATCGTTGTAATCAGATGATACGCAACGCTAAACGCCGCCACATTCTCGATAATATCACATCTGCTTCTTCTGCTGATATCTGGAAATTCCTTGGGACTCTAGGTATCGGCAAATCGCGGCATTCAGACCTTCCTAAGACATTTGGTTTGGACGATCTAAATCGCCATTTTTCCACTGTTCCTATTCTTGATAGTCTAACCAAATGTCATACGATTAATTACCTTGCTAGTCTGACGCGACCCAATATCAGCCCCTTTGCCTTCACCCCAGTCGACCCGGAAGAGATCAAGAAAATTATCCTATCCATTAAATCCAAAGCCGTGGGCTGTGATGATATCAGTCGCCACATGATCGTGACGGCTCTTGATCAGCTCCTTCCTGCAGTTTCCCATGTGGTTAACTTCTCCCTTTACTCCGGTGTTTTCCCGTCAATATGGCGGAAAGCCCATGTTCGACCACTACCAAAAATTCCTAATCCTACTCTTCCTTGTCACTTTCGACCAATTTCCATCCTTCCTTTTCTATCTAAAGTACTTGAGGCCTGTGTCCATAAACAATTCTCCTACTTTATCCATCATAACTCCCTCATTAGTCCATTCCAATCTGGTTTCAGGCCCGGGCATAGTACCGTTTCCGCTCTCCTTAAAGTGACTGATGATATAAGGCGGGGAATGGAAGACACAAAAGTTTCCGTTTTAGTATTAATAGATTTCTCCAACGCCTTCAATACCGTCAGTCACGAAGTCCTCTTATCCATACTCTCCTATCTCATGGTCTCTCCCGAGGTTTTGGATTGGTTCTCGTCCTATCTTCGGGGGCGTCAGCAGTCGGTTCTTGCGGGAGACTCTTCTTCCAGCTGGTGTAACCTTGAAACTGGCGTCCCTCAAGGCGGTATATTATCTCCACTATTGTTCTCTATTTTTATCGATCTTATAACTTCTGAGCTTCAGTGTGCGTATCATCTTTACGCTGATGACTTACAGCTTTACTGTCAGGCGGGTGTTGACAACTTATCCGATGCGATTGAGGAGCTAAACCGGGATTTAAACGTGGTTAAAAATTGGTCTAATCGGTTTGGAGTAGCGGTTAACCCAACTAAGTGTCAGGCTATAATTATAGGGAGCCCCTATAGTCTACGAAGGCTGAATGGGTTAACAGTGCCACCGGTTAGTTTTGATGGCACAGTCATCCCCTTTAGCTCCGACGTCAAGGATTTGGGTTTGTATGTTGACACTTGTTTAGACTGGCGTAAGCAGGTCGCGATTGTGAGCAAAAAGGTCACCGGAACGTTGCGGTCGCTTTATCGTTTAAAAAATATTCTCCCTTGTCACATTAAGGCAATGCTGGTTCAATCACTTATATTCCCCATAATTGACTATGGTGATGTGTGTTACTATGACCTGAATGCAGATCTCCTCAACAAACTTGACCGACTTCTAAATAACTGCATTCGATTCGTTTTCAATCTTCGTAAGTATGACCACGTTTCTGCACATCGGTCGCTTTTGAAATGGTTACCCATCAGAGAGCGACGAGCGCTGAGGGCTTTGACCACCTTGTTTTCTCTGCTCGATAAACCCACATCTCCTTCTTACCTTACTTCTCATTTTAAATATTTATGCGCTGCGCACAGCAAGCACCTTCGGTCCTCCAATAATCGTCTTCTACGATGTCCTACTCATCGCTCTGGTTTCCTAAAATATTCCTTCTTTGTCCAGGCGGTTTTCCTGTGGAATGCGCTTCCTCTGAATATCAGGACGGCTACCAGTCGGTTCACATTTAAGGTAAAAGCTCGCGAACACTTACGTAAGAAGTTGGCAGACTCATCTCAAAATTAAATAGTTGTCAGTTTTTCATCATATTTAGTAGTTTTTACCTCTCTTTACTTTTGTATATTTTCTATGTATGTATATATGTATTTATAATTAATATAATTAACATTTCCTGTCACATTGCACCTACTATGTCTTTGTCTCTGCATCACCCTAAGGTTGACTGGTAGAAAATGCCCAAGGCATTAAGTCCGCCTTTGTACAATGTTTTTGTTACTTGTGCATAAAGTTTTAATAAATAAATAAATAAATAAATAAATAGGTATAGTCGCCTATACAGCATACCATATGTACGTCTTAATACACTCACAGCCAAATTAGAAAGTTGCGCACTAAAGGTGCGCACCAAAAGGGTGACACATTTTCGTTACTTTAGTAGGTTTTACCCCTCGGATTTTTCTCATACCGGGCGCCTTATATATGAAAATCGATTCTTAAGGAGTAAACTCCAAAAACAGTTAAGAGGCCTTACGATTTGTAGTATTAAATAGTCAAATTCTTTGTTTATAAACTATGTACTATGTAGATGGTAGTGAGGTTCAAAAACAAAACACTATCATTGACAATTAAGTCGAAGAGTTTTGCGCAAATTTTTCAAGTTGTCAAGCCGTTCGACGCCCTGAACGAAACTTTTCAAAAGCCAATTTTCTCTTTAATGGGACCCATTTGTTTGTTAAAAACATTCTAGAGATATCTCTCCGACGCTGTGAGACTTGGGCCAATGCTGCCGTTGTTTTGTGGGTAAAAAGAAATGTTTTAAGGGTTTCTGAAGTTGGTTTGAGGATCCTTAATGTTGGGCCGGCGATATCGAGAGGTTTGTAGCTTTCATTTGGATAAGTTTTGGAATTTGATCATGCAATTTTATAATTATTATTGCTTAATTTCTTTGTTAGTTTGCAGTTAAATTATAATTACTTGAAAACTTGAAATTCTTATCTAAAAAGAAACACTTTTTGAATATCTTTTCGAGGTAGGAATAATAATTTCTGAAGAGTTTTAGTTCTGTTGGTGGTATGATGAAAAAAGTGGGACTTAAGGGACAAAGAGGGAAGAAAACGGAAAACTTAGCATTGCTATTACAATCAATAAGGCGCAAGGGCAAAAACTAGAGGTAGCAGGTACCTGCAAATCAGGAAAGGAGAACTCTGTTATCCCGAATTTAATGTTATCCCGATATATAATTATTTCTGAAAGTGCAGTATTTGTGTAAAACCGATATCATGCCCGCCACTCCGTTTTTATATGTTTCTTATGACCAAAAGTATAAAAAAAATAAGTAACAAATGCTTCACAAGTCAAGAATTAAGGATAGATAGAATAGACTGTGATACACGATTTTTACATTATTTTTTAAATCTTGGATGGCTCTTAGTGTGATTAGTAGGATAAAATAATAACTCCTTTTATATCAATTATTACTAGCTGTTCCACGCGGTTTCACCCACGCTGCTCAGCACCTGTTGTGTGGTCGTAGCGTGATGTTATATAGCCTATAGCCTTCCTCAAGAAATGGACTATCCAACACTAAAAGAATTTTTCAATTCCAACCAGTAGTCCCTGAGATTAGCGCGTTCAAACAAACAAACAAACAAACAAGCTCTTCAGCTTTATAATATTAGTATAGATATAGATTTTTCGACAGGTAGGTAACTTGTGGTGAGCTAAGTATCGCTTCCACGTGCCAGATATAAAAATCAATTCCGACCTTAAATCACCTATTTCCAAGCACCAATCCTTTTATTTTAATATTCGTAACACAAAGATGGCAGCCATCATTAAAATTTTCTCTAAAACTCCCGTCCCCTAATTAAAAAATCGTGTCGAAGGGCAAATAAAATCAATTCCACCCCCTTTTCACCCCGCGAAGAGTTCCGAGGAGTTTTTCTTACCCCTTTCCCGTTTTATGTCGTAATTATATTTATATAATGAGTAAAAAGTTTTGATGGACTTATCCAGAAGCATTATTGTAAAACTTTTTAGGAAAATTCTCTTCAAAATACTGTTTTATTTTGTAAAATTTTAAGGAACCGATTTGTGTTTAGACAATTTGATTTTTAGAGGACTATTGAAAGGATAAGTGCTTTCTTTTTAAACTTTGCTCCATGCTAGGAATTACTCTTGTATTGTGGGTGCGTTTACAAACATTTTAACTCACATACATTAACAGCCAGACCCGGAACAACTATCTGTAGGCCATACAAATATTTGATACGTGCGGGACTCGAACCCGCGACACGCAGCGCAGCAGTCGATCGCTCAGCCGCTGCGCCTACCGTGTCGACAAAAGTTTTTCAACATACATATTATTTTACATATTTAAATATTGCTTAAAAATGTTAATAGGATGAGAAAAAAGGAAAGTGTCTATATTTTATGGACCCGATTTATACTCCAACGTCCTTCAAAATATTTTAAATTTAAGAAGGTAAATATAAGGTGGTCAAAATTCCACAAAAAAGAGAAATTTGAAAGCTGTTCAGCGGCATAAGTTGCTCAGCAGTAATATTTATAAATATTTGTGATGCTTTTTGTATGTTTTTTTTCTGTAGTTTTTGTTACTGCGACAAAAAATATTGACAATGGGACACAATATAGTAAATGAAAAATAAAACAATCACTATTTACACAAACAAACTAACCTACAACTTCCATTTCGACATAAATAACTACCATTAAAAAAAACCACCAATAAAAAAAAAACTATATTTCAAAGAGAACACTTTCAAATTTCTTTTTTAAGAATACCCGGCCATGTTGAACCCCACCCCTCTCCCCCAAGACGCCCACGACAGAAAAACCTTTAGAATTGAACAAAAATGTCCGCGCCAATGAGGGGTTGCTTTTAAAAATATAATCAATAGCGAAGCGGGGGAGGGTTAGAAAAAAAAACTATGAAAAGGATTAGTTGTCGTAGCGGGTTTTATGATTGAAGATCTGAAAGTGGTGTGGGGATAAAACTTCGTTTGGATATTTATGTTTGTTTTTTTCGATTTGTGGCTATTTAATGTTTGGTATCAAAATTGCTTCTTTAAGGTTATTTTTAACGAATAGTTGATGTTTTTCGTGACCTAGAGGCCATGTGTTGGGAGGAAGGTTTTGATGCCGTTTTATAGTTTTTTTTTTGATAGTTTATTTAATTGTTATGACTATAAAGCTAGTTTATTTAATAGAATAGAAAAAGATTTACTTTATTGCACACCAAATGTTGAAACATAACTTTCGTCGTTTCCTCGTTTTACAGAAAATGCTAATTCTATGGTTACAATGGCGATGGCGGTCTTATCGCTGATAGCGATATTTTTTAGAAAACCTTGTATTGTTTTTTTTACTATACTCAATACTCAATACTCAATATATTTATTGCATTCCACAATGTGAACTTAGGTGGTAGGGTACATTAATTAATGGTTAACATACATTAGTTTAGGAGCATTGTGGGCCCTGTCGGGCATAACAAAAATAAAAATGAAAAATTAGAAATTAGGAGGAGGGCTATTACAAATAATGTTAACATTTTTTTTTTAAGTAGGTAGGCTTAATAACTAATTGAATACATGTACGTATAACTAATTGAATACTATCATACTTTTACGTCATATATACCTATTGGATTAACTTATTAATATTTATTTTAATTATACATTGGAATTACAGATTATTATTTTTTATTTGTTTATATTATTACTGTTTATTTGTTAAATTTATCATTTAAATATTCCTGTACATTATAATAACATTTTTGGATTAGAAGCTGTTTTAATTTATTTATAAATATATTAAATTTCTGTTCATTTTTAATTTCACCTGGTAGTTTATTATATATTTTAGCTGCCATTATTAAAGTACTTGTAGAGTGTATTTTTAGTTTAGAACCTGGTACGTTTAGTCTATTTTTGTGTCGTAGTGTGTAGTGAGTCTGTGTGTTTTCGCGTGTAGTGTATAGTTTTTCATTATTTCTAACAAATTTACACATTTCCAAGATGTAAATACAAGGTAGGGTTAGAAGTTTATGTTCTTGGAAATGGGGTTTGCAGCTGTCCATGCTATCTATGTTAACCAGTATTCTAATCAGTCGTTTTTGTAATATAAAAAGTGTAGGTGCATCTGTGCTATTTCCCCATAATATTATGCCGTAGTTCAGCCATGCGTATGCATAGGCATAATATGTAACCAGAGCAGTGGAGAAATTTGTTGATTTTTTTATTTCACGGAGGGCATAGGCAAATTTTGATAACTTTGATCTGATTTTATTTATGTGCGATTTCCAATTTAAATGTGTATCTATGGATAGGCCGAGTAGGTTGAATTCTTTAACTGTTTCTATTTTGTTATCATTGTAAATAAAATTGATATCTATAGGAGTTTTCTGATGAGGATGGAAAGACATGATTTTAGTTTTATTAAAATTAAGTTTTCGATACTAAATTACCGCTAGCGGCCTTTTGACCAAAAGTTACTTTTTTTTTGCTGTACCTATTGGCGTTAAGCATATGAAGTAAAAAACTGACTTACCATTGAAAATGTTTTCATGTTTCGATTTATGTCGAGATCGGACACAGGTTCGACTCCCATATTGTGAAATTGTTGGCGACATTTTCACGTTTGACACTGATTTGAGTGAAACCAATTTTAACCCCAAAACGCGACTTTGGGGTCAAATTTACCTTTAATTTAAAGTAATTGATCTACAAACCAATACTTCCTAAACTACACCTCACGAACATGGTCAAAATACAACTGAAGTTAACCCTATGAACGCGATGGGGTCAAAAAAGTTGTCTTACCGGTTATCTTGCCCCAGGGACAAAGGACAGAAAGGGTGCCAACTGGACATAAAAGAATCACCTTTTGCTAAAAAAGGGAACGGACGCGGTACTAATAATAGCGGAATGTACCTATTATAATATTTGGACCTATTTAAGTATCCAATGGGTCGGCTATTGTGATTTTTGCAGAACTGACCTGACCGGTTTTTGGTAGTGATGTGGTGTGACTTCGGCTGGTGATGGGCTTAAAGTTTTATCGATATTTTTTTGGATGTAGTGTAGAAAATTGAACTGGTTGTATCACTATGTTTTGAAGATTTTGTGTTAAAAGTTTATTTAGAGACTATAAAAAGAGAGTACAGCGTTTTTAACTGGAAGAAATAAAATATTGAACAGTGATTTAAAATGATTTTAAAGCATTTTTTCTTGTGATAATAGTTTTAGTGTGCTTAAGGTAAGTTTATTAAAACACATTTTTTTCATTTTTTTTTCTGCCTGGACTCGTAATGTATTGCTTTCTTTCAAAGATAAGATAATATATTAGGTACTACTAATTATTTCCCCGCTAGGTTTACGTTTCTAGAAACTTCAAACGCAAAACTATCGACACATCACATCGATAGACCAGACAACAAGTCCAACGGTCCACATAAAAAATCAACAATTAAAAAGCGAAGAATTGTCCAGGGGTACAATGTGCCTGATTTGCATTCTCACCGGACCGGTTCTCACGGCGGCAGCGGAAGGGTTGCAGCCGTCCAGAACGTATGTCTTCATTTCACACCTCATGCTTTGGCCAATTTAAAAACCGTTTGGATTTTAAATGTGTTTAATCTTGTGCTGAATAATTTTTAAGTAGGTAATTGCAGTTTCAATTTTTCTCGTTTTTCTCTGTGTCAAAATGCTGTCTTCCTATTGGTGGATTGTTTTTTAGTTACACTGCCGTTCCGGATGTAGGCACTAACGTTTGATTAATATTTTTTTCTTTGCGGATGGGAAACCATCAAATATCTTCCCCCGCTCTGGACGGAGCGGGACGGAGAGTCAGACTTTTACTGACTCAATCCTACCCATGTTCCTTTTTTTGCTCTTTATGTTCCGGGGCCGCGATATCTCTTTCGAACAACCCGCTACCCCGACAGGCCGTGTCAGTGGCATAGATTGATACTTACTACTTTCTATTCACAGTTGATTTAGGTTCATAGTTTAGGTAATACGTTTAGTTAACTTGAAGTCTGAAAAACACATTATGTTGTTAGAATAGAATAAAATAGAATAGCATCTATTTGCAAATATGGGTTGTTATGTGAATTTTACTTTTTCTACTAAGGAATCATTCTAACTACATATTACCCAAATTAATAATTAGCTGTAATTAACATAACAACACGCTTGTAATTCCTGTACGGTAAGGTAGAGTTGTACACCTACATTTAGCCAGTTTTAAAGTCAAGTGTGTCTTTGCTGATTTGAGTCGCAGAAACAGATTTTTTTAAAGTCAGTTCTCTTCAATTTCTGATACCACCACACACAGAGCAGAGCAAATGAGTTGTGATATTTCTCCGTAATTATTTTAAATTCTCGTTTTAGGGAAATTAGATAATTAATTTTAAATGAAGTATTCCAGTTTTCTTGCTTGACCTAAGGGTCGATAAAATTTCCTTTATAGCATTTTTAAGCGAAAAATACAAAAAATAATACCTCTTTTTTGTGGTATTCTGTTAAAATGATCCTTAAATAAAATAAAATAAGTAAGTATTTACCTGAGAATTATAGCTTTCAAAAGAAAACTATTAATTAGCAATGATTACGTCGTTACGTTTTCAGCGATTAGGTAATTGCTACGCGGGCGTAGCGCTACGAGCTACGTAGGCGCTTGCTACGAACTGATAAAGAATTTTATTTTTAAGGAAAACGATACTGTTTTCCATGTGACAAATAAAAACTGCTATTTACATACATTTTAGAGTTTGTGTTACAAGTATTTTTTTTTAAAACGTTGCTCCACACTAAGAATTTCTCCTGTATCGTGGGTGTAGGTATACAAACATATAAACTCACATACACAAACAGCAAGACCCGAAACAACTATCTGCAGGTCATATACAAATACTAGCGGCCCGGTACGTGCTTCGCTACGTATTTACAAAAAAATGTGATGCAGCGCCATCTGCCGGACAAAATTGTGAATCTAAACCATTCCCAGATCCCCTCCCCTTGAACACACACAAAAAATTTCATCAAAATCGGTCCAGTCGTTTGAGAGAAGTTCAGTGACATACACACTCACAGAAGAATGATATATATAAAGATTTCAAATTAAATCATTAATTGAAATAAATTTGAAATATTTGTTCCGTGCGGGAATCCAACCCGCGACACGCAGCGCAGCAGTCGATCCTTCAGCCATTGCGCCAACCGTGCCGAAATGTATAGGCCGCTCTAAAAAAAAAAAAAATTGAAAACATCACATCTTAGATTTTATCACGCGCTTGGTCAAGGAGTGGAGTTCTTTGCCTGCTTTGTATCTCCTAGCTCATATTGCCCGAATCTATTCAATTCAACTGTCATGGATCTCGCAATGAAGTTAATCAGTAAATATTAGCAGTCAGCGAAAACGTGGTAAACTAGCATGGTAAAGGTCCTGTTGGAGGAAAAATTCCCTGACCTGACAACCCAAGACACTAATTATCTTGGCGTCACAGAATTGGGAGAACAGATGCCTCTTAAACTGGATTAGAGCAAGAAAAAAAAAGAAGAACTATATTCCCATCATTTCTTCACAAACCGCACTTTTTTTTAAAAAAGAAAACATGTTAATTTGGTACATCTCAAAACTGCACACAACAAAAAAAGAATAGAATAAAATAAAACGATACAGAAAAATAAACAATGATGTGTGTCCCATGGTTGCGCCAAATAAAATCAAATCAAGTACTCCAGTTTTGAACTATCGAAACGATGACAACAATCAAATGTTGCTACAGTCCCAGGCATAATCACTGTGAAAGTACTGTAGTTGCCCATTCCAAAGTGTAGATCTCTAGGAGAAAAATGGGCAAGAAATTTCATGGACACTCTTTTTTAAACTTTCCAAAATGTAGATCTCTATGAAGAAAAATGGGCAAAAAGCTCCATAGACACTTTTTTTAAATCTGGATATTTTAAATAGAAAGGCACAGTTCAAAAAACTGCCGAGCAGCTACTGCCTGGCTATGATTTTCATCTGGACCTGAGATCTGATATGACGGACGTAAGACACAACTATCTTTCTTGATATACATAGTTTGAACATCTTGACCCAGTTCCGCTGTGGTCAACGTGACGTCACGTCTTAGAAACGTCAATCTAAGCATACAATGTGAAGATGGGATGTGTTGATCAGTTTGTTTATGTATTTGTGTGAATATTCTGAGAAGCCCGAATGTTTTGTTATTTGTGAATGTTGACCAAATGCGTGTAAAGTTTTTGATCAATGGCGTTATCTCCTGCAAGGAATTATGTTCTGTGATTTGTTTTTCTAACTCACTGTCGCTTTTATAATATTAGTAAAGATTGTTCAATTAATGTCAAAATAACAAAGCATTATTATGTCGAAGTTAAAGTTTGGGGGAAGCGTTATTAGGTTTTTCCATTACGAATTTTGTTTTTATGACTGGTTAATGTCGATAGGCGCTCACGCATATGCCAAACTAGCTGTTCCCCACGGTTTCACCCGCGCTGCTCAGCCCCTGTTGGTCGTAGCGTGATGTTATATAGCCTATAGCCTTTTTTTTTTTTTTCGGGTGGGAAAGCATCCAATGACTTCCCCCGCACTGGGCGGAGCGGGAGATGTCAGACTTGTACTGACTAAAACCCACCCATGTTTCTTCTTTTGCCCTTTACGTTCCGAGGCCGCGGTATCTCTTTCGAACAACCCGCAACCCCGGCAGGATAGCCTTTAGCCTTCCTCAAGAAATGGACTATCCATCACTAAAAGAATTTTCCAATTCCAACCAGTAGGTAGTCCCTGAGATTAGCGCGTTCAAACAAACAAACAAACTCTTCAGCTTTATAATATTATATTAGTACCTATATAGATGTGGATTCATTATTATGTAGAGCTCTCCCTAACCGTTTTGCCTAAGATAGATTAAAATTAATGTTGAGATGGATGTGTGGAGTGACAAGAATGGATAAAGTAAGGAACTAATTTATTTGAGGAAGTTTGAAACTTTCGCCTGTTACAGAAAAATTGAAATGGAGTCGTTTGTCTTGGTATGGACATGTAATGAGGGATGAAGGACATGTGATTAAAAGAGTGATTGATCTGAATGATGATGGACGGAGAGTGAGAGAAAGGTCAAAGAAAAGATAGATGGATTGTGTGAGGAAAGATATGAAGGAGAAAGGAGTAAATGATGCCGTGACGTTTGATAGGGGAGAATGGAAAGAGAAAACGTGTTGCACCGACCCCAAATAGAATGGAACAAGGACAGGAAAATGATGATGATTTTAATGACTCACGTCTTAAAATTTATAAAATAACTCCGTGTAAAGTAAAAAGGAATCAGCAAAATTTTCGACTGCCTGTTACCAAGTAATCTCTATAAATGTAGTTAATTACTACGATGCGCACATTAACAAATAAATCAAGAATACTTTGAAAAGTGGAATACTTTTGATAAATAACCAAATGTAGGTACATCATTAGCTCAGGATATTATTAAAAATTCTTTCAATTCTATTTAATAACCACTTTAATCTCCTTGTCTTTTGTTCCAAACATTTCTCAGGTTACTCAAAACCCCGGAAGACAACCAGATGAGCAGCTGATGAATTCAAAACTACCCACTGGTCCAAATTAATAATTTTTTCTACCATCTTGTCCATTGTCCTACATTCTACAAGACAAACATTATTGTAAGTCCCCCCTTCGTTATAGCGTGATAATATGCAATTAATTTAAATAACAATGCCCCTGGGGTCTGATTGACCTGCTGTTTTTTCTTAAGAGCGGTTTAGGGTTGTCTTTAAAGGGTTGTGGACAATGTGGACGTCTTGGTAGATAAAGGTAACGGTTTTAAATGTCCGTGTGTGATTAATCATTTTGCTGAAGTTGATTGCAAAATCGTTTTGAAATAATAGTTTTAAAGAAAGCTTAAAAATATTAATTTTTACTTGAATCCGGACTGCGACCTGCTAATGCTGTACTCATTTTTTACTATTTTATGAATGCCAAACAGATTATTTATCTAAACTTTAATATTATAAGAGGAAAGATTTGTTTATTTGTTTGTACCGAATGAATTGCTTTAAAACTACTGGACAGATATTGAACTTTTTTATTACCAATAGGAATGTATATTATCAGGAAGTACCGCTACTACCTACAGGAGCTGGGCAGCAGCTAAAGACGCGGGTGAAACCGCGCAAGATAACTAGTATATTATTAAATCTTGACACGATATAGCTTAATGAGATACATAAGAAGTCTTAAATAAGATTCTCTAAAATGCCGGTAAAAACCTCACTAAAGTCTAAGAAACAATTTGCGGTCAACTGTCACACGAAAACCGACTTTATTTGAGGCTGCTTAAGTTTAGATTAGTATTTACCTTCGTTTAGTGAATGTGGAAGGTCCTTATCCTTAGGAAAGCAAAATATCCTAGTTTTTGTTTAATTTAAGAGGCCATATTAGCTAGTTATCTGTTCATCTGTTCTAATAAATGGAAGATACTTAGATAGACTATAACCCAATTTCATAGCACCGCAATGAGGTGTGATTTCACTCACTTCATACAAATATTTACATGATTGCTGAAATTATTAATGAGACATCTAGTGTTGAATAGACGAAACTATTACTGCCATCTAGTGTCGAGTAGTGCAAATGTTTAACGCCATCTATTAGTCAATAGCTAACACCATGAAGCGACCTCTTTGGCCAAATTAAGGAACTAATTAGTTAGTGTGCGCCCCTGGTGGCGAGTAGACTAACTATGTTTAACCTTTTTGTCTAACTTTTAAAGCCCCTGAATAAGAGTACAATACTATTGTTTTTTTTAATGTAATTATCTTGAAGGCGGGCACACATTTTCTTATAAAAAAAATTAAAAGGACACTAATTTTCTTAGTTACTGCTACTCGACACTAGATGGCAATAGTCGTCTTCCAAACACCCCATTTGTTGAGATATAGTCACCCTTCGTTCATCGCAAGCGTGTCTAGGTTTATTCATTCTTAAGTATTACTCGTGTTGAACTGAATTTTAACAAGAACTTTTCCCGCAAAGCTGTCGCACAGAAAGTGCTACGTTTCTATTACATTACATTGGTATGAAGTTTTTATTGTATATTGATTAATTTAAAATTGTAATAAAGAAATGTAGATATTACTGTTAAGTTGTTGTGTAACGAAGTACATAAATAAGTCACACTTTACAAATACAAATTAAAACCATAGATAATCACAAATATATCTAAGAACATCTAAGACTAAATACCTACTTGAGGAATTTTTCGTACAAACAACAGTCACATTTTTATCAGTATTTTAATTAATTAACTTACAACAATCCTTACAGATGATTGAATAACAAATCAATTAGTGACGAGGGAATGTCACGTCTGAATTGATAGAAGTATAAATTAAACTCCTAAATATGTCATTTAAAATCTAAAACATGTCAGACCAAGATTTAGCTACAAGTTTGGCGCCTTTTTTTGCGGATGTGAAAATCAGCCAATAACTTCCACAGCTCTGGGCTGAGCGGGGGTGAATGTCAGACTTTTACTGACTAAAACCCAACCATGTTCCTTCTTTTGTCTTTTATGTTCCGGGGCCTTCCCTCTGCTTAAGTTTGGCGCCTTTATTAGCACTCATCAGTTATTGTAACGATATATAAGGTCATCTTTTGAAGCAGCACAAAGTTTAAACACCAAAAATCTATTCTCGATCAGAGCAGACTTTCCTTGCTCTAACTTAAGAAAAAAAATCTAGTTCAAAGTATTTTTAATGAAACGAATGTATGGAAGCATTGCTTTTCCGTTTAGACCGTTCGACCAGGAGGCTCTTAAATATTTTTTCAGCTTTTGCGACCGTCTGATATTTTCTCGTTAAGAGCTATTGGAATAGCTCTAATAAACACAATAACATAGGAGAAGTATGGTAGAAGAAGATACCAATAAATAGGGATTACGGTTGTAGAATGATGATTATGATAAAATGGGAAACCAAAGCTCTTTCGGTAAAATTTGTCATCGTTTTTCGAACTTCTGGAGACGTAACTCTTGTTAGTAGATACAGCATTTCTGAGGTCTGGTTGGAATAAATTAGAGTAGTGTATCTCTTCTCTAGGTTTGCATGGGGTGGGTGAACTTTTGCAAAATCACTTTCATGGAACTTCATTTTGCAAAGTATACTAGTACAATTCGTTACGTTACGGAAATGCTTGGTTCCTTAAGCCAGTAAGAATGTGCTGACGTGATGCAGATCCTTACACATATAACATAACACTTGTTATTCCCGAAGGGTTAGGCAGAGGTACCTAATAGTGAACCTAAATTTCACCAGTTTTGTTTTTTAATTTCCATGTCATTGGGGCCCATTGCCATCAACCGCTGCCGCAGACTGAACAGTGTTTGTAAGTGTAAGTTGGTGTTTAAGTAGTAACTCTGATAAGTTATAAATAAGCTACACAGTTTCTTACTCCTTGACATTTTCTTTGGGGTGAGAAATCATCAAATAACTTCCCCCGTTCTAGGTGGAGCGGGGGGAGTGTCAGAGTTGTACTGACTCAAACCCTCTCATGTTCCTTCCATTGCCCTTTATGTTCCGGGGCCGCGGTATCTCTTTCGAACAATCCGCAACCCCGGTACTCCTTGACATGGTTATGAATATACCCAGAAACAAGAGTCATGAGTCTTGCAGGCTACCCCAGAGACAATGCACTGTCTCTGGGGTTATTTTACTAGGAATTTCTTGTTTGTGACTATTTTAACACCTCTTTGGATGCAACTTGAAGGTAATCAGAAATGCTACTAGCCTACTTTCTACAGGCACAGACCTGCTCTAGATTGATATGTACCAAAAATACTTTCCCTTATAGCCTAAGCCTTATTTTGCACGTGGTACAAGAATTTAAAACGAAAAATGACGTGTAAATGTGTCCCATCACTAAATATCTCTTTAACACAACATTCAAAAACGACTCAACAAAAAGAGCTTCCTGAAAAATTCCCACGCTCAAAAAGCGACGATAAAAAAATAAATAAAAAACAAACAACTCCACTTCACAAAGTCAAGCTACAGATTAACCAACAAATTGCTTGACAAATTACACTTTTTTACGTTAAAAAAGTGCCGACACGCCACCGTTTAAACACTGAATTAATCACCTCAATAGCCAACCGGATTTCCGGGCAAAAAAAATCTGTTAACATCCCACAGTTGCCCGGGCAAAAAATGCCCGGCACTTAAAGAGCCATTTATATTCCTGTCTCATGTCGGAAAAAAGAAGTGAAATATGCCCCAAAGGGAGAAAGGTTTAAGGGGTGAATCTGATATGGTTATTTTCCGGTTAATTTCGGTTTTTTCCGTTGTTACAGTATGTTGGGGGTTAGAGATTTTCTTGTGGGAGCATTTGTTAAATTAGGTTTATCAGTGTTTTTGTTTGTTTGATTTGGGTATAAGGCTGCTAGAAAAAATATTGTAGGTAGAGGTATAGGCATGCTAGGATTTTGTGAGGTCAGTTAAATATTTTCGTTTTAAGGGTTCTGTACCTTAAAATGAAAATACGGAACCCTTTCAGGATCACTTTGGTGTCCGTCTGTCAACACTTTATCTCGGGAACGCGTGGAGATTTAGAGTTGAGATTAAAACTATATACTCATGTATGTGGTCTTATGGAGCTGTAAAAATATTGACCCTCTTAATCTACGCAGTCAAAAGATATGGTCGTTTATAGTGCGAGAGTGACTCGCACTTGGGCGGTTTTTAATTTTGATTTTCTCATTATTTTCCTGCCCTCGTACTATTCTATTTGGGGTCGGCGCAACACGTTTTCTTCTTCCATTCTCCTTTATCAGACGTCACGGGATCATTTATTTCTTTCTCCTTCATATAATTCCTTACACAATCCATCCATCTTTTCTTTGGCCTTCCTCTCGCTCTCCGTCCATCAAAATTCAGATCCATCACTCTTTTAGTCACATGTGCTTCGTACCTCCTCAATACATGCCCATACCAAGACAGACAACTCAGGATAACTGTGTAAAGTATTTTTATGAACTGACCCGCTATGTCATCACATATCGCCTGGAAGTCTGCAAAAGACGTTCGCAAGCCAAAAGTGGTATGTCTGTACAGCCTGAGAAGTAACTAAGGCCATTTTAACGAAGTAATATATTTTTGTTTTAAAGAAAGAACTTTTAAATACTTTCATAAGTAGTGGAGCCCTATTAGTATTACCATCGGACTACCAAGTCACTGACTCACTGTGTCAAGTTCTCCTATAGACGCACTCACGTTGGCGTATTGGTATTTAAAACGATCTCTGTCTTTAAATAAACTAGTCAAAAAACATTACCTCTCTCTATATTTTTATAATTTGTATATACTATATGTATTAAACATACATTTAATATTTTGATTTTATTAGTATGTATGTTTTTCTTTATTGATATAGTTAAGTTTATTTAAGTTAGTGCTTAATTTATTATTTTGGAAAGTGCCCAGAAGGCTGGCAACATTATCGCTGTCTATTGTAAGTTAGTTAGTTTAAAATAGTTATTTTAATTTCAAATAATTCTGTGAAACTAGGAAATAGTCTCAAAGAAACTTTTCCGTCCGAAACTATGTCTTAACACCCATATCTGCATTCACAACCATCTTCTCACTTTTCGATCCCCTAATCCTTGAAACCAGCCTTTCCTATCCCAGTCCCGCACAGTCCAGTCCCGGTGTTGTCCGGTATCCGGGACACCGGGACAACAAGTTACTTAGCCGGCCGCGTCCGTGTGGCCATCTAGCCGGACTGTCCCGAGGGTGTGTTAGGTTAGGGGCACACAGGGTGCGCGTGTTTATAAAGAGTTTATCAACGTGTGTTGCTTCAAAAATAAGTGGTTGAAAGTTGCGTGAATTGAGAAAACAATACAAGTTTTTAGCCTAGCTTGACTTTGTGAGAGATTTTGTGCGAAAAAAAACAAAATAAAGAAATGCATAGAAATCCATCAATTATTTTGTCAATGCAACATGTATTCGTCTTTTTTTGTTTATTAGTGCACTGTAATTGTACTAAAACGATAACTACTTTTACATAAATTGATTAAAGTCCTTAATTTATTGCTTACGGTATACCTAGAAATTACTAAGCCAAATATGGACTGAAATATGTCTAAATAAAGGCTAAATATGGACTATAAATAAGCTGTTTAGAAACACTGCCTCCATTTTATTTAAACGCGCCCTTTTTCATTAGTGTAGATCCATCTTGCTGTCTTTGTTACTATCGGACACTAATTAGTGGTGTTTCTAATAAGATCTTTGTGAAGATATATCCTCATATAGTCTTCATGCAAGTTGGCCATGATTTTTGTCTGGATCTTAAAAGAGATTTTAACCTCTGAGTTTGTTTCGGCTGTTGCTTTTCAGAGTAGTCGGGTACGAAACGACGTGTAAAAGTGTCACCTACATACTTAGCCTACCGCTTATGAGAGAATCTTAAGATCTCTGATAATCTTAAGATTGTCTCATAAGCAGTCTTTCAATTGTTGTAGCTTTTTCATTTGATTATAATTCCATTCTCTGCCGTCTTTTTGTATAAAATTAATAAAAAGACTTTTCTCATTGTACCCCCACCCTTAACAGCCTCGTTAACATTCATTGATGTTTATTTTACTTTTTTCCGCGTTTTATTTTTTTATTTTTCGCTCGTTTACACACTCCGAGGGACGATTTACACGACACCGATGATTTTTATAATTCAATGTTGGAGGTTTATGTTCGTGTTTATGGTAATGTAGTCCCGGAAATAAAGACTTTTTAAAATAAAAATTGAGGTATTTTTTCGTTTCATTTTAAAATGAATGTAATGGAGTTGTTTTTGGGTTTGATATGATCATGTTTTTGTATGTTGGACTTTTTATGTTAAAGTAATATAGTAAGTTGAAAGGGTTTTACAAAATTATAGGTATGTGTAGTATCTGTCCTCCACAACCCAGTTAGTACAGGGTAATACGATGTTCCTTGATAAGACTGGTTGTCAGACTTTCGGGACACTGACTATATAAAGACTGTCAAATATCTACAAATGACAACCAAGACTAACAGCTTAACGTGTTTTCCAAGGTACGGAAGAAACTAAGTATGTAACGGGTGGTCACCCATCCACAGAACAATCTAGGTAAACGCGGCTTCACCTTAAGATCGAACCAAGTGGCTGCTAATAATTAGCCACGAACTTAATATATCTAAGTGGCATAATACTTATCAATGGAATTTATCGTATGTGGTTGAGACATTAAAAATATTTCAATGATTTCACCCGCCGTTCAGTAGGCCTACTATGACATCTTAAAGCAGAACTAATTCCACTGAGTGAAAGAGATGGTGCTAGACACCCTGTATAGCTCTGTCCCTTTCCCTCAGTGGAATAAGTTCTGCTTTAACACGTCATGGTAGGGTAGCAGCTTCTAAATGTTGAGGCGTGACGTTATGTTTTTCAGTGATAATGCAGCTTGCTAATGCCAAGAATTTTCAAAATCGGTCTAGGATTTTTTGAGTGTATTCGTTCAAAATCTTTTCCCTTTATAATTTTATTTTAGTGTAGAAACGCCTATTACAAAAGTTATAGAAAAACTATAATCATATTCATTATTATCATATTTATTATTTTGATGGGCCTGTTGGTTTAGTGGTTAGTGGCCCTGACTGCTGAGCCGGAGGTCGTGGGTTCGGTTCCCACCCAGGACAAACTTTGTGTGATGAGCATGACTGTTTGTTCTGTGTCTGGGTGTCAAGCTAGACAGAATGCTAGATTAAACTCGTATTAACCGAGTTGGAATGAATTTAATTAAGACATCTTTAAGAGAAAGATCTCTTATAAGTATTTATATTTAACCTTACCTAATAAGATAAATTTATAAAAAAAATTTGAAGATTTTTAACCGATCTAAAAAAAGAGGAGGTTCTCCGATACGATTACTCAAAGACGCCTGGACCGATTTGTGAAATTCTTTTTTTGTTTGAAAAGGTATCCCATTTGGTCCCATAGCAATTTTATTTATATTGCTTTGGTAGTTTATGAGTTATCGCCTATAATACATATTTTTTTCTCTGTGTCTTTATGGATAACTAGCTTTCGCCCGCGGCTTCGCCCGCGTTAAATTTGGGGTAACACAGTTCTCCTTGCGCCTTATTGATTTGTAATAGCAACGCTAAGTTTTCCCTTTTCTTCCCTCTTTCTCCCTCACATCCCACTTTTTTAAATAAAAATTAGCCTATGTCCGTCTCCTGGTTCCCAACAATCTAGGTATGTACCAGAATTCATTACAATTGGTTTAGCCATTAAAGCGTGAAGAGGTAACAAACAAACAAACAAACTCACTTTCGCTTTTATAATATTAGTAAGGATCTGCTAATCTTTTAGTAACAATGGAAAATAAATACTCGACAAAAATTATGTAATATATCATTATACCATAACTAAAAATCCTAAAATTAAAAACTATTTTGTAAAAAATTAAACAGACTTCAAAAAAGTCAACGAAACCAACAAAAGTCACCGACTTCCGGTAGTAAAGTTAATTTCAACGAAGTATTTTTTTTGGAAGTCGGTTTTATTTTTACAAAAAAGTTTTTCCGCATCTCTGTTCTCTCTCTTATGAACGCTTCAAAATTATGAAACTAGCGGCTTAGCCTTTTTCAGTTTCCTGTTTAGCCGGATGCAGCTTCACCAGTATTTTTCGAGGAGCGACTGTTTATCTGATTTCCACAGCCCAGTTAGTACCGGGTAATACGATAGCCTCTGTTAAAAGACTACCTGTGACGACTGTCAAAGATATACAAATGACAGCTGGAAAACACGGCTCGTATTGTTAGGAGGTTCCTTTCTCTGGAGCCCTGACCGCCGGTAGCTTTCGACCCTGTTCCCGATACCTGTAGGATACTATTTTTTTGTATTTTTAAATTAGTTTTATTGTATACTAAGTCTTGCCCGCGGCTTCGCTCGCGTTAAATTTGGGGTAACACAGATCCCCTTTTCTGACTTGCAGGTACCTGCTACCTGTACTTTTAGCCCTTGCGCTTTATTTAAGCCAAGTTTTCCCTTTTCTTCCCTCATTCTCCCTCATTTCTCACTTAAAAAAATAGTAACAAAATTCAGGCGTATAGACGTAATAAACAAACAAACAAACTTACTTTTGCTTTTATAATATTAGTAAGAATAGTTTTGAAAAAGAAATATGTATAAATAATTAATAAACGATTGCTATGACTAAATTTGTAATTGTTTTTCTTTTCTTTAAAATAATAGAATAAAAAAACGTGCAGCGTCAACCAGAAATAACTTACAAATAACGTAAAGCGCCACTGCTATTTACATGGTCTTACAAATATCTGCTACATAAGAACTTTCCTTATATACACAAAGTTAACGTTATATTAATCTCGCGAGTATAAGCAGCTATCTTAGCGGAGCTTCTGCGGGGCGGCTGCGGGGCAGCTGCGGGGGAACTGCGGGCCAGCCCAGATCGTAATCAATTTAATTGGAAATTTCCTTTGATTAAACGCAAAGACGTTGTTAGAAGTTGACCTAATAAAACAGGTATGGTCAGCAGAATAGTGTTTGTTTAAGGGTAATTTATTTATTTCTAGCTGTACCCAACGTTTTCACCCGATGCTCACTAAGGGGTATGAAAAAAAGCATCCTATGTTATTCGAGACAATAATCTACCTCTGTGCCATTTTTTTTTCAAAATCCGTTCAAGAGTGTTGACGTGAAAGAGTAACAAACATCCATACATCCATCCTCTCAAACATTCGCATTTATAATATTATAATAAAGAAGGAAGTAGGACTTTAGAATATATTTATGTTAACATAGATTTATTATTGCGACGGGCCTGTTGGTCTAGTGGTTAGTGGCCCTGACTGCTGAGCCGGAGGTCGTGAGTTCAATTCCCACCCAGGACAAAGTTTGTGTGATGAGCATGATTGTTTGTTCTGTGTCTGGGTGTGATTTATCTATAATATGTATGTATTTATAAATTATATAAGTATGTATATCAGTTGTCTGGTTACCATAACACAAGCTCTGCTTAGCTTGGGATCAGATAGCCGTGTGTGATTTGTCCCAAGATATTTATTATTATAGCTTGCACGTCATGACTGCGACAGGTAGATTAGACGACTATGTTGGTAATTTCGTTTTGTAAATATTTTATACGAAATGGATTGCTTTTGACAGTTGTCCCTAGATATTTATTTTTTTATTTTTATTTTATTATTCTTACTTTATTGGTATGTATGTTTTTCTAAATTGATATAGTTATGTTTATTTAAGTTAGTCCTTAATTTATAATTTTTACACACCGTTTCTACGTGTATAATATATCTATTCTATCGCAGGTCTGCTGTAAGAAATTTCTTTATGAAATAAGCAGTACCTTTGTGTTTTTGTTCTGTATTTTTTTTTCATTATTTGTGTTTTGTGTGTACATAAATAAATAAGTAAAGACACCACCCACTTACCCTATCAAACTAAAATCACCCAAAACCCAACAATATTATCAAAATGATTTTGCTATCGCTACCAAATCCGTATATCTTAAAATTTCCACCCAGTGAATCTTGTGGCCGCCCAAGATTATGGCAATAAAATTTATGTATCGCCCGCGCGAACTTGCTTGCTTTGCGAACCGTACCCAAGCTTTGTTGGAGTTGTAATGAATTCTTGGGTTCCTACGTTATGTTAAAAATGTTATATTGGATGTAAGTTAGTGTAGTTATTGATGGCAAGCGCTCAAGTTCAGTATTAAGTGAATAGATAAGGGGTTTGTGAGATTATTAGAATTCTGGGCAGTACAAGTGCCCAATTGTGGGAGCAAGTTAAGCTTTAAGGTAATTTTAAAAGATATTTTTCTTTTATTTTAAACTCTAACGCGTCTTAAGTAAGCGTGGCGATTAATCCTTATCCTTACTAATATTATAAAAGCGAAAGTGAGTTTGTTTGTTACCTCTTCACGCTATAATGGCTAAACCGATTTTCATGAATTTTGCTACCGAGATAGTTGGGAATCAGGAGACGGACATACGCTAATATTTTTTTGAAAAAAGTGGGATGTGAGGGAGAAAGAGGAAAGAAAAGGGAAAATTTAGCGTTGCAATTGCAAATCAATAAGGCGCAAGGGGATCTGTGTTACCCCGAGTTTAACGCGAGCGAAGCCGCGGGCAAAAGCTAGTATAATATATATTTTTAATAATATGTTTGAATATAATAATAACTAAATTAAATGTTTTTCAGTATTCCAAATTTTTTTCATGTCTGTGTATTTTATTTTGAATATTTTATGTCTGAACTACGGATTTTCTGATGTCCGGAATTAGCCGCTATTGCCTTTTCTGTAAGACAAAATGCTTAAGCCCAGCAGTAAGACAGTTATTCGATGGTATTTTTGAAGTGTTATTAGGTTTTTCCAGTAGCAGCCCAGAGTTTGGAAGTTGTTGGTAAAGAGTGGGTAAGTAAGAGTGCTTTTAGTATTTTTACTGATATCTTATCTTATCTAACCTTACTGATTATCTGACTGATAAAAAAATAAAAAAGTTGTTGTTTGAAGCTAAATTTAAAAAAAAGTAAAGAAAACCAAAAATAGGTTTTGTTTTTGGCTAACGTTGGCTTATACGTTGCCCTACACTAGGATGTTTTCCTGTATCGTGAGTGCGTTTACAAACATTTAAACTACTCACATACACAAACAGCCAGACTCGAAACAACTATCTGCAGGTCATACAAATATTTGTTCCGTGTGGGAATTGAACCCGCGACACGCAGCGCAGCAGTCGATCGCTCAGCCACTGCGCCAACCATGCCGTCAAATTTTCGTCAGCCGAAAGTGTTTTTTTTTGCGAATTTTAGGAGCTCTTAATAAAATTGTCGTTCTGTTAAATGGTCCAAGACTCCATGCGTGAGGTCTTTGTTGATAATAATATTACAAGTAGCAGAGAAAAACTTAAGTTCTCTGAATGGTTGACGGGCCTGTTGGTCTAGTGGTTAGTGGCCCTGACTGCTGAGCCGGAGGTCGTGGGTTCGATTCCCACCCAGGACAAACTTTGTGTGATGAGCATGATTGTTTGTTCTGTGTCTGGGTGTGATTTATCTATAATATGTATTTATAAATTATATAAGTATGTATATCAGTTGTCTGGTTACCATAACACAAGCTCTGCTTAGCTTGGGATCATATAGCCGTGTGTGAGTTGTCCCAAGATATTTATTTATTTATTTAATGGTAGAGCTCTGCTTAATCACGAATTTAAAATATTCCTCACAAAATCTAAAGAAACCCCAACACTACATATCAACATCCATTTTACACCTAATAAATATACGTCAAAGCAGAGTACCTAATATACGTAATTACCGTCGTTTGTAGAGCACATAGAGACAAGACGATAGAGTATATAATAAATATGTAGAGAAGCGCGAGCACGAGGCGACGTAAAATTTGTGGGGGCGCTACGTCGGGCGCGACGGATAGAGAGGGAAGTGCACGTTTTAAATAATTAAATAAATATCATTCAGGTGCACAAAACCCAAAATCAATAAAATCAAATCAAAATAATCATGATAATTGGTTACTAACCAGAATTTAAAATTAAAATAACTAGGTACAGTACGGCCAACGAAAAGCGATACAAAAGGTCATTAACCTAAAGAACAACTGTGGCGTTGAGAATCTAATATTTAGCTCTTTCCATCTTGTGCCTTTGTCGTAATGTCTCGTTCTCCCGGCAAAAACATGACAACGTTAAGACGGGTTCGCCAACATTCGGGCGGCCATTTTAGATGGAGTTTTAGCATGGGTTTTGTTTACATTTGGTATCGCTTCTCGTTGGCCGTACTATATCTAAAATTACTATAGCAAAAACCATCCTTAAGCTTAACACAGTTCATCAATTTTATTTATGTACCTACACACAAAATATATGACAAGATATTATGTCATCAAGACAGAAGAACACAAAAGTACAGCTTATTTCATTAGAAATTTGTTCCAGCAGACCTGCGAGAGGAAAGTCGGATGAGATATGTAGACACAGTGTGTGGAAAATACGAAAAATTTAAAATTATCCATCATAAAATAAACATACATACAAATAATACACATATAAGAATTAATACTGATATAGCAAATATATACCTAAAATATTACAACGGCATAATATTTGACGGCACGATTGGCGCAGTGGCTGAGCGATCGACTGCTGCGCTGCGTGTCGCGGGCTCGATCCCCGCACGGAGTAAATATTTGTATGACCTACGGTAGTTGTTTCGGGCCTGTTTGTGTATGTGAGTTTAAATGTTTGTAAACGTACCCACGATACAGGAGAAAGTCTTAGTGTGGGGCAGTTTTGTGCTTAAGGTAAACGAGATCCGATCTCGCAGATAGCTGGGATGGCAGGATTAAACAGTTTATTATAGAGAACACATAATATCCGAGTTTCTGCGAAGACGGATCCAAATGAGCTCCTTGTGGAAGGAAAAACCGTGGAGAAGAAGTTCGTGAAGGAAATATATTTCCTCAGACTAAACACAAAACGAATGCAAAGGTTTTGCAAGCACTCCAACTTATTCAATAGTTCTTCGGTGACATCTAAATAGTAGGCATCAAGTCAGGTCCAATAAGAGTTCAATTATTGACTTCTCCTCTTGCACACATTCATACTCAAAGCTTTCCTCAAAATATTTTCCTCATTCCCCGTCTCACATCTACACCCAACCTAACACACTTCAAAATTTTGCAACAACCCCACGTTACAGCAACATCGCTCGCGTCTTGGTACAGCATATAAGTCGATCGCGGGGTGGTTTTTACATTCACCCCACAAGAGTACTCACCCCACCGCGAATCTCCTCATACCACCCTCTACATCCACACCAAATTCACCCCTAAACGTTGAGACATAAGTCAGGTTATTGCCTGTTTGTTTTCGCGCAAGTTTCCCTCGTGTACCCCTCTACCGTCTTAATATTAATATCATCTTGGGAGACTCCACATACATATGATGAAGTTTTATGTTGTATAGAGTGAGATTATGTAGGTTTACTGTGTATGTGTGTATGTATGGTATTCATGGCAGAATTACTGTCTTATCTTGGGAATTATTCATTTAAAATTAATGGTGGTACTTGAATTGTAATATTCTTCTCACGTTTCAGCAAGATTTAGGTAAGAAATATCTTTGGTTAAGTCATCATCTGCCTAGCCTTTTCCAAACTATGTTGGGGTCGGTTTCCAGTCTTACCGGATGCAGCTGAATATCAGTATTTTAAATGGACCGATTGCCTGACACAAAAAAACAACTAAATTAATAAATGATTTACATTTATTCATTTCATTTAATTTACCTTTCCCCACACTAATATATTGAGGTATTATTAGTTGTGACGGGTACAAGCTATGTTTATGGTGAGATCTATAAATGTTTTAAAAACACTCTTATAAGACAAAAATAATGTTTTCAGACATAGATGACGTTGGTGTTTCCCAACAGACTACCAAATCGTACGTCGTACAAATACATAGATAAATAACCTTTTTCACAATTTAGACTATGCTAATAATATTATAAAGAAAAAATATTTTTTTGTTTGTCTGTTTATAACTAACTAGCTTTTGCCCGCGGCTTCGCTCGCGTTAAATTCGGTAGCACCTTATTGATTAGTAATAGCAACGCTAAGTTTTCCCGTTTCGTCTTTTTTTCTCCTTCATATCTCACTCTTTTAAAAAAATAGCCTATGTCCGTCTCCTGGTTCCAACCAACTATCTCCGTACCAAAATTCATCAAAATCGGTTTAGCCATTAAAGCGTGAAGAAACAAACAATCAAACAAACAAACAAACTTACTTTCGTTTTTATAATATTAGTAAGGATAGGCTAAACTACTAGATTAATTAAAACATTTTTTTTTGTCAATGGAATTTATTTATCATAAAAACATCAAGCTACAACACTAAGAAGCTGATCAGCGGGTGCAACCGTTGGGCACAGCTAGTATTTAATAAACAGGGTAGGTACTAGTTAAAAAATGAGTTTTAATAAGGTTAACAAAACATATTTCTCAGAATGAAATTATGAGACAATATTTTTTTTCCTAATATTTTAATATAAATTTTTTGCTGTCGTTAAAAAACAAGTTTATTTTTAGGGCACTTACTTAAGCCGATTCGTACCATAAATAGTTAATTGTGAGTCTTAGAATGACACGAACAAAACGATGTTCGGCCATACGAATGCAGTAATTTGGTGAAAACGGGCCTAAGCTTGGTAGCTTAGGCCCGTTTTCACCAAATTACTGCATTCGCAGTCGCTTATTGGTATAAGCGACTGTTTTTTATCGTGAGCGATCGACTGCTGCACTGCGTGTCGCGGGTTCGTTTTCCGCACAAAACAAATATCTCTATGACCTGCAGATAGTTTTTTCAGGTCTCGCTGTTTTTGTATGTGAGTTTAAATGTGTGTAAGCGCACTCACGATACAGGAGAAACTCCTTGTGTGGAGAAACTTTTTCCGCTCTGGCAGTGTCAGACTTTTACTGACTAAAACCCATCCATTTTAAAGGTCTGTTTGTACACGAAGCTACAGTAGAACACTGACTCCTATGTCACAGGGTTTTCCTAGTTTAGGAGGCGGGATTTTTCACGATTTGTGCAGCCTTTCTTTCTGTAAATCTAATGTACCTACATATTATGTGAAATGTTTTTATACTTAAGTTTTTTGTGTCAATAAACTCATTTTATTTTTTTAATTATTTTTATTTTTTGGCCCTTACGGGGCTGAACAAAAAATCCCGACAGGCAGTGGTCCTGGCAGGCGCCCTTGCTTTGCTGAGATCTTTTTGAGAAAGGGCTTAAGCTTTCAACAAACGACTTGTTTTGCTTACGGATAGTTGTATTTTAACATAAGTCTTATAGAACTTATGTCAAAATATAACTATCCGTAAGTAAAACGAATCGTTTTTGTTTATTGGAACGGGGCATTAAAGTAAGTAGTATTTTCTTATTTTTGATTACAATGTTTATTTATACATGAAATAAAAACAATAAAAGAAAACTAAAAGGCAGAAAAAGGCTAAACCCTAACAACATTAATATTTAATAATTCACAACGTATGTGTTTCTCATGAAATGGGACCCGGAAGTGTCCCTTTGTCGGAATGGGTAGGAAATACCGTTATTAAGAGGTGTGAGGTAGAGAAATAGAAAACTCTAAAACATCTGTCCTTTTTATGGGAAAGTAAAAACCGGAATTATCACTGTCTCACACACTATAGTCTACATTTCGTTTTCATATCTCCTTGCGCAGGTCTGCTGGCAGAAATTTCTAAAGAAATAAGCAGTACCTTTGTACTCAAATTTTATGTTTTTTATCCTGTCTGGTTTACTGTGTGTACATAAATCCTTACTAATATTATAAAAGCGAAAGTGAGTTTGTTTGTTTGTTTGTTACCTCTTCACGTTTTAATGGCTAAACCGATTTTAATGAATTTCGGTACAGAGATAGTTGGGAACCAGGAGACGGACATAGGCAATATTTTTTTCAATTTTTTCTTAAAAAGTGGGTTGTGAGGGAGAAGAAAAGGGAAAACTTAGCGTTGCTATTACAAATCAATAAGGCGCAAGGGGAACTGTGTTACCCCGAATATAACGCGAGCGAAGCCGCGGGCAAAAGCTAGCAGTTAAATAAATAAAAAAATCACTTTGTTACCCGTTTATCTGTCCGTTTTTCAAGACCCTTTATATTTTGGGAACGCATATGGTATCGATTTTAAACTAAAATCATATAACCAAGTATGTCGTCCCTTAGAGTTGTGATAACACTATTTGTCTTTGCATCACCCAAAGGTTGACTGGTAGAAAATGCCTATGGCATTAAGTCCGCTTCTATAGTTTGTGCTTAAAGTGTTAAATCCTTACTTCCTTACTAATATTACAACTAAGCGAAAGTGAGTTTGTTTGTTACCTCTTCACGCCTTAATGGCTTAACCGATTTTGATGAATTTTGGTACAGAGATAGTTGGGACTCTGGAGACGGACATAGGCAGTTTATTTTAAAAAAAGGATTGAGATATGAGGGAGAAAGAGGGAAGAAAAGGGAAAACTTAGCTTAGCTATTACAATAAATAAGGCGCTAGGGCAAAAACTGCAAGTAGTAGGTACCTGCAAATCACGGAACTGTGTTACCCCGATATAACGCGAGCGAAGCCGCGGGTAAAAGCTAGTAAATAATAAATCATCCCGATTTCACGACCATTTAGACTTCTAAGTCTACGTATTCAAAAGAAATGGTCGTTTTTGTCGCAAATTTGTACAGACGCCTGCACATCAAGCTACTACAATCTGTCAGATTTCTTTGATAGATTTTCGACTTTATTTCTAAAGTATTAGGTTCAAGGTTTATTGGGAAAAATTAACAGTTTCGGGTAGCTTGACCTGCTGGCGTCTGTACGTAACTATAGGTGTGTGAGCTCGACTCGCATTTAGACGGTTTTTTAACAGTTAAGTGTGTATGGTGTTGCTGTGAATAATGTATGTGTAAGCTAGCGTTTTCAATACAAGTATTCAACGTAATGGCTTTGCTTTAAAAACCTGTCAAGTAATATATTGACGGGCCTCTTGGTCTAGTGGTCAGTGGCCCTGACTGCTGAGCCGGAGGTCGTGGGTTCGATTCCCACCCAGGACAAACTTTGTGTGATGAGCATGATTGTTTGTTCTGTGTGTGGATGTGATTTATCTATAATATGTATGTGTTTATATATTATATAAGTATGTATATCAGTTGTCTGGTTACCATAACACAAGCTCTGTTTAGCTTGGGATCAGATAGCCGTGTGTGAGTTGTCCCAAGATATTTATTTATTTAATATATATAGTATTGTATTTATATACATTCATATAGTATAACCCCTATATGTATATTTTATTACATTACTTTTATTTACTTTGTTTATGACGCTTGTCTGACAGTTTGAGTACATTAACCCCTTTTTTGGTATTATTCGTTGTGTCGTTAAGCTCCTTGGGTTATGAGTCGAGCTACACGATAACTGACAAATGCTTACCTATACTATATCAATTAATCTATCAGCACATTGTTCTGCCATGATCATTGATGCTAAAGTAGGTATCAGATCTCTTTGATCAAACAAAAAGTTTAGAAATGGCTGGCACAAAACAAAACAAATTATAACAATATACAGTTACGTCAATCAAATTGTCTTTGAATAAGAAATAAGGTTACCAGTTTAATAAAAATGTTTACCCTTTTTATTAGCAAATTACGCGTATGGCTAAAAGAGTGATAGATATGAATGTTGATAGATGAAGAGAAAAACGAAGGGTAAAGAAAAGATGGAAGGATTGTGTAAGGAATGATATGAAGGAGAAAGGAGTAAATGATGCCGTGACGTCTGACAGGGGAGAATGGTAGAAGAAAACGTGTTGCGCCGACCCCAAATAAAATGGGACAAGGGCAGGAAGATGATGATTTATAAAAAATCTATTTAGAAAGGTTTTAGTGTTTTGTGACTACTGTGTAACGAATAAATATGTAGGTAACCCACAGTCCACAGATACTAAAAGATTTCTATTTTTGTTGGTTTTAAGTGTTAAAAAGCCGGAGTTTAGACATTTAGTTTTAAATATTTATTTTAGTGCTCGAATACCAATGAATTGAATCTTACATAACTATCCAACTAAAGCGACAATTCCAATTTCAATTTCTCCTTTCATCAACATTAAATTAATTAGCTGTATATTATTGAAGCCGCGCGTTCTAATAACGTTAAGTTGTATAACATAATATTCTGTTATTAGTAAAATCCAATTAATTCCTAAATAATTGCAAGAACAGCTCAGAGCTAAATAATCTCAACATGAATGACGTAACCATGATTTTGGAAAAATATTTTGATTTAAAAAAATGTCCATGGAGTTTCTTGCCCATTCTTCTCTATAGAGATCAACGCTTTGGAATGGGCTACTACAGTAATTTCACAAGTTATTATGTCTTGTGACTAGGACTGTAACAGTATTTTTTTTGTTTTAATGACATTCAAAAGTGCCTGTAATGATCTAATTGAATTAAAATTTATATTTATTTTTTTTGGATACCATTATCTGTGTAATCTTCCCAATCAAGGGTTGCTTTCCAGTCTAACCAGATGCAGCTGAATACCTGTATTTGAAGTGGTAAGTGCTACTAACAGAAGTTGTAGATATCCTGATAAATTGTATGTTTCCTACCAAGGAACCAAAATGTAAAAGAAATAACTCGTACTATATGGCGATTCGTATTTATGATAAACAAGCTTTTGTCCGCGGCTTCGCTCGCGTTAAATTTGGGGTAACACAGATCCCCTTTCCTGATTCGCAGGTAAGTACCTGCTACTTGTAGTTTTTGCCCTTGCGCCTTATTTATTGTAATAGCAATGCAAAGTTTTCCCTTTTCTACCTTTTTTCTCCCTAATTACTTACTTTTAAAAAAAAGTTAAGCATATGTCCGTCTCCAGAGTCCCAACTATCTCTGTAACAAAATTCATCAAAATCGATTTAACCATTAAAGCGTGAAGACGTAACAAACAAACAAACTCACTTTCGCTTTTATAATATTAGTAAGGATTAGTAAGAATTATATTGCTGTGACCAAACAGGGTTCATAAGTGAACTTTAAATAAAAGACTCATGTTACCTTTCACATTACGGAATGCAAAAAAAAATATATCCCTTGCTAAGGCTGGTTGTGTGACTTTCGAGCCACTTAGGTACTACCTGTAACGACTGTCAAAGATCTATCACAGCTGGGACCAAAGACAAGGCAAACGAGGCTGAACCTGAAGATTGAGTCGAGTGGCTTGTAGAGTCGAGCCACCATCACGTATATGACTAACAAGAAAATTAGTCTATGAGCAAGAATGGTCGAGCTAAATTAGACCTTAAATGTAGAACGTTTGAGTGGTTCTTCACAATCGTCAGACTTTGACCCTCTTCTAACAGGTATGCCTCAAATTGTGATTGTATATGCAGACAACTATAAAACTAACTTTTTTACTATTTTCTTATAGTAATTCTGTGGCGAATATGAATAGATATTAAATATACACTAAAATTAATCAAAAAACGGCTACATCCGTAGGGACTGACTTATCATGCGAAACTCATACGCAATAACAAAAACCGACCTTTTCTCCCAAAATCCCGCCAAATTAAAACTAAATCGCGCGACCCGAATTCAAATTTCGAACACCCCCCGCACACAACTACAAAAACAAAAACACCAATGAACGAACGGCGCGCATTTAAATTTGGAACGCAACTATAAAAGCGCAGGTATCGTCAACCCACGGTAAGAATTCTATTTTGCAAAAATATAGCGATAGTTATAGTACGTCCCAACCCCTTACTCGAAGGAGGGAGGCGGGAGCAGGAAATGGGGTTGAAGTAGCGGGGTGTTTCTGCGTCGGGCGGGGTGTCTCCTAAAAACGGTTAAGTAGCTCCCCCTACCCTCTATAACTATTTTATGCGGTCCCCTTAGAAAGACAGCGGAGATGGGGCCCCGCGATACGGTATAGGCGTAGTTAGGATGGGGGAAGTGAAATTTTAATATGTCTAGTCGGTTAAGAATTCATGGCGGATTTATAATTAAATGCCTAATTAGGGTATTGCGTTGTTTTCATAATATGAGTCGCGTATGAATTTTAACTCGTCGGGTAATCTGGGTTTTTGTTTTCATGGGATAGCGTGGGTGACTGCGTTCAATTATTTATAAAAGTATGCAATTAGTGTGATTGCAGTAACACTGGAATAGTATTTGATATTAAAATGTATGAAAAAGTAAATGTAATAAGTGTATAATTACTTATCCATTATCCATACAATTTAGAGTAAGAAATATTGCTAAGACATGACTAATGAGAAAAAAATATATTTAAAAGTTACCGACCTTATTATCCATTTATATTAGGTACGAGATTGTTGCTGGGTACACCATAATGTAAAACACTTTATTTTTCACAAAACTCACTGTTTTACTTAAAATCTAAAATTAATTACAAAACAATTAACACCATTAAGCACAATTTTGTACCTATATTATCGATTGGAAATATGTGAAATAATAATTATTTGAATTAATTGCTATTTCTTCAATCACAGATCTAACATTCTCAACTATCAAATGACTACTGACAGGTTAACTAGCACTATAAACCAAAATCCATTCCCTCAAACTACAATTCAAACATAATTTTATTATTACCATAGAAAGTCTTTATTCGAATGCCCAAAATTCACCTGTGGCACCCTATTTTTCCCATAAAACAGGTTGCAACAATTTGATATCATCAGGTTCTTAAGAAATATAACAATATGATGAGTCCGAAGGATGACCAATGTAAAGAAACTGGTTCAAGTTCGATTACGTGGGAATTTTTATGTAAAAAGCTAAGTTAATTGTGATGTTTATTGGGGTATGATAAAAAAGTAGTTTTTTTGTTGTTAAAATGTCATACGGAATGAGAGAGGGCTGTAATATCGGTAATTTAGGTCGTTTTTTCTTTTATTTTGCATTGTTTATTTTTTTTTCTGGAAAAAAGGGGACAAGACGATAAGATGCGATACTGGCTGTCTAGATAGAGGTTTTTACACTATAAATTGTATTGTTTTTGTAGTGCCGAAAAAAAATAACTGTACATATTTACATATTTTTTTTACACTATAATTATAAATCTTAAAAAAAAAAGAATATTGATCGCCCGGTATCGAAGTGTTTTATTTATAAATCTTGAAAAATCTGACATGAAAACGAGAAAATAAAAAAAATAACAATTCTATTGTTGAACAGCAATATGATGAAATCCAATCCGTTTCCTTACAGTAAACAAAATAAAACTCAAAAGAAATTCAAGAAAACTAAAAAAACAACCCTTCAACTAAACATATTTTCCCATAACCTCTCCATTCTCATGACCCTAATGTCCTATAAACTTGATCTAAAGACAGATTTAACCCGAATCGTGATAAAATAAAATATTTTGAATCAAACTGGTATAAAATAAACTAGATTGATGCCATAGAATCAAGACAGGTTGGTCAAGAAATATTCAAAAGACACAATTTTCAAACTTAAAATTCCCACAGGGCTATCCCAAGTCCCCAGTTTTTTCAAAACCTGTCGTTATCATAAAGGGATGGTCAGATAGATACACAAATAAAAATTAAGATACGGTTTGTAATATAACAGGTTTGTACTGAAGGGGTGTAGAGCAGTCTTGGACAATTCTTTGTTACTTTTTCTTGTTAAAAAGTAAGTTTTTGTACAATGAAATATAAAATCTTGATTTGCATGAACTTGGTACTTTTGTTGTTAGATTGTGAATTATTTGTATTTTACAAGAAATAAGATAGAGAGCTGAAGTTGTTTAATTTTATTGATAAAACTTTTTAATCAATTCAGTTCCGCATGGCAAGTATTACGAACAACAAGAAGAAACGTAGAAAATACTGTTAATTACAACTAAAACGCGCCCTACCAAATATTCGCAACTCCTGCCCGGCTGCTTATACTCATGTAAAAAGCCAACGTCTAAGGCGCACGGAACGCCGAAGGGTGGGGAAGGGGGAATACCGCGGCTCATGTATACACCTGCGACCTACGCTTGTGTGCGTGCACCCGCTGTAACTGTGAGCTTATATTTTCATTTCAATAGTTTTTGCATTGCATCAGTGGGTGTAAGTCGCGAGTGTGTGCGTTAATACCGTATTGATTCAGCCTTTACTGCGGAGTTAGCAAGTTTATGATCTTAAAGATGCGTATTTTAGATAGAAAACTTTCCAACTCCCTCGATAAAATGTAGCTCTACCTAGAATCTTGTTTAAGTGGTTATAAATATCTGTTGTCTAACTTCGTACTTTAGATTCCAATGAAATATTTAGTGGATTTAGCGTTAACTCAATGTTATTTAATTGGATACTTACTACAGTCTAGTACTGACTATTGCTTTTGTTTACAGGTTAGAGTTGAATTGGTAAGGGAATAGAAATCAGTTACCGACATTGAAGATTTGATGTAAAACTAGGGTTACAACTTGGTTTGTATTTTAAAAATAGATAGAGCTTTGTCAATAATTAACGTAAATGTTTTGTGGTTTAAAACAGAATAAAAAAATTATAACGGAAGGGTTTTTATAATTTTATTCTTTAAATTCAATTACTGAAACATCACTCTTTCCATCACACACATTCTTCTAAAACTTGATATTTAGGTAGCGTAAGCTAAAAATAGAGATCATTCTCTTGATTTAGAGATTTTATCTTTAGATCATAATAGAGTCAACTTATTTCTGCCACCGACTAAAATATGTCTGATATTGTTAAGAAAAAATTATAGTACACGTTTAATATTATTGAATGTATAGGCAAATAATTATTAAAAAAAATTGCGACTATAAGCTCTAAACAAAATAAGCTCTAAATTTTAACGAAAATGCAAGATGTTTCGCTTAATTCGGTAAAAAAGATCCAAATCTGGGTTTTGCAAAACATTTAATATCATATATTTGCGCATAGTAACGAACGGTTTTTAGCTTATCGGTATTATATATACATATATGATCAAGGTTTTTTTCCATTTTATATTTGGTTGAATATACGAGAAACAAGTAGGTGAATGACTGGCAACCGCAATTCAGTATGGAGGTCCTTTGTTCAGATCAGGTGTCAGACTTAAAAGCTACTTCAGTAACAAAAATACCGCTTGATAGTTGGGATAAAAGAGTTGTTGAAGTAAAAAAGGGTCTTTGATGGAGGTACAACATATTATATTATTCCATTTAAAGTGTTAACAGCCCAAATAGAAAGGTTATTTTCTAAGTTCAGTTCTTCAGTTCTAGGCTACTTTCAAAAACAGCAGTGTTGTGGAAAATTCATTTGATGAATAATTATTTATTACATGCAGTTCTGACTAACACATATTGATGGAGGACCCATCAATATGTGTTAGTCAGAACTGCATGTCACATCTACCAATACACTTAAACTACACACATTTCAAAATTTTACCCTTAGATACCTACTATTTAGATCACAAATAGATGCCGGCTACCAAAAATAGCACCAAAACAAACCTCCGTACAAACCCAACAAAATGTTGACGACCTCTCACCGCACACCGGCGGAGTTTGAAAAAGCGAGCGTCTAAGGAGGCGAGGGGCGCGAGAGGGGGGGGGGCACTTATATTTTAAGATGGCTTCCAAGCGAGCACGAATATCGACGCGCGTCCCCTCCGCCCGCGCTTCCCACGCCGCGCACTTACGCCGCGCTATTTCGCTAGCACACTGATTTGTGGTATAGTGTGCGCTCGCCTTTATGTTCTTACAATTTTAATAGGGCACCCAAAATGTATGGAGTTTGAAAGTACGAGTTTGGTAATACTTATTGCGTGTAAAGTAATTGTTTCATTGTTACATTCTGTGCCTGTATCCCGCATCGCATCGCTGATTTTTAACTGACTTCCAAAAGAAGGAAGTTTTTAATCAGTTATTATTTTTCTTATTAACTTATCAATTTTTATAGAATTTTTAACAAGTTTTTACTTTCAAAACCAAAATATTTTTATTTCTCATAGGCCTACATGGGCCCATAAAAAACGTCGCGGTAAATTGTGATTGTAAATATGTCATATTGTTCTATTGCCTCCGAAAAGTAAAGAGAACATTTAGTACAACAAGGACTTAATTTTTTTCTGTTTCATTACGCATAACAATAAAGAACTGCTCACCCCTAAAGGCCGGCAGTATTTATTTAAAGAGTAAGGAGGTGTTTGTTTTTAAGGCCTTTATCTTTATTTTAATTAAAAAATTAGTTTATCAATAGAATATCACAAATAAATATTATCATCCATAAAATCAATTGTTTGACAAAAAAAAACAATATTTATTTGAGATATAAACTAAAAAAAAAAAAATATTAGGTTGTTTAGCGATGTCATGTCTTTGTTTCTTGTTCAGTATGAAAAGACAAAGCGGGGGGAAAAATCAAATTAAATAATAGATTTCATATTGATAAATGACAAAAGTCCTTTTTTCTGTTTTATATTTTCTCCTAAATGTATTGAAAAACGTTATTTAATTCACGTGAAAATTGGTCATTGCTATTCTCGGCTCTATAACGCTCTCGTCGCTTCGCGGCTAAATCCTTGCCTTGGATGAAATCGCTCTCGCCTCATGGCTCGCGCGTTAAATCCGCCTTGGATGCAATGGCAAAGTTTCCTCACTTGAATCCAAATGTACTATTTTTTACTAGTCTACGTCATGTCGCACAGCTATTGGCAATGCTGTAGCAGTGCTGTGGCAGTGCTGTGGCAGTGCTGTGGCAGTGCTGTGGCAGTGCTGTGGTAGTGCTGTGGTAATGCTGTGGAAATGCTGTGCGAAGTTGTGGTAAAGCTGTGACAATGATGTGGCAAGCAAGTGGAAATGCTATGGCATTGCTGCAACAATGATGTGACAATACTGAGGCAATACTGTGGTAATGCTGTGGCAATGTTGTGGCAATGTTGCGGTGGCTAATGCCAAAGAAAGCCTTTTTGTACAAAATTTGTTACAGATATGCCACACTAAGAGTTTTCGGAACGTAGAGCCTCAGTAGTGACGCTGTTGCCTCCTCCTACAGAGAAATCGGACAGTAGAGCCATGGCAGATGACGTGTGGTATAATTTGGTGTGACTCGTCTGATTTCGATCATTCTGCCAATGTTAGACGAGTAATGTTGTGTAGCTCATATGGAATTATATTGACAAAATCGGCGAGAAATAAGTGTAGAAGTGGCTTTATACTTTCATCCTTTAGGCAACAGCAGCCTAAAAATAACCTTATTCAAACGAAAATAAAGATCAAAGTGATTTGTTCAGTAAAATAAACTGAACTACAACCCGATTACATTACATGTCATACATTATATTACACGTCGATTTTCCACAATGACAGGAACAATCCACTGAATCTATACTAATATTATAAAGCTGAAGAGTTTGTTTGTTTGTTTGAACGCGCTAATCTCAGGGACTACTGGTTAGAATTGGAAAATTCTTTTAGTGTTGGATAGTCCATTTCTTGAGGAAGGCTATAGGCTATATAACATCACGCTACGACCAACAGGTGCTGAGCAGCGTGGGTGAAACCGCGGAGAACAGCTAGTGTTATAATAACTACTCTTTTTACTTATTCCACGATCATACATCAAGATACAAGAGTAGCAGAGGGGCCTGCCAGAGCCACAGCCTGCCAGGGTTGTGGGTTGTTCGAAAGACATACCGCGGCCCCGGAACATAAAGGGCAAAAGAAGGAACATGAGGTTTTTTTTTACTTTTAACAATGTTGCCCCACACTAGGAATCCTCCTATATCGTGGGTGCGCTTACAAACATTTAAACTCACATACACAAACAGCCAGACCCGAAACACTATCTGCAGGTCATACAAATATTTGTTGCGTGCGGGAATCGAACCCGCGAGACGCAGCGCAGCAGTCGATCGCTCAGCCACTGCGCCAACCGTGCCGTTGGTCAGTTTAGTCAGTACAAGTCTGAAGCTCCCCCACTCCGTTCAGAGCGGGAGAAGTTATTTGATAATTTCCCATCCGCAAACAAAAAGAAATAAGGGTAGGAGAACCCCAAAAAATCGGTGGACAAACTGTGTGAAAAATTAAGATATAGAAAGGAGATGCGCAATAGAAGATAAGGATAGTAAGGAGTATTGAAGAGAGGATATGCTTAACCAATTCCAAGTGAGTTCAAATAAACATATGCCGAATGATGCTACTGGAAATCTTATATGCAACCTGCTTAAAACCTTTTAAATCAAGACTATCCTTTTTTCATTTACAAAAACCATTAAAGAAATCACAAATTGAAACAAATTCTAATCTTCTTTTTGACATGCCTTATATAGTTTTTTCTGTATTCTAATAAATAATCAAAACTGTTTTATTTTCAACAAATATTTGTTCTGTTGCTATTTCTCTATGGAAAGTCTTACGAATTTTCATTCCGACAATGAGGATCCTTACAAAGATTTCCAACCAAAAGTTACCGACTTTGATATGTTCGTTCCATGGGCTTGCAATGAATTCTCCATGGAAACTAAAGTCGTCGTTTCCAGGGCCGTCCAAGGTAAGTTGATTATCTGTTTCCATGAATAGGATATCAGGAGACAAGCGAGGATGCGCAAAATACACATATTGTGTCCAAACGTAGTTGAAAACTGGCAAATTTGCGACTTTTGTATCTTCCACTAGCTGTTCCACGCGGTTTCACCCACGGTGCTCAGCACCTGTTGGTCGTAGCGTGATGTTATATAGCCTATAGCCTTCCTCAAGAAATGGACTATCCAACACTAAAAGAATTTTCCAATTCCAACCAGTAGTCCCTGAGATTAGCGCATTCAAACAAACAAACTCTTCAGCTTTATAATATTAGTATAGATGATATTGTTCGTAATCCTAGTTCAATATCACGCTTGTCACATTTTAAGCATTTATGTGAAAATAATAGTTATTTCAAGATCATCCAATAAAAATATAGGTTGAAAACAAGGAAACAGATGACGATGTTTTAATAAATACAATTTAAAATTCTACAGAACTGTACGTTACTGCAGCGAAAAAGAAGGGAACTAGCAAACGAAACATGCCAGCCACATCAAGGCTAACGGCGATGAAAACAACAATGATTGAACCAGATACTGATATGCAAAGTCAGCAAGAGAAAGCGAAAAGAGTAACTTTGACCGAACATGATGATGTATGCAGTATTAAAACATTATACGACACCTCTGACAAGTTGGTGCAGATAAAATTTCTTCAGGGCAAGGCCATACCACGGAAGGTCATGCAAGTAATCGGACTCGCTGTTCCATATCATAAACATTTGAATTCAATAACCATCAACAGTGGCTTGCGCATAGATACTTTATATGAATTAAGCAAGTTTTTACCCAATTCTTATATAACGGAATTATGTCTTGACGGTACATTTCTTAACAGTGCCAACTATCATGTATTGTTAACGGAGGGTAAGTTAAAACATCTCTCTTTGGCGAGGTGTTCGATCAATGATGATATTGTGAAAATGATACTAGGTCAGTTAGAAGATGAAAAACCCGCGTCGGAAGTATTGTCTGCTTTAAATTTATCAACAAACAACATTACTGATGTTGGCGCGAAGTGTGTAGCAGCTATGTTACGAACAAACAGACATCTTAGCTACTTGAACTTAGCGGGCAATATGATAACAGATGTGGGAGCTATGGGCATTCTTGACACATTGCAAAAATTTCCTTTGGAATCCCAAGAATCTTTAGACAGCAGGACTAAGTATGTAGATTATTTAAAACTTAAAAATGAACTGATTGAAAAAATGATTATGGAACTTCAAACTCCACAAGATAAAATATCGAGGAAGAAGAGCTTGGGCAAGGCTAAACAGGAAAGCCAGGCTACGAATCGTACTCGAATTCGGAAATCAGGTGTAGATGTATTTGGTGATGATAAACTACAAGAAAAAGCGGAATATTTGGTTGAAATGAAAATGAAACCTTATAAAGACCCTTTCTCATCATCCAACATTGAATCACAGGATGGTGTAGTGCGTTGTTTAGGAAATAATATCTTATGTTATTTGAACATTGCATACAACAACATTACCTATGCTAGTGTCAGGAAATTGCATGAAGTTTTACTAGCGCAGAAGTGTCTGAGCAGAACTCCTCGAGGATTGATCAGAGTCGTGATTGAAGGTAACCCACTGCCTGCAGTTTGTAAAGAATATGAAGAGATTAACATGCTTTTGTCGGATCAATCATTTATTTCAAGTACATTTAAATTAAAGAGTGGAAAAAGTACCTTCAAAATGAAAGAGTGATCATAATCAAATTTTACATTTCGAAATATTTTATCGAAGATTTAAAGTTATTTAATGTTTTTTTTTACATAATAGTATCCTTTTTTTAAGGCTTCACATAGGTATTAACTAAGCTGTTATTTGATTAATGCGTTTATTTTTAGATTAGCACAATTTCTATATAATAATCATTTATTCTATTTTTAGGTTTAATTATAATTTTACGATAGCATCTTTGTTATTTTTTCTAATGCTGCCTTTCCTCACTTTTATCTCATAGCCCTAATAATGATAATGTTCACACATACTTATATTTTTTCACTCTTTCACCCTCATAGTTGGGTAAAGGTCGATCAGATTTGTGACCTTAAAGTATTTCATTGTTAAATGAAGGAAAAGTTGTTTTTCCCCACAAATTAAAAATTAATTCAATTCAATTCAATTCAATCATTTATTGCTTCTCACATGTGTTTAACAGGTCTTAAATAATAATAATACAGTTCACATGGACCCTGTCGGGTACAACAATATTTACAAAATAAGAAGTCTAAGTAATTAAAAAAGCTAGTAAATTAATAAATCATTATCATTATAGGTATCAATGTCACAAGTAAATTTGTAAAAATATTAGATCGTTTCAATAATAAATCAATACATTATGACAATACAATACAATACATTAAGGCTGAGTATGGCGCTATAGTCTCGACTAAGGATGTAAAAAATGCGTAGCAGTCATGCTAGTGAAGGAACTGACCGGGCGGTTGAGGGACAGAACTCAAACCAACCCAGCCACCGAGGGGACGCCCCGGGCGTCGTGGGGTCGGCTTCCAGTCTTACCGGATGCAGCTGAATATCAGTATTTTACATGGAGCGGCTGCCTATCTGACCTCCGCCACCCAGTTAGTACTGGGCAATAAATGTATGTCTGTATATGTCCAACAATATTATATTAGTTTTCTATGGGTCCGAAATAAAATTTATTCATTCATTCATAAATAGTCAAATCTTTTGACTGCGTAGATGTAGAGGGTAGACCACAGAGAGTTGAATAATATGTGGTTTCAAATTTGTAATTTCAACCCAATTCCTCCACGCGTTCTCGAGATAAAGTGTCTTGACAGACAGATGAACAATAAAGTCATTCAATAAGGGTTCCGTTTTTTTTTTTGAGATACGGAACCCTAAAAAACGAAGGGTTCGTAATAGAAAGAAAATATGAATAATGAAGAATGAAGAGTATGGAAAAAACGACAATCCTTACTTACAATATTATTAAAGCGAAAGTGAGTTTGTTTGTTTGTTACCTCCTCACGTTTTAATGGTTACACCGATTTTGATGAATTTTGGTACAGAGATAGTTGGGAACCAGGAGACGGTCATAAGCTATATTTTTTTTTAAAGTGGGATGTGAAGGAAAAAGAGGGAAGAAAAGAGAAAACTTAGCGTTGCTATTACAAATCAATACGGCGCAAGGGGAACTGTGTTATCCCGAATTTAACGCGAGCGAAGCCGCGGGCAAAGGCTAGTATCCTAAATATATTGAACTCGATACAAGAGAATGATGCCATTGGAAACCACATTTAGACCCACACGCAACCTACTTACTCAAAACTTTTTAGATCATGACACTCTATTCTTTTCATTTCAGAATGCCCTTTTTAAAAAATTATAAATTAAAAAAGATTCTAATCTTCTTTTGACATAATCGTTACTTATGATTTCTGTTTTCAGTCGTAAGAAAATAATTGTAATTGTTTTAATTATTTTAGCAAATAATTATTCTGTAAAAAATGAATAGGAGTACTAAGGTTTCTAGTAGCACTAAAGATCCGTACAAAGATGAACAACCAAAAATTACTGACTTTGATAAGTTCCTACCATGGGCTTGTAATGAATTCTCCATTGAGACTGTTGTCGTCGTTGCAAGAGTTTCCCAGGGTAAGTTGACAACATTTTTTGAGAATATATAGAACATAGCTGTGCCCAGCGGTTTCACCCGCTGCTCACTTAGGGGTATGAAAAATAGATGTTGGCCGATTCTCAGACCTACCCGTTATGTACACAAAATTTCGTTTAAATCGGTCCAGCCGTTTCGGAGTAGTATGGGAACGAAAACTGTGACACGAGAATTTTATATATTAGATTATAAGTTTAACGTCATATTAATTTAAGCGTGAAAAACGCAGAATACGCAGATTGTATCCGGGCGTACATAGAAAGAGGCGAATCTGTTTCTTCTTTTAATTTATTTATCTTCCATAATAAATAATTATCCAACATCATTTTTGTTAGGTATATAGTTATTCTAAAATAAGTTGCATATATCAAACTAATATTATATTATTTTTTAAGTGGATAGCTTACACCCTGGATTAATAAATAGGTTATTTTTTCATCCGAGTCCACGAGGATGAAACTGCAGGGCGCAGCTAGTCCTAAATAAAAGTATAGGATAAATACAAGAAAATAACGGACTATATAATAATTTAATTTATAATTCTACAGCACCCCACGTCCACATTGCATCTGAAAAGCTGACAGGAGGATCCAACAAACAAAAAATTTCAATGTTATCGACGAAAACAAACAAATATGAAGACGATATAGATGATGATGATTTAGAAAGTGAAATGGACGAAAACACTGTCATTGATGACGATAAAACCGTCAATATTAGAACAGTATACGATTCTAATGAAAATCTAGTACAGATGACTTTTCTCCAGAACAAGGGTATATCACGGAAGATCATGCAAGTAATCTCACTCACTATGCCATACCATCAATTTTTGAATTCAATAAACATCAACAGTGGCTTGAGCATAGAAACTTTATATGAATTAGCCAAGTTTTTACCAGATTCTAATGTAACGGAATTATGTCTTGACGGTACATACCTACCCAATGCTCATTATCATATATTGTTAACGCATGGTAAGTTAAAATATCTCTCTTTGGCGAGATGTTCGATCAATGATGACATTTTGAAAACGATCACAGACAAATTACACGTTGAGAGTCCCGCGGCGAAAGTATTAACAGCTTTAAATTTATCAACAAACTACATCACTGATGTTGGCGCGAAGTATGTTGCAGAAATGTTGAGATCCAACAGACGTCTCAGTTACTTAAACTTAGCGGGCAATATGATATCAGACGAAGGTGGCATGAGCATTCTTGACGTATTGCAAACATTTCTTGTAAATCCCCAAGAATTTTCAAAAAGCAGAGTTAGATACACGGAATATTTAAAAAAGAGATATGAACAAATTAGGAAAAATAAAATAAAATTCTTATCTGCCAAAAATAAAATGGCAAAAAAGAAGAGCTCGTACAAGCCTAGTCAATCTATGAATCGTCTTAAGAAAACAATTATTGAAACAGATAATGAGCTCCGTGCTGCAAATGATAAAGTTGATTATATGGTTGAACATAAAATACCATTATTTGAAGATCCTTTCTCTCCGCACAACGTTAAAACAGAAGATGGTGTTGTGCACTGTTTAGGGAATAATACTTTGTGTTATTTGAATTTTGCATACAATAACCTTACTTATACTAGTGTCAGAAAATTACGTGACGTTTTATTAACACAGAAGTCTCTGAATAGAACTCCAAGAGGTTTGATCAAAGTTGTGATTGAAGGTAACTTAATGCCTGTTACTTGTATAGAATATGAAGAGATTAATCGTCTGTTGGCGGTCATAATTTCTCAGCCACATCTTATTAGTAAAAACAATATGCCTTTGCTTAAAAGGAGCGACATATAATAAAGCATTTCCAATTTTGTCTTGTAGTATTTTATTATATGCGGTAGTGTTATAATTAATAGTTTTTCAGACTCACACAGTTCTGTATATCATTGTCAAATGTTCCATTTAGAAATATTTTACCTTAGATTTATATTTTATCCTTAATTCTGTTCTATTTTTTTAATTAAGATACTTGTTAAGACTAAGCTCTTATATATCTACATTTAATTTTAAACTATAATTAATGTTTTTGCACACATTAGAATGGTTATCATCGCATGCTACATTTTGGATTAATTTATAATAGATTGAATACTATATATATATTTTTTTCATAATACTTTTTTAAGCTTGACATAGGTATAATTTACTAAGACTATGCTATTATTTTAACGATGTGTTTAGTTTTAGATTAGCATACTTTATACATACAGGGTGTAAACCAATCCTTAACGAAACTGTCATCTATGCATTATGGCATCGAACCAAAAAACTCTACTTCTCTCTACTCTCTCTAACAAAAACAACATTTCTAAAAATATTTATAAATATTGCTAGAATTGTTTTTTTTTGTTGGGACGAAAACTGTTAACCTCTTTAAGCATTGTGTTGATGAATGCATTGTCTAGTCGAGGAAGTATTTAATGTAGAGTTATAACGCTTTTCAGCTTCGTTAAGGGTTTTTTTACTCCCCTTATTATAACTGGTTTTTAAGGTTTAAATATAATATTACTGTTACTTTTCTTGTTTTATTCCTTGCTTCATCGCCTCTTTTTTAGGCCTCTTTCTGCAACCAAGATGACGCAACATTTATGCAGCAGGTGTGTGATGAGAATTGTAAGAGAGATATAGTGGTACATAGACGTACTTAGTGCCGTAAAGAATTCTCTACCAGTCAAACTTTGGGTTAAATACGACAACATTGTGATAAGGAACAAAATTTATATAAAAACTGTTTATCAATGCTCATACACATAAACAAATGAAAGCATCATCATTTTCCTCCCCTTGTCCCATTCTATTTGGGGTCGGCGCCACATGTTTTCTTCTTCCATTCTCCCCTATAAATAAATAAATACAGATACTATATTTTGTTGTACAGGAATGTAACAGCAAGTCTCTATTTTTGTTGCAATAAGGTTGCTGCTATGTTGATGGACGGAGAGCGAGAGAAAGGCCAACGAAAGATGGATGGATTTTGTAAGAAATGATATGAAGGAGTAAATGATGCCGTGACGTCTAATAGGGGAGAATGAAGGAAAAAAACGTGTTGCGCCGATCCCAAATAGAATGGAACAAGGGCAGGATAATGAAGGTTGCTGCTACGGGCAAGTTGGTCAAAATCACATTGACTTCTATTCTTGACGTGTTATAAAAAAAAAAACCTAACATTAACATCGGCTTGCGTGTTCATATATTATACAGGGTGTTTGGAAGATCGATGCAAAGCCGTGAAGCAGACCTAGTATAGACTATTTAGAACCATTTGAACCTAACTTGTCTTCGGCGAAGTGTGACTATTTTTTTTAAATCAAATTTTAATGATTTTTGATGATAATCCTAAAATTTTGCAGTTATTTGCAAATAATTAGTCAGTTTGAAAGATAAATCATTTATTTTATTAAAGTAATGTCTGAACAATCAAACGAAACATGATTAAGGCATCTGTGTCATGAGAATTTTTTTTTTTAGACAGTTGAAGTTAATACTTCTGTTTTTAGATTAAGAAAACAGATTTTTGACAGTTTAAAAAAAAATCACGGATCGTGCTTTTTCTGTTCAAACATTTTTAAAGACATGCCTAGTTATTAGACTTTCTTTTGAGGTATCAATTACGCAGATAGCTTACAAATTATTGAAATTAGGATCTACAAACTAAAGTGAGGGAGAAAATTAAAATGTATCGGTGAAATAATTAAAACAAAATTTTAATACAAATCATTTATTTTTCATGTTCAAAATGTCCGCCGCGGTTCCTAATACAAGCACGGGCCCGTCTTCTCACTTCCGTTGTTGTAATTTTCAACTTCTTCTTTAGTATTTATCTCTACGTTTGTATAAACTAGTTCCTTGGCCCGACCCCACACGAAAAAGTCAAGCGGCGTTAGATCGGGTGACCGGGCGGGCCAAGGGATTGGTCCGTCTCTGCCGATCCAGCTGTCAGGGAAGCAATTGTTTAAGTGCTCGCGTACATTCAATGTCCAATGCGCTGGACAACCATCTTGTTGGAAAATAATTTCTCGGTCTCCTGTGAATATTAGGGCCCCGGATTCCTCTACAAGCTCTGGAAAATCATTTTGTAAGAATTCCAAATAACTATTGCCATTCAAATTATCCGGTAAGAAATGGGGCCCAACCAGTGTTCTGCCGATCACTCCGGCCCACACGTTGACCGAGAATTTCCTTTGAAATGACTTCTGCTTTTTCCAATGTGGATTGTTGTGTTTTTCAGCCCATTGATGAAGATTGTGGAAATTAGTTATGCCTTCCCTAGAAAATTTACTTTCGTCTGTCCACAAGATTGACTTCAGAAACCATGCATTTTCAATGTCAGAGTTAAGAAGAAAACGACAAAACTGTATCCTTCTCTGAGGATCTCGCTCTTCAAGACCTTGAACGCCCGTGCCATGATACGCATACCTGTTATTTTGGTGCATTGTATTCCACACTTTCCAATGGGAGATGTTTAAATTTCGAGCTACTTTTCTAGTGCTGGTATGTGGATCAGCTTGAAATGCCGCTAAGATATCTTGTTCGATGTCAGTACCATGTCTACCTGGATTGACTCCAGGTTCCACACGGTGTATCCCATCTGCAGCAAGCCGACGAAATGTGTTGTAAAACACTCTTACGTTCGGTACTCTCCGATTAGGATAGCGTTCTTGGTACATCCGTCGTGCTAAAGATCCATTGCCGTCTGCTCTGCCATACATAAAAACGATGTCAGCATATTCCTCGTTCGACAAAGTAGCCATAGTCAGTTCTCACAAAAACGGCTGGTAACGCACTAAAAGTTCAACTTAAAATAAAAGTTCAAGAGTCACGTGCAGGAGCGCAAAGGGCTACAACTGAACACGATGAATTGTCACGAAAAAGGAGATAACGTCTAGTCACAAGCGCAGTTGTTACTCGACTGAGTAAACTGGCGTCCCTTCAAAAAAACAGGTAGTTACTGACCCTATCTAAAGAAACACGACCCTATTGTCTTACCAATAAAGTCGTTTTTGCTGTGAAATGTGTTCACGTAACTAGGGGTGCGCGGGCGCTACCTGAAATTGTCAAAGTTATCGCCATCTTATCGCTCGCGTCACGCGTCGGCAGTGTTAGAGAGTCTCCCCTAAATTTTATTTCGAATGTCCAAAATTAAAGTTATCTTCTTATTTTTTTTTAACATAAAATCTATTTTTTAATAAGTATAATAATAAATGTTATTATTTTAAAGCACTAGTCTCGTTTTATCACCCTATTTAAAATGTTTAATTTTCTCCCTCACTTTAGTTTGTAGATCCTAATTTCAATAATTTGTAAGCTATCTGCGTAATTGATACCTCAAAAGAAAGTCTAATAACTAGGCATGTCTTTAAAAATGTTTGAACAGAAAAAGCACGATCCGTGATTTTTTTTTAAACTGTCAAAAATCTGTTTTCTTAATCTAAAAACAGAAGTATTAACTTCAACTGTCTAAAAAAAAAAATTCTCATGACACAGATGCCTTAATCATGTTTCGTTTGATTGTTCAGACATTACTTTAATAAAATAAATGATTTATCTTTCAAACTGACTAATTATTTGCAAATAACTGCAAAATTTTAGGATTATCATCAAAAATCATTAAAATTTGATTTAAAAAAAATAGTCACACTTCGCCGAAGACAAGTTAGGTTCAAATGGTTCTAAATAGTCTATACTAGGTCTGCTTCACGGCTTTGCATCGATCTTCCAAACACCCTGTATAACTAGCTGTGCCCAGCGGTTTCAGCATCTTTTCTAGAGAAGTGTATGAAAAATAGATGTTGGCCGATTCTCAGATCTAGCCGATATGCAAACAACATTTCGTTTAAATCAGTCAAGCCGTTTCGTCCTCTGAAACGACTTGACCGATTTAAACGAAATGTAATGTATGGTAACTAAAACCGTGACACGAGAATTTTATATAGGTACTAGCTGTGCCCAGCGGTTTCGGCTTCTTTTCTAGAGAAGTGTATGAAAAATAGATGTTGGCCGATTCTCAGATCTAGCCGATATGCAAACAACATTTCGCTTAAATCGGTCAAGCCATTTCGCCCTCTGAAACGGCTTGACCGATTTAAACGAAATGTAATGTAATGTATGGTAACTAAAACTGTGACACGAGTATTTTATATATTAGATTGGATTAGAAGAAGATATTGCTTTTAGGATGTCGCTGGGACTGCCTCGATACTGCAATGCTTTGAAGATGTTTACGCTAAACCCGTAGAGACGTTTTTCATGCAATCACACTAAAAAAAAAGCTTCGTTGCTAAGGAGTGTGCTTAACCTATACCGATAAGGTAACCCATGCATTTCTAAACCTTAGCAAGGGTTGCTTAACCTGGATAAGTGAAGGAACCCATCAATTTTCAAACTTCGGCAAGAGTTGCTTAACCTGGATTAGTGGGGGCACCCATCCATTTCCAAACCTCGGCAAGGGTTGCTTAACTTGGAGTAGTAAGGGTACCCAATCCGTTTCCAAACCTTGCCGGGTTGCTTAACCTGGAGTAGTAGGGGTTTCCATCCATTTCCAAACCTTGACAAGGGTTGCTTAACCTAGATTTCTGAGGGAGCCCATCCATTTCCAAACCTCGGCAAGTGTTGTTTAACCTGAAGTAGTGGGGGCAACCAGCCATTTCCAAACCTCGGCAAGGGTTGCTTAACCTGGATTAGTGGGGGAAACCCATTCATTTTCAAACCTTGGCAAGGGTTGCTTAACCTAAATTACTGAGGGAACCCATCCATTTCCAAACCTCGGCAAGGGTTGGTTAACCTGGATTAGTAGGGGCACCCATCCGTTTCCAAAAACCTTGGCAAGGGTTGCTTAACTTAGATTACTGAGGGAACCCATCCATTTCCAAACCTCGGCAAGGGTTGCTTAACCTAGATTAATGAGGGAACCCATCCATTTCCAAACCTTGGCAAGGGTTGCTTAACCTGGATTAGTGAGGAGACCCATCCGTTTTCAAACCTTGCCAAGAGTTGCTTAACCTGGAGTAGTAGGGGTTCCCATCCATTTCCAAACCTTGGCAAGGGTTGCTTAACCTGGATCAGACAGGGAACCCATCCGATTTATGCAAGGTATTGCATTGTTTGATGTTTTGGAACCCAGCATGTGTGAGTCCGTCTCGCACTTTCCGATTTTTTATTCCATCCAGCAACGTCACCTATTTGGTATGCATGGAAGTATTAGGTACTTCAATGTGTGTAAACGCCATGGCCTGTATTTATATATTACTAGCTTTTGCCCGCGGCTTCGCTCGCGTTAAATTCGAGGTAACACAGTTCCCGTTGCGCCTTATTGATTTGTAATAGCAACGCTAAGTTTTCCCTTTTCTTCCCTCTTTCTCCCTCACATCCCACTTTTTTTTCAAAAAAATATTAGCCTTTGTCCGCCTCCTGGTTCTCAACTATCTCTGTACCAAAATTCATCAAAATCGGTTCAGCCATTAAAGCGTAAAGAAGTAACAAACAAACAAACTCACTTTCGCTTTTATAATATTAGTAAGGAATAGCTTCCGGGCGGGCGGAAGCTAGTAATTAAGTTAGCGTTGGCCAACGCTAACTTTAAACCGCGTGATGATCAAAAAAAAATATCTTTCTCTCCCTTAATCTTTCCCCTTTCTCTCCCCTTTTCTCACCTTTTTTAGCCTAGCGTCCCACAACTAAAGTGCGTGTGAACTGATGGACCGCACTCTGTACCAAAATCTCTTTGGCCATTTAGGCGTGAAGACGTAACAAACAAACCAACTCACTTTCGCTTTTATAATATCTATTAATTTATTATATATTTTTATATTAAAACTACTAGGCTTGTATGAATTCACGACGCAGATGTTATTAATTCCAACACAGTTTGCGCTGTAGATGCAAGTTCTTGGCGGGAATTTTGGTAAAAGTACTTGGCTTTTTGCGGATGGGAAATCATTCGGCGGAGCGGGGGGGAGTGTAAGATTTTAACTGACAAAAACCCCTCCATGTTGTTTCTTTTGCCCTTTATGTTCCGGGGCCGCGGCATATCTTTCGAACAGCCCACAATCCCGGCAGGTGGCGGCTCTCGCAGGCCCCTCTGCTAGGTAGGGTCGGGCGATGATGATAAGACAAAAGAGTGAATAGGAAGCATTTAAAAAAAAAACTAACAGGAACATTAATACTATATATTTAAACTTAAATTGTTTGAAATTTTATGCACTAGGTTGCTAATCTAAAACTAAATGCGTCGTTATGCCAAGAACTTAGTCTAAAAATGTAGCTTAATCGCACTTACAAAAATAAAATAGTATTATGTAAGTCTAAAAAATATTCAGAAAAAGAACATTGTATAGTGATGATAATTAAAACTATTTAACCGTGTGAAAAAAACATTAATTAAACCACTTTAATAAAATGACAAAAAAATTAAAGTGCTCTTAGTTTTTCACAACACTTCTAGCGGTCTTTAGTTTAATTGTACTTGTTAATTGTGACCGCAACTCGACTTTTGAAAACAAGCCTTTAATCTCTTCATATTCTTTACAAGCTTCAGGCATTAAGTTACCGTCCAACACGACTCTGAACAAACCGCTAGAAGTTCTAGACTTCTGTTTTAGTAAAACTTGACGCAATTTCCTGACACAAGCATAAGTAAGTTCATTATAAGCAAGATTTAAACAACATAGGGTGTTATTGCCTAAACAGTGCAATACACCATCTTGTGATATAGTGTTGACTGGCGAGAAAGGGTCGTTAAAAGGTTCCAAACTCATTTCAGCTAAATACTCAACTTTTTCTGGACATATGGCATCCACGCCAGTTTCACCAACGGCTTTCATCCGGGGACGTGCCCCAAAAAAAGGATCAGTTTTAGACTTGGACATGCTTTTCTTTTTTTGCATCATTCGTTCTCGGGCTAGAAGCTCCATAGTTATTTTTTTAACAATTTCCAGTTTCTTTTCCAAATAAGCCATGTGTTTAGCTTTGCTTTTATATAGTTCCTGGGGTTCCAAAGGGAATTTTTGCAAAGTGTCAAGAATGATAAGACCACCTATGTCAGTTATCTTATTGCCTGCTAAGTTCAAGTAGCAGAGCTGTCTGTTTGTTCGTAGCATGATAGCTAAATACTTTGCGCCAACATCAGTAATTCTGTTTGTTGATAAGTTTAAAGCAGTCAATACTTCCGCTGCGGGACTTCCGTATCCTAATTGATCGGCGATCATTTTCACGATGTCATCACTGATCGAACATCTCGCCAAAGAGAGATATTTCAACTTACCTTTGGTTAACACTAAGTGATACTGAGGATTGGCGAGAAATGTATCGTCTAAATATAATTCTGTTATATAAGAAATGGGTAATAGATTGACTATTTCATATAAAGTATCTAAGCACAAGCCACTGTTAATGGTAATTGAAGTCAAATATTTTTGGTATGGAACAGTGAGTCCAATTACTTTAATAAGCTTCCGTGGTATTACACCGCCCTTTAAAAAAATTAACTGCACTAACTTTTCTTCAGAGTCGTATACTGTTTTAATCCTGACCACATTGTCGTGCTTGATCTGAAATTGTTCAGTCTTGTCTTCGACATATGAAGAATTAATAACAGACTCGCTTGAAATTTTCTTAACTGCTATGTTTTTTCTGCTGGTAAATTTCTTTTTCGAGTCCGCACTAACGTAAACTTCTGTAAAAGTTAAAGAGTTATTATAATGTCCGCTGTCCTTATTCACACGAAATCCTTTTGTAATTGTACTGTTATATACTATAGCTGTGCCCAGTGGTTTCACCCGCTGCTCATTTAGGGGTCTGAAAAATAGATGTTGGCCGATTCTCAGACCTACCCGATATGTACTCAAAATTTCGTTTAAATCGGTCCAGCCGTTTCGGAGGAGTATGGGAACGAAAACTGTGACACGAGAATTCTATATTAGATTTTTGTTGTAGCATGGTGTGGGTGACGTTAGATGAATAGATATGTTTATTGTTTCATAGTAAAAACACCCCATTACTGAACAATAAATAAATATAAATATCTTGGGACAACTCACACACGGCTATCTGATCCCAAGCTAAGCAGTGCTTGTGTTATGGTAACCAGACAATTGATATACATACTTATATAATTTATAAATACATACATATTATAGATAAATCACACCCAGACGCAGAACAAACAATCATGCTCATCACACAAAGTTTGTCCTGGGTGGGAATCGAACCCACGACCTCCGGCTCAGCAGTCAGGGCCACTAACCACTAGATCAACAAGTCTGTGGGTAGTCCTATACGGCTATGATATTCAGGGCAAAGCCTTAAAGGCTTCCAGTCATGATCAGAAATTGAGGTAACGTTCCAGATTGAAGAGGAGCTACAGAAAAACAGTATACATAGTAGACATATTATGTTGAAGTAAACTTGCTTTTCACGCAAGTGTGATAAGGTTCATTTTGCAGCAGTTCAAGCATTAAAAATATTGTTAACTAGCTTTTGCCCGCGACTTTGCTCGCGTTGAATTCGAGGTACCACAGTTCCCCTTGCGCCTTATTGATTTGTAATAGCAACGCTAAGTTTTGCCTTTTCGTTCCTGTTTCTCCCTCACATCCCACTTTAAAAAAAAATATAGTTAAATTATTAGTTAGCCTATGTCCGTCTCCTGGTTCCCAACTATCTCTGTACCAAAATTCATCAAAATCGGTTTAGCCTTTAAAGCGTGAAGAGGTAACAAACAAACAAACTCACTTTCGCTTTTATAATATTAGTAAGGATTTTATATTCATGGTACAGATAAAATATTACTTCATGATTGTAAATCGTGGTAGCGTACAAGATTAAAAATAACGGTTTATTTAATGTCTTCTGCACGAAGCTATAGTAAAAGCAGTGTAGGATACCTACCCTGGATGGCCCTGGTAATAATGATATCAGTATTAGCGGAGAATTCATTGCAAGCCCAAGGAACGAACACATCAAAGTCGGTAACTTTTGGTTGGTACTCTTTGTAGGGGTCCAAAATGGTACCAGCAACTACAGCACTTTTATCCATTTAGAAAGAAATAACTATTTCTTAACAAAGAAAAAAACAGTTATAACTATTTTAATGCAACTGAAAACCGAAATCATAAAAAGACAACTATGTCAAAAAGAAGACTAGAATTCATTTCAATTGATGTTTTTTTTAGGGGTTTCCAGAAATTAAAAGAATATAGTGTTTACTTCAAAATTTTTAAGTAAGTAGGTTGCATGTAAGTCTAAATACAATTTCTAATGCAATTGCATCATTCTCCTGTTTTGAGTTCAATACTTTAGCTCAGCTGTCGTATACTTCCAAAGTTCTCTCTTACGAACAGTCCCAAGCAATAACAAGTAAGTAGGTACTTATCAATATAAAAGCGAAAGTAAGTTTGTTTGTTACGTCCTCACGAGATAGTTGGGACCCTGGAGACGGACATAGGGTTTTTAAAGATTGAGTTATGAGGGAGAAAGAGGGAAGAAAATTCAAACTTAGCATTGCTATTACAATAAATAAGGCGCAAGAGTAAAACCTACCGGTAGCAGGTATCTGTAAATCAGGAAAGGGGAACTGTGTTACCCCGAATTTAAAGCCGCGGGCAAAAGGTAGTTCAGACTTGCGGAACCCCCTGGCGTTGGCAACGCCTGTCTACATGACCAGGCCAGAAAAGAGATGCCTCACAAAGTCGTGTTGCGTTATTGGTGCCTTCCAGTTAGATCAGTGACTTTGTCGTTCTTCATATAAATTAGAACGATATGCCATACTGCGTTGAATCTAAGTGCGGTGAGCGCATAGTATAAAGTACGGCCAACGAAAAGCGATACGAAAGGTCATTAACCTAAAGAACAACTGTGGCGTTGACAATCTAATATTTAGCTCTTTCCATCTTGTGCCTTTGTCGTAATGTCTCGTTCTTCCGGCAAAAACATGACAACGTTAAGACGGCAGCTTTCTGTTGAGTTATTGCTTTCTGTTGAGTTATTAAGAGCAAACGTTTTACCATGCTCGGTTGAGTTTCAGTTTAAGCATATTAACCCCACTGTAGTCATTAAAGCTTTTAAACAAATAAAAATCAAATTAACCGAAGACCTTTGAGGATTGTCAATTAAAGTTTGTCAAGCTATCATTGAGACTATAGCACCGTACTTAGCCTTAATATTTAATTTGTGTGTGGACCAAGGAGTCTTCCCGGACCTTATGAAATACAGCAAGGTAATACCACTGTTCAAATCTGGGGACAGTAAAGACACCAATAATTATAGACCCGTATCCGTTTTGCCGGTTTTCAGCAAGGTGTTTGAAAAGGTAATGCTTAACCAAATGCTCAACCACTTTAACACCAATAAAATATTACATGAAAAGCAGTATGGTTTCACCAAAGGACGTTGTACCACTGACGCCGGTGTCAGCCTATTGAAACACATATTTACTGCGTGGGAAGAGGCACAGGATGCCATAGGGATCTTTTGTGACCTCTCAAAAGCATTTGATTGCGTGAACCACGAAACCCTTCTCTTGAAACTTGAACATTACGGCCTAGGGAAACTTGCCCTTAGTTTAGTAAAATCGTATTTAAATGATAGACAGCAGCAAGTACAAATAAATGGTGTCAATTCAATGGGTTTAAATGTAAAGATGGGTGTACCACAAGGATCGATATTAGGTCCCTTCCTCTTTTTAGTATATATTAATGATCTACCCCATTTATTTAAAAACCAACCACAAATGGTGTTGTTTGCTGACGATACCTCTTTAATATTTAAGATAAACAGACGTGCCACAAATCCTGACGACGTAAATAATGCCCTAATGCAGGTACATAATTGGTTTACCGCTAATAATTTAGTATTAAATGGGAAAAAAACGAAGTGTATAAGATTTGCTCTACCAAATGTCAAAAACAGTGAGTGTGACATAGTATTGAATCAAGAGAAACTAGAATTCGTCGAAAAAACTGTTTTCTTGCGAATAACACTCGATTCAAAGCTACAATGGGGTCCGCATATAACATCTCTTGCAGGACGCCTTAGTTCAGCAGCATATGCTGTTAGAAAAATCCGTCAGTTTACTGATGTTGATACCGCGAGACTAGTCTATTTTAGTTATTTTCATAGTATAATGTCATACGGTATTTTACTTTGGAGACGGGCTGCAGACATCGAGTCTATATTTATTCTGCAGGAAAGAACCATTAGAGCCATATATAACCTACGTAGGCGAGATTCTTTAAGGGAACAGTTTAAGGATATTTACATCATGACAGTACCTTGTCAATATATTTATGAAAACATCATGTATCTCAGGAAAAACTCGCATCTTTTTAGTAAAAGAGGTGACAGACACAATTATAATACTAGAAATAGGGACCAATTAGTTCAACCAGGTTTCAGGTTAGCTAAAGTAGACTCATCTTTCATAGGGTACTGTTTGAAATGCTATTGCTATGCCCACATTCTTCAACTGAATGAAACGAAATTTAAATCTTGTATTAAACGCACACTATGTAGGCAAGCATATTATAAGTTGGGGGATTATATTGATGATAAAAATGCTTGGCTTAATACTGGTCCTGCTCCTCAAGCATAGGGGTAAACTCATTAATAAGTATCCGAAGCTATAGTGGAAGCTGCAGAAGATTGTAAGACTATCTTTGCAATGTATAGAATCAATTCTCTAGTATTGTATAATTATTAAGCCCATATGTGAGTGCTATGTATTATCATTGACTTGACGAAGCCCTGGTGGTTAATAGTGTCATGCTCACTTAAATGTCTCGCTGATGGTGGCGGGTGTGTCGGGTCATTTAGCTCCCTTCAAAATGGTCGAGCTGAATGGGGCTGATCCATACGTCATGTTCGTGAACGGGCGCTGTCAGTTGGGACTGGTCATTTTGTAACTACCACGGTCATTTTTATTTTATTTAGATTTAAATTGAATTTTGTTTTTTATTTACTCTGGACGCTCTTACTGTGCACGTCTTTCTACATCGTTCTCACATATTTGTATAATCTCAACACGAATGATGTAAATACTATTTTGTAAAAATATTAGAATTTAAAAGAGTGTCCATGGAGTTTCTTGCCCATTCTTCTCCATAGAGATCAACGCTTTGGAATGGGCAACTGCAGTACTTTCACAAGTTATTATGCCTTGTGACCGGGACTGTAGATTCATTTTGTTGCTTGACATTCAAAAGTGCCTGTAATGGTCTAATTGAAATAAATGATTTGATTTGATTTGATTTTGATTTGATTTGATTTTACGGGTTCGCCAACATTCGGGCGGCCATTTTAGATGGGGTTTTAGCATGGGTTTTGTTTACATTTGGTATCGCTTCTCGTTGGCCGTAGATGCAAGCTATCAATGAAAACATCATCGGCTCATACTATGAGGAGGAGGATTTAACCAGACCGCGTACCGAGGTCAGATGGTCTGACTGTTTCAGAATCATGAGCCAGCTGTCAACGTGTTGGCGCAGTGACTGTCGGTTCAGTTGCTGATTATCCTGCGGAATCGTTTGCTTACTAATATTATAAAAGTGAAAGTTTGTTTGTTTGTTACGTCTTCACGCCTAAATGGCTAAACTGATTTTGATGACTTTTGGTACAGAGATAGTTGGGACCCTGAAGACGGACATAGGATATTTTTTTTAATTGTGAGAAATGAGAGAGAAAGAGGGAAGAAAACGGAAAACTTAGCTTTGCTATTACAATCAATAAGACGCAACTGTGCAAGGGCAAAAACAACAGATAGCAGGTATCTGCAAATTAGGAAAGGGTAACTGTGTTACCCCAAATTGAGCCGCGGGCAAAAGCTAGTAACTACAAGATAAATAGCATAAAGTCTATAATAAGAATAAAAAAAACAAATGTAGCAATTAACAATTATAATCAAAACTATTTATAATATACATATATAACCTAATTAATGAACATGTAAAAACTGAAAATGTTTATTATGCTATGGAGATCTTTTTCCTGGTTTCGTTTTTGAAGCACCATTATAAGACCTGGCTCCGATGTTGTATCCAAAAAGATTATTTATTTCTTCATACTCTTTACAAGTAACAGGCATCAAGTTACCTTCAATAACGACTTTGATTAAACCTTTAGGAGTTCTGTTAAGATTTTTTTGCGTTTCTAAAACTTCAAGCAATTTTTTGACACTAACATACGTAAGATTGTTGTAAGCAAAATTCAAATAACACAAAGTATTATTGCCTAAACAGTGCACTTTACCTTCTAGCGATTCAGTGTTTGTTGGAGAGAAATGGTCATTAAATAGTCCCATTTCAATTTCAGCCATGTTTTCAGCCTTTTCTTTTATGGCTCGGGCCTCATTATCAGTTACAGTGTCTGCTACTGAAAGTTTCTGCCGCTCTAAGTCCAGTTTACTCTTTTTAATGGTCCTCTTTCTTGTCATTTTAACGTCTTTAGCAATTAAGAGCTCTTTAATCATATCTTCAATATATTCTTTCTTATTTCTCATATAAGTTACATATCTAGCCCTGCTTTGTAATAATTCTTGGGATTCTAAAGGAAATTTTTGCAATTGGTCGAGAATGCTTATACCTCCCTCATCTGTTATCAAATTGCCCGCTAAGTTTAAGTAGCAGAGTTTTCTGTTTGTTCGTAACATATCTGCTACATACCTCGCACCAACATCAGTAATACTGTTTGTTGATAAATTTAAAGCAGATAATCCTCCTGATGCGGTATTTGTTCCTGATAATTGATCCATGATCATTTTTACAATGGCATCATTAATTGAACATCTTGCCAAAGAGAGATGCTTTAACTTAGTGTGCATTAACAATATATGATAGTGAGGTTGGGTGAGATATGTACCGTCAAGACATAATTCCGTTATATTAGAATCGGGTAACAGCTTGTTTAACTCATATAAAGTTTCCATGTACAAGCCGCTGTTAATAGTAATTGAAGTCAAATATTTTTGGTACGGAATTGTGAGTGCGACTATTTGCATTAACCTCCGTGGTATTAGTTTGTTCTTGAGAAATCTTAGCTGCACTAACTTTTCATGACTGTCGTATACTGTTTCTATCTTGGTTGCCTGTTCGTAGTCGATTTCACTGTGGTCGATTGGATTTGGTACGAAATCGTATTCTGAACTGTCGTTCGTTGGTACCATTAGTCCGACTTCCTTTGATGCCTTCCGTTTACTGACTGATTTTCTTTTTGTAAGTAATGCTTCTTTCACGTAGATTTCTGTAATTTTAATATTTTTGTTTATCTTACATTGCTTGCAAGGCATTATTGCAGGAAGGATGAAATATCAAAAAGTCACTGCAACAACTTACTACTGGCAGATGCTATTGCTGTTAAAGAGGAATATATCCGTGACTAGCTGTTCCCCACGGTTTCACCCGCGCTGCTCAGCACCTGTTGGTCGTAGCGTGATGTTATATAGCCTATAGCCTTCCTCAAGAAATGGACTATCCAACACTAAAAGAATTTTCCAATTCCAACCAGTAGTCCCTGAGATTAGCGCGTTCAAACAAACAAACTCTTCAGCTTTATAATATTAGTATAGATTAGTATAGATTACACCTGTCTTACTGTATGGATCAGAATGCTGAGCTGTAAAGAGAATTCGTACGGACTAAACCCTATCCATGTTCCTTATTTTGCTCTTTATGTACTGGAGCCACGGTATGTCTTTCGGACAACCCGCAGCGTACAAGAACACTAAGTCTGCATTTGCAATCTGCTATGAATATAAGGATTTCACCATATTTCCTCTCGCAGGCCTGCTGGTAAAATTTTCTTTAGAAATAAGCTGTACTTATGTACTTATGTTTTTTAATGATGTTTCGCTGTGTTTTCTGGTGTGTACGTAAATTATAAAATAAAAAGCAAGACAAAAATAAGCAGCATACCCTGAGAAGTTTTGGTAACTATGACATCAGTTGGAACGCAAAAGTCTTTGCAAGCTCGAGGTAGAAAATCATCAAAGTTTGTTGGCTTTGGATTTTCAACGTGATCATTTAAAATATCCATTTAAAAAGTCTTGTTGAATATACATTTATCAAAAAATAATAAAAGACACCGAAAATACCTATGAATTCTGTAGTTGACATAATCCTGTCAAAATGAGAAATGTTCCATTTTTCTAACTAGTATTTTATGGTTTCTTGAAAAGGAAAAATTATACAGAGTAAGAAGGTCCTAAAAATGACTGCTGCGGCAACGACGCCTAATTCCTACTGCAGTCGGGAGACGCTTCGAGCGTCGGACGCCGGGAGACAACTCCCGACCACCGTAGATGCGGGCCTTTGGACAACGACCAATGGATAGGTCACCGTCTAGTGACGAAAGACCGTGTCGACGGCGCGTTAGTGTTCCACGCGCGCCTCAAAGAGATGTCAGCAAAGCAGAGGGGCATAACAGGGCCACCGTTTTCCGGGGTTGTCGGTTGTTCGAAAAAGATACCGCGGCCCCGGAATAAAGAGAAAAAGAAGGAACAAGGGATGCTCAAAAAGAAGACTGACAGCCACAACGATGCGACTGGCGAGTTGCATATCGGTATAATCACTGAGAATCAAAGTTGCACGCGATGTTGTTTCCGCTACGTTGTGCTCTAAATGCTATTTCACGTACAATACGCGGGTGCGGGTTCAGCAGACGCGATGGTCTAGGCTAGTGTGACATAATGAAAACGTGATTAGCGTTTTGATTTAGCGACAAGATCAATCTGGTCGAACAATTTCATCGGAATATATTTGCCAACGGCGCGGGAGATATTATATCGTCCACAATTGTGTGCGCAAGCACAGGTGCAATCTCTGTTGACGGCCCTGTTGGTCTATCTAGTGGTTAGTGGCCCTGACGGCTGAGCCGCAGGTCGTGGGTTCGATTCCCACCCAGGACAAACTTTGTGTGATGAACATGATTGTTTGTTCTGTGTCTGGGTGTGATTTATCTATAATATGTATGTATTTATAAATTATGTAAGTATGTATATCAGTTGTCTGGTTACCAGAGCTTGTGTTAGCTCTGCTTAGCTTGGGATCAGATAGCCGTGTGTGAGTTGTCCCAAGATATTTTATTTTTGTTCTCTTACTCTCACAGTGTAATGGGACGGCAATCCGACATGACCTTAAAGAGATCAGGCGCAGGCCCAAGATTATATTAAGAACCTAAAAAAGTCTATGACCTTGGATTCTTTTTCGGCTGTTTCTTCTCAGAATAGCCGGGTACGAAACACTAGCCTCATCTAGTTTCAAAGAAAAATGTCGTGTAAAAGCGTTTGTAAAAGAATCATCATTTATCATTTACAATTGTGTAACAATAACTCCATCCAGCTATGTTTGAGGAAAACCTACGCGTGAAACCCTTCAGCATATCTTCAAAGACTTCAATAAGGTGTTTTCACCCGAGCACAGTTGGAAATTATATGTAATTATGTAAATAAGTAAACGGTGAAGTAGCGAGTTATCACGGGGCGCGCCACCTTCCCCCCACGCTCTGCCACCCCCCGCGAAAACTAGCAGCGATATAATAACTTCGTGTGGCTGGTTCATACAGTGGAGATGGATCCTGTTCTTGATATTTTTTATGATGATGCGACGTCTGGGCGATTTTGGCCACAGCGATTGCAATCTTCTTCCCTCTTCAAAGGTGTCAATCTGCCGATGCGCATGGCGTCTCTACTCGGGCCCAATTGGTGCGTCCTTTTTCTATACTAAGCTGCCAATTCCACATATTTTGAAGTGTATTTTCTGAACATCGTTTCTGAAAATCTGACCAACACGTTTCCGTTTTATTTCCAGGAGTTTAGAAAACATGATGTGCGTCACCAGTTTCTCATCGTGCAATATAGAGACATGCCAACGCCACCTTAGCTCATCAAGAAGGCCTCTAGTCCTCTATCCCAAGAACTTAGCTAGCCTTAAGGTGTTTGTATTCCGGGCGTTAACGTAAAGGGCAATAGAAGCAACATGGGTGGGTTTTAGTCTGTGAAAGTCTGACATGCCCCCTCGCTCCGCCCAGAGCGGGGGAAGACATTAGATGATTTCCCACCCGAAAAAAAAGGTGTTTGTATTACTAATACGGTACGTCTGATGATTATAATAAAGGTATATACAACCGTCTCATTGGTAAGTAGAAAGAGTAAACGGAGACTACAGGATCCTTCACAAAATAATGCTGAAATATTACATTCTTTGTTTATAGATTTATTATTAACTCTTTGAGCATTTAGAGAAATAATGTAATGTCGAATGGTTTGATACAACACTCTGGCATCGCTGAAACCTTAATAAATCGTTTATAGAGCTTTTTAGAGTTATGAGCTGAAATAATAGGACTGAATTGTTGGTTGGGCGCCCTTTTTTGGGATGAAATATCACGATTAACCGTAGGATTTTTAATATAGGTCACTCAAAACTCTGCTAATAAATGTATTGTTTAGTACAGGGGTCATGGAGTGCACAGGGGCCTGCCAGAGCCACCGTCTGCCAGGGTTGCGGGTTGATCAAAAGAACGGGCCCCGGAACATGAAGTGCAAAAGAAGGAACATGGGTGGGTCCCACCCGTCCCTTGCAAGAGCCAGCCCGCGCTGATGAGCCAGTAAGTTAAAATATTCCATAAATAATATCACTCAGATCCAGCCTGTCCCTTGTTGTCCCTCAGCGACGCCCTAAGCTGAGGCTCGTACCCCACAGGGGGTGCCCTTAGCGTGTAGTCGCTTAGTTTGTAAGTTTATACCCTGGCTGGAGGTCTTAATTTTTAAGGCACCCACAGGATTCGCCTGGTTAAGCAGACGACAACCTCCTTGGTTGAACTGCGAGATGCCATTCATAAAAAAAACATGGGTGGGTTTTAGTCAGTTAAAGCCTGACAATCCCCCTGGGGAAGTTATTTGATGATTTCCCATCCGCAAAAGTAAAAGGACTTCGTAGTCATCAACAGAACTCGTCTTAACCTAAAATCATCCACCACAATTAACCTAACCTAAGATAAATTAATAAATAAATATCTTGGGACAACTCACACACGGCTATCTGATCCCAAGCTACGCAGAGCTTGTGTTATGGTAACCAGACAACTGATATACATACTTATATGATTTATAAATACATACATATCATAGATAAAATCACACCCAGACACAGAACAAACAATCACGCTCATCACACAAAGTTTGTCCTGGGTGGGAATCGAACCCACGACCTCCGGCTCAGCAGTCAGGGCCACTAACCACTAGACCAACAGGCCCGTCTATTCTAATCAATCAATTAATCGTCAATTCTACTTTAAATGAAATAAACAGGTAAACATCGCGAACCACTTCCATACTAATCAGCCGACGGTACGCGAGCTCTAAGAAGTGTTTCAAAGGCAGCCATCTTGGAACTCATCTCCTTACGCGAGATAATGTATTAAAATATGTACATACCGACATGTATAGCTATGTATACATATACAGTTCTGTATACTTGTGGCTTGAGAGCGCGTAATATGTTACTATGTATGTATAGAAACGTGACACTTGATACATACCTATTTTATATAGATTTGTGCGTATTTATGAGTCTGTATTTGTGGTTTTGTTGACAGTGTTATTACTGTTTGACATTTTGTTGTATTTAAATCGCAAACTCATAAGAAATTATAATTTGAGAAAGTACTGTAGTTGCCCATTCCAAAACGTAGATCTGTATGGAGAAAATTGGGCAGCAAATATCTACCATTGTTACTCTTTTAAAAACACAATATTTTTTTTGACGTGCCTGTTGGTCTAGTGGTTAGTGGCCCTGATTGCTGAGCCGGAGGTCGTGGGTTCGATTCCCACCCAGGACAAACTTTGTGTGATGAGCATGATTGTTTGTTCTGTGTCTGGGTGTGATTTATCTATAATACATATTATAGATAAATCACACCCAGACACACATACATATGTATTTATAAATTATATAAGTATTTATTTCAGTTGTCTGGTTACCATAACACAAGCTCTGCTTAGCTTGGGATCAGATAGCCATGTGTGAGTTGTCCCAAGATATTTATTTATTTTTACAAAATCATCACATTTTTACAAACATTAGAGGTTTGCAAAGCTTATCAGACTTCATTGGTCTTGTGTTTTAGCAAAACCAGTCAAGATTTAGTCAGATTCGCGCACCGAGGGTTCCGTACTAGTTTGCGAAATGAACAGTCATCATATCTTTTAACTGCGTAGACTTACGCCCGGTTCCAAAAAATAAAAAACGATTCGTTATGGGTCAGAAGCAAGCCAGTGCATCCACTAATCTTTCTTTTATTTAAAAAAAACATTGCCCCACACTAGGAGTTTCTACTGTTTTGTAGATGCGTTTACTAACATTTAAAATCAGCAAAATCAATATCCGAAACCACTACCCGCAGTGGTTGTGCGTTTGGCTGCTGTAGGATTGCGCTGCGTGTAGCGGGTTTGATCCCCTTACGGATCAAATATTTGTAGTACAGTGGGGTTACCATGACATCTTATAGCAGTTCTTATTCCTGTGCGAGAAAGAGATGGTGCTAGACACCCTGTATAGCTCTGTCTCTTTCCGTCAGTGGAATAAGTTCTGCTTTAAGACGTTATGGTAGGGTTGCAGGTAGTTGTTCCAAGTCTGGTTGTTTGTGTATGGGATTTTAAATATTTGAAACGCACCCAGGATACTGGAAAATTTCTTAGTATGGTTGGACCAACAAAAAACGAACGCAACACAATTGATTTTATTTCGGTGCATTTCATTATGGATGGACTGTGTTAGGAATAATATGATGGAGAAAGGAGTAAATGAGGTCGTGATGAAAGGAGAGAATGGAAGAAGAAAACGTGTTGCACCGACCCCAACTAGAATGGGACAAGGGCAGGTAAATGATGATAATTTTTTAAATCAATAGGGTAGTTTCCAGGAGGAAGCAATTACAATCTATTTAGTCCGTCTTTTAGATTATTCAAAAATAAGGGACACGTATTTTTTTATTTATAAATTAGACCAAAAAGTCACAAAGATATAGCCCATTAAAGTTACGTGTGATTCGTTGCAAAAAATGCAGCAATGCGTGACGTCACTATTTTTGAATAATCTAAAAGACGGACTTATATATTTTTTTTGGACACTGCCCTATTATATGTGTTAAACTATGAACTAGAAATATGTCTCAAATAAATATGAAAGCCATATCTCTACCCACCCGTTTGCCACAAATATGACCACGTTTCTTGCACCAAAACTCTTGCATTCAAGCAGCGAGTCTTAAGAACCGAACGTCGTCGGTTCGTTCGTTCTCAATCTAACTTTGTTCTGGTTCTCGGTTTTTGGATAGGGTTGCCAGTAAAGTAAATTTAAGAATGTATTCAAAATTTTATCTAACTCATTTATAATAACTTCACTTGTAACTAAGTAAAAAAATCTAAATGTAAGTAAATAAATTGAAGTCTCCGTTAGTCGTTGGTAGTTTTTTTTTATAAATTACGTACTAGCTGTGCTGCTCAGGTTTCCTCCTCACTTAGAGGTATGAAAAGATATGACTGCCAATTCTAAGACTTACCCGATATGGACACAAAATTTCATACAAATCGGTCCAGTCGTTTCGGAGGAGTTTGGTAACAAACACCGCGACATAAGAATATCATATTTTAGACTAGCTGTGCCTAGTGATTTCACCCGCTGCTCAGCTCCTTATCTAGAAATGGGTATGAAAAATAGATGTTGGGCGATTCTAAGACCTTTCCAATATGCACACAAAATTTCATAAAAATCGGTCCAGTTGTTTCGGAGGAATTTGGTTACAAACACCGCGACATAAGAATATATTTAAGATATTTTTTTTTAGTCTTTCGCACACTGTTAAGGAGAACCTTTCGTGTCAGACGCTGGGTCCAGGACCTCAATAATACGACTGGTCGAGCAATACCTACACACCTGCATCAATTGTTTCATTGCGTGTGAGTGCTCCTGGCTCCTTATGGTAGTTGAACTGGTACACGCAGACAGGGTTCCGTAGCACCAAACAATGTGATTTTTAACGCTCATTCATATGGAAATGTACACTCAAAAGCGAAATTAAATTTTATAAAGAAAATCAAAATATATATATGGTACTAGCTTTCGCCCGCGGCTTCGCCCGCGTTAAATTTGGGGTAACACAGTTCCCCTTGCGCCTTATTGATTTGTAATAGCAACGCTAAGTTTTCCCTTTTCTTCCCTCTTTCTCTCACATGACAATTTAAAAAAATAAAAATTGCCTGTGTCCGTCTCCTGGTTCCCAACTATCTGTGTACCAAAATTCATCACAATCGGTTAAGCCATTAAAGCGTGAAGAGGTAACAAACAAACTCACTTTCGCTTTTATAATATTATAGTAAGGATAAGGATTTCTCGTTGATCTATAATCTTGACATTTGGCAAGAAAAAAAAAGATGATTACTAACTTATTTGCAGTTGGCAGAGTAACTGTGATGTAGATAGATGTCGATTTATCGTAGGGGCCAATAGTTTTACAACGGCAAAGCCAAGATTATAAAATAAAAGACAAAGATTCCCCTTCAACACATTGAAGGGCAATCTTTATCTTTTAGTTGGAGCAATGTTTGGTACTTTCGTTCAAGTTTTTACGGAACCCTTGTTGGGCGAGTCTGACTCGTACTTGACAGCTAGGACTTAGTCCTTGACCTAGATTTACTAGTACAAATGAGGAAATAAATTGTACTGTATCTGCTGGAGTTCGAATTTCGAACTAAAAGTCGTAAGTCGAAGGCCGCATAAACTCCGTTTGCATTACCACCGCTATAAAAAAAAAAAACAATAATCAAAGGTCTTGCAACCCTACCTATTCGAAATTCAAAACGGAGCGCGGGGTGGTGGGGTTTCATAAGTAAGTACGTGTTTCTAAGTTCCCGATTATATTGTCGGTTGGCGAGTGCCTGATTTATTTGTGTTGCCAGTAATTCGAAATATATTTCCCTTGTTGTGGGGTGAGGCTTGCAACTCTTAGTATTCAGGGTAATTTATAGATGTTTCTGGTCGGTTTAAGATGTTTTGATTTTGATAAGCGAGTTGTGGTGTGTGTATCAAAATTTTAAGGAAATCATTCAAGCTCTATATAGTTCAGAATATTAAGAAAGCCGTCAGGAATACAAACAATGTATGTTACATAATGTGTAGAAACTTTAAAATAAAGCCTTCAATTCTGTCTGTCTTTCTTAGATCTATGCATATGGTATTTGTTATGCGGTATCGCTCTTAACTTCTTTCAAAAAGTCAAAGTGATACTTTGAGAAAATGGTTTTTCTTGAAAGTTTTTAAGAATTAAGTCATCCTTATAATAGCAGTCGAGCCGATCTTTAGGTTAAGCTGCGCTTGCCTAGGTCTAGGTCTGTGGATGGGTTCTCACCCGTTACATACCAAGTTTTCTCCGTGCCTCGGAAAGCACGTTAAGCCGTTGGACCCGACTGTCATTTCATGAAGTCAACATCTGCCTTTTAACAACTATGTTGAAGCCAGATTTCCAGTCTAATCAGAAGCAGATGTATAGTTGTATTTCACATAGATTTACTGCTTTTTTTTTACTTCCATAAACCAATTTGTCCTAGGTAATACGATACCCAGACTTGTGGACCTCTGACTAGCTGTAACAACTGTCAGAAGTTGCACTAAGCAAGCACGTTAAGGCGTTTGTCCCCACAAACGCCCTTACGTGCTTGCTGAGGCACGGAGGAAACTTTGTATGATGGACCAAATGCGACATAACCTAAAGATTGATCCGATTGGCTGTTATTATTTCGCTACGAAAAGAGTTCTGAAGAAGTTTTAAAATAATAAAACTAACCTATGTCATTCCCACTGTTAGGCAAAGGCCTATTCCAATACAGAGAAGGCACGATTGAATGCATTGATCACCATGCTTGCTCAAGAATAAGTCCAAGTTTCCCCACAGTGCTTCACCGAGGTTCTAAATAAACTTTAGAAAGAACATAATAATATCATTTGAAAAAGTCACATTGACACTTACCCGGTTTTGAACTCACAACCTTGCATGTGAAGCGAGGTGCTTAACTTCTGGGCCATCAAGACCGACGATGAAAAGTGTTACAATACAAAAATCTCCAATCGAGTAATCGAAGAATAATTCACCTTTTTGATAATAAAGCTTGTTATAAAAGTGTCTCTTTGTGAACCAATACAGCATCTTATTTATATTACAACTAGCTTTTACCCACGGCTTCGCTCGCGTTAAATTTGGGGTAACACAGTTCCTCTTTTCTGATTTACAGGTACCTGCTACCTGTAGTATTTGCCCTTGCGCCTCATTGATTTTTAAAAGCAACGCTAAGTTTTCCCTTTTTTTTTACTCTTTCTGCCTCAATTCCCACTTTTTTTTAATAACCTGTTTCCTTCTCCTGTCCCAATTATTTCTGTACCAAAATTCATCAAAATCAGTTAACCCGTTTAGGCGTGCAGACGTAACAAACAAACTCACTTTCGCTTTTATAATATTAGTAAGGATTCAAACAAAAACCAACATAGTTATCTCTGCTCTCCGAGATAACAACAGCCTCACATCTCCAGAATCTTATGCAAATATCACACGATCCTCATGTAAAACTTTGCGCCGTAAAACTAATTAATTCCACAGTATATCCATGTTATATAAGCGAAATTTTGAGTGCTTCGTCTTCAAAGTGTCTCAGGTGGCGACTCCCCCACACCCCCAACCGCTTTGGGGGTGAAACCCACCCCGCGAAGCTTCTATTTTCGCGGGGAATAAGTAACTATGGCGTTATGTTACATCGCTATTGATTTTCTTAGTGGCTTTTAAGGCGGTGGCTTATGTTAATGTGTAGGTGGATTGGAGTTCTGTTTTTGTAAATCTTGCAATTTTATAGTAAGGTTTCATGTAAGAAAACCCAATTGTGGGTTAAGCTCGCTATTGTGAATCATGTCAATCATGGTATAAAACAAAACCACTTCCCGTTGTCCGTCTGTCCATATGTATGCTTAGTTCTTAAAAAAGTTGCAACGGATATTGATGCCCTTTTTTATAGATACAGTAATTCAAAAGGACGATTCTTATGTATTATATTAGACCGAAGCCGGGGCGGGTCGCTAATCTTACTCTCACATTCGCATTTCTTCAAATGACATTCATCATTCAAATGCGAATGTTTGTGAGGATGGATGGATGTATTGATGTTTGTTACTCTTTCAATTCAAAACGGCTGAACGGATCTTACAAAAAAAATTGGCACAGAAGTAGATTATTGTCTAGAATAACACACAGGATACCTTTTTTTTCGATATTACGCGGGCAAAGCCGCTGACATCTAGTCTTTATACTGACTCAAACCTATCTATGTTCCTTATTTTGCCATTTGCGTTCCAGGGCTGCGGTAGCTCTTTCGAAAAACCCACAGCGTCTAACTATTCGTACCATATTATAAGATGCTTAAAAACGTACATTAAAATGCTAGATTTAGAGGAATGTATGGTCAAAAATTTAACTTTGTCAGAGAATGGTGCCTGTAGTACTGTAGGTTTCAGTAAAAAAACCTGTATTATAGGAAATACAAACTTAAGAAGATCATGCGAGCAATCCAAATGAAGATATTTCAAAACGCCTTACCCGCTTACATAACACACACAGACAAACACTAAAGAAGCTTTACTTACCCATAATATGGAGAACATTATAATAATTTTAATGGAATCTTGTTAATCCCACCACGGCTTGGGTGGGGTGCCGCGTTCCCACCACTACCCACCCCAAGCCGTGCGTATAAAATTACATAAACAGAGCAGAAACTATAACATTATGTCTAAGACGTTTCAATTTAATTGAAATTTTAATTAAATTAGTCTTCGCGTCTAGAGGAATTCTATTTTGTTATTAATTGGTTGTTTAGTTCGTCTTGGTCTTACAGAATGATGGAGTTTTATATGATGTTTTAGTCTGAAATTGATGATCATTTAAGTAAAATATTTGCAAGCTTGAAAGGTTAGAATACTGCGTGATTTCTTTGACTATAGCAGTAAGGACTATAATTAAAAAGCTTCCAAGTGTTCCATTTGTACTTAATTGATTGATTGATACGCCCAATGATTGTTCCATACCAACTTTGCAACATAAACGGCCATATCTTTTGACTTACGCAGTCATTTAGAAGAGGGCACGGTTGGCGCAGTGGCTGAGCAATCGACTGCTGCGTCGTATGTCGCGATTTCAATCCCCACACGTAACAAGATCGAGATCTACAGGTAATTGCTTCGGATCTGGCTGTTTGTATATGTGAGTTTAAATGTTTCACGTTTTACAATTTTATTTGCCGTTGCCGTTCAATAGTTTCTCATGATTTTTACTACCAAACTTATAAAATTCCAGCCTCTTCATAATCACAAACAATGGTATTGTTTGTGATTATGAAGAGGCTGGAATTTTATTACTTATGTCTTACTTTTAAGTCTTCAAAACAACTAAAACAATACCCAATCAAACTAGAAATAACGGGCAAATAATCAAACCAGGCCTTATTACCCGATTAGCCATAAAAGGGCCGGACTCGACCCGGAGCTGGCTAATAAGAGGCGTCGTTACGACGTATGTGCGTGTTAGGAATTTCATAAAGCCACTCAGTGCCGGAAGACAATGCTAGTGTTGGGGTGTGGTTGTCAAAGTTTCGTATTTACTCGTATCTATGTGTCTATATATATGTGTAATAATCTTTCTTATACGTGTCTAAAAGAGTGATGGCTCTGAATGTTGAAGGACGGAGAGCGAGAGGAAGGCCAAAGAAAAGATAGATAGATTGTGTAAGGAATGATATGAAGGAGAAAGGAGTAAATGACGCCGTGACGTCTGATAGGGGAAAATGGAAGAAGAATAAATAAATAAATAAATATCTTGGGACAACTCACACACGGCTATATGATCCCAATCTAAGCAGAGCTTGTGTTATGGTAACCAGACAACTGATATACATACTTATATAATTTATAAATACATACATATTATAGATAAATCACACCCAGACACAGAACAAACAATCATGCTCATCACACAAAGTTTGTCCTGGGTGGGAATCGAACCCACGACCTCCGGCTCAGCAGTCAGGGCCACTAACCACTGGACCAACAGGCCCGTCAAACGAAACGAAGAAAACGTGTTGCGCCGAGTACAAATAGAAAGGGACAAGGGCAGGAAAATGATGATACTACTTCTTTTAGAAATAAAAACCCAGTTGGGTCTCTGCAATAAAAAACAGTTTCATTTATTTCTTTCTATTTACAAGATAAATTCGAGATAAGATTACACATGTCAATTAGAAATAGCCCTTACCTGCAAGAAAAACAGAAGATAACATTAAAAGTTTTTACTCCAGGTGATTTACAATTAATTGTTCATTACGTCAATTATTTCTAGCACAATTAGTGTAATCTTGAATGCTGAATATTCTCACGACCACAGAGCAAATAAGCATGCAGGTATGGTTTGTGTTTTACTATGGTTGGTATGGTTGATAACTGGAGTCTATAACTCTGTCGGAAACGCGGCAGATTAAAACTTAAGAAAATGACGTCTCGACTAAATGAGAATCGTTGTCTATATATATCTATACTATTATTATAAAGCTGAAGAGTTTGTTTGTTTTTTTGTTTGAACGCGCTAATCTCAGGGTCTACTGGTTGGAATTGAAAAATGCTTTTAGTGTTGGATAGTCCATTTCTTGAGGAAGGCTATAGGCTATGTAACATCACGCTACGACCAACAAGTGCTGAGCAGCGTGGAACAGCTAGTGTATATATAAAAAAGGGAAAATCACTGACTCGATCATCACGAAATCTCAGAAACTACAAGTGTTAGAAATCCCATTTTTTTATGAGGGATCCTTTTATGACGTAAGTGTTCATAAATACGGGATTTTGCCAAATTCAACCCTTAATGGAGTAAAATAGACTGGCAAAGTTTGTATAAGAGAACACGATTGACTAACTCGCGCAGTCGCGAGTTTATGAGGCGCGAGTTGACGAATAAGCCACACGATTCACGAACAGTCTGCATTACAAAAAAAGAATATTAAGTAGAAAAATATAACACAGCATAGACATCGCTCACAGATACAGCTGCATTTAAATTTTGGTCTACAAAAAAGTATATTCTATTCTATTCTAAACCACACAAGTTTGAGAATCGCAACTTAAGAGGAAAGATGAGGCGGCATTCGCGAGGGACGTCCCGACGTACGTAATTACTTCTCGCGTAAGTACACATCAGTTGTTTTGTTAGACCTCTTCAATATTTATAAGACGTTGATGAAGGAACATCTAAGGTTAGAGATAAGCTTTTGCTGGGATTGGGAATTGGATTGAGAAATAATATAACCATAAATAACATACCTATACTCTCTAAAGAATGAGGCACAGGAGTATTTCCCTAATCTTTACTAATATTATAAAAGCGAAAGTGAGTTTGTTTGTTTGTTACGTCTTCACGCCTAAATTGCTAAACCGATTTTGATGAATTTTAGTACATAGATAGTTGCGACCCAGGAAACGGATATAGACTATTTTTTTAAGTAAAAAGTGGGATATAAGGGAGAAAGAGGGAAGCAAAGGGAAAACTTAGCTTTGCTATTTGCAGCAGGTAGCAGGTACCTGCAAATCAGGAAAGGAGAACGGTGTTACCTCAAATTTTACGCGACCAAAGCCGCGGAAAAAAGTTCCACGTAAAAGGTGGTTAATCTATTGCCATCAACCAGGCATAAAATCAACCTTCGTGGTTGATACTGACAAATTCTTAAAGAAAAAACAATAAAAAATTGAAAAAATAACAAGCTTGGCTTTACTTGTTACTCATAACGTAAAAAATCTTTGAAGTAAAATTAAACCCATTTTCCTGTTCTTGATTGACCAGAAATTATGCAAACATATTATTTAGTTTACTTGACTATTCTGAATCCAACATGGCGGACTCCAAAGATGGCGATTTTTTATGCATACCCATGATAATGAAATGAAAGAGTTTGCTGAGAAGAATCTAAAAAAGTTGGTTTGTATTTACCTAAGATAAGTGGATTTTATTTTTTAATTAATCATTGCCCCACACTAGGATTTTTTCTTGTATCGTGGGTGCGTTCACAAACAATTGTACTCGCATACACAAACAGCCAGACCCGAAACAACTATTTGTAGGTCATACAAATATTTGTTCCGTGTGGGAATCGAACCTGCGACACGCAGCGCAGCAATCAATCTCTGCGCCAACCGTACCGTCGTATTGTTTCTCATTAAGTTAATAAATAAGTGCATATACTATAATATTGTCGGGCCTAAGCTGTCCTCTCACCCTTAAAAACTGACACTGGAACAACAACATTATAAATCCAAATGATATTGTTAAAAGGATGGAGTTTTTTCCAGTTCTTCTCCATATCAAACGATCAACCCGAACCGTGCTTCATTTTTCAACGTTTTATAAGGGACCACAAAGGTCTATGTGAAATAAAATTATCATGATTTTTTGATTTCATGATAATAAACTCAAAGCCACCAACAATTTTAGATATCTTTATATATATAATTCTTCTGTGAGTGTGTATGTCACTGAACTTCTCTCAAACGACTGGACAGATTTTGATGAAATTTTTTGTGTGTGTTCAAGGGGATCTGGGAATGGTTTAGATTCACAATTTTGTCCGGCAGATGGCGCTGCATCACATTTTTTTGTAAATACGTAGCGAAGCACGTACCGGGCCGCTAGTATCTTATAAAATAAAAATTAAACAATATATTACCTAAAATTCGATGCCGATCAGAATATTAAAATTACAACAGTTACCGCACTACCCCAATTGGAATTCACGTGTCTACCTACATTACACCGGCGAAAAATCCTCCCTCTGCAGTGAAAATCGAAAATTCGAAACGAAATAGCAGTATTTTCGTGAAACCAGACGTCCACCCTTTTCATTTGGCGGGCCCGGCTGTCCATTAATTACGATAGCCCAATAGTTTGCACTACTAATTCTTATGATAAATTGGACATTTCGTGGAAAAACTGTTTCGGTATTGGTTGGTGTTTTGTGTGAGTTTATTTTGTTTTCTGTTTTGTTACAAAAGGTTTACGAATCGTACAAATATTGTGACTGTATGTGTTAGCCTGTAAGTCATTATTTTATTATAATCTATCACACACACTCACACATACTCAGACGGATAGACACAGGTGTGTTTTAATCTTGGTCTAGTATAAATTATATTCCTTCTATTCCATTATAATTTATTTATTTAATAAAAACTTGTCGCATTAAAAAAAGGAACAAGGGTCTGCGATCTTCATTAGTCAAAAACAGCAACTTATAGAATCTTCATAAAATAATGCAATTGAAGATTCTCACGAGAAATATGTTTATCCATATTTTTTTTTATAAAAGCGTGGGCATTTACAAACATTTAAACTCACATACACCAACAGCCAGACCCGAAACAATACTGCGCAGCAGTCGATCGCTTAGCCACTGCGCCAACCGTGTTGTTAAATACATCAATAAATACATTACATTAGTATATTGGCAGGATTAAATGGTAATCAGTTTCAGTTGTTTCTAGTTCCCTACAGGGCTTCCCTGCCATTTAACGTGAAGGAGCGTGAAGGAGGAACAAACATGCACACACACATACAAACTTTCGCCTTTATATTTAGTACTAGCTACGCCCCGCTGTTTCACTCGTGGTCATAGAAGAGCAATGGTGCCGTCTAATTAACAAAATTAAATACAATACATGTACAGCCACCAGCAGATCAAGCTACCCGAAACTGTCAATTTTTCCCAATGAACCTCGAACCTTATGCTTTAGAAATAAAGTCGAAAATCTATCAAAGAAATCTGACAGATTGTAGTAGCTTGATCATAGTTTTTATCAAAAACCGAGTTGAACTCAAAAAGATAAACTGTATTGAAGGACACACTTAACTTTGCCGTTGGAAAACTATGGTCCCCATACATCGTAGTACGAGGCAGACATTTTACCTGTGCTTAGCCCAGTTTAGCTGTGTAGTGAGTTTGTAATCACATTTTTTTATGACGAATCTATTTATTTACGGATTTCTCCTTAACTGGTACTCTATGATATTTAGAGGGTTATTTTTTTTTTACAGCGCTATGAAATCATATTTTCCGTAAAGGTTTTGACAGATTTCTTTTTGAGGTACGGAATACTAAAAATAAGTGAAAACTATCGTTCTAAAAACCTGTTTTCCATTCTTCACTCAGGGAATCTGGCAACACAGAAAATAAACTGAAGGGCTACTATGACATCTTATAGCAATTCTTATTCCACTGAGGGAAAGAGATGGTGCTAGACACCTTGTATAGCTCTGTCTCTTTCCCTCAGTGGAATAAGAATTGCTGTAAGAGGTCATAGTAGGGTAGCTGCTACTGATATTGCACCGCGAAAATAAGAAAATATCGGTTTGTCGCCAACCCGAAAATGTTTATAAAATAAATTGTAAGTACTTTAATAACGATAACTCTAACAAAAAGCCTCATTTGAAATATTATTTTAAATAAACACAATAGGTATTATTTTTATTTTTAAATAAATAAAGTTTAAATACAATACACAGTTTTGTTGCAAATCCATCTTATAAAAAATACGCCAAAAAGTCATCGTTTCAAAAACCGGTTTTCCCACGTATTCTTTGACTACAAGTCTTTCTTCGAAAAGAGCTCGTTTTCAAGAAATGGGACTCCAGAACCCTTTGAAAAGATATAATAGTACTTTTGTGGAGTGATTCAACCTGTTTTGATCAAGTTTTGTGACCGTAGGTCGTGGATACGATGCTCGGGTTGTGAAAAGAATAAACTGATATTAGATAGGTTACTTGTATTGAAATTGTGTGGGATTTAAAACACGTTTTTTTCTATAACATGTTTTTTTCGTTCGTGAGAATCCTACTAATAATATAAATGAGAATGTTTGTAAGGATGTGTGGATATTTGTTACTCCTTAACGTCAAAACGGCTGAACGGATCTTGATGAAATTTGGCACAGAAGTAGATTATAGCCTGGCATAACACATAGGATACTTTTATTCGATATCACGCGTGTGAAGCCGCAGGCGACAACAGCTAGTCAAGAATAAAAGTTTTTTTAATACATCTAAAATTGGATCTTTGTTTATGATGAAACCGTTCATCCAGGACAAACCAAAACAAAATTGGTTCGAAAGGTTACCAAAGACGTAACTAGATGGCGTTGTCGTCGAAATAGATCGCGCTATCGTTTGGTTACACCGATTTGGTTAGGGTCATGCGATGCTATTAAAATATAACTACATCTAGATCAGTATGCAGTAGTTGTTTTATTTAAGACCCTACCAGCATACACATTAAGTTCAAAATATTAAGTGCTGAGTGCCGTCCCCGGTGTTCGGCAGTTAACATTGGTCCATCGAGCCCGATCGAGAGCTTTTTGAGTGAGCGGCCCCAACTTGCTGGGTTCGCTTTGCCCGTGGTACTCGCAGTGGATCGCTGCGGCAAGAGTACACGGCACCCGCATTGGCATCAACAGCTTTGTCCAGTGCAGTGGACAAAGGCTCAGCAGCATCAGCTGAAAAGTGGCAATATAGAGGACGTTACTTTCTTCGTGTCAAAGTGACCGTATCGTGTACGTCACTCGTATCCAGTTCAACGGATCGTCCCAGTTCAACGGATCGTCAGAGGGAAGAACGTCACGGAAGTTCAACGTTCAGAAGACTGACGTCACACCTAGTTCATCGGGTCACCACATCTAGTACATCGTGTCGCCACCAGAGCGCGCCACAATCATCGTGTAGTGTGAGTGAAGTGCAAATCGTGAGTAATTGAACAATTTCATTACAACAAATCCAGTTAAAGACAAGCCATTTTGAACTCTATTTGTTCCTTGTTAATTAGACAAGAATTTATGAAGAATTCGGGACTTGTACAATTTTAAGTAGATTTTAGGACATAGAAAAATTTCCTTTAGTTTTTAGTAACATATTATTTATTCGTGCATGTTAGTTTAGAACTTAGAATAGATTCTTAAAAAACGACGGAACGGGGAATCCATGCCCGATTTCCGACAGATTGTATGTGATTTTAAAGACTTGTAAAATTCTGAGTAACTGTTTAGGACTTTGAAAATTTGCGTTCAGTTGTTGAACTTGTATTTTGTTTCGACTTAGCTAGTTGTTTTAAGAACATTTTTTATATACGTGTTGAATTTTTATTGTTATGAAATATCAACTTGTTTACATCAACTTTTACTCAAATTAACGTATACATTTATAGCAACCTTTATTTTTATTGATTTACTTTATTTTATTATTCCAAAATGGAGGGGTTAATGAACGTGTTAAAAGGGTTTCAAAGTGTTATCACTAAAGGATTAATTAATTTTAAAAAGAGTCCCAAAGACAGATTGACTGTCGAATATATTGAAACTAAACAAGAATTATTAGAAAAGGATTGGGATTCGTTTAAGGATACCAACACTAAAATTTACCAAAACTTTAAATTAGATGATATTGAGCAAAAGATTGTTGATATTTATGATACAACCGAAGACACTTACATAAGTTACAAAAGCTTAATGAAAACAACGCTTAATAAATTAAGAGTTGTTAGGGAACCAGTCCAACATAGTGATGGTTATTCTAGTAGTGCACCTAAGTCAGCAAGTTCATTAGTTAAGTTACCAAAGATCGCCATTCCAATGTTTTCTGGCAAATATGGAGAATGGACGACGTTTCATGATCTTTTTGTATCTCTTGTGCACAAAAACGAATGTTTAGATAATGTACAGAAATTGCACTATTTAAAAAGTCATCTTACTGGTGAAGCTGAGCAATTGATACGGAATACTCCAATAACGGATGCCAATTACAGTCAGTGCTGGGATCTGTTAGACAAACGTTACAGTAATAAAAGGTACCTCGCTAACTGCATTTTGAAAAGGCTATTCGGTATTAAACGTATGCAAGTTGAATCCGCGACATCATTAAAGGAACTTTTAGATACCACTAGTGACTGTTTGAATGCATTGGCAAACTTAGGTATAAATGTGAGCACATGGGATGTAATTATCATACATATAGCGACATTCAAGTTAGATCCTGAAACACGTAAGCAATGGGAGTTAAGTGTCAGTAGTAGCGATTCTAGCAATGACTTTCCTACCTTTGAACAGTTCAAAGTGTTTTTAGAACAACGTTTCCGCGCGTTTGAGTGCATAGAACCAAAAAGGGTTTCAGGTCACCAGGTCAATAATTATTCAAACAACCATACACCTAAAACTATGCTTGCTACAAATCCATCATCACACATGAAATGTGAATTTTGCTCCGAGAGTCACAAACTTTGTTTCTGTAAAAAGTTTGCTAAACAATCACTTGAAGCAAGGCGTGAATTCGTTGGCAAAAATAAAATTTGTTTTAACTGCCTAGGTAGCAACCACACAGTTTACAACTGTAAAAAGAACACCAATTGCAGGGTGTGTCAAAGGCGTCACCATTCCTTGCTGCATATCAACAGCGAGTCTGACAACAAACGGCATGACCCTGACGACAAGCCAACTGGTGATAGTACTAGTTCTGTTGCTAGTGCTACTCAGATAGTTTCTTGCTTGTCCACAGGAAAGGTATCAAAGGAGAGACAGGTTTTATTAGCCACTGCGCTAATAAAGGCCTCGTCAAAATCGGGTGAATTCCAGACAGTCCGAGCTTTATTAGATCAAGGATCGCAGGCTTGTTTTATAACAGAGGCCACAGTTCAATATCTTAGCCTAAAGAAGATTCCAATTCAAGGGTTCGTGTCAGGATTAGGAGATAATAGGTCAACCATGACAAAGTACATGGTACAATTAAGAATTAAATCTCGCGTCGACCCAAGTTTCGAGTTTTCTCTAAGCGCTTATGTGTTAAACAAGATCACTTCTTACCTACCCGAGCGAAGCCTTAATTTAGGTACCTTCGACTGGTTAGAATTAAACAATCTGACTTTAGCAGATCCAGAGTTTAACACACCCAACAAGATCGATATTCTGTTAGGCGCTGATGTGTACAGCTGCATAATTAAGGAAGGGCTAGTGAAAAGTCCTTCTGGTACACTAATTGCACAGAGTACTACGTTGGGATGGGTACTGTCCGGGGCTATTGATTCTGAAAAAAATAATAGTTCAATTAATAAAATAAATAACTTAAAGGTAATGCATTGTCAAGTTAAAGATGAGGATATTTTGAGGAAATTTTGGGAAATAGAGGAGCACATTAGTTCAAAAAGGATATTTACACCAGAAGAGAAGAAATGCGAAGAGTTTTACAGAGATACAACTAAGCGAGATAGCAATGGCAGATACATAGTCAGGTTACCTTTCCGAGACGAAAACCCTCCCTGCCAAGCTGGAAATTCACGTAGCATAGCTAAAGCAAGGTTTCTAGCACTGGAAAGAAGATTAGAAAAGAACAAAGATTTAAAAGAAAAATACACAGAAGTTATAAATGAATATTTAAAGTTAGGTCATATGAGGCAGGTGAAAGATGATGATCGTAATCGAGATTTAGCGATTTATTTACCACATCATGCAGTTATTAGGAACGACAAAACTACCACTAAAGTTCGTGTTGTTTTTAACGCTTCTGAAAAGAACAACAAAGGAGTTTCGTTAAATGATACGCTCATGGTTGGTCCAACCTTGCAAGCCGATTTACGTCACACGGTTTTAAGATGGAGAGTGCATCCAATAGGACTTGTTGCGGACATTGTTAAAATGTACCGTCAAATTACGGTAGCAGACGAGGACGCAATGTTTCAAAGAATACTCTGGCGTGACAGTCCAGATAAAGAAATCGAAGATTACGAGCTTGTGACTGTAACTTTTGGAACAGCTTCTGCGCCGTATCAAGCCGTCAAAACCTTGCAGCAGCTCGCACTGGATGAAGGAAAACATTATCCACTTGCTGCAGACAAAGTTTTAAATGAATTTTACATGGACGATTTGATGACAGGATGCAGTAGTAAAGGAGAGGGCATAGAAATATATAAACAAATAAAAGGACTACTACAAAAGGGTGGATTTCAACTACAAAAATGGAATAGTAATAGCATGGAAATATTAAAAACGATAGAAGTGGTTGAAAGAAATGAAGTTAAAGAACAACTAGATCAAACTAGTACACATACAACTAAGGACCAAACAAAGGGACAATGTTGTATCATGCAAAATAATAAATTAGAGGACAAAGATTATAAAGAAGAGAGAGGGTTAGAAATCAAATTAGATAGCACAATAAAAATTTTGGGTCTTACCTGGAACCGCAACGAAGATACCTTCCATTACTCGGTGAATCTTCCGCCGCTGACAACTGCACCTATAACTAAAAGAACAATTATTTCGGATATAGCTCGTTTGTTTGATCCACTAGGTTGGTTGGCTCCCAGTGTAGTGTTAGCAAAAACATTTATACAAAAATTGTGGCTTGCTGGCGTTTCTTGGGATGAAGATTTAAGTACTGAATTAGTGAAGGAGTGGAGTACTTACCGCGAAGAGTTGCCACTGCTTAGCGAAGTTCGAGTACCTCGGTGGCTCGGCACGAAGTCATCCGACGACATTGAGCTACATGGCTTCAGTGACGCTTCCAAAACAGCATATTCTGCAGTGATTTATTTGCGAACAATAGATGCTACAGGCAAAGGTCATCTCTCGTTGTTGGTTGCAAAAACCAGAGTAGCTCCCGTTAAGCAAATAAGCATACCTCGCTTAGAGTTGTGTGGAGCAGTTCTGCTATCAAATCTTCTGATAGAAACATCAGATGTTCTCAATATTCCGAGAGACAAAATCAGGGCATGGACAGATTCAACAGTGGTGTTGGCTTGGCTCAACAGCCATCCAAGCCGGTGGAAGACGTTTGTAGCCAATCGTACCTCGGAAATATTGACCAACATGAAAGCATCTCAATGGTTTCATGTTAAAACCAAGGACAACCCAGCAGACTGCGCATCAAGAGGTATCTTACCCAGCGCCCTGCAAGAGAATATTTTATGGTTTTCTGGACCACTATTTCTCAAAGAATCCACTATTATGTACAACAGGTCAATTGATTTGAATGTAGATTTGGAGGAATCAACAAGAGCACATGTGGCTGTGGTTCCAGAGCATTCCATTTTCGAACGTTATTCCTCTTTGCAAAAACTTATAAGGGTTATTGCATATTGCAGACGATTTTTAAAAAAGGATAATCTTAGACAAAGATATTTACAAAGATTAGAATTAGCAACAGCTTTAGAATGCTGTATAAGACAAACACAAAAGAAAATATTTTCAAACGAATATTTACAGTTACAACAGAAAGGTTATTTACAACAAAAATCTAGTAAATTAAACTCGCTTTGTCCATATCTTGACAAAAAAGGCATCATCAGAGTTCGAGGTAGAATTGAGAAAGCTACATTGAGCGAAGCGATAAAACACCCCATAGTATTACCAAACTCTAGTCATCTTACAAACCTTATAGTGGCCGATGCGCATCTAAGAACACTACACGGAGGTCCTCAGTTAATGTCAAATTATTTGAGGTCAGCCTACTGGGTTATAGGAGTGAGAAACCTAGTCAAACGTCATGTACACAAATGTGTGACCTGTACCAGACATCGCGCCAGTACCAAGTGCCAAATGATGGGGTCTTTACCAACTGTTAGGTGTTCTCCTGCGCGACCATTTTTCCACAGTGGTGTTGACTACGCCGGCCCTATAAATATTAGGACAACAAAGGGGCGTGGCCACCGCTCGTACAAGGGCTACATATGTTTGTTCGTATGTATGTCCACTCGTGCACTTCATTTGGAAGTCGTTAGCGACATGAGCACCCAAGCTTTTCTAGCTGCTTTCAGACGCTTTGTATCGCGTCGAGGTCATTGCGCCAAAATATGGAGCGACAATGGAACTACGTTTGTAGGTGCTGCCAGGGAGTTACAACATTTGGCTTCCCTTCAAACGTCAATAGCAGAACAACTCGAGGCCAACGGGACAGAGTGGCACTTCATTCCCCCACATAGTCCTAATTTCGGCGGGCTGTGGGAAGCTGGAGTGAAGTCCACTAAGTTTCACCTTAAACGGGTCATCGGTGAAGCTACATTGACGTACGAGGAAATGACCACACTCCTCAATCAAATAGAAGCTTGTTTAAATTCGCGCCCATTGAGCGTCATGAATGTTAATGAACCTGGTGAGCTTTTACCCTTAACTCCTGGACATTTTTTAGTCGGTGAACCGATACTTAATGTGCCAGATGATAATTACGAGAGCACAAATATAAGTTATTTAACGCGATGGCAACTTATTCAAAGGATGCTACAGTCATTTTGGAAGCGCTGGTCCCAAGAGTACTTGTCTAACCTTATGAACCGATATAAATGGTCTTCAAAAATCCCTGAGCCTAAAATAGGGGATATTGTATTAATTAAGGAAGACAATTTACCACCAAGTCGTTGGTTGTTAGGTCGCATAGTCGAAAAGCATCCCGGTGATGATAATATCACTCGTGTGGTCACATTACGTACTGAGACTTCTACTATTAAGAGACCAACTTCAAAACTTTGTATTTTACCGTTGACAGATCAATGAATTTGTACACTTATCTAAGATCAACTTTTTAATTTTTTACTCACACTTTATTTATAAACCTATTTATTAATTTGTATACAACTTTTACCTTAATTTTATAAGATCAATTAAGTTTATAATAATTTTAGATGAACACTGAAATTGTTATTTTACCAAACTAGTGATAGAGCCTTTTTAAAACTGTTGAACACTTGAACACTTGAACACTTGTTGTACACATGTTGTTGTTAAGCATAATTTATTTAAAATTGTGTTAAGTTTACCATGTTAGATCTGTTTTCTTATATTTTTGTTTCTAGAACTAAGACCACATTGTAACCTAAATTTTCAAACCTAGTCCAAGAAGGACATTCCGTCAATAATGTCCTTGGTGGGCGGTATGTTTATGATGAAACCGTTCATCCAGGACAAACCAAAACAAAATTGGTTCGAAAGGTTACCAAAGACGTAACTAGATGGCGTTGTCGTCGAAATAGATCGCGCTATCGTTTGGTTACACCGATTTGGTTAGGGTCATGCGATGCTATTAAAATATAACTACATCTAGATCAGTATGCAGTAGTTGTTTTATTTAAGACCCTACCAGCATACACATTAAGTTCAAAATATTAAGTGCTGAGTGCCGTCCCCGGTGTTCGGCAGTTAACATCTTATTGCACTATGATTAAGTTCAACGTGCAATGGATTTCACACACGTACTTTTTCCTCATTTATCACAACAAAGGTTTTCATTGTATAGATATTGAAGAGATAAAACTAGACATAATATCCTGAAATAGTTGATAAAAAATTGCCCAAGGTTTAATTATGGGACTTTGCCCAGTAGTGGGAAAGTAGTGGGCCAGTAATATAATATGTTGTACATTATAAATATAGTAAATAAGATCAATGTTATTTTTTTAAACCTTTCCCCACACTAGGATTTTTTCTTGTATCGTGGGTGCTTTTACAAACATTTAAACTCTCATACCTACAAAAACAGCCAGACTAGGAACAATAGACTTGTACTGACAATTTTCCTTTTTTGCCCTTTATGTTCCGAGGCCGCGGAATCTCTTTCGAACAACCCGCAACCCCGGAAATCGGATGGCTCTCGTCAAAGAAATTAATGCCACGAATCGTAAAAATTCGCCACAGCCCCGCATCTTAAAACAGCTACCTGAACATGATTCACCCTTTAAAACATCCCCGCGTAAGTAAGGACGCCACCCCCACATCCCTTAAACTTAACAATACCGATACCTCAGAAAATTATTTACCAAACTACCCTTCGAACAAAACGGCCCGCATCACGCCTTCAGAACGAAGGAAATTATTCAAGACTGATAAGAAGTGCGGAGACGTCAGTTAGAGTAATGTTTCCGCTTTTCCCGCCCCTCCTCTTCCTTAGGGCGAGGGGAGAAAGGGCTTATCGTACAAAAGGTATCGAGTCCCAACTCCCCTCTTTATAGAATTTTCGGGCTTTCCACTTCTGCGGGGTGTAGGGGGGTGTTCCCCCCTTTTTGCGACGTACATTTTCATTTCCTTCATCTTTCTCCGCGTTCGAGGTGGACTGGGCCGGACTTGGGGCGAATGATTTTTTACTGTGCTCGGTTCTGTAAATATGAGAAGTGTGGGTTAGTTTTATTTCGTAGCTTAGATCTTTACACAATATTCTCATACTGTATTATTTAAACTTCTAAAATATAGTAACAAAGTTTAAAACTTTCGGTAAGTATCATAATGTTATAGTTACCGTGAGTTATTTTTTTTACCATAACGCGAACGAAGCTGTGGTTAAAATAATATGAATAGTAATAACCAATGGCCAATAGTATGAACTGTTTTTACTAATTGTTAATCGTCAAATAGCTTTATCCGCTCTGGGCGGAAGGGATTGTCAGACTTTTACTGATTAAAACCCATCCATGTTCATTCTTCTGCCCTTTATGTTCCGGAGCCGCCGTATCTTTTTCCAAAAACCGGGACCTCCAGTCTGACCGTATTTAGATTAATACCAGTATTTTACATGGAACGACTGTCCATCTGACCTTCACACCCCAGTTAGTACTAGGTAAAACTTGGCACCAAGAGGTCTTGGTAAGACTGATTGTCAGACTTTAGGGCCTCTGACTACCTTTAAGGATTGTCAAAAATCTGCAAATAGTAGCTGTGACGAACTCATTACTTAATTACACTGATTACTAGGATTGCTATGCGATTTGAATTACAGCTTCACAAAACTAACACCCGACCGCCGAAAAGTTATACAAAAAACTAGCTTTCGCCCGCGGCTTCGCCCGCGTTACATTTGGGGTAATACAGTTCCCCTTGCGCCTTATTGATATATGCAGCTTATGTCTGTCTCCTGGTTCCCAACTATCTATGTACCAAAATTCATCACAATTGGTTTAGCCATTAAAGCGTGAAGAGGTAACAAACAAACAAACATACTCACTTTCGCTTCTATAATATTAGTAAGGATGCAAGCGATGCTCATTTGAAATCCTTTCCGTGTTCTAGAACAAAATTATGCAAACTACAATTTTTTATGTAAAACACTGCAGAGCTAAAAACTACATATAATACTTATATAGTCCTAACTTCCCCTTTTCCCGCGGCTTCGCTCGCGTTAAATTCGGGGTAACACAGTTCCCCTAGCGCCTTGTTGATTGTTTTCCCTTTTCTAACCTCTTTCTCCCTCACATCCCACTTTAAAAAAAATAGCCTATGTCCGTCTTCTTGTTCCAACTATCTCTGTACCAAAATTCATCAAAATCGGTTTAGCTATTAAAGTAGTTTATATGCGTGAAGAGGTAACAAACAAACAAACTCACTTTCGCATGCGGTTGAAACCGCTGGGCACAGCTAGTTTTAGATATATTTATAGCTTGTAAATAATGTATTTACATGGTAAATTTGATATCTTACCTAAATCTTAATACTCATTGACTCATTTCAAACGAAAATCAACCCAATTTTTTTTTTCTTATTTAAATAAAACGTTGTCCCACACTAGGAATTTCTCCTGTAACGTGGGTGATTTTACAAACATTCAATCTCACATACACAAACAGCCAGACCCAGAACAACTATCTGTAGGCCATACAAATATTTGTTCCGTGCGGGGATCGAACCCGCGACACGCAGCGCAGCAGTCGATCGCTCAGCCACTGCGCCAACCGTGTCGTCGTATCGTCGTGTGTGTGTAATAATTCTTATAACCGACACAAAAACGACTCAAAACCTTTATCTTAAGTCCGTCCCTGCACCCAATTCCCCGTCTTACACCAGCAACCTTAGACGCCCCCTCTCACCCCTATCCACCCCTCTCCCACCCGCGTACTTCGTTAGCGAACTTCCATACTTTGTAATATGCAAATGTTGCTTCTAAGGGGATGCGGCGACGCCGCGTCGTCGTCTTAAAATGAATTAATTACGCAGGTGACTACGAGGTATAGTATAGGTATTGATTTTAATAGGGTTATTAGGCGTAGGTAGAGTATAGTTGTAGTTTAATATTTTAAAACCTTATGTGTTTCGTCAGGACTAACTAATGTGCTTACTAATATTATAAAAGCGAAAATGAGTTTGTTTGTTACGTTTTCACGCCTAAAAGGCTGAACCGATTTTGGTGAATTTTGGTACAGAGATAGTTGAAGGCCTGGAGACGGACATGAGCTAATTTTTTTTTTTAAAGTGAGAAAAGGGGGAGAATGAGAGAATAAAAAAGGAGAGAAAGATTTTTTTTTTATTATCACGCGGGTTAAAGTTAGCCCAAAGTAACTATGCCACGCAGAGGTAGTCACGGGTGGAAGCTAGTTTTATTATATGTACAGACGTCAGCAGATCAAGCTACCCGAAACTGTCATTTTTTCCCAAAGAACCTTGAACCTTAAGCATTAGAATTAAAGTCGAATATCTATTAAAGAAATCTGACAGATTGTAGTAGCTTGATGTGCAGGCTTCTGTAAATGGGAAATTATAAAAAAACTCATTATTAACGACATGCCGTATCGACGGCACGTTAGTGTTCCACGCGCACCTCAAAGAGATATTAGCAGCTAAGCAGAGAGACCTGCCAGGGCCACCGAGCATAGATGGGTTTTAGTCAATACAAGTCTGATACTCTCTCGGTCCAGAGCGGGGGAAGTTATTTGATGATATCCGCAAAAAAATGGCTGTTAAAATACTCTTAACAAAGCCAACTACTTTTATACCCCGTCTTTGCGATAATTTTTAGGGTTCCGTACGTCAAAAGGAATAAAGAAAAAAAAAAGGCATGTCTGTCAAGACCCTTTCATCGAGGTAACGCGCCGAGGTATCGAGTTGAAATTCAAGTTTGAAGGTTTTTTTGCAAGTTAGTTTACCTGACCCCCACTTGGTCGGTTTTTGGTTCTTACCAACACCCAGGTATCTTCTTGATCCGGATAAATCCTACTAATATTATAAATGCTAATGTTTGTGAGGATGGATGGATGTTTGTTACTGTTTCACGTGAAAACGGCTGAATGGATCTTGATAAAATTTGGCATAGAGGTAGATTATAGTCTGGAATAAGTCATAGGATACTTTATTTCGATATGTCGCGGGTGAAGCCGCGGGCGTCAGCTAGTTGGGGATCAAAGTGATAATACTCAAAACGATTTTCTTATTTGGAGAACTCTAATTAATAGAAAAAAATAATTTACAGCAAGAAGACTTAGTTAGCTTAATCATATACTAAGTTCAACAAAAAGTGTTGCCATAGGTTAAAATACAATGAATTTCTTTACCCGTTTTTCCAATAAAATAGCTTTCTTAATAAACACTACAATTTATATAAAATATTTCCTATCACGTTATTCCGCCCTAGCAACACCGCCCGCCCTAGTTCCGCCGCCCGTCGCCCGCCCGCCGTCGGCACGTGCAAGTAGGTACTTACGTTTCACGTAACACAGCCTCCCTGGAATGCACTTTACAGGTTTTATAGAAAGGCACATGTTGCTTTTTGTAAACTATGTTGGGAATAATAATTTATTATGCAGGTGGTAGAATTTGCCATTAGGAATTCTCAATACCTCCAATGGAGGTTCTGTGCCTAGTTGTTGGCAATAGGATCGCCCCTATTACATGAGACTTAAATAGTATAACTGGCGAAATGGGTTGGTATAATTAGGTACAGCCCTGCCTAACCCCTTAGAGCATCTGAATTGTGGAATTTCGTTATATAAAATATCATATTTTTCTTAACAAACTGGTATTTTTGTAAAATACTGGTATTCAGCTAAGTCCGGTAAGGCTGAAAGCCAATCGTTTTGACGTGAAAGAGTAACAAACATCCATACATCCATCCATCCTGACAAACATTCGCATCCTTACTAATATTATAAAAGCGAAAGTGAGTTTGTCTGTTTGTTACCTCTTCACGCTTTAGTGGCTAAACCGATTTTGATGAATTTTGGTAGAGAGATATTTGGGAACCAGGAGACGGACATAGGCTAATTTTTATTTAAAAAAAAGTGGGATGTGAGGGAGAAAGAGGGAAGAAAAGGGAAAACTTAGCGTTGCTATTACAAATCGATAAGGCGCTAGGGTAACCGTATTACTCCAAATTTAACGGCGAGCGAGCGCGGGCGAAAGCTCGTTTATAATATTAGTAGGATTGATTCAAAAATCGTCATTTTTTATTTACGTTTACACGCATCGCTCGTGATAAGACCTCTAACCAACCAATGACCAGGATGGGTTATTTAATATGACTTCAGAAAGAACAAAAATTACTATACTGCTATTCAATACTAACAAAAGACGGAATGGTATTGTCTGCACGTTTAATGCGACGTCCAAACACGCATTTGTGGAAAGATTTTTCTCATTTTTAGGCCCATTTCTGTACAAAAGATTAAATTAAAAAACTAAGCATTTATAAGTTAAACTATTATAGCTGTAAAAAATCAATAGTTGAATTAAATCAAACCTTAAATTATGCACGGACAGAAGATCTACCTGTTGTCTGCAAAAAAACCGCTTACTTTACTTTTGTGTAAGTTTTCAATTTGTTACTTTTATAAGTATTAACTGCTTTTTAGGCAAATAAGGAACTGTGCTCTTTGATTGTTTAAATGTCACGCGGGCGAAGCTTCGGGCGCCAGCTAGTAATACAATAATTCTATTGCATCTTCTCTGTCTAGTATTTTTCCAACTATGTTGGGGTCATAGTCCTGTCTGGATTCCAGTTTTTACACGGAGCGACTACCTATCTGACCTCCACAACCCAGTTAATACTGGGTTTTACAATAGCCTTTGCTAAGACTGGTTGACAGAAGTTCGGGCCACTGGCTGTAACGACTGTCAAAGATCTACAACTAATAGGGACCAACAGCTAAACGTGGTTTCCGAGGCACGGAGGCAATTTATTTATAGGCACAACATATATTGTAATGTAAAGTTTATTGTCACTAACAAAAGTCACATACATACATACAACAATGTCCATGCAAACAGCTGAGAAGTACGGCCAAGGCCACTGTCCCACCGCTGGGCAAATCACCCACAAACACGATGGCCCTCGCTCACTACAATTAAATGGCCCTGACAATACGTATGGCGTTACTACGAGAACTCGATTTGGAACTGGTGAGTGAGATGTGTCTTTTATTACAAGGTTTAAAAGATCTTAAATGTTATTATAGTTTCCTTCTTATTATATTGTAGGTATTACTAGGTTTTGCCCGCGACTTCGCCCGCGTGGATTAATAGTTCCCGTTCCCGGGGGATTTCCGGGATGAAAACTATCCTATGTCCTTTCTCTGGACCCAGACTATATCTGTACCAAATTTCATTGAAATCGGCTCAGTGGTTTAGGCGTCAAGAAGAGACATAGAGTTACTTTCGCATTTATAATATTAGTGCGGAAGTTCGGATTATATTGCAAATGTGAATGTTTGTGTGAATGGATGTATGGATATTTGTTACTCTTTCACGTCAAAACGGCTGAATGGATTTTCTTAACACATGGGATACGTTTTTTCAGTTTTAAATATATCAAAATCACCGATCGAATACGCAACACTATAATACGCTTTAAGACATGCATTACCGATAAATCTGCGAGTTTAAAATGGGACTGAGTGGGACCCATTTCTGGGGTGGGTCAGGACAAATTTTGGACCAGACAACGGCCGTCGTCACCAAGGAAGACTCAAAAACCGCTGGCATGAAGACTTGGACTCGTTCCTGAAGGATCGGGAGAGTTGGAAAGTTGTAGGGAAGGCCTTTAAAAAGACTAATCAAAAATAATGAAAAAGATTATGCAGTTGTAGCAAGACTCCAGGAGTAAATGATGCCGAGCCGTCTGATAGGGGAGAATGGAAGAAGAAAACGTGTTGCGCCGACACCAAATAGAATGGGACAAGAGCAGGAAAATGATGATGATTTTGCAGTTGTAGCTAAATCTCGAATAAGTTAAAAACAAGTCCTTAATAGATTTAACGTAAGCTGGATCAAGGGCTTGATACAGAAAACGGTACTCTTGGACACGGCTCGTATTGTTAGGAGGTTGTTTTCTCTGTAGCCCTGACTACCGCCGCGCCGGTAGCTTGGACCCTGATCCCGTTACCGGTAGGATACTATTTTTTTTTGTATTTTTATATGACTTTTGTAAGTGTATCTGAAACTAGCTGGCGCCCGCGGCTTCGTCTGCGTGATATCGAAAAAGAAATCCTATGCGTTATTTCAGACAATAATCTACCTCTATGCCAAATTTCATCAAAATCCTTTCAGCCGTTTTGACGTGAAAGTGTGACAAACATCCATCCATCCTCACAAACATTCGCATTTATAATATTAGTAGGATTTATGCGTATCAAGAAGATACCTGAGTGTGGGTAATAACCAAAAACCGACCAAGTGGGGGTCAGGTAAACTAACTTGCAAAAAAAACTTCAAACTTGAATTTCAACTCGATACCTCGGCGCGTTACCCAGATAAAGGGTCTTGACAGACATGCCTTTTTTGACTTTATTCATCCATCCTCACAAACATTCGCATTTATAATATTAGTAGGATTATTCGAGTCAGCAAGTTAGTAGGGGCAACGCCCTCACTGACCGAGGCTATTTCTGTCCGTTACCGAGATTTGATTGACGTACTCGATGTACGCACAGTTCTCAAGCAATATCAACTTGTACAACTATTTGGGGTGTTAACATGTGGTTAGACTGTTTGTTGTAATAATTTTGCTGTGTTTTGTTTGTTTAGAAGTATAGTTATAAAATCTTAAATATATTCTCTCTCGTATTTTTCTCCGTAAACTTATACTTTCATTAACTTAGACGACACGGTTGGCGCAGTTGTTGAGCGATCGACTACTGCGCTGCGTGTTGCGGGTTCGACCCCCGCACGGAACAAATATTTTTATGGCCTACAAATAGTTGTTGCGGGCCTGGCTGTTTGTGTATGTGAGTTTAAATGTTTGTAAACGCACAAACGATGCAAGAGACATTTCTAGTGTGGGGCAACGTTAAAAATGATGCCATTTTGAACTAGGGGGTAGTTGTATCAGTAACGCACGGCTTATGCAGCATACAAAGCCCCATCTAATCTGACCTACAGACTAAGTATCTACTTGTTAATATTAATCAATGGCCAATACTGACCTTGACACATCCGAGCATCGATCCTAGCATGCATCGATTGTATGCCCGGTAATTGGGTTTAGTGACCGACTAGCTCCGAATCCAAATTACTAATTGATTTTAGGGTAGTTAGATATTATAAGTTGTGGGGTGTTGTGTGTGTATGTGAGTGAGTGTTGGTGACGGGCCTGTTGGTCTAGTGGTTAGTGGCCCTGACTGCTGAGCCGGAGGTCGTGGGTTCGATTCCCACCCAGGACAAACTTTGTGTGATGAGCATGATTGTTTGTTCTGTGTCTGGGTGTGATTTATCTATAATATGTATATATTTATAAATGATATAAGTATGTATATCAGTTGTCTGGTTACCATAACACAAGCTCTGCTTAGCTTGGGATTAGATAGCCGTGTGTGAGTTGTTCCAAGATATTATTATATTATATTATTATTTATATAGTGTCATGGTGGAATGTTGATTATGAGTTGATTGCTTAGCTTCAGCTCTTTCTCAGCTTAAACAATGAATTGTTTTTGTTTACTTATTCATAACCAACTTATACTAACAGCTTAACGACACAGTGGGCGCAGTGGCTGAGCTCAGAAGTCGATCTGCTGCGCTGCGTGTTGCGAATTCGTTCCCCGCACGCAACAAATATTTGTATGGCCTACAGATAGTTGTATCGAATGTGGCTGTTTGTGTATTACTATGTGAGTTTAAATGTTTGTAAATGCACCCACGATACAAAAGAAATTCATAGTGTAGGGCAACGTTTTATTATTAATGTCACATCATCATCTGCCTAGCCTTTTCCCAACTATGTTGGGGTCGGCTTCCAGTCTAACCGGATGCAGCTGAATATCAGTATTTTACATGGAGCGACGGCCTATCTGACCTCCACAACCCAGTTAGTACTGGGTAATGCGATACCCCTTGGCAAGACTGGTGTCAGACTTTCGGTACACTGACTACCTGTAACGACTGTCAAAGATCTACAAATGACAGCCGGGACCAACGGCTTAACGTGCTTTCCGAGGCTCGGAGAAAACTCGGTATGTAATAGGTGGTCACCCATCCACAGACCAACCTAGGCAAGCCCGGCTTAACCTAAAGATTGACCCGAGCGGCTGCTATTATTAACGTCACATACACAGACACAATTAGAATTAGCAAATAAAATACACGGAGATTGTACTGGGAGTAGCAATGGACTCCAGTAAACGGGAAGCTGTGTTCAGTTGTATTTTGACCACGTTTTAATCGATTTCTCCTGTAACTTACATTTGTAAATAAGTCTTATAAGTTACATTTGACTTGATTGAGTTAATATTTTGCGTACATTTTTCATTTGGATGACTATGTTACATTGTTTGCTAAGTAAAAACACTTAAATCCAATATGTCGGACTCCCAATACTTTTATCAAAGATGTAGAAAACCGTTCATGTTGTTTATGACGATTAATGTCAAATCCTTAGTAATATTACAAAAGCAAAGGCAGTTTGTTTGTTTGTTACCTCTTCACGCTTTAATGGCTGAACTGATTTTGATGAATTTTGGTAGGTACAGAGATAGTTAGGAACCAGGAGACGGACATAGGTATTTTTTTTTAGAAAATGTGGGATATGAGTGAGAACGAGGGAAGAAAAAGGAAAACTTAGCGTTGCTATTACAAATCAATAAGGCGCAGGGGAAATGTGTTACCCCAAATTTAACGCGGGCGAAGCCGCGGGTGAAAGCTAGTAGGTTAGTATTTTAGATAAGTACCTACAGTTATTTTTCTTCGTAGTATAATTTATCAATATTATAATGAACCAACAGCCGTAAAGTCGTGTGAAAATCGCTAAATTTTTGGTACTTTTATGAGAATCAAAATAAAAAGAGTCTTTTTTTTAAGCTTTGGCCCACCTTCGGAATTTCTCCTGTATCGTCACCTTTACAAACATTAAAATTCACATACACAAACAGCCAGACCCAAAACAACTACTTAGCTGTAGGCCATAGAAATTTTTGTTCCGTGTGGGAATCGAACCCGCGACACTCAGCGCAGCAGTCAATCGCTCAGCCGTCAGATGAAGGTTTACCGTCTAAACCGATCTCTGCTCATCCCCTTACTTCTAGTCAGCGTAAATATACAATCTACGCAACAATTGTTTACTACACAAAGTGCGAACATACCCTTGTACATTAATAGACGTCCGGCTGGCCCTTGACCTTGTGACCAAACCTCTAGTGTCCGACTTGTAATTGTATACCTATATACCTACTATGTATAGGTATGCAATTACTGTAGGTGTCTAGTATACCTATCCTTACTAATATTATAAAAGCGAAAGTGGGTTTTTTGTTTGTTTGTTACCTCTTCACGCTTTAATGGCTAAACCGATTGTGATGGCTAAACTGATTTTGGTACATAGATAGTTGGGCACCAGGAGACGGACATAGGCTAATATTTTTATTAAAAAAAGTGGGATGTGAGGGAGAAAGAAGGAAGAAAAGGGAAAACTTAGCGTTGCTATTACAAATCAATAAGGCGCAAGGGGAACTGTGTTACCCCAAATTTAACGCGGGCGAAGCCGCGTCTTCGCTTCGTCAGAAATCGTCTTTTCTGACGAAGCGAGGTTATGTTATTATTACTAGCTTTTATCTGCGGCTTCGCTCGCGTTAAATTCAGGGTAACACAGTTCCTCTTTCCTGATTTGCAAGTATTTTTCGTTGGTAACAAAGAGTGTACTGATTTTTAGCTTCCTACCTTGAAAAATTTCATCCACTAAATAATAATAATAAATATCTTGGGACAACTCACACGGCTATCTGATCCCAAGCTAAGCAGAGCTTGTGTTATGGTAACCAGACAACTGATATACACACTTATATAATTTATAAATACATACATAGGTATTATAGATAAATCACACCCAGACACAGAACAAACAATCATGCTCATCACACAAAGTTTGTCCTGGGTGGGAATCGAACCCACGACCTCCGGCTCAGCAGTCAGGGCTACTAACCACTAGACCAACAGGCCCGTCACTCTTTTAAGGGTTGGGGCAGATTTCCAAAAAAAAATGATACACGATGTTTTTGTTAGTTACAAATAGTCCACATACCAACTTTTAGCTTCCTACCTTGAAAATTGCAGATTGCTCCATACAAACTTCTACCCCCTATTTAAGGAAATTGGAAGGTCATAAAGAGACAAAAATTTGCCTTTGTCTGTCCCTAGGGTCCCAACTATCTCTGTACCAAAATTTGTCAAAATCGGTTCTGCCATTTAAGCGTGAAGATGTAACAAACAAACAAACTCACTTTCGCTTTTATAATATTAGTAAGGGTTTGTTTATATTCTCAAAAAAAAACACCATTTCCATTAACCGAATTCTATTTTCATTAAAAATTACGACTGAATTATGTAGCGACCTTTTTCCATTAATGACACATATTTTTAGGTAATACGTCTGAATACGCCATTTTCGACCAAACACGTCACAATCTCACCACGAATGCTGTCCACCCCATGTCCAAATTTGGCATGAATGTGCTCATGGTACATTAATATCGTAAATAGTCCTGAGTGTCCAGCCGAACGCTGACCTTGAACTTGTGGCGACCGTCCTGCCCGACAGTTGTACTTATTGTGTAAACATAGCAACTTCGATGCAATTGGGTACGTATTTGACATTATTAACCAATAATTCCAAAGCTAGCATGATTTTGTGCCGTAATCGTAACGAAAATACGTCGGTTTTTGATTAAAAATACAATTAACTGATCAGCATTACATATAATAGGTAGGTACTAGCTTCCGCCCGCGACTTCGTCCGCGTCCGGCATAGTTACTTTGGGCTAACGCTAACTTTAACCTGCGTGAAGATTGAAAAAAAAAGCTTTCTCTCCCCTTTTCTTCACTCTTTCTAACCCTTTACTCACTTTAAAAAAAAATAACATATGCCCGTCTCCAGAGCGTAAAGACGTACCAAACAAACAAACTTACTCTCGCTTTTAATGACATTTTTAGTAAGGATTATAAATGCTAATGTTTGTGAGGATGGATGAATGTTTGTTACTCTTTCACGTCAAAACGGCTGAACGGATACTGATGAAATTTGGCACAGAGGTAGATGGTGTGGAATAACATATAGGATTTTTTTTTCGCTATCTTGCGGGAGAAGCCGCGGGCGCCAGCTAGTGTTCCATAAATCTGTAACTATAAATAACTAGCTGGCGCCCGTGGCTTCGCCCGCGTACTTTCTAGGTGGTCCCTTATCAAATTTATTTATATTAGGTATATGTACCTAGTATGATTAATATTTTTTCTCTATGTCCATATGGATGATATGTTAATCTTTTAGCAACAATTTAAAATGAAAGTCGGTGGGAATAAAGACAACAAAACCAACAAAAGTCACCGACTTTCGAAAGTTATTTTCCACTTTTTTATTTTTTTTTGCATGTCGGAATTATTTTTTTACAAAATAGTTTTTTTTTTTAATTTTTGATGGCTGTTGTTTTTATGTTGTCTGGTAGTTATAGTTGGGCCAAAGAACACTATTTATAAGTAGTGCTGTTTTCATTCATACATCCATCCTACATGCTCACAAACTTTCGCATTTATAATAAGTAAGGTAGCAGTAAGATTAGACAGTCCGATTGTATTTCATTAATCTTATAACAATCTAGAACAGTATCATAAACAACATTGCAATACTTGTCCAAAAACATAATTAACTTCAAACTTAGGTCGTGGTCAATTGTCCGGTCAATGACCCTGACCTAACAATGGATCCCAAACCTACAGGGTGTGTTGAGGATGCTACACTTTAGAAGTGTGATGTAACGTTTAAAGTTACATGCTGGTATTAATATATTTAGGAGTGGTGTTGCCAGAAATAACACAAAATTGGTTGAAGTCCTGAGATCGATTTTCCATAGAGCATTTTCTACAGGATAGGTATTTTTCTGTAGCTGCCTTGGAATTAGAGTTATCGTCCATTTATTGTTTTCTATACATAAAATTACATTTTTAAATATTTCTTAAAATCATAAAAAAAAACAAACATTTAAAAATATAAAAATAGTAGCCCACCGGTATCGGGAACAGGGTCCAAGCTACCGGCGGTCAGGGCTCCAGAGAAAGGAACCTCCTAACAATACGAGCCGTGTCCAGGAGTACCGCTTTCTGTATCAAGCCCTTGATCCAGCTGCCTAACGAGAGCCTCCTCAGGTATTGGTCGAGGCTCTTGGCAATTAAGCCATTGGCAGATACGACTATCGGCACAATGATCGCTGAGTCCACATCCCACATGTCGACAACCTCGCGAGCCAAGTCAATATACTATTATGAATTAGAGTTATATATATGTTATTATTGATTTTATATACCGGAGATTTTGGTAAAAACATAGTTGGAACCCAAGAGACGAACATAGGCAGACATATAAAAGTGAGAAAAGGGGGAGGAAGAGGAACGAAAAGGGGATCTCCCCTTTTCTTCCCGGTTTCTAAAGATATTTTTTTTCGATCATCACGCGGGTTAAAGTTAGCGTCAGCCCAAAGTAACTTTGCCACGCGGACGAAGTCGCTAGTCTTTTATATAAAAAAGTCGAACTGACCGCGTACCGAGTCTTCCGTACAAACTTGCTACATAATATAAGTCTTTTCACTGCGTAGACTTAGAGGCTTCTTTTTTCATAGTTCCTAGCGACCATACATCTATACTTCTATACTAATATTATAAAGCTGAAGAGTTTGTTTGTTTGAACGCGCTAATCTCAGGGACTACGTGTTGGAATTGAAAAATTCTTTTAGTGTTGGATAGTCCATTTCATGAGGAAGGCTATAGGCTATATGACATCACGCTACGACCAACAGGTGCTGAGCAGCGTGGGTGAAACCGCGAAGAACAGCTAGTTTTCAACGCTTTCCCGAGTTAAAGGCTCTTGACAGACAGACAAACAGACAGACGGACAACAAAGTGATCTGTTTTTTTCCTTTTCAGGTACGGAACCACAATTAAGACTCGTTTAAAACTTTTTTTTTTTTTTTTTATTATTGATAGGCTCGCGTTTGACCAGTATCTCACCTGATGGTAAGTGATGATGTGGTCGACGATGAAGCACGCTTACCTAGAAATAACCTATTCACTCTTGACTTGAAGACCCCCAGGTTATAGCTGTCAGGAAATACAGACTCCGGCAATTAAACTTTGACAATTTTAACTAGTTAGTTAGTTTTAGTTTAGTTTCAGCTACAAGAATGATGTGCTTGGTATGGCTCCATCATACCCAGACAACTGCTAAACAACCGGTTGCTCCACCACATCACATGCTAAACCTATCTGAAAGGGCATTAGTTGTCTATTGATTAGTAGTATGCCACTACTACTAACATTTGCTACATAATATAATCCTACTAATAATAGATAATACCTGTACCTGTTAGTATTTGTGTCAGGGTCAGTATATTGATTGTTTCGGGGTAATCTTGACTAGAATATGTTAAGAGATTTAGCTAGATCCTACTATATATAATATTATAAATGCGAATGTTGTGAGGATGGATGGATGTAAATGGCAGAACGGATCTTGATGAAATTATGCACATAGGTAGATTATAGTCTAGAATAACACATAGGATACATTTTTTTCGATATCATGCAGGTGAAACCGCGGGCGCCAACTAGCATTACATGTCTTACTGAGTATGTGTGTAGGTGATATTTAAATTTCGTTCATTGATTTTTAATCATATTAGTTTACATTTTAAAATATAGGTAGCCTACATTTAAAAATAAAAGCCAATCGGTATCGGGAACAGGGTCCCAGCTACCAGCGGTCAGGGCTCCAGAGAAAGGAACCTCCTAACAATTAGGTGATATTATTACTATTTGTTAATTGTTTAATAAGGCACTAACCCATAGAGCTATTACAATGTTTTGTTAAATTAAATTATGACATCACACATAAACATTTAAATAAATTATTGAAATTCAGTTTATGCTATTGGTAATTAGGTATGATACCTATTGGTTTGACGTGTGTACCTACTGTGTATGCTGGTTCGACTATAGTTTCAGATGTAGGTACCTATATATGCCTGTATATATACCAGCAATGAGTAATTAGAATTGAGAAGCAAATACTTTAATTATCCTTACTATTTATATTTATTTATAATATTATAAAAGCGAAAGTGAGTTTGTTTGTTTGTTACCTCTTCACGCTTTAATGGCTACACCGATTTTGATGAATTTTGGTACAGAGATAGTTGGGAACCAGGAGACGGACATAGGCTGGGATGTAAGGGAGAAAGAGGGAAGAAAAGGAAAAACTTAGCGTTGCCATTACAAATCGATAAGGCGCAAGGAGAACTGTGTTACCCCGAATTTAACGCGAGCGAAGCTGTGGGCAAAAGCTAGCAAAAGCTATAATTGTAAGTAAGTATAAGATGTAAAGTAAATAAAGCTACTTTAACCTGCGTTAGTCGGTGGATGGGAAATCATCAAATAACTTCCCCCGCTCTAGACGGAGTGGGGGAGGGTCAGATTTTTACTGCCATATTCCTTCTTTTGCCCTTTATGCTCCAATCATCCATTATACTTACACCTACTGATTTTCTAACGTGCTTTGGAAAGGACGTTAAGGTGTTGACCGCATCTGTCATTTGTAGATATTCGACAGTGGTTAGCGGTTTTTAGTGGTCACTAAAAAATCAGAGTGGTTCTTATAACCGCGGTTCTTATATTGCGGCTGCCCCGTTTCTGTAGCGCTTCAGAAATGTTTGCCCAGGCCCACACCGATGGCTTTCACGCTATAATGCGCAAAAAAACTGCGTCGCTGCTATGCAGAGTACGGAGTAGTCGCAGCTATATCCTGAGAGCTGTGGCGGAGAGCTATACTCCAAATATTGGGCGTTTTGTTCGGAGGTTAATAAAGTAGGACACAATGTTCCTGCTTTGTCAGCCTTTGTTTTGATGTTTTATTTTATCTTTAATACTAACACTAGAGTATAAGCCGTTTTGTAATACTAACAAAATATGGATCTCCGTTGTCCGAAATAAATGTTTTTTTTTTTTTTTTTATAACGAAGAAAAACGATTGTTTCAAAAGATATAGGTATAGGTGCCTACCTACAAGTGCTTCGAGCGACGGTGGCAAGATTTTCCAATGTTAATCATAGTAGTGCTTACAAAATACAACACAAATTTAACAAACAGAGGTTCCGTAGATATATTTCATCAAACGACAGAAAAATCTAAGATTAAATCAAACACTTTTCTTACCCTACAAACTGAAACAGGCAATGCCAATTCAAATAAAAAAACACACACACACACACAAAGCTTTTTAAGTTTCACTTTCACAACAAAAAAAACACAAATATTTTCAACCACATTCACAATTTTTACCAAAAATATCACTGTTTAAACTCCACTTTACTTTCTACGATAAAATCAAAGAATAAACTAACAACTTAGAAAGGTTACCCATACCCCATAAGTAGATAAAGAAAGAAATAAAGAATAGAATCTTCAAACAACCCCTACTCACAATTGAATACCTGTTTCCTTTAGCAGGTTCTTTCTTTAACCGACTTTAAAAATTGAAAAGGTTCTCAATTCAACTGTATTTTTTGTTCCGTCGATTCTGGGCCGACTTTTAAAATTGTTTTTATAATCGAAAGGGTACTGCCTAAAAATCTTTATAGCTTGGTTGGTTAAAGTTATTTTAAGTATATAATTTTTAGTTTTTCTAATCTTCTAATAGTTTTAGTGTTTTTTTACTATACTTAGACATTCAAGTGTTCTTTCTATTAAAGTTTGGGGGCGTGTCTTTATAATAATCCTACTTAAATTCGAATGTTTGTGAGGATGGATGTATGGATGTTTAAAATATTTGTTATTAAAATAATTATTTATATTAAAATTATTAAACTTTTTGATTGGAAGTCAAATATACTAAATAATATATTATATAAACTAATCTTTCACGTCAAAACGGCTGAACGGATCTTGATGACACATGGTATAAAGTTAGATTATAGTCCGGAATAACACATCCAGCTAGTATAAAATAAATAAATATTCATGTGAATTATTTGCAGTGGAATAAAAACTGTCTAGGTATAGGTAACTAATATTATTGACAGCAATATATTTTTGGCAATACACGTTTCAGGGCGAAATCGCTGGCGTTAATGCAATTAATTAGTATCTAGATACTATAAATTTTGACACTCTTCATCCAGTAGATATTTCTTTAATTTAGGTAATTTTAATCTGAAAACTGAATTTCAATGCTCTCTATAGGTACCTACCTATAAAATTTACTAAAAATAAATAAAACAACAATGCCAAAAATTTATAAACTTAGATATCTTCTAAGTATCCTAAAAATCACATAAAAATATTTAATTAAACTTAACATTTTTAATATCTAGGTAATAAATATTTCTTTAATTTTAGGTCACTTTTCAAAAACTGTTGTATTTTAAATCCTCCCCCTTGTCATATTTACAACCCGCTAATAAAAAATAAGGGAGCTACCTTCAACAACAGACGCCGATTCAAGAACCTGTCAACTTTAAAAAAAAACTAACCTGTTCCAATTTTGAATACTTCAATCCGTATCTCAGTAACCTGTTATAATTTATTTGAAATTCTCACAAGAACTGGATTGAACCGCTTAAATCTGGCTCAAACTGCTTCGAATTGGATAAAACTGGTTTTCACCGGTTTTGATTTGTACGATTACGGGAATTGTGATTGTGTTAAAGGTTAAGATGTCATGAGAATGTAGGGTCTAAGTTGACCATGGTATAGTTAACTGTCAGTTTATTGAAGATCTGGTTACTGTGGGAACCATCAAAGTGTAAGTAGATTTTATTATTACCTAAGTACAACAAATTTAATTTGTTTTCTTAGTCTTTAGTTAAATAATTTAGTACAAGTTCTATTACCTAATTGTTTCAAAATATAGAAGTTATGCACTAAGATTGTATCTATCCAAAACTAAGTACTTACCTACCTACTAGATAACCAATTCAAACTTGTTTATACTTTAACATTCCCAAAACTAACATTAGAACATGAAGCTTTATACTAGATACCTACCTTACCCAAAACCTTCTACTTTTCAAAAGTCACCGAATACCTACATAAGTAGTAAACAATGTAGTTACTAATTAAGTATAACAAAACGAGCCCATACTAAGTCTAAAATCATCTTAACCCACTACATAAAAACATTACATTCATAACCAACGCGACATAAAACCTCCTTACAATTTCACCCTAACCCAATTTATACAACTCAGCGAAATTCTGCTAGACGCCCTACCCCAAACCGCCGTACAAAATCGCCTAAAGCGCTACAGCAGCTGCCTCGTACAACGCACCCCACCTATTCCTCAGAGAAATTCAAATAACGAACGCCTAGCACCGCCATCTTGCGCAAGACGCTGGTATAGAATAACTATACGTAGTTTTTTCAGCGAAACGTCTTAAGTTAGACATTTTTACGCCACTATAGCTCTTATGACGACACCTTACGTTGGTAAATCGCTCGCGGAAAAATGGTCCTACATCCCGCGTCTTGTCTTATTTTCAAACATCGTAACTTAAAACGCCTACGTTCTCAAGTCAACCTTAACATTCAATGTTAGAGTTGAAATCCGAATGAGATGCAACTCGAGATACGTCACTTAGACATTTCGTCATAAAACTATAATAACAATGCACGCGGTTAAACTAGCAGCCGTCTCGTTCCACGCGATTAAATTTGAATGTGATAGAAAGGGACAAAATGCATGTTAGCAGTTGCGATTCTAGGGGCGTGGCGGAATAGTTACGATAGTGGAAGTTTGGAAGAAGTTCGGAAGAGGGTAGCTTTTGGTAGATTTTATTGGATTTTACTGTAGTACGGTAATGGTTCGCGGAGCATTTGAATATCAATGGCGCTCATTGAAATTTAAAATAGAGTTTGCGCCATATTTTTAAATGAAGTCAAACTATTTTATGAATAGGAAACTGTCGTTTTTAAAATCTAGGTCACGGTTAATTTGAATTTTTCCAATTGATGTCAAAAGCATTGCATCAAGATTGCGTTGCTAGACTCATAAGTGATGTAAACTACAGAAAAAATATTTGTACCTAAGTATCTGTCATTACCTATCTCAAAATAAATTAATATCTTGTCGTTTAGATTTTTAGGGGCAAAGAGCGAAGACTGCATGTTGTCTCATTCAATAGATAGGTAGATAGGATAGGTAATTAGTTCTGTTGACCAATAATTCTTTCTCATCGAAGAAATCCATATTTTTATCAATTTGGATTTGATGTAACTTAGTAAAATAACACCTTCGTCTTCTATTTGATTCGTGACAAAGATAAATAAAATAAAATAAAAATAAATATGTCTTTTATTTCTTGCTTATAGTACCTACCTACCTACTTAAGTAGATTGAAAATAGTTTAAATCATGCAAATTTATAATATAAATAAATTAGTTGTCTATTCTGGTAAATGTAATTAATATTAAATAATTGTTAGGAAAAGTGTTCTGTTAGGTAAATTCATTTTATAATTTGTTTAGTTAGATAAGAAATAATCATTAAATACCTTAGGTTTTTTGACTCAGTGTGGTTCTTGCAAACTTAATTGGTATTTAATTGAAATTTATTAAAAAAAAACATTAGATATAAAATCATCCAACAATGTTCCTTCTGCTCACTCACGTACCTCTCTGTGAGAAGTGAAGCCTTTTCTGATATCTATGGTAAAGCCGTAATCAATCATATTATATGTATACTCTGATATTAAACCATTTCCATCCTAGCAGACTTTAAAAACCATAGCAATACTTACCTATTGTAAAACAGTTGTATTCTTATTTTAGTGTAATATAAATAATATTGTATTCTGTTTTCAAAAAATTGAAACGATTTCTTAAAGAAATTTATTATACTTATTCCAATTTCAAATAAAAATAACGATGACAAAATCATAGACATAAAAACTTTTTTTTTAAATGAACAAAGGTTTGTAAGTACTAGATAACCAATTTAAAAAAAGAACACTAAAAAGTTTTGAGTCTTTTTTTTAAGTTGCTATTTTTTTTTGCTGAGTTTGTTATGGATTTTTTTATTTGAGATTGGAATATGCGATGTGACACCAAGATAGCCGGGTGGTGTGACCGTCGGACTGCCAAATCATGGGTCACATGTTCGAACCCAATACAGCATCTCTGTTTTTTTTTCACCTTTGATTTTTATAATTATCAAATGCTTCGGTAATTTTTCGACGGCATGCGAAACCCTGTCAGAGGTCGTCAACGGCAAAAGACTATGACACCAAGTTCGATACTAACCACACGAAAATAAAAGAAGAATAAGTACATACATAAGTTTAAAGTTGTACCTACTGGAATTCTTGTAATTTGTATGGTGTACATAATAAAGAATATTCTATCTATCTATCTACAGTCTTCTTCAATAAATAGTATTTACTTATATAGACAGTTAAGAGAAATTGAATTCAAAAGTTTGTGACGATATTTGTAACTTTTTACTCAAAAACTACAGAACGAATTTTGATAAAATTTGTGTCACAGATAGTTTAACACCTGGATTTTGGTATAATGACATATGACACGCGGACAGCGCCGAAGGCATGAACTAGTATAGAATATTCTTTGTGGTACATCAAAATTTATACACAACTGATTTACAATAGCGGTCTTATCGCTGAGAGCGATATCTTTCAGACAACCTTTGAATGAATTGTGTGAACATCTTCTGTCTATATACCTAGAATGTGTCCGGTCATGGACTAGCGATATTCTATGTACTTAATAACAAACATTCTAGTACTCAAATTTATTAATTTTCAAAAAAAACTACTATTTTTCCACAAAAAAGTTTACAAAACTTCCGTTGATTTGCATATTTTTTGGACTTTTATAGGTAGTGTTTTCTAAAGTTACGAAAATGTAAGCTCATCGTTTATTAATTAAAACGATAGACAATATTGTTGCCCTCTGAATAAACCTATTTTCGTCTCAGTGAGACCAAAAATTTGAGAGATATGATAATTTTTTGTACACGCATAGAGAATATCTCAAAATGGCTGCCAAAAAGCGGGGAAGTGAGTTAGACTCAAGAGTGTATCGTAAGAGTATGTTAAAACACTCGGACTAGCGATATTCTATACCTATGTTATTGAGAGACACACCCTTACTAATATTATAAAAGCGAAAGTGAGTTCGTTTGTTTGTTACATCTTCACGCCAAAATGAATAGACATGTAACATCACTTTACGACACTAAGGACATGAGAAGTGAGCAAAACCGCTGGGCATTGTTACTTACATATAAAGAATAGAATATTTACTAAAGCAAGCTGCAGTCATCTTGACCCTCCGCTTTGTTGTATCCTATGTGTTCTTTCAGACTATAATCTAACTCTGTGCCAGAGCGGGGGAAGTAAGGAAGTAAGTAAGGCGGCACTTTGAAAACCTTTTGTAACGAAGCGGTGTTGAAAATGTGATGGTCTTACGGAATGAGGATTCTCGATAGCGGACTATGGAGAATCCATAGCCAGACCGCTGTCCAAGTTCGATGGAGCCACCTACAAAGAGTTCTTGAAGAATTACCAATTTTGCTGTTAGACGTTGACTTAACACTGAGACGAGACACGGTTTAAAACTAAAAGACAATTTCCTCCGTAGATGTAGATTGTGCATTTCTGTGGTAAGGCGGCACTTTGAAAACCTTTTGTAACGTGTTTAATAAAATTTGTAAGCTATCTACCGTATTTTTTTATCATAAAAGTGGCAAAAATAAAGAAATCCCAAATTATAACAATAACTGTAAAAATACCTTTATTGCTATCAACGCTAATTACAGGAAAGATCAAGCTCTATATTTTTTTACCGATTTTGTCTGTTGAAGGTCCATAGAAGTTTTTAAGATCATTTAGAAACCTCTGGCACCCCTAACTTATTTTTTTTTTAAGCTCTGAACATTTTTGATTATCGAACTCTAATGGTAATTTTGAACTTTGGACTAATTTTGTGGTAAGTTCTACAATGCCTAGGCAAACGGATTTTTTTTGCATGGTAGCTATTGCTATCGCTAATAGATTCCACAAAAAAGAATATCTAAAAATGATTGGAATAAAGACATAAAAAATAAAAACCAATGCTAGGTGAATATTTTGAAAAAAGTACTTAAAAAAATTCTAGCTCCTAAACTACAAATAATCGCGGAACATACATGGGGGTAATTCGGGTACCCCTTAGTATAATGCATCTAATTTTTTTCTTTGGACGCCTATCAACTGGCCACCCTGTATATTAAGGTACGAGTTTCTTAATTCAAATTACGCATTGGTGGTATTTACATATAATCTGAAAGTATTATAATACATATATTAAATAAAACGTTGCCCCACACTGCGATTTTTCCTGTATCGTGGGTGCGTTTACAAATATTTAAACTCACATACACAACACTCAGACCCGGAACAACTATCTGTAGGCCATAAAAATATTTGTTCCGTGCGGGGATCGAACCCACGACAGCGCAGCGCAGCAGTGGATTACTCAGTTACTACACCAAGTGTGTCGTCGTCACATTAACTTAATTGGTCCTTCTTATGCAAACAGTAACCAATCAGGAACCAAAAATGTACCTTAATAATCTAACAATTTTGGTCTTTATAGGGTCATTAGTAGGTGCATTTTAAAAGCTTTTTGCATCCTTAGCTCGATTTTGGCATGTGTATGTATTGGTTCCTCTTTGCATAAGTAAGTCCAATTGTACTAAAGTAAACTGCAGGCATCTTGACCCTCCTCTTTAAACCCTTTCTTCCTTGTCCAGGGTTTTTATTTTCACTTACAGCAGACAGCCAACAACGAAACGACACAAAACATCAACACGTGTCACATTGGCGTCTGACCGCGTCCACCGCACACAACAAACTGTGGAGCGGTCATGAACTGTAAAAAAAACCGAAATCTTTTTAATCAAGAATACCCATTTAAGCTGGTTATTAATTAGAATAACTGTAGCACTTTGAAGGAGATCATGGCTAAATAATAGCAGCTGGTCGAATCGATCTTAAGGTTAAGTCGCGCTTGCCTAGGTCGGTGTTAGGATGGGTGACCACATGTTACATGCCGACTTTTCTCTGTGCCTCGGTAAGCACGTTAAGCTGTTGGTCCCGGCTGTCATTTGTAGATCTTTGACAGTCGTTACAGATAGTAAATGACTCAAAAGTCTGACAACCAGGCTTACCCAGTACTACCTCGATTGGAGTAGTCAGATAGGCAGTCACTCCATGTAAAATAATGGTATTTAGTATCCCGTTACACTAGAAACCGACTCTAACTTAGTTGGGAATAAGCTAGGCAGATGACGATGAGATGAGAGTCTCTAATGCTTCGACTCTGGATCAAACTTCGCACAAAAATAATAATAATATGTCTGCCCACTATACAAAGTAATTAAGAAATTTGTTGGAAAACACTTATCTGCGTACTTCGAATTTAATCCTTACTAATATTGTAAAAGCGAAAGTGAGTTTGTTTGATTGTTCATTTGTTTGTTATCTTCACGCCTAAATCAATTTTGATGAATTTTGGTACAGAGATGAGAGGGGACCCTGGAGACGGAAATAGGCTATTTTTTTAAAAGATTGAGATATGAGGGAGAAACAGGGAATAAAAGGGAAAACTTAGCATTGCTATTTAGTAATAAATAAGGCGCAAGCGAAAAAAAAACTACAAGTACTTAGCAGGTACCTATAAATCAGTAAAGGGGAACTGTGTTACCCCGAATTTAACACGAGCGAAGCCGCGTGCAAAAGCTAGTATTATAAAATTTATGGAAGTAACCGTAAAATGTCGACGTGGAATCGTGGAAGCTTGATTCATTCAGAATAAAATTAAAGGAAAATCATTAAATAACTTCTCTCGCTCTTACATCGGAGAGAGTGTCCGACTTTTACTGACTAAAATCCATCCATGTTTCTGCTTTTGCCTTTTGTGTTCTGAGGCCGCGATATCTTTTTTGAACAACTCGCAACCCTGGCAGGTACATACGGCTTCAGAAAAAGCTTTATTTCCAAACAGTAGGTATACTTCTCCAGTGTATCCTTGTTAAGGTAATCTTTACTTGTATTTGACCACATATTAGACGGTCAGCTGTACAACGACGTTACACAACATAACAACACTTGTTACGTTACGGTCTGACCGCGTCCACCGCACAGAAAAGTGAGTGGAGCGGTCATTTTTGTTTTAAAAAAATATTTATCCATTCACACTAATAGGTTTCGTCATTATTCATCTGCCCTTATCCCAAATTATATGCACATTAATAGGTATATTTTACAAATGCGACAATAACAGAAAAGCAAGTACAGAAATCCGTATAACATAATGGTGGATTTTTATGTACGAGTTTACGACAACTACCTAGTTGTCAGAAATTTCTAACAAGAATCATCATAATTATTTTCACTACAAAGTCGTCTCCATTAAACTTTACCCTATTTCACAGCTTGACAATTTAGACATGTCTTTCATATTTCCCCCCTGTTCATATTTTTATTATTAATAAGAAATTATTTCTGATGTTTTTCTTTAATCGCAGCGAACATAAAATAAATAATTGCCTTCTCAACAAAATAGTTATGGTGTCCATGACACTTCTGTTCAAGGACTGCCCCCGTCAGGTATATTTGCCTCCACAATAAACTTTCTTACCGTTTCTTCTTAACTTTCGAATAAGAATTAAAAAAAAAAACATCAAATAAGTCTCGTAGTATGCAAGCGTTTACCATCGTTGACCATATCCCCACGTACTACCACACACGAAAGCACCTAGTATTTAGCAGCTGAATATCAGTATTTTACACGTAGTCAATGACTATTTATCTAGCCTTTACAAGGCAGTAACATGGCAACACAATCCTAGCTGGTGCTCGAAGCTGCGGGCACCAGCTAGGATATTGTGTTACCATATGATATACCCGCGTGATAAAAAAAAATCCTATGTGTTATTCCAGATTATAATCTACCTCTGTGCCAAATTTCATTAAGATGCGTTCTGCCGTTTAAACGTATAAGAGAACCATACATCCATCCATAAATCCTCGTAAACATTCGCATTTATAATATTATAATCGGATTGTGAAACTTTTGCGGTTGTAACTACCGACTATCTGAATCCTCAAATGACAGCTAAGATCAAACGGTTTAACGAAAGAATGTAAAACCGGTTACTAGACATTCACAGGACAAAACAATAAAACAAAATAAATTAAAAAAAGAAAAACAAACGTCAGTACTTTTGAAACATGGAGGGGTCGTAATATGTAATAATAATATTAAATACTCACCAATGCTAAACCTATCCCATCTTGAATAGCGTTTGTTAAATCTATAAAATAGGCCCAGTTACAATCTTGTCACCTGTAAAAATAATAACAAAATAAAAATACAAAAATTTCTTAGCACAGCGTCGTTTCCACGCCACGTCTGTCCGAGCTCATCGCCCGGTCAGTCAGTTGTGACTTGTCACCTATCGACGACGCGGTGCGGCGCATTCCCGTGAAAACACGTCAAGTTTCTCCGAAAAGATAAATGAAATAAAAGATGAGAGATTTTTCATGAAAATCCTTATTTCCTTACTAATATTGTAAAAGCGAAAGTGAGTTTGTTGGTTTGCTACCTCTTCACACTTTAATGGCTAAACCGATTTTGATGAATTTTGGTACAGAGATAGTTGGGAACCAGAAGACGGACATAGGCATTTTTTTTAAACTAATTGGGATATGAGGGAGAAAGAGGGAAGAAAAGGGAAAACTTAGCGTTGCTATTACAAATCGATAAGGCGCAAGGGCAAAAGCTGCAGGTAGCAGGTACTGTGTTATACCTACCGAGCGAAGCCGCGGCCAAAATCTAGTGTTATATAATTTGAGATTTTCCTTCGGAGGAGTTGTAAGACTGACTTTAGAAGAGAAAATTACTTTTCGTCTCAGGATGATTTGTAATCCAAACGGTTTGAAAAACTTGACAGAGATGGAGGAAAAGGCACTTTTTTTGCCAAATTAATGTCATTGTAAAAGCGATTGTCATTTGTCTCAGTCTTCTGTACTGCAATCCTTAGGTTGGTACCAATTCTGGTCGTCATACGGATTCCCTCATAAGCGGTTATTTTGTTATCCTAAATTACCCTACATGATAAATCGTATATGATATTTTGAACAGACTAAAACCAATGTGTTTGTGAGTTTGAACAAATCAATGAGACTTTACAAATGGGAAACCAATAAAAAGAAATATCTTGTAAGTAGGTACAAAGTTTTAAAAAAGGTGAGATAAGACAGCTTTTAAATTTGAGCTCTTTTCAACATGATCATGAAAGTTTCATAAACACAAAATATTGCAAACTTTTAAAAGATAAAGTCTGACGAACAATTTTCATTTCAATTTATTGACACACGACGTTCAAAATTGCTGTTAGTTTTATTTGTACCAACTTGTTCGTAAACGATTGAATGAAAGTGAATTGAATCGTTCAGTTCTTTTTTTATTCTTTTTCCGTAGGTAGCTCTTTTGTTTTCTTTTAATTTGAAAATTGAATTCACGCTTAATTCGATGAAGTTCGAATGAATTAATTGAATCGGCGTTTTGCTTTCCGGGATAACTCTTCGAATTTTTAACAGAATTCAAAAAAGTATGAGGTTCTCAATTCGATTGTTATATATTACTCGATTTCAAAATTATAAGTCCCATGTCGATTTTACCTATATTGCTTGGGTAGGTTATGAGTTATCTCCTATAGTACCTTTTTTCTTCTACATATATCCTCTATTTGGACAATCTTACGGTATCCATGGAAAATGAATACTTGGGAATTTGTGTTAGATAACATCATATCCTAACTAAAAAGACTAAAATATAAAACTTAAAAAAAAAGAAAACGTTACGTTAACTTTTTTGCCACTGACTTCCAAACATGAATTTACACATTTTAGTTTTTTTTTTTGGAAGCCAGTATTAATTAAATAGTATTTTTTTTTATTACAAGTTAGTTTTTAATAGTCTGTTCCTATTTGGATGTTTTTTTTAACACGTGTTCTTCTGTCCTGTTTGATTCGCGAATCGAACCCACCCCATGCTTAGCAGGTACAATATTTATACCAACAACAAGTTTAAAGTCCAATAAGTACTCCAAGATTACCAAACAATTCCTCACTGAGAGTAAATCTTAAATCTCACAACCGAAATATTTCTCGTTAGGTACGCCCAAGAAATTAATTTGAGAACCAGAAATCTTAGCTTAAAGACATGTCCGGAATATCTGAGAGCCATTCCAACTTAAGGCTCCAAACCCACAATTTACTAGATTTTCAAGTATGAATTCTAATTGTTTCGCTAATTAAATCCGGGGGTGAATTATTTTCTAAATGGTTTCCAAGTGGATTTTAAAGACAGTTTAAGGTATTTTTTTTTATAAGTAAACAGTTTTATATACATTTTTATATGCTGTTTTCAAATCAAATCACAGCTAAACATACCGGATTTAAAAAAAAACAAAAATTACTTACAGTATTTTTACGTGTTAAGTAAAAAATTTGAAAAATACCACGATAACAGCATTATTGGTTATATTGGTGTTTTTAAATAAAACTCACTGATATCATTTTTTCTTGCTCTCTTCTCTAATCTTTAGAAAATCTTGTCTCTTATTAATTTCTGGGCCGGGCTGTAAACTTGATACTATTCGCCGGTAGATGGCGTATTAACAGCCTTCAGTCTTAAACAAAACTTATTTTAAAAATTTCGTTATTTTTAACAGAAAGCTTCGCTAAATAATGAAAGCAGTTTTTGTTATGTTTTTTAAAATCTGCCAATTTAAAAAGACCCGTTTTGTTCTAAAAAACTTAAGGGTAATGCTATTCAATAAGAGATGGCGCTAGTGTCGATTTGAAATGGAAATGGTTTTCTTTAGTTTAGACTACTCGCTTGTAGATGGCAGCACCAGCCAGCAATTTTTCTTACTAGAATTAAAAACGTTAAACTGGATTTTTATAAGGGCGGTTATAGACATTTAATGTCATTATTGGTAAGTATCAGACGAAATAAAATCTCCGAGAACGTTAATTTTGACTTTCAAAGATCTACAATTGACTGTCGGTAACGAGGCAGGGATGAAACTCGGTGCCACCCATCCACAGACCAGCGTAGGCAAACTTCGTTAAACCTGAAGCGAGTCACGAGATTGTTCTTTGTAACGATTCAAAATAGGCAATTAGATATTCCATCATCCTCTGCCTACAGGGGTTGCTGGTTGTTCGAAAGAGATACCGCGGCCCTGGAACATAAAGGGTAAAAGAAGGAACATGGGTGAGTTTTAGTTAAGAAAAGTCTCACTCACACAACTTCCCCCGCTCTGGGTGCAACTAGAGCGGGGGAAGTTGTTTGATAATTTCCCATCCGCAATCAAAAGGTATTTTACTTTATGGCGTCTCATAATCTTTTAAAAAAAAAAATTTTAGAAAATAACAGACTTTTTTTCTTCTAAAAGTTTATTTACAATCACACAAATCCATTTGACTCTTTAAGTAAATGTTTATAAGTTGTATTTTTATAATTTTCATAATACAAAAATGCACATTTTTTTTAGTATATAACAATATAGCATCAAGGTCATAATCCCAACGGTTTCCAGTCATCTTTTACAAAACCGCCATCGGATCATCCAACGACCTCTTTACCCCATCCATCCTTCCCGTATTTTGCACTGTGAAAAGAAAAAATCACCCAAGACGTTATTACCAGCATCTTGGGATCATCTTCCAATCTTGCCAGATGTTAGTACCCATTTTAATAACAACCGACATAATTCCTTGAGAAAAATATTAACAAAGAATTAATAAAAAAAATAAAATTGAAACGATTTCTTAAACAATCTAACCCTTCCAATGATGACCTCTGTCCAGACTATTGTGTAGTGTCCGTCTTGGGTCGAAATGACCCCTCGCGATATTTAAATGATAAAAACGTGTTCTTAGCATATGAAGTGACTTAAATTTTGTCGAAAACCGGTTTTAGTTCTCATGAATTTGTAATGGTCAAGACCGGTGAGAATGCAAGATTGAAAATAAAATTGCATACAAAAATTAAAAGTTTTGGCTTTGTGATTGATTGGTATCTTACAAAAGGCATTTAAAAATAAGGGTGGTGACATTAATATTTCAAGAAACATGGTGACATTAATATTTCAAGAAACAGAAAGGACTTCGGTCCAGAAAATAATGACTTTTTAAACAACTCTCGACAATTACAACATATTTGTTTTTTTTTTTGGTAAATATCCCGTTGCAAATGGTACAGACGCCTGCACATCAAGCTACTACAATCTGTCAGATTTCTTTAATAGATTTTCGACTTTATTGCTAAAGTTTTAGGTTCAAAGTTCATTGGGAAAAATTGACAGTTTCGGGTAGCTTGACCTGCAGGCGTCTGTACTGACTGATTTGACATGGACCACAAAAATCACCCTTACAACTACGATGTAATGGCTACACTAGGAATTTCTCCTGTATCGTGGGTGCATTTACAGACATTTAAAATCACAAACATCGAGACCCGGAGCAACTATCTGTAGGTGATACAAATGCGTTCCATGCGGGGAACGAACCCGCGGCACGACAGTTGATCGCTCAGCCACTGCGCTAACCGTGCCGTCATTATTGCATGGGACTTAAACAGAACTAGCAAAATGTAGGTATACTTTTATATACACATCTGTCTAACCCTTCAAAAATGACGGGTGGGATCTTATGTTAAGTTATTTAATACTAGCTTTTACCCGTGGCTTCTCTCGCGTTAAATTCGGGGTAACACAGTTCCCCTTTCCTGATTTGCAGGTACCTGCTACATGTAGTTTTTGCCCTTGCGCCTTATTGATTGTAATAACAAAGCTAGGTTTTTCCATTTCTTCCCTCTTTCTCCCTAATTTCCAACTTTAAAAAAAAAACCTATGTTCGTCTGCAGGGTCCCAACTATCTCTGTACCAAAATTCGGTTAAGCCATTAAGGCGTCAAGACGTAACAAACAAACTCACTTTCGCTTTTATAATATTATTAAGGATAATAATGTACTATTTAGACTACCTATACTAATAATCTCTTCTACAAATTGTTCCAAATATTTACTATGACAAATCAAACTCGTCTTGAACAAAGATGCATTCAATCAACAATAACAATAATTATTAAAATTGATCAACAAAAGTTCATCACTTCACCACCCTGTTAACCCTCAAATCGTCCCCTATTTCTCACACTGACCGCTGGCCGTTCGGTCATTTCGACCCCTTAATGATACAACCCGTTTCTTAAGACATTTTTTAAACAGGTTTTCTTTCCCATAGTGGACATTTGTGGACATCGTGGGTCATCCCGTCTTCAGTTTAGTGTTAGTGTCTGGAGGGTTGAATGTGTAGATTTCAGTTGTGTTTTAGATTTGGTACAACATAGTGTAGACTGATGCTGTGGTTACAAAGTTGTGTTTTAAGTAGATCACATCGTTTTGTTTTTATCAAAGTGGCGAGTGATTTGTAGTGATTATTATGTGTCAAAATACTTTTTATTTTTACAACAAAACAATGTCAATTTTGCTCTAGAATACAAGACTTCAATTTCTCTTCAATGTTTTGAGGACCATAAGCTAAGTATCTATAACATTTATACCTCTTACCAATCTGTTATTTCTTGTTGTAAGGATTCCGTCCCTCAAAAGGAAAAAAGGAAACCTTATACCTTTATCTCTCTGTTAAGACCCTTTATCTCGGGAACGCGTGAAGTTATCGAATTGAAATTAAAACCACATACACAAACCTATAGTCCTTTAAAAGTGTTAAAAGGAACCCTCTAAGTCTACGCAGTCAAAAGATATGGCCGTTTATTTTGTACGTAAGCCTAGTTAGCAGGTTTTTTTTTTACTTTAAATAGGCCTTTTCTTGACCTCGATCTTGTCCTAAGGTCAGAGATGACGGACATCAATGAGACCAGCTACCCTACCATATATGACGTCATAGTAGGCTTACAGCTAACTCAAAAGAATCCTCGAACTCGTGACCTGAACAGATCCGGGTTAAATTTATTTACTATAAAGAAAACAAGCAATTGTACAATGTCTGTTCCAGTAATTATTATTATTGTAACTAGAAATGGACCAATAGTACAACCCACGATATTTCCACGGATTACCTTACATTAGTGTCTACCTATACTGTACTTATAACCTTCATAAGTATACTGTACTTATAACCTTTATAAGTACAGTATAGGTAGACAATATTATAAACACACATAGTCTACAGTACTTTCGCAAGTTATCATGTCTTGTGACTGGGACTGTAGCAGCATCTTTTTTGTTTTTATGACATTCCAAAGTTAATATTACAATAACAAGATAAATAAAATAAATAGAAATGGGGAGACTACATGTAGAGACAAAAAACAAAGCAAATAAACTTATGACTAATGGCACTAACATTATTTATAAAAAAAAAAACCAATTCAAACACTCATAATCATACAGTTGTAGACCATACGCTAAATGTTTATTTAATTGTTGGTGGCTTAAAGCGAATATCTCTATTTTAACAAAATAACTATACCTATATGAACTCTGAAATATACATGCAGGCAGGAAATAATTAATTTATGACCATAAGCATCAGCAGAGTCCGAGCTACCGGTGGTCAGGGCCCTTGAGAGAGAAATCTCCTAAGTTCCTAACAATACGCGCTGTGTCCAGAAGTACTGCTTAATCTATAATATTTATTATTTTTATATAAAAAGGTTACTGTAACTTGTGTGGCTGTTTAACACAAAAATATTCATAGCCGGTTGTGGCATTTAAATCTTAGCTGGTCCCACGAAACACCAAAAATCAAAACATTATCTTTTCTTTTGCTACCTTTCAAAATAAAGTAAATATTGCCATAAAAATAATAGTAACCTACTTTCTGTAAAAACTTGGATATCATATATTTATGCAGTTAAAGACTAATTTCAAGAAAAAAAAAATAGAAAAACTGGCTTAATCAAAATAATTGTGGTTTTATTATGTTCTCTGACCTGTGCTATAAACTTAATCCGCGTTTGGCCGCAACTCGTCTGATGTGAAGCGATGACGCTTGCCTAGAAAAAACTTTTCTATTAACAAGCTTTCATTACGTTTCTTTCCCGCTCGGTTCCGCAGAATCATAATAATTGTTCCTATTTCCTTACAAAACAACTTTTCCGACCACCACTTTATAGCGTCAGCCAGCAGGTAGGGGCATAAATCCAGGCGTTCCCGGCAAAACGTAATGAAACGCCGCGCGTTTTCTCCAAACGGCATCAGTCAGCTCGACTGTCTTGTATACGGGGGTAACTGCTAACGTCAGTGCGAAACTTGAAATTAAACTTTACAAGTAAATGAAATAAATATGAAAGAGCAACGTGAATAAAATTGTTGCCTAAAATTGAGACTTTATCATTATTTTTATCTTGAAAAACGGCCTTATATTAATTGATATATTATGTGGGAAAATATTCAAAGCAATAAAAGTGGCTTAGCGGGACATTCATATTACCTACTCGATTAGACTGCTGAAAACATAAAAGTTAAGTCTAGGATCTAATCAAATTTTGTATAGTCTTGAAAAAGTATATTTTTAATAATCGGTTTTTATCTTAAGGAAATATAGTATCGCGATAAAAAGATACCTATATGTTAATCCACTTTATAAAGTATCTATTCGAAATTCAAATTTATTTTGCAATTCATTCAACCTTGAAAATGTAACAAACGTAAAAAATATAATACAATAAGGAAGGTATTCTTTTCCGACACCTTCCTTACTCCAAAAAAATAGCAAAATTACAATAACCCACATCTCCACAACGCGCCACATAAGCCAAGAGCAAGAGAAAACAAATTACGAATCATCTGCCTTCACGAAGACGCCTCCCAAATGACTCAGTTAAGGCTAAATTGCCGCCTTGCCGCAGCATCGCCGGCAAAATATCCGCTTCGTACATTGTCGTGTATATGTAGAAATTGGTTTTTGTATTAGTTCACCTGTTTACTTGTTACTTACGGTTGACTATTGATAAAAAATGTTTATAAAAGATGGACGTTGTCAAGCTTTACGACTCTTCAGGATTATGAGAATTTTGATACTTTTTTATGATCGCGAATGTATTCAAGGATCAATCATCATTTTCCTGCCCTTGTCCCATTCTATATGGCGTCGATGCAAAGCATTTTCTTCTTCCATTCTCCCCTGTCAGACGTCACGGCATCATTTACTTCTTTCTCCTTCATATCATTCTTTACACAATTCACCTAAATTTTTCTTTGACCTTCCTCATCTATATATTGATTTAAAAGAGTGTACATGAAGTTTATTGCCCATCCTTCTTCATAGAAATCTACGCTTTGGAATGGGCAACTACGTATTTGCACAGTTACTATGCTATGCCTTGTGACTGGGACTGTAGCTTCATTTTATTGTTGTTCCGGATAGTTCAAAAGTGTCTGTAACTGGCTTACTTGAAATAAATGTTTTAATTTTAATCAACGTAAGTATTCTTTTGCTACAAGTTTTCAAGAATGCTATTTGGTTTGTTAAATTTCTGTGACTCATAAATTCAAAAGAATGTTATATTTATTTTAATTATATCAAGATGCAAATTATCGTTAAGAATATAATGGATTACAATAAATAATGAGAAAGATTGATAAAACGGAGATCAATCTTTGTTTAAATCCTTATTTGATTGTGGAATAGTTTTGAATCAACAATGACGTAAGCTCGTACTTTCCAACACTTAAATTTAGAACATTTACATAAACATTGAACGTTAAGGCAGGCACCCACTAACTCACTGTCACGCAGCGACGTCTTACTATTTCTTGGGGGTCATTAGCAGAAACGACACCCATTCCGAGGCCCATTTAGATAAAACGTCAGAGATTTGAACGAAGATTCCCTACCCCCCTTTCACCCCGTTCCCGTGTTCGCCCCCTTAGACCCCCTCGCGAGTAATGAGTCGCGAAGATTTTCACTGGGGTGCAAATGTTTATATAGGGTGTGAATTTATGTTAGTTAAGGCGCCGACTGGTTTGAAGTCGAAAAATCCGCTGAGTTTCTCGAAAACAACAAAAAAGTTTAAGACAATTTTAGCTACCTATATGTAGAAGTAAAAGCAAGAAAGAAAAAAATATAAATTATTCGCGAGCACAAAAAATAACAAAAAAATAAAATGAACATTAAAAGCATCACAAACATTTATAAAATAAAAAATAGCTTGTACGTCGTGTCTGCGACAGGTAGGTCACCACTCAGCATGATGCTGTGCTATGGGAGCCCACAGCACAGCGCTGGTTTTCAGTGGTCAACCCGTGAGTAAAACGTATGTTAATAAAAATGTATGAAGATTTGGAACAAGATAATATCATCACTGCAATCATGCTTTATTTATATTTAACCAATTTATACTACCAAACAGTAAACAACACACATACAAGTAATTGGTCGTACATAAGAGATGAAAACTAAGAAAATTAAATACAGTCACACAAAACGATAATAGAAAAAGAATTGCAAATTATAAATATTACAAAAAAAAAAAAAATTACAGAGATAGTAATGGGAATAGTAATAGGCTCTAGGTAATTCATGCTGTTATTTATTATTAAGAAATTAGCAGAATTTTACCAAGATATTAGTATCTCCACTTTAAAACCTTCTTATCCATTTGGTTTATAAAAACAACCATTGTTATTATTAATACTTTTTTAAAGTAAACGTTGCCCCACACTAGGAATTTCTCCTGTACCGTGGGTGCGTTTATTAACATATAAACTCACATACACAAAGAGCCAGAACCAAAACAAATATTTGTATGACCTGCAGATAGTTGATCTGCAGGGCATACAAATATTTGTTCCGTGCGGGATTCGAACCCGCGACACGCAGCGCAGCATTCAATCCCTCAGCCACTGCGCCAACTATGGCGTCGCCTTAGAACAATGGAATCACGTATTTATTTACTGACCAACATAATTACCCCAGACCTGTAAGCCAGTACGGGGCAGTACCAGCGCCATCTTGGCAGCGTGCACTGGTCATTGGGACTCGGTGATGATGGCGCGATTGGATAGCCTAAGACGAGATCAAGCGCCATTTTTAGAACGAAGTTCTTTATGACGTGTGATGAAAAGAGGCTAGACGGAAAAAAATAAGACCAAAAGTTGTAACGACACTTTTTTGCTGTAGTTGTAAGCCGTGCGTTGTGCGCGTGTTGCTCTCTCTCTCTCATAGAAAGTAAGTCAATTATTTTCGTTTCGTTTTTCTATTTTGTGTTGTGTCGCGATGATTATTTTTGTTGGATGTATACCTACAGGTTTTTTGTACATAATAAATAATAACTTCGTTCCATCCGAGTGTCCCTGTGGGGAATGTCAAACTTGTACCGACTAAAAACCACCCATGTTCCTTCTATTGCCATGTTTTATTTAATAAATTGATGTGTATTTCATTAATTAATTATTTGAATTCTTGTTATTATTTATTATTGTAGATACTTTTATAAACACGTCCAGGCTAAGAACATTGCTACTAAAAATAATATGGAAGTAATTCCAAAATAACATTTTATTTGATTTGTACTAACGCTACTTACTTTTGTTACGTATTTAACTAAATCTTAATATTTTAAATGCGAATGTTTGTGAGGATATAATATGGATGTTTGTTACTCATTCACGTCAAAACGAAAATAACACATAGGATACTTTTTATTTTGAAGTCACTCGGGTGAAACCGCGGGGTCTAGCTATCTTACTAATATAATGTACCTACTCTTTCACGTCAAAACGGATGAACGAATCTTAATGAAATTTGGTACAGAGGTAGATTATGGTCTATAATTACACATATGATACTTTTTTTTTCGATATCACACGAGCGAAGCCGCGTTCGCCAGCTAGTATAATATAAACCAGCGTCGGGTACTAGTTGCCCTGTAGTTTGCTAAACAGTTCGTTTTCTGGGCCTATTTCGCGCCGCCGTGAGACACAAATCATTGTATTCTAGTTTTTTGGCTCTATGGCCAAATAAATGTATTTTCTTTCTTTTTAAATAATTGGCAAAAAAAAGTTTTTTTTCTAACATTTTTTTTTTCATTTTTAAACATTTTCACATCCTGTATACATAATATCGTGTACAACTCTCGTTTACTTATCTTGGCTCTCTTTGAGACGCCGGCTGGCGCGGGTTAACTTCGGGGTCGAGCGCACCCCTACACTTTTATAATGCATTATTTAGCATTGGAGGGTTAAGTTCTTCAGGTTCTGTATTTTGAATGGTAAAGGTAATATATAAGTATAAAATTAACGGGTTAAGGGACGTAAGAGGTAGAATGTTTTAAGAATAGTAGCTTTGTTTGATTTTAAAACGAGTTATAATTGGTATGTACCTACTATTGAGTTTTAAAACGATTTTTTTGTCAAACGCTACATAATATTTACCGATTCCTAAGCGAACTCTACGTTTTTTAATAAACCGGCCAAGTGCGAGTCGGGCTAACGTTCTGAGGATTTCGTACAAACTTTCGACATAAACGGCCATATCTTTGGACTGTGTAGACTTAGAGGGTTGATTTTTTTACAGCTCTTAGAAACCACAAAGATGAGTAGGTATATCGTTAATTTATAATTTCAACTAGATACCTTCACGCGTCCGGAGATAAAGGATCTTGATAGACAGACAGACAGACATTTCCCATTGAATTACGGAACCCTTAAAATAAGTCATAAAATTTATAGTTACAACAAGCTCCAGAGTTTGATTCCCGGATCGATCAGCGTACCTATATGATCGCGAAAAAAAAATCAGTCATTATAATTAATGTGTTTTAATCTACCTATAAAATATATTTTCCATTTGCACTTAAAACATTACAAATGTGATTATCTGTGTACAGTGCAAGTTAAGAGGAAATACGTGTTTTAAAAGAACATAAAATACTTTATTATACTAAGATTTAATTTTAGTTCATAGTTTCAGCAATAAACGCCACAAAATCAAAAACAAGACTGTGCCCTTCTATTCTTTTTAAATCTCTATTTAAAATTTGAATTTTCGAATGTCTTTTCAAGCCAGTTTGTACATTATAATTCTATTTTGTTTATGGAACGGTTTTTTTTTTTAAAGTTGATTTGTACGCCTAGCAAGGTAAAACATAGTGACGCAACACAAATTTAATACCATGTATCAATTTACCTATGTTTAACAAACTTTGATTTCGATATTTCAGGTAACATTATTATAATCAATTTATTATGGTTCACCAATGCTTTTAACAGCAGTTGTAAATGCAATTCAATAAATAATATATAATGGCAAAGTTGCCAAACCACGAGAGAAATATAAGAATAAAATTAAAAGAAAAAAATATTTAAAAACGAACAAAACCTACAAAAAAAGGACACATAGTTCTTAATCCAAACAACCGCACGTATCGACCGCTACGTTCAAAAACTATGTCCCTTTCTAAATTCGTTAATAATACTTACTACCCACACATTCGCGTAGAACCCGCCCCGCTCGCGCAAAAACCACCCCGCGCCTTGGGGCAATTCTTCAAAGGGTGAAAAAAGTACCCCTTCCCCACACCCCGGCCCGCCTTAGCCAATTCTTGGGTTAAAAAAGGGGAGGATACTTAGCAACCAACTATGCAGGGGGATTGATTTTTGTTGCCGGTTTCAGAACGCTGCCAGTTGGAGTTTAGAACGCGGAGGGCTATTATTTTGAAATTGGAATTTTATGTAGTTGGCCGGCTTTTTGTTTGTTTCTTTTTTTGTTTGGTTTGAAAATAGAATGTTGTTATTTTGGATTTTAGTTTTCGGTATGTAGTTCTTGTTTTTATGGTTTCCCCGTAGGTACCTAAATAATATTTAATTAAAAAAACCAAAACATTAAATTACGTTAATTGCGTTTGCTTTTTATAACTGCTTTTAAATACGAATTTCAGTATGCATGTTTTATCTCATTAAAAATTATATTGTTACAATTTACGAATAACTGATTCTAAGTACTCATTGTTTTCACCAACACGAAGTTACACCTAAGTGATTACCTACATAAAAGCAAACAGTTGAATTCTCAGTTATTACATTCAGTACCGAGAGTTAAATTTCCAATAGCGAACGACGAGTTACCTTAAATCTGTCTTGGACTAATTTCATAACACCAATTTCTATCAATTATGACAACTTCAATCATCTATCTATTACGTCAGATTAACGAAAAACAATATATTAAATTATACTTTGATATAGATTTATAAATATTTTTGTATGTAACGATTAAACTGAAAAACTAGTGGACCAATTTCAAAAATTCTTTTGCCTTCAGAAAGCTACATTATTACTAAGTAACATAGGCTATATAACATCACGCTACTACCCATGGGAGTGGGGTAGTAACCAAAACGCGAATGAAACCGCGCAGGGCAGCTAGTTAAGTTTCTATGAATGTTAATTGCCAATATGAGTCGGTGAAGAACAAAAGTAATTAAGCAGACTACACTAATGCAGAGTCAGCTAAGTTATTGGAACTTAGTACTTAGGGCTTTGGATTTTCTCGGGGTTTTTTTTTTTATTATAGACTTTAGTGCAGTTGAGTGCTTGAGGGGCTCGTGGCTAATATAATAGTCGTACTGGTCAATCGTCAAGGTTAAGCTGCGCTTATCGAGGTCGATTTGTGGATGGGTGACCATTATTACACGACCATAATTTTACTGAAATACCATTTTTTTAATACCTACTCGGAATGTTTGTCTATCATTTAAACCCACGTACACAAACTACAATACCCGGAACTCCGTACGCCATATAAATATTTGTTCTATGCGGGGATCGAACCCGCGACTCGCAGCGCAGCAGCAGCTCGCTCAGCTACTACACCAACAGTGTCCTCCTTAAAATAAATCACAAAAGGTTGGAACTCTATTAATTATCCTTAAAAAACATCTAAATAAATAACTACGAAACTAAAATTATCCCAATTCGCAAGTTCCTCTCTCATACAAAAACACAAAATTTACAATCCACACGGACCCCGAAAAAGTTATAACGCATTCAAATCCTCACACAAGTTACCAACGGTATATAAAACTAGCGAAATTTCCGCCAACGTTTTTCAACTTCCAACATTATAACGGGTTTTTAGTAAAACCGACTATTAAATTTCACCCCTTTTCTCGCTAAAAAGCTTATCCGAAAAACGTTGCACACATGCGAAAAATCTCACACACATACGTTGAAAAATCTACTAGAAACGTACACAGACAAAAAACCTTAACTAGTCGTGTTCCCCTCCCGTCCTCCCTGCTTCACCCCCTTTCTCCCCCTCGCCCTCATATCCTTGCAGGAATTTTGTTTACTTCTCACTCTAAGGAAGGAATTGACGTACCGTTCCGGGAAACGTCTGCGTTCGAAATTGGAACGCTATTGGCTTTCTGTTCTTGTTTTTATTTTTAATTTTCGAATGAAGCATTGTGATTGGTTCTTTGTTCTTTTGTTTTTGATGAATGATTTGCTTTTTGTATTGGAATGGAATGAGTAATTAGTTCGTAATTGATTGAGTGCATTGCGGTTAATGATTCGTATTAGGTACGGTTTTAGCTAAAATAACCGGCATGAGAATTATTATTAATATTTGTAAACCCATTAAATGTTTGTGTCAATAAAAAATCAAAAAAGTAATTTTTGGATAATGTGTAGGTACTAATCGATAAATAACATCACTTTTTTCGTGTATTTTAATATTTAAAAACAGGTACCTAGTGTGGAATTGCGTACTTACTGAACTTCGAAAAAATAGACGGCAGAGTTCCGTGTGATTTTTTTAAACCGTCGTTCTAATTCTCGAACGACATCAAAAACAGTCTACATTTTTTCTAAACTAACCTCTCAAGTCAATTTAACGTTAGCTAGCGATCACAAGCGAAGGGGGTAAGAGGGGTAGAGGGGGTGTGATATGAAAACTCGTGCCTCGAATACGGAACGCGCTCAATTCAAACTTGAATTTAAACGTGGAACGGCGCGTTCCAAGTTTCCAAATTTGGAAATTAAAGCGACTTGGCAGGAATTAAACACAATATGGCGAAGTTTGTCGAGTTTGATGGCGAAAAATTATGCAAGAAGACTGTTCGTCAATCAGAATTTTAGGGATTTACCTATGTAAGATTGCTATTTATCAAATCCTTTTGTCTGAATGTTTTTTGATTGTAGTGCCATTATTTTAAAATCGAGACAAAAATATTCATGGTCCTAAAAAAATTCCAATCACTGTTTTTCCTAATCACACATCTTGCCACACGTCATTGACCAACAACCACATTGACAGCCTTTTAATTTAAAAAAAAAATAGATCACCATTTCTAAATGTGTGTTCTAAATGTGTTTCACACATAAAAAAATATGCAATTAGGAAGTTTTGAAAAAAAATATTATTTATGTTCTTCTAACAAAACTACAGTAAACAACAAGAAGTAAGTACTTCATAAAATAAACGTTTAATAAACGCACAGTATTTCCAAGTAACGCATTGAACTCCTTCATTACGCACGATAAAGTAACTATATTTCTTAAGAACGATAGGGGGCGCACCTGTTTCGAAATTTTCATGTACAAACTTGGTTGTAATTAACAAAATACATTCTGAACTTGTAACTAGATTTAAATAGTAACGCTACTGGCGTTGTAGGGAGAGGACAGTGAGGATAACTTATCGATAAAAATTGGGGGCGAATGCAATTGTGCTTTATCTTTCGTGTCGACGCGATATTACGATCTATTAAAGTTTTCTGTGCCCAGTGTGTGGTGACGTCAGTATGTTATTGCGACGCCTGTGGCGTTTTTTAAGTGCAAGTATACTCTAGCATTTAAGTTTGGGATTTTAGTAGACAAATAAATAAGACGTGTCTTTTAAAAAGACACTTACCATAGAAAGTAGTTAAGTTCCTTGTTTCAGTTTAACTATGTAGTTATATAAATAATGATAATAACTGATTTATGTTGTTGGCTTTTGCAAAAAAAAAGTAACCAAACCTTGGCAACGAAAAAAATTAAATTACGTCAATGTTTAGTATACATCAATGCTTCGCTTCTAGAAAAATCAATAATTAGTAGTTATGATGCAGTTAAAAACTGAAATAATATCCAAAAAATTAAACGGTTAAAAATAGCGTCCATATGCATTCAAATTTACCCAAATAGCTTATAAATGATTATGTGAAGACACAGGAAACTTTACAAGATGCTCTCCACCGGTTCATACAGCATACATTTGTTTCCATTATACTTAACAAACTTAATGCCTTAATGTGTTTAATATTTAACAAGTCCCAAAAATATAATCATCGACTCAAAAACAAAGAGACTGAAAAAAATATTTATCGATAACAATATTTCCCTTCCCTAGCCCCCATACAAAGAGACACTAAGAAATTATGTATTCCCCTTAGCGTAGTTCGGCTCAACTTTATTGAATTTGTTGCGAGGCGTTCGCAGTCGGGACTCGAATGCAGTACTTTTGTCAGGTGATCGTGATTTGAATGTAACTGTTTTACATCGTTAGACGGTGGGGCAGACGCCATTTTAATTTTGATTAATATTTTGAAGGCCTAACTCAAACGGAAAAAAAATAACGGATGATTTATAGGATGACTTTTGTCTCTCTGTCGAGACACTTTTTTTTTATTAGCTTACGTGTCCAGGGTCCCAACTATCTCTGTAACAAAATCCATCAGAATTGGGTTAGCCATTTGAAGACGTAACAAACAAACTCACTTTCGCTTTTATAATATTAGTAAGAAAGTAAGGATTGTTGATGCATTACAAAAAAAAATGTGATGACAAACTTAATTGCAATTGGTAAACTAACGACGACTTATGTTGATGTATGGGGACTACAGTTTTTCAACGGCAAAGTTTAAGTTTGTCTGTCAATTCAGTTTAATTTTTTGTTCGAGGAATGTTCGATAATTTTAATAGTTACCTATAATTTTATACTGAACAATCGGTGTGCGATTCTGACTCTCATACGAATTTTAAGACTTAATGAAATTTTATTGGGTTAGCTCGTTCGTACGTTCGACAACTTTTATAGTAAGTAATTGTAAATGTTGCCAGCCTACTATTTATAGTATTAATAGGCTGGCAACAAAGTCTCACCTGTAATTCCTAAAGGAATCGTAGACGTGGATATATTATATATAGACAACAAAGTTAACTGGTAATGATATTATTGCTCCCAAGTGTCAAGGAGTGATTCTATTGATAATATTATACTCTAAATTTAATTTCTATTTCAATGTCATGCTTACTGAGGTGAATGACGAAATAAATTTAAATACTCTACTCTAAATTAATCGTTGTTTTGATTTTTTCGTATATATTTTTTTTGTAGCTAATTTGGCTGTCACGCTTTGATGACCAATTAATGACGGCGATGACCAAAATAATAATTAGGGTGTGATTTCATTTTGGTTAACCCAAAGCTAAACAAAAATGTTTTGATTTATTTGATTTTTCTGCCCTTATCCCAATCTGTTCATCCCGTCGGGGTTGCTGCATCATCTCCTCTTCTCTTCTCTCATTACTATAATATTTTAATTTAATTGGGTAGTTTCTGAGTTGTATCCTATAATACATACTTCTAATTTATGTGAATGATAGGTATATTTTTAGTAGCAGTGGAAAATGAATATTCGAAAGAATTTGTGTGAGACTTTTTTTTTATTTCATACTTTTTAATTAAGTACTGTAGTAATTAAAAAGTATGAAATAAAAAAAAAGTTTTTTTTATTGTTTTTTGCAAGCCGGTTTTTTTCTTTTTTTTAGTTAGTTACAGCTAAATCTAATAAAAGCATGTTAAAAGAAACACAAAACAATTGAAAAACTATCGATCGTCCCTTACACTCAATTTTACCAACCAAATAAAAAAACACATTACCACACCAACAAAAAAAATAGCATTAAACAGAAGGACTGTCAAAAGAGGCGCAATAACGGCATTAACCAAACCTTAAATAGTACTGGCTGGTTTGAAATGACGTTCGATTATTCAAGATGTTTAAAAAAAGAATAAAAAAAAATTCAAGATGTTAGGTTTGCAAGTATGTGCCATGTATTTGTAGAACAAAATATTTTTCCATAATGTTCCATGCTTTTTACTACGAATTCTCCTACATATTAATTAAACCATTACAGTACCTATCGCGTAAATTTATTACCCTTTCCCAAGAAAGCGTTGTTATCGTTACTGCAGGAAACTATAGAACTGTATGAAGGGAAGTATAAAATTACGCGGCATGGAAGTACTCCATAATTTCATGTTTAGAGACTATTATATTGAATTTAATTTTCATGGCTACTGTAGAGGAGGTTGGGAAACTGTGTGGGGATGAGAAAATATTCATTTGAGACTAAATTATGTAAAGGAGATGTTGTTTTAATAGCAATGCTTTAGTTATTTATTTAAAACTAGCTGTTCCTCGCGGTTTCACCCACGCTGCTGCAGCACCTGTTGGTCGTAGCGTGATGTTATATAGCCTATAGCCTTCCACAAGAAATGGACTATCCAACATTAAAAGAATTATCCAATTCCAACCAGTAGTCCTTGAGATTAGCGCGTTCAAACAAACAAACAAACTCTTCAGCTTTATAATATTAAGTATAGATTGTTACGCCAACTATAAGTACTTTTGCCGGGGTTGCGGGTTGTTCGAAAGACATAGCGCTTCAACACAAACGGCAAAAGAAGGAACATGGTTGGGTTTTAGCCGGGATATGTCTGAAACTCCCTCTCATTCAAATTTTCAATAATATAAATCAATTTAAGTCTGATAACCAATGTTATCAATAGGTATCGTATTATCCAGTACTAACTGTGTTGTGGAGGTCAGATAGGCAGTCGCTCCATGTAAATACAATCCAGCTCAATCCGGTTAGACTGGAAGCCGACCCCAAAAACTTTGAGAAAAGGCTAGACAGATGATGATGCCCAAGGCATTAAGTCCGCCTCTGTACAGTGGTTTTTATACATGCGTATAAAGTTTAAATAAATGATAAATAAATAAAACTATTATTATAATCCCAAAATTGCAATAACAATCAATAACATTTATTTCAGAAAAAAAACAATATGACAGAATAATCTAAGCTACGTACATACATAAAAAAAGGATTTTGTGGTTTTATGAAACCACGGTAAAAGTGAAACTTTTTTCACATTATAGCCTTTAGACGTCCCTACTCCCTACTCCGCGGCCGACGTCACGCGACATGCAACACACAGACGAAAAAGATATTGTAATAAAAGTTTCACTTTAACAACTCTATCGTCACACAGAACAAGCTTTAAAAAAATCATCTTTCGTTCATCCTTTTACATAAACTCAAATATCTTCAAAACTATAACAGACTTATCCAAAGTCCCTCTTTGAAAAATCTTCGAAGAAAGAAAACGAAAGCCACAAAACTCACTAAAATCAATACTGGCAACAAACGGTACAGTCCGCAAAATATAAATTGGCCTTCATATATTTTAAGGGTACAAAAGTGTTTTGAAAAGTAGTTCGGAGTCGCCCTTAATTCCTTTAGTTTTACTACCTTTTCGAATGGTTTTGGACCTCCGGCGTTACTATGAAAACACGATGGGTATAGTGAACTCACTTTGTTATACATTGCTTGTTCGAGAAAGATTTAAAGTTCTTTAGTAGGTTCACCAAGTCGGTCTTTATTTTTTTTTAATTAGCGAAACAAAAGTAAATTCAAATAACTTAAATAAACTAACTTATATAATAAATAAAAAAACCGGCCAAAAGCGAGTCAGACATGCGCACCGAGGGTTCTGTACTTTTCGACATAGACAGCCGTCTTTGCCGAAAATATTGGATACTAGCTGTTCTCCGCGGTTTCATCCACGCTGCTGCTCAGCACCTGTTGGTCGTGGCGTGATGTTATATAGCCTTCCTCAAGAAATGGACTATCCAACACTAAAATAATTTTCCAATTCCAACCAGTAGTCCCTGAGATTAGCGCGTTCAAACAAACAAACTCTTCAGTTTTATAATTTAAAAAATTGCACACCAAAATCTAAAAACAAAACTGTTATACAAAAAGATGTTAAATCTATGGTTACAATTGCGGTCTTATCGCTAATAGCGATATCTTAAAGACATAAGTCTTTAAACAACCAGAAAAAAAAAGAAATCTAAATCAAAAACTGGATGGACTGTTCGAATATAAAAATATACAAAGGGGGTAGTCAATGGTGTACCTACAGCTAATACTACACAAACAATTAAAATATAGTCTTTCTAGTTCAACTTATAAGATTTAACGTTAACTAAAACTTATAAAAAACCTAATATATATTTTTAAACACACCGTAGCCTAAAAGAGATTGAATTCGTCTCGCTGTGCATTCAAATAGGTATTTTTGGTTTTAAAAGAAAGATGCTTACATAAGCTACTATCTTAAGTAGAAATGAATGATCAGATCCTTTTCTTTAAGCCAAGTGGACCCAGGAGAATAGGATAATACCGATAAAATGCTGGAATGAAGACGAAGATATGTAAAATCTGATATCCAAGCACTGAACATGAATTTGTTTACCGTTGCCTTACAAGATTCTATCGCAAGAGTCATTTACAATGATTAATATTGTTTGAACAAAAAACATTACTTTTTGGTTAATACCTTCTTCATCTCAGCCTTTTTTGTCCGCTTTGCTTAAAGGAACTCATTAAATTAAGTAATTTATTTAAACTTCATGTACAATAGTGCTATAAACGCGGACTTAATGCCATAAGGCATTTTCTACCAGTCAACCTTTGGGTACAAATATGACAACATTGTGATGGGCTACAAAAAATATATAAAACTATTTATTTTAGAAAACAGATGCTAATACACATTTATATATGAAATAAACTAAAAGAAAAAAAAATCTATTAACAGTCTTTTATCAAATAAACCAAATGCCCATGCTTAGGCAACGCATTTTTTGTATGATAATTTTGTCTGTACCTTTTACAAATGACAGCAACCAGCAGCTTTTACGTACTTTCCGAGGCACAGAAGGAACTCGGTATGTAGCGGGTGATCACCCGTCAACAGACCAACCTAAGCAAGCGCGGCTTAACCCAAAGATCGTCCCGAACGGCTGCTATTATTTAGCTAGGAGAACTCCTACTTTAAAGATGAAGAATATCTCATCTAAATCCATTGCATAGTTACAAAGATATTGGCGGTCATACAAGCAGACATTCGTTTTATGTTGATTTATGAATTGAAATATTTTATTGCGTTTATTTGTGTAGTAGTCTAATATTATTATGGCCCATGGTCTGAAATAAAACTTTTTCTTTTTATAGACGTAGAAATTTCAGCTGTGTGAAACATGATACATTTAAATACGACTACATTTTCAAGCAGCAAGCATATTTTCATTTGATAAAACCTCGATGCTGATCGGAAATCCAGACGATCACTTTGTAGATTAATATTTTATTTACGTTTCATATTTTATATTTATAAGCTTTCAGTTCCGAGTGGGCAATGAATTAAAAGGTGGATGCTGTGTGTGAATTTTTGGGCTTTTAAATAAGAGATGATAGTAGAATTTTACTATTTTGCCGCTGTTTTTGCATTACATGCAGTTTTTTTTTTAAATTTACTTTTCACTAGGAATTTCTTCTGTATTCTGAGTGGTTTGCTTCATCCTCTCCTTTAAAAACTAACTTGCTGTGCCCGACAGGGTATATAATTGTTTCTCTTCAATTACCTACCAGCCTTGTATACATTATGGGATGCAATAAAGTATTGAGTATTGAGTAGATCCGGAACAATTCAATGTAAACCATACAATGTCTGCTAAGTGCGGGAATCAAACCCTTGACACGCAGCACAGAAACCAATAGCTCAGCCACTGTCCCAACCGTGGCGAGAGATATCGGTACCTTTGACATTTTATGATTAATTTATATTATTGGATTCAGCTTACTTACTTGGAAAATCCTCATTCAAGGCCAAAATTTAAAACTTTTCGTTTTTAATGCCAGTTTTTTTATAATGGCAATTTCATCATGCATCTAAAAGAAAAACGGTAGCCTTATACAACAAAGTGTCCCTAATGTGTCCGCCTATTTATCTGCCTGTCTGTCAAGCCCCTATATCCTAAGAACTTACGGAGGTGTCGAGTTGAAATTAAAACCATATACTCAAGTCTGTAGTCCCTTAGAGCAGTGAAAAATCAACCCATTAAGTCTATACCGTCAAAACAAATGACGTTTTGTTTTATGTCGCAAATTTTCCTCGACTTGCACTTGGCCGCTATTGTTTATGTTCGTTTCCTTTTTTTTGGAGTTTATTGGAGTTTACTCTTTAAGAATCAAGTTTCATATATAAGGCTCCCGGTATGAGAAAAATCCGAGGGGTAAAACCTACTAAAGTAACGAAAATGTGTCACGTTTTTGGTGCGCACCTTTAGTGCGCAACTTTCTAATTTGACTGTGAGTGTATTAAGACACACATTTGGTATGCTGTATGGTCGACTATACCTATATACTATATGTTATTGGGCTTGTTTGTTTCTATCAGTGTCGATGTATTTATATTGCTATTTTTTTTCATTAATTTGTGAATTTACCCTTTCATATGATATTTATCTTTTTTCAGTTGAATAAACTCTTTTTGCGTATGGTTAGATACTCGTACTTAAGGAGTAAACTCCAGTCGTGCGTCGGAGCTGACACACACACTTTATTTTATTTTGTTTTACTACTTTGTCTAGTGCGACTCAAATAAAATCTTTTTTTTTTGGTTTTTCGTAATAAGATTCTAAATACCTAGCTTCTTCAGTTTCTAACAGGCAATGTACTCAAAAGTATGTAACCCAAAATATTCGCATTTTCATAGTAGCAGACAGGGGGTGTTTTATAAGGGTTGTTTGGTTAGGCCGACCTTTTTTAGCCTTTTGGGCCTCCGAGATAGTTTTAGTTCGGACGCTGTAAAATTTTGAGAATTACGTTTGGAAAAGTTTTCAGTAAAAGGGTAGTGTTTTTCGATCCTTTATTAGTTTTCAGGATTCTGGGTTATTGTGATATTTTGCGGGTGTTTGGCTGAGGTGATAGTGAGTTTTGTTGCTTGTTGTGTTGTGTTTAGAGTTTGTTTTCGAATGTAACTTATTAGAGAAGGTTTTGATACAATAATTTTGTTGTTTTATATTAGGATTGGAGTAACACTATTTCCTGCTTTAATTTTATCATGTGAAAACTTTCTTAGCTGGTTGAATTTCTCAGTTTATTATGTAGGTCTTACCGGGGTTGTGGGTTGTTCGAAAGAGATACAGCGGCCCCGGAACATAAAGGGCAATATAAGGAACATGGGTGGTTTTTAGTCAGCACATGTTTGACACTTCCCCCCGCTCCGCCCAGAGCGGGAAAAGTTCTTTGATGATTGCCAACAAAAAAAAACAAGATTATTATGTCGATTGTAGGTTGTAGATTCTATTGGAAATACAATACCTTAAACTTCAACATTGAAAATTTATCTTTTTTTCGACCCTTTTCACCCTTTTTTACCCAAAAACGACCCAAAACTATTTCACTACAATTTCCCAACTAAAAACTAAGATTAGAACCGAAATTAATTAACCAAGCCGCGAAATGAAGTTGAAAAATTGATTAAAGCCCCTTTAACCACACCGAGCTACAGAAGGGGGGTGAATACTACCTCCACGGAACCGTCAAAGTTTCGCGAGGGGGCGATAGGGGGGCAAAAATGAACCACCGGCATGAAGACGGATCGGGGAAGTTTAAATTTAGAGAATTGTTCGGTTTCTTTTTATTTCGCTGTTCGTATTTATGGAATTTAATAGCGTTTGGTGGTTTTGCATCGTTGAGTCGTTTGAAATTTTTATTTGCTCTTTCTCGAATTCACGTAAAATTATTTAATAAAATACTTCTCTACTTTTTTACTGATGAGAAATTATCAAATAACCTCCCCCGATCCTCACAGTTACTCTCCTCCTCTCTTTTGCCCTTTGTGTTCCGGGACCGTATCTCTTTCGAACAACCCAAAACCCTGGCGGGATACTTCTCTACTATTGTCGGACTTTTGCAACTATTTCAAGGGTTGGTTACCAACGGTAACAATGCCACGAACCTCTTATCTTGTTTTTGAATAAAAAATAACTTAAATTAGTCCTTATAAAATCGGTTGTCTACCAGTACAATCCGTGACAATCGGACCTGTTTTTTTTTTTTTTCGGGTGGGAAATCATCCAATGACTTCCCCCGCTCTGGGCGGAGCAGGGGGGGGCATGTCAGACTTGTTCTGACTAAAACCCACCCATGCTCCTTCTATTGCCCTTTAGGTTCCGGGGCCGCGGTATGTCTTTCGAACAACCCGCAACCCCGGAACAACCCGCAACCCCGGACAATCGGACCTTAAATTCTGCTTTATATCTCCTTCTTAATTAGTTATGATAATTTTAAGAAACCCCAATCAGCAGTTAATTAACAACAACCTTTTTAGTGTTGAATGTGATCGTATTTAATTTATGACTTTTATCATTTTTTTTTACTTATTTTTCTTCTTTTTAGGGATCCATATTTCAAAAGGAAAGGACGGAACCTTTATAGGATCACTTTAGGAGACCTTGTATCTCGGGAACTCCTGTAGGAATCGATTTGAATTTAAAACCATATACTCAACTTTGTGGTTCCTTGCGGTCGTGAAAAATTAACCCTCTAAGTCTACGTAGTCAAAAGATATGGTTGTTGTGTTTATGTAGTAAGTTTATACGACGGGCCTGTTGGTCTAGTGGTTAGTGGCCCTGACTGCTGAGCCGGAGGTCGTGGGTTCGATTCCCACCCAGGACAAACTTTGTGTGATGAGCATGATTGTTTGTTCTGTGTCTGGGTGTGATTTATCTATAATATGTATGTATTTATAAATTATATAAGTATGTATATCAGTTGTCTGGTTACCATAACACAAGCTCTGCTTAGCTTGGGATCAGATAGCCATGTGTGAGTTATCCCAAGATATAAATACGGAACCCTTGGTGTGCGTGTCAATATCTTTTGATCGCGTAGACTCAGTGGGTTGATTTTTTCATAGCTTCAAGGTACCATAGACTTGAGTAAGTACCTATATAGTTTTAAATTCCACGTGATCTCGAAACTTCAACGAGATTCTGAATCAGAAATACCGACAGACATGAAACACTTCTCTTCCTTAATCCTACTAATATTTTAAAAGCGAAAGTGAGTTTGTTTGTTACGTCTTTACGCCTAAATGGCTAAACCGATTTTGATGAATTTTGGTACAGAGATAGTTGGGACCCTGGAGACAGACATATACTATTTTTTTTAAAGAGATTGAAATATGAGAAATTGCTTAACATTGCTATTACAACAAAAAAGCTGCAAGGGCAAAAATAACAGGTAGCAGGTAAATCAGAAAGGCGAACTGTGTTACCTCGAATTTAACGCGAACGAAACCGCGGGCAAAAGCTAGTGAGACATAATTAGATTTATTTTCTCCTCTTTTATTAACTTTCAAACTTTGTGTTGTACATATCAAGCATTGTATAACCCCAGGCCTCAAGTTATGACAATATTATGCAGACGTCAGCTTCATTTGAATTTGGAAACAAGATGGCGCTAGATGACACGCTGTATCAATGTGACTTAATTGAATTTGTAACTGTTCTCTATGGAAGATTGAAATGGTTTTTATTATGAAGATGTTAAAGATTATAAACGAATAAAGAAAAAGATAAGAAAAGGTTTTTGAGCTTTTGAGAATAAAGTCGTTTATTGTTTTGTCTTGCATAATTCCCACGATTGTTTTTATCTTTTTTAGCTCAAAATACATAATCTTTTATATTCTATAGGCATTTTAAGTCGCGAAGGCTAAGTTTCACCAATCGTCATACAAATAACTTTTATATTCTTTTTTATTTTGCGTTTTGTTTTATTTATAATGCGATCACATGCGCACTTGATGCTCTATGTACTTACTGCATCATTCAGCGAAGTACGCGTGCCTGAGTTTTAGGTTTTTGGCACGTTTGACCTTTTGTCATTGATATGCGTTTTCCGCTCAAAAGAAAAAAAAAACACTTACTGTAGGCCTACTATGACGTCTTAAAGCAGAACTTATTCCACTGAGGGAAAGAGATGGCGCTAGACACCCTGTATAGCTCTGTCTCTTTTCCTCAGTGGAATTAGTTCTGCTTTGAAACGTCATGGTAGGGTAGCTGGAACACTTTGTCAATCTGTTTACCTGTCCATAAATACCCTTTATCTTGGAAACGCGTCGAGGTATTGACAGTAGAAATCCAAACGATATACTCTCATATCCGTAGCCCCTTGGAGCTGAAAAAATCAACCCTCTAAATGTACACAATCAAAAGATATGGTTGCAAGTTTATGTTGCTTGGTACGGAACTCGTGATGTGCGAGTTTGAATCGCACTTGACCGGTTTTTGCCACCCTGTATCACACACTCAAAGAGGCATGCAGACATTTCTAGAGTATATATGTTTCGCTGATATGTTCCGATTTTCTTTTGGTTGGATGTTACCAAAGGTTGCGAAAATGAGTTTTTTTCTTCAATTCAAAACATACTTGTATTAAATTAGCTGTAATTAACAATTAATTTATTTATGTTTATTCATTATCTATAATAATATGATTTATTTATCTATGTAATAAAATCTTAGATTTTGACCTATTTTCCGATAAATTTTGACTTTGGATGTCAATAGATACATGGTAAGCCAGGACACGTCATTCTAATCTTCCAAATTATTTAAAAAAAGAAGGTATAAAACCTCTTTGCGTACACAAAAAAGTTCTGGCACAAAACAAAACATATTCAAATTATAACGACATATGTTATTGAATATTAGACGACAGGTTGGCGCAGTAGCTGAGCGATCGACTGCTGCACTGCGTGTCGCATCTTCGATCCCCGCACGAAACAAATATCTGTATGGCCTACAGATAGATTGTTTCGGGTCTAGCTGTTTGTGTATGTGAGTTTAAATCTTTGTAAATGCACTCACGATACAGGAGAAATTCCTACTGTGGCGCAACGATTATTAACAAAAAAAAAAAACATTGGCTATGAAATAGGGTTACCAGCATCAAAAAAAATATACCCTTATTCAGCGAGTTTTTTTAGTTTTCTTTTACGAACTAACAAAGAACATTAAATCAGCCATTTTCTTCCACCTGCTAGTACATCTCGACACGAGTACAAAGACAAACAGCAAGTTCTGAAGTAGCGAGTAGAGAGGCGCTCAGGAAACTCTTGAAACAAAGGAAGGTAATTGAAAATTCTATCAAAACTTGCCACGAACGAAGCCAACGAAGCTAGTTGGAGAGCTAGTGAGGTACTGGCGTAGGGTTGGGACACGGCTACTAAGATTTTTGTTGTAATTGAAATCCTACTAGTATTATATGAGGCCGCGGGCATAACCGCGACTTCGCTCGCGTTAAATTCAGGTTAACACAGTTCCCCTTGCGCCTTATTTATTGTAATAGCAATGCTAAGTTTTCACTTTTCTTCCCTCTTGCTCCCTCATAACTCGATCTTTTTTTAAAAAAAAGGGGGTTCGGACACGGAACAAATTTTTAATGTGTGTAAACTCACCCACGAAACAGGAGAAATTTCTAGTGTTGGGCAAAGTTGTTTAAAAATGTTATGACCAAGTTTTTTTTCTTTCTTTCTCTTTGCAAAATACATGATTTAGTATTATATCTCGAGCATGTTCCTTAGTACCCCATCTCTACTGTCTGTATGAACGAAACGGTCCAGAGTTAAGTTCCATCTTGCGTCGTGTTTGACAATCAAAAGTTGACGCCGCCATTATTTCGCCAACGTCTTATTCCAACTTCCACTTTGAGCGTTCATTAGACTGATTAATAGTTTTAGATTGAAAATTAAATAGATATATACAAAAATAGAGTATTCAGCAGAAGTTGACCACATTGTTCGTTAAATTGGAAATTCTATAAATGGAATGACACTTTCCTAGCTTTACCGGATGGGTATCCAAAAAAACAAATTATTTATTATATAGTTAATCATTCCAAAGATTTCTAGATAACAAAAAACTAACTTATTGACAGTGTATTGCACTGCCCGATAGTTTCCCACGTTATTGCACTCTCTTATGGCCCGATGAGTCCTACAATATTGCACTGCAAGATGGTTCGATGGTTTCTAAGTTATTGCACTTCCCGATAACCTGAAGGTTGCTACGTTATTGTATTCACCGATGGCCCGATGGTTTCTACGTTATTGCACTATCCTATAGCTTGATGTTTCTTCCGTTATCGCACTCCCTGATGGCCCAATGATGTCTATGTTATTGCACGCCCCAATGGCCCGCCAATTTTTACGTTATTGCACTACCCTATAGGCTGATGTTTCCTACGTTATTGCACTACCATATATAGCCATTTATAGCTTGATAGTTTCTATGTTATTGCACTTCTCAATAGCCTGTTGATTTCTACGTTATAGCACTGCCTGGTGGCCCGAAGTGGTGCCTACGATATTACATAGAGTGATGGTCCGAGAGTTTCTACGTTATAGCACTCCACTATGGCCCGATGGTTCCTACGTTGTTGCACTCCTCGATAGCTTGGTGGTGTTTACGTTATTGCACTCTACTATGGAAAGTTACAAAACTCAACAACACAAAATCAACTTACATGATGGTTCCACAATCACTAATTATTTTTATATTTAAATCGTAGTTTTATTTTTTTATTTTAGTAAAAGTTCTATTCTAAGACCCAGGTCAAAAGATCCCTTGTTCATTTTATTGTCCAAGAATACGTAGTTGGCAATACGATAGTTGATGCGATTCGTTCGTGCGACAAAAATACTTCTTTAGAAGATTGTTTTGTAGGTATGTGAAGAATTGGTAAATTAATGATTGATGAAACTTGTTCAGATGTCTGTAGTTTATGTAGGCGTTTTCTTTAATATGAAACATTTATTAAATTAAGTAATTAAGTTTCAGTTTTTCTTTCAACAAAAAATAATACAACATGATCATGTTTTTGGTGATATTCTGTTGACAATCATTTTTATTATTATTTAATGTAATATAAAAACCTTTAAATATAATATAAAAATGACTTGAGATTTGAATATTTGTTAATGTTATCGGTGATAAAATCAGATAAATGAAAGCCCATGTTGCAATAAATGAGAAAAAAGCACTAGTGTGAAAAACATTGCCTATTGAACCTAATCGTAGTACAATAAGAGCCAGTTTCGAGGAAGTGAATTGAAAATGATTTTTCTGTACTTTCTATCTAACATAGCTTTCTTGTTTTTTTTTTTATCCATGTCTCACGGTTTTTCTCCTGTATCCTGGGTGCATTTACAAACATTTAAACTCACATACACAGACAGCAAGACCCTAAACAGGCCATGCAAATATTTATTCCGTGCGAGAATCAAACCCGCGACACGCAGCGCAGCAGTCGATCGCCAATCGTGCCGTCGTTTTGTTTCCAAGTAATCAACAAAAACTAATGCATCTTTATCCACAATTTAAATTCTACAGATCTGTATACAATATAAATATAATATTAATACGTCTGTGTTCGCAATACAAGCGTTTCAAACGAGGTACAGCTAATTTAAATTTCTATTAAAACTTGGCAGTCGCGGGGCGTACTGTCAAAGGCAATCACAATGTTTTATGTATACAATAAAGCTCTTGTTATGTGTGAATGAGGCTTTATGTATGTGTGTGTGTGTTTGAAGATTTGGGACGAAAAAACTGAACTCAATGATGAAACTATGAACACGTTTTGAAGAGCTGACTTCAAAAAAAGGGAGGTTCTCAAGTCGAATGTTTTTTTATTTGATAAGCAATTTTGTACTTTATTTTATAATCGAAAAGAAGTCTTCTCGAAAGGGTCCCATATCAATTTTATCTAAGTATATCACATATTTTTTCTTCTAATATAAATAGATAAAATAGAAACCTGTTTTGCAATAAAAAAACGATTATTCAATAAAACACAAAAAAGTCGGAGAATAATTTTAATTTTGGCAAGTCAGTGGCAAACAAGGCACCGACTTCCGGAATGTCACTGATCTTGTAGTTTAAAATAAAAGCCACTCGGTTCAGTCTTCTTCGCTTAGACTTAGGTTAGTCCATGGTTCGATGACCGCCCATTAAAGGTTATGAAAGAAAATATTTAAATTATATAAATATTTAGTCTGAACAACTTTTCGAGGAGCTCGTGGCTAAATAATAGCATCAAATCCTTACTAATATTATAAAAGCGAAAGTGAGTTTGTTTGTTTGTTTGTTACCTCTTCACGCTTTAATGGCTGAACCGATTTGAATGAATTTTGGTACAGAGATAGTTGGGAACCACGAGACGGACATAGGCTAATATTTTTTTGAAAAAAAGTGGGATGTGAGGGAGAAAGAGGGAAGAGAAGGTAAAACTTAGCGTTGCTATTACAAATCAATAAGGCGCAAGGGGAACTGTGTTACCCCAAATTTAACGCGGGCGAAGCCGCGGGTGAAAGCTAGTATAATATAATAATCAATCTTTAGGTTAAGCCGCACTTGCCTAGGTCTGTGTATGGGTGACCACCCGTTACATACCGAATTTCCTCCGTGCCTCGGAAAGCACGTTAAGCTGTTGGTCCCGGCTGTCATTTGTAGATCTTTGACAGTCGTTACAGTAGTCAGTGGCCCGAAAGTCTGACAACTAGTCTTACCAAGGGGTGTCGTATTACCCAGTATTAACTGGGTTATGGAAGTCAGATAGGCAGTCGCTCCAAGTAAAATACTGGCATTCAGCTGCATCCGGTAAGACTGGAAGCCGACCCCAACATAGTTGGGAAAAGGCTAGGCAGATAATGAGTAGGTACAACTTTTAGATCATAAGACAACTGTTTCTTTTCAAGGATTATTATTGTAGATTTTTACTAAGATATTTATCCATTATATAAAATTAAATTCTCGTGTTACAATGTTCGTTCCTACTACCTATCTACTCTTGCGAAACGGCTCGACCGCTTCTTATGAAATTTGTATGCATATTCAGTAAGTCTGAGAATCGGCTACTATCTATCTTTCAAACCCCTAAGTGATAAGGACTGGAGCAGTGGGTGAAAGCGCTGGGAAAAGCTAGTTTCAATTTCAAATAGTATCTTTTTATAATTAAGATTTTTTTTTTATATTTTATTTTGTTCAACAATATTTGTACGCCTTCATGACAAAACATAGCTTAAAAATTATGAAAACTTTACGACAAAAGTCTGATTCTGTAGATATAAGCTTTAGGAATAATATTGTTCACAAATTCTGAAAAACTGCATTTATGTATTTCATTGATATAATGCGTTTCATTTATATATTGTATTCACTAGTTTTATTTATTATTTTTTGTCTTTATATACTGGATAATATCAAAATTACTCATCATTTATGTTTTCTGATATTTGCCTCTGGATCTGATAAGAATGAATTTTATAGTTATTAAGAGACAAAATTAAAATAACCCATTTAAACAAATGACGACGAAAAAATTGTATTTTCATATAACTGTGATGAAGTCTTATATGGTAATGTTTTCACATGAAAACTAACCTTATCAAATAGTAAATAGTTACTAGAATTCTAAAACTTTCGTAAATCCATCTTGAGCCGTAATAAAGTGATTCGTCTGCAAAGTTTTAATACTTCTACGTTTTCTATTTATTCAATGAAAACTTTTTGAAAACGTTTCAACAATATAAGGGTGATCTTTGTTCGAATTTAGGAAATTAATTTAAAAAATGACATGAGAATAAAACTATTAATATTATACGATGACTATCTATACTAATATTATAAAGCTGAAGAGTTTGTTTGTTTGAACGCGCTAATCTCAGGGACTACTGGTTGGAATTCTTTTAGTGTTGGATAGTCCATTTCTTGAGGAAGGCTATAGGCTATATAACATCACGCTACGACCAACAGGTGCTGAGCAGCGTGGGTGAAACCGCGTGGAACAGCTAGTCTAATATATAAAATTCTCGTGTCACAGTTTTCGTTCCCATACTCCTCCGAAACGGCTGGACCGAATTAAACGAAATTTTGTTCACATATCGGGTAGGTCTGAGAATCGGCCAACATCTATTTTTCATACTCCTAAGTGAGCAGTAGGTGAAATCGCTGGGCACAGCTAGTAATATATAAAAACAACAAAACATGATCAGATCTATTAGTTATTTATATATGATAGATAAATCAATCGTTTATTTGTTGCAACAAAAGACAAAATACAGGAATTAACACGAAAAATATCAAGTTGAGAAAAACAAAAGTCTAGAATAAGATAATAATCCATTAGAAAGTAAACGTTTTTCCAGCCCTTCTATTTGGGGTCGGCGCAACACGATTTTTTTTTCATTCTCCCCTATCAGACGTCACGGCATCATTTACTCCTTTCTCTTTCATATCATTCTTAACACAATCCATCCATCTTTTCTTTGACCTTCCTCTCGCTCGCCGTCCATCTACATTCAGATCCATCGCTCTTTTAGTCACATGTCCTTTATCCCTCCTCATTACATGTCCATACCAAGACACACGACTTCTTTGTAACATCCGCAACTTTCAAACTTCCTCTAATATACTCATTCCTTAATTTATCCATTCTTGTCACTCCACACGTCCATCTCAACATTCTCATCTCCGCTACATGCAATTGTTAAACCATTAGAAAGAAAATATGAATATAAAAAGTCACTTTGGAACATGCCCGGATTTGTACCCTCACCTCATGCATAAGAGGTGAGGCGTTTAACCTCTGGACCATGACGACTATTTCAATCAATTTCGCGATACAAATTAAAAACCCTTAATTGAATTTTCGCAAACTTCAAACGGCCCAGACTTTCTCAATCCGTCTTTATGTACCCATTTCAAGTTTTAATGAGTTTTCTTTAAGTAAATACGTCTAACTTTAAAGTTTCGTTGCTTGAATTTTAAGTTGTATATAAGTAAATGGAAATTCTTGTTAACGGTCTTTTGTAAATAAGGTATTATTTACGAAAATTTGTGTTGGTGCCGTGTGTTACAATTTTATTCCTATCTAACTATCCTACTAATATAATAAATGCGAAAGTTTGTGAGTATGAATGTATGTTTCATCCTCTTTCACGAAAGAACTACTAAAAGGATCTTGATTAAATTTAGCACAGAGATAGATTATAGTCTGAAATAACACATAGCATAGGTACTTTTTTTCAATATTATTTTCTACAGATAGTTGTTCCAGGTCTGGCTGTTTGTGTATGTGAGTTTAAATGTTTGTAAACGCACCAACGATACAGGAGAAATTCCTAGTGTGGGGCAACGTTAAAGAAAAAAAAGAATTACTTTGGATGGGTTAAAAAGGTTTTAAACAGAAGGCCTCCACGTTCTGCAGTCTCTTTTAATACCAATAGACCTAAAGGGCATCTTTTGTCAGGGCTACCGCCTGCCAGGGTTGCGTGTTATTTGAAAGAGATACCGCGGGCCCAGAACAAAAAGGGCAATAGAAGGAACATGGGTGGGCTATCACTCAGATCCAGCCTGTCCCTTGCTGTCCCTCAGCGACGCCCTAAGCCGAGGCTCGTACCCCACAGGGGGTGCCCTTAGCATGTAGTTGCTTAATTTGTAAGTTTTTACCCTAGCTGGAGGTCTTAATTTTTAGGCACCCACAGGATTCGCCCGGTTAAGCAGACGACAACCTCCTCGGTTGAACTGCGAGATGCCATTCATAAAAAAACAGGGGTTGGCTTTTCTCAGAACAAGTGTGTCACTCCCCGCTCCAAGCGGGGGAAGTTATTTGATGATTTCCCATCGACAAAAAGGGGCATCTTTTAAAGAAAATAACGTAAAATTACTTTATATAAATAGTTAAAGTTGAATCTAAGTTCTGAATGAAATCCATTTATTATGTAAATGCCAGAATTTCTGAACAGACAAGGTGTTACAGCGACCAAAAGGTCGTGAGTTCAAACCTCGTTGAGCTTTGATGTGAACCCGATTTTGCGTAGCGAGATTTAGTTTCCTTCAACAAGAAGCATTTTTTCACGAATACTATGAGTCAGTTAAAATTGTATTAACCTCTCAAGGACCAACATTAATTACGTCAACTATCCGTCAAGCACCGTCAGGTGGGCTCTTATCGTAAGCGTAATCTGATTTTAAGACTTATCTTTACTACAAATAAAGTTTTAAATCGGTCGGGGTTTGGTGGCACATATTTGTGCCAGCGGGGCTCAACGGTAATGCTTGTTTACTGACACGTTGTTTGTGCCGCTGGGGTCTAGAGGTTAATAAGGAAAATAACACAAATGAATTAAAATCTACTTTCAAAAGATATGGCTGGTTTGAGTATGTACGAAATCATAATAATGGTATCTACATTTATTTTTAATCATTCACACTGAGAATTTCTCCTGTATCGTGGATGCGTTTACAAACATTTAAAAACACATACAAAAACAGTTAGACCCGAAACAACTATCCGTAGGTCATACAAAATATTTGTTCCGTGCGGGGATCGAACTCGCGATCAAGCTGCACAGCAGTCGATCGCTTAGCTACTGCGCCAACCGTACCATTAAACATTAAAACCAGACACGTAAAAAATAACTTGAATGACTTATTAGAGTAATTAAAACTAAATATTTACAAAAAAGAACTATATAACATAAATGAGACTAATATTTTTTTTATAAGCAATAGCCTGCATAGGTGTGAAAGTACTCCACAACAATCAATTTACAGATCTGCAACATCTACAATTTGTATTTAATAAATAAAATTAATACCTCCTACACACATTTTTAAAATAGCATACAGTAAAACCCCTGTAAACTAAGTTGCCTTAAATAGTATACGAACATACTATTTCAAAACACCTTTATAATTCTTTCATTTCACTTAACCCTAAATCGCCACCCAAAAAGAAAACCAAAAAATATAATACACAAACATAGGTACATTCCCAAAAAACAAATAACACACATAAAATAAAAGCTCGCAGCACAAACACGTTTAGTACCGCGGCACCGCTCGCACTTGTAACTCTTGGTTCGCCTTACGCCCCCCTCTCCCCTTTCTCCTGCCCCAAGACGCGGAATATTTACATAAATTTACAAATTTCGCGGCGAAATAAAATTGTGTAGGGCTGCCACTCTTAACATACCGTAAATCATTGTAATAAAATTATTGAATTTAATACGAATACCACAACGTGTTTGACAAGAGTATTATTGTAATTAGTAGGCTTACTTTCTTTTCTTTCAATTTCTGCGCAACTAATATGCTTTTATATGTACCTATCTATATTTTTCATGCGTTTTTAGTTTTTCTTGAATAACATACCAACTGATCGAAATCCATTAGAAAACATGTGAAAATTAAGTTCTATAACAGTTTTTGGTTAAGAAACTCCTAGTTTCCTCAAAGACTTTATATAAATTCGAATTCAAATAAGCCACATCAAGTGTTATTAAATTAAATTTAAAATATACTGCAAAAACATAGAAAAATTAATCACTCACACTAACCATAATGTAACCATAAACACAACAGCCATCATTCAGCAAAATGGAAAATTTTATGTAAGTAAAAAATTAAACACAAAACTTTGCACACCCCTAGAACTAGACCATAGTTGGCGGGTCACCCCCCAGGTAGTCGGGAGCTAGGGAGGCGCCGTTTTTCATGTTTAATTTTAACTTTGCAGAGCCGGCGTTTTAATAAGCACCAGTCGTCTTTCGCGTTCAGAATTTTATGCTCAGCCAGCAACCTTTGCGTTTCGAATGCGAATTTCGTTTTAATGCTACACAGGAGACGCGAAGTTTTATTGTGTTCAAATTAGTTTTGCGTTACTGTCGTGTAAAAATGTAAATGTTCGTAGTTCTTTTGTTTTTATGTTGGCGTTCCGTTTTTGAGTGTGTTTGGGAATTATGTTAAGTTTTTTGTGGTCTTTTGGGGTTAATTACATATATCGTCGATAGATTGGTGGTTTTATTATATTTTTTTTCTAATTAGAATTTAATGCAGTCTGCATTGATTATCTAGGTAACTATGTAGGTCTAACAATTATGTAGGTATTTTATTTATGACAAGAATAGTGGCAGTGGGTATCAAAGAAATCCTTATAAAATGACCAAGACAATTCTATATACGGTTTTCTTAACAGTATGTATGTAATTAAAAATCACACAATACCATTATATTAAAATAAACAAAAGCCTATTAAAACAGTCCTCAATAAACCAAACCTTTTAGCAATCATCTCCTTGATATCAAACCTTACCGAGATTACAATTAAAATAACTAAATACATTAATACCGTACGGCCTAAGCAGCTAAGCTGAGCAGTAAAACAAGGAACGGAATATTAAAACCGGAGCCACCAACGAAAGCCATTAAAATGCGTAATTGCTGGATTAAAGCGCCCAAGATTCCTCTATTTGCCTCACAATTCCTGTACAAACTACCATACCTTCTAAACACACAGACTAAAAAACTACCCCTCTGGCATTTGAGTACTCTGTGTAGTTCCACACAAATTGCTTTATGGTTTTGTTACTCTGTGCCATGTCCAAGATGGCGGGCGTTCCTAATTTGAACTTCGATTCGACGCGACGTGCCGTACATACGTCATGAGCGCGGTCTCAAGATTAGGCGATTTACATCGGCTTTTTCGTATTTCGAACGCACGGTGCTCGCTGAATCGTTTCATGCCTTTGCCTTGAATATAAATGTAATGCTGTTGGTAATTTAAATGTGGAACGTGGCGATTTCTTTTTAATTAGAGGTTGGTTGGAATTGGTTAAGGTTTTTTAGGGTTGGATTTTAAGGTGTGTAATTGAGTATTAAGGCCTACATGTTCTACATACCAATATTTAATGTTGTTATTTAGTGAATTTCAATAATATTTAGATTGTCAAAACTAGTTAATAATGTTTTTTTTTCTAATTTGGCCAAAGTGTGTCAAAACGTTTTTATTCCTTTTCACCACAAAAAAAAACTAAATAGGTATTAAAAAAAAAACAAAAAGAGCTAACTTAAAAATCATAAAGTGCTTAATATTTCATTTTAAAAACTATAACATTAATTTTCACATTCAACTACATATAACTTTTATAAAAAAAAAAAAACAAACTACGAACTCATCTGTTCTAACAACATAACTAACTCTCATAAAATATACCAACATCAGAAAAAATAAACAAACAAACCACTAAAAAACATAGTAGAAAAACCTTACTATAAAGCGAGGCTGTAAAAACTTTCACCCCCGCTGGGCGGAGAAACACCCCCTAAACACATCTATAAATCTATATGACGTCATTAAGAAAACGGAGCGCGATCGTCTTGCGTATACCCGTCTCCCTCACTCCCCCACGATTACTAACGCAAGAGCGAGATAGACAATGTCTTAGTAAAGTACAGGAGCTTCTCCCTCTCTCTCACTCAATGCCTTACAATGGTGAAAAGACGGCGAAAATTAAATAATACTTTGTCGTTTAAATTGAAAAGGGGGTGAAGGAGGTAGTTTGGAAAATTTTCAGGGGTTAGAGGTAAAAAGGTATTGATTTTAGGAGATTAGTCGCGTCTATTGTGGGACTTTATATTTTGCGGTTGTTCTCCTTTGTTTTAATGTTTGAAGATTATTATTTGCTATAGAAGTTTCTGGTATGGCCATCTTTGAAGTTAAGGTGCGGTTTCTGTGTTTTTTTTTTGTAGTCAACAAGTTTAATGGTTTATGGATTAAGTAACTGATAGATAAAATTATTAATATTTGAGATTGAGGATAAGGGTTTTTCGAAAACAGTTGTTATTTTTTTCCCAAATGCTAGAGGTGTCCGTTTTATAAATACGATAAGCTACATTCTTTTTTTAAATTAGATGACCGTGCTCCTTGTCTATTATTATTAAACAAAAGTATTTTTTTTTTAATATAAACAGTACCTATCTTCAAAATTCTCGACAATAAACATTTTACACACACTACAATTCAAACGAATGCAATTTGAATCGGAATTCGAATTACTAGTCGAGGAGTCAGACTATCGAATAGACTCGTATCTTGACCCAAGACTAAACATGTTCACGAGTCAATAGGTTTATAAACACTCAAAGAAATAAAAGAAAGACATTTGCCGAAATAAAAAAATGCGACAAGTTTTATGATAAAGTATCTAAGCACGAGTATATAAAAATCTTAAAAATTGCCTAACAAAACGCCGATTTTAAAATGCAAACAGAATTTTCAGTATTAAAAATATTGTTGAAATAATTACGCGTGTAAAGCATTAATTAATTTTTTGCTGGTGTTTTTTTAATAATATGAATAACATAATAAATTCCCAACAAAGCATTGATTTCAAAACGCGAATTATGTTTTCAATATTATATTTTTGTAATAATCGCATGTGTGAAGCATTAAATTTATTCATATCTCCACTCTCTCCGTTAATGAACCCAAAATATCAAATATCATGTTAAATATTGGTTCAACTATGATAATAGTTCCGTAAACTCATTTCAAATAATTCTATTGCAGGTCACGACGGTTTCAATGAACAACACTATTGAAATAGAAGAATGAAAACTGCGATGACACGAAACTGGCGAAGAAGACCTAGACAACGACCTAGGGCACGGCTTGCTACATCGTTCTCACATAGTTTACCATATTAACACGAATGATGTAACCAAGGTTTTGTAACAATATTATGATTTAAAAGAGTGTCCATGGAGTTTCTTGTCCATTCTTCTCCATAGAAATCTACGCTTTGGAATGAGCAACTACAGTACTTTCACAGTTATTATGCCTGGTGACTGGGACTTGACAACAATAAAAATGAAGCTACAGGCTTCATTTTTATTGTTGTCAATGTTTCGACAGTTCAAAAGTGTCTGTAGCTGGCCTACTTGAAATAAATGATTTTGATTTTTTTGATTTTGATTGACAAAGAGATGAAATGGAAACAATTTATGTCATCATAATGGCAATATCAGATAGGAAAGAATGGGAAACAGTATTTTTCCCATTAATGGCAACAACATAAATGGGAACTACCCGCGTGCAACTGAATAGTAGTTTACATGAAGCGAGTTCCTATCTGACCTCCACAACCTACTTACGTTATATTTTTATTTCTTTATTTGGTACACCAACAGCAATTCATACTAAAACTTACAAGCAACTATGAAATAATACAAAAAGAAGTGCTGGTTTGTATGCCTATTACAGGTATACCCAAATAAAATAACTCTATAATGTTAACATAAAAATAAATAAAGCTGGCCTATATGGGGTATATGAATATAAAATCAACTTAATAATGTTTAGAGTAACGAGTAACATTTTAGATAATAGAATACCTACATCTAAGTAAGATTGTTTTTTTCCCTTTCAAGCCACTGACCAACTGTAACGACTGTCATATGTGTATCTACAAATGACAGCTCGGACCACGAAAAAGTCCGCGATGTAAAGGATGGACACCTATCCACAGACTACTACTACTACCAACACACACTGGGCCGGCGTAGTGTATTATGACCCAAACTCTCTCAAAGAGATGATTTTTCGAATATGACGAGTTCCACAAAATAAAACAAAAGTGACTAGCTAGCTCCTGTCCTATGTCCATAATTACTTTTTTATACTTTCCGATAAAAGTCACATTCAATAATTTCTAGAACCATTGAAAAAAAAATTAACTCATATAATATTACCGTAATAAAATATATTTGGCTAACTAAATTCCAACAAAGGATACACAGATACATTATAAAACACAATACTATGGGTTAATTAAACTGTGTTCCTTCAATTATAAGAGACCACAGCATGCGCATATAACTAGGTGTTAACACAAAAATATTTATAGAAATGAAAATATAAAACTGTTTTAAAATGATAACATCATCATCTGCCTAGCCTTTTCCCAACTATGTTGGGGTCGGCTTCCAGTCTAACCGGATGCAGCTGAATATCAGTATTTTACATGGAGCGACTGCCTATCTGACCTCCACAACCCAGTTAATACCCCAGTATTAACTGGGTAAAGAGGTATCGTATTACCCATAATACGATACCTCTTGGTAAGACTGGGTGTCAGACTTTCGGCACACTGACTACTTGTAACGACTGTCAAAGATCTACAAATGACAGCCGGGACCAACGGCTTAACGTGCTTTCCGAGGCACGGAGGAAACTCGGTATGTAACGGGTGGTCACCCATCCACAGACCAACCTAGGCAAGCGCGGCTTAACCTAAAGATCGACCCGAGCGGCTGCTATTATTTAGCCACGAGCTCCTCTTTAAAATGATAACAAATCGGGAAAAAAACATACTGTCGATTAAAAAAGAGATATAGAAATTAAATGAATATAACAAATAAATACAAAAAAAAAACAATATTATTTAGTAACTAGCTTTCGCCCGCGGCATCGCCCGCGTTAAATTTGGGGTAACACAGTTCCCTTTGCGCTTTATTGATTTGTAATAGCAACGCTAAGTTTTCCCTTTTCTTCCCTCTTTCTCCCTCACATCCCACTTTTTTCAAAAAAATATTAGCCTATGTCCGTCTCCTGGTTCCCAACTATCTCTGTACCATAATTCATCAAAATCGATTTAGCCATTAAAGCGTGAAGAGGTAACAAACAAACAAATAAACAAACAAAGTAAGTATAAGGATGTTCGGTGTGGTTTTATATTTGGCTACGTAAAGACTACAAAAGCGCTACGGAAATACCTACTAGAAGAGAGCTAAGGCATTTGAGGATTCGTACTGTTACGAGGTTTTAACGTTATTTTTGTAACCGCTCACTGCAGCTATAATAAAAGTTATAAATTTTTTGGACTTTATAAAAGAAGTAGTTTTTTTTGTCACTTAACTTAAAAGAAAAAAACGGATTCCTTAGATCACTTTGTTGACCTAATTATCTCGGAAAAACGTGGAAGTATCTAGTTGAAATTTAACCATATAGGTACTTAACTCTGTGGTCCTTTTGTGGTGTGAAAAAATCAACTCTAGGTCTACGCAGTCAAAAGATATATAATGATATGGCTGTATTTTTGTAAATGCACCCACGATACAGGAGAAATTCCTAGTGTGGGGCAACGTTTTTTTTTTATACGTAGCAGGTCTTCCCTTTGGTATGCGAGTCAGAATCGCACCTAGCCGTCTTTATTTTTCCTCTACTCGTAATTCTTTTCTGATTAATTACGTTCCGGGATCCAGGGTAGCTAAATTCTTTCTCCGGGATTTCGTCAAACTTCATTGTCTCGGCACTGGTGATTCAGGTGATTTCTGGTGATCACCACTTTCTTCATCAATCAAAATCAAAATCAAAATATTTTTATTTCACATTGGCCTACATGGGCACTTATAAAACGTCGAGAAAAGATGCACGGTTCGGGTTGGTCGTTTCCTATGGAGAAGAACCGGCAAGAAACTCCATGGTTACTCTTTTAAAATCATTTGGTTTTACAGTGTCATCATCATTCTGATCTACAGTTCCAAAGGTACACAGACTGGAGTATATGGTGCAACTTCAACTTGATACTTCCACGTGTTCCCAAGATGAGAAGGTTAACAAAGTACGGAATCCGTTTTTTTTCTCTTAAGATTCCCAAAAAAAATACTTCTTTTATAAAGTCCGAAAATTATTATAACCAAGATGCAAAAGTTATTTTCCCACACTAATACAGTAAGGTTCCTTTTCTCGATTCGGTACCATTTATCTGATTGCGTCACTTTTAATCAAAAACAAAAATAAAGCATTTATTTCAGTGAAACCATAACAGGCACTTTAGAATGTCAAGAAACAAAAGAATGAAGCTACAGTCCATAATGCTTTAACAATTTAAAAAAAAATGGCAATTAAGAGATGACCAGTCCTGACTGACAGCGTCTATTTACGATCAAGACGCATGGATACACTTCTCATTTTTGTAAATGAACTGTAAAATCCTTTTTATTTTGAGAAATAAATGTCTTGAATCGAAGTAGTGTTTAAAATAAAAGTAGGTCTTCCCTTTGACTTTGCCACAAATTAGTTTAAGTTCTCATAAAGTTTCTGCCCACCCAATCGAAATAGTTAGTCTGAAAATACCCACACATATCATACTTAGTTACTTACAAAACATTTACACAAACAAAATAACAAACGACTCCCGAACCAACCCTACAACTGCGTCTTAGATATTTTATCTAACTCCAGAAAATGTCATACCATTTTAATTATACTACGAGAACGGCATAAAAGCAGTTTATCGCGAAAGGGGAGGGGGTATTGCCCCACCCCAAGGGTGCGGAAGGGGGCAAGAAGCAGAGATTTTATAGCCCAGTACCGTCGCAACGCTTTTAATGGCTTATTTGCCCAGCCTTTGTGGGGTAACTTGCCACCCCGGGCTTTTGTATCGCTGATTTTGTTCGAAATGATAGCGGTTCGATAGTGTATGTCAGATAGTTTTTTAGGGTTGAATAGCGAGGTATTGGCTTTTGTTTCTTTGTTACTGGCTGTTATTATCTTTCGTCTTTCTTCTCATTTCTGAATTAATATTTTTGATTTAATACTGTGGGTTTTAGCAGAATCTTAGTATGATAATAATATGAATTACTAGCTGGCGCCCGCGGTTTTGCCCGCGTGACATCGATAATGAAAGTACCCTATGTGTTATTGCAGACTATAATACCTCTGTGCCAAATTTCATCAAGATCCATTGAGCCGTTTTGACTTGAAAAAGGAACAAACATCCCTCCATCCTCACAAACATTCGCATTTATTAATATTAATAGGAATAAAATGGTTACTAAGTTGCGATTTAAAAGTACGTTAATGAGTATGTCAGTTTATAAACATATAGAACTACTACTGTAGTTCCGTGCCTTAAAAGGATTGTTGCCCATCTGTCTATCTGTGTGGAGAAATTGCGTTGATACTAAATCCATATGCTCTACTCCGTGGTCCTTTTGTTCTGGAAAAAATTAACCCTCTAAGTCTACGCCGTCAAAAGATATGGCTGTTTACGCGTAAGTTTATGTATATGTACGGAACCCTCGGTGCCCGAGTCTGACTTAACGTGGCTGGTTTTTGTGATTTCTGGTAGGATTAAAGATAAAGATAATTTGATTTTGCAAAAAATGGTAGATTTCCTAATCTGGGCTGCAGCTGAATAACAGTATTTTACATAGAGAGACTGCTTATCTAACCTCCACAAACCAGTTAGTACTGGATAATACGATATCCTTTGGTAAGACTGGTTGTCAGACTTTCAGGACACTGAGTACCTGTAACGACCGTCAAAGATCTTTAAATGACAGCCGGGATCAACAGCTTAACGTGTTTTCCGAGGCACGCAAGAAACTTGTTACGTAACGGGGTCGTCACCCATCTACAGACCAACCGAGGCAAGTGCAGCTTAGCCTACTCATCGAGCAACTGAAAAAAAATGATGAGATCTAAGCGGCTGCTATTCTTGCCGGGGTTGCGGGTTGTTCGAAAGAGAGACCGCGGCCCCGGAACATAAGGGGCAATAGAAGGAACATAGGTGGATTTTAGTACAAGTCTGACATTCCCCCCCGCTCCGTCCAAAGCTGGGGAAGTTATTTAGCGATTTCCCACCCGCAAAAAAAGCAGCTGCAATTATTTAACCACGAGCTCCTTACTGATTGATTATGCATTATTTTTTAAATCCACACAAAATTCAATTACTATTTCAAGAAAAGAATATATTTCCATTCAAAAGACACCTGGTACAAAAATAATACCAACAGAAACTAGAAACCAATAATACCGATACCGAAACCAGTTCTTTTCAAAGCACTTAAAACTTGTTACGTAACGGGTCTAGTTGACCAAATGGCCGAGTTACTAGTTTCCAACTTTTTGTCATCAAAATGAAGGGTTAACTGGTTCGGACCAATAAATTGATATGATTTTGAAAAGGGAACCGGTAATTTTTTTAATCGTGTTTAATTTCATTTTTTTAAATTGGAACTTGATTTTCTTGTTATTTTGTTGCTTTTTAAATTCTTTTTGTGTTCTGGACACGTGTTCGAAATACATAAAGAGTTTTTAATCCCACAAAACCCGTTTTTTTTACTATGAGTACAAAAAGTATTATACAGTGAAAATGAAAAATATCTAAATAGTCTCTAATTCAAAAACTAGTCAAATGTGAGCCGAATATGCTCAATAATTTTAATTGAATAACTATTTGTCACTTACACCCCCACACAAACAAACGGAGGGTTGACGTAAAATGGAACAATATAATTTCGAACATTTAAATTCCTTACTCCTGTAGCTATTCATCATCATCTTCCTGCCCTTGTCTTATGTTAATTGGAGTCTACACGTAGATATTTTTTTTCTATTCTGGCCTGTCAACCGTCACGCTATAATTTACTCCTTTCGATCATAATTCAGCACCAATCATTTCTGAAGGGTAATGCAGAGAAGTACCCAAAACAATATCTACGTTACTGAGAAATAAAAAAAAATAAACTTAAAGCATTTATTTCAATTAGACCATTACAGGCACTTTTGAATGCCAAGAAACAAAATAAGCTACAGTTCCAGACACAATGCAAAATAACTTGTGAAAGTACTGTTTTTGCCCATTTCAAAGCGTTGATCTCTATGGAGAAGAATGGGCAAGAAACTCCATGGACACTCTTTTAAATTATAATAATTTTACAAGATCATGGTTACATCATTAATGTTGAGATTATACAAATATGTGACAACGATGTAGTTAGACGTGCACATTAAGAGCGTCCAGAGTAAAAGTAAAAATAACAATAAATATATATCTATTAATTAATATAAACCGATGCAGTTAAGAGATGACCAGTCCTAACTGACAGCACTAATTTCTGAAAAAAAAAACAAATAGCCCCCTCCATCCTTGTGACTTGTGTCATCATGTTTGTTACGTCTTCACTCCTAAATAGCCAAACCGGTTTTTTGATATTTAGTACAGAGATAGTTGGGACCCTGGAGAAGGACATAGGCTAAAAAACTAGAAAAGGGGGAGAAGGGGGGGGTGAAAAGGGGGAGAAGGGGGGGGTAAAAAGGGGAGAGAAATCTTTTTTTTTTCAATCATCACGCGGGTTAAAGGAAGTGCTAGCCCAAAGTACTACGCCATGCGGACGAAGTAGCAGGCGGAAACTGGTATGTAATAAATGAAGAAAAACGACCAACCATTGTAACCACGCTACTTTGAAACATATAAATTGTCCTTTGTAGATATTTTTTACAATTATAAAAAAGTCTTTACAACAGATAAGTATATCCCAAACCGGTTTCACTAGAAAGTCTATCTCTAACATCACGCTACGCCATTAAAGAGCTGTGCAGCGAGAAAGCTTTTTGTTGCTTAAGCAACAAAGATAATTTAGGCTCAAAGTCTACTGATCAAACAAAAACAACAGCCCACAATAACAATAAAACAATGATTCCACGAAAGTAGACGTTCACACAAGTATATAATATAATATACAAGAAACATTAATTAACGCGATGATCAAAGAAGCCGACTACATCCATTGTGCCGACTTCCTGTAGCGAGTGTGCTGGATAGAGACGCTAGTGAATTTTGTAGACTTTAGTTTTAATTGGTGACAAAGGAATAGGGTAGTTTCCAAAAAAACAACACTCACAGCCAAATTAGAAAGTTGCGCACTAAAGGTGCGCACCAAAAACGTGACACATTTTCGTTACTTTAGTAGGTTTTACCCCTCGGATTTTTCTCATACCGGGCGCCTAATATATGAAAATCGATTCTTAAGGAGTAAACTCCAATTACCCCATTATAGGTACGTGAGATGTCACGCATTGCTGCATTCTTTCGCAATGAGTGACGTCATACGTAACTTTAATGGGGTATATCTTTGTCATTTTTGGTCAAATCCTTACTAATATTATAAAAGCAAAAGTGAGTTTGTTTGTTTGTTACGTCTTTACGCCTACATGGCTAAACCGATTTTGATGAATTCTGGTACAGAGATAATTGGGACCCTGGAGACGGACATCGGCTAACTTTAAGAAAAAGGGAGAAATGAGGGAGAACGAGGGAAAAAAGGGAAAACTTAGCATTATTACAATAAAAAAGGCGCTAGGGCATAAACTACAGTACTGTACAGTACTGTAAATCAGGAAAGGGGAACTGCGTTACACCGAATTTAGCGCGCGGGCAAAAGCTAGTAATACATTTTTAAAAAGTTTTTGTTTTCTTCATTTTTGAAAAATAAATCTCCAGGGTCCCAACAATCTCTGTACCAAAATTCATCAAAATCGGTTTAGCCATTTAGGCGTGAAGACGTAAAAAACAAACAAACAAACTCACTTTCGCTTTTATAATATTAGTAAGGATTATTTAATAAAATAATTGATACAAAAAAAGAGATCAGCCAAAGAAAACCTAAGACATGTTCCTTAACGAACACGCTAACACCTTTCTGCTCTACCAACCAAAACGCGCCGTTCGCCATCTTGAAGGAAAACACAAAGATGCTGAATGGTGAAATTTTCTTGTGTAATTTTCACGCTTTTCCACCCTCACACCCCTATCTCACCCCCAAGGCAATTTGCGAAACGCCCGCTACACACCAAGCCAGTACAAAACCCAGGGTTAAAAGGAAGTATGTTCTATACATTTTAAAGGGCGAAAAGGATCAAGTTATGCTGGTCCTTCTATGTTTAGTAGCCTTAAATTTGTATTCACACAAGTGTAAGTTTTTAATTGATTTATAATTAATTATAGTTGATTATTTCGTTTCCTTGTGTTTCAGTAATTATTGGAAAACTAAAAATTTGTAACTAGGTATTTTGTGGAACAAGAGAGTTGCTTCTAAGCAAGCTTGTAGCCAAGTTGCCCTTCATCATCGCTTTTCATGTAGAAATTGGTGAATACAATGAAGTATAATCAATCAACCTTACGGAGGAGCCTACATGGTGCACGGTTTGGGTTGGTCGTTTCCTATGGAAAAGAACCGGCAAGAAACTCCATGGTTACTCTTTTAATATCAATAATTCATCATCTGCCTAGCCTTTTCGAAATTATGGTAAGCATCGGCTTGCAGTCTTACTGGATGCTGCTATGCCTATCTGACCTCCACATTCCACAACCCAGTAAGTACTGGGTAATACGATACCTCGTGGTATGACTAGTTGTCAGACTTTCGGGACACTGACTGCCTGTAACGACAAAGAAGTTTAATTATGGAATCATTTTACACGCCGATATTGTGAGAAGTTCGTGGCTAAATATAAAAACTGCCGCTCGGGTCGATCTTGAAGTTAAGCCACCGTTGCCTGGGTTGCTCCGCAGATGGGTGACCGCCCGATATATAAGTACTGAGTTTCCTATATGCTCGAGTGTCATTTGTAGATCCTTGACAGTTGTTACAGGTAGTCAATGGCTCCAAAGTTGGACATCCATTCTTACCAAGGAGTTTCATATAAACAGTTGTTAAATGGATTGTGGAGGTCAGTTAGGTAGTTGCTCCGTGTTAAATATTAAGCTTAATCTGGTAAGACTGGAAGCCGACCCTAACATAGTTGGTAGAAGACTAGGCAGATGATGAAAACTTAAAATAATTGTGTTGAAGATTCAAAGGAATATCGAGTAGTTGGGCAAGTTAGTGCCTTTATTGTTGTTAAAAACATTTAAGAACTCACAAACATTCGCATTTATAATATTAGTAGGATTTTCTACTTTTTTGGTCTAAGCGATAATTTTTATAACAAAACAAGTATTTGTCATCGCCAGAGAAAAAAAACCAACAAACTTGCGACATAAACGCCCATATTTTTTGACTGCGTAGACTCAAAGGGTTGTTTTTCTCGCATTTCTAAGGGACCACTGATTTGAGCATACAGTTTTAATTTCAATTCGATACCTCTATGAGTTTCCGAGATAAAGAGTCTTAACAGACAGATGAACAGCAAAGTTATCCTAATAGGGTTCCGTGTTTTCCTTTTGAGAAACGAAACCCTAAAACCTACTAATCTAGGAAACAGAACAACCAAATTCCCCCTCCTGACTCTTCCCAACATTAAAATAATGTTCAAATTCATGTAAATTGATGAGCCTATACAATTTAACTATACGTATGTTATTCTCCGTATATTTTCGGTTGCAAGCAAGATCGGGATCGCGCGCAAGTCCTACAAGAAAATTAGTTATTAAAATTTCACTGACGCTCCAAAATTTATCTCAGGCGCGCTGTAGCTGGAATGAGAAATCTTGATACTTGCTGTTACGTAATGGTTGGTTTAAAATAATCTTTTGTTTCTGTTACAGGTTTAATGTCCTCTGTAATGTGGGTAATGTTAAGATAGGGCCTCCGTACTGTGGGAAGGCAAGATGAAGCAATCCAACAATCCTGACTACTCCGACAAACAATTGAGGGCAACGAAGGCAACTATTGGACTCTCCGAATATTCAATTGCATTATTTTCTGAAATGTAAGTTTTCATTGACTGGTAAAATATGTATATTATTTCTGATGATAACATAAAAATCAGGATCAGAATCAGTTTTTAGAAACCTCAATAAAATAATCGCAGGATAAACTTCGTCGTAAATACGCATTCATGAAAATTATACACCCGCTGCATCTTGATAACGAATTAATTCTACACAAACATACAAAAGTTAGCAATGTTATACTAACTCAAGTGTGAATAGTCTGCCCAAATATCTACACTGACATAACATTTAATTAACAAAAGAACGAGAAAACCTAAAGGCAAACTTGTTGTACAGATATTTAATGATAACAAGTTTAAACCTCCTGGTCAGTGCAACCCTTCGCTAAGCAATTACAATACTTGAATTGTCACAAAAGACAAACTCTAGTCCAGTATGGGAACTAAAACAAGTTTTTCTAGAAATATCAGTGAGTTATTTTCTTCAACAGAACAGGTTTGTAACAATAAAAGGGTCGTTTTGACCCCAAGACGTTACCGGACAGTGGTCAGCGCGTGGGAAAGGGTTAGTCTTAGAGGGTTGGGGTAGCCCAGTGTGCTAATTTTGTAAGATTATCGTGTTAAGGTCAAATCAGGTTTTGGTTGATTGTGATGTAGATGAGAATAGAATAGATAGTGTGGGAAAATACCCGTAACATGAAATGATGCGATGTAAGAACATTCTTTTATAACTACATAGTATCAAGGATGTTTATAATGACATTTATTTGAATAAGACTATGTTACACCTATTTTCAAAGGAATAAAATTTATTTTAATTTTATATTTTAAACTTTACAAGAATATTCTTACATATATATATTAAGAAACTTACATATTTTCCTATGGGGACACGAGTTCGCAGCGTTATGGGTAAGATACGTCATTTTTAAAATGAAAATACCCAGTTCACACGTAATTTTTTCGGAATTTATTACAGCAAATAATTTAAATGAAATACTACAGGATAAAAATCGACGTATTTCGTTACGTTAACGACCCGTGTGCCTCAGGTGTTTGAACATGTACGTGGCAAAAGAAGTATGAATAGATCGTAGCAGGTGGCATACTACTCTCATAGGAAAAGGTACAAGTTCCTGAAAAATAAAAGTAAAAAAAAAATTGTAAACTTTTAATGGGCCTCTAGTCATACCGTCATAAGAGCACGACGGACGTCTTCTGATAAATGGGTGTCACAGCTGTTTTCTCATATTAATGCATTTATATCATTTTGTTACCTCACTGTAGAATAAATTGAGTTTTTTATGCTTTTTAAAAAGTATTTTGTAAAAAAAGAACTGTTATTTACAACGCGCTAAACTAACATGTCATGTTATTCTTACGTCTACTAGTAGTAATAATTTGACATTGACAGTGTATTTATGTGTTAGCAATAAAGGCGATCTTTGAAGTGCAAGTGTTTCCACTGATTCGCAGTAGATTTTAACTATTGTGACTAATAACAAACTCTATTGCTTAACCCCAGGTTTAGCCAATCATATTCTACTAACCATAAATTAATCAAAAGTATCAAGTCTATTTGAGCGTAGTACATAACGAAGACGCTGTTAAAGTTTTCCGTGCTACTTTCGCGGCTCTGCAGAAAGTTGTGCCAGGGCTCATTACGGCGAACTCTAAGGGAATTGTACACTTGCTTCGTAGACGCTGCGATTTTAAACGGAGAATTACTGAGACAAGAGTTGATAGCAAGTGGGCATACATACACATATGTAAGAATTGTTTGTCGACTAAACATGCCTTTCACATTTGAAACAAACGGTTAGATTTTGACTTTAAAAATATAAATTAAGAATATTATCTTCTTTAGAAGATTAAACTCCTATAAAATAAACACAGGATAAACCTATTCGTATTTTGACTTTGATCACAAACAATGTTGTTCCAGTATTTATTAACAAACTGACATTGTTATTAATTGTATGTTTGTCAAAGTCAAAATAAAATCAATATATTTTTTAAGATATTTTACCGCAAAATGCGTGTAATTTGCATTGTTAAAAGAATGATCGTTAATTTTTCAAGGAAATTGTGAAAGTACCAGCGATGACAGCTCCACGGCACGGAATGATTTAAATCAACTTCTACTAGATAACTTCGAAGCCCATTGTCACACTTTCAAATATTGCCTACCTGTTGTATATCCGCAATAAAGTAAGATATCAGAAAATCACCATACATCTAACATCTTCTTCCCGCAGATCGATGCAAATGACTTGACGGCACGGTTGGCGCAGTGGCTTAGCGATCGGCTGCTGCGCTGCGTGTCGCGGGTTTGATTCCCGCACGGAACAAATACAGGGTTATTTGTAAAACACTGACAACCTCGCAGGACTGTAAAACTATCATCATAAACAACAACTTTAGTTCTATGACTTTTTACAAAATTTTATACATTTACCAAAAACAAATCATCAAGATTTCGTTGTCCTATCTAACACATTTCAACTCCGTCCGTTTGCTGTACCTACATACCTACACCTGCCGCGCACTGTCCCCGTAGGTACGTTTGCTTCGCATAGATTTCGTAACATTTAGAGCGTTCAATTTAAATATTTTTATTTTTGTACGAAATTCTGATGAACTAAAATATGATAAATGCTTAAATGTCATAGAACAAAAGTTGTTGATTATGATGCTGGTAACATGGTCCTGAGAGGGTGCCGGTGTTTTACAAATAACCCTGTATATGTATGACCTGCAGATAGTTGTTTCGGGTCTTGCTGTTTGTGCGTTTAAATGTTTTTAAACGCACCCACGATACAGGAGAATTCTTAGTGTGGGGCAACGTTTTCCTAACAAAAAAAAACCGCAAGTTTTTCTCTTCCAAAAAACGCTGCGTTCTCTCCAACCTAATGTACAATCTCCTCAAAATTCCCCGCCTCGCCACCCTGAGGCGTTTATATAATATCTAGCAGATAAGTTCCCGCTATATACGCGTATTGACAGCGTTAATATTTATGACGCTATTGTTATCAAGCATATAGGAGTATAACTTAGATCAACATTGTAATAGGTTCATTACACAGTATCTGTTATGTATTTTGAAAGAAAATTGTAATTAATTTTGTGTTATTTTTTGAGGCAAAGATTTATTGTATAGTTGGATTTTTGTTTTCATACAAAGTTAATAATATTTATATGAAAGTTTGTAAAGATGTAGTATGTTTGTCAAGTAGTTTATACAAACGCGAGCGAAGCCGCGGGCAACAGTTAGTGTTAAAGAAAAGTATGTAGATTTAGATTATTTATTAGATACGATTATATTAATTTTACTTTGTTTTTTAATTATGATGAATTATTTAATTGAATTGAATAAAAGTATATTCAGATTACCTTTTTTTTATTTATAAAATTTCCATGTTCACTGTTCCTCTTCGAGACGATTAATCGTTTTTTTTATAAAGTTTTATAATATATTTGGTAGCTGTTAGAATCGGTTGTAATCTACTTTAAGTAACGTGTGAAACCACTGGGCACAGCTAGTTAATACCATCACCATCGTCGACCTAGCCGCTTCCCATCTATGTTAGGGCTGGCTTCCAGTCTTACCAGATGCAGCTAAATACCATTATTTAACATGGACTGACTGCCGATCTAACCTCCACTACCCGGTTCTACTGGGTAATACGATACCCCCAAGTAAGACTGGTTGTCAGACTTTCGGGACACTGACTATCTGTAACGAATGTCAAAGATCTATAAATAACAACCGGGACCAACAGTTTAACGTACCAAGCTAGTTAATGTATAAAACAGAATAATATTCATTTTAATTTTTTCATATATAAAATTCTCGTGTCACAATATTCGTTCCCATACTCATCCGAAACGGCTCGACCGATTCTTATGATTTTTTTTATGTATATTCCGTGATTCTTAGAATCGGCGATTATCTATCTTTAAAATCCCGAAGTGATAAGGGTGTCCAGCGGGTGAAACCGCTAGGCAAAGCTAGTAAAAATATAAATCCAAAACTCAAATCAAATCAAATCAAATCATTTATTTCAATTATTTCAATTAGACCATTACAGGCACTTTTGAAAGTCAAGAAACAAAATGAATCTACAGTCCCGGTCACAAGGCATAATAACTTGTGAAAGTACTGTAGTTGCCCATTCCAAAGCGTTGATCTCTATGGAGAAGAATGGGCAAGAAACTCCATGGACACTCTTTTAAATTATAATATTTTTACAAAATCGTGTTTACATCATTCATGTTGAGATTATACAAATATGTGAGAACGATGTAAAAAGGCGTGCACAGTAAGAGCGTCCAGAGTAAATAAAAAGCAAAATTTAATTTTAAATCTAAATAAGTTTAAAAATGAACCGTGGTAGCTAAAAAATGACCAGTCCCAACTGACAGCGCCCGTTCACGAACATGACGTATGGATCAGCCCCATTCAGCTCGACCATTTTGAAGGGAGCTAAATGACCCGACACACCCGCCACCATCAGTGAGACATTTAAGTGAGCATGACACTATCAACCACCAGGGCTTCGTCAAGTCAATGATAATACATAGCACTCACATATGGGCTTAATAATTATACAATACTAGAGAATTGATTCTATACATTGCAAAGATAGTCTTACAATCTTCTGCAGCTTCCACTATAGCTTCGGATACTAACCAATGAGTTTATCCCTATGCTTGTGGAGCAGGACTAGCATTAAGCCAAGCATTTTTATCATCAATATAATCCCCCAACTTATAATATGCTTGCCTACATAGTGTGCGTTTAATACAAGATTTAAATTTCGTTTCATTCAGTTGAAGAATGTGGGGAGGTATTTTATTGTAGCATTTTAAACAGTACCCCATGAAAGATGAGTCTACTTTAGCTAACCTGAAACCTGGTTGAACTAATTGGTCCCTATTTCTAGTATTATAATTGTGTCTGTCACCTCTTTTACTAAAAAGATGCAAGTTTTTCCTGACATACATGATGTTTTCATAAATATATTGACAAGGTACTGTCATGATGTTAATATCCTTAAACTGTTCCCTTAAAGAATCTCGCCTACGTAGGTTATATATGGCCCTGATGGCTCTTTTCTGCAGAATAAATATAGACTCGATGTCTGCAGCCCGTCCCCAAAGTAAAATACCGTATGACATTATACTATGAAAATAACTAAAATAGACTAGTCTCGCGGTATCTACATCAGTAAACTGACGGATTTTTCTAACAGCATATGCTGCTGAACTAAGGCGTCCTGCAAGAGATGTTATATGCGGACCCCATTGTAGCTTTGAATCGAGTGTTATTCCCAAGAAAACAGTTTTTTCGACGAATTCTAGTTTCTCTTGATTCAATACTATGTCACACACACTGTTTTTGACATTTGGTAGAGCAAATCTTATGCACTTCGTTTTTTTCCCATTTAATACTAAATTATTAGCGGTAAACCAATTATGTACCTGCATTAGGGCATTATTTACGTCGTCAAGATTTAAAAAAAAAAAACTCTTAGAACTAAAAACTCAAAACTAAACTCTTAGGTCATCAAACTTCCTAACCTAGGAGATTAATTACCTATATGTATAAACAATACTTACAATAAAGTGAGCCAAACTCCTTAATACATAACCATTTAAGCATGTCACCGTACAAGCACATAGGTATATATATAGATAGGTATATATTCCCCAATAAGTATTGCTAGGTCATCGCTTTCAGGCTCAATTACGCACCCCAATTCCTTTAGCAGAAACTTCTCGAACGATTTCTATTCATTTAAGGAGAATCAAGTGTTCTATCTTCAAAGAAAATGTCTTAAAACTAAACTATTTTGTCTTTGGATTAATTTGATTTTAATGAGGAATGTCTGGACTTTAAACTATATAGGTTTTTCAATTAGTTTCTAATTCTATTGGAATATTTGTAATGTTTCTAATGGTTTTGAAAAGTATAATGCCTTGTTTTCAGTGTTTGTTTTGTGATACTTAATCTAAAACGCTAGGGTCTACCCCGAATTCGCATAAGTGAAAAAAAAAACTCCGAAAAAATAATTTGACGTTTGTCTGAACAGTTAAGTAGGTTAGGTTAGGCTATTTCCTAGGCTTCTAGGTTTGCCTAGACATATAATAGTCAAAGGTAGAAATTGTTATTACTTTCGTAATTTCTTTTTCCGCTGTATCTTTTTCGAATAACCCGCAACTCCGCCAGAGTAACTAAGAAATATCTGTCAAAAAACAAAATAATTATCCTTACTAATATTATAAAAGCAAAAGTGAGTTTGTTTTTTGTTACGTCTTCACACCTAAAAGGCCAAACCGATTTTGATGAATTTTGGTACGGAGATAGTTGGGACCCTGGACAAGGACATAGGCAAATTAAAAAAAAAGAAAAGGGGGAGAAACAGGGTAGAGAAAGTTATTTTTTTTCGATCATCGAATGTAAGCGTTAGCCCAAAGTAACTATGCCACGCGGACAAAGTCGCGGGCGAAAGCTAGTAATAATATAAATTCAGACAAAAATTATATAATAAAATTTGATTCTTTAATAATCAACTACAGTTTTTATGCCTTGTGACTGGGACTGTAGTTTTATTTTATTGTTGTCAATGTTTCGACACTTCGAAAGTACCTGTAAATGGCCTACTTGAAATAAATGATTTTGACTTTGAATCGTCAAGATGAATGAACGAATAAATCATTAATGTTTTGGAATATAAATAGGTCACGGGTTGACAATAATGTCACTAATTTAGGGGTCCAAACGTGTGTAAAACAGTTCCGTGGTCCAAAGTTATCTGGTTCTAATTATCGCGAATTATTGGGTATTTTAATCTTAACGCTTCAAAAATTCACGCTTTCTCACCATCGGGGTAAGCAGAATAGCAAAGAGGCCTGCCAGAGCCACCTATTGTCGGGATAACGGGTTGTTCGAAAGAGATACCGCGGCCCCGCAACGTAAAGGGCAAAAGAATCAACATGGGTAAGTTTTAGTCAGTGCAAGACTGATACTCTTCCCCGCTCCACACAAATTATTTGATAGTTACCCATTTGCAAAAAAAAAAACCAGCAAAGAGCCAGAGGAATTCCAGGTCCAGCCTCCTGCAACTCCTCTAGCCTCGCCTATACTCCACACCTCCACATTTTCTTCTCCTCCAAACCCATTTTAAAACTCAAGTAAATACCTAAACAAAAAACTAATCGCCAAGACGTTCCCCAGTCCACACCACCTCTCGCTTCACCCCCGCCTTCACCCCCTTCGCCCTATAGCCCCGCGAACGCCCCATTTATCCACATTAATATAACTTGACTCGTGATAAATTGCTGCAGAGCCCGGCCTACGTTTTCTTAGACGAATTTTGTGGGTAGCTACAGCGTGTTGTGTTTCAGAGAAGATTACCCCTAGTACTTTTATCTGGGGTAAAGGTGGATTTAAAAATCAAGATATTTTTATTTCACAGTCCTTACATCATCATCTGTCTAGCCTTTTTTATACCATGTTGGGGTCGGCTTCCAGTTTAACCGGATGCACCTGAATATTAGTATTTTACATGGAGCGACTGCCTATCTGACCTCCACAACCCAGTTAGTACTGGGTAATGCAATACCCTATGACTTTCGAAACACTGACTACCTGTAACGACTGTCAAAGATCTACAAATGACAGCCGGTACCAACAGCTTAACGTGCTATCCGAGGCACGGAGGAAACTCGGTATGTAACGGGTGGCCACCCATCCGCAGAACAACCTAGGCAAGCGCGGATTAACCTAAAGATCAACCCGAGCGGTTGCTATTATTTAGCCACGAGCTCTTCACATAGTTCTTTTTTTTTTCGGGTGTGAAATCATCCAATGACTTCCCCCGCTCTGGGCGGAGCGGGAAGGCATGTCAGACTTGTACTGACTAAAACCCACCCATGTTTCTTCTTTTGCCCTTTACGTTCCAAGGCCGCGGTATCTCTTTCGAACAACCCGCAACCCCGGCAGGCAGAGGCTCTGGCAAGCCCCTCTGCTTTGCTGACTCTCTTTGTTCACATAGTCCTTACATGGACATTGGACACTTAATAAACGTCGAGAAAAGGTGCAACTCCGGGTTGGTCGTTTCCTATGGAAAGAAACCGGCAAGAAAATCCATGGTAGCTCTTATTTTTCTTTAATCAATTGGTTTTACAATGTTGTTGTGACAGCAGCCAGATACTCCCTAGGGTTCCGTACCTAAAAGGTAAAATTGGCCCCTTTTACTAAGACTTTACTGCCCGTCCGTCTGCCACCAGGTTGTATCTCATAAACCATGGTAGTTAGAAAAAATTTCACATAAAAAAATTAAATGAAAAAAGTTTATTTGTTGGTTGCGGGTCGTTCGAAAGAGATACCGCTGCCCCGGAACGTAAAGGGCAATAGAAAGAACATGGATGGGTTTTACTCAGTACAATTCTGATACTCCCCCCGCTCCGCCCAAAGCGGGGGAAGTTATTTGATGATTATCCAGCCGCAACAAACGGCTTCACATGCAACAAACGTAGTTTTTTTTACCGTATTTATAGATACTAGTACGGAACACTTAGTGCTCGAGTCCAACTCGCACTTGACCGTTTTTTTTATCCTTTATGTTAAACCAAAAAGTTGTTGTAAACCTCCAACTCTATTCCTAGTTTCTACAAACTGGACACAGTTAATTAAAAAAACCGACAGCGCAAATTACACATAGTTTTAACGTGCTTTCTCAACTATTCACTGAGCGACTAATTTGAACATTTTTTTACTTTTTTGGTCCAATTTGTGATGTCGGAGTAATGGAATTTAAAAGTTAAAACATACTTTCAGCCAATCAGAGACCGATGGAAAAGGATCGTGAATATAACCCACTATAACTACGGTCACTCTATCAAGGGTGAACGACCCGCCGCGAGAGAAGCCCCGGGCGTCGGGCGCCGTGAGACGACTCCCGGCCACCGTACGGTAGATGCATGCCTGTGGATGGTGAGCAATGGGTAGCTCACCGTTCCTCCGTCTATTGACCACAGGCCGTGTCGACGGCGCGTTAGTATTGGAATATTGGTGTGCCTCAAGGGGAAGTTATTTGATGATTTTCCCTCCATAAAAAAGGGTAAACGACTAAGAAAAGAAATTAAATCCGGTAAAGTTATATTTGCATGCACAAATACAAGTCTTTAAACTGCATTGTCACTAACATTATTGTCTTGGTATGGACATATATGGAGTTTCCAATATGTCGGCGATGTTGCAAACGCCATGATGACGGATGGAATGAAGTTATTGCGGGTACGTGTTAGTTAGAGCAGATAAAACGATCTACCCTCTTCCTTATTTTGCTTTCGGTACCACTGACGCCGTCACTTACAATCCCATTTTGCATTATCTGTGCAAATTTCAACCGTCTAACTTGGTAGTTAGACGGTTGAAATTTGCACAGATAATGTGATCAGTTCAAGAGATACAGCTTGATGACAGATGGAAAAACAGTGGAGCCTTAGGCGCGTCGCCCACACGACATATGTAAAGAAAAGAGAGTCATTAGAGTCACGCCGCAACGAGATTTTCTTTACAAATGTCGTGTGGGCGACGCTCCTACCACGCCCGCGCCGCGACTGCGCCTCGACTCTTGGTCGTGTGGCCGACGCGCCTTAGTATTAGTTTCATTTGACCCATTGAGTATTGTACTCTAAAAACTGAAAACTATACCGCCAAAACCAGGCTCTAAACCCCACACACCAACAAAACCTCACCATCAATACCTTTCGCCCCCCATTTTGGAAACAGCCTGTACTTAATTTTCTTAGACATGTAATTAACGACGAAGGAGGCCTTTTCACTAGCAAAAAACGTTTTCTACGTACTCAACGCCACGTCTGAGGCACGCACACATCCATTGTGTTTCAAAGGTTGGATTAAGAAAGGAAAATGTCGAAGTAAATGGATTTTGGCACGTCATTGTGAGGTCCGTGTTATAGATGTCGAGGATACAGGGTGAGTTGTTTATGCTTCTCTGTGTATGAGTTAGTTTATGATGATATTTTGTTGTTGGTTGGGATTTTTGGTGCCTTAATTCATAAAGAAGATTACTTCAACGCTCTGGTTGGATCCAGAGGGAGTGTCAGAGTTTTACTGCCTTTTATATCCCAGGGCCGCGGTATTTCTTTCAAACAACCCCCAACCCCGGCAGGCAAAACAAAACCCTTATAGGATTACTCTGTTGTCAATCTGTCTGTCTGTCAAGAACTTTCTCTATCTCAGGAACGGGTGGAGGTATCAATTTATAATTTTAACCATATACTCAAGTCTGTGGTTCCTTGGAGCTGTGAAATCGACCCTCCAAGTCTACGCAATCAAAAGATCTGTAGGCCTACTATGACATCTTAAAGCAGAACTTATTCCACTGAGGGTAAGAGATGGTGCTAGACACCCTGTATAGCTCTGTCTCTATCCATCATATATGGTTGTAGATGTCACAAGTATGTACGGAACCTTCAGTGCGTGAGTTCGACTCACAATTTTTTTTTTTTTTCGGGTGGGAAATCATCCAATGACTTCCCCCGCTCTGAACGGAGCGCGGGGGCATGTCAGACTTGTACTGACTAAAACCCACCCATGGTCCTTCTATTGCCTTTTACGTTCCGGGGCCGCGGTATCTCTTTCGAACAACCCGCAACCCCGGCAGGGTTCGACTCACACTTGGTCGGATTTTATATTTCCTGGTACCTTTAAAGATAAAGAAAATTTGTTTTTGCAAATACCAGTAGGGTTATGTTGACAAAAATTTGGATGGTTGAGCCATTTACATAGATGTATAGATAAATCATTTATTTGATGCAGTAAAAGATACAATACAAGAATTAACAAAAAATTTAGCAAACTGAGAAAAAAAAGGAATAGATTAAAAAAGTAAGGTAGAAGTTAGACGCCTTTATTAATGTACCTATGTGGCCTATGGGTCCATAAGTAGGTACATTAATAAAGGCCCACATACTTCAAGAAACGTACGCATGCAAAAGATTTAAAAATATTTAACTTATAACTAGACAATACAGTTTTCACAAAAAAGTATGTAAGAATATAGAAAGGAAATAGGGAGAATATAAGATGTAAAAAGCCGACACAGACACTATGTATATTATTTAAAGAAAAAAATGCACTTTAAAAAGTGAGTTACTTTGTTTGTTACGACAGACGTAACAATGGCAAAACCGATTTTGATAAATTTTGGTACAGGTATAATTGGGACCCTGGAGACGGACACAGGCTAATTTAAAAAAATTGAAAAAAGGGGGAAAAAATTGATATGGAACTTTCTGCAGGTTTCAAGGTAGGATGCTACAAATCGGTACACTTTGTTCCCAACGAATTTAACGCGAGCGAAGCCGCAGGCAAAAGCTAGTATATCCATATTTTTTTCACAAAAAAAAACAATGAATTGGCTTAATGAACAAGTGACTATCGGTTATTCGTTTTACTTCTAGTTGTAGTGTCGGTTACAGTTCCTTGTGAGAAAGGCACGTCCTTCCGGGGAAGAACTAACTACATACAAACCAAACAAGTATATTTCTCCCTGCAAGTAGTAATTTCCGTGTTCCAGTTTGTAAGATATGACAGCACAGTACGGTTGGAGATTGACTGCTGCGCTGCGTGTCGCGGGTTCGATTCGCTCACGGAACAAATATTTGTATGGCCTACAAATAGTTGTTTCAGAAGGGCTACTATGACATCTTATAGCAATTCTTATTCCACTGAGTGAAAGAGATGGTGCTAGACACCCTGTATAGCTCTGTCTCTTTCCCTCAGCGGAATAAGAATTGCTTTAAGAGGTCATAGTAGGGCTACTGGTCTGACTATTTGTGTATGTGAGTTTGAATGTTTGTAAACGCACCCACGATACAGGGGAAATTCCTACGAAAATATGGGGCAACGTTTTAATTAAAAAAAAAGATATGGAGGAGAAATTACAGGTAGGTACCATTTTTATATGTTCTCTGAAGTTGGAAATGCTTTGGAAAAACTCATAATGTTGAAAAGTGGCACTTTAGATCATGGACTGATTCGAATTCAACTTAAATAATATAACTGAAGAATGTTTTTGATTTCAAAAGTAAATCCTTCGTTCATAAATAAAGCAGATTATAACCACTGAAAACCTGGTAAGAATTAAAAGACATTGGACAATATATTTTGTCGAAAAAAGACTGACCTACACAAACGAGCACTGGATAATACGATATCCCTTTGTAAGATCAGTTTTAGACTTTCAGGAAACTTTTCAGAGATCTACAAATGACAACCGGGACCAACAGTTTAACGTGCTTTCCAAGGCACGGAGGAAAATCAGTATGTATTGAGTGGTCACCCGTCTAGAGACCAACTTAGACAAGCGCAGCTTAACTTGAAGATCGAATCAAGCTGCTAAAGCTGCTGTTATTATATTTTATCTACGAGCTTCTCCTTATTATAGTGAAACCTTTATTAAATCGTCTCAAACTTTTTCGTGTGTTGCATGTCGCGTGACGGTCGGCCGTGGAGTAGGGACGTCTAAATAGCTATAATGTGAAAAAAGTTTCACTTTTACCGTGATTTCATAAAACCGCACAATCCTTTTTTCTACTAGAACCATTAGAAAGAAATTCCAGTTGGAGTGTTTGCAAGTAATCAGTGGTCCAAAAGTCTGACAGCCATTCTAACAACACTACTTCTTCAACTTAGACAACCACAGCTTCATAAGAAGATTGACCTCAGTAGCTGTCATTATTTAGCCACAAATAATAATAAATAAAATAAATAATAATAAATATCTTGGGACAACTCACACACGGCTATCTGATCCCAAGCTAAGCAGAGCTTGTGTTATGGTAACCAAACAACTGATATACATACTTTTATAATTTATAAATACATACATATTATAGATAAATCACACCCAGACACAGAACAAACAATCATGCTCATCACACAAAGTTTGTCCTGGGTGGGAATCGAACCCACGACCTTCGGCTCAGCAGTTAGGGCCACTAACCACTAGACCAACAGGCCCGTCAAATTGCTCGATGTTGGCTACAAAGTAAATAATCAAAAACATAAACCCATAACCCTCCCTTCATAAAACTCCACACCATCTTCAGATCCTCAAATAAAATTATCAAAACAACAAAGGCGCCATTATCTCGGGGGGTTATCTCCAAACTCTTATAAGTGCGAATAATAATTAGAAGTGGGGGGAAAGGGGGTTCGTTAGAGCCCTAATGCCGGCAGACATTAATCATTCCTTTCATAAAGAGTGGGGGCCGTAGATAAATAAGTGTAGTATGTGTTTTCTTAGGGTACGGCGCTTGAGGAAGTTGGGGCATAAGGTGGACGTGCCGTTATTTTTTTGTGTTAGAAAAAATGGAGAGAAAATTTGTCTTGCACAGGATTAAAAAGAAACATATCTAAGACACACATTTATCTAAATTCGTCCTGTACGAGATCAAAATTCTATGTCAGCATGGTGCTGTAATATTTAAGAAAAAATGGTTTAACTTTCCAAACGGAGACTATTTGGTGGAACCGTGTGATACATGTTTTTCAATTGTTTAGTTTTTTTTTTTATTTTATATTGAGCGCTCATGTGACAAATGAAAACTTTTCTTTCTTTTAATAGTATATTGTTTGAAAATCTTTACCGAAAAGTATCTGGTTTAGCCAGGGTTCAATTTGTAAAAGCAGACTTGCAGTAACTTGTCAATTTAACAAGTTGATACACATTTATCACACATTAGCTGTTCTCGGCGGTTTCACCCACGCTGCTCAGCACCTGTTGGTCGTAGCGTGATGTTATATAGCCCATAGCCTTCCTCAAGAAATGGACTATCCAAGACTAAAAGAACTTTCCAATTCCAACCAGTAGTCCCTGAGATTAGCGCGTTCAAACAAACAAACAAACAAACTCTTCAGCTTTATAATATTAGTATAGATTGATACCTATATCATGTGAAAAACTAACTACTCCACCAAGTATGGGAGATCGCCATATTGGATTTAGAACATCATCACTTAGCTTGCAATTATTTAATTCCATAACTCTTTTAGTCACTGTTTCCTTCTTAATCACATGTTCATACCACCATGTTCAAAGGGTCCTGCTAGAGCCACCGCCTGGGAAGTTGCGGGTTCGATAAGAAATACCGTGACTCCGCAACACAAAGGGCAAAAGAAGGAACATCGATGTGTTTTATTTAGTACAAGTCTGACACTCCCATCCGTTCTGCCCAGAGCGGGAGAAATAATTTTTTGAATACCCATCCGAAAATTATAAATGCCACCAGGTTAGGCACTAGGCATAAAAAAGAAGATGGACACATAACAAAAACTAAGCATAATAAATTAAGACATAAACCAAGAAAGTATTCCCGATCTTATCCCCTATTGTCTAGCCTCGTTTCCTCAACGTAGCAAGGCGGTACTGCCACATAATTATTCATCTTAAATTGCACACGTGTCTATGTGTGTGTTCATACACAGAGCATGTGTGTATGTGTGTGTTTATACACAGGACACAAGCATGTGTGTGTGCCAAATTACTCCCTCTTTGTAAGAAAGCACTCTCCGAGGCGAAATTTATAAATTTATTAAAGTCTACATGTTGAGAGATTTAATTATAAGGAAATATGTAAGTTCCTACTTGTGAGAGTTGATTAAGTTTTTGTGTGGGATGGCTTGTAGTAGTGTAGGTTGTTTTGGATATAACATTTCGGGTAAAGTCGTAAAACAAAATCTTTACTAATATTATAAAGCTGAAGAGATTTTTTGTTTGTTTGAACGCGCTAATCTCGGGGACTACTGGTTGGAATTGGAAAATTCTTTTAGTGTTTGATAGTCTATTTCTTGAGGAAGGATATAGGCTATATAACATCACGCTACGACCAACAGGTGCTGAGCAGCGCGGGTGAAACCGTGGGGAACAGCTAGTATTAAATATTTTCTTTCAAGTTTACGAATAGTAACAAATACTATCCTTGATATTTCTAGAACAGTAGCGATTTTTGCGAACCTCTGCTTTTTGGGACATTTACCTCATATTTGGGATAGATGCTTAGTCCATATAAGCTATGTTCAGGATAGAATACCCACGGAAAAACAACAGATATATATGGATAGCCACCCATCCACACATCAACCCAAGCAAGCGCGGCTTAACCTTAAGATTGACCCGAGCAACAGTTATTATTATGCCACTAACTAATCGTGGACGTTGGGGATATTATATTATCTCTGTGCCTAAATTCTCCCACAAAATTCTGTACAATTCTGTACTCTAATTACATAACGATATAATATTTATTGTGTTAGCATTATCGTGAACTGAGAGATTATGTTTGTTCCCAAAGGAACGCTTAACTGTTGTGTAGACGGAGTGATGTCTTAAACTTTTGTTCGTTATGAATTTGAAATGGATATGCGGTTTTTAGCATAAAAGTTAAAAAAAAATACTTGACTGATGTCAAGGGACACCCGGACAGAACGAAGTTATTATTTACTAACTTTCGCCCACGGCTTCGCTCGCGTTAAATTCGGTATAACACACCAAGCAGACCTGCAGTTTTTGCTCTTGCGCCTGATTGATTTGTAATAGCAACGCTAAGTTTTGACTTTTCTTCCCTCGTTCTCCCTCATATCCCACTTTTTTTTAGTAAAAATGCCTATGTCTGTCTCCTGGTTCCCAACTATCTCTGTACCAAAACTCATCAAAATCGGTTTAGCCATTAAAGCGTGAAGAGGTAACAAACAAACTCAGTTTCACTTTTATAATATTAGTAAGGAAGTAAGGATAAGGATTATGTACAAAAAACCTGTATACACTCAACAAAAATAATCGTTGCAACACCACACTGTTCAATGCGAAATAGAAAGACGAAAGAAAATACCTGGCTTGCTTTCTATGAGAGAGAGAGAGAGTATAGTAGTCCGTGGAAGTAACCCGAATTTCAAAATATTTTTTTTAATAGAAAGCGATGGAAAATAAAGACGGAAAATAAAATTAACCTTCGGGAGTCGGTGGCAAAATAATCTATGAATCAAACGAAAGTCGCCGACTTCCGGAAGTAAAACTATTTTCCGTCATTTTAGTGTAAGTTTTTTTGGTTGTCGGTTTTTTATGGGAAAAAGTTTTTCTTCCATTTAGATTGCGCCATTGGTACCTACATTAATAATAATGTAGGTATCTGCCAATGGCTTAATTGCCAAGAGCCTCGACCAATACCTGAGGAGGCTCTCGTTAGGCAGCTGGATCACGGGCTTGATACAGAAAGCGGTACTCCTGGACACGGCTCGTATTGTTAGGAGGTTCCTTTCTCTGGAGCCCTGACCGCCGGCAGCTTGGACCCTGTTCCCGATACCGGTGGGCTACTATTTTTTAATGTTTTTTTTTTTATTTTAAGAAATATTTAAAAATGTAGATACCTAATTATTTATTTATTTATTTATTATAAATAGAACGGCCGAGGCCAATTACACTATTTAAACATATTTAATTTATTAAATTCAGTCATTCGTTCTTCTCACAGAAATATATGTCATATTATATGTTGAAATATAAATAAATGTACGAAAAATGTAGGTATCAATGTCAATATTTGACGACATGGTTAGCGCAGTGGCTGAGCGATCGTCAGCTGGGCTGCGCGTCGCGGGTTCAATCCCTGCACGAAACAAATATTTATTGATGACTAAATTTTTTTATGTGAATTTAAATGTTTCTATACTCACCCATGACACAGAACAAGTTTCAGTCATGCGGCAAAGTTTTTAAAAAGAAATATGTATACGATAGAAAAATATTAGAGATCGTCACTTCAATGTCATTAATATTCTACCCTCATGCCACTGATTTGTCAACCCTGCTCCACATAGTCAACGAAACTGTAACACATAGAGAGATAGAATATTCTTTATTATTTACACCATACAAATTACAAAAATAGCAGTATACTACTTATAAATAGGGTGACACAATGGGCGGTCTTATCGCTAAAAGCGATCTTTTCAAGACAACCTTTGGATGGATTTAAAGGAGGAGAAACAGTACTGTAGGTAGTCTGTGGTAATTTTACAATTCGCATTGGACATTATTTCTAAACTCACTGACATTTTTATTTTTGCCATGTATAATTTTAATATTTCTAATCTTCTGCTAATTTCACTTAAAATTATTTATATTGGTATGTGATTATTTAATGACGATACAATTTTAACATCAATTAAAACATTTGCACGCCGTATGTGGCACACATGTCTGAACCGTTTTTATAATTTTTATATCATCACTAGCTTTTGTCCGCGGCTAAGCTCGCGTTGAAAAAGAACGCTAATTGATACACTGAGTTTTGTGTGTCGAGAGAAAAATCGAGTTGTGAGTGACGGTGTTAGTGGTAACGAACGCAAAAAACGAATAAGAAAGAGGTTAGATCGTTTTGTCTGCTCGTAAACATCCACCTGCAATAACTTCAGTTCATCCGTGATCATGGCGTTTGTAACATCGCCGAAGTATCGGAAACTCGATATAAATAACAAACATGGTAACTATCCCGTTTTAAGTGTTAATTATCTTACATAGTCATAATTATACATAAAGTTTTATTTATGTCATATAACCTGACTATCTTTACGCTTTAGTATTTAACAGGGTAGAAAACGGTAGCTTTATTGTTTAAACTAATTATAAATTAAACTAAAATTATTAAACTAAACTAAACTTATAAAGAAATTAAAAAATAGCGTCAAAAAATTCGTCCTCAACGCTGTCAGTTGGCAATGTCCCCAAGAGACTGGTCGCGTTGCCACGTTGTATGGCAACGCTAAGCCTCTGATCAAAGTAAAAGTCAGCCCTTGGGTAAGTTGATATTTTTTTATATCCGTTTATTCAGGAAAAGACAGTGAAAATTTTACCGGAGACTGTATACAACTATTACAACCTTAAGAGGGTCATAAAGTTGTAATAATAATTAAGTGAGTGCAGTAAGTTAATAATTAATGGGCATTGTTATTTCTTTTTGAAAAAATATGCTTTATTGTTGGAAACTTCATGTATTTTGTAATTGAATTATTTGCATTTACCAACAAATATTATTGTGTTGACTTCATAAGTAATTAATGGAGTGAAAAACAGACGAGAAAGGAGTAAAGACTACTAAGATTTTGTAAACGTTCAACGTTATTTTGTAAAAAAAAAACTAGGTATGTACAAAGTTATGTACATAAATATCTCAGCCCAAAATTTAATATCCCGGAGCGTCTCAAGTAAATACAAAAGGTATATGAGAGGGGACGAAATTCCTATTTTCACCTGCTCACAAAGAAAATACCAAAACGTCTTCTACTTACCCATGTTTGGCGGAGAGATTTAATTAAAATGTAGGGGGCACACCCCATTCCACCCCCGGGGGGTTGGGGGTAGAATGAAGAAATATCGCCGGGGGCGGCAAAGTTTTTGGGGGCAACACAAACATAGTATTAACATATTATTTAAATATCCGATGTACTGATGTCTTGTTGTATGGGTTTGTTGGTTAAAGTTTTGTATGTATAGAAGATTTTGAAGATAGTAAAATAGTGTATTTTTGTATAAAAACATAATATCACGCTTCTAATTCCCGAAGTCATAGGCAGAGATGTAGGTACTTATTGAAACATCCACATTCGGCAGTTATGTTTAAGTTATGAGTAATAGGGGGCAGCCTATTACCATCAATCAGGTACAGATCCAGAAGACTCCTGATAGAATAACCCTAAAACACTTTGCCCGATTTGGAGTCGAACCCAGGACCCGCGCATGGGACCACTTGACTATGAGGCGTTGACTCATGGGCGTACTTTAAAAAAATACCTTTTCCCACACTAGGAATTTCTCCAGTATCGTGGCTGCGTTTACAAACATTTTAACTCACATACACAAACAGGCCCGAAACAACTATCTGTAAGTCACACAAATATTTGTTCGCGACACGCAGCGCAGCAGTCGATCGCTCAGCCACTGCGCCAGACACCAGATGAGGCATCAACCTCGCGAGTTTGACTCGGATTTTGCTTGTTTTTTTTATAATACCTGCCTAATCCAGAAGATCTTTATGACTAAATCAAGGTTGTCTGAACAATGCTAAGCATGCAACCTATTTTCATATAAAACTAAGCCTCAATCCTTCTAAAATTATTAACTAGCTGGCGCCCGTGGCTTCACACGCGCTATATCGAAAAAAAAGTATCCTACGTGTTATTCCAGACTATAATCTATCTCTGTGCGAATTTTATCAAGATTCGTTCAACCGTTTTAACGTGAAAGAGTAACAAACATCCATACATCCAGTTATCTATTCTCACAAACATTCCCATTTATAATATAATACTAAAAAAAACACGAACGCACCGTCACGTCGTCCAGCCTGTCATCACTAGACGGAGGGACAGTGAGCTACCCATTGCTCACCGTCCCCGACCCGCGCCTACTGCGGTCGCCAGGAGTCGTCTCGCCAATGCCTTAGAGTTGTACTACAATAATGGCCATTATAAAAACAACTAAAACAATAAGCTTTTAGCACTCCAAGTACTTGAATTTGAATGAAATTTGACACAGAGATACTTTGTAAATCGGATACAAATGGAATAGTTTTTATCTCAGTAGTATAATATCATAGGACAATCACCAACCTCAGGAAAGCAGACATAAGGCGATTCTCACACTGCCCCGCATGATGCAGCGTAGCGCGTGGATGCGTGTTCTTCCGTTGCTTGTAAGTATCTCCGTTTGTATGGAAAACACGCACAGTCTAACACACAGAAAATGCATCCACGCGCGTTCACGCGGATCACGCGCATACACGCGGAGAAACATGCACCCACGCGCATACACGCGGAGAAACATGCACCCCCGCGCGTAGGTGCGGGGCGAGACGCAAGGTATGGCACACCGAATCCCGCAGTGCCGCGCGTGATTTTGAATGGGCGTGACGTGTGTGTTTGAAAATGGATCATGGATGCTCAGTACTGCACGACCACCACAGAGAACGGCGAATAAATGAGAGCCGCCGTGCGTGAATCTACAAAACGCACCTACGCGCGTGAGTGCGCAAAAAACCCGCACGATGATGCAGATCTGCACTCCCGCAGGAACGCGCGTAGGTGCGTCGACACGCAATATGCAGCATGATGCGGGGCAGTGTGAAAACCGCCTAAGCTAGTATTACATAATTTTTCATGACCTAAACTTCAGACATTTTGTTCCAACTATCGCAACTTTGCAACTAATAGAATAAGGCATTTTCGTGAAGATTGTAGTCTATCTAGGTCTAACTAGGCAAGTGGAATGAGCTAGGTTATAGCGGTGGTTAAGCGACGAGCTAGCAACTTAGTTACCTTGGAACCTAATAGTATATAGGTATCTAGGTTGTCTTACGTAGGTACAGTCGTCCTTAGTCAACTGCCTCTAAACGTAAAAAGTCTGAAAATAAATTTACTAGTACTAGTAAATCGCAATCCTAATAGTTCTGCTATTAGGATTGCTATTTGCGAAAGGATCACTTATAAACTGGATAGCCCTCTTCTGGGGCACTGGGTTCAATAAGATTGACATTGTCATTTAATATCACGCACTAAACGGTTTGGGAATACTTTCATTGTGCGTACTGCTAAGGAGTGGAATTCCCTGCCGGAGTCTGTATTTCCTGACAGCTATAACCTGGGGGTCTTCAAGTCAAGAGTGAATAGGTTAATTCTAGGTAAGCGTGCTTCATCGTCGACCACATCATCACTTACCATCAGGTGAGATAGTGGTCAAACGCGAGCCTATCAATAATTAAAAAAAAAATATATATATTTTGTACACCATATTATTGTAGTAGAATGTTTTAGGACTTAACGCAAATGAACATCATACTATGTAAAACTACATTCTTACAAATAAATTTCTGATTTCTGAATGCAAGTGCGTGTGCCCGGGGACCCAGAGGGCGGGAAATACTTAAATTATTCTTGTGTATAAATATACCTAACATAGCTTTTAAGTCATACTACTAACAATAATATGGGTTAGATATGTCTGTAATAAAAAGTTTTTTTTTTAATTTAGATACGGCCTTTCTTTTCGGATGCGGAATCATCAAATAATTCCTACGAATAGGGTGGTGGGGAGTGTCAGACTTTTAGTGACCAAAACCCATCCATGTTCCTTTAGAGGGACTTGCCAGGGCCACCGCTTGCCTGGGATTCGGGTTGTTCAAAAGTGGTACTTCGGCCTCGGAACATAAAGAATGAAACTCCTCGCTCCACCCAGAGCGGGGAAATTTATTTGAAGATTTTTCATCCGTCAAAAAAATACCATGTTCCTTCTTTTAACAAATGCAAATCTAATAAAAAGCGGTATAAAGAAGTGGTTGCTTTTCCGATCAAAAACCAGAATAAATAAAGCAAACTACTTAATTTACAATAAAAACTGCACCCTGAATATCAAAACCTTTGAACTGAATTTCCCACATTTTTTTCTCTTCACCATAAAAAAAACAGCGAACTCTGTTAGCGCCCTCATGCGGCGAACCGCACAAACAAGCGTTAAATTAACTTGCAGCGGTAAAAAAGCGCTGTAAGCGATTAACAGATTTGTGGGGCGGCAGTAATCGAGCCTCCAGCGTATGTCCGGACGAAAAAAAAGCGATGAGCGGGCTGGGGAGTGTGGAAAGGGATCTTGTTCATTTCATGTTTTTTTAAGAATAACTAAAACTTTTCAGGTATTTTAAAAATACTAGTTTAATTTTTTTTGTCTGTCTTCTGTTGTACCCTACAGAAATTGTATTTTTTGTTGGTTTTTTGTAGTAGTTTTTTATTATAAATACATCATTATTAATTATTATTGTTATTACTCATTACGTAAAAATGTTGGTAAACCTGTAATTGGCAACTGTATAAGTCCAATACTGTGTATTTTTTTTTTTAAGATATTTTAATACAGAAGCTGTTGGTAACCTTTTTTATTCAATAATAATAATACTGGTGTCGATTATGTAGTCACAATATAAACTAAAAATACTCTAAAAATCGACATTTCCCATTCTGAAATTGATTGAAGTTAGACAACAGAAGGGCTACTATGACATCTTATAGCAATTCTTATTCCACCGAGTGAAAGAGATGGTGCTAGACACCCTGTATAGCTCTGTCTCTTTCCCTCAGCGGAATAAGAATTGCTTTAAGAGGTCATAGTAGGGTAGCAGAACTATATTACGGTCTGACAGAATTAATGATAGTTAGTTTAGTATTCGTTACCGAATTTAGACAAAAGCGTAATCTCAAAATAGTAATCTCTAAATAATGTCGTCATCGTTTCTTCTTCTGAAATTGATTAAAGTGACACAAATTAACTATACTTTAATTGGACAGAAATAATGATAGTTTATTTACTCAATTCAATGGCAATCTCACTATTCTGAAATTGAATTTTTTCGTCAAAAATAGTAGTGGTCAAGCTCAATTAGACTATCTTTAATCACGACTACTATCAATGGTATGGAATAAAATTAGGTATTATTGGGTATGTACTTAATTTTAATCTCAGTCTAGTTTTCCAGTGGTACAGACGCCTGCAGGTCAAGCTACCCGAAACTGTAAATTTTTCCCAATGAACCTTGAACCTAATACTTTAGAAATAAAGTCGAAAATCTATCAAAGAAATCTGACAGATTGTAGTAGCTTGATGTGCAGGCGTCTGTACATCAGAATCACACCTGTATCTGTGATTTCTACTTATTATTTAGGTTATTTTAGACAATCGATTCTTCCTTCACCACCTTGTAAAGCTGCCATAGACAGACTGGGTCATCGTTATAATACAGTAACTTATTCAAAATCAATTAATTCCTATCTAATAAGAATGATCAACTGAAAGCGTTTACTTTTAAAAGAAACTAGTTTTTGCCTTTGCTCGCATTAAATTTGGTATAACACAGTACCTACCTGCTACATGCAGTTTTTGCTCTTGCTCCTTATTGATTTGTAATAGCAACGCTAAGTTTTTACTTTTCCTCCCTCATTCTCACTCATATACCATTTAAAAAAATATATATGTCCTATGTCCGTCTCCTGGTTACCAACTATCTCTTTACCAAAATTCATCAAAATCAGTTTAGCCATTAAAGCGTGAAGAGGTGTAACAAACAAACAAACTCACTTTCGCTTTTATAATGTTAGTAAGGATTTCAAATAGACATCTTCCAATGGAGCCTCCCTTATTTTATTTGCAAATATAATAAAAGCAGTATTTTTCTAAATAACAACAATGGTAAAGCTTGAACCCTACTCTTACTCTCCTACCTTACTTCATGGTTTCCTACCTCTCCTTCCCGTGTCTTTCCAGTTCTGACGGAATATGACTGTCCAGTTCAATCCGTCATTTCTTTGGTTAGCTGCCACGGCTCCTGTATGATTAAAACATTTTGATCAGTAACAAAACGCAATTTAATTTATAGTTTTTCTGTTCATATATTAATAGCTGGCGCCCGCGGCTACGCCCGTGTGATATAGAAAAAAATCCTATGTGTTATTCCAGACCACAATCTACCTTTGTGCCAAATTTCATCAAGATCCATTCAGCCGTTTTGACGTGAAAGAGTAACAAACATCCATACATCTATCCTCACAAACATTCGCATTTATAATATTAGTACTTAGTATAAGATATAGTCCTCCTGACCGTTTTCAGCCACGGTGGCCAATCTCAGCGAAAGATATCCTTACTAATCCTTACTAATATGTATTATAAAAGCGAAAATGAGTTATGGCTAATAATGGGGGAATCAGAGGGAAGAAAAGGGAAAATTTAGCATTGCTATTACAATAAATAAGGCGCTAGGGCAAAAACTACAGGTAGCAGGTACCCGTAAATCAGGAAAGGGGAACTCTGCTGGTCCCTCACTCTCATAGTCCGATGGGACGCCAATTCGACACGACCGGAGATAGATTAAGCGCAGGACCAACGGCTTACCGTGCTTTCCGAGGCACGGAATATCTTACCGCTAACTTCCAAACACCGGGCTGCTGTGAAATTCTTAATGGAAAAACCCACTCACCCATCACTTTTTGACCAACCAGAGAAACGAACCTTGGACTCCATGTTCAGGAGTCGTGTTAGCGACCTCAAGATCAACGAAGCAGTCATACAGACAACAAAAATAGAGAAGTTAGTAAAAAAATGGGATCCCTCTCCACACTAACCAAGCACAAAGTCGTTGTTCTTACAATAAATCACTAGAGGACTGTAGCGCCACTTAAAAATCCATTTAGCCACTCGTCCTCACCCCTTTCAGCCAAACAGCCAAATAACCACAGGTTAGGGAATATTTTTTACATGATACCTGTAATTGAGACTTAATTTTAGTCCTATGGGTGCTTTTTCAGGATAATCTACGGTTTAAGGGGGAGCTTAGGAGTAATTCTCATTTGAGAAAGTCGGTATTTATTACTGTTTTTTTTGGTTTTATGGTTTGTGTAAGGAATGGTAAGTAAAAAACTGGCCAAGAGCGTTAGTCGGACACGCGCACCAAGGGTTCTGTACAAACTTGAGACTTAAACGGCCATATCTTTTGACTGCGTAGACTTACAGGGTTGTTTTTTTCACAGGTTTTTTTAAAAAAAAAAACGTTTCTCCGCTTTTGAATTTCTTCTGTATCGTAGGTGCGTTTACAAACATTTAATCTCACATACACAAACAGCCAGACCCGGAACAACTATCTGTAGGCCATACAAATGTTTGTTCCGTGCGGGTTTGAACCCGCTACACGCAGCGCAGCAGTCGATCGCTCAGCCACTGAGCCAACCGTGTCGTCAAGAGCTCCAAGAGCCCACAGTTTTAAATCAAATTTTAAATCAATCAGTTTCAAAAAAAAGTAGTGAGCGACGGTTACAAATGTATGTGATGTGTCTAATTGTCTACCTGTATTTATTTATTAAACTTGGCGGACTTAATGCCTTGGGCAATATCTAACTAGCTTTCGCCCGCGGCTTCGCCCGCGTTAAATTTGGGCTAATACAGTTCCCTATGCGCCTTATTGATTTGTAATAGCAACGCTAAGTTTTCCCTTTTCTTCCCTCTTTCTCCCTGACATCCCATTTTAAAATAAAAATTAGCCTATGTCCGTCTCCTGGTTCCCAACTATCTCTGTACCAAAATTCATCAAAATCGGTTTAGCCATTAAAGCGTGAAGAGGTAGCAAACAAACTCACTTTCGCTTTTATAGTATTAAGTAAGGATGTATCTATATCTAATGTATAATAATCTGTATTGTATCTAATATTGCATCAAATAAATGATTTATCTATTTAAAAAATCGGTTTTCAATTCGATATCTAGACGCGTTCCTAATATAAAGGGTTTTGACAGACAGACAGAAAGACGGACAGCAAAGTAATAGTTTTTTTTTGGCTGAGTGATCGACTGCTGCGCTGCGTGTAGCGGGTTTGATCCCCGCACGGAACAAGTATTTGTATGACCTACAGGTAGTTGTTTCGGGTGTGGCTGTTTGTGTATGATTGTGAGTTTGGATGCTTATGAACGTACCCACGATACATGAAAAATTCCTACTGTGCAAAGTTTTTCTTTAAAAAATAAGGCCTCTTAGGGTTTAATTTTTTTCCTTTTACTTACGAAACCCTCAAAAAAGGAGTAAATGATAGCGTGACTATTGGTGGTAAAGTAGTATTATTAACGTTTTTTTGATTGTCCTTCCCAAAGAAGAAAATGAAATGTTTAAAGTGTTCGTTAACAAACATTTAAACTTACACAACACAAACAGCCCGACCCGGAACCACTATCTCATACAAAATATTTGATTCGTGCGGGTATCGAACACGCGACCCGCAGCGTAGCAGCTAATCGTTCAGTTACTGCGCCAACCGTGTCGTCAATAATGAAAAAAATATCTGTCGTTAAATTATTAAGCTAAAGAGTTTGTTTGTTTGAACGCACTAAACTCAGGAACTGCTAGTTCGAATTAATGAAATTTCTTATTGTTGGATAGCCCATTTATTTAGTACTAGCTGTTCCACGCGGTTTCACCCACGCTGCTCAGCACCTGTTGGTCGTAGCGTGATGTTATATAGCCTATAGCTTTCCTCAAGAAATGGACTATCCAACACTAAAAGAATTTTCCAATTCCAACCAGTAGTCCCTGAGATTAGCGCGTTCAAACAAACAAACAAACTCTTCAGCTTTATAATATTAGTATAGATGGATCATCATTTTCCTGCCCTTGTCCCATTCTATTTGGAGTCGCCGCAATACGTTTTCTTCTTCGATTCACCCCTGTCAGAAGTTATGGCATCATTTACTCCTTTCTCCTTCATTTCATTCCTTACACAAACTTTTCTTTCCATCCATCTTTTCTTTGGCCTTTCTCTCCTTCTCCATCCATCAACATTCAGATCCATAACTCTTTTAGTCACATGTGCTTCGTCCCTCCTCATAACATGTCCATACCAAGACAATCGACTCCCTTTCAATTTTTCTGTAACAGGCGCAACTTTCCAACTTCTTTCAAAGTTATTGAGTATGACAATAGGCTTTTTATTTTGTCTACGGAGACCAGCAAGGCTGAAACGTAATAATAGCTAGTGAACAAAAAAATGGAGTCCTAGGTTGCATCATCGCTTCGCGTCACACAAGTTTCGGCCAAACGCAGGCCTATTTAGTATATTTATATAAAAAAAACGTGAAAAAAGCATTATTTCTTTTTAGAGCATCATGCTGCGACACTTAGTATCTAGGCCGTGGTTAAAACCGCTGGGCAAAGCTAGTTTAGTAGGTATGTAATAATGGCATCGGTATAGATAAACTTTGTAGTTAGGCCTTACTTATATTAATTTAAAAAAAATACAGCTTTTAATTTAATAACTAATAACTTTATAGTTGATAAAAAAAACATTAAAATCATAGAAGAACACCTTCAGCCATGAAAACTACAAAAAAATTACACACAAGAGGGCGCTAATGTAGTTTAATAAAATAAAAATGTTTTTCAAACCTCAAACTTACATTTAAGCACTTTAAACAGTACTAATAGTTAATAAAGATCAGGGTTCAGAACATCGTTAAAATAACAATTTGTAAACTAAGCAAACTTAAAGTTTACACTAAAAATACTCCTACATCTATTCGACAACAGATGTCGCTACTAAAGTTCATAGTTCACATCAATTCCGCAAGAGCGCGCGCTAGGTCAACAAGAGAGCCCAATAAGAATGTTCCCCAACAAAAAAAAACTCTTTGACCCAAATCCAATAAGCCTTGTCAAAAGGCCTCGTTTGAAAAAAAATACAAAAGAATGTAAAAAAACTCAACCCTAGCTCACTTACAAGCCAATGAAGCGAGTAAATAAGCGGAAAATCCACCCTTCTGTGGAAAAAAAAGATAAATTGGAAAAAGGAAAAAAAAAGAATAAAAACCGTCACTCTCGCTGACGTTCAGTCGTGCGCGGCGTAATTGTAAAAGGTCGGGAAAAAATACCGCCTATTTGCGCCTATGGCGAAAAGGGTTCCGTATTTTTGGCTTTTATCACAAACGAATTTAATTTAAGATCGAATGTGTTGTCTTTAAGTAAGTTAGAAGTACGGTCAACAAAAGAAATAAATTATCAGTCTCGTCAAATATGGTTGATTAAAAAAAAAAAACAGATAGGCATTTTCAACCTAAATTTAGTTTATTTGGTAACTGTTTGTTTTCTATTGTATAAATTTACTTTAATGGACCTTTTATGGATTTTTAGGAATATTTCATTGAAAGTAAGTATGTTTTTTTTTAATCAGCAGAATTAAAGACAATGCAGGTTTTTTAAAATGCACAAACAACAAACTTAAATAGAAGTTAAAAAAATATTAATTTGGTTTTAGATCGCCCGTAGTCATTAATTAATGGTTAAATAAATCAATAACTACTTTCAGATTGTTACAACATTAAGAATGTTACAGGTTTTCACACAGAAATTTTAACTTGTTAAATTACCAGTAAGTAAATTAACTTCTATTATACAAAATAAATTGAAATTACTAAGCTATGTAATAGGTACCTACAGATTCAGAAAAAAAAACAAGGTATTTTAAAAACCACAAAACTAAAATCCAATCAATCAATTCATGAAAAAAAAACCCTCCAAATTCAATCATCCCTACGGATCTCTAACCGTTGAAAAAACCGTCGGTAGAGTGGAGTGGGGAAATGAAAACGGTATTCAATTCATATGTGAAGCATGAAAATCGTCGGTGCGGCTGTCACTTGATTGAGGATTAGATTCCATTCATCGCCCAGCTCACTCTACGGGACACGCGACGTTTTTGTTGATATCGGATTGTGTGTGTCAATAAACTATACTGTGATTTTTGTTTTATCTTATTTTTTTCTTTTTAACGGACTTCAAAAAAGGAAAGGAGAGGTTGTCGATTCGTTGGAATCTTTTTTTTATGTGTGTTCACCGATTACTCAAAGACGCCTGGACCTATATATTTCTTTTTTATATACGAACTATTTTTTTTGCTTGGGTAGTTTATGAGTTATCGTCTATAATATATATATATTATTCAGCTAGGTCTATATGGATTTAATCCATTTTTGTTTTAGCTAGGTTTATATGGATTATCTGTTAATCTTTTAGTAACAATGAAAAATGAATGAATACTCAATAAAAAATATGTATCATTTATACAATAACTAAAAATGCTGAAATAAAAGGTTTTTTTTTTGTAAAGTCTGTGGCTTTCCTTTGTTTCTTTGACTTTTTGCCACCGACTTCCGGAAGTTAAGTTATTTTCTGTTTTTTTTTTGGAAGTCGTTTTTATTTTTTACAAAAAAGTTTTCTTTACTTAGATTACCTACACGATACCTACAATTTATAACAGATAATTGAGATACAGTTTTTTGTGGCTTTATTTGGGTTGGGCAATCATCAAATAACACGCTCTGGGCGGAGTAGGGGGGAGTGTCAGACTTCTACTGACTTAAACCCAACCGGCTGGGGGACAATTTAATATGGATAATAAATGATTTCCCTGTGTAACCGCAATTCAATGTACAAACGGACTAACAAGACATTACATTAAAAATAACAATATCGATACCACAGATGAGTTGAAAAAACGTTTAAGTTCAGTTGAACCAAAGATTTCAAAGACTATAGAAATATTTCAATAGGAACATTTTCAATTTTGACTCATGAATGCTCAATTTTGACTCATGTAACTTGCCTCTATTCGCCACTAGATGGCACACAAGTCGCGCTGTAGTAACTCAGTATACTAGCAAAAAATACTGATGACTTTTCTATTTGTACAATAACATTAAACAAAAAAAACGTAGAAAATGTTGTAAACAATAAGAATATTTGAACAATAATGTAAAAAAGTCAAAATTTAGAACTCAAAACTTTAGCTACTCGATAACAGATGGCGTAAGTGTGCTAAAATCCGACTACGCTATTTTATTGGAACCTTAAACTTCTACTTAGATTCAAACACTCCCGTTTGAATCCAAGTAGAAGTTTATATGACGTGATACACGTAAGATGAATTGATAATGATATCGTACGAATAGATCTAAACTGAGTCAACTCAAAAAATGTATTTTTTCAGGAGTCGAAAAGACATAATAATTTGTATGTCGAAAAGACATAACTTAGATCCATTAATTTTATTTTAGTTCATAAATGAGTTGTTTTTGTAAAATGTACCTTATATATAGTGTTAAATGATATAGTTGCATATAATCAACGACCATTCGAATATAAAGATAACTAAAAAATCACGATTTTTGAGTTGCCTCCGTTTAGGTCTGTCGTCAACATCGTATTGTGTACCTTGTTGGTCTAAAAGTCGATTCCTAGGTAGGGCGAATTATTCAGTTGTGTATTTCGAGTCTGTTATTTTAGATTAAAATATTTATAATTCTCAATTAATTCTCAGTAAACTCTGAATCGATTCATTTCTACAAACACCATTGGTCCAATGTGGGACACGCTACTTACTGCTGGTTTTGGGATCGATTCCCAAATCAGGTAAAAAAAAAATTGGGTTTATCTAATATATAAAATTCTCGTGTCACAGTTTTCGTTCCCATACTCTTTCGAACCAGCTGGACCGATTTAAAGGAAATTTTGTGTACTTATCGGGTAGGTCTGAGAATCGGCCAACATCTATTTTTCATGCCCCTAACTAAGCAGCGGGTGAAACCGCTGGGCATAGCTAGTTAACTATGAAGTTTTTTTTTTATAATTAATGTTTAATGCTTTTGCTAAAGGGAGATGTGATCACACGCACACACATGTGAGTTTTAAACCGGACAGATCATTGGAAGTTTGAGGGAGAATAAGCAGAAAGCGCGATTGGAAAAAAACTTTTTTCGCTTTTCTTTATCTGCCTGTTTTCCAACGCGTCCGTCCCTGTCGTACGAGGTCCGCGCGTCGTGCTGCCGCCTCATGCTGCACCTGCACACGGACCGCGACCCGCAGGAGCCCGTGACGCCCGTCAAGTACGCGCGCTTGTGGACCGAAGTGTGCGACAGGATACATATACACGAGTAAGTCTTACTTCATCAACGTTATTATAATAATAATCATCATCTTTATTCAGGTAAGTTACATCTATGTCATTAACACACACATTTACATTATCCACTATTAAATTACATAAAATCATCCACATTAAAATAAATTCTTAAATTCTATTGTAATAAAATAAAAATTAAATTCTACACACAAAAAAAAACATTTATTTTAGATCCGCAACAACTATTTGTAGGCCATAAAAATATTTGTTGCATGCGGGGTTGAACCCGCGACACGCAGTGCAGCAGTCACTGCGCCAACCGTGCCATCAATATGATAGTTATAACACTAACTGACGACATTTTGTGTAAACAAAACAAATGCTACCACACAAGCTCATCCTTTCGTGAACCAAAGAAAAAACAAACAATACAGTTAATTTAAAAACATTCACTTATGAAATAATCCAAAAATATATCTAAAAGCGTTCACTTCGTAAAATGGCTGAAATTCATTGAGACGGAATTAACTTGAGCCGAAAACCAGACAGTTGGGAAAAACAAATTAATTTTAATACACCTGCACATTTTTATATACAAAAAGATTATGGCTATGAAATGAGCGGGAAATGGAAAAAAAGGCTTATTCCTTAAATGTTATGTCTGGATTTGTGCGCAGTTGATGGTAATAGACTTGCCTCAATAATATGAGACTTAAAAATAACTATTAAAAAATGTGTGGTGGTAGAAGTTTCATTTACGAAATTGTGAGTTAGTTTGTTTGTTATGTCTTCACGCCTAAATGGACAAACCGATTTTGATGAACTAGTTATACTTTTTTCGTTACACTTATTTCGCAAGTCCGTCTTCGGGGCCCCAACTATAAATAAGGACGAAAAAGGGGAGAAAAAAAAGTGCTGCTCCGACGCACAACTGGAGTTTACTCCTTAACTACGACTATCTAACCATACGCAAAAAGAGTTTATTCAACTGAAAAAAGGTTAGGTAATGTCATATGAAAGGGTAAATTCACAAATTAATGAAAAAAATAGCAGTATAAATACATCGACACCGATAGAAACAAACAAGCCCAATAACATATAGGATATAGGTATAGTCGCCTATACAGCATACCATATGTACGTCTTAATACACTCACAGCCAAATTAGAAAGTTGCGCACTAAAGGTGCGCACCAAAAACGTGACACATTTTCGTTACTTTAGTAGGTTTACCCCTCGGATTTTTGTCATACCGGGCGCCTTATTTAATGAAAATCGATTCCAAAAAAAATATTCTTTCTTATTTTTCTTAAAAAAGAGAAATATATTTTTTTTCAATCATCGCGCGTTAGCCCAAAGTAACCAAGCCACTCGGACGAAGCACCGGGTACAAGAGTGCAAATAAAATAACCAAGTTCAGGTTATCGTTAGCTTTAAATATCGTTACTTACAATTAACGTGTTCCTACAGAATCTCGTTATTCTAGTACAACTAAAGTGTTCAACATATTTACAAATCCGAATTCGACTTAACCCTTGAACACCACTTAACTTCAAAATCAAAACCTATCATAATCACTTGACACATCTTCTTCATTCACCACCTCATTCACAAAATCGCTCATTTCATTCCCTCACACATTCAGTTGCGTCGATCCGTCCGAAAAGCGAGAAACGTAAAGTCGGGAAAATAATTACCGGTGGACGTAACTCCGATACATACGTATTAATATTAAAAACTTTAATGAAAAAAATATTAAAAGGTAACCCTAAAATTTTATCCTTTTTTCCATTAGAAAGATTCTCCGGAATAGAGTGTGGGGTGGAGACGACGTGTTTGTTTTTATTGTTATGTTTATAAATAATTATGTCGTGATTTTTATATTTATTGAAAAATGGGCACACAGAAATAAGAGCGTTAAATATGTTTTTAGCTGTTAGTAATTTTCTCTATATTGTCGTATTTTTTTTGCCTTACATCTATACTAATATTATAAAGCTGAAGAGTTTGTTTGTTTGTTTGTTTGAACGCGCTAATCTCAGGGACTACTGGTTGGAATTGAAAAATTCTTTCAGTGTTGGATAGTCCATTTCTAGAGGAAGGCTATAGGCTATATAACATCACGCTACGACCAACAGGTGCTGAGCAGCGTGGGTGAAACCGCGTGGAACGGCTAGTAGTTTATAATTCAAATATATCATAGATATGCAAAACGGTCTGGTTTTTTTTAAATTATTTATTGGACTCAATAAAATTGTTTCTCGCCAATTCACGATTGCCGTGGCCGAAATAATAATCTAATCAGACTTCAAACCCAAGTTGGTCGTAGCAAAGACAATATTTACAGATGTTGGTTTATGGACGGCTCAGATCTCAAACTCACGCTCAGATCTCACCTTCCATCTTACACCGCATACCCGATTACTTAAGCACTTGATGATCTACGTGCTACATCTGTCAGCAGAGTACGTGTGAGTGAGTTTTGGGCTCTGACGTTTGAACTTTTGTCATCGATACGCTTAAAAGAAAATTTAAACCATTGATCTATTTCAGTTCACAGTCAAAAAGTAAGAATAAAGCTAAAATTTTTAGAGTTCCGTACCTCAAAAGGGACAAACGGAACTCTTATTGGATCACTTTGTTGTCCGTATGTCTGTCTGTCAAGACCTCGGGAACGCGTGGAGGAATCGAGTTGGAATTAAACCATATGTTCAACTCGGGTTCCCTCTATCTGGCAGAATGTTGATGTTCCGAAATTTATTTGGCATAACACACTTAGCATAATTTTCTTTAAACGAACATTTTAAATGCATAAAAAATATTTGATATAACTATCGTTTCGCATAATGTTTAAAACTTCGAATCTACAATGGCATACCTTTAAGATGGCAGAATTACATTTAGTATAATTTCGATTGGCAGAGTTCAAATTTCGCATAATATCGTTTAGCATAATGCTCATTTAGAGCGATGATTATTTGGTATAACTTTACTTGGCATACTTTGCAGATGGGAGAATTAGCTAGGTTAGGTTAGGTTAAAACTGTGACCTCCAGAAACGACTTGCATTAATAGAAAAATGAGATTGTTTTTAGTAGCTTACCCGGAACTGAACTATTTTGATAATTACTTATTGTAATAAATGACATTATTTCAAACTCAATTGAATAATAACTAAAATAAATGACATTATTTCAAACTCAATTAAATAATAACTAAAATCAAATTATTTTAAAGATTAAAATAAATGACAACAAATAATGACAAAGATGATTCTAACTTTAAACTTTCTGCGATATGACAATTCTGCCGTTTGATGATTATCGTTGTGAAATATATGCCAAAAGACGATTCTGACTGTGGACTTTCTGCGATATGATGTTTCTACTTTTTAAATATTATGGATATGAAATTTATGTCAAGAGATGATTCTGACTTACAAAATTATGAGTTTTGAATGTATGACAAATGAGTATCTGCCAAACAATTTTCTGCGAAATGAAGTTTATGCTATTCGTTGTTATGCAAAATAAAATTATGACATAAAAAGTTCTGCTATAAAGGGTGGACCCGTTCAACTCTGTGGTCCCTTTGTGCTGAAAAATCAATCCTGTAAGTCTACGCAGTCAAAAGATATGGCTGTTTATGACGAAAAATGTACGGAACCAGTTTTTCCTAATATTACTAACTTCATATCAACACAAAATCCAATAAGACGCATTATCAAACAGAAAACGTTCTAACCAGAGTAAATTAAAAAAAAAATATAAGAATTCGTCTCTATTCTTTTTTCAGAGAAAATGAAGTACAGTCAACTCCAAAATTATATTTTGGCACAAACCCTTTTAAGGACGGCCGCGTTTCGTCGCGTGGGTACAGTCGCTGCCGTTTTTATCTGTCTGAACGGTTTTATTATTTTATTTATTATTGTAGAGTGGCATTAATAGAAGACCGCCAAATTTTTAAGTTATAATTAAGTGTATCAATAAGTTTTTTTTTACTTTATGATGAACTAACTTTCGCCCGCGGCTTCGCTCGCGTTAATTTCGGGGTAACACAGTACTCCTTGCGCCTTATCGATTTGTAATAGCAACGCTAAGTTTTCCCTTTTCTTCCCTCTTTCTCCCTCACATCCCACTTTTTTCAAAAAAAATATTAGCCTATGTCCGTCTCCTGGTTCCCAACTATCTCTGTACCAAAATTCATCAAAATCGCTTTAGCCATTAAAGCGTGAAGAGGTAACAAACAAACTCACTTTCGCTTTTATAATATTAGTAAGGATTCATGTGACTAGTTTACCTGAAGAATCGTCTTTGTTTTATTTGACGATTATATTTCCTTTTCTGAAGTGCTTACACACCTGGGGTTGCTCAAAAGAGATACCGCGGCCCTAGAACACAAGAGGCAAAAGAAGGAACATGAGTTTTAGTCTGTATAAGTCTGACTCACCCGGTGCTCTGCTCACAGCGGGGGGAAGTTATTTTATGAAATCCCATAAAAAGTTGTTATAAATATACCATCTTTAACAGAAGGGCTACTATGACATCTTATAGCAATTCTTATTCCACTGAGTGAAAGAGATGGTGCTAGACACCCTGTATAACTCTGTCTCTTTCCCTCAGCGGAATAAGAATTGCTTTAAGAGGTCATAGTAGGGCTACTGGTCTCTCAGTTAAAATGTAGCTTTCTAATGGTGAAAGTTCTTTTTAAATCGGTCCAGCAGTTTCGGAGCCTATTCAATACAAACAAATCTTTCCTCTTTAAAATATTACTAGCTTTTGCTCGCGGCTTCGCTCGCGTTAAATTCGGGGTAACACAGTTCCCCTTTCCTGATTTGCAGGTACCTGTAGTTTTGGCATTTGCGCTTGATTTATTGTAATAGCAATGCTAAGTTTTCCCTTTTCTTCCCTCTTTCTCTCACATACCACAATCTTTTTTAAAAAAAATAGCCTAGGTCCGTCTCCTGGGTCCCAACTATCTCTGTGCCAAAATTCATCAAAATCGGTTGAGCCACTTAGGTTTGAAGTCGTAACAAACAAACTCACTTTCGCTTGTATAATATTACTAAGGATTATGGATATCGTATATTTTTACACAATCGGTCCATTTTTTCTTTGACCTTCTTGTCACTCTATATTCATCAATATTCTTAACCATCACTCTTATAAGACATAAGAGAAATTCCAAAAACCACACCCTTTAAAAAAAAAACAAGCAAAGGGCAACGAATCCGCGTCCCCGACTGTACTTAACCGTACTTTTTCTTTCCATCGCAAAAATAAATATTTTAATCTGAGGGAGTAACTTCGGATGCTCTCCCAATTATAAGCTGGGAGGGATCTCCTCAGTACCCGACCCTCGGGCTCGGCCACTGAACGACAAGGCGGGGTTTGGACATAAAAAAATCAAAGGACGTTTTTTTTAAAGATGGGATGTTTTCAAATCCTTGTAGGTATTACTTTGAAATAGGATACTGGACTGTTTTCTGATAAGGCTTAAGAGAGGGCGACATTCGAGACAGGCAAGCCGTTTCGGAGGAATATGGCAACTAAAAGTGTGACACGGTTTGATATATAAGATTGTACACGATTGCACACGACCAAGAGTCGAGGCGCAGACGGGGAGCGGGCGTGTTAGGCGCGTCGCCCACACAACATTCGTAAAGAAAATCTCGTTGCGGCGTGACTCTGATGTGAGATTTTCTTTACAAATGTCATGTGTTAGGTTAGCGTAAGGATACTCTGTCACTAATTCGAGCGCGTCTCTAAGAGATGTCAGCAAAGCAGAGAAGCCTAAGAGCCACAGCCTGCCGGGGTTGCGGGTTGTTTGAAAGAGATACCGCGGCCCTGGAACATAAAGAGCAAAAGGAACATGGGTGGGTTTTAGTTAGTGAAAGTCTGACATTCTACCCTTCGCTCAGAGCGGGGGAAGTTATTTGATTTGGTTTCTTCATACTCAATACAAAGTGATGTACATTACGTTGATGGATGAAGAGAGGAATAGAAGCTCTTGGTTAAATAAAAAGAGATTTTCTGTTAAACTACGCTTGCCTAAGTTGGTCTGTGAATGGGTGACTACCCATTAAATAGCGAGTTTCCTCCTATCATCGGAAAGCAAGTTAAACTGTTGGCTGTCCAAGATCGACGATTGTCGTCACAGATAGTTAGTGTCCCGAAGGTTTGAAAACAGGCATACCACGGCGTTTTGTATTACTCAGTACTAACTGGGTTGTGAAGGTCAGATAAGCCGTCGATCCATGTAAAATACTGGTATTCAGCTGCATCTGTTTAGATTGGAAGTTAACCTTGTTATACACAGTTGGAAAAGGCTAGGCAGATGATGCTTTCTCTGCTAATTTAGTGGTTTTCTTATAAACTGGCTGTCCTGCGTAGTTTCAGTCGCGTCTTTAGTGAGTGCTGGCCGTGAGTAGAAACTCCTACATAATTGTGAAAGATTGATCATTAAGAAAACAAGATGGACTCTCATAATATTTCAAATTTCTTCTTCTCAATCGTTATTTTTTTTAAATTTTTTGACGACACGTTTGGCGCAGTGGCTGAGCGATCGACTGCTGCGTTGCGTGTTGCGGGTTCGATCAAAGCACGAAACAAATATTTGTATGGCCTACAGATAGCTGTTCCGGGTCTGGTTGTTTGTGTATGTGAGTTTAAATGATACAGGACAAATTCCTGGTGTGGGGCAACGTTTTTTTTTTTTTAAAAAACTGTGTGCCTTCGTATAATTTACAGCACAGCATAACTGCTTTCCGAGATAACAATAAAAAACACATGGAAGGACACCATCAACGTTTTCCCAGACACGGCAAACCGTCACACGGAGCCTTTTAAAAACGGTCTATCACCAAAATTCACTTACAAAAAGTCGTAACAATGAAACTCCCCGTATGGAGAAAAATGCTCTTAAAACTCCCCATTTTCACCCCCTTCCGCCCCTTCTAGGGGGCAAATTTTTGCAAGGGCCCCGATTTTCTTTTACCTGCGAATAAAAGGGCTCTTTTGAAGATTATGTCGGAAAGGATTTTTCACTTGAACGGCTTAAATATCATAAAAGGTTGTATTGATTTTTTTATATATTAATTTGTATTTTATTTTCGGATAGGACGGGCTATTAAAAAGATTAAAGAAGGCATGTAAAGAGATTTAATAAAAATACTTACTTGGGATTAAAAAAGGTTGTTATGATGGTATTTTTCAGTGAAGTTGAATGAATTTACTAATGATAACATTAATTATTGTCTTTACTATGTTTTGTTACTTTCTCATACATAATAGTGACATCATTCATGTTGAGAACTCATTTATGATCTTACTAGCTTTTGCCTGCGACTTCGCTCGCGTTATATTCGGGGTAACACAGTTTCCCTTTCCCGATTTGCAGGTACCTGCTACCTGTAGTTTTTGCCCTTGCGCCTTTTTTATTGTAATAGCAAAGCTAAGTTTTCCCTGGTCTTCTCTCTTTATCCCCCACTTCTCACTTTTTTAAATAATTTGCATAAGTCACACTGTCCTTTACAATTACTTCTCGATCCAAAAACTGCGTCCTAACTAACATTGCTGTTATTTCTAACTAGCTGTTCCCCACGGTTTCACCCGCGCTGCTCAGCACCTGTTGGTCGTAGCGTGATGTTATATAACCTATAGCCTTCCTCAAGAAATGGACTATTCAACACTAAAAGAATTTTCCAATTCCAACCAGTAGTTCCTGAGATTAGCGCGTTCAAACAAACAAACAAACTCTTCAGCTTTATAATATTAGTATAGATGGGTTTTCCATCGAGTGCATTCAATTATAGTAATACGCTTTCATTGCAGCATTGCAAAGTCCCTTCCCCGCTTTCACGATATTCTTAAATTATTAATTAGTTTCGGGTTCATTAACTCTTACGACGCCAATTATTGATTGACAAGTTTATAACTTCCCACGGAACTGTGTGCAGGTGATTGAAAGCTAATGCTTTTTGATTCCATAGCCTTTTTGCTAATATAAATTTTACCGATGGAAGTGAATACTATCAGCTCTGTCTAAACAGAGTTCTAGATTAAGTCACATCAAATCAAAATGTTTTCATTTTACATAGACCTACATGGGCATTAATAAAACGTCGAGAAAAGGAACAGGTTCGGGTTGGTAGTTTCCTATAGAGAAGAACCGGCAAGAAACTCTATGGTTACTCTTTTAAAAATCATTTGGTTTTACAATGTTGTTGTTACAGCGTTAGTACTTAAGTATGAGTGGACAGCGTAGGCTGGACAATAAGTCAATGCTTACTTTACAAAACGTTAAATAAGATAAGAAGTTAACAAAACTTAACAAGCGTCTAATTATCTACAAAGCCAACAATGTCCACTCATTCACAAATAATTGGTAAAAAAAGAATCTATACAATAAATAGAAAAAGGACGAGATTTCAATGTCATCAGATATGAATTGTACAACAGTATAGATTACTAGGTGGCGCCCGCGGCTTCAACCGCATGATATCGAAAAAAAATATCCTATGTGTGTGTGTATAGATGTTTGTTACTCTTTCACGTCAAAACGGATGAACGGATCTTTCTGAAATTTGGCACAAAGGTAGATTATAGTCTGGAATAACACGTAGGATACGTTTTCTTTTTCGATATCACCCGGGCTAAGCCGCAGGCACTAACTAGTAGGTATATGAATACTTTGACTATAACCAACTACTGTGACCGCTAAACTTCATTTACCTAATTTTTAGAAGACCTTAAGTTAACCCATTTAATCTACACACCTCAAAGTTAACTTTACATAAGAATAAAAGTGCGTACATAAGCCACAATCGTAAAGCCGTAGGCGCGATACGCGCGTATATTTTTATGATAAGGCAGATTTATAGGAACGAGTCTTCACTGCCGCGGGCTTGTGGCGTCTACCCCCGCCCTCCAGGTGCTGTTGTGTGGAGACGGATTTTGTTGGAATTGTTTAGATTATTTTATATTGATACTGGCTTTTGCCCGCGGTTTTGCTCGCGGTAAATTCGGGGTAACACAGTTCCCCTTGCACCTTATTGATTTGTAATAGCAACGTTAAGTTTTCCTTTCTCTTCCCTCTTTCGCCCTCAGATCCAACTTTTTCTTTTAAAAAATATATCCGTTTTCTGGTTCTTAACTATCTCTGTACCAAAATTCATCAAAATGGAGCACATCCTGACATAATATGAAAACACATTTACACACTGACTACTTTTTTAATGTTTTGCTTCAGATGGGAAATCATTGAATAACTTCTCCTGCTCTATGCAGAGGGGACTGTCAGACTTCTACTGACTAAAACCCATCCATGTTCCTTCTTTTGCCCTTTGCATTCCGGGGCCGCTGTATCTTTTTCGAACAACCAACAACCCCGGTCAAAAAATAATAGCATTTTTTTTTAATATTCGAAATGGTGCATTATGTCTTCGAATATTTTGTTACTGTGGTTTTTTTTAATCCTTACTAATATTATAAAAGCGAAAGTGAGTTTGTTTGTTACCTCTTCACGCTTTAATGGCTACACCAATTTTGATGAAATTTGGTACAGAGATAGTTGGGAACCAGGAGACGGACATAGGCTAATTTTTATTATTTGAAGTGGGAATTAGTGGGAGAAGGGAGAAAGAGGGAAGAAAAGGGAGAACTTAGCGTTGCTATTACAAATCAATAAGGCGCAAGGGCTAAAACTGCAGGTAGCAAGTACTGTGTTATACAGAATTTAACGCTAGCGAAGCCGCGGGCAAAAGCTTGTAAGATATAAATATACAATTTTGACCTTGTGAAATTCTCCCTCGAAGCAGTCTCCACACTAGCCTACCCCATCCCATCCCTTTGTCTTGCCGAGCGCTTCGTATTTTTTCCCCATTACATTTTCATTTTATTTCATATTTCTCCTTAGGGTGGAATGGGGTGGTTGGATAATAAAATTTTTCCCTTTTCGAACCCATCGTCCTTATTTATGGGGGAGTGTAAGGGAACGAATATGTTTTTCCTACGTTTTGGTAATGAGCCAAATTATAAGGTATGTTTTTTCAAATTTGTTACGCGCGCTGGTTTTCTTTTTTTTTACTTTTTTTAGGAGTGTTTTAAACGAGATAAAGTGTCGAGTTTCATTGACAATTAATTTGTTTTTTTTTTTCTTTTTCTTTTTTTCTTTGCATGTCGTGTTATGGTTGGAGTTCTGGGATTAATAATATTTTGACTTGAAGGCAAAGTTAACAATTGATTTCTGCTTTCAAGGTCATAGCTTCAGCTGGTTATAGACTTCATAGAAATGGCCTTGAAATAGCTGAAGTTACTACTGACTGTAGTGGGTGTGTGTGTGGTTTTAAATATTTTAACTTTTTTTATTATTATTTAATACAAATATTTACTAACTATATATATATCTTACTTATATTATAAATACGAATGTTTGAGAGGATGGATGGATGTATGGATGTTTGTTACTCTTTCACGTCAAAACGGCTGAACGGATCTTGATAAAATTTGGCACAGAGGTAGATTATGGTCTGGAATAACACATAGGATATAAACATACTTTTTTTGACGTTTCAAAATTATGTGAGTGAAGTCGCGGTCGCCAGCTAGTGTGAAATAATAATTAAATATGTCAGTACAAATATCAAAATAAGAAGAAGAAAAGTATAACAGATACAGGACGTCAAAAAATACATTCACATTCATTTCTACAATTTTGGTCAATTCCTAAAACATGTTTTTATACTAGACGTAAATACACAGTTATGTATGTTATGTTAGCTATAAGTACTTAGTCAAACTGTATTCATAACATACCCATAGATTCTAAATCCCATTAAAAAAAGGAATTTAAATTAAATAATCTATTATTCTATTAAAACTGAAACAAAAAACTCAACAAATAGTCTCATTATTATTTATTTACCCCTGAGGTATTCTTGTCCTACAAATGTGCCCATTCCCACAAAGTATCTTCACTTTATCCCACCACACAACTTTTATAAACATACTTAATTAGTAATTAGGTAAACACATAAAAACCGTCCACAAACAACAGAATAGCCTTAAAAACAAAAACTAAGCACACTCAAGCCTAAAAACGTTAAGGGTGAAAATTACTCAGCTTAAAAAGCATTAATAACCTTTCTCCCCCATTCACCCCCAAAACTCCTTGCGCGCCATTTTCGAGTCCTTCGTTCATTAAAACTGTAGAAAAACACCTCCGGGGGGGCTGGGCGGTGTCCCCCTGAGGGGTGTACCCCCTTGGAGGCCAGTCTAAAGAAGAAGAAATATGGATCAATAAAGAAATAGCTTGGTGCCCAATGAAAGCAGCGGCTATCACGCACACAGATGCACTTGCTGTGTACGTACACTTCTTTTATATTTTTGTTCGTGTGTGTTTCTTTGTGTGTGTGTGTTGCTACCGCAAGGAGATTTTTTATGATTGTGCGTTGGATTGTTAAAGGGATTTTTGTGTTAGGTAAGTGATTTGAGGGTTTTTAAAATTCTTTGTGGAATAGTTATGTAGAAGTATTTGTGGCAATATAAACCTTATTGTTTAGTATCAAATGTATACATCAACATTTTTTTTTAAACGTTGCCCTTAAGAATTACTCCTGTAACGTGGGTGCGTTATAGACAAACAGCCAGACCCGGAATAACTATCTGTAAGTCATACCAATATTTGTTTCTTGCGGGGGTCGAACCCGCGACACGTAGCGCAGCAGTCATTAGCTTAGCCACTGCGCCAAACGTGTCGTCAAAATATTTGTAATATTTAGTTGATTGTATTTCTAGTGACGTCTTTTCCCGTTTTGAAAACTTGTACATAATTATGTTATGATATTTGCAGTTTGTAAATAATGTTCATATAAGTCATTTAGAAATGAAGTATGTAGCAATAATTAAGTTATCTGTTATGTACAATTTGATAATAGAATAAACTTTAAAGTACATAAATAAAAATACCGGCCACTGGCCGAGGGTTCCGTACAAACTTGCAACTTAAACAGCCATATCTTTTAACAGCGTACACTTAGAGAGTTTATTTTTTACAGCGTCAAGTAACTACAGTCTTAGATATACGATTTTAATTTCAACTCAATATCTTCATATATTCCCGAGATAAAGGGTCTTGACAGAGAGAAAAACCTTTATGGGTTCCGTTTTGGATTTTAGATATACGGAACCCTAAAACCATACTCTCCTATCTCCAAAACTAATAGCCAAGAACTCAACCCTAAAATGCGACTGCCATATGATGCCAAATAGACACAATAAAAAGGAGAAAATAACTGAGAGTCTAACATTAAAACGAGATAATGCCAGTAGTTGGCAAAAAACATAAATTTGGCAACATATCACGCTGGCAACGGCGCCGGTCTTAACTACCCCTGGCGAGCGAGGGGTTGAACGATATTTTAATGTAGTTTTTAAGTTTTGTCTTTTATATATTTAAGGAGTTGGAAGAAATGCATTAATATTTTATGAGAAGTCGTACAAGAATGAACTAAAAAGAGATTGTGGTATTATTTATATTGTTTGATAAAAAAAAAGAACCATGGGGAGACAATTTAATCATTAAAACCAATAACAATGATTACGTTATTATTGTAATACAAATTGCTCAAAATGGGTTGAAAAGATATCGATTTGGACTTAAATTAATTTAAGTATGACAGTAAAACTTATTAGGGAGAATTCTTTTTCGAATTGTTTTCTCAATTTCTGGCCATTTGCATAACTTAACAAAACACAGTCAAAATGAGAACCTCTTTTTTAAATCGGCTGAAAATACCCCTTACCTATCATCCCCTTTGTAAATATTATAATAATAAATAATAGGTATTTCTCACAATCCATCTTAGAATATACTACTCATCCTTTATAACCCTCACCGTTATAATTTTCTTGAAGCTTTTTGCATCATTTACCCAGAGCCAAACAAAACATTTGCCTCCCAAATTTCCAATATTACTTGGACCCTCAACTCCTTAACTTTATCCTTAAATACACTGAGATTTTTCAGCAGCGCGGATTGAGAGGGATTTAGTTATACTGGTAGGATATTTGCTGACACACTGTCGGATGGTGACGTCATCGGGGGGTGAAATTCACCCCCCTTTTATCTTAGACCTGTAAAAATAATTGTTATTTAGTACTTCGTAAATGGGTTTGTTTTTCAGAGTATTTTGCTGAAGCATAAATTTCTATCCAAAGGCACAGGAGTTGGCTGTTTACTTTCTTGTCGTAAATCTAATTGAAATAAAGAAAACCAGTGTTTTTAAGAAAACATTTTTTATATCTGCTCTTCTATAGACGTTTTCTTTGACGAAGGTTTTTTTTAAGGTAATCACTTTAGTACGCATCATTTTTCAAATAACAAAATGAATTAGGTTGTTAATCAAATACAATTCATCATTCATCCATAACGTTTGTTTGTTTGTTACGTCTTCACGCCTAAATGGCTAAACCGATTTTGATGAATTTTGGTACCGAGATAGTTGGGACCCTGGAGACGGACATACGCATTTTTAAAAGGGAGAAATGAGGAAGAAAAGGCAAAACTTAGCTTTGCTATTACAATAAATAAGGCGCAAGGGCAAACAATACAGGTAGCGGGTACCTGCAAATCAGGAAAGAAGAATAGTGTTACCTCGAATTTAACGCGAGCAAAACCGCGGGCAAAAGCTAGTTTTAAATACGGCTAATCTTTTTGATGTGAGCAAACTGAATTAAAACCTGAACTCAACTCCTTTTTTCGTTCTAGCAATAATTTCCAGCATTATCTCCTGACAAGGCGGAAACAAAGAAGTTGTATATCTAAGTATACGTTATACCTAAGTATACAATACGTACAGTTGATTCAATACGCGGGCCGCTCACAATGGGGGCGAACTGAAGAAATATGTAAAACGCCGGTACGGAACCCGCGGCGACGGCGAACAGGGACGGACTTAGGACATGGGGTGAGTAGTACGGATTACAAGTCGTAGCTATTTAGTAAATTTTTATTGTATATCTTTTTAAAACATTGCCGCACGCTAGGATTTCTCCTGTATCGTGGGTGCGTTTTACAAATATTTAAAATCAAAATGCAGCAGTCGATGGTTTAGCCACTGCGCCAACCGTTTTGACATAATTTCAATTTAAGAAATATTCAACGATAATTTTAGTCGTAACTTTTGGCTTGCATAAACATGACGTATTGTTAATTATCATATAAATCATAAGTGAAGTTCGAAAGAGTACACCAAGGACAAAAGACCAAACTTGGATGGACATGTTCCAAAGAAATATGCCTCATATTACACAATTGTTTAATCACAAAGAGGGAGCCACTACGTATAAATTAAAAAAATGGTATTATTAATATCAGACTAGGTAATATTAGAATGTAGTATTTTGTAATATTTTCTATAATTTATTGTATTATTTTATTTGATAGATTTATGATTTCTAAAATGTTAGTTGTATGTCTTAAACACAATGCCCATTGCTAAATGGATAAAAAATGAATATCTCTCATAACTATATTTTCTTCTTGGTAAAGTACTTGGTTCTAGCTACAGTAAAACATATAGGTATCAGTTTTTACATTGTACACTAAAATAAGTATAGATAAATATAAATACAAACTGGTCAGACTATTCAAATTCTACTAATATTACAAAAGCAGAAATTGTTATTCTTTTACGCAAAACTACAAAATAGATTTAGATAAAATTTGGTAGAAAGATAGCCTATAACCTTAATTAATACATACAAATTTTAATTTCCGGTAGTTCAATCCCGCGGGACAATTGTCGAACTTCACGTGGGCAGTACTACAGCTAGTATCCAGTAAAATAATCTTCCATTACTCAAAAGTCATCTTAAAAATACAAGCTCCCAAGTCCGCTCCCCGAGACGCTGTCCGTGGCCAAGGGGGGTGAGCGGGACGCGGGGAGGGGACGGGGGGCGTCCGACACAGCGCTCCTTTTTACGTTGCGCGCCGCTGCATTGGTTGTAAACATTTTCTTGAATGCTTGAGTTTATTGTTTTGTACATTGATTTTCGAGAAAGCTCTTGCTACGTGTAGATTTTCTGTAAAGACGTGGGTTATTTTAAAATATTATACTTGATCTAAGCTTAACTTTGTTTGTTTGTTTTTTTTTAAAATACGTTGTCCCACAATAAAAATTTCTCCTGCATCGTGGGTGCGTTTACAAACATTTAAACTCACATACACAAACAGCCAGACCCGGAACAACTATCTGCAGGTCATACAAATCTGTAGGTGAAAAGTGAAGGGCCTTAAGTCACATTTTATAAAGTATTCAGTAGAGCTCATTAAAGATGGCCATACCTGAAATTAGATATTAAAATCGACACAGTAAGAAAAATAATTATCGTATCATTGTCGAATAAAAAGTATGATTATGATGGATACTTAAGCTATTATATTGAGATTTTTTTTAATAAATATAGTTCCTTAAGGCTGTATTATCGGACTTAAGGTTCTTTAACTTTTAAGATTTATTATGATATCTTATAGTACGACGGTACTTACGTCTTTCCTGTATAGTAAATTTAATTATTTTATAAGTTAGGTACGATACAACATCATGGAAAATGTTTTAAAAAGTAAGTTACATGCAGTGCTCTCGTGAGCTAATGTATTATAAAAAATATGAAAAATGGGTGGAATCCTTTACAGAGCTTTCGGGAAATCCTGCAACTTTTTTTTTTGTGCTTGTCGGGCTTGCGGCTTTTTCGAAGAAGATACCGCGGCCCAGGAACGTAAAGGGCAATAGAAGGAACATGGGTGGGTTTTAGTCAGTAGAAGTCTGACACTCCCCCCCCCCCTTTCTTGTGCTTATAGGTGTGTGGCTTAATCGAATAGGCTTCTGGCTCTTGGGCCCCGACCACTTGGGCTCCTAAGCGCATGCTTGGAGAGACGCCAGTTCTCACTTCGTTGGAAGACGGGGAAGCTGGTCCTCATACAGAAGCCGGGGCGCTTTACGGACTCTCCGTCCGCATTCCGGCCCACCGTGCTGCTCGACGAGGTGGGCAAGCTCTCTTTGAAAGAGTTATTGTAACCGCCTCGTCGGGCACCTTGTGGGGACGGATCCGAATCTTGCGGAACATCAGTATGGTTTCGCAAGGGGCGCTCGACTGTGGACGCCATCATGCGTGTGAGAGCCCTCACTACGGGGGCTGCAGTGTCCAGGGGTGGGGTTGACCTGCGTCAGGCGGTAGGTGAGGACGCCATGGCGCCTCTCCAGCCACTCCTCAACAAGGGGACGAACTCCGCTACCGCGGCAATTCACCGTGGTAGCGGAGTTTCCCCCCGATGTAGTGCCTGTGCGCGCCACTCATACAGGTGCGCAAGGACTATCGCCTCCAGATCCCAAGGTGGCATTCCGGCAAGGAGGCTCGCCGCTTCGCCGGAGATCGTGCTGTAGCCCCGGATAAGCCTAATGGCTACGACCGTGGGTGGCGCGCCGCCCTAAAGAACGCGCCCATGGGGACATGGACCCGCACGACTCCGGCATAGCTCAGGTTGGGCAGGAGCCGCTTGTAAACAGCCCCGGTCCGCTCCAATTTGGGAGCCACACGTCGGAAATACTCCACGAAATTCCACCGGCTGTCGAGGACACCGATGCGAACCCCTCCTACCTTCAGCTGGGATCCCGACGGTGCTTATTCCCGCGGCCATGAAACACCATGGCTCTTCTTCTTCGAAAAACCCGCAAGCCCGACAAGCACCAAAAAAAAAAGTTGCACGATTTCCCGAAAGCTCTGCAAAGGATACCACCCATTTTTCATATTTTTTATAATACATTAGCTCACGAGAGCACTGCATGTAACTTACTTTTTAAAACATTTTCCATGATGTTGTATCGTACCTAACTTATAAAATAATTAAATTTACTATACAGGAAAGACATAAGTACCGTCGTACTATAAGATATCATAATAAATCTTAAAAGTTAAAGAACCTTAAGTCCGATAATACAGCCTTAAGGAACTATATTTATTAAAAAAAATCTCAATATAATAGCTTAAGTATCCATCATAATCATACTTTTTATTCGACAATGATACGATAATTATTTTTCTTACTGTGTCGATTTTAATATCTAATTTCAGGTATGGCCATCTTTAATGAGCTCTACTGAATACTTTATAAAATGTGACTTAAGGCCCTTCACTTTTCTCCTACAGAAATAGTGAACAATATTAAGTAACCATACGATCTTTCACTTTTTCACGTCTAGGGACTTAATGTTATTTATAATTCTACATCTGCGAAATTAGCGGCTGTAGGACTTAATGTCTTTTACCATTTGATCAATTCGGGTATTCTGAATAAAAATCGTTTAAAACCCAAAAATGACTAAAAATGGACTTAAGGTCCTTTAGCTTTCACCTACAGAAATATTTGTTCCGTGCGTCACGTAGTACGTCGTAGAATCAATGTCTATCAAACTGATTGACAGGTTTCTGTCCTGGAGCCTTTATCACCGGTAGAAAGAAACCTGCTACCAACAGCGGTGGAACCTATTTTTAAATATTTTATTAAGAATTATTTAAAAACGTGTTTTGAAGATGAATAACGGAAATAATAAAACTAATACAACACAGTTCCATTACTGGGAAAAATGTTTGAGTTCGAAATATAAAACATCTTTAATTAAATATGTTTTATTTGAAACATCTTTCAATCAAATAAAGTAAATTCAGTTGTAATGGCTCTCGGGTTACGACAAGTGATAAGGATGTGAAAGTCTCAGTACTCATAAAATAAATCCCTTTTTTTATATCGACGATATAACTAATATAAAAAACCCCCACAAATCCTTTTCACACCAAAATGTTGTCAACCCCACCCGCAAGAAGGTGTGAGCAGAGCGTTGCCTCAAGAATGCTACAATTTTCCCGAGTTTTCCATTTCTCGGCGACCCTCCCACCCCCTACACCCCTTTGCAAGGGAATGGGGGATGAAAAAAGAAGTGGCCTCTCTGTTGCCTCGCGACGGAGACGCCTTGAGATGCTTTTTGCGTGTTTTTTTTTTAAATGGGCCGTATTTAAGGGTGTTTTTTTTAAATAGGGGTGGAATTGAATACGTTGATTGATTGTGTAGATAGGATAGCGTCTTTATCCTTACTTAATATTATAAAAATGAAAGTGAGTTTGTTGTTAGTTTGTTACCTCTTCACGCTTTAATGGCTAAACCGATTTTGATGAATTTTGGTACAGAGATAGTTGGGAACCAGGACACGGACATAGGTTAATTTTTATTCAAATAAAGTGGGATATGAGGGAGAACGAGGGAAGAAAAGGGAAAACTAAGCGTTGCTATTACAAATCCATCAGGCGCAAGAGCAAAAACTGCAGGTCTGCTTGGTGTGTTATACCGAATTTAACGCGAGCGAAGCCGCGGGCGAAAGCTAGTCATTGTAAAAGATATTTGCTATAAGAAAAACAAGTAAATCTACTCGTGGAAAGCTTGTGGCTAATAAAATGTTAGACTCATCTTTAAGTGAAACCAGATAATTAGGTTTCATAACAGGAAAAGCTTAAATAACATAATTTTAGCCTTCTTCTTAGACAAGCAGAAGCAGGCTAGTGGTTTAATAATAGCAGCCGCTCGGATCAATCTTCCGGTTAAGCCACGCTTGTTAAGGTTGGTCTGTAGATGGGTGACCACCCATCGCATTCCGAAGTTTTTACGTGATTGAAAAAGCGCGTTATGCCGTTCAGCCCGGCTGTCATTTGTAGATCTTTGACAGTCATTACAGATAGTTAGTGTCCCGAAAATCTGACAACCAGTCTTACCACCGGGGTATCGTAATACCAAATACTGTCTGGGTTGTGGTATTCAGATACGCAGTCGCTTGTAAAATACTGGTTTTCAGCTGCATCTGGTTAGGCTGGAAGCTGACTTAAACATACTTTTATTTGAGATGGGAAATCATCAAATAACTAGCGGGGGGGAGAGCCATACTTGTACTGACTAAAACCCACCCATGTTCCTTCCATTGCCCTTTATGTTCCGGGGCTGCGGTATCTCTTTCAAACAACCCGCAACCCCGGCAGGCGGTGTCCCTGGCAGGCCCCTCTGCTTAGCTGACATCTCTTTGCGGCACGCGGCTGTCGTCAATAGATGGACGTACAGTGAGCTACCCATTGCTCACCGTCCACAGGCCCGACCTTATCATACATTGATGGGAAAAGGCTAGACAAATGATGATACCTTCCATGCTTACTTAGTGATTTTCTGTTGTTTTCTTATTTATAATTAGCTGTCATGGGCAGTTTCAACCATGTCTCTGGTTACTGCCACGCTCCCGTGGGTAGTACCGTGATGTTAAATAGCCTACTAGCTTTTGCCCGCGGCTTCGCTCGCGTAAAATTCGGGGTAACACAGTTCTCGTTGCGCCTTATTGATTTAATAGCAACGCTAAGTTTTCCCATTTCTTCGCTCTTTCTCCCTCCCATCCCACTTTTTTTTTTAAATAGCCTATGGCCGTCTGCTGGTTGCCAACTATCTCTGTACGAATTCATCAAAATCGGTGTAGCCATCAAAGCGTGAAGAGGTAACAAACAAACAAACTCACTTTCGCTTTTACTAGGATAAGGATGTTACTCAATATTAATGTTTTATATCCATTTAGTATAATTAATTATTATTTTCTGTTTTACACCTACCACTGTTTGTCTCTGCATCACCCAAAGGTTGACTGGTAGAAACTGCCTAAGGTATTAAGTCCGGCTCTGTACTCTGTGCTTGAAGTGTTAAATAAATAAATAATGAAAAAATATTTTATGTAAACAATCCAGTAGTTTTAAATATGTTCGTTATATACAAAAATATAGATCTTTCCTCTTTATAATAATTATTAGTGTAGATGTATATAATTATTGTGTGTACAAACAAACAAAATTAATTGAAGGCCAGTTACCCAATTAAAGGAATCTACAAAAGCCTGACCTCCGCCAAATTTTACTGAAACCAGTTATTATTGTCATCAATGTACGTAAATAATATTTATCTCTTATTCTTGGAAGATTACAAGGCTTAGTCTTTATTATCGAAGTAGTGTTCTTGGGTGACTTTTGACATTATCACTCTATTTATTTATTATTCTACAAAAAAATAATAATAGATTACTCCATTTCTGTATTGTTCTACAAAAAAAATTAGATACATTATTTATTTATTAAACTTTATGCACATGTTTAAAAACATTGTACAAAGGCAGACTTAAAGCCTTGGGCATTTTCTACTAGTCTACCTTAGAGTGCAGAGAGAAAACATAGTAGGTGCAGGGTGTTAAAAGATTGAAACTGAAAAAATAATAATATTTACAATAAAAAAATATAGTGTTAATACTTATATACATACATACAAAAAATATATAAAAAGAGAGTTAAAAATACAAAGATACGTGAAGAAAAACTACAACTATATAATTAAGAGACGAATCTGCCAGCTTCCAGCTTAAGCAAATATCCCGTTATTTAATAAGTAAGATTCTAGAAGTTTCGTTACACCTAATTAACGGGATACCTTAAACCGTGCTGATGGACAACGGAAACGGGACTCAGTTCACTGGCCACTTTTTTTATTGATATACTAGCTTCCTCCCGCGACTTCGCCCGCCTGGTATAGTTACTTTGGGCTAACGGTAACTTTAACCTGCGTGATGATCAATAAACAAATATCTTTCTCTCCAATTTTCTTGCCTCTTTTCTCAATTTTTTTAGCTTATGTCCGTCTTCAGGGTCCCAACTATCTCTGTACCAAAATTCATCAAAATCAGTGTAGCCATTTAGGCTTGAAGACGTAATAAACAAACTCACTTGCACGTTATTGATATTAGTAAGGAAAGGATATAGAATAAAACTTCGTGTCAGAGTTTTTATCCCATCAATAGGTTTCAGTCTTGGCCTTTTCAAACAATAAGCGATTCAAATACAATAAAAAAAAAATTAAGGTAAGGAAAAACTTTCTTCTCCTAAAAACCCAACACAGAAACATTAATTGTACCTTATCCAACCATACATAAAATTATCAAAATGAACTACCGTTTTTTTTTTAAATAAATGAAAAAGCAATCAGGGTGTGCTTGGTATAATTTATTCCTCCACGCTGGAGGGACCGAGAGTCCGCTCCAAGTTACACGTAACAAATCTCTACTGTCGAGAAGAAAATATAAAAAATATACCAAGAAAAGCCTATAAGCAAGCTTGCTATTACATTAAAAAACCAACCCTATAAAAATGAGGATAGAATTTAAATCACCCTGTTTTTACTATCTTTCATTTCCTCGGCTCTAAACGTCGTAACTCACTTAAGTAACATTTAAAAATGAACTTTATTGTAACGCAATAAAGTTGAAATTTGTGTGCTAGGATTGTTGACTTAACTTTGTCATCCGAGTGATTATACAGGGTGGCCAAGACAGTGTTGGTGGAGATTCCCCAAGGGTTGGTGCGCCTCCCCCCCACTTCTTTGCTGTGTTAATTTACATTTTAAATTGCACTTACATAGCTAAGCGGCGAGTTGCCCTGTTTTGTAGCGTCCTGTATAACGGCGGGTGGAGCACTCTGTATATAGATTGTTTTCGATCGATTAAGTTTTTCATTCAAGTGCAAATTGGTAGGGAGGCTGTCTTGGCCATGTCTTATAACTTTTAATTCTTTTTACACAAAGAAATTAAACACACTTATTTTCGGATCATTGAGGAGGAGCTCGTGGCTAAATAAATAGCAGCCGCTCGGGTCGATCTTTAGGTTTAGCCGCACTTGCCTAGGTTGGTCTATGGATGGGTGACCACCCGTAACATACCGAGTTTCCTCCGTGCCTCGGAAAGCACGTTAAGCCGCTGGTCCCGGCTGTCATTTGTAGATCTTTGACAGTCGTTACAGGTAGTGAGTGTTCCGAAAGTCTGACAACCAGTCTTACTAAGGGGTATCGTATTACCCAGTATTAACTGGGTTGTGCAGGTCAGATAGGCAGTCGCTCCATGTAAAATACTGATATTCAGCTGCATCCGGTAACACTGGAAGCCGACCCCAACATAGTTGGGAAAAGGCTAGGCAGATGATGATTTTCGGATCATTAAATCACTTCTCCTGCTCTGGGCGGAGTGGAAGAGAGTGTCAGTAGTACTGACTAAAACGCATCCTTGTTCCTTCTTTTGCCCTTTGTGTTCCGGGGCTACGGTATCTTTTTCGAACAACCCGTTACGTAGGCAGTGGTCTTAATGAGTCCCTCTGCTTTTCTGACATGTCTTTAAGGTCAGTCAAGTAAGCCATGTCGCCGGCACGATCGTGCTTGAAGCTTATAAAGCCAACTTAAAACATCTACTTTTTTTTTATAAATGTCATCTCGTAGTTCAACCTAGGAGGTGTTCATCTGCTTAACCGTGCAATTCTTATAATGAAGACAGATTTTAATTTTTGTATGTAACGAATAAAATCATAAACTACTGAACTGCTACCCTACCATGACGTGTTAAAGCAGAACTTATTCCGCTGAGGGAAAGGGACAGAACTATACAGGGTGTCTAGCACCATCTCTTTCACTCAGTGGAATAAGTTCTGCTTTAAGATGTCATAGTAGGCCTACTGATTTAAAAAAAATCTTTTATCTTTTGCTATTAGAAAGCTACATTATCACTGAGTTACAAAAGCTACATAACTTCACGCTAATACCCATGGGAGCGGGGCAGTAACCGAAGACGCGGCTAAACCGCGCAGTTAGTCCTTACTAATATTATAAAAGCGAAAGTGAGTTTGTTTGTTTGTAACCGCTGCACACCTTAATGGCTTGACTGACCAAAATTCATCAAAATAGCTCAATTTTGATGAATTTTGGTTCTGAGATAGTTGGACCCAGGAGACGAACATAGGCTATTTCTTTCTAAGCGGGATATGAGGGGGAAAGAGGGAAAAAAATAGAAAACTTAGCATTACTATTACAATAAATAAGGCGTTAGGGCAAAAACTACAGGTAGCAGGTACCTGTAAATCAGGAAAGGGGAACTGTGTAACCCCAAATTTAACGCGAACGAAGCCGGCAAAAGCTAGTATTTAATAACTTATTATTACAATAAATAAGGCGTTAGGGCAAAATCTACAGGTAGCAGGTACCTGTAAATCAGGAAAGGGGAACTGCGTAACCCCAAAATTTAACGCGAACGAAGCCGCGGGCAAAAGCTAGTATTTAATAATTCCATGGAAAATGCAACCATTACATAAGGCGTGGCTTAAAGCTCCTTATTTACAAAGTGGCTATCATTTTAACTGTATCATATTATTATTGCTTCTTCGCGATTTGAGCGCAGCAGACCATAACATCATTTATTTTATTTCTGAATATTTTACTCGGGCAACCCAATCATTGCTTGCGAATATGTCTGATACGGTGTGTGCATACCTTAATAGCTCATAGAGGGTGTGTTAAAAGAATTGTTGCGGAAAATTGATACTTGGCGTAATTGTACTGGTTTATTTTACTTTTTGATACGTTGGTATGTCTTTTTAATCGTTTATTTATTTTTACACGTTTTTTTTATATTTTAACATATTTCCTAATTTAAAAAAATTATAAAAAAAATAAAATAGTTTTCCACCGGTATCGGGAACAGCCTCCAATCTACCGGTGGTCAGGAATCCAGAGAGAAACCTCCTAACGATACGAGCCGTGTCCAGGAGTACCGCTTTCTATATCAAGCTCTTGATTCAGCCGTCTAACGAGAGCCTGCAAAGTTATGTTATGTTATCTTTTACAAAAAGCTGAGCTGGATCGCTAGTAGTATATAATGCGCGATCAGACATTGCTTTCAGCAACTCACTACAGAAGTGCACAAGACGGCTGCCTTCGGAAGCAGTTTCAGGTATGCCGCGGAGTAAGTTCCTTTAGAAGTCGATTGAGGCAGTATCTGATCGACTCTCAGACGAAACTGGGCCTGACCGTCACAAGCACTTCTATAATATAGAGGGTTTTCTGGTCCTGACGGCTCATTTCATTCTATGAGCAACAGACATTAAGGCAACTGTGAAAAATCAAAAGAACATACACGTAACAATAGCTTATTTATAAAGCAACTAGCTTTTGCCCTTGCGCCTTATTGATTTATAATAGCAACGCTAAGTTTTCTCTTTTCTTCCCTCGTTCTCCCTCATATACTACTTTTTTTTTTAATTAGTCTTTGTTGATTTTGGTACAGAGATAGTTGGGAACCATTAGACAGCTAATGGTTCCCAACTATCTCTGTACCAAAGTTCATCAAAATCGGTTTAACCATGAAAGCGTGAGGAGGATTTAAACTATACTCACCGTATATAATGATTAAACTGAAATCTAAAGCTACCTACACCAATAAGTAAACTCGTGTACACACATGACGGGCCTGTTGGTCTAGTGGTTAGTGGCCCTGACTGCTGAGCCGGAGGTCGCGGGTTCGATTCCCACCCAGGACAAACTTTATGTGATGAGCATGATTGTTTGTTCTGTGTCTGGGTGTGATTTATCTATAATATGTATGTATTTATAATTTATATAAGTATGTATATCAGTTGTCTGGTTACCATAACACAAGCTCTGCTTAGCTTGGGATCAGATAGCCGTGTGTGAGTTGTCCCAAGATATTTATTTATATAGTTGACACACTCCATACAACTAAATAACAGTCATTCATTACATATTATACATATTACCTAAACTGTGATTAACAAGTAATCTAATCGGCAGCGCTACAAATATTTAAATTCGAAATCTTTCCTTCTATAAATTTTAAATGCATGTCAGTTTAGATTTGGGTATCACCCACCTTCATAATATCGTATTTTTAGATCATTGCGTTTTCTCGACATCCGCGTGTCTGGCAGGATTCAGCAGAATACCAGCGTCAGGTAAACTATCTGGCAGTTGGACTCCTATTTGGTGCAAGCTTGAGACACACACCGCCCAGTAGTGGGCGACCGTTATAAATGTATGTGATATGTTTAAATGTCTATGAGTCAATCTAACTTCTACCTTCCTTTTTTAAAATCTATTTTTTTTCTCAGTTCGATTTTATTTGTGTTAATTCCGGTATTGTGTCTTTTATTGCATCAACTATATGATTATCGATCTATCCATCTTTGTTATATAATTTATCTATCTATCCGTCTTTGCTATAGCTATGATTTATCTATCTATCTATGTTATATGATTTATCTATCTATATTATATTATCATAATATAACATAACTTCACGCCTGTAATCCTCAAGGGGATGGACAGAAGTGTATTGAATAGTACACCTACATTTCGCTTGTTATGTTTAGGTTCCACGTAATTGGAGGCGACCCTATTGCCATCAACTACAAGTTTTTTCAACGTATATTTGTATTAACCTAACATTTTTAGTGAACGCGTGATAAATATGTGTGTGTTTAGTTATGATAGGAAAATTTCAAATCAATCAAGGAACTTTTCTGTTGGCTATTTGTGCTCCAAAATAAGAATTTTAAACTGGAAAATAAATTGAATGAAAGGGCTTTTCTAAAAACATTCCAAAAGAATTTACATAGGACAGCTTACAAAATCATTGTAAAAAAAAACTTTCGACAACTTTATGGCTCACAATAAAAAAAAAAAACAAAATATATTCAAACAAAAACGATCAAAACACTTTCACTAAACACCTGTTAAGGTCCTGTTTTACTGACATTCAATAAATGATTTTATTCACCCACGTGTGTTCGACCCTTAACTTTCGTTTTCTTTAACATGACATGTGTCGTCACTTACCCTTACAAAAATAAATAAGTGCTAATCAAACAACTTATTATTCTTATTATTAGTGAATAAGACTCAAAATGTAATAATTCTTAATTCAAAAACTGTGAATTTTAGTTTGGAAGGCATGCGTTCGATTTTTATTTAAATTTATCGAATTGATGAAACAGTAATAGCTCTTATAATAGTGAGATAAGATTGAAAATTAACTGCTGCCGACTTTGGAAGCCTGACTTACATTTTCAAATTATTTATCCTGTGAAATTTAAATGCCGTTTATAAAATTGCTAGTGGCTCTTATTACGACGAAATAAGACTCATAATTGATATTTTTTTCGTTTTCTGGGTGAAAATTGTGTTGGGTAAAGATCGGAGACGGAAGTAGCCATTTTAAAATTCAATAACTTCGCTTTCAATAAATAAACGATCGACACCTTGTTAAATTTAAACATAGAATAAAAATATTATGTACCTATTGAAGAGAGGGAATAATCACTAAAAATAGATTCTAAGAAACTAGATACAGGCTGTTGCTGAAAGTAAGGATCAAATTAAACAGCGGCATGAGAATATAATTTCATGTCAAAAAAATAAACTGAACCCTTATTTGGATTTTGCTGTGTGTCAGTCTGTCTGTCTGTCAAGACCCTTTAACTCGAGAACGCGGGGAGATATCAAGTTGAAATTAAAACCATATACAAGTCTGTGGTCTCTTTAAGCTGTAACAAAATCAACCCTCTAAGTCTTCGCAGTCAAAAAATATGGCCGTTTATTTCGCAAAAATGTACAGAAGTACCACTCCCATTTCGCCATTTTGTTGTTTGTTTTAACTGTATTATCCTAATATAATATTATAAATGCGAATGTTTCTGAGGAAGGATAGATGGACGTTTGTTACTCTTTCACGTCAAAACGGCTTAACGGCTCTTGGTGAAATTTGGCACATGGAATACTTTTTTTCGATTAACACGCGGGCGTCAGCTAGTATTTTTATAAACTTCTAAATTAAAACATAGTCCCTCTTCTTCGTAGGCAGAATACTCCAAGCACCTTCTCTTCTGATTCTTTGACCCCTAAAGACGTGTCACGTCCACCCACGACAGATGTCTTGTCATCGTGTGTAGACAACTGCCCACCACCTGTTGTCACGGCGTTATTGTAAACGTTTACACTATGTTTTTGTAAACTTTATTGGTTTGGATGTAGATTTGATATGTTTATTGGAGTTACGTGAAAGGGTTTGTGTAATCTGTATGATGTTTTAGAATGTGTTTTTTTTTATATATCTAGTCCTCCGAAAGTTTCCGGCTACGGCGACATAATGTCAGCGGAGTTTAGCAATCTGCGCGGGAGATATTGATTAATATTCATGTCATAGTAATTACTGTCAGAGTTCTCGTTGTTTTTTTTAATGTATTTATTAGTTTATTTGATACCTATGTATAATAATATGTGTATTAGTATCCGTATAAAAATATACGTTTTCGTAAACAATTAATTTTAGGTATATACATTTTGTATAACTTTTGTACCCTATCTACAATGTTGTCGTATTTTAACCAAAAGGTTGACTGGTAGAGAATGCTTTATGGCATTAAGTCGGCCTATGTACCATTATTGTATCATCATTTTCCTGCCCTTGTCCCATTCTATTTGGGGTCGGCGCAACACGTTTTCTTCTTCCATTCTCCCCTATCAGACGTCATGGCATCATTTACTCCTTTCTCCTTCATATCATTCCTTACACAATCCATCCATCTTTTTTTTGGCCTTCCTCTCGCTCTCCGTCCATCAGCATTCAGATCCATTATTCTTTTGGTCACATGTCCTTCATCCCTCCTCATTACATGTCCATACCAAGACAAACAACTCCCTTTCATCTTTTCTGTAACAGGTGCAACTTTCAAACTTCCTCGAATATATTCATTCCTTACTTTATCCATTATTGTCACTCCACACATCCATCTCAACATACTCATCTCCGCTACATGCAATCGTTTTTCATCCACCTTTTTTACAGCCCAGCATTCTGACCCATACAGTACAACAGGTCTAATCACGGACTTATATATTTTCCCCTTTAACTTGAGGGGCATCCGTGGGTCACAAGTTGGGTCACCATTATTGTATATGAAGTTTAAATAAATAAATATTATAGTGCAGGCATGTGTGCGCAGGCACAGGTACACCCTCTGTTTCTTTAATCTCATAGTCCGATACGCGACCTGAGAGAGATCAGGCGCAAGCCCTTAACGTGGTTTCCGAGGCACGGGGTTAACTTACCACCCACTTCCAAACTCCACGCTGTTACTGTGAAATTCTTAATGGAAAATCTCAATATCACTTTTTATCTAACCCGGGATTCCAACCCAGGATCCTGTGTTTAACAATCGTACTTGCGACCGTGACACCAACGGAGCAGTCATTTTTTATGGGTCGTCTGCACAGTGCAAAGGCTTCCGAATGAGACAGTTTGTGGACCAAAAGTTTTGAAATGAATGGCACAAAACAAAAATAAAACAAATTAAAAAAAAACATGGCAATCAAATTGACATTGACTATTAAATAAGGTTACCAGCATATTAAAAATCGTTTCCCTTACTAAAGCATATTTTTCTACAAACCATAATATTTAATGTACAATAACTTCTATCAGGCAACGTTACTCCAAAAACCCAAGTAAAACTATAAACAAAACAATCAAAGCAAGAAGTAACTCCCACATAGATTTCCCCACCCGGTTTCACGTCTACCCCACATACCGTGTAGTACCCGGGTATTTGTGAGGCAAATTTTTAGTGACGCTCGGAAATCCGTCGCCAAGCTAACTATTCTCTCCAGCCGGATAACCGGTGTAAATCTTACATTAGATGGTACACCCACAGGCGGGATTGGAATTTAGATTCATTATGGCAATAGGCTGTGTAAAGTTGAGGTTTGTGTAAAAGACAGACTGCCAAATCCTCGGTCTCGAGTTTGAAACCTAGGCAGCCCTGATGGCCACCGTAGAGGCGGGTCTGGCATCTTCCCGGATGCGGAGAAGTACTTCGACGCCTTAAGTTCATTGAGTTAGTTTATTTCAAAATACAATAATTTAATTATCGATAGCGTGCGATTGGTTTTTTACATCTTCAACCAGTGAGACTCGGAACAACTACATGTAGGTCATACAACAATATGTTCCTTGCGGGATCAAACCATCAACCAATCACTCGGTCACTGCGCCAACCGTATTGTAAGTGTATTTAAAGACTGAAGAACTCAAAACTATTATCATCCCTTTCGAAAAATAACAACAATGATATCAAAAATCTTCGCGAAGCTTGTGTAAAGATTAAAGAAAAGTATCAACTTACTTTTAACTTAACTACAATGATCTTAGAACTCAAGATATCGTGTTCTTCAGTCAAGTTATCTGTTGGCGTCTTAAGTTTTTGTAAGCTTACAACAAAGTTGCAAGCTTTTGTTAAGTTTCTAACACTGTCGCGGGTTTTAAAAGTTCAGTTTGATAAATTGAAAAAAAATGTATGGGTGTTCATTTATTAATCAAACCCACTTTTTAAATCCTATGTTACTCGGGACGATGCAAGGATTCTAATGACCCCCAGTCAGCATGTCAATCAGTTCAGGCATTTAGAAATTATGATGGAGTAAAGAAACTCACATACATACATACAAACATAAATGAACCCTGAAAACTACCACTCCTTTTTTGGGGCAGTCGTGTAAAAATGCAATTTTTACATTTTGAAATTTGATATCGAATTCGTTTTCAGCCTGTAGGTGTACAACACACGACAGGAAAGCGACAATAATTCGCGGAGTGTTTTCGCGAATTCTTACCGCACCAGTATACCGCGCGCTTCCGGTACGTACCGCTATACCGCCACATACTAGCGTTTATCTACCGTGTTTGCTTATCTGATTATAGTAGTTCTTTGCTTTGAATGTGTAACAGTTCAAGATATTTGGGTTTTTAGTTAGGTTAGCGAACCAGTTTTACGGCACGGTTGGCGCAGTGATTGGGCGATTTACTGTAGTGCTGCGTGTCGCGGGTTCGATCCCCGCACGGAAAAATTATTTGTATCACCTACAGGTAGTTGTTTCGGGTCTGGTTGTTTGTGTATGTGATTTTAATAATATTTGTAAACTCACCTACGAAACAGGAGAAATTCCTAATATGGACAACGTTTTAAAAAAAAACTGATTGGCTGGTAACAGACATTCCAACGAAAATTATGTTAAAACTCTTTCTACAAAGACATACATAAATTATTACCACAAAAAATATTAAAATAAACACTGGCACAATAACGGAAGCTCAGACGAAAATTTCACGGAATTAAAATCCACAGACAAGACAGCTACTCTTTTACAAAGAGATAACATAAATCATTATCTGCCTAGCCTTTTCCCAACTATGTTGGGGTCGGCTTTCAGTCTAACCGGATGCTGCTGAATATCAGTATTTTACATGGAGCGACTGCCTAACTGACCTTCACAACCCAGTTAGTACTGGATAATGCGATACCCCTTGGTAAGACTGGTTGTCAGACTTTCGGAACACTGACCTGTAACGACTGTCAAAGATCTACAAATTACAGCTGGGACCAACGGCTTAACGTGCTTTCCGAGGCACGGAGGAAACTCGGTATGTAACGGGTGGTCACCCATCCACAGACCAACTTAAGCAAGAGCAGCTTCACCTAAAAATCGACCCGAGTGGCTGCTATTATTTAGCCACGGGCTCCTCAAGGGATAACATAAATACGAAAAAAAAAAATGGTTCCTATTCAACGTTGCATATTTTGCAAAACCAGTCCTTAATACTTTACTATTTTAAACGTGACCGTACAATATGCAAGGACGAAACATCTGCTTACCCTTTAACCTTTAAAAGCACAATAGATCCGTAAGAAAGGGTCAGTTGTTGGTCAAAACCGGAATTGACCCCTTCGGAAACGGTAGTAACAAAATCTGCTATGTTTAAATCGTCATTGAAAGAGAAACATGATAGGAAGTATTATTATTTCTGTTTTTTTTTTTATTGTCTATGATTTGAATAGCTTCACTAGAAGTTTCTGTATTGCAGAGTGGTACTGGTTTTTAACCGATTTCAAAAAGGAGGAGATTAGCTATTTCTTTAAACCTTTCCTATTTTTTAAATCATACTAATCCTTGTTCCTACTAATATGTATTATCCTTACTAATATTATAAAAGCGAAAGTGAGTTTGTTTGTTTGTTACCACTTCAGTCTTTAATGGCTAAACCGATTTTGATGAATTTTGGTACAGAGATAGTTGAGAACCAGGAGACGGACATAGGCTAACTTTTTAAAAAAAATGTGGGATGGGAGGGAGAAAGAGGGAAAAAAAGGGAAAACTTAGCGTTGCTATTACAAATCAACAAGGCGCAAGGGGAACTGTGTTACCCCGAATTTAACGCGAGCGAAGCCGCGGGCAAAAGCTAGTATATGGATGTTTGTTACTCTTTCACGTCAAAACAGCTTAACGGCTCTTGATGAAATTTGTCACATAGGTAGATTATGGTCTGGAATAACATATAAGATACTTTTTTTCGATATGACGTTGGCGATGCCGCGGGCGCCAGCTAGTATTTAAAAGTCTTGCGTTTGACCACAACTCGACAAGCACGCCTTCTTAGCCGAAAGCGATATACTCGAACTCTGAAAAAAAAAATCTGATGAAAAGAAGTTGCTCAAAAATATAATTATTTTTAAACGTGACCAATACATAAACTAATACAACACATCTGCTAATGCTTTTTACTATGACGGACAATAGAACTATAAGAAAGAAAGGGTCACTGGCTGGTCAGAACCGGTTTTGTCCCAAACCAACCGAATAATGTTGCCAATAACAAAAAATGCGACTAGACACTCACCTAACTGCCGACTGATAATGGTCCAAGTGAAAAAAGCTTAGATTATTACTACGTTAAAAAGCAAAAGTGTAAAACCTTTGTTGCTTTATTTTACTTGTGATATGTTCTCAGTTTATATGAAAATATTAACTACTAGCTTTTGCCCTCGGCTTCACTCGCGTTAAATTCGGTGGCGCCTCATTGATTTGTAATACCAACGCTAAGCTTTCCCGTTTCTTCCCTCTTTCTCCCTAATATCCCACTCTTTTTAAAAAATAAGCCTATGTCCGTCTCCTGGTTCCCAACTATCTCTGTACCAAAATTCAACAAAATCGGTTTAGCCATTAAAACGTGAAGAGGTAAACAAACAAACAAACTCACTTTCGCTTTTATAATATTAGTAAGGATAACCATTTTCATGATTGTCATCTCAGGTTATTATAAACAGAAGGACCAACCTTTTGTTTAATAATCTGAGATTCTCATGATCTCGTTTTGAATAGTTTATTTAATAAACATTTGTGTCATGAACAATAGTTGCACATTATCCAGTTTGATTTTAGAATACATCACGTTCATCATCGCGTTCTTTTTTTATATTCGAATAAAAAAAGAACGTGATGAAATTCTTTATTTAAATTTGAAATAAGAAGAGAAGATACAGCAGTTTTTTTTTCTAAAGATGGGGTTCATGAGCTACTTTAACACGTCAGTTTATACCTTTGCTTGCAAACCAGAAAACATCTGCCAAATCTTGTAAATTTAAAGGACAATAAAATCGTGGGAAAGGGTCATTAAATAAATAAATAAAATAAATAAATATCTTGGGACAACTCACACACGGCTATCTGATCCCAAGCTAAGCAGAGCTTGTGTTATGGTAACCAGACAACTGATTGATATACATACTTATATATTTTATAAATACATACATATTATAGATAAATCACACCCAGACACAGAACAAACAATCATGCTCATCACACAAAGTTTGTCCTGGGTGGGAATCGAACCCACGACCTCCGGCTCAGCAGTCAGGGCCACTAACCACTAGACCAACAGGCCCGTCATTGGCGGGTCAAACCGGTATTGACCCTCGACTAGCCGAAATCGTTGTTGTTATTAGGACACCATATCGAAAGAGATACCGCGGCCCCGGAACATAAAGGGCAATAGAAGGAGCATGGGTGGGTTTCAGTCAGTACAAGCCTGACAGTCCCCTCCGCTCTGCTCAGATCGGGGGAAGAATTTGATGGTTGCCCATCGGCAAAAAAGTGTACTTTTACATCCTTTTTACTTCTCAAAGACCACAATTATTTACATCCGTCAAGCACCAGCGGGCGGGCTCTTATCGTAAGCGTAATCTGATTTTAAGACTTATCTTTAAAATTTACTTTTGACAGTTTTAAATCGGTCAGGGTTTGGTGGCACAAATTTGTGCCAGCGGGGCTCAACGGTAATACTTGTTTACTGGCACGTTTTTGTACCGCTGGGGCTAGAGGTTAAGTATAAAAAAAGACATTATAGCAGAAAGTGTTCAGCTATTTGTGAGTCCAGTAGTTGTAAGCGTAACTGCCGAGCAAGAGGTCCTGGGTTATCATTTTATTCTTGTCTAAAAAAAAAACTTTGCCCCACATTAGGAGTATTTCCTGCATAATGGTGCGTTAGCAAACATGTAAATTCACATAAACAAACAGCGAGACCCGGAAGAACTATCTGTAGGCCATACAAGTATTTGTTCCGTGCGGGGATCGCACCTGCGAGACGCAGTGCAGCAGTCGATTGCTCAGCCACTGCGCCAACCGTGCTGTGACTCTTATAAAATCCTACTGAAGAACAACTTAATTTAAATTAAAAGAAGAAATATTTGTAGCTCTATCATATCAAAATTTGAATTAAATAATTTTGTACCTAATTATATTGTTTTTTTTAATTTATTTTGTTATTTATTTTTCTTATATTATTTATTATTTTGCTAATTCTAATTGTAACTGTACTCAATAAATTTTCTGGGTTTTACGTGTGGTGTTTACTGTTAGTATAAGTTGGTTATAAATAAATAAATCACAACTCTTTTCTATTTCTGAGTGAAAATCTGACGTATTTACAACAGCCAAAACACTTTTGTAGATGACGACTGTAAATACGTCAGATTTTCACTCGGTCGCGGGTTGACTACAACAAAAATAGGTAAAATCGGAAAGTAGTTTATGAGGCGCGAGTTGGTGAATAAACCCTTTTTTTTTTTAAAGTCGATTAACGAAAGCATTGTCAAAAAATCCATCCTGTTCTATTTTACAAAACGTGACCGGACAATGAATACCGTAGGAAACATCTGCCTGACCCATCACCTCATAGGACAATACATTCGCAAGGGTCACTCGCTGGTCAAAACCGGATCTGACCGGTGGGTTCCGCTTCAAACCGGTTCTAACTGCCCGCGGTTGTGGCATATTGTTAGAAAGAAGTCTTTACAGTATGGTTGATGTGATTTGTTTGTAAGAATGGGTTAAATTAACCGTTTTTTTTCCTGTACTTAACGGTTTTAAAATATTATTGAACTTGAATATTTCTGAAGTTTTTTTTAATAAAACGTTTCCCTACACTAGGAATTTCTCCTGTATCGTGAGTGCGTTTACAAACATTTATACACACATACACAAACACCCAGACCCGAAACAACTATCTGCAGGTCATACAAATGTTTGTTCCGTGCGGGAATCGAACCCGTTACCTACACATAGCGCAGCAGGCGATCGCACAACCACTGCGCCAACCGTGTCGTCAAAAAAGTCAAAGTTAGTACATTTCTTTGAATTCAATGATATTGTCATTGTTATTTTCTTTACCTTGAGAATCGAAAAAACACCTTGGTATGTCTACTCATTAGATTTAAATTAAAAACAGAAGTCGAAATAATTAAACTATGTTTTAGGGGTTTCGTACCTCAACAAGAAAAACAGAGCCCTTATTTGACCACTTTTGTTGTCTGTCTGTGAACACCCTTATCTCGGGAACGCATAAGTCCATCTAGTTGAAACTAAAACAAGGTACTGTATCTGTAGGCCTATTGTGTTGTTAAAAAATCAACCCTCTAAGTCTACGCAGTCAAAAGATATGGCCGTTTATATCACAAGTTTTTACGGAACCCTCAGTCCGTTAGCCTGACTCGCTCTTAGCCGGTTTTATTCTTTAGTCATGACTCTATGAGATCTAGAGAGCGCCATTTTTAATTTTGTTTGACATCACATAGCCATTTAGATCATAGACACTTCCATCAACACCTCATTTGTCAAATTATGATCAGGCATTCAGAAGTTATGAGGGAACAGGGGAACATACTTACATATACTTAAAATCATAACCCTCCTTTCACCCAATACGGCAAGTCAAATAAAAACATACAATAAGTTTTATAAACATTATCTATCAGCTTTCATACATTTTAGAGATACTCGTACAAACCCCTATGCATTGAAACTTTCTCTTAACGTCCACACAACCCTAACCAACTGTCCAGCCACCATTGAATAGAAACTATTGATTATCAACAACAACAATAAAACGCTTACAACAAAGGCCTGGACATATGGACAACGGTCGAAAAGACTATGCTTTTTTGTACAGACACGTTTTACCAAAATAAACAGCTCGATCGGAGTGACCATATGCCGCGGAAGGGTTGAAAAACATCTTTAGTCACGCCTTATCTATTGATTTGTTATTGAAGGGTTAATTTTATTGGTAGAAAAAATATTGAGCGGACGGTTAAGTAGAGGATGGTAAGTGAAATTGATCAATCAGCTACCCTACCATGACGTCTTAAAGCAGAACTTATTCCATTGAGGGAAAGAGACAGAGCTGTACAGGGTGTCTAGCACCATCTCTTTTCCTCAGTGGAATAAGTTCTGCTTTAAGACGTCATGGTAGGCCTACAGGTAGTCATTTGTTAATCGGTGTGGGTTTTTGTTTTTTGTCATCGTTGAGGGTAACTTATTGACATTATTCTTTTGAGAAAGTAAAGATTAAATAGGGATCAGTGTCGGAAGACAGGTAGCTAAGGTATTTTGAGATGTTTTGTGACTATCCAACTTTATCCTACTGTATCTATACTAATATTATAAAGCTGAAGAGTTTGTTTGTTTGAACGCGCTAATCTCAGGGACTACTGGTTGGAATTGGAAAATTCTTTTAGTGTTGGATAGTCCATTTCTTGAGGAAGGCTATAGGCTATATAACATCACGCTACGACCAACAGGTGCTGAGCAGCGCGGGTGAAACCGTGGGGAACAGCTAGTAATACTATAAATGCGAATGTTTGCGATGTGTGGATGTTTGTTACTCTTAGGATCTTGATGAAATTTGGCACAGAGTTAGATTTTAGTCTGGAAAAACACATTTATATATAACTAGCTGTTCCTCGTGGTTTCACCCACGCTGCTCAGCACCTGTTGGTCGTAGCGTGATGTTATATAGCCTATAGCCTTCCTCAAGAAATGGACTATCCAACACTAAAAGAATTTGTCAATTCAAACCAGTACTTCCTGAGATTAGCGCGTTCAAATAAACAAACTCTTCAGCTTTATAATATACTAGCGACCCGTCCCAGCTTCGCACGGGTGTTACAAATCTTTGAAAATCCCCACTTTTCTCTACTATAATATCATACATAAAAACCTTCCTCTTGAATCACTCTATCTATTAAAAAAAACCGCATCAAAATCCGTGGGGTAGTTTCAAAGGTTTAAGCATACAAAGGGACATAGGGACAGAGAAAGCGACTTTGTTTTAGTGAATATTTTATAAAACGTATGTAGCTACTTTCTTTCTTTTCACAGCCCTTTTTTTAGGTAGGAAATCATCAAATAACCCGCTATGGGCGAACTCATATTCCTTCCATTGCCCTTTACGTTCCGGGGCCGCGGTATCTCTTTCGAACAACCGGTAACCCCGGCGAGTGGAGGCCCTGGCAAGCCCCTCTGCTTTGCTGACATCTCTTTGAGGCGCGCGTGGATCACTAACGCGCCGTCACACACAGCCCTACAGTCTAGTGACATCAGTACCAAGATAGATAAAAAAATTGCAACCTCGTTACATTGAGTTGAAGACTAAAATAAAATGGCGACATAAAACGAAGGCGACATTGGTCTACGTAATGTAGATCATATCGTACCAGTCTGGTTTAGACGGATTTATAGTAGACGAGACGAGTGCGGTACTGTAACGATTTTTGTTATAGAAAACGCTTTCCACAAACAATTTTTTTTTTAGTTTATAACAAAACTATACACATTTTATCAGTAAGTACTATAGAGGTTCTACAACTGACATGGTCATTAGCATTATCTATACTAATATTATAAAGCTGAAGAGTTTGTTTGTTTGTTTGAACGCGCTAATCTCAGGGACTGCTGGTTGGAATTGGAAAATTCTTTTAGTGTTGGGTAGTCCATTTCTTGAGGAAGGCTATAGGCTATATAACATCACGCTACGACCAACAGGTGCTGAGCAGCCTGGGTGAAACCGCGTGGAGCAGCTAGTTATTAATATCAATGTACACACACGTTGATCGTGGCGTGATCATGGCGTTTGCAACATCGGCGAAATATCTGAAACTCGGAATAAATAACCAAAATTTAATGATAAGATTTTACAACATTAGGTCTTACAACATTAGGTCTTTAAGTATGCAGGCTGGTTTGCTATGACGTTCTAATACTCTATGTATGTACTTTAGACTAAAGTCTTTTATGCTTCTTTTATCACAAATGTTTATTGATTTAGGGGCGTTTGCCCCTACACTTACAAAAATACATTATCTTAAATCTTCTTCCGACAGTCCATCAATCTCTCAACGATAGTTTATTATAATTGTCTGACTTATCAGACTCTTTTAATTATATTTATGTTCCTTGTAACTTTATCCACCCTCTGCCTATATTGATCGTAGACCATACTTTCCATTCCCTCTATCCATAAAGTACGATCTAAAAATAAAGAACAAGCTTCAGTATCGTATCGGTAAATAAAATTGCTATCTAACGGGACAATCGATGAAAAACCGCTATCTTTCAGTTGATTGAAATTTTATGGAGCATTCGCGTGATGGTGAAGCGAAAAAGCGACAGGGTTGGACTAAAAAAAGTAAGTGAGATTTTATATTTTTTTTTTATGTTTCTTAACGTAGGTATACGAAAATGATATTCCAGTAGTGTAATTTGATTATTTAATGAACTATCTTATTATTCACACGTAGACTGAGTCGTAGTAAATATTTGTCACATCGACTTCGTCTAAATATTAATGTTACTACCTATGTGTTTTCAGAATATTAAGATTCTTTTAATTTGGATTTAAAATAATTTGTTTTCTATAACTAATCAGTAATCACAAACAAGAAGTGTTTATTGTTTTAAATAAACTCTCTCACAGAAAATGTGATTGATATATATTTTATAAATATTTTTGCCTTCGGAAGTCGATGGTTTTTGTTTGTTTATTATAACTCATAAACTATCTAAGAAATGTTGATACAATTAATGGGACAATCAAATAAAATAAGAAACATTTAAATCGGACTGACAATCACGGAGCACAAATATTAAGAAAATAATCTCGTTCTTTTTACAAGTAACTAGGTGTGCCCCGGCATGCGTAGCTATGCAATTTTCTACCTTTCTACTTACCCTACCTACCCTACCTTTTCTTTGCTATAAACCTCAAGGAGCCTGAGACCTTTCCAACGAATGCAAAACCGTGGAAATCGGTTCGTGCGTTCTGGAGTTATAGCGTTAGGAAGGAAAACCCGACTTATTTTTATATAGTAGAAGATTTAAAAACAAGAGGTGAGAAACAATGCGTCATCAGTATCAAAACAATAGGTGTTCAACCGAATTCATCCCTGTCTTCGTTCGAAAATACGCAAGGGCATAAGTTACGCCGATGTGGAGCGTTTCATATAAATTGTTTATAATGCACGCCAATAATGACTTGCTGGCAGTAGGCACAACTGCGCAGTTCCGCGGCACGATACATTTTTGTAAATAGATTTTATAATGTACTACCTACTTTCTTTAATAGCTTCAAAAGAACTTTGAGTCATACGAATACGTCCAACATTTTGTTGGTACGGAAATTGTAGATGGTACTGCCGGGGTTGCGGGATGTTCGAAAGAGATACCGCGGCCCCGCAACATAAAAGGCAACAGAAGAAATGTAGGTAAGTTTTAGTCAGTATAAGTCTGACACTCCCCCCCGTTCGAAGCGGGGGAAGTTATTTGATGCTTTCCCACCCAAAGAAAAAGTGAAGATGGTAATCTGTGAAGGATTACCATTAAGTATGAGATTAAGATTGAGTAAGAGATGTCCAAAGTTAATCTTACACAGATTACCATTGGACATCACTTACTAGAAGTTTTACTTGCTTCAGTAGCAATTGACTCTATCAAAGGTAAAGATTTATTTTCATGAAAAGTTAGCATATCTTTTGTATCATGTTAGTCTTAAATTATTATATGATTAATATATTTTGTGACTTTATAATGCAATACTACATCTTGAGAGAAGATTATAAATCTAAAAATACGCGTGGAAAATGATTGATAGTGGTTTGAGATATCTTTATTCATTTTTTAAACGTTTTTTCTCTTTTCTCGTTAAATAAAATACATAAAAAGCAAATTAATTACAACAGGCACCATTAATCCTAAATTCCTTTTCAAGCCAATAAATAATAAAATTGATGACTTCCGAAATTCCTCAACATAAATTCCCTAATATGCAAATGCAATACTTTTGTCACTAAACCGGTATAATAGCAGCTGTCCAACACTTTCGTAACTAAAAACTTTAAGGAAGGGTCAACCAAACCAGATTTTTACCTTTACAAAATAGACAATGGGTCCTAGAATTGACCCCTGTGCGACACCGGTCAGTTTTGCGTTTTATTTCGAAACCGGTTAGGTGAGTAAAGGGTTATTTTTCATAGTTATATTATTAACTTTTTAAATGTCCAGTTAGTTGATGGTCAGTTCACTTTTCGGTCTCGAAGAGTGATGGTCAGTTTAAAGTCTAGTTTTTCAAAAGTTTCAGTTAAAATCAAAATTATGTGAGTCAGTAGTAAAGTGATGGTGGCTGTTCGGTTTAAGTTAATTAGTGATATTTTATTAAAGCCAAGTAGTTAGAATGTAAAGAATGCGGAAAAAACGTTTTTGATTTTAAATATTTGCAGTGTTATTTACAAGGTTTCTAAAACAAAAAGCAGTTTAGAGTGTCGTTTTAAGTAAAAATTTTATAATCTCATACAAAATTAAAGTATTATATTCTCAGCATGAATGTAACTTGAAAGAAGACCTAAAAGATTTGCAACTACCACTGCCAAGGGTAGTCTTGGAAGAAACAAAAATGTAAAATTACAAATGAAAGGAAAATAACGAAAAACATAACAAATGTGTCTCTTATTCCCCAGAAACGAATAAAGGCTCCATTATTTTTAAATAAGCTTGTACAACACGCGCAAAATACTCTTTTCCCACGCGTTAAAAGGTTAAAAACGTCGTTTGGCGAACAAAAAACGGGGTTTTTCCTCCATCATGAAAAAGTCCCACAATTATCGCCTCCCCGTTTTGCTCGGCAAATAGAATTAGGCGTGAATTAAATTAGCCTGGAATTAACAAGGATAATACCCGGTTCTCTTCACTTTTTCCTTATTTTTACGCCTTTTGAACGTTTTTTCTGTCACGTCCCTCTTCGGCGGTGACGCGGGAAATTCAGCCAATTTTGAAAGACAAACGGTTCGCGTTTTCCTTTTTTTTTCTTTTAATTGTACTTTTTTGTTGCGTTCATTAAGTAAATGCAAGAGTGAAATTTTATTTCTGCTACGTTTTCTAAAATTAGGACTGTCATTAGCATTTTTAATTTTTGAACGTATATTTTTTCATACACACCTTTTTAATATTTTGTTAATACTTTGCTAGAGGTTTTGTATGCTACGTTCTTAAAGACCATAAACAATTTACGAACGTCTGTGTCCTCAAGATTATTTAATTCTCATGATTATTATATGTATTATATATTATATTTAAGTTTTTACTTACACCATTATATGGATTTATTGTGGCCTGAAATCATTATTCCAATTAAATATTTAATTTCTTTTAAAAAAAAACATCAATTTTTTTTTAATATACGCTACACATTCTAAGTTTGTCTAAATAAGATTTTAGTTATTATATTATGTATTCTTTGTACATACGTACGCCATTGGTGAGAAGGTTATTAACTTTTAAATTGCAATAAAACTTCTTCAAAGTAGTAATTATAAGGGTTATTCGTTTTAAACATTCTTAGGGTAGAAAAACGTTGATGTAAAGACTATGGAAATGATTTCGTTGTCTTCGGTCTTTATTCGGTGTTGTTTTCACTAACTTATTTTATTGTATCAGAACTAAGGAAAGATCCTGCTTTGTAAATATTTTTAATTTACAGTAGTAGAGTAGGATCCAAAATTTAATAGTTTGGATTTTGAGCGTTTTAATTGTAACTTCGGTGACTTTTCGGTTTACCAAATAAAATGAAAACATTTTGTAAAGACGAAAAATCTAATATTTTGTTTTCGCTACCGATATTATTTCCAGATTCTTTATATCTACGTTTGCAGGGGTTTAAGAAAAGGGGTCTTTAAAATGTCAAAAGAAGGAACGAATTTCCCCAAGGGTGCTTCCCCACCCCCTTAATTATATCTTTTAATGTAATGTCTGAGTGCATTTTTAAACCCCCCTCTGTACATAATGCTGTGCATGAAGGGGACTAAGTTAAGGGTATTTTTAAAGGGATGAGTGTTAGTGATTTTTATCGATTTTCGTAGACAAGCTTATAGTTTTAGAAAACGTAGCAAACAAAGTTATGATCCATAAAATATCTGTCAAAGGGAGATTTATGATTTTGTACCAAAAAAAAAATGATTAATAAAATTCATGTTTTTTGTGTGTAAAAGCATAATTGTCATATGATGAGGAAAAATGTATTCTGCTACATTGTTTAAAAGTTGATAAGAAAGTTTTTAATAATTTTGTAACAATAAATCAATTATGATTTCAAAGCTTTATTCCCTAGATATTAAATTCAATTTCGAATAGACAGAATAATCGACAACAAAAAATCGCTTAGCTTAGGTTCTTCTAAATAGATTAATAAGCAGTTTGATTAGCATTAATTCATTTTAATTATATTAATTGTCGCCTTAAATAGTGGACGTTTAGAGGCAAGTTGTTTAACTGATAAATGATGTTTATTTTGCAAGTAGGTTGTTACAAACACTTTTAACTTATATGAGAACTTTGCAGATTAGAGTCTAAAATGGTCTTTTTAAGAAAGCACCGCACAGATTGAATAGACCTGTCCAGTCAGTGCAAGCATTTGTCAGTTATCGTGTAGCTCAACTCATAACACGAGGAGCTCAAGGACACGACGAAACATACCAAAAAAAGGACATATGTGTGTAGGTCGCTTATAGTACTCAAACTATCAGATAATCGTGAAAAAAAAAAACAAATTAAATCAAAGTAATGATCCACATGGTCCTTCTTCTGGTTTAATAATTTATTTTTGTTCTTCTAAAACTGTGGAGTAAAAGAATAGTTTCGTCTTTATACAAAGTGTCCGGTCACGTACAAGCGATATTCTATGAACTTTATACATATAACAAACATTGTAGTACTTACTCAAAATTATTAATTTAAAAAAAAACTATCATTGCCTTTACACAAAAAAAAAATACAAAACTTTCGTTGATTTGCATATTTTTTTGGATAATTTTGTTTTCTAAAGTTACGAAAATGTAAGCTCATAATTTCTTAATTTAAACGATAGACAATATTGTTGGCCTCTAAATAAACTTATATTCGTCTCAGTAGGACCAAAACTTTGAGAGATATGATTATTTTTTGTTCACGCATAGAGAATATCTCAAAATGGCTGCCAAAAAGCGGGAAAGTGAATTAGACCCAAATGTGTATCGTAATAGTATATTAAAACACTCGTTACATAAGTATCTAGAATATCACTAGTCTGACCGGACACATTGTATATTGTTTCGAAAACGATAAGTTGTTTAAAGCGTGGAAACATTTTTGTGTTTATGGTCAAATAATATAGTTTTTTTTTAATACTTCATAATGGTAGAATTTATTTCTATGAAGACGTAACTCCAAATACAAATAACATTTACAAAAGCGGGCTCTAATTGTCAAATTAATTTAAATAATAATTTATTATGAATTTAAGAAATCAATTTTCTCGTTTTTAGATCGGTATTCAAATCGTTTAATCTTAAAATATTTTTTTCACTACAAAAAAATATTTAACCTAATTCAAAGGGTTTATTTTATTTTCAGCTGCAAAATTTATAAATTAAACACATATCTAAAATTTAGACGTAATGTAAAATTCTTAAAACAAAATGAAAGAAAAACAGTCAGGGACTCGCCCTCGCATCTTAGCAATTTAAAACAGGGGTTGTTCTCATTTATTCCTTCTTCTTTTGCCGTAACCACCCTGTATAACACCCTTCCGTTAACCAATTAACTTTGACATCCTCCACCTCCTTTGGCGCTTAAAATTCCAGTCCATTTTCGGGAAATGTACAAGTTTCTAGAGATCTTTCTTGACTGGTCTCGGACCCTAGCGTTGGTGTTCCCTAAAAAATATACTTACCCTTCTTATTTCGAGGGGTGGAATGACGGAAAATTGTTTTATTATTACTTTTCTACCTACGTTTCGTAAATTATTTTAGATGGTCGTCTATTTTGTAATCAAGAGTTTTTGTAAAAGTATAATGTTTTAAAATTGTCTTATTTCATTTGTTTTGGTCATTAATAATACTTTGAATTGAATGTTTAAATATATGGAAATTGTGAACTTTTGTGGCTTGAGAAATATTCGTTGTGAAATGTTATTCAAAATTCTAAATACCTATTAAAAAAATATGCTCTTATAATTAAGTATTATAAAAAAACTTGCTTTGCGACCGTATGAGTGTTTTCTAAATGATAGTTTTGTATTATCGTTTATTTTATTCTTAAATATTAAAAATAAAAATAGATGTGAACTTCCTCTTAAATGTAAAACTTTATATAATTCTTAACAAAACGATTAAATTTCATATTTAAGTTGTAATAAAAAAACATAAAGTTCTAAATTATGACTTTATATTAAAACCATAAATAAGTAGATTATTCTTAAATATTCATAATGAGAATTCTCGTTGATTACGCTAAATAGTAAATTCTTGGATAATGTCTGTCTTGATTCTCGTTTCAATTTTTTACACAATTAATGCAAAAGAAAAACAATAAACCGTTAAGATTTTGTAAAAATGGCAATCCAAATTCAAATTGAAGATAAGATACGACCACCGTAGATCTATCGATTCTAAATCCAAAACGCCGAGTTTGAAAATGGAAGCACAAACTCGCCCGCGGAATTCCAATGACGAATCGCAGAGGCTTTTTCTTGTTGCAAACTGCCAGTTTCATTTGCTTTCAAACAAAAACTAAATGTACCTTATGGGTCTTAGTTTAAGGATGAGAATTAATAAAATGTTGGTTTTTGGACGGTATTGTACTGTCAGCAAGTTATCTCCCCACTGTCTCTCTCAAGGATTTATCGTCTTCCAAGGGGGAAAGAGTGGAAAAATAAGAAAGGGTTGTTTTTCCTGGGGGACTTTGAGGGGGTGTAAGAGATTCAATTAAGGCTGGCGTCGCCCGTGCAATTAATTATCCTTTCGAAATTATTGTTTGAGAAAAAATGGCGGTTCAAAACAGACGGATGGTTATGACGTTTTATTAAAATGTTTTAATTTATTTCTTTAAAATGTCCTGTTTATTGATGTTCGTTTAGTAAATAACCAGTTTGGCTGTTATATTGTGGATAACATATTAAAAAAATACTGTAAATTCAAAATAAAAATTGACATTAAATTATGTATTTTTATTTATTACCAAATTAGTTATGGAACATAATTTGATTATATAAATGACATTATTTTGTCAGCCATTTGTGTCCCACTGCAAAGCCATTTGCCTCCCCGTAATATCTTATTAAAATAATTTATTTTCGAAGTCGAACATGATCACGATATCACCTATAAGTTATACCTGAATATTTTAACTTTGAATGAATAGTTTCTATAGACAATTGAATCGTTTATCTTACTAATATTGTAAATGCGAATGTTTGTGAGGTTACTCTTTCACGTCAAAACGGCTGAACGGATCTTGATGAAATTTGGCACAGAGGTAGATTATGGTCTGGAATAACACAAAAGATACTATTTTTCGATAATCATGCGGGCGAAGCCGCAGGCGCCAGCTAGTAATAAATATTTATTTAAAAACCAAATAATTAAAATAAACCCTATAGTTGTACAAGATAAAGTTCAGAGGCCTCATCTAATAAATTGCGTAATCAATCCGCAAAAATTACTCTTCAGGAATGTTTATATCCGGCGCCCTGACCTAAATACGGAGAGGCCTTTAAAATCAAAACATACACGTCACACATTGACCTAGTAACGTATGTAAAGGTTAAAGACCTTTCAACCACCCATCAAAGCAAAATAATCCCTAAAACAGAACACTCAGACTTTAATTTCCAATGCCCCAAAAATAACATGTGAGCTTCAGTACTATTCACGTATCAATTAAAGTTTTGATTATTTCAAAGTTTAAGGAAACTTTCGTAACGATGTTCATTTGAAACTAATGAACGAATTTTAACTTTTAAATTTGTTATTTGGGTAAGTATGAAATTAGATTGAAAACATTAAAAAGTTTTAAGAATTTCATCTTTGATGAATCGATTCAAAATGAGGTTGTAATACAACACTAAGTATTGAACCAAATGACAAAGTCTCAAACTGGCACAAAAAAAAACAAGAGCAGAGACATAAACAATGCTCGAATTTCAAAAAGCAATTTAAAATGTAATCGAACGCCGCTCGAGGCGCGCTTGGATCTTATTCCCCCACCTTGAATCTATCTATGAAAGGTATGGCATACTTTTATTCTTGAAGGGGCCGACCGTCCACCCCATTTAAAAGAAGCCATCTTGGGATTGGGTACCGAGGGGTGCACCCTCCCCACGGGAAGGGGGCGGGCGAACGGGGAGAACCACTTTTCTCGGCAAAGTGTTGTTTTAATTCTACCAAATATCTTTTCGTGAATACCTCACTGGTACAACTTCTGATATAATTTTCTTCGGGTAATATTTATACGTTTTAGGTGTAAACGCCTTGAGAATTTTCGTTCGTGTGAAACTCATTCTAATTATAGGTAAGAAGGTAATTAGATTTTCGGTAATATTTGGCAAAGTTTAAAAGTTGGTTCGTGTCGTTTGTTGGTTTTGTTGCAATTTCGACTTATTATAGTAAAAATTATTTATTCTTTAAAGGTAGGTTATGCATTTTTATGTCATTAAATCATCTAATATTGCCCAGAAACATCTAAATTATTCACACAAATTAAAATTAAAAAGGTAGCTAAATTATTCTTCAAACTAAATTACTTTTATTCAAATAATTGCTATTTCAGACAAAAAAACATTTATTTAAAATTAAAACCCTTATTTAAATCCAAACAAAAACAACACCGAAAATCCCGCTCACAAAAAACCGTTAATTGCCGCCATTTTATACTAGCGAATACCAAATTCGAATTCGACGCGCTTTGAAATTCTACGCCATAGTTGGGCAAAGGAATTCCACTTTCGTCCACTAACGTGGGACGGTCCAGGTAAATTTTAATTTCTATGCAAATTCAAGGTTTCGTTCGTCGCTTAATCTATGAGCTTTGCCGATGTGAAGGTATCAAATCGCGCAGGGAAAACTTAATGAAAATACTGTGCCCAAGATGGGAGGAGAAGAATTGGCTATTGTTTCCACATTTAATATTGTTTGGCTATACTGTGTTATTAGTTTTGTCTATGAATGATTATGAATATCTTACACACTCATTCCACAGACGCACAACGACCTGTCTGAACTCGCGGTCTGCATTTTGCACAAGAATTCACCATAGACAATTTGTATTTGCTTTCGAGTTTATCAATTAATAATAAATTTATAAAAATAAACAAGTTTAGTAAATAGGTAGGTATTTATTTTGTGCAGGATGAGGTACCATTTCTATATAGAGTGAACTTTATTTGTGATATAGCTCCTAAAATAAATAACCATTGAAAAATTCTGTGTCGTTGTTTGACTAAGTACTGTCTTAAAAATATATTGAGCTGGGTATATCCCTAAATTTAGATTCTAGTGGGTTTTTAATCTAGACTAATTTGTTATAATATGAAGCTAATTCTTTCAATAAAAACAGGTATTTTTCTATACAAAATTTAATAAAGACTGAAAAATAAACGTTATAACTTTAAGATTACAGAAACATTAATAAATACCACACACCACACAACTCAGGTACCTATTCGCAAAATATTATCAAAAACACATCAAACGTACAACTTTTCTCACCACTGCACGATAAAAACCGTAGCGTATGGGATTACTTTGAAACGTACAGAATATAGGAAGGTGGAAAATATCCTGAAAGTCGATTATAACTCCACGGAATAATGGCTGAAAGAATCCAGCGTGGTTGCTTTAACCACGCCTCTACAAAGTGTTCTCGATTCAAAAATACCTATGTGAGTTATACTCAATGAAAATGCAAAAAAAAGAAAAGTTCCGCGATTGAATTAGGAACTCTTTGGTCAATGTTTTTTTTTTGTTTAATAAATGGTGACCTTTTTTGTGACTTTTTCACTGTAACATGTTAAGTCCTTTTTAACCCTTAACCACCTAGCACCTATTTTTGTTCTTTAACCACCTACGTGCGGTCACACAGACCGCTAATAAATTATTGCGATCATTTTGGGATCTATGATAAGAAATTACAGTTCGGTTAAATAAAATGCATGTCTATACTTAATTGCTTTATTTAAGCGTCACAAATTAGCAAAATTAATATAAAAGTTTTATAAAAATGGAATAATATCTTTAAAATAAGGAATATGGCACCAAAAATAACTATACTAAGAAAATGAGATCTTTATTCTAAAATAATTAAATTTTTCGCTTTTTTTTCTTATTTCTTATAATTTGAATACACTAAAAATAAAATCAAATAAAAAAACTAAGCAAAAAACAATAAAATAAACAAAATTGCAAAGCCTCAACTTTTTCATTTTTTCGCGGCAGTAACAACACATTTTGTGAGAACACTCCAAACAAATAGGTACTTTACACATGAAACATAGATAAGCCGTTTTACGTTTCTTTTTTGGATCACACGTTAAGCATGTTTTACTAACTTCAAGTCTTTCGGCAGCAAAAATGCTTGGTAAATCTTCTTTTCCTTCACACTCTTCAGCCTGCTCTTGATCAACGGTTATATCAGGTTCGACGTCGCTGCAATCCTCGCCAGAAATGTTTTCTTCGTCCGAGATCTCTTGTTGAAGCCATCTTTCAATATTTTCGTGATTTTTACTCATTTTGACTTTAAAACAGTAATAATAAATTATAATAAAAAAAGTCAATCAACCACCGTCATGTCACACAACCACCTACGTGCGGTCACGGAGACCGCTGGCGAATTTATTTTACTTACCCTGGCCAAACGCGCGCACGTACACACTCGCCGGGCGCTAGCGCGACACAGAGTGGTGTGTAGAAAAGGTACACGAACGCACTTTGATGCACGCCACTCACACGCGGAAATATATGAATTTGAATAATCGTTGCGGTCTCTGAGACCGCAGGTAGGTGGTTAAGGGTTAAGTTACTTGTAACCAGGGGACTTTATTTATAATACCTAATTGAATAAAAATTGCCGATGTTTGTAAATCCTTTGTGGCATTTGCCAAATAAAATTAGTATTTTGTTCTTCTTTCTCAATTGGTTTCCTTTTTTTATTATATCTAATACTTTAATAAAATTGCAGATTTACTTATGTAAAAGATGCATTGTAGCTTTAACAGACAGTAATAATATTAATTACAACTATTTGATTGTCACATAATTTTATCGCACATTGTTTCAAACCGAATTTCGTATTCGAAAACAGAATTTTATAACAACTAATATTTAAAGAAAATTCCATCCAATCAAAATCAAAACTAAATTTATCATGTAAAATCCATCTCCAATTTAAATTCGGAATTCAATAGTACCAACTCTCTATCTAGAACAATCTGCAGACAATTACAGTTTTTGCTGGCTGAATCTGAATTCAAATTCGAAAAACGTTAGTTGCCGAACTCGCCCGAAAACGACCGAGCGAACCCGAAAAGCCAGTGAGATCACGTATACCGATAACATTACCAAGTTTTCACATTAGCTGAACTTTTATTACAGTTATCTTGCAGGCAGGGAGGCAGGTACTATCGTACATACGCAAAAATGTACTTACAGAAATCGCATTGCTATATCTTTAGGCTTGAAGTTTTTCAGAGAGATTTGGCTTTCTGATTTGAACTACTTTCAAAGTCTGTGTGATTAAAGTCTACGGTATAATGTTATAAGAAAATTCTTGAAAGTTCTTTTTAATACTTTATAACGTAACTGTCAAAGTCCGATGTAATCTTAAAGATTAAAGCATAAAACAAAATTCTAACTTTTTATTATCTTTCAGAATAATAATTAACAGACTTACATTTCCGTCAAGATAAGGTTGAATTTAAACTTCGATCCGCTATTTTGAAATTTGAATTTCGTATTCCATCCACGTCACGAACGAACGAAGTGAATTTAAAAAAAAATGAATTGTCACAGAGTTAACAATTTCGATGGTTTTCGAATGATGTCAATATCGAATCTGTTTTTTAATCATGTCATTTATTTCTTTGCGAATATATACTTATAGTAAATAGATGTGATATAAAATTATTTGAATCCTTATTGGAAATTACGAAACGTGTTTGCTATTAGATTTTGTAATCTCATGAGAGTGTTGCTCTCAAAAAAGCAATAGTTATTAATAAAATGATTTCGTTCAAATTTTCAGCTTACATTTAAATAGAGAACTAAAGAAAATTTTACCTATTCTTCTACAAAAATGTAAAAAAATCTCAAATAGTCGGATGAATGGTTCATTCGATTCAGTTTTTTTGCCACCATTTTGTGAAGCCGAAGTTATTCTGATTACTGTATAATTTTGGAGATACTTTTTTAAATCCGGTTTTTTGTCTACGTTTTCATCCTATTCCAAAATTACCTCCAAAAACCGCTAATGACTATTCTTAATTAGGTACAGTACCATAAATATTCACCGATCCAAACAAATGACCCAAGCTAAGTGAGTACGGCGAACGAGCTTACGACAATGCCTATAAGAAAACGGGCGCTGTGTTATAAAATTTGCATTCGGCTGGCGGGTGATGCAGGGAGGCGCGGTAGTATGGAGATGGATTCTGTAAAATATTTTATGGTGAAGCGTATTTTGGTTTGGTTAAGGTATATCATTTCTTGCTTGTTCGAAAGAGATGCCGCGGCCCCGGAACATAAAGGGCAAAAGGAACATGGGTGGATTTGAGTCTCACGGTTTAGTATCTTTTCTATACATATCAGTTTTCTGTATCGGACTGGTATTTATACCAAATGTATTTTTTTTGAACGCAAAGGTATTAAATATGTAGTCCTCCTAAACCCACCCATGTTTCTTCTTTTACCCTGTATATTTCAGGGCTGCGGTTTCTCTTTCAAACAACCCGTAATCCGAGGCACTGGTTCTGCTTTGCTGACATCTCTTTTGAGGCGCGCGTGGAACACAAACGCGCCGTCGACACGGCCTGTCGTCTCTAGACGGACAGACGGTGAGCTATCCATTGCTCACCGTCCACAGACCCGCATCTTAGGTGGCCGGGAGTCGTTTTGAGGCACCCGACGCCCGGAGCGTCTCCTTCGAGTTTGTCAAAACGTCAAATGGTCTGGTGTTTATTTTATTAGAAAATGATTGATATTAAAAAATGATCTTGACATTCAAAATTAATTTGAAAAAGTGCCGATGAAACACATTGACATATTTGGGCTACTAAGAAATCATAAGATTCTTTGGCTTTGCCATAGTCAAGTATAAAGAAGAATTGTTCATAAGAGGGAAACGATATAATTAAAGAAGTCCTTTAGTGGCCTTCCCAATATAAATCTAGAACATTTTCATCAACTATTTCAGGATATATTTTGTTTTATTTTTTTAACATCATGCTACTTATAGAATAATTATGTAGATAGATTTTCTGAAGTTTATCTAAACCATCCCTGATATCAGTGTATAATGAAGAAACATGGACTTTCAATTTATATAGGTAAGTCTGAAATCATCAACCCATCTTGTGCAAGCGTGTTGATGAATAGACAGGCTGGTATTGTTTTCTATATAATAATAAAAAAATATTTTACATAAAATATATTAATTAACTAAATTTACTAAATAAACAGCAGGACATTTAGGTGAAATCTTCCAAATCGGTGTCATCCGGACACGTGGCAGAAGACTGGCAACATTGCCACGTTAAATGGCAACGCTAATTATTATTCTATCCATATTAATCCAGAATCGTGTGCGCCACGTTACATTATAAAACAAAAAACTACCGCTCATTTTATATTCCAATAGAAAATAAGTAATTAAAATAAAACAAAGAATCCGTCTCCTCTCTCTCGACCACCCAGGGGGAGATTGTCCAACCTCCCCCTACTTAGGGGGTAGAGTCTAACAGGAAAAAGGAGGGTTGGAAAATTTCCATTTTCTTACGTATTTCGCCGTCTCTGCACCAGTTTTTGATTAACGGACGCTAAGGGGCGAAATTTCATTATGTATTCATCCCCTTGAAGCTTATTTACTTCCCCCTTCCCCCCATTTATTGTGTGGTTAATAATGTTATTATAAAAGTTCTGTGAAACGGCTAAGTCTTCAGTGCGGTGTGTTTTCTGTCCATGGTGTGTTGGGTATTGCAATTTTGGTAAAATTTGTGTTTTATAATTGTTTTAAAATGTCTGGCTCTGCGGCCGAAGCTTTATTACTAAGCGAGAGCTTCTGGGTTCAATTCTCAGGTCGTAAACTGCTTTTAAATTACGTTTTTATATATGTACAATGATTGTAAGCATTCGTCGTATTTAATCCAGAGATTGACTGGTAGAGAATGCCTTATGGGATTGAGTCCGCCTGGTAAAATGTAGATACACCACAGGTAAACTCCTGGTGATCTTTCTAGGGTTACAGTCATGAGACCGGCAATGTCTGATGTCCTCTTATGTTATGAATAATTTCGTTTATTTTGCAGCACCATCCAGACGGCGTGACTAGGTGTCCACAAGTCGCCATCTTTGAATTCTTCCCAAAAAAACGAGGCAAATGAAATTATATACAAAGTTTTATTTAAAAAAAAAAGTTGCCCCACAATAGGAATTTCTCCTGTATCGTATTTACAAACATTTAAACTCTCATACATAAACAGTCAGATCCGAAACAACTATTTCTGGCTATACAAAAAATTGTTCAGTGCGAGAATCGAACCCGCTACACGCAGCGCCGCAGTCAATCGCTCAGCCACTGCGCCTAAGGTGCTGACAACGGGTTGGAGAGACGTAGATGATGATGAAGCTTTGGGGCTGAGTTACGATTATTAGTCCATACATGTAATTACGTCAGCTGGGATTGCGGGTTGTTGGAAAGAGATACCGCGGCCCCGAAACATAAAGGGCAAAAGAAGGAACATGGGTGGGTTTTAGCCAGTACAAGTCTGACACTCGCTCCCGCTCCGCCCAGAGCGGGGGAAGTTATTTGATGACTTTCCATTAAAAAAGGTGTCCTTACGTCTGTTACACCCTGGGTAGACAGGTTTAAATAAAAATACGTGGTTTAAGCAACATTTTTTTTTATTCACATACTTAAATTCTGCTAAAGCACAGGGGTAACTTACCAGCAACTTCCAAACTCCGGGCTGCCTATGTGAAATTCTTTATGGAAAAACACAATACAAAAATTTGCAGGATTCGGGAATCGAACCAAAGACCACGGTGCTTAGCAGTCGCTTGCGGCCGTTAAACCAATGGAGCAGTCTGTCAAGCTACAGATATACCTAAAATATTCATTTATAAATACTCATTTTATTTATTTAGACGGGCCTGTTGGTCTAGTGGTTAGTGGCCCTGATTGCTGAGCCGGAGGTCGTGGGTTCGATTCCCACCTAGGACAAACTTTGTGTGATGAGATGTCTGGGTGTGATTTATCTATAATATGTATGTATTTATAAATTATATAAGTATGTATATGAGTTGTCTGGTTACCATAACACAAGCTCTGCTTAGCTTGGGATCAGATAGCCGTGTGTGAGTTGTCCCAAGATATTCATTTATTTTATTCATCAAAATATGAGCAAGTAACAACATGAAAAATAATTAGAGGGCGTCAAGAAATTCGTTCACATCGCTGTCAATGGGGAATGCAGAATGTTTCGCTGACGGCTTCGATCGGCATTTTCCACCGTAGGTTTCTATCTTTAAGACAATACATCCAATATTTACTTGCGTTCTCCTATTATAATAAATACCAACAGTTGGGCCACTTTTTAACCGACTTCAAAAATGAAGGAGGTTCTCAATTCGACTGAATTTTTTTATATGTTTGTCATACGATTTTTCCGGCAATTGTGAGACGATTTAAAAAAAGCTTTTTTCTATAGAAAGGGTTCCTATATTTTATGTATCTATATTGTTTCGGTAATTTATAAGTTATCTTCTGTAATACATATTTATGCTTGTAATGTATATGGATATTAATGCTTTTATCTTTTAGAAGCAATGAAAAATTAAATAAATAAATAAATATCTTGGGACAACTCACACACGGCTATCTGATACCAAGCTAAGCAGAGCTTGTGTTATGGTAACCAGACAACTGATATACATACTTATATAATTTATAAATACATACATATTATAGATAAATCACACCCAGACACAGAACAAACAATCATGCTCATCACACAAAGTTTGTCCTGGGTGGGAATCGAACCCATGACCTCCGGCTCAGCAGTCAGGGCCACTAACCACTAGACCAACAGGAGCCAAGAAAGGACCAATAGGAGTATGATTTACCATCATACTACAAACTAAAAAGGCGGAATAAAAAAAACACGACTTTGGAATTCCAAAAATTCTGACCTCCAAAAAAAAAAGACAGCAATAAATTTACCTACTTCCGGAAGTCAGTAATTTTGGTTTGATTTATCGATTTCATCATCTGCCTAGCCTTTTCCGAACTATGTTGGGGTCGGCATCCAGTCTTACCGGATGCAGCTGAATACCAGTATTTTACTTGGAGCGACTGCCTATCTGACCTCCATAACCCAGTTAATACTGGGTAATACGATACCCCTTGGTAAGACTGGTTGTCAGACTTTCGGGACAATGACTACCTGTAACGACTGTCAAAGATCTACAAATGACAGCCGGGACCAACAGCTTAACGTGCTTTCCGAGGCACGGAGGAAACTCGGTATGTAACGGGTGGTCACCCATCCACAGACCAACCTAGGCAAACGCGGCTTAACCTAAAGATCGATCTGAGCGGCTGCTATTATTTAGCCACGAGCTCCTCCTTGATTTATCGATTTATTGCAGCTTAATTCCGAAATTCAGTTTTTTTTCCTTGTTTTTGTGGTTTATTTTTTAAGTAAGTTTTTTTTGCAACATTTTTTTTTTAAATTTATGTGTGGTTATTGCCCAACCTGTTGTTGGGAGTATATGTACCTATGTATATTACTGCCCTCTGACTTAGCTTAACATGCCATCGAGAAATATCTCTTAAGCATACTGGTTGCTTATGATGTTTTAATTTACCGAAAGCAAGTGATAATTATACAATACGCAAATGAATCTGAAAAATCAGAGATGCCTGTTTTGGCTTCGAATTTGAGAACTATGACTTGGCAGGGCGACAGTCACACCACTAGCCTAATATTTTTTTTGCTAAAAACAAAACTTTGCCCCACACTAGGAATTTCACGAACATTTATACTCACATACACAAACAGACAAACTCGAAACAACTACTTGTATGTCGTACAAAATATATGTTCCGTGTGGGGATCGAACCCGTGACACACAGCGCAGCAGTCGATTGCTCAGCCACTGCGCTAACCGTGCCGTATAGCCACTGTGTTTTATGAAAATAGTGTCATTTAGAAGATTTATTCGCGACTTTTATGAAAAAAAAACCTCGACTCCAGTTGGCAAGAAAAACAGTTATTTTTCAGTCATTAATAAATGAGAAAGCATAAAAATTGTTATGTTAAAGCGAACGACGATAAAAAAGTACAGTTAAAATATAAACTACAGTTAGTAGGGTTAGGTAAAAAAGTTTTAACACTGCTTCTGATACGAGATCCGAGTATTATCGATAAACGATGTGTCCGGTCAAGGATTAGCGATGTTCTATGTATACAGGGTGGCCAGTTGATAGGCGTCCAAAGAAAAAAAATAGATGCTTTATGCTAAGGGGTACCCGCATTACCCCCATGTATGTTCCGCGATTATTTGTAGTTTAGGAGCTAGAATTTTTTTAGGTACTATTTTCAAAATTTTCACCTAACATTGGTTTTTTTTAGATATTCTTTTTTGTGGACGCCTATCAACTGGCCACCCTGTATAACAAACATTCTAGTATTCAAATTTATTGATGTTCAATAAAAAAGTTTTGTAAAGTTTTTTTTTTACAAAAAAGTTTACAAAACTTTCGTTGATTTGCTTATTTTTTTGGACTTTAATTTTGTTTTCTAAAGTAAAGAAAATGTAAGCTCAACATTTCTGTATATAAACGATAGATAATATTGGACAAACCTATTTTCGTCTCAGTAGGACCAACACTTTGAGAGATATGAATATATTTTTTTGTACACGCAAAGTGAATATCTCAAAATGGCTGCCAAAAAGCGGGGATGTGAATTAGACCCAAATGTGTATCGTAATAGTATATTAAAACACTCGTTACATAAGTATCTAGAATTTCGTCCATGACCGGACACATTGTATAGTATTATCGATCTGGGTTCGATTCCCGGTTTGGGCAAAGTGTTATTTGGTTTTTCTACATGGAGTTTGGAATTGTGCCTTTTCCCAGCTACGCTGGACTCGGCTTCCAGCTGATTACCATGGGTAATACGATACCCCCTCGGTAAGACTGGTTTTCAAACGTTTCGGGACGCTTACAACCTGTAATGACTGTCAGAGATCTATAAATACAGCTGGGACCAACAGCTTAGCATTTATGAGGTACAGATTAAACTTAGTATGCAATGGGTGGTTAACTAGGCACGGAAAACCTATACAAAAGTGGTTCAACCTTAAGGTTGATCCAAGCGCCTGCATTGTCATTTTATCTATGATATGTATGTATTTATAAATTACTAGCTGTTCCCCACGGTTTCAACCGCGCTGCTCAGCACCTGTTGGTCGTAGCGATGTTATATAGCCTATAGCCTTCCTCAAGAAATGGACTATCCAACACTAAAAGAATTTTCCAATTCCAACCAGTAGTCCCTGAGATTAGCGCGTTCAAACAAACAAACTCTTCAGCTTTATAATATTAGTATAGATATAAGTATGAATATCAGTTGTCTGGTTACCATAACACAAGCTTAGCTTAGCTTAGCTTGGGATCAGATAGCCGTGTGTGAGTTGTCCCAAGATATTTATTATTTATTGTCGTGGTTGCGGGTTGTTGGAAAGAGATACCACAGCCCCGGAACACAAAGTCGCATGGCACGGCACGGTTAGCGCAGTGGCTGAGCGCTCGACTACTGCGCTGCGTGTCGCGGGTTCGATTCCCGCTCGGAGCAATTATTTGTATGACCTACAGGTAGCTGTTCCGAGTCTGGCTGTTTGTGTACGTGAATGTAAATGTTTGTAAACACACCCACGATACAGGAGAAATTCCTGGAGTAGGGCAACGTTTTAATATAAAAAAGTGCAAAAGAAGGAACTTGGATGGGTTTTAGTCTGTGCAATTCTGACACTTTCTCAGAGAGGGAGAAGTCTTTTAATGATTGATGATGTAAAATGTGATAGATGTGAGCAACTTTTAGCTCAATCTGTTGTGGTGAACTGATGAGAAATTCAGTTGCAAGATTTGATCTTAACAAACACATAACAATTCCCAAAGGTTGGGTAAAATTCATCCAAATCTTACCATACGTGTTTTTAACAATAATACAAAATAAAAACCTTTTTAGTAAACGCAGTGCATACCTATCTTTATTTAATATAATAAAAGCGAAGGTGAGTTTGTTTGTTTGTTATGTCTTCAGGCCTAAATGGCTAAACTGATTTTAATGAGTTTTGGTACAGATATAGTTGGGACGCTGGAGACGGACATAGGCTATTTTTTTTAAATATTAAAATAAATTTCTGTGCATCATTTCCTAGTATAATTTTAAAGATTCACAAAACAATAAAACATATCAGTAAATAAATAAATGTAACAATAAATAACTATGCAACATTTACTAGTATAATTTTAAAGATTCACAAAACAATATAGGTACTAATGTATTTATTGTTCTTCACATTCTCTTCACAGATTTATCTTACAAGCAATTTGTTTCTTCTTGTTAAGTTGCTCAGAATTAAGCAGCAGTCAAATCATCGCCTTTAATTATGGAAGGTTTTTTGTGCCATGAAAAATCAGATTTAAATGAAATAGTTCGAAAAATATTTCTGTTTGACATTAAAATTTTGCACCAATTAATAAGGTCAGTAATTTAACTGCGTTTTGTTATTAATATTTTTTTTCAAAAAATGTAAATTAAAAGTTGAACCAGGATAAAAAGATGTTTAAAAATCTATACTGTTTCCCATCGCAATGTTTGTCAAGTCATCTCGGCATTTGTTAGGCTATTCGATACTAGGTGGCGCTAGCGTTCAACTTAAGAAGTGCAAATTAAAACCAATTCAGTGTTTTCGAAAACTTTAAATAGAACATAATCTTTTTTGTATATAAAATATTGGTAACGCAAGCTGCCTAATAGTGATCAAAAGTAATACTGATTCTGAAAAGTTAGATTACAAACTTCCAAATAAATGCGATAGATGGCGTTGTTACAAGAAAACAAACTTTACTCCTATTCCCACTAGATGTCAACACATGCAAGTCAAACAAAAGAATTGTTTCAAAAATATTTAATTTACAAAAACACAAATAGTTTTCTTTCTCTGATACAAAAATATTGATATTCAACTCACGGAACTAGTCAAGTAATATTTTTCTCGTAACAGCTACATTGTAACAATTATTCGTAACAAAAGAGAAACTAGCAAAAAGAATTTTAAACGAACACATTTGATTTCTCAATTTCATGGCGAATTAACTTCTACAATCAGAATAAAATTGGTTTTTTAAAATGAAATTTGTGATTCTGAAATCTTTCCCTGGTGAAGGTGTCTTACAGGGATGACGGTCGCCAGATAATTCAATCATAATGTTCTATATATTTTTAATTACGATCGTTCTATCTCATTGCTTAATACCGGCTCAGCTTGACAGTACGTGTGTACAAAATTTTATTTATTTCGATAATTAGATTAGATATTAATTCGATAATCTAAGTTATTCTATTGGTAATCTGTCTTTGCTTTGGTATCCGGAAGTGAATCCACGGACAAGATGGCGTCATTGTTACTTTATTTATTTTTTGAAAGATCTGGTGGAACAAATTCTAGAACTGTTGTGTCGTTTCAAAATTTTGTTGGAATCTGTTCGGATCCGCGAATGTAATTTTGTACAAATAAGATTTGTGTTCGAATTTTGAATAAAAACTTCTTCCAACTATATTTACTATTTTTGGTAAATTTATATTCTATTCGATTTACGGTATTTACAGCTTCTATTGTGATCAAACTAAACAAAAGTAAAGCAATCAATTTAATTCCATTTTCTGACGTCACCATTTTTGTTGTTGCGGTTCATCATGACGTCACGGCGTAGTACAGTTCTTAAATTCCATTTATAAATTTTAAAATTGTCACCAAATTCGACTTTCAAAACTCATTTCTAATCCATTTCTCTTAAACCGTTCCAGAATACGATGTTTTATTAATACCAGTACAACAAATACCGATCAAAACGAAAAATGTTCACTACGTACCGATGCAGAGGCAACGGTATTCAAAGAGGATTCCGCAAGAAGGCGTAGAAAGACTTGATATCGAGTCTTATGAAGATCCCACTGAAATGCCAGATGTAGACAATTTTGACTACGGAAAAGACAGAGATAGTGAAAGAAATGGAGACTCTAATTCTTATGATGCTGAGTCCAACTATGGTGATGATAAAATAGTGGGTGGCGTTGAAGTCGATATAAATTTGTATCCGTACCACGTTTCTTATGGCACCAATTGTGGTGGAGCGATTATTGATAAGAAATGGGTTGTAACTGCTGGACATTGTGGGTGAGAATTATAGTTGTTTTGACTCGTTAGTTTTAAGCTTGTTATTCTGTGTTTAGTAACAGTTTTTAAACACTTTTATGATTTATGTAGTAACGTTTTTGATAAAAAGTTACTAAAACTTGAAGAAATTGCGAATCCAGTAGCTAACAATTGCATGCCGTCTTAATAAGAATTTTGTTGTCAGTCCAATATTTAGTTTTTAGCACCACTAAATCATGTAAATCCCAAAATAAATCTAATCAAAGGAGAAGATAAGGCAAATAAAGATATCTAAAGTAATATTAAAATCATTTCAAAGCAAGAAGCCGTACATAAAAGTGGGTTCAAAATACATAAATCTGGGAAAGAAAGTGCTGGTAAAGAAAGGACACATTCATCCAATGTGGTCAGCGAAGAAGAAGGAGCATCCATTCGACTTTGATTTCCAATTACTGGAACTGGCTGAACCCTTGAAATTCGATGAAAATATACAACCCATAAAGATTGCTCATATAGAAGACATGGTTATTGGTAAAGTTATCACAGTTACTGGATGGGGTAATACTGAAGAAAATGTAAGTAACAATTTTGCAGCTGTTATTGCAACCCATCATAATATGCCTAGTCTTTTCACACTCGGCTTCCATTCTTATAACTGCATCTGAGCTGAATACTAGTATTTTTTACATGGAGCGACTGCCTCTTTGGCCTCTACAACCCAGTTAGTACTGGGCAATACGATACTTTTTGGTAAGACTGGTGGAACTTGGAAAGCCGTTATAGAATCTGTGTTTGGTAATTTAGAAATTAAAGGAGGTGTTGTATCTGAAACTTAAAACTCTGATGTCAACTTAGATGATTTTATTTTTGCTAAGATGAGTGAGACTTTTACTTCCTTATAGTCAATCAATTTGATAAAGTTAATGATGATAAAACAGTTAATGTGGCAACATTAATATTAACAACCCACAACTTATAGATCTATTGGAACAATGGTCTTAGTATCAGTATTAAAAGTTTATGAGTTAACTCTGATTGCTCGTCCACTACCTATACGCAAAATAACACATTCCGCTATATGTTTTACAACTTCCAAAAAATTATAACCACAAGTGCTACAATCTTCATTTCAAATGGAAATATAAAGTATAATATTCAATTTAATGCATAGTTATTCGTTTTAGATATAGCCACGTTAATAGAAACCAAGCGGTAAATTAAAATCTCATTGGTTCCGCCCATCTACACGTTTCTATTAGCCGTTGAATGTAACAAATTGAAAACAATCATTTAAAACTCGATGGTCGCAGTTGCGTTGCAGTTGCGTGCGATGTTTGACTGGAGTTGTGGCTCGCACAATATTTTAAATAAGTTAAATTAAATATGTATTTGGACTGTAATATGCTCCTCATGGCTAACGGTCGTGTTCCCTGACTCAGCGCGCATGTTAAACCCGGTTGTGATTTGTAGATCTTTAGCAAACAATTCCGGTATTCAGAAGTTTGAGGGTCTGACAGTCTTACCAAGGTAGCAGTGGTGTTTAGAGACTGGGTTGTTAAAGTCAGATAGGCCTTGTGTAAAAGTGCTAGTATTCAGCACTAGGTTGGTCTGAAAGCCAGATTAGGTAAATACTTAATAAATAGTTACTAAGCATCGTAAAAAAATAAATTTGTGTTCCTCAGGGTACTGAGCTTTAACTAAGAAAAAAATCTTGAAGAACACCCATTTTTTCATTTTTTACTACAGTAGCTTATAACTTAGTTTAAGACCCATGTCTTAATGATCCAAAAAGCTACTGCTAAAAACCGGTCACACCAAGCTTCAATGCTTGGTGTGACCGGTTTTTAACTGGCACTTCTTTTGGTAACAAACATAGGGATATTCAGCGTATAATGTTCTTACTACAAGGATACAAGCCTCCTTTCTATCAGAGGGAGTGGGCTGTTATCCACCGTCACGGCCTAGTTCAGGTTGGTAGACCTATCATTCTTTCAAATTCATCGTTACCAACTAACCTAAAATTATTCTTATTTCCTAATTTCAAGGGTCCATATTCGAATGTACTCCGTGCCGTGAGGGTTCCAATCATTTCAAAAGAACACTGCCAAAATGTGCCATTCCCATACTTCAGAGGAAGTTTGACAGCCAGAATGTTTTGTGCTGGATTTTCGGAAGGGAAGAAAGATGCTTGCCAGGTAATTGTTTTAAAATAATGATACTTCGTCTAAGAAGCGTATCGATGCGGTTTGATCGTAAGAGATACCGCGGAGTCGGATCATAAAGGGAACATGGGTGGTGAACAATAGAAGAACAGTGAGTGGGTTTAGTCAGTACAAATCTGACACTCTCCCCGCTCCGCCTAAAGCGGGGAAGTTATTTGATGATTTCCTATCCGCAAAAAAAAAAAGCGTATCTATGCCAATATATGGCGTTTAATATGAAGATTATTGTGGCGATGGGGGCGTTTAATACCCGATATTTAACGCCCCCCTCGTTTGTGGAATGGCACCATATTTACACACCAGGGCAGAATCATCAACGAAAGGAAAGAAAACCTAGTCAAGTGACCACTTGAGCAGGTTTTGTTGCTACAGCTATCCTCCAGCTATCCCTACTCTGCGTGCAATTCCCACTTGGCCGATTTCAATTCTTAAGTCAAACCTATTACTGCAGTACTTTTTGTCAAAATTTACAGTTGTCGGTTTAAATGAATGTGGTGAATGTTCTGCATATCATGTGTACAATCATCATTTTCCTGCCCTTGTCCCATTCTATTTAGGGTCGGCGCAACAAGTTTTCTTCTTCCATTCTCCCCTATCAGACATCACGGCATCATTTACTCCTTTCTCCTTCTTATTATTCCTTACACAATCCATCCATCTTTTCCTTCCTCTCGCTCTCCGTCCATCAACATTTAGATCCATCATGTGTACAATCTTCATCAAAATATAACAAAGACAGCAAAGTGAAATCTAAAGGCTTCCAGGTCAGCCATGATAACTCTGTAGGTAGTAAATTTTCAGGAAATGGATCAAATGGATTTGTTGAGGATTTATTACCACAACTTTAGTCTCTCCGTAGACAGTCTGCCTGTGAGTGGGGTGACATACTTCTGAAAACTGTTTTGACTTTGTAACATGAGAGTATTTAGGGGCCAATGTCTGGAGCCATTTTGTTTCTTTCACTAGATCTGGCCACTGTCTTGCGAACTACTATGGTGGTGCCATATCATGACATTACATGAAGTCTTTATAATTTTGTTGTACTTATGGAAATCCTCGATCATGGCAGAGGGGTCTGCCAGACTCCTACTAACTAAAACCACATGGTGTTCCTTCTCGTCACTTCTGGCTGGAGTGCGGGGACACAATCGCATTCTACATAATCACCCCAGCCTGCTCTTATTCCAAGTTATTGGTGGTCGGTGCAGCATGTCATCTTGTTCCATACTCCTCAATTACTCGTCATTTCATCAGGCACCATCTCTCTTGCCATATCATCCTTCACACAGTTCATATTGTTTCTTTGACCTGTCACTGCTTCTAAACCCATCCACATTTATCCTTTTTATCAAATCGTTGCCCCACACTAGGAATTTCTCCTGTATCGTGGGTGCGATACAAGCATTTAAACTCACATACACAAACAGCCAGACCCGGAACAACTATCTGTAGGCCATGCAAATATTTGTTCCGTGCGTCGTATCGTCAAACTTTCCTCACGACATTTTCCTCATGCTTCTGCATCATATGCCCATATCAAGTAGACCAATTACCACTCAATTTTCCAGTCTCCGGCTCTACTTTCAGACTTCCTTATCCTCTTATATAATCGTTTCTTACTTTAGCCATTCGCGTAACATTATACTTACCCCTGGGAATTCTCATATCAGCGATCCTTTTTTCCCTTCATTAAAGATAACGGACAATGCTAAAAGTGCTGAGAAGGGAAGACAGTGGAAATGATATATGGAAACCACAAATATCTTCGTCCTATAACAAGTTCTCTGTTGAGTTTAACCCTTTCCAATAGAACACTATGGATGATAATTATTTGCTACTGTCATCCGTCTATTATCATCCTCAGAAACTGTCATGCGTCTACTATCAACTACGCCTAAAAATGTTTTGTAGAGTTTATTTTTCAAAATACAGCAAATCAATTCAGTAACGATTTTTCTTTTACAGGGTGACTCTGGAGGTCCAGCAGTTGCCTACGATCGACTCCTCGGCATGGTTTCCTTCGGATACGGCTGTGCCACCCCAGGGTCATACGGAGTTTACAGCAAAGTAGCCAAAGTCAGAAACTGGATTGAACAGACCACTGGCATTAAATTTGATTAAAGGATTTTGTAATAAAATGTTATGGAACGTTGTGAATTTTATTTCTATCATGCATTTTATTTGTTTTGATATTCTGGCTTTGTGTTTTTGCAAAAAAAAACCGTTTTTCTGATTAAACTATATGTAGGTTCAGCGAAAAATCTTATTTTATTGAATAGTAGCTGCGCCCCGCGGTTTCAATCGTGCTAATAGAATATACATTATATCTATATTAATTGAAGTACATGTGTTATTTTGATTAATAAGCTACATATATTAGTGTAAAGTTTCATTAAAATATATTCAGTTGTTTTTGCGTGAAAGGGTCCATCCACCAATCTAAGATCCATCCATCCAAACTTTCGCGTTTATAACATAATAATAAGTAGGACTCTATTGCTTTACAATCCTTGTCCCCATCCATGTTTGTGATGGCTCTGCAATTTATATTCTACTAGCTTTTGCTCGCGGCTTCGCCTGCGTTAAATTCGGGATAAGACAGTTCCCCTTTCCTGATTTGCAGGTACCTGCCACCTGGGCGAAAGCTACTAACTAATACATAAAAGGCTGAAAAAAACTACCGGACAAAATTAATAAGAAGCAGGTCAATTGGCTCAGTAATTAAGGATAAAATGGTGTCCATTCATAAAAAAAAGCGAAAGAAAACATAACTTCCTCCTCTTTTTGAAGTCGGTTAAAAGCATGGTGAGTTCAACTAAAAAATACTACCACGAATATTTTATAGAGGTTTCTTTTCGTTATATAAAAGTTGTCATTTACAAGTGCGTGTCACGGGTTTGATCCCCGCACGAAACAAATATTTGAATGACCTACATAGTAGTTTTTTCATGTCTGGCTGTTTGTGTATGTGAGTTTAAATGTTTATAAACGCACCCACGATACAGGAGAAATTCCTTGTGTGGGGGACAAAATAAAACAATTAATTTTGATAAAGTGCGCATGCGTTTAAGAACTACAATGATTGCCAAAAAATGTAATGCAGAAATATGGTAAATAATAATATCTTTTATGACGTTGCCATTATAATTTCTTGCTTGATTACAAATGAATGATTTTTAATTGGAAATCTGATGAATCACGTTAGATTCTGTGTCGTAATGTATTTCGTAGTTTTAGCGTTTTTAACTAACTTTGTCTTTGTGCGTAGGTAAGTGACACGTGTGTTGATTAGAAAAAAAAGACGTCATAATTAGATTATTTACAGTTAAGCTGAGATTTCGTCATCTCTCGAAAATGGGTGAAACGACTCATTTTATTGGTTCCGTAGACTTGTGTTGCTAATTTATTTATATTGGTTAGTCAACAATTGTGTATACAAAACATCCTTACTAATATTATAAAAGCGAAAGTGAGTTTATATGTTTGTTTATTTGTTGCTGTTGGTTTTGATGAATTTTAGTACCTACAGAGGTAGTTGGGACTCTGAAGACGAACAGGCAATAAATATAAATTTTAGCTTAGGTAAAATAAGTGAGAAAAGGGGGAGAAAGAGGGAAGAAAAGGGGAAAGAAAGATATATTTTTTTCCGATCATGTGGCTGGTTAAAGTTATTGTTAGCCCAAAGTAATTATACCACGCGGATGAAGTCGCGGGCGAAAACTTGTTCACTATAACATTAATTTAAAAAAATAACAATTCATTAATTAGACATATGTAATTTCGGGGTTGGTTGCTCGAAATATAAAAAGGCGAGACGTTCAAGCTCTAGGCAATCACAACATTGATAAACCTTATTTAAAAACAGCATCATCGGTGGGTATGAAATCAGAATCATCCATGCACCATACCAAGTCAACTATGGTGACGTCTGCGGAGGAGCTCTTATCCATAAGAAATGGGCTCTTACTACAGCTCATTGTGGGTGAGTCTCTCTACACACATCCTGCAGTATCTAAGCATACGGTTCTAGCTGAAACTTGTTTTAAAAGAGTAACCATGGGGTTTCTTGCCGGTTCTTGAAGACCGACCCGGAGCGTGCACGTTTTATTCGTGCACATGTAGGCCTTAGTGAAATGTAATACGACGATGGTACGGTTGACGCAGTGGCTGAGCGATTGACTGCTGCGCTACGTGTCGCGGTTTCGATTCCCGCACGGAACAAATATTTGTATGGCCTACAGGTAGTTGTTTCGGGTCTAGCTGTTTGTGTATGTGAGTGTAAATGTTTGTAAACGCACCCACGATACAGGAGAAATTCCTAGTGAGGGACAAAGATGTTAAAAAAATGGATATTTTTTTATTTGGTCCATGGTCATATGACCAGAGCAACTGTCCCCTGGTTACGATGTGAAGGCAGCAGTATGGAAACCTAAAAACTGAAAACGGGCTCATGTCGACCACTGTAAATTCATTTTGACCAAAAAGTTGGCATCTTGCAGAGGGGTTTGCCAGGGCCACAAATTGCCGAGGATGAGGGATGTTCGAAAGAGATACCGCGGGCTGAGAACATAAAGGGCACTAGAAGGAACATGAGTGGATTGAATGGGTTTTAGTCAGTACAAGTCATCATGGTGAGAAATCATCAAATAACGTCCTATTTGATGATTTGCCATCCGCAAAAAAGGGGTATCATCACCCTTCTAAAAGTGTGGGCACGGTTGGAGAAGTGGCTAAACGTTTGGCTCCTTCACTGCGCGTCGCGAGCTCGATTCCCGCATAAATAAAATTTTGTATTTTTGTATGTCAGTTTTAATGTTTGTGACGATACAGAAGAATTTTCTATTGTAATCGGGGCAACGTTTCTTTAAATAGCACTATTTTACTGACGGCATGGTTGGCACAGTGGTTAAGGATTTGTCTGCTGCTTTACTGGTCGCGTTTTCGATCCCCGACATACCTATAGGTATTTGTATGACCTCCAGATGGTTGTTAAGAGTCTGGCTGTTGGTATGTGTGAGTTTAAATGTTTGTAAACACACCCACGATACAGGAGAAATTCCTATTGGGGGGCAACGTTTTTTTTAAGAAATAAATCTTATTATGAATGTGAAGTCCCGTTATGTTCTGTCCAGCCAGTCTTAGAATTTATGATAGCCTATTACGACAGAGACTCTTTTTTCGAACGTCACCGTATTTTACTTTCTGAACGATACATAAACTAAAGCATGGGGAAAACTTCTAAATATCCTTACTATCCTTACTAATATTATAAAAGCGAAAGTGAGTTTGTTTGTTTGTTACCTCTTCACGCTTTAATGGCTAAACCGATTTTGATGAATTTTGCTGCAGAGGTAGTTGGGAATCATTCGACGGACATAGGCTATTTTTTTTTTAAGAGTGGGATATGAGGGAGAAAGAGGGATGAAAAGGGAAAACTTAGCGTTGCTATTACAAATTAATAAGGCGCTACCGAATTTAACTCGAGCGAAGCCGCGGGCAAAAGCTAGTCATTTATAATTCCACCATCATTTACAGAACAAACTACACCTACATCCGTATTGGCAGTTCCTACCGCCTCAAGGGTCCTCAAGTCATAATAGTTGACCATATCATCCATCCGAAGTACCAGCTGAAGCATGGTTTCGACTACGACGTCCAGCTCCTGGCTCTGAACCGTGCTCTCCACCTGAGTAAACAGGTCCATACAATCCAGCTCAGTGCGATAGTTGGACACCATATTTTTGTGTCTGGCTGGGGTTATCAAAAGGAACAGGTATGTTTAAGCGATGGATTTAAAATCTTCTGTAACATGACCATGATCACTGAGCAAAGACAAAGAAAGAAAGAAAGAAAATTGCGTTTATTCAGCATTATTAAAAATACCTGAACAATTATTATTATTTTACAAAAAAAAATGTTGCCCTACAATAGGAATTTCTCCTATATCGTGGGTGCGTTAACAAACATTTAAACTCACATACACAAACAGCCAGACCCGGAACAACTATGTAAATCATACAAAAACCTTGAGAGGTGTCAAGGGACACCCGGATATCTACTAGGAGACACTAGCTACTAGTAGTACAGTAATTCTTTTTGAATATTGTACTAATAAATACCAATTTGTTGTTATAAACAAATCGACGGTTCCTATCTACATAAGGTTAAGCCAAAAACCGAGGTTTAGAGGAGAGCGTTATTTGTGTTCAACACGCTCTAGAAGCACTTTGTGACATCCATTGCATTTTGAACCTTGTGCAATGTTATGGCAATAAGAGCCAATTTTGAAAACTCAACTTTTTTCATGTCTTTGTAGGGTGATTACCTGGACAGCCTCCAACAGGTGAAAGTCAAGACCGTTCCCATGCAAGAGTGTCAGGAAGTGAACAATTCCTGGTACAACCACACCCTGACTCCCAGGATGTTCTGCGCCGGAGGATGGGGTCATGATGCTTGTCAGGTGGGTTCCCAAGATACTAAAACTGACCCCTGCTTTCGATGAGGGTAAGCAGAACGCAAAACCATTTGCTACGACCGAAGACAGATGTTTATAAAGGTAAGTTGACGGTTGGTGCAGTGGCTGAGTGATTGACTGCTGCGCTGCGAGTTGCAGGAATCGATCGATCCCCGCACGAAACAAATATTTGTATGACCTACAGATAGTTGTTCCGGGTCTGGCTGTTTGTGTATGTGAGTTTAATTGTTTGTAAACGCACCCACGATACAAGAGAAATTCCTAGTGTAGGGCAAAGTATTTAAAAAAAAAGTTTATAAAGGTAAGTTGATGGCACGATTGGCGCAGTGGCTGGAAGATTGACTGATGCGCTGCGTGTTGCAGGATCGATCCTCGCACGAAACAAATATTTGCATGACCTACATGTAGTTGTTCCGGGTCAGGCTGTTTGTGTATGTGACGCACACGCACCCACGATACAGCAAAAACTAGTGTGGGGGCAACGTTTACTAAAAAAAGTTTGCTTAGTCACTACAACTACTACAATTTTCATTCCAGGGTGATAGTGGAAGCGGAGCAGTATCGTTCGGCAGGCTCGTCGGCCTCTCGTCGTTCGGCTTCGGGTGCGGTCGGCCAATGCCCGGTGTCTATACGAATATTTCCGAAAGCAGTATTAGAGAATGGATTTATAATTATACTGGCGTTTGAAAGCTGTGTTTTGTTTTATTTACACACTAGCTTTTGCCCGCAGCTTCGGGGTATCACAGTTCCCCTTTCCTGATCTTGTCCCTGTAGTTTTTGCTGTAATATATAATTATTTAATTAAATACAATTTATTGTAATAGCAACGCTAAGCTTTTCTCTCTCTATGACCGTCTCCAGGGTCCCAACTATCTCTGTACCAAAATTCATCAAAATCGTTTTTGCCATTTAAGTGTTTTTTTCCACGGAGACGGATATAGTCCATTTAAAAAAAAGTGATATTAGGGAGAAAGCGGGAAGAAAAGGGGAAAGAAAGATTTTTTTTTCGATCATCATGCGGCTTAAAGTTAGCGTTAGCCCAAAGTAAGCTAGTCATTATATGTATTAATAAAAATAGGAAGAATGAATAGGGTCTTTTTAAGTTTAACAAAAATAAATTAAAGAAACTGACGAATGAATAAACTAAGGAAGTTCGTCAAAAAATTCGTCCTCAACGGTGTCAGCTGGTACAGTCTCCAAGAGACTGGCCACTTTATCACGTTGTTACGTCAAACTTTTCTTGTTTTTGAATTGACAATGAAATGAAAAAAAAGTGTGTGTGTCAGCTCCGACGCACGACTGGAGTTTACTCCATAAGTACGAGTATCTAACCATACGCAAAAAGAGTTTATTCAACTGAAAAAAGATTAATATCATATGAAAGGGTAAATTCACAAATTAATGAAAAAAATAGCAATATAAATACATCGACACTGATAGAAACAAACAAGCCCAACAACATATAGTATATAGGTATAGTCGTCTATACAGCATACCATAATATGTACGTCTTAATACACTCACAGCCAAATTAGAAAGTTACCAAAAACTTGACACATTTTCGTTACTTTAGTAGGTTTTACCCCTCGGATTTTTCTCATACCGGGCGCCTTATATATGAAAATTGATTCTTAAGGAGTAGACTCAAAAAATATACTCGAAATTGGAATGTCGTTAATTCAGAAATTTTGTCCGAATCACCAGCCAGCGTTATCTTTGTACCAGCAAAGAGCGAAATTCGGTGCATTCCCTGTCAATGAACCTTGCATGAAGTGAGCATCGGTTTGAGCGACGAATGAAAGCCAATCGGACTACGTTTGGTGCTAATAGTGTGAGTAGATAGAAAGGCTGTTTTTTTGAGATTAGAAAATGGTAAATTAAAAAAAAAAACTGGGCAAATGCAAGTCGGATTCGCGCACCGAGTTTCGTACAAACTTTCGACATAAACGGCCATATCTTTTGACTGCGTAGACTTTGAGGGTTGATTTTTCTCGGCTCAAAAGGACCACAGATTTTTGAGTATATGGTTTATTTTTTACTTTACTTCCACGCGTTCCAAATGTCCAACCATCTCCAAGGTCTCAACCATCTCTGTACCAAAATTCATCACAATAGGTTCGGCCATTTGGACAAGATGTAACAAACAACGTCACTTTCGCTTTTGTAATATTAGTAAGGATTAGTGTTATTAATTAATTTTAAATTAATGTTATAATTTTATTTGGATCAAATTTTTTTAAATACATTTTTAATTTAAAAAACATCATGTCTTTATTAATATAATGTTAAACTATAATTATAAAGTTCATATCGTGTTAGCCTGTAAGTACTTTTTAATATAATTATAATGTTCTTTATTCATTCAACATCTTAAAATTACATTTTTAAATATTTTTTATAAAATAAATAAAAAAAAAACATTTAAAAATATAAAAATAGGTTTCCGCCGGTAGCGGGAGCAGGGTCCAAGCTACCGGTGGTTAGGGCTCCAGAGACAGGAACCTCCTCACAATGCGGGCCGTGTCGAGGAGTACTGCCTTCTGAATCAGGCCCTTGATCCAACCACCTAAGGAGAGCTTCGACAGATGTTCGTCGAAGCTCTCCTTAATAATAATTATAATTATTATTAAACTAGCTTTTGCCCGCCGCTTCGCCCGCGTTAAACTCGGGTTAACACAGTTCCCCTTTCCTGATTTACAGGTACCTACTTCCTGTAGTTTTTGCCCTTGCACCTTATTTATTGTACCTCCGTATTGTTACCTGCCGAATAACACAATAACCTAACCAAAATAACACCTATCAACCCTAAAACGCTACAGGCATTCTCGCCTACTACGGATAGTACAAGTTTACCCCTCAGTGGCGACACGGATGCGTGGCGCATCAAATATGTACCATTCAGCACATTCAGCGACACAAGCGATCGCTCAAAGCTGAGCTCAAAGCGATTTAAAGCGGCTATGAAAACAATGGCGGGTTCAGTTATGGAATTGAATGATTAGTGATTCTGATATCAAAGTGGTTATTTTTGGCTTTAGTGATGAAAGTCTGGTTATATTTTGGACATTCCAAAACTGTACTTTTAAATTTTAGGCTGAACCTTTTTGGTTACTTCCGACGACTTGCCCAGCAGTGGGACTGTAATAAGCTTTTATTATCATAATCCTTACTAATATTATAAAAGCGAAAGTGAGTTTGTTTGTTTCTTTGTTACCTCTTCACGCCTAAATGGCCAAACTGATTTTGATGAATTTTAGTACAGAGATAGTTGGAACCCTGGGGACGGACAAAGGCAATTTTTTCAAAATAAAAGGAAGATATGAGGGAGAAAGAGGGAAGAAAAGGTAAAACTTAACTTTGCTATTACAATGAATAGGGCGCATGGGGAAAAACTACAGATAGCAGGTACCTGCAAATCAGGAAAAGGGAACCGTGTTACCCCGAATTTAACGCGAGCAAAGCCGCAGGTAAAAGCTAGTCTAATATATAAAATTCTCGTGTCACAATTTTCGTTCCCATACTCCTCCGAAACGGCTGGACCGATTTAAACGAAATTTTGTGTAGGTACATATCGGGTAGGTCTGAGAATCGGCCAACATCTATTTTTCATACCCCTAAGTGAGCAGAAACCTCTGGGCACAGCTAGTCATTTTAAAAATATAAATAACCTCTTAACCTTATTAGTGTAAATTCAGCAATCATTATGCCGATAGTCATATCTGCTAATGACTTAATTGCCAAGAGCCTCGACCAATACCTGAGGAGGCTCTCGTTAGGCAGCTGGATCAAGGGCTTGATACAGAAAGCGGTACTCCTGGACACGGCTCGTATTGTTAGGAGGTTCCTTTCTCTGGAGCCCTGACCACCGGTAACTTGGACCCTGTTCCGGATACCGGTGGACTCCTGTTTTTTTTTGTATTATTTAATGTTTTTATTAAGAAATATTTAAAAATTACCTTTTGCCCGCGGCTTCACTCGCGTTAAATTCGAGGTAACAGTTCCCCTTTCCTGATTTGCAGATACCTGCTACCTACAGTTTTTGCCCTTGCGCCTTATTGATTTGTAATAGCAAAGCTAAGTTTTCCCTTTTCTTCCCTCTTTCTCCCTCATATCCCTTTTTTTATAAAAAAATTAGCCTATGTCCGTCTCCTGGGTCCCAACTGTCTCTGTACCAAAAGTCATCAAAATCGCTTTAGCCATTAAGGCGTGAAGAGGTAACAAACAGACAAACAAACTCACATTCGCTTTTATAATATTAGTAAGAATGTAATTTATATGTATTTACAAGTAAATGAATTATAAACGAATTGTAGTTAGTGTAGAGAACATTGTGTAACCTAAATAATAAATGATTTCTATAACAATGTTATTTGTATAGTATACATATATAAAAGAACTAGCTGTTCTCCGCGGTTTCACCCACGCTGCTCAGCACCTGTTGGTCGTAGCGTGATGTTATATAGCCTATAGCCTTCCTCAAGAAATGGACTATCCAACACTAAAAGAATTTTCCAATTCCAACCAGTAGTCCCTGAGATTAGCGCGTTCAAACAAACAAACAAACTCTTCAGCTTTATAATATTAGTATAGATAATATAGTAATATAGTTTATAGTATAGATATTCTATACTTTTTGTTGTAAGAGATAGGATATTCTCATTTCCAACCCGGTGTCTGAGTATGCCCCGGTCATTGACTGGCCAGTCCCCTAATACACGAACTTAGGGTACCTATATGTTGGCACGTAGGCCTACATCATAGCCAAAGCATAATGACGAAATGTAGCTGTGCTTACCCCTCTGTCTACTCTTTTGGGAATGTAGGTATGAAGTTTTGCCTTTTTAGTTAGTTAGGAGTGAGTTATAATCCTTACTAATATTATAAAAGCGAAAGTGAGTTTGTTACGTCTTCACGCCAAAATGGCTAAACTGGTTTTGATTAATTTTGGTACAGAGATAGTTGGGACCCTGGAGACGGATATATAGTAGGTTATTTTTTTTTAAGTGAGATATGAAGGAGAGAGAGGGAAGAAAAGAGAAAATTTAGCATTGCTATTTTACAATAAATAACACGCAAGGGCAAAAGCTACAGGTAGTAGGTACCTGCAAATCAAGAAAGGGGAACTGAGTTACCCCGAATTTAACGCGAGCAAAGCCGCAGGCAAAAGCTAGTTTGTTTATAAAAAAATTGTTTCTTATCAACTTGAACGCGTTTACAACATTTTGTGTCCGTATTTATTAACCATTGAGCAGTTCTTTCGTGAGGAGGTGATCCTGACAGGATCCAGTCACGTTTGTCACAACATTTTTGATGGCATGGTTGGCGCAGTGGCTAAGCGATCGACTGCTGCGCTGCGTGTCGCGCGAATTCGATCCCCGCACGGAAAAATGATTGTATGACCATTATTATTGACCATGGTTATTGTTTCGGGTCAGGCTGTTTATGTATGTGACTTAAAATGTTCATAAACGCACCCACGATACAGGAGAAATTCCTAGAGTGGGGCAACGTTTTTTCATAAAAAACAAGATCATAGTTTCAGCATTAGATGTCACACAATGAAAAACAAGGCTATCTATGCCAATCTATTCTTTTTTTAATTCTTTATTTAAAAACTTGAGTACCTATTCGAATGTTTTTGCAAACCAGCCAGTACAATCACAGGTGTGTTCAATGTTAACTTCTACAGTACTACCAACCTAACTCTTTGGAGATATTCGGCTTGTAGAAAAAAGGTTTTAATCATCATTCGTATTTCTGCAACCATAGAGTTTGCTTGTTGTCCATTTTGATGGGGTCCGAATAAATGACAGACAGGCTGAGTAGACTTTTCAATCTTGTCGATGATGGAGGGGTGTGTGTCAATGGCGCTTTGAATTATTCACTATTGAAATAGATTTCTATACTGTTTATCTGTCTGTTGTTAAAAGGACATGATACAGTATTGTAAATAGTGGACAAAAGAATTTTCAATAACATTTATTTCACGAGTGGTGGTATGTAGTTTTTGCTGTGTTGGAAAATAGCACCCTGTTGGACAAAAGCGTGACTTAAGTATCTATATAGTACAGATTTTGGCATTAAAGAACTAATAAATAAAACTCATTTGTTTCAGGTATACCGATCATTACAATTATAAAACTTTGTTTGACAAAAAATATAGACTTCCAAAAACATTTAAATGACGTAAAATAAAATTTTATTCCGGAAGTCGGTGACTGTTGTTTCATTCAAAGATTTCGGTAAGGAAGTTCGGTATACTTAAATGATATCTCACACAAATTCTTATGGAGTATTATTTATTATAGCTACTAAGAGATAGTAGCATATCGTTCATAAACATTTGAAGAAAAAATATGTATTAAAGAAAATGCTCATAAATTAAAGCAATATAAATCAACATCATATGCGCGAGTATCCTCTTTTGATTATATTTTTTTTTATATTGGCCCACAATTGACGGGAAATTATCAAATAACTTCCCCTGCTCTAAGCGGAGCGGGGGCGAGTGTCAGACTTGTACTGACTAAAACCAACCCAACGTTCCTTCTTCGTGTAATCTCTTTCGAGCAATTTAAAACCACGGTAGGATACTAGTGACATGATAGTTTAAATCATATGATTAACATATATCCATACCCTGCCTTTCTGCTTTTAAATTCCCAAGTATCGACAACAGCTATCGTCATCCCCGACTTACATCGCATTAAAGAGCTAAAATAAAAACGAACCAGACTGAAACGATAACAAATTCATTTCGAACGACGGAAAAATATTACGATTTCAATATCAGTTAAAAGCAAACGTCAGACAGACAAGTTAAAACTGCATGAAAAACGGCCTACCATAAAATTCGCAGCGAGAAAAATTTGTCGAAAAACATTTCCCATTTTGGACATTTTTCGACGACCCCCCCTTCCTCTTTCCGTCTCCTTATATACAACATAACACACACACGAAAAGCTTAATGTAATTAACTGTTCAATTTTGTATAAATACACTGGAGTGTGCGTTTTCATTTGCAAGTATGTGTACAGTACAGTTACGCGGAAATGCACCAGTGTGGGTTTATTTTATCCAACACTGTTCGGTATATTGACGTGGGGTAAAACGGGTAGTTTCACCCCCCAAGTGGGGGTGATGACGATGACTGCGAGTCTGCGCATTTACCAGAAAGGGATGGGGAGACAAAAATATATGCGTATAGGTCTATAGTCTAGGCGTGATTAATACTAGTGATTTAACCAGGAATCGCCTGTTATTATGGGCTGTTGATGAATGATTGTTCTGTAGTATTTATTGATGATTCGATGTTAAGTCCATGACTGTTATTTAGACTTGACAAAAAATTGTTTTTTTTTGGAAAAGTATGGTTAATTTACGAATAAGACAGTACTAGAAATGATCATCAGCTATTACTATTAATAAGACATTTTGACGACACGGTTGGTGCAGTGGCTAAGCGTTTGACTGCTGCGCTACTTGTCAAGGGTTCGATCCCCCCACGGAACAAATATTTGTATGACCTGCAGCTAGTTGTTCTGGTGATGGTATGCACGGGAAACTAAAAATGAGGAAGAGCTAAGACGGAAAATTGTGTTGTAAGAAGTAACAGAGAAGCCTTTAGACAACTAAAAGACAATTACCTCCGTAGATGTAGATTGTGCATTTCTGTGGAAGGGTTGCATTTTGAAAACCTTTTGTAGGGTGTTTTAATAAAATTTGTAAACCATCTACCGTATTTTTTATCAAAACAGTGGCAAAAATAACGACATCACAAATTATAACAATAACTGTAAAAATACCTTTATTGCTATCAAAGCTAATTACAGGAAACCGTATTAAGCTCTATATTTATTTTTACGACTTTGTCTGTTGAAGGTCCATAAAAGTTTTTAAGATCATGTAGAAACCTCTGGCACCCCTAACTTAATTTTTTTTAAGCTCTGAACATTTTCGATTACCGAACTCTAATGGTAATTTTGAGCTTAGGACTAATTTTGTGTTAAGTTTTACAATGCCTAGGCAAATGGTTTTTTTTTGCATGGTAGCTATTGCTATCGCTAATAGATTCCACAAAAAAGAATATCTAAAAATGATAGGAATAAATCGATAAAAAATAAAAACCAATGATAGGTGAAAATTTTGAAAATAGTTCTGAATCAAATTCTAGCTCCTAAACTACAAAAAATCGCGGAACATACATGGGGGTAATTCAGGTACCCCTTAGCATAAGGCATGTAATTTTTTTCTTTGGACGCCTATCATTTGGCCACTCTGTATAATGATTAAAAACTCGTCAGTACCCGAACTGTCCTGCCAACCTCCCTTAGGAGCAGCATGGGCCTAAAGGGGATCCCCAACGATACACGTGACAAGGTTACAACCTATCCCAACATCAAATTCGGCCCCAAGGCGTTTGGACAGACAAAATTCTATCATCATCAGTTCAATGGTTTCGGAGATTAGTTTCACCTGACAGATAAATTGATTGGTAAACCTGTTAATGTCTTCATACCTCTTTAATCATCAATGGATTGGTAAAACTTTATGTGGAATAGTTTTTGACCGACTTCAAAAAAGGAGGAGGTTCTGAATTTTTCGGATTCTTTTTTTTATTTATGTTTACTGGTTGCTCAAAGACGCCTGGACCGATTTGTCAAATTCTTTTTTTGTTTGGTAGGGTAACCTCTCAGGTGGTTCCATTTCTATTTTATTTTAATTGGTTTGGTAGTTTATGAGTATGAGTTATCGTCTATAATTTTTTTTTTCTATGTTTATAATATTGATGATCTGCTAATCTTTTAGTAACAATGGAAAATGATTACTCGGTAAAAATGTATGTTAGGTATATATGATGAAATAAAAAACTGTTTTGTAAAAAAAAAAGTGAAAAATAACTTTACTTCCGGAAGTCTGTGGCAACAAGGTCAACGAAACCAACAAAAGTCACCGACTTCAGGTTAAGTTGTGCTTACCGAAGTTGGCCTAAAGATGGGTAACCACCCAATACATCGTATTACCCAGTAGGTACCATCAGGCTAGGGCCATGTAAAAAACTGGAATTCAGAATAGAAAAGAATAGAATATACTTTATTGCTCACCAAAAAAACTAAAAACAAAAAAGTTTAACAAAAATATGCTACAATGGTTACAATGGCGGCAATACAGTTGCAAATTTCTCTAGTAACTTTTTAATAACTTGCCGAAACGTATCAAATTCTCTATTCATAAAGTTACTGTTCATATGTACATATTAATAAAGTTAAATCGTGTAAGATGGCGGTAATATTCGTACACACTTTCTAGGAAAACACTATAATTTTAGCGAGGTTAAGTCGAATGCATCGTACGGGGTTCCGTCGTCGATTATGTTCAATATTTATTTCTAGCGTTAGTTATTTCGTATCGTAGGCTATTAATATCTCTAAAAATTTTAAACTGGGATGCTAATCATTGAAGTAACATTACTTCCTGTTTTTACATATAATTTGGGTGCATCTAGTTTATAATATGTTTAGAAATGGCTAAGCAGATTTTGATGAAACATAGCTAAGAATATTCTTGACTAAGATACCTTTCAAACATAAAAAAGCTCCTTCCGTTCAGAAGTTAAGATGCCATAAACAGATAGATAGGTACACTTCAAATTTTTAACACCACTAGCTTTTGCCCGTGGCTTCGCACGCTTTAAATTCGGGTTATCACAGTTCCCCTTTCCTGATTTACAGGTACCGGCTACCTGTAGTTTTTGCCCTTGCGCCTTATTTATTGTAATAGCAAAAGTAAGTTTTCCATTGACTTGCCTCTTTCTCCCTCATTTCTCACTTTTATTTAATTAAAAAAAACCGGCCAAGAGCGTGTCGGGCCACGCTCAGTGTAGGGTTCCTTAGTTTCCCGTCCGTCACAATAAGTGTTCCCACTTATGAGTTTATTATTTGTTTGACGTTGAACACTAGAGAATTGTATTTCCTAATTAATACTTTTTTTAATAATTTTGGATTGCGAGAACCGCTTTCAATAATTCTTTTTTTTGTTTGAAAAAAGATACGTTCAGGATAATAAAATATGTAAACGAAGTTAAAAAAAATGCTTGCATGGACACATTGTTTTTTACTTTTGGAGCGATTATTTCCGAAATTATTGACAATATCAAAAAATGACTTTAGTAAACCCCTATTCATTTTTAAATACCTTTCCAACAATATATCACACGTTAGGGTTGAAATAAAAAAAAAAACACTCACCACTTTACATATAGGGTGGCTACCCTAATAAAACATTTTTTTCCAATTTTTATTTTACCACTTTGTCGGCGTGATTGATATACATATTGGTACCAAATTTCAGCTTTCTAGTGCTAACGGTCACAGAGATTAAGCGAGGACGGACGGACGGACGGACGGACGGACGGACGGACGGACGGACGGACAGACAGACATGGCGAAACTATAAGGGTTCCTAGTTGACTACGGAACCCTAAAAAGAGCATATATGTCCGTCTCCAGGTTCTCAAGTATCTATTTAGGCGTGAAGAAGTAACAAACTCTTTTTCGCTTTTATAATATTAAGGAAGGATTCTTGCTTGACTTAGAAATACTTAAAAAACAAAAAAAAAATCCATTATTTACATTTTCTCCAAAAAAAAGTTAAAAAAAGAGTGTACAAAGGCGGACTTAATGCCTTGGGCATTTTTTACCTTGCAATGTGACAGAAAATTTCAGTTTTATATATACATAGAAAATATAGAAAAGTAAGAAAAGTAAAAACTATTAACTACATAATTTTGATAAAAAACTGAAAAAACATTAATTTTGAAACGAGTCTGCGGACTTCTTAAGTATTATATATTTATAAATTATATAAGTATGTATATCAGTTGTCTGGTTACCATAACACAAGCTCTGTAGCTTGGAATCAGATAGCCGTGTGTGAGTTGTCTCAAGATATTTATTTTTATTTTATTTTAAATGTAAAATTTCTGACACCAATCTATAAATAGTGAAGTTAAAAAAGTGTTCCGTTTTTGCTACTTAGCAAAGGAACCCTAAAATCAGCAAATTATCACCAGGGAGTCGAACCTATTACCAATAAATTGGCAATCTGATCCTACCAGGATGTTAGCCTTATCTATTGTGCTATTAGCTCAGCCTGTTGGTCAAAGGGTCTGGGTTCACATTCCGTGTTAAACACGAATATATATTATTGTTTCTCTGTTTAAGAAACCAGTTAAGTATGCAGTTATAGTAATTTCTAATCGTACACACGGCGACATATGAAGCTATACATTTCTAGTTTATAATGGCCTTGTTTTGTATAGATTTCTAATGCAATGAGAGATCCGCATATACTGGTTTTGTATAGCTTGATTGGTGGTTTTACATCTTATGTGTGCACTTGTTTCAAATTATAGCGTAAGGATGTACGATCGAGTGTCCATGGAGTTTCTTGCCCATTCTTCTCCATAGAGATCAACACTTTGGAATGGACAACTACAGTACGTTCGCAAGTTATTTTGCATGGTGTCTGGGATTGTAGCTTAATTTGTTTTTTGTTTTTTTAACATTCAAAAGTGCCTGTTATGGTCTAATTAAAAGATATGCCCGTTTATGTTGCAATCCTAACGAAACCCTCGGTACGCGATTCTGAGTTTATTTTCTAGTCTAACTAACAAAACTCATCATCATAATTTTCCTGCCCCGTATCCCATTCTATTTGGGGTCGGCGCAACACGTTTTCTTCTTCCATTCTCCCCTATCAGACGTCACGGCATCATTAACTCCTTTCTCTTTCATATCATTCCTTACACCATCCATCTTTTCTTTGGCCTTCCTCTCGCTCTTCGTCCGTCAACATTCAGATCCATCACTCTTTTAGTCACATGCCCTTTCGTCTTTTCTCATTACATGTCCATACCAAGACAAACGACTCGCTTTCAATTTTTAAACAACAAAACTAATTACCAGTAGTTTAGTTGTCGAGAGATTCCACCACCTCTCCCGAATCATCAACTACCCACAACTAATTCAGTTAACAAATGGTTTTAGCCAACATCTAACAATGATATTCGTGTACAATACGTGTATCACACCTGACTATTCCCATTTCAAATACTAGTAGGACGGTCTATTCAACGAGAAAGCGATCCCGCCACGGTATCCCTAGTTTCGACAATGCTTTAAAATTGTTGCAGTACTGTATCCGGGACTAGTTGCTTCACTATTGGGAATTAAGGTAAGGTTAAACTGTTATACATTCTTCTAGTCTGTCTGTCTGTCTGTCAAGACCCTTTATATGGGGAACGCGTAAAAGTATCGAGTTGAATTTAAGTAAAAACAGTGATAATCAAGTTGTGTTATCGTCGAACTGCAAAATTATAGACCTTTTTTTACGGAGCGGGGGGAGTGTCAGACTTGTACTGACTAAAACCTACCCATGTTCCTTCTTTTGCCCTTTATGTTCTGGGGCCACGGTATCTCTTTTATACAACGCGCAAACCCGGCAGGCGGAGGCTCTAACAGGCCCCTCTGCTTTGCTGTCATCTCTTCGAGGCGCGCGTGGAACACGGACGCGGCCTGACGTCACCAAACGGATGGACAGTGAGCTACCCATCGCTCATCGTCCACAGGCCCGCATCTACGATGACTGAGACTTGACTGCGCCTTAAACTTTGACGGTTATAACATCAAATGTGACGGTGCCCTTTGAATCAAAACATAAATGATTAACAAATGACAGTCGTCATAAGTTAAAAACGTTACTATTAAGTGACTCAAGTTTTTTTCTCATAAACGTTGGTTATCATTGATGATTAATATGCTAACATACAGTTAACGATTTGTCACAGACATATGATCTTTGAAATGAGTTAGATTGTAGATCAATAGTAGAATGTGAGAAGAACGAATAGTGAGCGCTTTTAATCGACATAAAGTCAGAAAAACATAGCTAATTCCTCAATACGAAATTGTAAATATCTAAGAAGAATAAAAATGGAAAAAACAGTAAATATGAAAGGAGAAAAAAGGAAATAAAAACAGTAAAAATCGAAGTACTCAAAAAGGGAAAAATTATTTCTGGTAAACTATACCATTTCACACTGACGATTTCTTGTTAGTTGGTGCCCGCGGCTTAGCCCGCGTGATAATCGAAAAAAAAGTATCCTATTTGTTATTCAAGACTGCAGTCTACCTTTGTGACAAATTTCACCAAGATCCGTTCAGCCGTTTTGACGTGAAAGAGTAACAATATCCAATAATAGTCTGGAATAACACATAGGCTACTTTTTTTCGATCGGGCGAAGCTGCGGGCGCCAGCTAGTATTATAATAGTAGGATGGTGATAAATATTTTAATTGCTTAAAAGATTTTACCACACTCCCTTCTATTCTCAAAAAAAAAATGTATAGTTAGTCTAAGTCGAATGGTAAACCATATCCTAAGAGTTTTTCAGTGTACGCTCTCAAACAGGCTTGTGTAAAATCATCGGATGAAAGACTTGCAAAGCCTACCAACTCCTGCATCAAAAGAATTGCTGGTGCATAGCTAATTCTAAAGATGTAGTAAAAAGGGCTCATTATCCGGTTCACTGACACTAACTGGTAGAACAAACTGCATCTGCTTGGTGACTGAAATAAGTATTCTACTGACAATATTCTAAAGGCCGACTTATACTATGCGGAGCTGTGCGAAGCGAAGAGGAGATGAGATGCTTGGGAGCGGTGTGGAGATGTGGGAAGCTGAGAGAAAATAACATAACATTAATTTAATTCAGCAAACATATATCATCTTCTGTATATATTTACTACTATATACATGGGGATGGAAACGCGACTGATGAGGATGTGATATAGAATTCTATTCCCGGGTCGTGCAAAGTGTTAGTAGGTTGTTCTATCAGGAATTTTCTCAACAGCAGCTACAAAATCTAAAAAATCAAAATCAAAAATCATTTATTCAAATTAGGCTTATAATCAGCACTTTTTGAACGTCAGATTACAAGAGACAGTCTCACAAAAACGCCCTGCCCTTCGCCACTTCCTAGTGTTTTAGCTGGGAAGAAGAAGTGGCGGAACAAACTCCCCAGCAACACATCTGTCTGTCAGGTTAGAAGAACCAGACTTTATACAATTCCGTTTATCATAAGAAATTATAAAAAAAATATTTGGAGGTGGCAAGGGACACCCGGATGGAACGAAGTTCCTATAGAAATGAAAATATCTGGCTTTAATTATTATTTTTTATTATTTATTAACACCACACTCTTCAATGCGAAATAGAAATGAAAATATCTGGCTTGCTTTCTATAAGAGAGAGAGAGACAGACAGACAGACGGAGAAACATGCGACGACGCACAGCTTACAATAGCTTACTATAGCAAAAAGTGTCGTGACAACTTTTTTCCGTCTAGCCCCCTTTCGCAACGCGCGATAAGGAACTTCGTTCCAAAAATTAAGAAATTATTCATTCATTGTCACTTGACAGCTAGCAAACACAAAACAAAACAAATCTAGATTTGATGTCAATAAGCATGTCCTCTACTACATGGAACTCACACATAACTGGTGAATGTGTGTGCTTTAATTGGGTACACCTCTGCCGAACCCGCCGGGAATTACAGGTGAGATGTTAAATCCATGACTTCTCAATCAATACATACATTATAGGTACAGGTTGCATCATATTTTATTCTCAGTTCGTGGAAACGTTACATTATATACCGGCAGGCAGGCATGTATGTACACGAATGACGGCTTAAAGCTCCGACGTCCAATATATATTTATTAATTTCTGATAATTTTTACATGCAACACCATTTTCACGAGGCTTAACGGACGTCGGGAAGCGGTGGAGCGTCAGCAGAAAAGTTTGTGCGTAGTTAAATAATAAATAAAATAAAATAGCCTTTATTGCTGTTACTTCAATTGACTTGATAGTTACTTCTTTTTAGGCTTTCGCACCAGAAAAGGAAAACACAGGATAATAACCGTTATAGGATCACTTTGTTGGACAACAAAGTGATCTGTCTGTCTGTTAAGTCCTTTTATCTCAGAACGTGTGAAGTTATGAGGTTGAAATGAAAACCATATCCTTATTATGTCGTCCCTTTCAGCTTTGAAAAGACCAAGCCTCTAAGTCTACGCAATCAAAAGATATCGGCGTTTTTGTACAGAACCCTCAGTGCCCGTGCTCGGCTTGTGCACTTGTCCAGTTTTCTGTTGTTTTTGAGGCGATGATAAGTTAAAGAGAAATTTGTAATATAAAGATAATATGGCCAGAACCGAAATACAAATCTTAGAAAACTCAAAAAATAATGTCCTGGTTTCCATTGACCAAAATGTGTACGCAATTTGAAAAATATTTTTTTCACGAAGTTTAGCTTTATCTCTATTTAAGTCAACATAGTTGTCTATGGTTATACAACACAACATGTTGATAGAAATTGCAGATCTACCATGACGTGACACATTTAATATTAGACCAAATCATGTTGAACAAAACAATAATGTTATTCGATCTATCCAGCCCTTTTATCTTATTAAATTTGACAGAATTAGACCTTAAATCTGAAAAAAAGTTATAGACACCTTTCCATCATAGATCGCAGACAAAACCGCAGGACAGTAATACACTTTTTACCTCCGTGTGAAAAACCCCCTTAAAATAAAAATAAATATTTTTAAATAAATATCCGCCTTTTTTTGCTGCTCCTACCATTCGCTGCAACGCATGCAGTTAATAATGATATATAGAATTTTGCGAGCGGTCCCTTAATCTGGTGGATTACTCGGTGATGTGTCGCGACAACACACTGCGTTATCATCATCATCACCAACGGTAATCATTGTAGATTCATCACAAGTGATAAAGTCGTGTATTCCGGTAAAGGGGGTTATGTCTATTGGTTGCCTTTTAAGAAGACTTAATTGGAATGACTGGCCCCGGAATGTAAAGGGCAATTTATGGCCACAGGACTACTCCTGGCCTGGAGACGGTGATCGATATGTCCTATGCCCGTTTTCAGGATCTCAATTATCCCTGTACACAAAATCAGTTTAGTCATTTAGACGTAACAAACAAACAAACTCACTTTCGCTTTTATAATATTAGTAAGGATCTTTGATTAGAGTGTCAATAGTGAACTCTAATTTCAGGGGTGGAGTGAGACAACCCCGACATAAGTGTTAATAACCACTTAATGGGGCTGTTTTATCATCATGTAGCTCACGAGCATGCATACAGACATTCACATTTATAATATTAGTAGGATCTTTTAGTGTTTTTTAGGAGGTGGTTTTTTTTCATTATTTTTAGTTCTGGTATTTACGAAAATTCTCATAGAGTTTATATTTTTTAATTACTACTAAGATATTAATTAGCCTGCCATCAAAAAATGCATTACAGAACATAACTCAAAAATCACCGAAGCAAAATAGATAAAATTCATATCGGACCCTTCTAGAATTATACCCTTCCATTTTTAAAAAGAATTTTCAAAATCACGTCACAAATAAACAAAAAAAAAAAAGAGAAAATAAGTTGAATTGAGAACTTCCTCCTTTTTTGAAGTAGGTAAAAGAGGTTAAAATTAACAAGTAATGTCTATAATACAACACAATATCACGCCGAAATTCTACGAAAAGTAAGGCAGAAATGTATTCACAACATTTATTTACGTTTAATTCCAAAAACGGGTAGATTTACGTAAGTGTTGTGCTAATTCACTACAGTTCGTCTGAAAATTCTCCGAAAGCCATTTGACGTGTAGGTAACGTTTCCGAACGATGAATGGTAGTCTATGGACACTACGCTTTAGTTTCGACAAACTACGAGATAGACTGTAAATTCCAACCAATAATATTTAAGTAAAAAAATAAAACTTAAAAACACGATTTACGTTTGTTACGCATATCATGGATATATATCTAAATTAATATTATAAATGCAAAAGTAACTCTGTCTGTCTGTCTGTCTCTTCTTCACGCCTAAACCACTGAACCGATTTTAATGAAATTTGGTACAGATATAAGTAGTCTGGGACTCGAGAAAGGACATAGGATAGTTTTCATCCCGGAAATCCCCAGGGAACTATTAATTCACGCGTACGAAGTCGCGGGCAAAAGCTTGTACAAAATAACTTCACCACCATATTTAGGAATCCGCCATATTGGATTTAGGATGACGTCATTTAATTAATTATACACTGTCATCTAAACTAAATTATGTTAGCAAAGTTTCAGTTTAATTGAAAACCTGATTGTCAAATTTAAATGCTTAGATATTTTTTCACAGTTAGTAAGATTAAAGTGTTAAAAAAAGAGTGGTCACCCATCCTCGGACCAACCTAGGCAAGTACGGCTTACCTTTATCCTTTGGCTATTGGCCTTTTAATACAAACAAATAACTAAATAATTAGTATAGAAAAACTCCAACCTTCGAATACGTGTAGGATGTCAAGTTTTGTCTAAAACCTAGACATTTACACCTACCTGACTTTATCTAGGATTCACTTAATGACTATAAAAACTTGGACTAAAAATAGTCATCTGCAAATGTCACTGAGCCAAGTGACATTAAGGAATATTGTACCGTGGTGTAGATGCTAAAGAAAGAAATAAATGGCACATTTTGAATCTTGAGGAAACTTTGACATTGCGACCGAGTTGGAATTTACATACAAGCCGTCAGGCGAGGGTATTATGGAGCAGAAAACAGCAGTGACAGATCCTTACGTGAATGAAACGACGTTTTTTAATGAATACACTTACGGAGAAATTAAATAACATAACAAAAAGTACTTTTGTCATTAATCAATGTGAAACTATGATTTAATTTGACTTTTCCCCGCGCTTTGGCTTCTCTGGTTAAATGAGCCTCATTTAAAAAAAAGTTTTTTGTATTCAGAATTTGCACTTTTGGTATTTGGTAACCCATCCATAACCAACTAAGCCAAGCGTGGCTTGACCTGAAGATCACCGAGCGGCAATAATTATAGAGCCACGGCCCCACTTGATGTGTAAGATGTAACGGGCTTGTTTATAAAAATATATTATTAGTTCGACTTTTAAATTATTCAAAAATAAGGGACATTCGTCATTTCTATTCTAATTTACAAATAAAAAAATACGTGTCCCTTATTTTTAAACTATTTTAAAGGCGAATTAAATAGAAAATAATTACTTTGACCTTGGAAATTACCCTATTGTACAATCATTCTATTGGCAAAAAAATCCCGACCCAAGTTCGAATCGGTAACATTCCAATAGCAGGTCATATTATTATTCCATTGACCGATACCCCGAAGCTAATGAACTGTTATCAAGGGAAAATGTGACGGTCAAAAATACGATTAGCATTTTGTTATGGGGAGGTAAAAACCAACCCTGTATGTTTTGGGGAGGGTGCAATTTTGAATGAGGGAGTTCGGTAGTTGAAAAGTTGTGGCTGCATTTTCTATTAGTGTTGTTTACGCTTTATTTGAGGGGGTTAGCAGGGTAGGTTGTGATGATGGTTTGTGATTGAATTCAATGATATTCGATTTGGAGAGAAATAAGTATGATTTAGTTAGAAAATGGCTTAGAAGCTTTAAAAATAAAGTACAGCATTAGAACAGATCATTGATGTGGATATTTTTCAGTTCTTTTTTGTTCTAAGAAGTATGTTTATTTAGATTAAAATCAAGTTAACTACAACACGACTTTTTACATTCAAACTACCTACCCGATAATGATCGCACGCTCAATTCAACGCATTCAGAAACATGTCGCTCTTTTAATAACGGCGCCCACCCTTTCTACCTACCCTGTAAGTAAAACTGTATGAATATAATACTACGCGACATGACTTATATACTGCAAGCCATACATACTTAATGTATGTACGTATTCAAGAACCACACAACGAAACAAGTACACAACAAATACATAAGTATATAAAGCTATTGATCCATTTTCCATAACGCTCTTTATGAATATAATGTTCGGTAAATACTTTATTCTAACAGGCCAAATAACAAACAAATATGATACACACACCGAAACGGCGCTTAGAATATTCTAGACAGTTCACACACACAACGGAACGCGGTGAGTTTTATAATAACACGTAAAATCATTATTTGATGATTTCGAGGTACGCGAGTCATCGGGGTGAGGTGGGTGGCAGGAGGCTCTCATCCCACTGCACGAGGGGTCGCCGATGCAGCAGCAGTGCAAGCTACCCTCAGTGTGGCCGGTGAGGCTGGTGATGCCGCGTGTACCACCTACGCAGCGCGAGAAAACCTACCGCGCAAAATATACCAAAAAAAAATATAAAATCCAACAAATACCATCAAAAATAAAAACAAAACGGCCTAAAATTCCAAAAATATCGAAATAAAAAAACCAAAATTTGGTGACAAAATTCGAAATTTTGCGCGCATGCGTCTTACGCACCGCAGCCGCCCGCCGTCACATTCAGAAATAGTTTTATGCAATAGACTCTATTTAATTTTTCTCCACAACACACCATAATCATAATAAAATAGTATTTAAGTGAATTTGTAATCAATAGTATTCAGCAACACTTGAAATCTACAGACTTTCAAACAACCGGTTTAATTTTACTGTAAAACTAGTGTTAAGGCAACTGAAGGCAGTTTAACTCGGATTTGTCGCACAAGGGCTAAATAACATCAGCGACCATCCGGGAGAAGCAGCTATCAAAAATAAAGAAGAAGAGGAAGAAATCACCACATGGAAAGTCCGCGCAGAAGACCATGCCACTATAGATGCGGACTGAAATAAGTTAAATGCGCAAGAAACTGAAAAAAGCTAAGATTTCATAACCAAGGGGAATCTAGCAAAACAAATAACAACCAGCGCCATTTGACGATAAAGCAACACGTTTTTTCGCAATAGAACAAGTTTTAAGTTTATATCAACCGTTATTACAAGGAATCAATAGAAAAGAGAATTTAAATCTTACGTTTTTTGAGTACATTTAAACAACACTGGTTAATTTTGGAACTTTTAAATATAATTTAAATTGATTTTTATATACAAAACTCTCTATATATATCTAGTGAAAAGTAATTTAGTGAAAGACTCTGGACCTACACGTTAAGGCTAAGTGATATTTGAAATATTTGGCAAATAAGTTTTGGGAAAAGCTTTCGACCAATTTCATCAACCGCTCCAGACATTGGTGGATGAAAACAAACAAGCAAACAAAAATACAAAAAATTCTTGTGCCTTAAATTGGCCTTAAATTATAAGTAAAAAAGGTAAGATAAAATTACTCCAAAAAGTTACAAAAAAAATCTAAATTTTACCGAGTTTACCTACCTGTTGAAGCGACTTCTAGATTTCTTTAAATAGTACAAAATTAAAATAAAATTAACGTTAAGACTTAGTTAAATATTTACGTTATTTCTATACCTATAACGTTTTATATGAGTATGTATAATTAATGGGCATAACAAGGGCTAAACATACAATAATCCGACAATACTAAAGAAGACAAAGAAGAAGAAAAGAAGACAGAAGAATATATACAAGACTTTACAGAAGATATACAGGACTTTACAGAAAATATACACCTAAATCACGAAACAGACTCATTTTGTGATCCAGAAGACAACACTCAGGTAAGAGACTATTTTTACGAATATATGTATGATAAAACCAAAATTTAAAACGATCGTCCATCTTTGTTTTCCATGCGGTTATGTCAAGACATTCCTCTTTACGGTTTAGCCGAAAGTTCTAGACAAAACAGAGTAAAATGTTTCCTAGTTTCATCTCTTTTCAATTTTAAAACATTCACGTTCTTTTTGATACATACTTTACGTTAAATTATATAATGAGCAAAATGGCCGCCCGCTATTAAAATAAAATTGACATCTATTATCTCGCTCGCACTCAGGGGAAACTTATCGACTGTTTCATCTTTTTCAGGGTGATACTCAAATTCGTCCTCGTCACTATCTGCATTAACTTCTTTGAAATTATGAACGTTGACTTTTTTATCTATGTCTTTTAACTTAGGTGATTCTTTATTTTCTATATCTCAAGAATTATAATAAACATCCTGTCAGTAAAAATATAAAAAAAAAATATGAAAAATTTCTTCGCCTCAAAAATAAAGACCATGTGACTTAGCATCGTCACTGTGTTGGTATCGAATGCCAAGAACGGTGTAGAAACATTCTCTCTAACTTTCGTTTTCCAAGTCAAGTTCAGGTTTTGCCGATGATTCCGGCGTGCGTGCCTTTTGCGCATGCCCGAGTCATCACAGTCATTGCCCAGCCAAATTATTGATCTCGGCCATGTTGGAAAACTGCGGGGGGGAGAGGGGGGGCGTCATTTACTAACGTGATAGTTTTCACAGCGCTCAATTATGTAGGGAGGTGGGCCGTGGGGGGGTCCGAAAAAATGTATACATCAATATGGCGTATTTTGTATTAAATTCTACCGGTCACGCCCATCGGTTCGCGGAATTTATAGCTGGGGCTTTACTGCCGATGCGATAGTTTGTTTTAATTATATCGTCCTTTCATTTAATTAATATAGGTTTTGGTTAGGGCTTGTTGGGTCTCCCATCAACGGTGCATTTGCTTGAGTTTCAGCTTCCATACTATATTCTTGAGTTGAAGTAAACGCACAGCAGTCTGCTCTTCCAGAGTCATCTTGAAGTGAAACCAGATGATTAGGTTTCAAAAGAAGAAAAGTTTTACTAGGATAATTTATAACCATACTTTCTAGATCATCGTCTTTAAGAAAAACAACTTCGTACGTAAAGTTGATTGTACCTAACAAAATGTTATCTATAAAGTTATCAAACAGTTGTTCTTCACGCTCACTTCTATATGAGGGTAGATAGAAATCAATACCTACAATATTGCTTAAAAAAACTAGCCTTATTTACAAGTTCCTGTTTTGTAGTATGGAATAAACTTACCTAAAATTTCGTCGACATTTTAACCATCAATGTCCAAAACATTCAGACCCCTCTGAACAGTTTAACCCTTCACGATTAAAGCTCACTATAAGTGGTATACAGATATGTAGGTATAGACTACCTCATCAGTTAAGTACCGCTCCCTTTTCATTCGGATGAATCATTGAGCCTGCATCGCATGACAAGTTGATGGCAAAGCAGATATATATATAATACTACTAGCGTGCCTGCGGCTTCGCCCGCACGATGTCGTAAAAAAGTTATCCAATGTGTTATTCCAGAATATAACCTACCTCTGTGTCAAGTTTTATCAAGATCCGTTAAGCCGTTTTGACGTGAAAGAGTAACAAACATCCATAGATCCGTTCATCGTCAAAACATTCGTATTTATACAATTAGTAAGAGTAAGATATCTACTGTTGCCAGAATTTTTTTTGTGAAAAGTTTCAGCTATACGTTTAATTAGTAATAATGATAGCTGGTTATGACTGTAATGTGCGGAGTTTATTAACTAACTTCAAAAAAGAAGGAGGTTCTATGTATGTTCAACCTTATTTTTTAATGTTTGCTCACCGATTAAAAAAGAACACTGTGGGTAGAAGTATCATCTTCTGATGGGTGTACACATTTTTTTTTTTATAAACGTTGCCCTGCACTAGGACTTTCTCCTGTATCGTGGGTGCGTTTACAAAGATTTACATACACAAACAGCCAGACCCGAAACAACTATCTGTAGATCATAAAAATATTTGATCCGTGCGGGAATCGAACCCGTGACACGTAGCGTATCAGATGATCGCTCACCAACTGCGCCAACCGTGTCGTCCAATCACATACCTAGCTAATCCTACTAATATTATAAATGCGAATGTTTGTAAGGATGTATAGATGTTTGTTACTCTTGCACGTCAAAACGGTTAAACGGATCTTAATGAAATTTGGCAGCGAGGTAGATTATAGTCTGGAATAACACATAGGATACTTTTTTTTTCGATATCACGACGGCAAAGCCGCGGGTGCCAGCTAGTCAATAATAAGTCAATCTTTCGACCACATGTTCAGCCGCTAAGCTTCAAACCTAGAAGTTATCTCTATCATTGACATTTAATATTTTGTTCTATAATTGTTTTTTTTTTTTATTTTAATGTGTTTTTATTCTGGTACATTGGGACTTTTTAATTTTAATTTGTATGTCAGTATGACAAGACATAGCAAGAACGAGCTTTACTTAGAACATCCTATGAATGTAACTACCTATGTCTTACAAATAAAAATAAGTCGGGTTTTCCTTCCTGACGCTATAACTCCAGAACGCACGAACCGATTTCAACGGTTTTGCATTCTTTGGAAAGGTCTCGGGCTCCGTGAGGTCTATAGCATATATAGAAAAGGTAGGGTAGATAGAAAGGTAGAAATTGCACAGAAACGCATGCCGGGGCACAGCTAGTATCTTACAAATAAATAAATGAAGATTATGATTATTGATCATCATCTGCACAGCTTTTTTCCAACTAACTATAATAGGAGTTCGCTTTTTCTGTGAAATCATCAAATAACTTTCCACCGCTCTTGGCCGAGGGGGTAAGTGTCAGGAATTTACTGGCTGGACTAAAACCCACCCATGTTCATTCTTTTACCGTTTATGTTCCGGGGTCAAGGTGTCTCTTTCGAACAACCCGCAACCCTGGCAGGTGGTGGCCTTATCAGGCTCCTCAGCTTTGACATCTCTTTGAGGCGCGCTTGGAACATGAACGCGCCCGACACGAACTGTCGTCATTAGACGGACGCACGTTGAGCTACCCACTGCTCACCGTCCACAGACCTATATCTACGGTGACTCGGAGTCGTTTCGCGGATTGGTTGGAGTTGGCTTCCAGTCTAACCAGGTTAAGCTAAACACAATCTATACTAATCTATACTAATATTATAAAGCTGAAGAGTTTGTTTGTTTGTTTGAACGCGCTAATCTCAGGGACTACTGGTTGGAATTGGAAAATTCTTTTAGTGTTGGATAGTCCATTTCTTGAGGAAGGCTATAGGCTATATAACATCACGCTACGACCAACAGGTGCTGAGCAGCGCGGGTGAAACCGTGGGGAACAGCTAGTTGTTTATACATGGAGCGAGCCTAACTTCCACAACATAAAATGATACAAGGCCGACAAATCACAAAGATTTTCTTCTAAAAAAAGTGAGTCATCATAAGAAACTTCGCTTAATCGCTTCCATAATAGCTAACAAACAAAAAAATAAATAATAATATTAACTACTAATAATATTTTTTTGCAGACACGTTAGTTGAATCATTATCGTGTCCTTAATGTCATTTTATATAAAACTAGATACGCCCTGCGGTTTCTCTCGCGGGTTTATAGAAAATACAATATATCTTTAAGAATTTTAGCCTGTGTGTTATTGTGATATGCAAGCTATATTATTGTAAAGTTTAATTAAAATCAATTACTAGTTTTTGTGTGAAAGAGTAACAAACATTCATACAAGCTTTCACGTGTATAATATATGTAGGACAGTAGAATATTAGTAGGAAGTACAATAGTATTAGTAAGACTAGTTTCCCGCCCTTGCTTTGCTCGGTTGCATTTGAACAGCCAAGACAAAGATTTCTAATTAACAAGCATCAAACATAAATCATCACGACTGATATCACTGAAAACTAAACACCGACATTTCACCAGTTATGTTTAAGTCCTATGTAATAGAGGCCGAGCCTAATGTCATCAACCGGGCACAAATCCAGACTTCGTTGTTGCTAATGAGAAATTCCAAATTAAAAAAAAAACTCAATAAATCTATGACCGATCTAGTACCAGGACCTAATGGTTAACAGTTGCGCTTGGAAAAATATCCTATCAAACAAATTATCATTAAATTTTACCTGACCTGAGAATCGAACTCAAATCTTCATACTCAGCAGTAATTCAGCAGTCTACCCTTTTGCTGTGCACATTATTATAAAAACGACCACCTAAGTTTACATTATGGTAAATCTAATATTTAAAATTCTCGTGTCACAGTTTTCGTTCCCATACTCCTCCGAAACGGCTGGACCGATTTAAACGAAATTTTGTGGACATATCGGGTAGGTCTGAGAATCGGCCAACATCTATTTTTCATACCCCTAAGTGGGCAGTGGATGAAATCGCTGGGCACAGCTAGTAAAGATATACATATTTATAAAGATATAATTTTCTTTTTTGGGTAGGAAATCATCCAATGCCTTACCCGGCTCTGGGCGGAGCGGGGGGGGGGGGGGGCAGACTTGTACTGACTAAAACCCACCCCTTTACGTTCCGGGGCCGCGGTATCTCTTTCGAACAACCCGGAACATCTATAAAGAAATTGAGTTTTAATAAGCCATGAAGTTTCTTGCTGCTACAACAACAATTACTAAAACAAAGAATAAAATAAACATTTGCTCCATACAAAACACGTTTTTTTTCCGTTTTTATTGATAATGGTACGGAACTCTTTGAGTCAAGTTAACTATAGTACGGCCAACGAGAAGCGATACGAAAGCTCATTAACCTAAAGTACAACTGTGGCGTTGACAATCTAATATTTAGTTCTTTCCATCTTGTGCCTTTGTCGTAATGTCTCGTTCTCCCGGCAAAAACATGACAACGTTAAGACGGGTTCGCCAACATTCGGGCGGCCATTTTAGATGGGGTTTTAGCATGGGTTTTGTTTACATTTGGTATCGCTTCTCGTTGGCCGTACTATAATTTTTTTAATATTTATTTTTCTTTCCTTAATTCTCAAAATAAAAATAAAACAAGCAATGAAAATCCATTAGAAGGTTTAAAAAATTACGTAGCACGGCAGTTAGCCAGCCAGTTGTCACCACTGTATTTTTTTGCTGAACTTTTTTTTAAATTCTTTTATTTATTTTTTAAAACCGTGTGCACTTGTCACATGTTCCAAATAAATTTTATTTTCTTTGGACAAACAGATGGACAGAACAAACGAGTTTGTTCTATTCTATTTTATAGAATGGGTGTATGCGAAGCACGCCGGGGGAAAAAGTTTGATTGCTGTTTTATTGACTAATACTTGATTTAAGTAGATGGTTTTTGTTTAGACGCTTAAGTTATGATGGGTTTTAAGTACTTAGTGGATGCGAAGGTCCGAAGACTTGGATGGGGAGTTATTTTATCAAAATAAGTAAGTTTTGACTCAAGTTTTTCAGCTTCAAATTGTTTTTCATTTCTCATTTTAAACAGTTTCAGTCAACATTGGTTGAACCTTTATATTTCACTTTGTTAATGTAACCTTTAGGTACGTTTACTGAATTTGTATATTGTTTTTTTTTTCTGATGCGGCTATAACAAAATATACTAAAAACAGAAAAAAATAAAAATTTGCTCAAAAATCAAAATCAACATCAAAATATTTTTATTTCACATAGGCCTACATGGGCACTTATAAAACGTCGAGAAAAGATGCATGCTCCATACTTTTTGTCGTTTTTATAGATCATAGTACGAAATTCTTTGTGCGCGAGTCACAACACTCGATAGTAAGTTTCAACTTACAAAAATAAGTCTAGGAGATTACGCGACCTTAAAGTCATCATCATAATGATTAGCCTTTTCCCAAATATTTTGGGGTCAGCTTTTAGACTAACCGGATGTAGCTGATTAATAGTATTTTACATAGAACGACTGCCTATCTGACCTCCACAACCCAGTTAGTACTGGATATTACAATACCCCTTGGTAAGACGGTTGTCAGACTTTCGGGACACTATCTGTAACGATTGCCAAAGATCTTCAAATGACAGCTGACACCAACAGCTGAACGTGCTTTCTGAAGCACAGAGGAAGCTCCATATGGTCACCCATCTACATCCTAACCTAGGCCAGCGCGGCTTAACCTTAAGATCGACTCGAGTGGCTGCTATTATCAAGCCACGAGCTATCTTAATGTGATAGGTCAATTTACATACCACTTTGTGTAATCCGTTCTAATTAGGGGATATACTGTCATTAGTAGACCTTTAAGGCATCGGAAATTGCAATGAAAATACTAAAATAATAATAAAATAAATAGATATCTTGGGACAACTCACACACGGCTATCAGATCCCAAGCTAAGCAGAGCTTGGGTTATGGTAACCAGACAACTGATATACATACTTATATAATTTATAAATACATTACAAATTATAGATAAATCACACCCAGACACAGAACAAACAATCGTGCTCATCACACAAAGTTTGTCCTGGGTGGGAATCGAACTTACGACCTCCGGCTCACTGGACCACTGGACCAACAGGCCCGTCATCAATAAAAATACTGAAATAGACGTATCCCAAATCTCTCATAGACCCTGTGTGCTGTGTGCGCTTGCTTTTGACTCCAGAAATGTCGACCAGGAAGACAAGAAGTTTGGTCACAAGACAGCTTTTGTCCAGTTAGCGGCTGGTCGTCCGACAAGTGGTGGTCGAGGTCATGCAGTGCGCGAAGTTCTTCAGTGACTTGCTCACTTTCTTAATTAGTCTTCGTGTGAGTTAGGATTTGAAAGCACTTCAGTTTGCGTCACATTCTGTAATCGTCGTATAACAAAGAAGCTCTTATAACACCCTTTATTAGCTAGCTTAATCAATTTCCTGCCCTTGTCCCATTCCACTTGGGGTCGGCGCAACACGTTTTCTTCTTCCGTTCTCCCCTATCAGACGTCACGGCATCATTTACTCCTTTCTCCTTCATATCATTTCTTACGCAATCCAGCCATCTTTTCTTTGGCCTTCCTCTCGCTCTCCGTCCATCAACATTTGTCAATTGATAGTAATTTAGTTATTTGATTTTCCACCTTGGGCTTTATACCAAGTTTCCTCCGTGTCTCAGAAAATGGCTGCGAGACAACTCTCGATGGTGAGCAATGGGTTACTCACCATCCGTCCGGACCGTCGACGGCGCGTTCATGTTTCACGCGCAACACAAAAAGATGACAGAAAATTAACGGGGCCTGCCTTTGTAACTGCCTGCTGGGGTTGCAAGTGGTTCCAAAGAGATACCGGGGCCCGGGAACTCAAAGAAGGAACATAGATGGGTTTTAATCAGTAAGTCTGAAACTTCCCCCCGCTGCACCAAGAGTGGAGAGAGTAATTTGATAATTATCCATCTAATAAAGCCGTTGACAGGTGTAAATCTTTGACAGTTCTGACAGCAGTTAGTGACTCATTAATCTAACAACCAGTTTATCAAGGGTTATTTTTATATCCAGCACTAACTGGGTTCTAGAGGTCCGACAAGCTAAACATTAATCCTGGTATTCAGGTACACTTGAAATCTAGAAACCAACCCCATGATAATGATGGGACTGAAACCTGGCCTAGACGCTTGTTAACTTCTTTCTTCTTTAGTAAGCAAGGACTTATTGTCGGGCATATGCTGTCCTCTCATACTTAAGTACTAACGCTGTAACAACAACCATAGAGTTTCTTGCCGGTTCTTCTCCAAAGGAAACGACCAATCCGAACCGTGCACCTTTTCTCGATGTTTTTTAAAGGGTTTATGAAATCAAAAGATTTTGATTTTAATTGGCAAAATGAGGGTGTGCCATAAGGTACGTTTCTACTAAACCATTCAGTTGACCAGACCATATCATTTTTTTTCTCACATACACAAATAGCCAGACCCGGAACAACTATCTGTAGACCAGAAAAATATGTGTTCCGTGCAGGGATCGAACCCGCGACACGCAGCGCAGTAGTCGATCGCTCAGCCACTGCGCCAAACATGTCACCAAGAGCAGACCCAATCATCCTATAAGGAAGTACAAAATACTGACGAAAAAATGTAACAAAACCCATATTACGCCGCCGTGTAAACCGTCCGACACGACAAACGCATCTCAGACAAATGCGTGCAAAACACTGCGACACGACACGACTGTCGTAATGTAATAAGACGCATTTTTCTTTGACAAAAACGTGCGCGGGTGACGGTAATGGTGTTAGAAAATTGATGCGAGTTCAATGGTTGTAGATTGGAAAGATGCTCTACTTGACTGCAATAGAATATACATAAATTCGTGACTTGTTATAAATTTATAGTATACTTTTTTTATAAATATCTTGGGACAACTCACACACGGCTATCTCATCCCAAGCTAACAGAGCTTGTGTTATGATAACCAGACAACTGATATACATACTTACCTATATAATTTATAAATACATACATATTATAGATAAATCACACCCAGACACAGAACAAACAATCATGCTCATCACACAAAGTTTGTCCTGGGTGGGAATCGAACCCACGACCTCCGGCTCAGCAGTCAGGGCCACTAACCACTGGACCAACAGGCCCGTCATACTAGTTGGTGCCCGAGGCTACGCCCGCGTGATGATCGAAAAAAAGTATCCTATCTGTTATTCCAGACTATAATCTACCTCTGTGCCAAACATCAAGATCCGTTTAGCCGATTTGACGTGAAAGAATAACAAACATCCATACATCCATCCGTCTATCCTCACAAACAAAAATATTAGTAGGATTCTAACTTTTAATAAGTGCAGGCAGAAACTATATACAGTACTTTATCTTCCTAACATACTTTTTTTACGTAATGCAATAAATAACATTGTCAAAACAAGGACGTATATTTTTCTATTCTGATCTCATTTTATCTAGTATATTAAATTCTCGTGTCACAGTTTTCGTTCCCATACTCCTCCGAAACCGCTGGACCGTTTGAACGAAATTTTGTGTACATATCGGGTAGGTCTGAGAATCGGCCAACATCTATTTTTCATACCCCTAAGTGAGCAGCGGGTGAAACCGGCTTATTGGACGATTCGCACGAATTTAACTCGCACAAAAAGTGCGAATCGACTCCTTTAAAACATATTATTTTTTCTGTAGTCGATTCGCACGAATTTCATTTATTGGCGTGCGAATCGACACCCTCACAAATATGTAGTAGGCTATTCGACTGCAGTCGTGAGTTTGTGAGGCGCGAGTTGACGAACAAGCCAACTGCATCTGATTAGTCTAGAAACGAAAACAAACATTATTTTAAAAAAAATAGGAAGATGATAATGATATTCTTTTTCTCCTTTAAACCCATAGTAAACTTCAACACAAAGTAGAGCAACATTCTAAGCATACCAAGTACAGTGGTGACACCAAGTTTTTACAAGACACACATTCTTCATTGGCTAGCTGACATTCCTACGAAACCTACCGTGAACTGCCTATCATAATATTTACTTTGAGTTTCCAAGTGTTTGTGCATATGCTTAGGTTTCTAAGCAAATCTGGGAACAAGACACGAAGAGCTTGAGAAAATGTCATAGTTGACAGGTCTGAAAATTTTCTTGTTGCAGACTGTACAAAGCATATTCAGCTTGTAATTTTGGGAACTGTTGGGTGACAGAATTCCTCTGTGTGATGTGATGGCGATGAGCAGTAATCCATCATTAGGAACCAGGTTTTGGTGTCGTATTTTTTCTTCTAGGTCTTGCGGATTTTCGTCAGATATTTCCATCAACGTTTTAATAGCAGTAATTTTTCATTAATTCCTTTGACTCTTCCCAACTATGGCTTTTATCTGGGTGTTGCATGGGCCAACTGCTTATCTGGCCTCTACAACCCAGTTAGTGCTGGGTAATATAATACCCCTTGGTAAAGCTGGTTGTCAGTTTGTTTTTTTTTTTAAATCGTTGCGTCCTCTCTTCTCCTGTATCGTGGGAGCGTTCACAAACTTTTTAACTTACATACACAAACAGCTTGACCCGAAACAACTACCTGTAGGGCATATAAATATTTGATCCACAACACCCAGCGCAGAAGTCAATCGCTCTCCTACTCCTACCTTGTTGGCAGACTACCTGTAATGACTGCAAAGATCTACAAGTAACTGCTGGGACCAACGGCTTAACGTGCTTTTCACAGCTTCAGGCACAGAGAAAACTCTGTATTTAATGGGTGGTCACCCATCCACGGACTTAACTAGAAAAGCGTGGTTGAACTTGAAAATTGACCCGAACGGCTGTTTATTATTTAGCCACGAAAACCATTCGATAACAGTGGTTTTAAAATAAATAAGTGAAATTAAAGAAAAAGGAGTAAATGTTGCCGTGACGTCTGGCAGGAGAGAATGGAGGAAGAAGATGTGTTGCTCCGATCATAACTGAAATTGGGAAAGAGCATGTTTGATGGGACTTCTCCCGAAGGAAGACGACTTAGTTAGCGCAGTGGCTGAGCAAACGACTACAGTGCCGCATATCGCGGGTTCGATTCCCGCACGGAATAAACATTTGTATGGCCTACAGATAGTTGTTCCGGGTTTGGCTGTTTGTGTATGTGACTTTAAATGTTTGTAAACGCGCCCACGATATACTTAAGAGAAATACCTAGTGAGGTGCAACGTTTTTTTATTAAAAAAGGGTTCTCATATTTTTTCGACCGAATTTTCTTTTTTGCATGAAGTTTTATAACATTTTAATATGCATTATCTTCGATAACAAAATTATTTAGTTTTTTTTTTATATAATAAGCCAACCTATATTAATAAAAAGTAACCCTAAATTTTTAACACAGACGAATCTTTATTTCTGCATTAGCGATTGAATTTTTATTCAAAAAGGTTTAACGTCAATTTTACGACTTTAGACGGCATAGATAATGTAGAATTAATTCTTCAACTTGCGCAGGCTATAAAACTTCATTCAACTTTACATCATCTGCTTAGCCTTTTCCCAACTATATTGGGGTCGCCTTACAGTCTTACCAGATTTGGCTGAATACCAGTATTTTACACGGAGCTACCTATCTGACCTCCACAGTCTAGTTAGTAGAGGGTAATACAATGCTCCTTGGTAAGACTGGTTGTCAGACTTTCGAGCCACTAATTATGACTTAAGCTGGCACCAACGTACTACACGTACCCTTAGTTAACTTAGAATGAACTTAGTATGAACTTAAAAATAGCTATATTTCAGAATCAGCCATTTTGTACAGGAAGTTTAACGTCAAGTTGCAAGACAACATAATTGATACTAATTAACTGTTCTTGTGATATAACGTTACGACATAATTTTTTAACGTAAGTTATTAAGGTTATATTAGATTTATACCACAACCTAAGAAACCGTTTAAATTTCCAGCTAAACACATCATAAAAACGGACTCCGCATATAAATACTTGGTTCCAACTTAACACACAAAAGTTGGTGAAAGGACCTCAAGTTAAAATGATGACTCAGCCGTGGGCGATTGCTTAAGAAGCTAAGTTACATTCAAGTATGAGACTGTTGAATCTATCGAGTGGTTTCGAATTTGTGACACTAGATGGCGTTGGCTGTATGGTCTAAGTTCGTGTGAAAACAGCTGTTTTAAAAATTATGATTGGTTGTTCAATGCGGTTTTGCGGTTTGGTAGAAAAAGTCCTTATATGAGAATTATTTTTGGTAGTTCAATCATTTTATGTCGTGACTACATAATGTGATCTTGATCGATTTTATTTTGAACGAAATTGGGCAAAGTCCTTTATGAAACAGAGATTACGGCGGTTTTGTAGCAGCTTCACGGCTTTGTCTTCTTCTCAAGTATTTCTACAGCCGCAGCGATTTCAATGCTGAAATGGCTTGCTTAATATAAAGAGGTATTTATAGGGCATTTTAAAAGGAAAAACGGAACCCTTATTAGATTACTTTGTTATAGGTCTGTCTGTCTGTTATGACCCTTTATCTAGGGAACGCCTAGAGGTATCAAAGATATGGCTGTTTATATCGCAAGTTTGTACGGAACCCTCAGTGCGTGAGTCTAACTCACTCTTGGCCGTTTTTTTTTCAGTGGTAGGTAAAAAACGTTGAAAATGTAAATGTTATGTTATTTTGAAATGTTTTTTAAAATCTAATATATAAAATTCTCGTGTCACAGTTTTCGTTCCCATACTCCTCCGAAACGACTGGACCGATTTCAACGAAATATTGTGTACATATCGGGTAGATCTGAGAATCGGCCAACATCTATTTTTCAAACCCCTTAATCAGCAGCGGGTGAAACCGCTGGGCACAGCTAGTGTAGGTATAAAAAGTTCTGGTGAACTGATATTTTTCTCTTACCATGAAGCAATGCTCGTTCAATACAGTTTATCGGACTTTTTACTCAATATAAGCAAACCTAGTTTTATCTAGCCACGCCAATCTTCTTCTAATGATAGTATCTCTCACAGCCAATCCTCAAACCTCACGGTTCCGCTGCTGCCGTTGGATAGAGTTGAAGTGACGTTTTCTTAGAGAAACTGACACAGTATATCGGCCATCTTGCTTAGATGTGTAGCTATCGGATTCTGGACGGCGAGCAAACATACCAGTGTCCCGGTAACTGATAATACTCTGTGGACAGCAGACAGTCTAAGTTGCAATCGTGTAGCCACAAAACGGTGACCCTGACTCCAACGGGTTGCTGACTTTGCCCTGATTCCAGCAACCCCATGTTGGAGCCAGGGTAAAGTCAGCGTGTGGTTGACTTGGGCGACTTCCGAAGTCTAGGTCTTCATATTTATTAGGGTTTTTTTTTGGTAGGATGTCTCAGAGTTAAGTTAACACTACCAATCACTAATAAAAAAAAAAAATGTGATTAGCTGCCAAAAATTCAACGGAATGCACATTGAAAACAAACTTAAAATTCATTTATTGGATGAAAATTCAAATTTGGAACAATAGAACACCATGATTGTATGGACTAAAGTGCCAGCTTTGTATAAATAAAAGTTTAAATTACAACTGTCCAATTTTCCATAGAGTTATAGAATGTCCGAAACGCGGCAAAATTTCGTACGGTGTCAACCTGCAAAAATATTTTACTGATAGTAAGTACAGACGCCAGCAGGTCAAGCTACCCGAAACTGTCAATTTTTCCCAATGAACCTTGAACCTAATACTTAAGAAATAAAGTCGAAAATCTATAAAAAAAAACTGACAGATTGTAGTAGCTTGATGTGCAGGCGTCTGTACAATGATTTTGTCGAACGTGCTAAAATAGATCTTTTCTCTAATTGTAGTACAAAATGTGAGCTCATCAGATGAGCTTTTGTCCATCATTGTGTCTATTAGAATGATAGATTCGCAGTTTGATTCTAGTCATTCATCATTCAGTCATTTGTTGTTAATTATTTGGACTCCATAACTTGTTAACAATTCAGAATAATTTTCACAAAAAACTAAATCACAAAAACATCTTCATTCAGAAACCGATATTCAACTTTTCTAATTCTAAAAACCGTTCTCAATAATTACTGCAGACGAAATAAACTTCTTAGTACCGAAGATTTCTAACATTTTGCCGTGTCCCAGTAACGTATATAAACCCACAGACAGCGAACATTTCTTTCTATATCTAACACAACTATACCTATCTAAAATTCATAGTGAAATAAGTATCAGAGCCTAGCTTCAAAAAAAGTTTTTACTGAAACCTATAACTCCTTTATCACCGACCATCAATTTTCAACTCTAACTTTTTAAAGTTACGAACCAATTTGGTATGGAAAGCTAAGGTTTGTACGGCTTTTTGTTTTGAATTTAGAATGCGGCAGTGCAGGCCAATGCACGGTGCATACAACTAAGTAGTGATGTGGAGACTCCAATAACGGATTTTAGTGATGTGCGCTAGCAGTTATTTTGCGTAACTAGTTATTGACGTTTTTGGTTGTTTAGTTGAAATGGATAGTTAGGTTAGTAGAAATTGTTTTGTTGGATTCTTTGGTTTTAATAAATTTATAACATTTTAGCGGAAAATATCAAGAAGATTATTGGAAATATGAAGATTATGTTGAGAAGTTTCGTCTATCTGTATTGTAATGGTGCGATATGCTTTTGCGTTAGTCTAGCACTGCAACATTTGAGGAATATACCAAAGACTTTGGTTTTTCTGAAAATATTTTGTCTAAATAGAAATAACGAAAAAAAAACTGTTTCTGCAATTGGTTTAATATTTTCTTACTTAGAACCTAACTTATTATGAGTACTAGAACTTATCTGCATAATAACAAGCAATACCCACTACAATCACATTTTATCCGCCCGCATCAAAGTGAAATACCGACTAAGTTAAAAATAGCAGTTACCCGAGAAGCAGTCTCTCGTGCAAGCTAAGTCAGTGCCTGTAAGCGCTCAATATAGGCTAAAACATATTATTATATGCAAGAAGTTCTTGTACTACGCGAAAATAGGGTTGGCCGCTCGATACAATGTAGTTAACTTGCTATAAATATCGATTTAAAGCGTTACGTTATTTTATTCGCTCTTTGATTTGTGATAATTATATTTTATACCATTTTTGAGAAGGTTCCTGCATTATGGTCAGGTTTTATTGGTAATTCTAAGAAGTTATGTAAAGTAGTATTTGAAAGTAGTTGTTTTATTGCCAGTTGACATATATTTAGAGGTACGGAAATGTAGTTTTACAAAATGTTAGTCAATGCAGCTAGACATTCGGTCTAATATCTGTTGTCATTATTCCCTGCACTATCTATCAAGATCATGTTAGTTAAAATACTCGTTACTATTGTTCCAAACTAAAACAGAGCTAAATTAAACCAATTTAAATTCAACAACGGACGCGAAAACTCATAAATAGAAGTACTGTTACTTAAAGAATACGGAAACATAAAAGCATTAAACTAGGTTCTAACATCCTAGCGCAGCCCTACGCCCGCAGGCAAATATGAACGAATGTAAGTTGACTTAGAATAAGTATGTTCTGCAATCGAGAGTCAGCCAGTGTTAGATCATAATGTGTTGAAACAGCACACGCGCGCGACACTGCACACAGAATACAATGAAAACTCAACGATATTTTATGAAAAGTTCAAAATAATACCGCCATTTTAAACCTAACAAATGTGTTCGCGCCTTTTCGGTATTTTTCGGCAACCGCCGCGCCGTTGCGCCCGCGTTCGATTTTCGAAAATGTGACTGTCAAGCAGCTATTTTTGGAACTGTGATTTTGAAATTTTATCAATGTGAAATGACTTGGATTTAGATTTTTAATTTTTTTTTCTAATATTTTTTATTATCTACGTTCGGTCTTCCGTGAAATTGAAGAAAAAATGTAAAATTGCGTAACTAGGAAATAAAAATGTGTGCGTCATGACGAATAATATTTTGGCGCGCATTCTTGAATGAAGTTTTTCGCTAAAATTGAGAAAAGACTTTGTAAGAAAATCTTTTTTGTTTTTTTGTCATGTGAGTGAAGATTCGGACTTTTTGTGTTGTGTTGAACGGAATCTGAGGTTAGTCGTTTTATTTTGTTTTTATTTATTTTTGAAATTTTGAAAACTATTAATTTGAAAATTAGTTTCGTAAAACTTTGGAACACAGTGTTGTTTAATGTTATTAAAGTAAAAATCAAGTCAAATTAACTAGATCGTTTACTTGTGATACGTACATAAAATTAAATTGTTTGTAGTTTTTTAATACTTTAGAAATGACACAGCATTGATTGCGTGCTATTTTCAAGAATCTATTGTGTAAAATACATTAAAAAAAAACAATTACACTTTTTATGATTATTTGATATGTTTTACAATCGACATTATTTCTCAGTAATAATGTACTCATGTAATCTTCATTTAATGATGTAAAAGAAATAGCTATAATTTAAAAATACATACAAATTGAAGTTATTTCTAAATTGCTATCGTTTTTACTGCATTTAAAGTATTTTAGTCGTTATCTTGTTTTTTGTTCGTTATTTTTGACGTGATTTCCTTTGTAAGTAGTGTTTTATTTTATTATTATTTAAACTAAAAGGGGAAAATTGACAAAGAATGGGATAATTAAAAAAAATATATATTAAATTATTTTTTTAAAACAACTTCGTCGTTAATAGCAAAAATAATGCTGTTCAATTTTTCAACTAGCGTCTAAAATAAATAAATCAAAATTATTGTAAAAATTTTAGAATGCCTCTCATAAATATATTTTTTAAAGAATAATTCTTGCAAATTAAAAAATAAGAGGGTAATTCTGCAACCAACAGCAACAGCTGCCTTGCGAATAGATTTCTCAATAGTCCAAATCGTCAAGAATTCGACCGCTCTTAGCTTAGTCTTTTTCATGTATCTTGCTTCTTTTCCGTCACGATATGAACGAAACTTTTAGCTCCCCACTAAAGCCACGTCACATTAAAGGCGGAGCGGGGGCGTTTCGAAGGCGTGAACTTTTTGACTTTCTATAAAACATGACGAATAGGTTCTCAGGATCTGAACGACCTGATAGAAAATAAAGGGCATATTCTGCTGTCTTGAGGCATGGAGTAGATGGTTGAAGACTTTGGACAGTGACAAATGCTACAGGATATTTTTTGTTAGTGTTTGAAGCCGTGGCTTCAAAATCTCCGTACCGGTGAGGACCTTCAGAGATTCTGTAATTTCACCGTTGGTAGCAGAAATGGTGGGATAGTGTGTTTTTGGCTATCATCATATGCCTCTCTGATCAAGATCTGCTCTCCGAAGCCTGAGTATACCAGTGGTATAATAATAAGTGTTCGTAGGAGTGTAGTAGACTTCGGGAGGTTTCGTGACCCATCGGCAATGTTCGTGTGTTGATTGCTTCCATGTTCTCTTTTTGAGAAGAGCTCTGAAGGTATGCTCCTTGCAAGCGTCCTTTTTAAATGTAACTGTTCTCATGCTGTATATAGTTTAAAATCGGAACTGCTTAATATTTTTTTTTGCGCCCGCGTGATATCAAAACAAAAGTATCCTATGTGTTATTCCAAACTGTAATCTACCTTTGTGCCAAATTTCATCAAGACCCGTTCAGCCGTTATGACGTGAAAGAGTAACATCCATACATCCATCCATCCATCCATCTTTACAAACATTCGCATTTATAAGCATTTATAATTACAATATGGTTACGGCTTTTGTCCGAGTTATTTCTTTTTCTTTGTCAAGATTTAGTCATCTTTAGTCGCGTAGGGGTCACGTTGAAAATACTGACATCAGAATCTAGTCTGTTTTTTAAAACCAGCTTGGTGATTTTTGAATAACCCAACTGCCTAGTTATGTCTTATTCTTAAAAGCTTACTTAACTCAATTAAAGATTCTAAAAACAATACACATAATTGAAAAAGTCTTTTCCCAACTCTATTAGGGTCTTCTTCCAGTCTAACTGGCTACTATCTGACTTTCACCACCCAGCAGTATAAGACTTCTGGGTAAGACTGGTTGTCAGACTTTTGAGCCACTGACTACCAGGACTGTCAAATATCTACAAATTTTATCTGGATTAACGGTTAAACGTGTTTTCCAAGGCAGAAGAAACTCGGTATATAAAAGGTGGTCACCCATCCACGGACTAACCTAGGCAAGCGTGGCTTAACATGAAAAACCGATACGAGCTCTTTCCAAGAAAGAAAATCTATATTCTTTTTTAAGCCTGTCCTGTTTCAGGCAAAAAATTCCCCCAATTCTAGAGTTGCGGGTTGTTCGAAATAGATACCACGGTCCCGGAACATAAAGGGCAACAGAGGGGACCTGGGTGGGTTTAAGTCAGTACAAGGCAGACACTCCCCCCGCTCCACCCAGATCGGGGGAAGTTATTTGGAGATTTCCCATCCGCAAAAAAAACGAGCTTTTACCAATTTTAATATCTTTGAACATTTGGCAATCCACATATTTAACAAAGAATACCATGAAACAATATATTTCTTAACGTTTCCCCGAAAACTGGCTCTTATTGGAATACAATTAGGTTCAAATTGCAATGTATTTCGCCCGCGAGCTTTTTTCTCATTTATCGCAAAGAGGGCTTTAATTTTTTTCAGATTTTTCTGAAAAACAATTAACTAACTGTTTAATTACAAAATAATGATGTTTATATTGCAAGTAGGTTTTCACAAACACTTTTACACCTCTTTTTATAAAAACTAGATGAGGCCGGTGTTTCGTTCCCGACTACTCTGGGAAGAAACAGCCGAAACAAACTCAGAGGTCATATTAAGGTCCAGACAAAAAATTTAGTCAACTTACTTACATGAGGACTATGCAGTTTAGGGTCTGAAATAGTAGTCTTTAAACGGTTTGATTTGATTTATCTTCTGAGATTTGATTCAGTTAATACATAATATGTAGTATAATAGCCTCATCATCATTTTCCTGCCCTTGTCCCTTTCTATTTGTACTCGGCGCAACACGTTTTCTTCTTCCATTCTATCAGACATCACGGTATCATTTACTCCTTTCTCCTTCATATCATTCCTTACACAATCCTTCCATCTTTTCTTTAGCTTTTTTTTTGCTGATATGTATACATAGTGTTAATAAAAAATAGTGGAGGTTTTCATCCACAAAGTTTGATCTTCGTACGGAACAAATATTTATGTATTGTTCAGGGTCTGGCTGTTTGTGTATGTGAGTTTCATGTTTGTAAATGCACCCAAGATACCGGAAAAATTCTTAGCGTGGGGCAAAAATAAAAGAAAGAAATTTCATAGCATAATTTTCTTCGTTTGGAGAATTTGAGATCAGTATTTTGTTCATTCAAGAATTAAAGAGAAATCTTAATGAGAGGTGTCTAAAATAATAAGGAGAAGTGCTACTTATACATCTGTGTGCAATAGATATATAACACAAAGCATTACACCTACTGACCAATAAACGGTTGGCATTGCCTTTTTTTTGCGGATGGAAAATCATAAAATACCTTCCCCCACTCTAGGTGGAGCGGGGGGAAGTGTCAGACTTGTTATGACTGGAACCCACCCATGTTCCTTATATTGCCCCTTATGTTCCGGGCCGCGGTAACTCTTTCGAACAACCGGCAACCCCGGCACGCGGAGGCTCTGGCTAGCCCCTCTGCTTTGCTGACATCTCTTTGAAGCGCGCGTGGAACACTAACGCACCGTCGACTCAGCTGACGTTGCCTTACTTACACAAATACTACAAAGACTTTCCATAATATTGTTGTTTTTCACAAAAAAACGGACAAATAAACTATTTACTGTTCTAGTGTCTATAAATTTTATATCTGCACCATTCAACTTGAAAAACAAACAAAACTGATGGTGTACACATGCGGAAGTTTTGCATTCACAATGGTCCTTTACTTCACTGCTTACCGCCTAGCTGTGTTGGCGTGAATATACTATTATTTAAGCTTCTACGTACAATTGTGTTGGTTATTTATTTCTACTCATTTTGAAAAGACTCTGAAGAACTTTGAAAAATTCTGAGTGGATGCATGCTAAAATCCAAATAGAAGTACTAATTTTACCACGATAAATCACAATGACAAGCTGCAACGACACAAAAATAAAAACTTCTGTTATCCTTAGATACTAATAAAAAGCGAACTTGAGTTTGTTTGTTACGCCTTCACGCTTAAAATAGCCATACCGATTTTGATGAATTTTGGTACAGAGGTAGTTGAGACCCTAGAGACAGACAAAGGCTTTTTTTTTAAAGTAAGATAAGTAGGAGAAAAGGGGAGAGTTTTTTTTTCGATCATCACGCGGGTTAAAGTTAGCGTTAGCCCAAAGTAACTATGCCACGCGGACGAAGTCGCGGGCGGAAGCTAGTGTGTTATATATTTTCTTTCGAACTGGAAATTATCTATTAACTTCTCCCGCTCTGAGCGGGCGGGAGTGGTAGACTTTTACTGACTAAACCCACCCATGATCCTTCTTTTGCCCTTAATGTTCCGGGGCCGCGGTATCACATTTGAACAACCCACTATAATATATTTGCCTAAACAGCACTTTAACACTGGCATAGTGACTCTACTGCTTATAGAGGAAAGAACTATTCATGTTGTTGCAAATGAGATCACGACAGTTTTCTTTAAACAAAGCCGCTACTATTAAAATGCTAGGAAACCGTCAATAATCTACTGCAACAAATATATTTATTATGTTCTTCTTAGCTTAGCTTAGCTCGTGGCTAAATAATAGCAGCCGCTCGGGTCGATCTTTAGGTTCAGCCGCGCTTGCCTAGGTTTGTCTGTAGATGGGTGACCACCCGTTACATACCGAGTTTCCTCCGTGCCGTTGGTCCCGACTGTCATTTGTAGATCTTTGAAAGTCGTTACAGGAAAACCGAAAGTCTGACAACCAGTCTCTCCAAGGGGTATCGCATTACCCAGTGCTAACTGGGTTGTAGACGTCAGATAAGCAGTCGCTCCATGTGAAATACTGGTATTCACCTGCATCCGGTTAGACTGGAAGCCGACCCCAACATAGTTGGGAAAAGGCTAGGCAGATGATGTTCTTCTTAGCTTATGTACAAACTAAACGAGGTTTAAGAAAACCATTTTTTTATTTTTCAGTTCTCAATCTTTTTATCTTAAAAAATAAAAATTACATAGTTATTGGACTTATACAGTTGCCAATTACAGGTTAACCAACATGTTTAAATTATTTATTGTTATTTACAATAATTTTTATGTATTTATAATAAAAAAACTACTACAAAAACAACAAAAAATACTTTTTCTTTAGGGTATAACAGAAGACGACATATGACAAAAAAATACGAAACTTTTTATAAAAGGAAAAACAAATTACATAAATTACAATAAATTAAAAACAATAGAAGCCAATTTGGGTAGGCAAGTTGCCAGATGTAACTCTTTGAACAGTAAATATTTAAACGTTCTGTAGGTACCTGATAAGGAGAAAACGCATCCCTTATTGGATCTCTTTACCTGTCAAGAACCTTTATCTCGGTAACGCGTTAAAAAATCGAAATGAAATCAAAAATCATCACTGTCAACAGTAATGGTGCCCAGAAAGTGGGCAGCATTACAAATTGAATGCCAGTGTTGATTCTCTGACCACAAAAAAGCCAGTCTTCTGTTTGCAGGAGGAGTCGACTAAAAGTATATTTTAAGGCCAGCATCTATATAATGAGGGTTAAGGGTTATTGGATAGATAGATAGATAGATAGAAATATTCTTTATTATGTACACCATGCAAATAATAAGAATAACATTAAACAACTTATAAATAGGGTGACACAATGGGCGGTCTTATCGCTAAAAGCGATCTTTTCAAGAAAACCTTTGGATGGATTTAAAGGAGGACAAACAGTACTCTAGGTAGTCTGTGGTGTAACATTTTTTAAAAATAATATAGAGATAGAGGGACCCGTGGTACCTCTTTCAAACCTTAGAACATAAAAAACAATAGAAGGAACATAGATGGGTTCATAAAAGTCTGACATCCCCACTCCGCCGAAAGCGGGGAAGTTATTTGACGATTTCCCATCCGCAAAAAAGGCATCTGTATTATAATTTCAAAACATATGTTTCATACACATCAGTTAAGCCGTTTAAGCGTAAAGGAGTAACAAACGTACACACACACACACATACAAAATTTCGCCTTTATAATATTAGTGTGATACTCACCCATTCTATTCACTGGAGTCAAAGGTCTTTAAAACCATTTAGTTGCGTAGGCGCAGACCAGTCACTTTAAGCTTATTGCACAGTCTTTTTGATTTAGGTTTAAACTGTTCCAGTTTCGTGGTTCCATGGGACTTTCTGCTTTATAATATCACGCTAGTAATCCTCAAAAGGTTAGGCAGAAATAGTACACCCACATTTCTAAAGTCCCATGTAAAAGCGGACAAGCTTATTGCCGTCAACCGGGTGGTAATTTAGATTCTGTGGTTGCGAGCGAGATTTTTTATTAAAAAACCCAATAACACTTTTGTTGACCCGGGAATAGGACCCAAGACCTCCTGCTTCGCTGCGCGTTAGTATTCCACGCGCGCCTCAAAGAGATGCCAGCAAAGCAGAAGGGCCTGCCGGGGTTGCGGGTTGTTCGAAAGAGATACCGCGGCCCCGGAACATAAAAGGAAATAGAAGGAACAAGAGCAAAAAGACATCGGCTCACCAGCCGTTCAGCGTTCTTTTAGTGTCGTTTATTTATTTTCATTCATATCTTTTATAATTTACATACTTTTTATACAACAAAAAAAACATTTAAAATATAGAAAACTAGCTTTTGCCGTTCCCCTTTCCTGATTTGCAGGTAGCGCCTTATTTTTTGTAATAGAAATGCTAAGTTTTTCCTTTTCTGCCCTCTTTCTCCCTCATATCTCACTTTTTTTTAAACAAAATTAGCCTATGTCCGTCTCCAGAGTCCTAACTATCTCTGTACCAAAATCCATCAAAATCGGTTTAGCCATGTAGGCGTGAAGACGTAACAAACTCACTTTTGCTTTTATCTAATTAATAAAATTTCCGTGTCACAATGTAGTTACCGTACTCCTCCGAAACGACTCTACCGATTCTTATTAAATTTTGGGTACATATTGGGTAGGTCTGAGACTCGGCTAACATCTTTTTTTCGTACCCCTAAACCTCAGCGGGTGAAACCGCTGGGCACAGCTAGTAATATTAGTAAGGATTCCAACAAGAAAAAACAAAACCCTTATCGAATCATTTTGTTGTTCATCTGTGTGTGTGCAACCATATGCTCAAAACTCTTGTTTCTATGTGTTGTGAAAAACTTAACCCTCTAAGTCTACGTAGTCAAAAGCTAGGCCGCAAGTTGAACCCTAGGACCCCGGTGCGCGAGACCGACTCGCTCTTAGCCGGCTTTTTTTTAAAAAACCTTCCCCCACACTAGGAATTATTTCTCCTGAATCGTGGGTGCGTTTACAAACATTTAAACTCACATACACAAACAGCCAGACCCAAAACAATATTTGTAGGCCATACAAATATTTGTCCCTGCGAGAATCGAACCCAGTCAATCGCTTGGCCACTGTGCCTACCGTGCCATCATTTAACCTCCAACTATAATATTAAAAAATAATTTAAAAAAAACAACATCTTTACAACCAATCAACATTTTCCTCATGACACCATTTTTCACAATAAAATAAATATAGAGGAATAAACGGAAAAATTCTAACGCAATGAAAATCGCATGCGCACTCACGCACACATGCGCAAACGCACGCTCACATGCGCAAGGTCGTTACGTAACGCCATTTTAAAGGCAATAAGTTGTTTAGAGTACGTTGTATGCATACGCGGTGGACTTGACGCCTGTGCCCATTGTCTTACGGCTAGCGGTTGGCAGATTGTATTAGGGTTAAGAAACATTAATTGTGTGGCGCCTTTTTTACGCATGGGAAATCATTAAATAACTTCCGTCGCTCTGGTTAAAGCGGGGGGTGTGCCTAAAACCCATCCATGTTACTTCTTTTGCCCTTTGTTTTCTGGGCCGCGGTATATTTTTCCAACAACCCGTAACCCCGCCAGGCTATGGCTCTTCCAGGCCTGAAGCATTTCCCGCGGCTGCTGGGATGATTTGAGGTTATATCCCTCAAACGTTCCGCCTCGCAGAAGGAGGTGGTCTTGGTCTCGACCTGTCTTGTATCCAGTCAATTCCAGTTTTCTGCCTCAGCAATATTTTTACTTAAGCAACTTTAATTTTTTAAGCTTTTTAACTTGACGTGTTCTCTCTTCACAATGGACACACACACAAACGTATCAAGCAGCTCAATTTATATACAAATTTACATACATTTCAATAAGGCCGTCTCTATAGTTGGAAAAATGTTGTACTTAATGTTACCAGGAATCAAATAGAGATTTCTTGATAAAAATAGCAGGCTCTTTAATCACCGAGCCAACGCAACGGTGCAAATTGGTTAAGTAGAGTAAGTTTATAAAGCGAGTGAGTAGACTGTAGAACTTAAAATCTGTACTTATAAGTGTGCTTATAATACTTATACTATTATGAAGAGGTAAATTTTGTTTATAAGTTGGTTTGTCAATGGTAATGTTTGGTACTACTGATCCATTTTCAAAAATAGTTAAGTAATACCTAGGGTTTTTCATTATGCCTAAGATACACGGTGTAAAGTAATTTAGTTGTGTAGTTGAGTGAAAAGTTTTTGTTTTTTATATAATCAATTCAAATTGGGCTGATAATCAGCACTTTTTAAACGTCATTATACAAGACAGTCCCACAAAACCGATCACCCTTTGCCACTTCCCAGGGTTTCTTTTGGGGTGGGAAATCATCAAATAACTTTCCCCGCTTTGAGCGGGGCGAGGGGGAATCTCAGACTTTTACTGACTAAAACCCACCCATGTCCCTTCAGTGTTTTAGTTGGGAAGAAGAAGTGGCAGAACAAACTCCCCAGCAACAACTGTCTGTCAGGTTAGACGCCTAGATTTTACACAATTTCATTTACTAGATAAACCACTCCTTTTCAATCCAGGGGCCTAAGTCTGCTATTACAATAGTGTCAGAATGGTCGATCACTGATCGCATAATGGTTGATTTTGACAAGATTAGTATGTAGCAGATTACCAAACTTGTCAAAATTAACCATTATGCGATCAGTGATCGACCATTCTGACACTATTGTAATAGCAGACTAAGGCCCCTGAATGTTACCATAATTTACAATCACTACTGAATAGCTGCACTATGAATACCGTAATCGTAAAATATGGTATTAGCAATAACTGCAGTAAATTTTATACAATTAAGTATCCATTTTTTTCTAAAAATAAAAAAAAGATTGTGTGCTTTTATGCAACCACGGTAATAGTAAAACATTTTTTCACATTTAAGACATTTAGACGTACCTACCGTCACGCGACATGCAACACACACACGAAAAAGTTCGAGAAGATGTATTAAAAGTTTCACTTTAAAAATAAATAATGGAAAATGAAGCAAAGCGTGATGCATGTAATATGGCGCCATAATAAATGTTTAGTGATGGGTATTGCTATAATGGATAGTCGGTATTTTTCATAGAAAAATAAAAGAAACAAGAGAACATTCATTACTTTAAAATTTTATTGAATTGTTCTTTGAAAGACCCTAAACGTGAAACTTTTTTTGTAAACTTCGATTAATATAGGTCTTTTTTTCGTATTTTAAAACTATAATGAAGTAAAGAGAACCAGATTTTTACCGTAAGACTCGTTAATGATGCATTTAATTGTAGATTATTACAGTAAAAACCGAAAAAAAACTAGCTTAAAAAGCACCAACAATAAAATCAAAACGTTGCAAGAAGTAAACTTAGCAATCCGCATTAACAAGTGCCTTTTTTAACATGCAAATAGGCCACACAGAGTGGATCTAAAAACATAAGTACTATTGAAATAGCTTAGTCTAATAGCCTTTATACTGGTCTAGCTACATAGCTGATAATCTAGATTTCTAGAACGTTCTAAAGCTTCCTGCATTTTTCCTCGCCAATCTGATACTAAAAAGATAATTAACTTTTGAGATAGTTCCACGACTTTGTAATAGGTAATTGTAATTAACTAAGGAGGGTATATGTATGTTTCTAAGAGTCTATACTAAGAATCTAGTCTATTCTAAGGTTTCTAAATTCTCGTGTCACAGTTTTACTTGCCATACTAAAAATCAAACCACAGATTTTTGGAACGAAGTTCCATATCGCGCGTTGTGAAAGGGGGCTAGACGGAAAAAATTCTTACGAAAAGTTATCACGACACTTTTTGCTATAGTAAGCTATTGTAAGCTGTGCGGCGTCGCATGTTTCTCTGTCTGTCTGTCTGTCTGTCTCTCTGTCTCTTATAGAAAGCAAGCCAGATATTTTCATTTCTTGAGAAACTTGAGGAACTTCGTTCCATCCGGGTGTCCCTTGACACCTCAAAGTTTTTTTTATGCACATTTTTAGGTATATTCAGTAGGTCTAAAAATTGGTCGTTATCTATTTAACATACAACAAGTGATAAGAGTGGCTCGCTCAAGAAAAGGAGTAGCGGGTGAAACTGTTGGGCACAGCTAGTATTAATATTAATATGATGTTGGTTCGAACACGAAAAATAAGAAAAAGAAAATTTTAATAAACATGAAATATACAAAGTGTTATAAATATTTATAAACTAAACTAACAGAGTTGAAAAGACGGTTTTAATTTCAACTCTATACACGCTTTCCCGAGATAATTGGTCTTGACAGACAGACAGACGGACAACAAAGTCATCCAATAAGGGTTCCGTTTTTCCTTTTGAGGTACGGAATCCTAAAAATGATGTAGTGTTTTTAACTTCCAACTTGACGCATCCTAACCGGAACAGTTCAGGCCAACTGAACAGACTTCAAGCAACCATAGCCAAGATGTTGGCCAAACATTTCCATCCAAAAGTGCTACCAACATTGGTCAGTTGATCATTAAACTTAAGTCTTAATGACTTAGTAGCAATGACTTTAAGTAAGCTGATTTTACGACTTCATGGTTAACTGAGAAGTTTTAGGACACATTTCGCATACGATAAAAGTTAAAATTTAGTTAAGCAACAGCTCATTTCAAGGCAAAGTTGTCATAAAAATCATCCTAAAAGTAATTTGTTAAGTTTACACCTCTCGGGTTTTTTTTTAGCAAAGCAGAGGGGCCTGCCAGCGCCTCCGCCTGTCGGGGTTGCGGGTTGTTCGAAAGAGATAACGCGGCTTCGGAACGTAAAAGGCAAAAGAAGGAACATGGGTGGGTTTTATTACAAGTCTGACACTTCCCCTCGCTTCGTCCAGAGCGGGGGAAGTTATTCGACGATTTCCCACCCCAAAAAAAAAAATCCACACACAAACATTAAAACTCACATACATAAACAGTCCAACCCGAAACAACTAGCTGTAGGTCATACAAATATTTGTTTTGTACGGGGATCGAACCCGCGACACGCAGCCCAGCAGTCGATCCCCCATTACTATTAAGTACACCTCAGCTACATCCTTCAAATGTATTTAGTTATTTCGTATACAATAGTGATAAATAGAATCACCTGTCACGGTGGCTCCATCTAGCGTGTTTTCCACAATTATTCGCTAAGAAATTGATTAATAATCGTGAACGTTATGTCACGAAGATTTGCATCATCGCCTCGAGGTAAATTATAGGTCTATCCTAATTTGCAGCAAGTGTATGAAAGCTTGCTATACGTTAAGGCTACGCTGAGAGTAGTGCATCTACCACCGTTTTAAAATATCGACGGCACGGTTGGCGCAGTGACTGAGCAATCGACTGCTGCGCTGCGTGTCGTGGGTTCGATTCCCGCAAGGAACAAATATTTGTATGACCTGCAGATAGTTGTTTCGGGTCTGGCTGTTTGTGTATGTGAGTTTAAATGATTGTAAACGCACCCACGAAATAGGAGAAATTCCTAGAGTGGGACAACGTTTTAACAAAAAAAATGTTAGATGGGGCACAATAAAAAGCTTTTTAGTATCAATTGGCGTGGCTAGTTTTGGGTTCAAACGTAACCGAACTTGTCTCATACAAAAAAAAAACATAATTTCAACCTATAAAATATCAGTGAAAATGTATTTTTTTATGGGAAAAAATTTATGCTCACCAAAAATACTGATCGTGCACCAAATATTATTTCCTGAATGCTAAAAAAATGCGTAGGTTAGGTTAGGTTAAAACTGCGACGGTAACCACCAGTAACGACTTGCATTAATAGAAAATGGATAAAGATATAACACTTTTTTATTGTAGTGCTTTTTCCTGATGCTCGTTATGACATATTTTAATTAACATATTTTGGTGCTCATTCAGTATATTTGGTGCAACACAGGCAAAATTAGGTAAACGAAATGGGAATAAATTGAAGTACTTTTAAATACCATCCTTTTTTTATTAAAAAAAAACTAGCTTTTGCCCGCGGCTTCGCTCGCGTTAAATTCGGTAGCCCCTTATTGATTTGTAATAGCCACGCTAAGTTTTCGCGTTTCGTCCCTCATATCCCACTCCTTTTAAAAAAAAAACAAATTCACTTTCGCTTTTATAATATTAGTAAGGATTACATCCAACAAATTCTGGTCTAATTATGGTAAATTGTTAGACAGACAGATAGACAACAAAGTTAACAAACTTATGCACAAAAACTCTCTCACATCTTAAAACATTTAATTTTCCCCTCACACGCACACACTCACACACAGATTGTACATATTCAATCAAGGAAGCCAAAAGAATAATACCTTGATAACTTTGAATGGCTTCCTCCAATTTAAATTTATTAAAAAAACTTTTTTTTCTACTAGCTACTGTTAAATAAATAAATAAATACGGTCTGAAAACTATATTTGTAACTAGCCTTCGCCCGCGGCTTCGCTCCCGTTAAATTCGCTATAACACACCAAGCAGACCTACAATTTTTGCTGATTTGTAATAGCAACGCTAAGTTTTCCCTTTTCTTCCCTCGTTCTCCGTCATATCCCACTTTTTTTAAATAAAAATTAGCCTTTGTCCGTCTCCTGGTTCCCAACTATCTCTGTACCAAAACTCATCAAAATCGGTTTAGCCATTAAAGCGTGAAGAAGTAACAAACAAACAAACTCACTTTCGCTTTTATAATATTAAGTAAAGATAGTAAGGATTAACTGCGATTCCAACTGTCACTTATAGCACAGCGAATCCTATTTTAAGTGACAGAGTATTATTGTTGTATTCTAATTATTTTTGATGAAATAAACATATTTGTATTTGTAAAACCTTACCTACGCAGAAACCCAAAGATTTCCTCGTCCACAACTGGCAAATATCAATATTATTCACAGTCCGTCGAACAAGGAACATAGAAATCGTGTAAATCGTCTCCCATACAGATGTTTTACACTTTAACCAGATTTTCTTGGACTCTATCCAATATCCTCGGATTATTTACGTCCACTAAAAGCTATGCGATATAGCGAAGTTCATAAGATAAGTACGGCATCGTATCAAAGAATGATTTTGAAGTTGTAATCAGGTGGGTAAACATTATCTAAACAAATCGTTGACGAAGCTATCAATCATGCATTCAGTATAAAAAAAAAATTATACAATTCAAAAATTAATTAAAACAATTATTATACGATAAATGTTATGATAAAAGTGATGGATAAATTAATGTAGACTTATTAATTTATTTAACTGTAGCAATAAAAAAAAGCATTGACTGTAGAAATGATTCCACATTTTGACATTGGAACGAGTATAATTCACCACGCTTGCTCAAAACGGGTTTGTGATTTCAGACTTATATATGTATATACTACCTTCCGCCCGCGACTTCAACCGCGTGGCATAGTTAAATTGTAAATTTAACCGGCGTGATGATCGAAAAAAAAAATCTTTCTCTCCCCTTTTTCCTCTCTTTCTCCCCCTTTTCTTCCTTCTTTCTTTTTCTCATTTTTTAGCCTAAATCCGTCTCCAGGTTCTCAACTATTTCTGTACCAAAATTAATCAAAAACGGTTGGGCCATTTAGGCGTGAAGACGTAACAAACAAAACAAACTCACTTCGCTTTTGTACATTAGTAAGGATTTTTACGTTTTCAAATATTTCATATAATATTATTTTAACATCTAATATATAAAATTCTCGTGTCACAATTTTCGTTCCCATACTCCTCCGAAACGGCTGGACCGATTTAAACGAAATTTTGTGTACATATAGGGTAGGTCAGAGAATCAGCCAAAATCTATTTTTCATACCCCTATGTGTGCGGGTGAAACCGCTGGGAACAGCTAGTTATTTTTATAATATTTGTATCGAATAGAAAAGTATAGCATTTCAAACGCAGTGTCAAACATACCTTTTTTTTTACCGATTCAAAATCTATCGGCTGGATATTCAAGTAGCACAGTTAGCCGCGGTCACCTGATACATATCGAAGCTTGTAATACAGTTAGAAAAATGTGTTGCGCCTGCGCAACTTTGTTGGCTGGTCGGTTTTATGTAAAAGGATTTTTTAATAGGATTAGTGGGGCTAATTGGTTATGGTAGGTACTATGATTACGATTATAATTTGAAGAGGAAGCATATGGGGTAGGTAAAATTGTTTATGGTTTAGATCGTAAAAATTACATTATCAATAATTCTTTTGGTAAAAATAGTTTAATACAGATACTCTGTTATCTGTATGAAAGTTTTTTTTTTTGTATTTCGGTTAAAAGATATTGATTTAAAAAAAAAAGCCGTCCAAGAGTGAGTCTGACACGCGCACCAAGGGTTCCGTAAAAACTTGTGACATAAACAGCAATATCTTTTGAATGTGGTTGATTTTTCACAGCACAAAGGAACAGAATAGAATTGAATATACTTATAGTTTTAATTTCAACTCCATACTCGAAGCGTTCCTGAGATAAAGGGTCTTGACAGACAGACAGACGGACAACAAAGTGATCCTTAAGAGTTTAGTTTTTTTTTCCTTTTGAGCTGCGGAAACCTAAAGAGCTATACTATTATTAAGCTACTAGCTGTGCCCAGCGGTTTTACCCGCTGAGGTTTAGGGGTATGAAAAATAGATGTTAGCCGATTCTCAGACCCACTATGTACCCAAAATTTCATAAGAATCGGTCGGGCCGTTTCGGAGGAGTACGGTAACTAACATTGTGACACGGAAATTTTATATATTAGAAGATTTACTAACAAATGAAAAGCAATCTAAGTACTAACAATACACATATCTACGAAAAAAGGTTTTTTTTTCTAAATACAGTCGTTATTAAATATTGCTCTCTTAAAATTGATCTATTATAGACAAAAGAAGAATTTCTTTCAAATATAATGGTTTTATTTACAAGTCAAAGCGATATATGAACGATAAAAATATCAAAAGCTCAAATCCTTTAACGAAGCTTGTTAATTTCCAATCATAGGACTTAATAATGATTCCAAACAATTCACCAATCATAACACAGCTTTTAGTACCAATTTTCTAAGACTGTCTATTTTATAAGACCGAAAACATTGCCTTAGAACAATGGCCTGTTATGACAATATGCTGCAACAGGGCGGTTATAGGAAAAACGATACAATAGTATGGAGTCAGAGTTTGTAAATATCTGGTTGAGTGGTGTGGTAATTGTGGATTTTTTATAGTCACTGGCCATCAGTATGTGATCCTGGACAACGATTTAAATGTAAAAAAAAGTATAAATACTTAAAAAATTACGTCTATCGTCTTCAGTCATTCTAGGTCAACTGACCTCATATTACTTCGAAGTGAAACCCGTTCCAAATTTGAATGATCCCTTCCATATAAATTTAAAAAAAGAAAGAAAAATTGTTTATAAGACTCGCACTGGTCAGAATTTTTAAAAAAGAACATTAAAAAGACTACAAAACAATATTTAATAAAAGAAATACAATTATCTAATTGGTCATGTACGAGGCCTAAAGGCTTCGATCTACTAAAAAATAAAAGAGCCACTGACTGATTCACCGAAAATTTAAATTACTTGTAAATCATCATAGTCTACCTAGCTTTTCCCTAGCTATCTTGGAGTCGGCTTCCAGTCTACCTAGATATAACTGAATAACAGTATTTTATATGGAGCGACTTTCTATCTGACCTGCGTACAGGCTAGTATTTTATCTTTTGGTATGACTGGTTATCGGATTTTTTTTCAAAGGTTTAAAAATTACAGCCGGGACTAACGCTACAACGCTTTCCTGAGACACGGAGAAATCTCGGCATGTAAGGGTGCACACACTAACGGACCAATCTAAGGAATCCCGGCTAAACTCGAAGGTCGTCCCGAGCAGCTGTTATTACTTATCGTCATCTCCACTCCTTAAATGACCTGAAAATAACGCCAATATATTCTACTCCTCTGAAAGTCCATACAGATGATGATGGTTCGAAGTTCCAAGATTAAAAAGAGCACTTGTTCTATTGATTATATAAATGCATGCATGAGCAATTGAGCAATATTGTGCTCAATCAAGAAGCTTTTACGAAATACCTGCGCAATAATTTCTAGGCCAGCAGTAGCCCGATTTCGATCTGTCATGGCGGACAAGATGCACTTAATAAAATCACAAACAAATCAGCAATTATCCTAAACGTTGTATGTTTTCCTTGCGTAAATGTTTTAGCAAACACTCACACAAAAACATATGCGTTTTGTTTGGTGTGCGTATGAGTCAAGATACACTCACACATACGTTGGGATGCATCGCATAAACCAATGTTTGGCTGCTGTGCCAAAAAACACAAAGGAGCTGTTTAGCGCGAGAGGTTTTGATACTTTTAATATTGCATTTTTTTTGGTGAATTAATTTTGAGCTTTCGTATTGTCCGACACTCCTGGACAATGGATTCCTTTAACTTCATTGATCTTTCTTGAGTCCTTATTAAAATTCAATCAGAATCTACCCTGTCCGTCTATCGCCGTTATGGTTTGATTTTTTTTTATTATAAAAAACGTACCTCACTCTAGGATTTTTTTCTGTTTTATGGGTGCGTTTACAAATATAAAAAATCACATACACAAACAGCCAGACCCAGAACAACTATCTGTAATTAAAAAGAAATTAAGATTTTATTTAAGACTTAGAAGATTATAGCTAAAAAAGAGACATTAGCTCTCACCACTTGTAGCTGAACATCAGTTTTAGTTCATCCATTTAAAAGACCTTTATACATTTAAAAACATTTCCTGCCTGGAGGTTTTAAATTTTTAAGGCATCCACATGATTCACCCGGTTAAGCAGACCACAACCTCCTAGGTTGAACTCAGAAATGCCATTAATAAAAAATTAAAAAAAAATGAGTCGATGATTTAATCTTGGGTTAAGCTTTTAGTATGAAGCCTACCAATAATACAGCTACTAAATAAACGATAATCATGATGTTATCGATTAATCCTTATGAATATCTTTGAATTCTGAGAATCACCTAGCGAGTTGGCTTTTCGCTTTGAGAATCATTGTTCATGTTCATCACTTGACAGGAATTAGAAAAATCTAGAAACTATAGTAATTGGAAAAAAAAGTAATAAATAAAAAGGGAAATTTATGATTATTCGGCAATAATCTTAAATAGCAAAAGGTAAAACAACTTAAAACAGTATTCGAAGTAGCAATAACGATTGAAAAAGACATAATTTGCAATATTAACAATACAAGTAGACAAGATTGCAAACATACTTGCGCATTTTTAATAAAACCTCTATGCAAATAACGGCCATAAAGACCACGTGACAGTGTTGTCATTTTAAAATTCTTTCCATTAGCAACATTGAATTTTATTTATTTCTAATATAAATATTGTCTAATTATATATTTATATGAATAAGCAGGTGTATAAGTGAAGGTGATTCTGAGAAATCTTGTTTTATTAATAGAAAACAGTAAACCCGTTTATGTGTCCTCCTTTTATATTAAAAATTAACAGTGAACACACGGCGACACATCGAGTTATGCTTTTCCAGTATAACATGGCCTCCTTATGTATAAAATTCCAATACAGTGAGAGATCCTCATAAACTGGTTTTGGATATTTTGTTTAGTCTCTGTGTGAGTCTGTACTACTATTTTACATAGTTGCTGTTTTACGGCTTCGGCTGGAAAAGGAAGTAGGTGATAAAGAGTATCGAGGTTCAGGATAGGTTGATATTCTTAATTGCCATTAGGCTGATACATTTTGCCTTTTCAATAGTCTGGTGGATTCGTTAGAATTGATATCGATAAGGAAAGATTTCCTGGTTACATTTTTTTTACATTATTTGTGACTGTATTTTCTACGTCATACCCTAGTTATTGTTCAGTAAATTTGAAAATCATTTTGGGACTATAAATCTTACTTATAATCTTATTACATTGTACTACCGGTAATTTTTTTTATTAAAAATTTCCGAAAACTTATCGATAACTTAATGTTTTTAGAAATTACTTTAAAATATTACTTAAAAAAGCTTTATTTTCATTTTAAATTAATTTACTGGTGCCCTTTTATTCACTTTATATTATTGATTCCGATCAGACCATTCGTCTAATTTCAACGTCTTACTCATTTTCCGAATGACCTAGAAAGTATCAAAATCACTCGCACCGCTAGCAAAAGGGATAAAAACTTGCGAACACAAAAATAGAACGGGCGAAAAATGAACATTAACGTATATTTTGAAATCTGCGCTGCGCGAGCGCGAACCAATCAGGAACAAGACACACACGTGTGTGTGCGTGAGATTCGTTTTTTAAATGTGTGCTTCTAACGTATTTGACGGATTTTTAAATGTGTGTGTCTAATCTGTAGTGTGCTTTTAAGATTTTTTTATTAGTGTGCGTCAATGTAGTAGGTAACGAGTTTTATATACGTACATACTTACAAAGTTTGGTATATAATATGATTTATTTTTAGACTTACATCTTTGAATTTGGAGGCCGATTTTGATGAAATTCATTCGTTTTATTACGAGTTATTTATAATTTTTGAGAGATTCTGTAATTTACTACTTTCGCGTAAGCTATTTAAATTTAATTCTAATTGGTACTTTCGTGGACTAATAAACTTCAACTCATCTTATAAGGAACTATTGAATTAAAATTATTCTTCAGCGCTAGGTTCCTGAAGTTCGAAAAATTTACTTTGAAAACCTCTTTTGTATAGTCTTTAATACATTTCCATTCATCCATATTTGTGTTAAAAGAGGGACATATAGCACCTTACATAAAAAAAACCAGCCAAGTGTGAGTCGGACTTGCACATCGACGGTCCCGAAAAAACGTGTCACATAAACGACCACATCTTTTGACGGCGTAGACCTAAAGAGTTGATTTTTTCACAGCTTTCAGAAGCCACAAATTTCATTATATAGTATTACAATAATGTTATTTATTATATGACATAATTTCAAGTCGATACCTCCATGCATTCCCGAGATAGAGGGTCTTGACAGACAGATAGACAGACGGAGAACAAAGTGATCCTTTATGGGTTCCGTTTTTTTTCTTTTGAAATTCTTGGGTCGTCTTGACCCATTTGAGAGATAAGAGTTAAGAGATATTTTTTACTTCATTTTTTTTCACAATATCGTCTCATTATTTACAATTGAAATTGTTTTTCTTTGGACAGCATACCGTAACCTTTTCGAGAATGTTTCAGTAATCCAATAAATTTATTAAATAAGGTTGGTTTCGGAAATTATTTTCGCCGTTAGCTAAAAAACATCCCAATATCGTTTAACACAGACAAAGGCAGCATTTGAAGATCATTTTGACATACATTGACGGATCAGACTACTATGATAGACATCATGTATACAAAGAAATCAATGGACGTCGAAATATGACTGTATTGATGAATTATAACATAGAAAACCCTTTGTTAACGAACGTTGTAAGACATGCATTTGTTTATTTATCTTTGAATCGGGCAGATTACCCATAAAATTATTAGTATTTCTTAACCTATGTAATCGTATAAATAACAATTCACTTTAGCATAGTCCTCATGTAAGTTGACCAAGATTTTTTGTCTGGACCTTAAAAGAGACTATGACCACTGAGTTTGTTTCGGCTGTTTCTTTTCAGAGTAGTCAGGTACGAAACACCGACCTCATCTAGTTTTTAAAAAAGACGTGTAAAAGTGTTTGTGAAAACCTACTTGCAAAATAAGCATCATTTAACAACAATATTTACATTTTTGTGACACATTTACATTTAATATTTTTGGTGGTTTAGTGTTACTACTTCTTCTTGTTCTTCATGTGGATCCTTCTTGAGGGGTCTGGTTTCCGCACTTATTCCTTATCAACAATCCTCAGGACATTGTTGCCACTGGCATCCGACGATATAATTAAACAGCTCACTTCTGAAAAAAAAAACAGTTGGTACAGTCACTAGCGCTAACAAATATACACTTAGCAAATTTAAAAGCAATTTTCTTGTGATTTAAAGGTTTCTACTTAGAGATAAGTCCTATTTCATAATAATATGGCTTCACATAGGTATTCTATGGGTTGTTTTTTCAATAGTCATATAACTTTTATCTGAGGAATAAAAATGGCGGTTTGGCAGCTTACCTATAGAAAATATGTCAAACCCCTTTTTTATTTTAAAAGTTATCTGAGTGTTAAAAAATCAGCCCTATGTTTGTGAAAACGTAATACGAATATCAATTCAGTTTAGAAAAATCACTTTTAAAAGTTGCTTCGCGTTTCCTATAAGTGTTTGGCTGGACATACTGTTTTTCACCTGGGAGGTGAAAAACCAGGTCTTGTGATGCTGTTAGGTGGAGCCCTGTATCCAGCAAAAGACTCCAGATAAGAGTATTTTTTTTTAACCTTGCCCCACACTGTACTTACTCCTGTTTCGTGGTTGCGTTTACAAACATTTAAACTCACATACACAAACAGCCAGACCCGGAACGACTATCTGTAAGCCATACAAATATTTTTTCCGTGCGGGGATCAAAACCGCGACACGCAGTGTAGCAGTCGATCGCTCAACCACTGCGCTAGCCGTGGCGCCAATTGTGTCGGACTATACGATTTTTGCTCTGAGGTTATCCAATCAACCATATTAGGATGTGATGCATCATATCCGTGTATAGAACTAAAACAAAAAACTATCGTTTTGACAGCATTTCATATTTCTACAAGGTCTTTTCACTAGATTGGCATAAGCTTTTCAGTTCTGCCGACGCTACGAGTTGGTTCGAAAAATATATCGCGGCCGTCAAAAAAGAAGGAACATGGATGGGTTTTCAGTCAGTACTAGTCTGACACTCCCTTTCCACCTAGAGTTATTTGGTAATTTCCGATTTGTATGAAAAAAATGTTGAAGGACAGAGAGCGAAAGGAAGGCCAAAGAAAATATGGATGGATTGTGTACTGAATGATATGAAGGAGAAAGGAGTAAATGATGCCGTGACGTCTCATAGGGGAGAATGGAAGAAAAAAACGATGATGCAGGGCAGGAAAATGATGATGAAGAAAAAATACGGTCATATATATTATCAACTTTGATATCATCGTTGTGACTAATAAAGTTACTATTTTGTCTAGCTTCTCAGGACGCAAGAAGCCAAGAGAAGCTATTAAAGAACTGTCCGTAAAAATCTACGGAAAATTCCGCATTTCTTTCGTTATTTTTTACGATCAAAACCAGACATTCGCTTTGGAGCCAAGTGCAGTAAGTGCATACAAAAATACCGACAAAATTCAAGGTTGGGATCTGTTAAAAATAACGCTTGGTGCATTGCCGATGTTCCTCTTGCGGTGTTTAATGTCTGATGCGTTTTATATTCACGCTGAAGACTTTTGGGGTAGGTTAGGTTTTCGGGAGTGTGGTGTGTTGATTTTTTGGAATGAAGTTTCCTTATCGCGCGTTGTGAAAGGGGGCTAGACAGAAAAAAATCTTACGAAAAGTTGTCACGACACTTTTTGCTATAGTAAGCTATTGTAAGCTGTCGCCTGTTTCTCTGTCTCTCTGTCTATCTCTCTCTCTCTCTCTTAGAAAGCAAGCCAGATATTTTCATTTCTATAAGAACTTCGTTCCATCCGGGTGTCCCTTGACACCTCTAATTTTTTGTTTGGCTATTTAGCTATTGTTGATTGGGTTTTGAGAAAGTTGTAGGTATAATATAGATATACGAAGGTTTTTTTGGTAATTAGCCGTGTTAATTATTTCCATTCTTAGTACCCAAAACATTCAGTAGCTCCCTTATCATGATGATCATCATCATTTTCCTGCCCTTGTCCCATTCTATTTGGGGTCGGCGCAACACGTTTTTATCTTCCAGAATATTAGCACTGAGATAGAAGCCTTTTGGCTCTGTACAAGACCAATTTAGTTGATTATTAATTTTGATTGTTTTTAAATTGAGAAAGAATAGAAAATGTATCGTTTTTACTACGAGTTCTAACTTTATTTTGTGTGCAGGTAACATTTTTAGTAATCAAACGATTCCGGGATCCGGGATTCTAAACTGCATTTCCATATTATTCTTTCGTAGGCATAAAAATAAATAAATATAAATATCTTGGGACAACTCACACACGGCTATCTGATCCCAAGCTAAGCAGAGCTTGTGTTATGGTAACCAGACAACTGATATACATACTTATATAATCAAAAATACATACATATAATAGATAAATCACACCCAGACACAGAACAAACAATCATGCTCATCACACAAAGTTTGTCCTGGGTGGGAATCGAACCCACGACCTTCGGCTCAGCAGTCAGGGCCACTAACCAGTCGAAGAAGAAGAAAAATGAAGCTTAGATAAATTAGCGCTCGATTATCTAATCATGAGCTATATCAATACTTATGAGGCAAAGTTTTCTAAATTAATTTAATTCAACTCATGCTTTCTAAAACCTATTCAGAATCTATTGTAATGCAAGCTTTAAATATTCATTTTAATTCCAACTTCAAATCAATTCAACGCCATACCTCCTTCTTACAGAAACCATAAACAAACAATACACCTCATTTGAGTGCCGCCCACGAAAAAATTAAACGGACGAATGAGCAGACATAGAACTTATAAATATTTATGTTAACACAGAATGAATACTCGATTCCTATGTACACATAGGGTTATCGATTCGTAACAAAAAAAAAAACGTGTGGCACTCGGGGACTGCCGCTGTAAAGCATTTTTTATCAACTTATGCAATTAAAAAAAAAAAACTTATGCAATACTTATATAAAAAAAACCAATGAAAAGAAGTCGCAAAAAGAAAAATTTGACCTTGGGTTTGATCCATCGTTATATTGATTGACGACCCGATGCTCTACCAAACACGCTAATTGAACATTCATAATGTTTGGTGTTTTCGTTACGAAATTTCTGGATTCGGTCTCCACGCTCAAGGCCCGCGATAGAAGCTATGCAATAGTTTAAAAAGTTGGACAATTGTTAAAAAGTCTCGAATTATTAGATACTTTTTAATCTTTCTGTTCGTGTTGATTGCCAATTGTTTTTTTTTTCAAGTTGTACGACAAATGACAAGGCTGTTTCGAAGGTAGGTTTTTACAAACATTTTTACACGTCTTTTTTTGCAAATTAGATGTGGCCGGTGTTTCGTACCCGACTACTCTAAGAAAAAACAAACTCAGCGGTCAACAAGGGATGTTGACCTCTGAGTTCGTTTTTTGTAAGGTCCAGACAAAAATCTTGGTCAACTTGCATGAAGACCATGCATATAAGTATCTGAAATGGGCTTTTTTAAAATCTGAATATGATAGCCCTGTATATACCTACCCATCCATGAATGCCTAATACATTATGTACCCACACGATGAACGCTCAATCATACTCATTCAGACATAAGACTGGCCAAACCACGCCTAGGAATAAATAAAATTTCTAAAATAGAACGCGGGCTTCCTGCGAATTCATTCTAAATTTAAATATTGAAAAATGGCGGCAGCAAGCGAACGTTAGAATTTTGTGCATAAAATTGCATCCCGCATTACCGATCTAAACATTAAAAATAGAATTCGATTGTTGAGAGTAGTGTACATGGTTGGAAGTTGTTGGTATGGAAACTAAAACTAATTTTAATTATTTTGAAATAAATTATTCAATCTGAACAAGAATTAGAACTTACCTGTGTCGTGATTTATTGTAAAAAAATTGACTAATTTAATAGTAAATTTTAACTTCATAGTTTGCCATTCTAAGAAAAGTAAAGTTTGCAGTTAATTTCAATACGAAACTATTGTGTTTTTTTGTTACTTTATCATTTTAAATTATCTATTAATTGACTTAGATGTATCTTCCCAAGACTACGAATTAGAAAATGGTATAATAAATGGGTGCTGTAAGACTTAATAATCATATTTAAAAAAATACAATGTTATTGCAAATAATCGCCTGAAAGTTTTAATAAACATCAATCACACATGCCTTTCATGACAAATCCTTACCTATTACATAAGTTTTTCATCCTACACTCACCTTTAAATCGTAAAACCATTTAAAATGATAATCCATCCATCCCCCCTCCCCACGCATCTCGTAACGTGTGCACCAAGCTTTACAAACACCAGATTGCCTTCTTTCAGCCAGTTAAAATAAACATTGCCGATATTTCGCAGCTCTTTAGAAACGTTGCATATACATTGGTGTTCTAGTTGTGTGAGTGTTTTAATGTATGTATACATAGACGGTAATGTATGTGTTTTAACGTTTGATCTTCGAACGTAGATAGTGTTAGACGCAAAAACATGGGAGCTGGTTTTATGCGAGGTTGCATTTATTTTTGAAGTGTAGTGTTAGTTCGCTTCTGGGTTAGATTTTCAGATGGATTTAACTCATTTCTGAAGGTGTTTTCTTCCACTTGTAGTTAACCTAAAGAGTAACCATGGAGTTTATTGGAGGTTCTTCTCCATAGAAACCGACCAACCTGAATTGTGTGTGTGTGTTTTCTCGACGTTTTATAAGTGCCCATGTAGGCCTATGTGAAATAAAAATATTTTTCTTTCATTTGATCTTGAAAGTAGCTAAAATCTTTATAAACTGTCCCACGGCTGGGCAAAGGCCTCGTCTTATACAGAAAGGGCACGAGCATCGATCATTACGCTTGCTCAAGATGGGTTGACGATTTCTGACTTGATTTAGATAAGAGATAGTATTTTTTTAGTTTTAAATACCGAACGACGATTTCATAAAAAAAAAATATGATTACAAAATTACAATGAACAGTAACACCCGAAGTAAATTTGCGTTTTGTAAATAAACTAATGACGGCACGGTTGGCGCAGTGGCTAAACGATTGACTGCTGCGCTGCGTGTCGCGGGTTCGATTCCCGCACGAAACAATTATTTGTATGGCCTACAAGTAGTTGTTTCGGGTCTGGCTGTTTGTGAATGCGAATTTAAATGTTTGTAAACGCACCCACGATACAGGAGAAATTCCTAGTGTGGAAAAATGTTTTATAAAAAAAAATCAAAAAGACTTTTTAGATATAAAAATCCAGCATTGTGTTAGGATCGTGGTAGGTCGCGTTTAGTAGAATATTCCTACCCCAATAGAGATAAGGCGCGAGTTGATATAATAACTAGCTCTTACCCGAGGCTTTGTTTTCTGTGGTTCTGTAATTGAGTGTTCTACAGAGATACAAAGTATCCTATGTGTTAATCTAGTTTACAAACCACCTGTGTGCCAAATTTCATAGAAATCCGTTTAGCAGATTTACGTTTAAGTATTACAAACATACATACATTCACAAATCCTAGCTGGGCCCCGCTGTTTCACTCGCGTAGACCGTATGTGTTAATTCAGGGCATAACCTGCCATGTCTACGGCACGTTAGTGTTTCACGCGCGCCTCAAATAGATGTCAGCAAAGCAGAAGGGCCTGCCAGGGCCACCGCCTGCCGGGGTTGCGGGTTGTTCGAAAGAGATACCATGATCCCGGAACACATAGATGGGTTTTAGGCAGTAAAAGACTGACACTCCTCCCGCTGTGCCCAAAATTGGGGAAGCTATTTGATTTATTTCCATCCAAAAAAATTTAACAAGCTATCTACATAATAAATTTCTTTGCAATCCATTAAGACGTTTAAGCGTGAAGAAGTAACAAACAAACAAACATTTGCCAATAATATAAGTGTGATAAGTTCGATTAGCAGGATGTAGAAAATCCAGCCAATACGTCGATCCCTGCCCACCTCTTCAAAGAAAGCGTGAGAGATGCATCAGCGGTAAATATTTAAAATCGTAAATACCTAACCGTACAGTCTACTGGTCACGATGCTGCGTAGGCATACGAGACGACTCTCTAGCTTCACGCCTCTAAATGATTGGGTAATAGGTTGAGAGTACCTTTCAAATGCAAGCTGTGAGGGCTATAAATAAACTTCATTGTTTGATAGAAGCTAAGTTGATAGTAGGTAAAAGTTGAAATGAAAAGCCACGTAAACGATTGATGGCTGAAGGTTCGTCCCTTATAACTTGGAACTTAACATATAATTGGCTAAATGTGGATGTAGCTTATGCCATAACTCTTTTTTTTCAACTTCCCAAACTATCCGTCAAGCACCGCCGGGCGGACTCTTATCGTAAGTGTAATCTGATTTTAAGACTTATCTATATCTACTACAAATACAGTTTTAAATAGGTCGGGGTTTGGTGGCACATATTTGTGCCAGCGGAGCTCAACGGTAATACTTGTTTACTGGCACGTTTTTGTGCCGCTGGAGCTCTGAGGTAAATCGTAAAACAACTTCCCCCGTTACTTATACCGTATAACATAAAAAGCCTCTATTGTCTTAAGTAAATCATTATTTATAAGAATTACTGGTAAATCTTATTCTAAATTGGATGAGCAATGTCTAAAGCTATAGTAACTGTGAAAACTAAAACAAATATAGTCAAAAGGTTACTGTTAAAACTAGGTTTTTCATAACCGGCCCCACTATAGTTCCCTGAGGTACACTAAGCTGGATTATGAAGTTACATCGTTTTTTTTTAAAAATGGAAATCACCCTTCTTCCCGCTCTGGCCAGAGCGGGGGGAGCGTCATATTTGGGAAAAAAAACCCCCTATGTTCCTGTTGCCCTTTATATTCCGCGGTCGCGGTTTCTCTTTTGAACAACCCAGAACCTTGGTAGGATGTTATGTTTTACTTTGGGAAAAGTTTGACCAAATATGCCTGAATTTTTATGTGTTTTGCATTACACAATGATTTGCAATTCCATGTTTAAATCTCAGTAGGCCTACTATGACATCTTAAAGCAGAACTTATTTCACTGAGTGAAAGAGATGGTGCTAGACACCCTGTATAGCGTATAGCTCTGTCCCTTTCCCCCAGCGGAATAAGTTCTGCTTTAACACGTCATGGTAGGGTAGCTGGTCTTTTCTTTTCAAACAAAAACCACATCTGAAAGAACAAGTTTATCTTTTGTCTGCTTAAAGGCAACCTTATATACTTAGTGCTAACAGAACAGATTACAACAGCGGGTTTCAAATAGACGCTTTAGCAGAATTATAACCCTTACTAATATTATAAAAGCGACATTGATTTTGTTTGTTTGTTCTTCACGCCTAAATAGCCAAACCGATTTTGATGAGTTTTGGTACAGAGATAGTTGGGACCCTGGAGACGGACATAGGCCATTTTTAAGTGAGAATTTGGGCAGCAAGAAGGAAGAAAAGGGGAGAGAAAGATATAAGTTATCGTTAGCCCGAAGTTACTATGCCACGTGGACGAAGTCGCAAGCTGAAGCTAGTAGTACAATAATATGAATTGCGTTAAAAATCTTAAAATGGTCACAAACGCAGTTTATAATGTGAATTGTTACTTTGTGATTATTTTACGAATGAATTAGAATTGTTAAAGAATTCTGCTTAAGCGGCCCATTTTAGAACCCCGAAGATATTCTTTGAAATCAATAATATAATTTGCCTTTTAAACATACTTAATACTTTCAACGCCATTTCTAAATCTTATAACATTTCGAAGCTAAGCTCTCCAACAGCCGAGTCACGACCGTGCGTAGGCGCAGCTGTAGGGTACGGTTTTATTACTGATCGATTGCAATTTGTACTTCATTGATTAGTTAGATTGATTTATATATATTTGTGTGTTTTTGTACTAATAGTGTTTTCCCTATAATTAGTTTTATTTTTGGTATAACAATCGCGTTTCAATCATATAGTTTTATATGTATACTAGCGGCCCGGTACGTGCTTCGCTACATATTTACAAAAAAATGTGATGCAGCGCCATCTGCCGGACAAAATTGTGAATCTAAACCATTCCCAGATCCCCTTGAACACACAAAAAATTTCATCAAAATCGGTTCAGTCGTTTGAGAGAAGTTCAGTGACATACACACTCATAGAAGAATTATATATATATAAAGATAATATGGTCAGAATAGTTACAAAATTTGTAAAATGGTCACAAAGTGATATTAACTACGTCTGTGACCATTTTAAAGTAATTCATATTATTATTCTATTGTGATTCTGCTGCAATTTTAGACCCCCTATTTTTGGGGTGGGAAATCATCAAATAACTTCCCCCGCTCTGGGCGGAGCAAGGGGGCGAGTCAGACTTTTACTGACTAAAACCCACCCATGTGCCTTCTATTGCACGTTTCGGGGCCGCGGTATCTCTTTCGAACAACCCGCAACCCCGGCAGGCGGAGACACTGGCAAGCCCCTCTGCATTTTAGACCCCCTGATGGCAAGTTAGGTTTTACATTCTTAAATAATTCGTCTTTTTTATAATATTTTGCCTAGTCCTTGTAAAGATTCTTGTTTTTCATGGATTGTTTGTCAATTCGTGGACACTGTGCGCCTTGCATATTCCTAGATGCTTGTTAACTTTTGATTATTTTCTTACCTTTTTTTACGTTTTATAAAGTTAGCATAACTTATTGTTACGCTGTCCTCTCATACTTAAGTACTAACGCTACATCACTTATATGTTCTTTGTTATTAATAAACGTTGCCCCACACTAAGAATTTCTCCTGTATCATGATTGCGTTTACAAACATTTAAACACACATACACAAACTGCCAGACCCGGAACAACTACCTCTAAGTCATACAAATATTTGATCCGTGCGGGGATCGAACCCGCGACACGCAGCGCAACAGTCGATCGCTCAACCAATGTGCCAACCGTATCGTCAAACTGTTAGTTAAAGGCTCCTGGCGAAATGTAGATGTACTATTATGTAGACCTCTACCTAAGCCCTGACGGCCTGTTGGTCTAGTGGTTAGTGACCCTGACTGCTGAGCCGGAGGTCGTGGGTTCGATTCCCACCCAGGACAAACTTTGTGTGATGAGCATGATTGTTTGTTCTGTGTCTGGGTGTGATTTATCTATAATATGTATGTATTTATAAATTATATAAGTATGTATATCAGTTGTCTGGTTACCATAACGCAAGCTCTGCTTAGCTTGGGATCAGATAGCCGTGTGTGAGTTGTCCCAAGATATTTATTATTAAGCTTATGAGGATTCCGAGTGTGATGTTTTCTATAATCAGAAACTACTGAAATACATGTGCTATAATGCTTACTCACAGATTTGCCTTTACACGATCTATCTAGGTATCTAAAAATAACTCCCAAAAATACCTAACACAGAATTTACATAACCACAGACACATAACAGCTTTAACTTAAAAACAACATGGCGTCTAACGCCTAATAATGCCATTGTCTCAAACCGGTAGAATTTTGGTTGCAAAACATGCGCGCGCGCAGTTCTGAGTCACCAGCGGTGGGGATGAGAGGAGGGGGTCTGGCATAGCTTGTAGGCTATGCCTAGGATATTTTGTAGATCAATGCGTTGGCGGGAATTTTTCTGTTGCGTCATTGGTTTTGAGGCAAGCGTTAGATACTGATTTAGAAATTAAATACTCTGGGTTTTAAGAATTTATGAAATAAACTTAAAGTCATGGGTTAGTCTCCTCTTTATTGAGAAAGTCAAAACAAATTGTATGTATACAGGGTGTAAAAGTACTTGTATCGAAGCTGAAAGGCACTGGTTCTTTCCGCCACATTACGATAATTTTAGGATACCTTTATGAGTTGTTCGAAATAAACACCGTGGCTCCGGAACATAGAGGGAAAAAGAAAAAACAGGGGTAGGTTTTAGGTAGTAAAAATCAGAACCCCCCCCCCCCCCGCTCTGCCCAGAGCGAATGAAGTTATTTGATGATTTCCTATCCGTAAAAAAAACACGAAATTAAAATATATATAACAGTACTAAAAATACATATAAAAGTACTAAAAATACATATAAAAGTACGAAAACTACATAGGTATTAAAATACTGAAAATACATATTAAAGTACTAAAAATATAAATTATAATTTTAGTACATACCACTAATGTCATCTACTATATAAAAATAAATCGGGTTTTCCTTCCTGACGCTATAACTCCAGAACGCACGAACCGATTTCCACGGTTTTGCATTCGTTAGAAAGGTCTCGGGCTCCGTGAGGTTTATAGCAAAGAAAAGGTAGGGTAGGTAGAAAGGTAGAAAATTGCATAGCAACGCATGCCGGGGCACAGCTTCATCATAAAATTATGTTTTTGTATTGTATAACAGGCGCATATTTTGCGTCCGGTGTCAAGGATCACTTTGTTGTCCGTCTATCTGTCTGTCAAGACCTTCATAAACCATGTACTCAAATCTGTGGTCTTTAAGAGCTGTGAAAAAATCAACCCTCTAAGTCTATGCAATCAAAAGATATAGTTGTTAATGTCGCAAGTCTGTCCGTCAATCGTACGTCCTCATCGGAAATCCCCGTATCGCCTAAGGCCGCTTTATTTTGTACTGATGTTACATTAAGATTCAAATTTTGTTTTTTTTTTTTGTTTTGTGGGTAATAAAAAGCCTATTTACAATCATTATTTTCTTCATACTATGCACCTATGTTCATTGAACATCTTGAATTTTACTAAACACATATTTTTATTAAGGAAATCATATGGACCATAACATGCCGCAGTATTCTTTTTTTTAAACTACTGTTTCATAATTTATTTGCAAATCATTTGATTAAGTTTTTCTTTTAAAATGAATTTGTAATTCTTTGGAGAAATAAATATCTTTAACTGTAAAATCCATTCGACTAAACTTTTACCAAATCACCAAGAGTACTTAAATTCAAGATATCCTGATCTAGTCAGACCGTAGACTGGATCAAAACCAATGGGACCGGTCAATCAGTGTAATATTATAATGCCTTATATTTTATTTATTGGATCTGTTGGACCACTCAATCATTATTTCACAACATTCCTATATAGGATTTGTTTGTCGTCAGTTGCTGTGAGCCTGTTTTCTAAATAAAGTTTGTTAGTTTATTTTGAAATGGGCTACTATAAAAATAACCAGTTTTTTTAAACAAAACCTCATCCACTTTGAAATATTATTCACTAAACAAAATATACCTCTGCTCATAGATAATTAAAATTTAACAAAGTACTGTAGTTGCCCATTCCAAAGCGTTGATATCTATGGAGAAGAATGGGCAAGAATCTCCGTGGATACTCATTTAAATCATAATCCTTACTAATATTAAAAAACCGAAAATGAGTTTGTTTGTTATGTCTTCACGCTTAAATGGCTAAACCGATTTTGATGAATTTTGGTACAGAGATAGTTGGGACCCTGGAGACGGATCAGGAAAGGGGAACTGTGTTACCCCGAATTTAACGCGAGCGAAGCCGCGGACGAAAGCTAGTATTTTTATAAGATCATTCTTACATAATTCATGTTGAGATTGTACAAATATGAGAACGTATCGCTGAAAACAACATTTTATCTAGGCCGCTCTCTTTCTTGCTTCTATCAGACATTCACGGTCAACGGTTTGTAGGTAGATTTAGGAATCCTACAAGGTGTTTTAAAATCAACAGTTATTTATTCAACCTAGGCTGATGGTCAGCACTTTCTGAACGTCATTACACAAGACAGACTCCCAAAACGCAAAACCTTCGCCATGTCCAAGTGTTTGACGGGGTTGTGGGTTGTTCGAAAGAGATACCGCGGCCCCGGCACGTTAAGGACAATAGAAGGAACAAGGGCGGGTTTTAGTCAGTACAAGTGACCGGGGGAATGACACAAGAGAGCGGGGGAAGTTATTACCAAAAAAGCATGTCCAAGTGTTTTAGCTAAGAAGAAAAAGAGGCGGAACGAACTCCCCAGCAACACAACTGTCAGACTTTATACAGTAATAATCCTTACTAATATTATAAAAGCCAAAGTGAGTTTGTTTGTTTGTTACCTCTTCACGCTTTTATGGCTAAACCGATTGTGATGGATTTTGGTACATAGATAGTTGGGAACCAGGAGACGGACATAGGCTAATTTTTCTTTAAAAAAACTGGCATGTGAGGGAGAAAGAGGGAAGAAAAGGGAAAAGTTAGCGTTGCTATTGCAAATTTATAAGGCGCAAGGGGAAATGTGTTACCCCAAATTCAACGCGGGCGAAGCCGCGGACGAAAGCTAGTAATTTATAGTTTATCATCAGGATTTTTTTCAGTACCAACCTCAAACTCTGGGTTGGTCCCGGTTGATCGCGACGGAATAACCCTCTGTAACATGAGACTCAAACACAAAATATAAGTGTATAGTACACCTCTGCTTAACCCTTCGAGTTTCATAGGTCTTATTTTACATTAGGTTTTGCCCGCGGCTTAGCTCGCGTTAAATTTGGGGTAACACAGTTCCCCCTTTCCTGATTTGAGGTAACAAACAAACTCACTTTCGCTTATATATTACTAGCTGTTCTCCGCGGTTTCACCCGCGCTGCTCAGCACCTGTTGGTCGTAGCGTGATTTTATATAGCCTATAGCCTTCCTCAAGAAATGAACTATCCAACACTAAAAGAATTATCCAATTCCAACCAGTAGTCCCTGAGATTAGCGCGTTCAAACAAACAAACTCTTCAGCTTTATAATATTAGTATAGATAGATTGAATACACTTTTACTAAACCCTTCGAGTTTCATAGTCATAATAATATTATATTACGTTAATATAGACAGTTTTCTCAACATCTCAAAGCCTCTCACGTCATAAAAACCTTCGTAATGAATAATCTAATAAGAAACGCTGGTATCTAAGTACTAGTCACGTGATACGTTTTTAAAACTGGTTCGTTGAGCAACCAGGCCCGGTCTAAACAATGTTATTATATTTCTTTTGAGCTCATATACCTACCGCTTGCCTTTATTACGTCAGGTTTTATTATATACTACTTTAGTTTTCTGGAGATGTCCAGACTTCTTCTGTCTCAAGTAGAAGAAGATTTAATCATCTGTGATGTCTCCAATTGCATTTGGTCAGATTGTTATAATGTTCTTTTATTTTTGTGGTTCCGTGCCTCAAACTCAAACTCAAACCATTTATTTCAATTAGACCATTACAGGCACTTTTGAATGTCATAAAATCAAAAAAAGATGCTGCTACAGTCCCAGTCACAAGACATAATTACTTGCAAAACTACTATTTCAAAGCGTAGATCTCTATGGAGAAGAATGGGCAAGAAACTCCATGGACACTCTTTTAAATCATAATATTTTTAAAAAATCATGGCTATGTAACGCTCTTCACGGATTTTACTTCGTAATGAATATCACTACACAATATAATATCACTTCCTACTTAATAATTTTATAAATGCGATTGTTTGTGAGGATGCATGTTTGAACCTAATGTTGCTCTTTCACGTAAAAACAAAAACTATCATAATTTTATTGTGCGTTAGCACAATTATGATACTTTTTTTCGACCATCCGCGGGCGCCAGCTAGTTTTATATATATTAAAAGTATCATTTCAGACACTAATCTGCATAGTCCGCATATAAGTTGACCAAGATTTTTGTCTGGACCTTAAAAGAGACCTCTGAGTTTGTTTCGGCTGTTTCTTCTCAGAGTAGTCGGATACGAAACATCGGCCTCATCTAGTTTAAAAAAAGACGTGTAAATGTGTTTGTGAAAACATACTTGCAAATTGAACATCATAAAATAAACTATTTTCAATATAAAACAAGTTTATTTCATGTAATAATTTTGTCCAAAATCATAACTAATTTCGTTAAGTTCTTATGCACAGCTTCAGGGTACTTGTAACCTTCTATTTAATGAGCTAAAGTTAAGGCAATATAGCTAGCGAGTGAATTAGGAAGCCTTCAAGATTGTACCTATAAAAATCTGCTTCAATCTCGCTTGGTCGCGGCACAGGCAGAGATCGTAGTAAACTTGTTTTGTGTTAAGGAGAAGGCGCTGGAAAAGATATTGAATATAACATTTTTCTTTACCAGCGCAATGTTCTATTTTAAAGTATAGATAATCTGGAGGTTTTTAAAGGATTTTGTAACTGACTGCATAAATACTTAGGTATATTCAGTTTACATTTAATCTGAAGGTTTTTCATAGTTTTTCCTAACTGACTGGATGAATATTGCTAATACTGTTTTTTTATTTGTTGAAAAATAAGAAAATATTTAAATAAGCAACTAACAAAGTTCTATGTTCTAAGTAGTAATAATAAATTGTAAGTATCTATCTACAAATGCACAAAAAGACAACTATATTTACATACTTACAATGAGGTCGAGTTAATATTGTTAGAATCGCTTTTAAATTGGGTTTGAAATGTATCGCTTTAAGACCAACACCTTTTTAGAAAATCGGTCAATTTTGAGAAAAATCTTCGCATACAAAATCTATCATCGTCTGAAAAAAAATGTATGAAGTGCTTGTTTTTAGGTTTTTGTACCTCAAAAAACCGTTATAGGAACACTTTGTTATCTATTTATCTAAATTCTTTATCTCGGGAACGCGTCGAGGAATCCAATTAAAATTAATTGTAAATACTGAAATTCTGTGGTCCCTTAGAGCTGTGAAAAATCAACCTTCTAAACTTCTTTCTTTACGCAATCAAAAAATGTGGCCGATTTTACCTTCAAGTTTGCACAGAACCTTCATTGCTCGAATTCAACTCGCATTTGGTGGACTTGGACTAAAATAGTGATGGATCTGAATGTTGATGGATGGAGAGCGAGAGGAAGACCAAAGAAAAGATGGATGGATTGTGTAAAGAATGAAATGAAGGAGAAAGGATGCCGTGACGTTGGATAGGAGAGAATGGAAGTAAACGTGTTGCGTCGACCCCAAATAGAATGGGACAAGGGCAGGAAAATGATAAGCTGTTTCTGGTCTGGCTGTTTGTGTATGTCAGTTTAAATGTTTGTAAACTCACCTATTATACAGGAGAAATTCTTAGAGTGGGGCAATGTTTTTTTTTTTTTAATAAGAAATAAACTGTATAATCTATATGAACAAAGCTACTGTTACTCTGGGGCCTTCACAGCTAATATTTTATTGACAACAAATGACATTGAAGAACAAACAATTAAAAGAAAAACTTTATAAAATCCACACGTGTATAACATACTTTATTATACTTGCCCCATCAACTATCCCCCTATTGTAAAACAGCTTTTTTTTGGGGTGGAAAATCTTCAAATAACTTCCTCCGCTCTGGGCGGAGCGGGGGGGAGTATCAGACTTTTACTGACTAAAACCCACTCATGTTCCTTCTATTGCCCTTTACGTTCCGGGGCCTCGACATCTCTTTCGAACAACCCGCAACCCCGGCAGATTGTAAAACAGCTTTACATCTAAATAAACCAATACAACGGAACAGCACCTTAACAACTACACTATAAATATGCCGAGAAAAAGCATCAATTAAAACCCTCCTTAAGCTTTTAAATCAATTGGTCGACAGATCCATTAGAATACGAAAACGTAAAACTGACTCTACACTTTAGATGTTAAGGTTTGTTTTACAATCACACAATAAAGTTATAAGGAAGATATTATTAAATACAACTTTAATAGTGTTTATATGTCTAGGATGAGAGATAGGCAGAGCTAGAGATGTTATTAATGCTAGATTTTTTTGATATAGTGCTTTAAATTGAAACTAGTTTGTGGATGCAAACGGGATCGACTAGTCATCCTTATGGATATGAGTGGGAAGTAATGGCAGTTTAAAAATAACAATCAATAGGTTTTTTTCTTTTTTTTCTCTCTTAAGATTAAGCGAGTCTTTAATCTATGGAACTGAACCAGAAAAACTTATTTGTCAGGACTGTTTACCTACAGGTATAGTTAAATTCTAATCTCGACATTTACAGTCATTGTATTTTTGTGTTACTGAAAGATCAACTTTTTTTTGGCTTAACAATTTAATTAAAAATAAAGAAAAAATAAGTTAATTTGACACAAAACAAATTCACACAATAATAAACGAAAAAAAAAACTTAAATCAAAATGTTGTCGCTTATTTTAATTCAAACTATCGACAATTTTGAAATGATACCTAGGTTCCAACTGAAGTTTTATTCATTTAAAAAAAAAACATATATATAGTATTATATAATTTTAAAAAGACATTGACTGAAACTGTTTTTTGTGTTTTATAAATTTGATGAGCATTAATATTTAATTTAAATTTAGTCACAATTTTTTTTGAGTTTTTATCTATTTTAGAATGTTAGTCAGTTATAATTTAAATATTGACGGGCCTGTTGGTCCAGTGGTTAGTGGGTTCGATTCCCACCCAGGACAAACTTTGTCTGATGAGCATGATTGTTTGTGCTGTGTCTGATTTATCTGTAATATGTATGTATTTATAAATTAAATAAGTAATATAAGTATGTATATCAGTTGTCTGGTTACCATAACACAAGCTCTGCTTAGCTTGGGATCAAATAACCGTGTGTGAGTTGTCCCAAGATATTTATTTATTATTATGTTTACTAAGCTGTAGACTTAAATTATAATAAAAAATAAAAAAAAATGCAATAAATCCACTTTCTGAATCCACATACAAAATAAAATTCAGATGACTATTTGTCACAGTTGCATCGCGTCCTTCAAGGTTTTTTTTTTGGTGTGGCACTAGTTGCGTCTTTGTGCCAATTTCGGGTTCCTTCAAGGTTAGTGTCCCATCTGTTGTGTCTGAGCCACCCCTTTTTAAACGTTAGCTGGAATACCTTGACCTAATTCTCTTTTAAGAACTTCTTTACTTTTGAGGATGAACTTTTTACTTACTTTTACTAAGTTTCTCTTTAGTCAAATTGCTTCTTAATTTTACATGTTAAAATATTTAAAAATATGAAAAAGAAAAAAGTAGTCCACCGGTATCGGAAGCAGGGTCCAAGCTACCGATCGTAAGGACTTTAGAGACAGGGGTTCCTGTCTCTCTGATACGGCCCGTATTGTGAGGAGGTTTCCTCACAATGCAGGCCGTATCCAGTGCTACCTTCTGAATCAGACCCTTGATCCAACCCCTGAAGAGTTTGTTTCAAAGCAGTAATCTCTGGAACTTCTTAGTCGACTTAAAAAAAGCTTATATTATAGAATAGTCTATTTATCGAGGAAGGATAGCCGAGCAGCGGAATATTTTGACTTTAAAAATGCATTTTTCATAACTTTCTTCTTCAAAGAATCTTTGGACAACTCTCAGCCACCTGAGACGCTGTTCCATGGATGGTAAGCAATGGGTAGCTCATTGTCCATCCAGTGACATAGTATTTGTTCCACGCGCGCCTCAAAGAGTTGTCAGCAAAGCAGAGGGGCCTGCTAGGGCCACAGTCCACAGTCCGCTGAGGTTGTGGATTGTTCGAAGGAGATACCGCGGCCCTGGAACATAAAGATCGAAAGAAGAAACATAGATAGGATTTAATCAGTAGAAGTCTGTCAAACCAATGAAGCTGGACCGTGACCCAAGGGCTGGCTTTTACTTTGGCCAGAGGCTTAGCGTTGCCTTACAACGTGGCAACGCGGCCAGTCTCTTGGGGACATTGCAAACTGACAGCGTTGAGGACGAATTATTTGACGCTATTTTTTAATTTATTTATAAGTTTAGTTTAGTTTAATAATTTTAGTTTAATTTAGTAATTGTTTGTTTATTAAAAATATATTCAATTTCTTATGATGCTGGATATCATGAGAATGATAACTTTTGTCATTGTTTCTTAAGTAAGTAAGTAAATACTTGATATTGACCGGTGATAAAGGTTAATACCTTAAAAAGTAAGTAGAGCAATGGCAGTAGAAACACTGGAAATGCCTTAAAAGTAACAATTGAATAAGCATTCTTAACATGAGATAACTTCACGCTTGCAATTCCCAAAGGGGAGGGGGCACAGGTGTACCTTTGATACACCTATATGACATAGATGCCTATTTTCAAAACTTAAAATTTTCTTTAAGTACTAAAATTATTTCCAAATTATTGTGCCAGTTGTAATAGTGGGCCCCATGAAACTTACTGAGAAATTTATGATGTAAATATCTAGTAACTTCGTTGCTGTTGGGATTGGACTATAAAGAGACAGAGGAACTCCTGAAAATAAGTCATATATCAGGTCACATCACACACACACACACACACACAGTGATCCAAGAAAATTATATATTAGATACTCGAACTATATATGTATAGGTAATCCTTACTATAAAGAGTGAGTTTGTTTGTTACCTATTCACGCTTTAATGGCTAAACCGATTTTGATGAATTTTGGTACAGATATAGTTGGGAACCAGGAGACGGACATAGGCTAATTTTTATTAAAAAAAAAAGTGGGATGTGAGGGAGAAAGTGGGAAGAAAAGAGAAAACTTAGCGTTGCTATTACAAATCAATAAGGCGGAAGGGGAAATGTGTTACCCAAAATTTAACGCGGGCGAAGCCGCGGGCGAAAGCTAGTTCGTACTAATTTTGAATACTTGTCGGTTTACCACCAGTTGGTTGGTTTTCTACAGATTGTACTTTGGAGAGTGTGCGCTGGAGCTCCATGACCTGATCCCACCATCTCCATTTTACTACTGGGCTACCAGACGCACGGCAGGGTACCACCCGCACTTGGTCGATATACCGTCTTGTCGTACTAAGCGCTTTCCTCAACATTTATTGTGCGCACGGCCACGGTGTGGAACTCTCTACCGGCTTCTGTGTTCCCTACCACATACGACCCGTATGCCTTCAAAACAAGAGTGAATAGGCATCTTCTGGGCTCGTTTGCTCCATCTTAGACCTCATCTGTCGCTTACCATCAGGCGAGATCGAGGTCAAGAGTGAGTTCATTCTCAATAAATAAAAATAAAAATAAAAAAAACTTTCCACGGTTTCCGGTCCTGAAAAATATTATTAAACAAGGTAATGGCCATAACTTCTTACTGCCTAAACTCAGTCGGATAAAACAGTACGAAACAGGAAGTTATGAGCTATTTAAAGTGTCTATTCAATTATCTCGCTGCACATATGGGCTTTTGTGGGCATTATTATTAGACAACACGGTTGGTGCAGTGGCTGAGCGTTTGACTGCTGCGCTACGTGTTGCGGGTTCGATCCCCGCGCGGAACAAATATTTGTATGACCTATAGTTATTTCGGGTCTGGCTGTTTGTGTATGTTAGTTTTATTGTTTGTAAACGCACTCATGATACAGGAAAAATTCCTAGTGTAGGGCAATATTTTAAAAAAATCAGGTTTGATAAGAAAAAAAAAGAAGCCCCCTAAAAGGAGAAAGTTCGGTTTTCTTTATAAATCTTATGATGATTCCAAGTCAAATTTATCTTTGTAAAATTTTATCGATTCCATTAAACGTTTAGCCGTAAAGACGACAAACAAACAATTTTTCAAACACTTACTTTTATGTTTATAGTTTTAGTTTGGCCATAGAAAAATCATAAAAAAAAACTTTATAAATTATTTCAAGCTAAAAAATCCAGCCAAGATGATTTCGTACAAAACTGCGAAAGAGTTGGTTTTCTTACAGCTTTAAGGGATTACAATTTTCTAGTTTATGGTTTTTATTTCAACTCGATACCTTTACGCGTTCCCGAGATAAAGGGTCTTGACAGATAGACGGACAACAAAGTGATCCGTTAAGGGTTCCGTTTTTTCCTTTTAAGGTACGGAACCCTGAAAAGGCCTATCGTAAAACCCCTCGTAATGCTACATTGTGTCCTATTCTATCGGATAAAAACATATTTTTGTAGTGTATAGTAAAACCATGAATCATCCTATTAAAATAACGACAAAAACCTTTCGTTAAATCGAAACAAATATGAATCATAAACAAAAAATAATCACAAACTCACACGCAGCTAAAGTTCCTCAAAAAAGGAATGCGCAAACTCAAAACAGGAAGAAATTTTCCCGCTGCGCTAGCGCGCCTACCGGCAATGTTCGGAACTAAACCGGAGCGCGAACGACCGCCAACTCTTTCCGCGCGCTTTCTTTTATCACCCCTCTCTCTCGCTCTCGCGAACACGCCTACCTTTTTTGGCGTAAGAAAGGGACAGAAACAAAAAAATGGCCGAACGCACATGTGCGCGGGAGTTCGTTTTCGTCTTATTTTTCGCAGGTCATTCGCCTCGGATATATTCGCGTCGCTTTTGCGATTTTTTTTGTCTTGCTTCGTCGTTTTTTTTTTGTCCTTTTCCCGCCGTGTGTGTTCGTTGTGCTAGGTCGAGAGTCGCGAGTCGCGAGTCGCGTGGGCAGTAGATTTATTTTTCTTGGTTTTATCTTAATCTGTTTTCTAATACCGTACAGTTTATGGGGCCCTTTTGGAATCTAATGTTAGGTTTGTTGGCAATTTATTTTTTATGTTGTGAGAGCGTAGACTATTTATTAGTAGGTTGTAAAGAGGTGTTCGCCGTTTCTCGGAAAGGCTCGTTTTAAAAAAAAAATCTTTGGATATGGGAATTCAAGGCATCATAAAGTTGAGCGCTGTATTTCAAGTTTATTAATTAGAATTTAATTTTCCGTGTTAAGATTAATTGCGGCCATGTCTAGTAAAACATTGAGTTAGGTAAAGGCTTATTGCTTCCGTAATGAAGTAAGTAAGAGTTTCACTACTTTATTGCGTTAGTATTTTTATTACGACGGGCCTGTTGGTCTAGTGTTAAGTGGCCCTGACTGCTGAGCCGGAGGTCGTGGTTTCGATTCCCACCCAGGACAAACTTTGTGTGATGAGCACGATTGTTTGTTGTGTCTGGGTGTGATTTTTCTATAATATGTATGTATTTATGAATTATATAAGTATGTATATCAGTTGTCTGGTTACCATAACACAAGCTCTGCTTAGCTTGGGATCACATAGCCGTGTGTGGTTGTCCCAAGATATTTATTATTATTATTTATTTATTAGGTTTCATCGGTCGTTATGCCGACTCGGTTTTTTTAAGGACTTAGGGCATTAGGCTTTTGTTTAGAAATTAAGACTGTCTATATTATTAGACCAGTTCCTTCAGGTACGATTTCCAATAAGTTGCTATCAAATTATTCTATTTTGTATAAGTATATATTTTTAAATAAAAAAAAAACCGTTGCCCCACACTAGGAATTTCTCCTGTATGTGGGTGCGTTTACAAACATTTAACCTTTCGTGTGTCTATGATACAGACACAATTAATTACGCATTGTGTCTCGCGTGGATCCACGTCATAGACACACGAAAGGTTAAAGTCACATACACAAACAGCCAGACCCGGAACAACTAACTGTACGCCATACAAATATTAGTTCCGTACGGAAATCGAACCCGCGACACTCAGCGCAGCAGTTGATCGCTCGACCACTACGCCAACCGTGTCGTCAAATGTCTTTGGTATTCGGTTTTTTTTTTTTAAAGAGACAGCATTGATAGATGACAGTATCGTCTGTTAATAAATGTATGGTACCTCTCTGGGAGGTTCGTGTATTAGATGATAACAGACTGATAATAAATATGATTAAAACGTAATCTTATATACCTTAAACCAGATCAAAGATTCCATAACATTATAATAATCCTTACTAATATTATAAAAGCGAAAGTGAGTTTGTTTGTAACCTCTTCACGCTTTAATGCCTAAACCGATTTTGATGAATTTTGGTACAGAGATAGTTGGGAACCAGGAGACGGACATAGGCTAATATTTTTTGGAAAAAAGTGGGATGTGAGGGAGAAAGAGGGAAGAAAAGGGAAAACTTAGCGTTGCTATTACAAATCAATAAGGGGAAATGTGTTATGCCAAATTTAACGCGGGCGAAGCCGCGGGCGAAAGCTAGTCTTATATATATACCTAAACCCAGATCAAAGATTCCATAACATTATAATAATAATTAAATAAAAACTGCTACCATAATTTTAACACAAGGAAGAAACCTTAGAAAACACTTTAATTAAGCCAGTCAATTAATAAAGGAATTTTCTAATCGAAGTGTGCAGTAAAAAGATTTATCTGCCGTGCGCCGGCGCAACACACTCTGCCGTTAGCGACCTCTAGTGTGGGGTAATTGGAATATCGATATCGAGAAATTTATCTCTATCGAGATTTTGTCTAATTGGATTGCTGTTTTCGCTATGGTCGGCATTTTTCTAATTAGTTTGAGGACTTCTCGTGTTGTGCTTGTTGTGCTCTATGACTTGTTCTGCATCTGTAATAAAGAGATAATATTTATGTTTTTTTTTTTTTATTTTATAAATTAATATTTAGTAAGAAAACACAAATAATAAAACACGGTATTATAAGTGTTGTGGGTTTAATAACTTATTATATGTTATTATGCGATTACAATTTTATTTTCTATCTTCATCAGTCTGTTGTTTTTCGCGGGTTATCAAAAAAAAAAACAGACGGATTTTTTTATATTTAAAAAAGTAATTAACAGGTTTTTCGATATTTGGTCAGTTTCCAGGGCTTGTAGTCTAGTCCTTTTTTAAAATGAAAATGTGGTTGAATATTTGTACCTTAAAATAAAATTGGAAAAAAATATTTCAGATAATCTGCCCTAAAACCCGTTTTTAAACTTGCATCGAAATCATCGTAGCTGCTCAAAACTCTAAAAGACAAAATCGTTTCCATGGGTAATATTATTTTTTTAAATGGTAATTTCAAAGTATTTACTTAAAAGAAAACCATATGCCACAACGTTTTTTTTATTACTTAGCCAACTATCGATAGAATATTACCATTATATGTATTATACAACTCTTACTTAATTTTATAAGAGTAAAGCAAAAACCTATAATACAATGTATTACAGCAAACTAGTGTATTTTCACTTCGCGTTTTAATAGACATTACAAAACTACTTATATTATGAATATAAACGTTTATGATTCATGAACTAATTTATTTTAAAACTAGCTTTTGCCCGCGATTTCGTACGCGTGGATTAATAGTTCCCGTTCCCGGGGGATTTCCGGGATGAAAACTATCATATTATGTCCTTTCTCGGGTCCCAGACTATATCTGTACCAAATATCATTAAAATCGGTTCAGTGGTTTAGGCGTGAAGAAGAGACAGACAGACAGAGTTACTTTCGCATTTATAATATTGTGTGGCTTTTAGATACCGAATACTGGTCTAAGAATGTGAAACTAACTAGAAAATACTTTTTACTAAAACTGGGTAACACTTTATATAGATGCCTAAATACAAGAATGTCAGTTTAACTAGACAATGCTTTTCACTAGAACAAGGTGACACTTAAATAGATGCCTAAATAAAAAACGCTATTCAATTGTTACTATGAACAGTGAATCAAGTTTCGAAATTAGAAAGCGAAATATTTTTAGGCATATTTTTAAGTAAACCGTTTTCGCTGCCTTTTTTCGGATGTTTTTTTGACATGATCACATATTTTTTATCGAGTATCTATTGTTCCTAAAAGATTAGCAGATCATCCATATAGACATAGCCGAAAAAAATATGTATTATAGACGATAACTCAGAAACTACCGAAGCAATATAAATAAAATTGATATGGGACCACCTGGGAAGTATACGCTATCAAACAAAAAAAGAATATTGCAAAGAGGTACAGGCGTCTTCGAGTAATCGGTGAATATACTTAAAAAAATAAATAAAAAATAAGATTCCGACGAATTGAGAACCTCCTTTTTTTGAAGTCGGTTAAAAGACTTGGCTAGGTGATAAAATATGTACTTACTTGAGCCTTAGTTGCTTTTTCCATTGCCAAAAGTACCAAACTTGGCCGTGGATTCAACTGTTCAGAGCACTAAAGCAATGAGTTTCAAAAGAAGGTTATATGGTTTTTTTCGCCAATGGTTACTGAATCCTTGATAGGCATAATAAAAACCGCAAATCCCACTCGGCCTGAAACACGTGAAGTAAAATTTTAAGTAAGGTAACTATCCGACGGGCCTGTTGGTCTAGTGGTTAGTGGCCCTGACTGCTGAGCCGGAGGTCGTGGTTTCGATTCCCACCCAGGACAAACTTTGTGTGATGAGCATGATTGTTTGTTCTGTGTCTGAGTGTGATTTATCTATAATATGTATGTATTTATCTATACTAATATTATAAAGAGGAAAGATTTGTATTTTTGTATTTTTGTATGTTTGTAATGAATAAACTCAAAAACTACTGGACCGATTCCAATAATTTTTTCACCATTAGAAAGCTGCATTATTCAGAAGTAACATAGGCTATATAATATCACGCTAGGTCCTATAGTTGTGGAGCAGTAACCAAAAATGTTTTAAAAACGGAGGAAAAGTGTCGTTTCTGAGGCCTTCCGTGGCGTGCGCTGGGCATATAGTTAAAGTTATACAAAAATGCTCTATGGATGAATTGTTCATCTTAACATTCTTTTTAAAAAAGTCTGCGAGAGCATATGTCTACCTTTTATAGTTTACCCATAACAATCGTTTTAATGAATGGTTCAATCCTTATAAAAGTTTGCTCTAGATAACTTTTGAATTGTTCAATCGGTTACCTTATGACTATTAATTCATCCAAAAGCTACCTATTAGGTAAGTACTTACCTGCTATTTCAAAAATACATAAAAAAGGCCCGGCTACATACGATGTTAACGAGTTATCAGTATATGTCAACTCAAATGTACCCAAGTTGGTGGCAGATCAAAAAATTGCGTTCGATGCTATAATTGAAAGTGTGATCAACAACAAAGGTAGACTATTTTTTTTGGACGCGCCTGGCGGAACAGGTAAAACATTTCTTGCCAATTTAATATTAGCCAAAGTACGACAATCTGGAAGAAAAACACTGGCGGTCGCGTCTTCTGGCATTGCTGCAACTCTATTAAATGGTGGGAAGACTGCTCACTCGACCTTTAAATTACCGTTGTCTGTGTCATTAGAACAACAATCGGTATGCTCAATCCGCAAAAATGGTCCACTTGGGAAGCTCTTACAGGACACTTCACTGATTATTTGGGATGAGTGTACCATGAGCCATAGAGCTCACGTGGAAGCTGTGAACCGCACATTAAAAGACCTCAGGAACTCAGGCAATGTGATGGGAGGCGTAACCTTTGTGTTGGCTGGAGACTTTCGCCAAACACTACCGGTTATAACTAAAGGTACACGCGCCGACGTTATTAAAGCGTGCCTCAAATCATCACCTTTGTGGCAATCAATTAAAACTCTAAATTTGCGCACAAATATGAGAGCACATTTAAGTAACGACAACAATGGAAATTTCTCACAAAAAATACTTCAACTTGGAGATGGAAAACTACCATCGCCAGTTGCAAATAGCTCCCAAGTATCGTTGGACAATGAATTGGCTCAAACTGTTAACAGTCTAGATGTTCTTATAGACACAATCTATCCCGACATTGAAAATCTCACAGAACGAAATTTCAATTGGCTCTGTTCGAGGGCGATAGTGTCGCCAAGAAACGATTCCGTAAATGATATAAACAGAATGATTATGGAAAAAGTACCAGGTGATTTCAAATGTTACAAATCTATTGACACTGTGTGCAACATCGAAGATGCAGTACACTACCCACAAGAATTTTTAAATTCCCTCAACCCTGCCGGCTTGCCACCCCACGAACTAAAATTAAAAGGAGGTACTCCTATCATGCTTTTGAGAAATTTAAGCCCTCCCAATATGTGCAATGGCACAAGACTTTTGATAAGGGAATTACGAGACAATGTGATTGTAGCAACAATCATCACTGGGCCCGCGGCCGGACAGCTCGCTCACATACCGCGAATCCCGATGATTCCGACGGATTTACCTATATCCTTTAAAAGGTTACAGTTTCCTGTGAAGACATCGTTTGCCCTTACGATAAATAAATCACAAGGGCAAACTTTTTCGATTGTTGGCGTCGACCTAAGAAAAGAGTGCTTTTCTCATGGGCAGTTATATGTAGCCCTTTCTCGAGTAGGATCTCCTAAAAATCAATAATATGTTTTGTTAGCACCTACAAATACCACTGCAAACATAGTTTACAGTGAAGCCTTAAAGTAAAATGTAAATATTACGATAATTTGATCAAACACATAAAACAAAGAACTTTAACAAAAAAAAAAAACAAAAATCTTTAACAAAAAAAAACCTTAAAACAACAAAAAAAACCTTAAAAAAAACAAAAAACTTAAACAAAAAAAACCTTAAAACAACAAAAAAAAAACAATAAAGAAATTTAAAAAACCGGCCAAGAGCGTGTCGGGCCACGCTCAGTGTAGGGTTCCGTAGTTTCCCGTCCGTCACAATAAGCGTTCCCAGTTATGACGCCAACCGAACAATTCGGTAATACCCGATCCAATGTAATAAGTACCTACAGCGCCAACTCTCGGGGAATTGGGTTACTAATTAATACAAAGACGTGCAATTTCGGTGGTAATTTTGGATTGCGAGAACCGATTTCAATAATTCTTTTTTTGTTTGAAAAAAGATACGTTCAGGATAATAAAATTTGTAAACAAAGTTACAAAAAAAGCTTGCATATACGATTATACTACAAACTTAGTCCAGAAATTATTTTGTACAACTTTTTGTCTTTTTTGTACAAAAACTGTTGTGTCAATCAAGTTCAAAATAATTTTCATAGAAAGTCCTTATAAAGTTCTACTTTTCAGATTTTTTTCATATTTTTTAGACTTATGGTTCAAAAGTTAGAGGGGGGGGGACACATTGTTTTTTACTTTTGGAGCGATTATTTCCGAAATTATTGACATTATCAAAAAATGGTCTTAGTAAACCCCTATTTATTTTTAAATACCTTTCCAACAATATATCACACGTTAGGGTTGAAATTAAAAAAAAAATCACTTCCCACTTTACATATAGGGTGGCTACCCTAATAAAATATTTTTTTCAAATTTTTATTTTACCACTTTGTCGGCGTGATTGATATACGTATTGGTACCAAATTTCAGCTTTCTAGCGCTAACGGTCACAGAGATTAAGCGAGGACGGACGGACGGACGGACGGACGGACGGACAGACAGACATGGCGAAACTATAAGGGTTCCTAGTTGACTACGGAACCCTAACAAACTTTTACCTCAACCAAAACAAACAACAACAAAATAGGTAGGTTCCTATTTAAGAAGAAAATAATTAATTAAATAAATGAAATAAGTAAATAAAGTCCGGAAAAATGTTTTCAAAAGGTAAATACTTTCTAAATAAAAAAAAAAACTGAGAATAAATATAAATAAAACGTAAAACTATGTAAAAAATCTTAAGTCCCCCCGTGCGAAGCCGGGACGGGCCGCTAGTAAATTATATAAGTATGTATATCAGTTGTCTGGTTACCATAACACAAGCTCTGCTTAGCTTGGGATCAGATAGCCGTGTGTGAGTTGTCCCAAGATATTTATTTTATATTTTTATTTATTTATCCCAATTCGGAACAAATATTAATATGACCTGCAGGTAGTTGTTTCGGGTCTGACTATTTGTGTATGTGAGTTAACATGTTTGTAAACACACTCACGATACAGGAGAAATTCCTAGTGTGGGGCAACTTTTTTTTCTAATAAATAAAAAGGGTTGTGGCAATTTATGCAGTGCCTGTGTATAAAGTGTTAAATAAAAAAAGAAAGAAAACGCCTGTAAATCAACAGGGCTTTAGAAATGTAAGTTCCTTTAAATTATACGATGTTCTAAGCTTTAATATATTAGACTCGCTCAATGTTATAACCACAATATTAACCACGAATACAAAACGATTGGTTTGTCGGCAACTTTGCTATGCTGTTAAAAATAAAAAGTTCTTGGTTGCAAACCAACGTAGCCTAGGTTTAATCCTACTATTAATACTAGCTTTTGCCCGCGGCTTCTCTCGCGTTAAATTCGGGGTAACACAGTTCCCTTTTCGTGATTTGCAGGTGGTTGCTACTTGTAGTTTTTGTCCTAGCGCCTTATTTATTGTAATAGCAAAGCTAAGTCATCCCTTTTCTTCCCTCTTTCTCCCTCATTTCTCACTTTTTTTAAAAAAAAGCCTATGTCCGTCTCCAGGGTCCAAACTATCTCTGTACCAAAATTCATCAATTCAATCGCTCTTTAGCCATTAAAGCGTGAAGAGGTAACAAACAAACAAACTCACTTTGGCTGTTATAATATTATAAAAATATATAAATATAGTAAGGATTTTAAATGCGAATGTTTGTGAGGATGTATGGATGTTTGTTACTCTCTCACGTCAAAACGCCTGAACGGATCGTAGTTAAAACGTCATCTCTTTCTCAGTATGTTTTAAAACGTCACCGTAGGGTAGAAGCATACTAACTGCAGTGCTAACAAATCTAAAACTACATGAAAAACATACTTTATTGGGTAACGAATTGCTCTAAGAAATGGTGGTTAATTAAACACAAATATAGTTTTAGCTGTGTGTTAGAAAGTACCTGTCCTCACTGAATAACATTTCGACTCACATAGATTCTAAACAAAAAGAGAACAAAGAAATTTGTCCATAGTCCTTTTAAATGTTCAGACCTTTCAACAAACACAAATTAAGTGTTCAGTTTTTGATGTGTACTAGAAAGTGCCTAACTAAATAATCAACTCACATACATACTAAACAGAAAGAGAACAAAGAAATTTGCCCATAGTCCTTTTAAATTTTCAACCCTTTTCAGCTCGTCGCCTTTTTACGACATAACTCAAAATGATAAATGATAAATGATGTTTATTTTGCAAGTAGGTTTTCACAAACACTTTTACAAGTCATTTTTTTTTAAACTAGATGAGGCCGGTGTTTCGTACCCGACTACTCTGAGAAGAAACAGCCGAAACAAACTCAGAGGTCATAGTCTCTTTTAAAGTCCAGACAAAATAATCTTGGGCAACTTACATGAGGACTATGCAGATTGGTGTCTGAAATGGTCTAATTAAGAAAGCACCACACAGTTTGAGTGGACCTGTCCAGTCAGTGCAAGCATTTGTCAGTTATCGTGTAGGTCAACTCATAACCCAAGGAGCTCAACGACACGACGAACAATACCAAAAAAAAGGACATTTGTGTAGCAATTATACCTGTATAATCGTTGAGTTTGACAAAAATGTATCTATCATAAATTAAAAAATAGGTCATACATACTTCTGCATACTTGAAATAATTTCTGCGTGATCCGTGCGTTTCTCATCGTTGTGAGGATAGAAGTGTTTCTTTATCTACATTCACACAAAGAGCTCTATGATTGCAACATACATGCAACTTGTACTTATTCAAAGATAACATGGTTATTTATAAGATGTGCTGTATCCATAGTGCAAGACTTATACACACGTGCAATCTAGTAGGCACTAGTGCGTATATGTAGGTTTTACAGTCTTGCACGTAGTGTTTTCTTGTTGACTTTCTATCTTGCGTTTTAGGGTTGCTTAAGATGGCTATGATTGTGTATGATGATGTTTGCATAAGTTTATTTGTCTGGTTTACTTGTGCAAGTGTCAAACGCAATATTTTATCAAGTACATACTTATACGTATTTTTTCGTATGTTGACAAACTTAGACTCTAACAAACTTAATATACGAAGGTTTCGTTTCCACTGCGTTTTGAGATCTTTTACTACTTTTTTACTTTATAATAATATTTTGACTATTTTCTAGTTTTATATTTTTTTGATTTAATCACATAACATCTTAATCAATTAAATGTTATCAACATTCCTTTGAAATCTTAAAACAAGATTGTTTTTTTTTAATTTACCCAACTACGATTTTACTCTGAACAAAATGTGAAAAATCGGTCCTTGGTATTTCTTGTTGAATACAGCTCGACTATGAATACAACACTAGAGCTTTTTTTCCTCGCAACGGGGCGGGGTTATCGCGGAAAAGTTGTGGATTTTTCATAATTTTATCAACTGCACGTTGAGATAACATGCACACTAGTGCAAATAGTGATGCGCTTGTGCAATCTGAATCGAGGTTGACTCAAACCAAAGAAAATCGATCGACTAAAGAATAGTTATTTTGTTAATTTTATAATACAGTGTTCTTTATCAGTTACTGAATAGTTACAAATTGCTACATTTTCAGGAAACTTATTTTCCGAGCTGTGGATTAAATGTAAAGTTTTTTTTTAAATAAAATAAATAATAAATATCTTATGACAACTCACACACGGCTATCTGATCCCAAGCTAAGCAGAGCTTGTGTTATGGTAACCAACCAACTTATAGGTATACATACTTATATAATTTATAAATACACACAAATTTTAGATAAATCACTAGTTACAGACACAGAACAAACAATCATGCTCATCACACAAAGTTTGTCCTGGGTGGGAATCGAACCCACGACCTCCGGCTCAGCAGTCAGGGCCACTAACCACTAGACCAACAGGCCCGACAAAACGTTTTAACACGACAGTCTTACCAAAAAGTATCATATGATGCAGTTACTAACCGGGTTGTGAAGATCAGATAGGCAGTCGCTCCATGTAAAATACTGGTAGTTACAGCTGAACTGGAAGCCAACCCCAGCATAGTTAGGAAAAAGCAGATGATGAGCTTACAATCACTCCATGGTCCTCTTTCCACTGTTGGAACGCATCTCCTCAACTAGAGGAATAAGGTCATAATAGGCTTTTTATTGGGGGTGGCAAATCATCACATAACTTCCCCCGCCCTGGGCGGAGCGGGGGGAGTGTCAGACTTGTACTGACTAAAACCCACCCATGTTCCTTCGATTGCCCTTTACGTTTCGGGGCCGCCGTATCTCTTTCGAACAACCTGCAACCCCGGGTCAGTAGTTGAGCTTGCGACCATTAAACTCACTAAACCAATAAGGCATACGTTTACAGAAAGTATCAATTGATTAATGTGTAAATCTATTTTTTTTTTCATGTCTTTTTAATGTAATATGTACTAGCTCCGTCTGCGGCTTCGCCCGCGTGGTATCGAAAAAAAAGTACGTTATTTCAGACTATAATCTACCTGTGTGCCAAATTTCATCTAAATCCGTTCAACCGTTTTGACATGAAAGAGTAACAGACATCTATACATCCATCCATCCTCACAAACATTCGCATTCATAATATTAGTAGGATATCTAAATTATGGGCACGAAGATTTTAATCCTCAAATCAAATTTGTATTCCAGTTATTATCACCATTATCTACCTAGCCTTTTCCCTATGTTGGTCCCGGCTTCCAGTCTTACCGGATTCAGCTGACTACCAGTATTTTCCATGGATCAACTCCCTATCTGACCTCCACAACCAATTAACATCTGGGTAATTCGATATTCCTTGGTAAGACTGTCAAACTTTCGGTACACTGACTACTTGTAACGACTGTCAAAGATCTACAAATGACAGCTGGGACCAACAGCTTAACGTGCTTTCTGAGGCACGGAGGAAACTCCGAATGTATCGGGTGGTCACCCATCCATGAACTAATCTGGGTAAGCATTGCTTAACCTCAAGATCGACCCGAGCGGTTTCTTTTTAGCTACAAACTCCTCAATTTGTATCCCAGTCAAGAGATATAAATAAAAATAAAACGTAATTGGATGAACAAAAGATTATGATCGACTCAATTAGGAACTTGTTCTTTTATTGGGTGACATAGGGGTCAATAAAGCTTATAAAACCGAGCCTACAAGCTTTTTAGGGTTCCGTAACTGAATCCTCTTTATATCATTGTATAGACTGTAGGCAACATACCGTACAAAAGCTTCAAAATTTACAATAATCTCTTAGTCACTAATTCATTAGTTTGAAATGTATTCAAACTAATGAATTAGTGATAATAAATACGAATCTCGACTTCAGTGTTGCCTACATTAATCAAAGAAATTTCGTTTTTTTTTAATTAACTTAGAAAGACGAGTATTTTATTATGTCTGTCTGTGTAAAAATATTAAAGGCCAGTAATACGCGTAGGTATATTTATTATTTTGTAATTATCTCCAATCCAAAAAAAAACAAATAAATCCCTGTTTATGAGTTATAGAGGGTCCGTTTGCCTGTCAAAACCGTTTATCTCGGAAACGCGCGAACTCCTACATAGCTGAAATTAAAACCATAATATACTCAAGTTTAAAGTCTCTTAGAGCTGAAAAAAAATCAACTCTCTAAGTCTACGCAGTCAAAAGATATGGTCGTTTATGTCGCAAGTTTGGCACCTTCGTTGCGAGAGTTCGACTAGCAAATGGTCAGTTTTTATTTGTATTAGTTCTTGTTTCGTTTAAATGGTCCTAAATTCCTTTTGATTTACAATTCTGTTTTTATTTTTATACAGATTATCGCTCAGATATGTTGTTCCAAGCGCCATTATCTTGGGGTTTTTTTTTGGGTGGGAAATCATCCAATGACTTCCCCCGCTCTGGGCGGAACGGGGGGGCATGTCAGACTTGTACTGACTAAAACCCACCCATGTTCCTTCTATTGCCCTATACGTTCCGGGGCCGCGGTATCTCTTTCAAACAACCCGCAACCCCGGCAGGCGGAGGCTCTGGCAAGCCCCTCTGATTATCTTGGGGTTACATAATGTTTTGTTGAAATATCTGGTTATGTTATAATATCTTGAAGTAAAACGAAATCCTACTATCCTACTAATATTTTAAATGCGAATGTTCGTGAGGATGAATAGATGAAAGTATGGATGTTTGTTACTCTTTCACGTCAAAACGGCTTAACAGATCTTGCTGAAATTTGGCATAGACTGAGATTATAGTCTGGAATAAAACATAGGATACGATTTTCGATCATAACACTGGCGAAGCCGCGGGCGCCTGCTAGTATAATATATAAGACAAATTTTAGCTATGATCCTATGTATCGATGATTATGAACTTATATCTAAGAAAGGGTTTATAGAAAGAGTCGAAGTTTTAAACGTCACCTTCATTGAGACAAGTTTTGCCTGCATCTTGACTAAATCTTAAAGTTATAAAGTCACATCACTAACCAATAAAGTAGACCAAGGAACACAAAACTCAAAACAAAATGACGTTACTCAGAAACACATTTAACTAAAATCTACTTTAACAACCCCTTAAATTGAGCTGATAATGCTGTGTAGACAAAAGGTTTCTACGCTATATAAGTGCGGGTTTAAAGTGCATTTTTTTCGTTAGAAAAAAGATAATAATGCTACGTTTTAAATGGAAATTTTATAAGTTGACGCAGTGCAAGGCGGTTGTTTTTTCATACAGACGAGGTAAAAAATTTCCATTGTTATATAATAGTGAGTTTTCAACATTTTTTTTTCTGGTCTGAGTTCAAGTGGTTTTTTTTACGGTTCTTTAAGTGTTTTTCAAGAATGTAATGTAGGGTTGGTTTTGTGATAAAAACGTGTCATTTTAGGTGACTTTTACGAAATCGTGAATCATGTTTCGATTCAGAAGTACTTGTTTCGGAGGTAGGTTCTAAAAAAAAAAAACTTTACCAATCTTAATTTGACTGTGCCAATAATATTTTTCCTTTTTTTCTAATAAGAATTTAATGGCTGTCATAAAAAATCATGAACTCGATTTATTTTTCTAAAATTGCTTTTTATACAAATTGAAAATATTTTTTTCCCGTTTGGTTTTACTGTAATTATTTTTTAATTAAGAAGTCTAATTAGAACAGCCGCGTTTTTATCTATTCCTCGTCAGATGTCGCTTTTATAAATCTTTGCGTTATTAGTTTTTCTTATATGACATTATAGGTCATCGGAAACATAAACTGCAAGATAAAATGTTTTTAGAATCATAATTTAGCACAAAAACCTTGATCATTCATACTGTATTAGCAAAACAACCAAGATATTTATATAATTAGTAAGCACTAAAAACAGTTGGACAAAAAAAACTTTAACAATAAAAATATTTTTTTTTCTAAACCGAAAAATTTCAATAAAATATTAAACCATCACTAAAAAAACTTGTAACGTTACACAAGCTATTATTAACAAAATTATGCAGCGTTAAACGCATACAAATTATAATTCTAATACAATCTGACAGTTTCACAGCCTATAACACTCATAATGGGGACAAAAAATGCACCCCACGGGCGAAAAAAAACCCTCAATAGAAAAAAAGGCGGCACGCTCGCCACCAATTAACTCATTTTTTTTCTAAAAGCCGTTTTAACATATTTTTTTCAACTTTTTATTGGTCGAGCGATAGGAGGGGCGTTTTTTTACGGTTTTTTATAAACGTGGCAAGATTAACACGTGGGTATTTTTTTTAAACAGCTACCGTTTTGTAAACCGAGGGACCTTGTCCAAACACGTTGTGTTTGGACAAGGTCCTTTATTTTTTTTGTTTTTTATTTTTTCGGGGTTTTTTTTTTTCTTTTTATTGTAGATTGATACTTTTGTAATTGTTTAACGGCCTATTTGAGGGGTCGTTTTTTTATGTATCCTGTCTATTTATTTTATTTGTGAAAGGGTTATTTTATAGGTATTTCAAAGTGTTCGATTTTGTTTGTGGAAAGATTTGTGAAGTGATTTTTTGTATTTAGTTTGTGAATTTTGCTGATTGATTTAGCATCTGTTTTTCGTATTTAAAACCTTTCCGTTTACCAAGTCAATGAAAAATTATCAAACTAAGTAATTAGGCACATCAAGCTACTACAATCTGTCAGATTTCTTCGATAGATTTTCGACTTTATTTCTTGAGTCTTAGGTTCAAGGTTCATTTGGAAAAATTGACAGTTTCGGGTAGCTTGACCTGCAGGCGTCTGTACCTATATACAATATCTCCTTCTTGGTTTAAAGTTCAAAATAGAGATTACATAACAATCATGTTACTAGCTTGTCACCTATCGTTGCAACCCATTTCTTCAATTAAATTGAACACGTGCATTGCTTGAAATAGATCTAATTCCGTCTTAGGAATTTCCTCCTACATCTTAGTCTAGCATTTTCTAATGTTCCTATCTTGTTTGTCTGAAAACTGACCTAAATAGCAACAGCCAATCAAAAATGTATCCAGGTTTTGTATTTTATTGTAAACTAGCTTCCGCCCGCGACTTCTTCCTCGTGGCATGGTTACTTTGGGCTAACGCTAACTTTTAACAAGCCCGATAATCAAAAAAAATCTTTCTCTCCCCTTTTCTTCCCTCTTTCTCCCCCTTACACTTGGGTCACGGGAAGTGTCAACCAAACGTTTTGAAATTTCCTTAAAAAGGCTATGTGCTTGATCTTGATGTCAAAGTGTACAAGGATCTAGATTCTGTATCTCTTGCACTTGGAAAAAAATCCGAGCTTATGTAAGTGTCTCGTGCCCCTTATATGGTTCTTTTATGTCTCATTTTCTAATAGGTGTTTTGTTTTTTTATTATTTGTTGCATTTTTTTTACTGTTTTGTTCTGCGTGTGGTTCAAACAAATACTTTTTCTTTCTTTCACCTCCGCTTATTTAATAACATAACTATTAAAATAGATAAATTATACACAGTCAGCATAGCTATGTGTTCCTATTGAGGTCATCATTTCTGACTACTTCCTTGTCGTTCCAAAAACCACTCAACTCCAATACAATAAAACATTCTTTCAAAAAATACCTGAATATTAGTTTGTTCACTACGCATTTCGTTTTGTAGTTATCGATCACACAAACAGACATACTTGCCTTTGTTCGTACGGCACACTTGTCACGGAATACTCGCATCAATAATGTTTTAGTGACTGGAGAAGTATGGAGAAGGCTCTCTTGTTTTTTTTTTATTTGTGTTATATCAGTCCTTACCTTTGAATGCTGATAATAGGGTTACCACAACAATTGATATCAGTTCTTATTTTTAACGCTGGTTACCACAAAAAAACTACATTTAAAAGATTTTGAATTAAACAATGAATTACAACATCAACTCTCAAATAAAAAATAAAATGGGATTTTTGGATAGGTATTTATCAAATGACTTCTCCCGCTCTTGGCTGAGCGAGAGCCTATCTATATGCAATAACATTTTATCAAAAAGGCACAGCACTGGTATTTTGTTATGTCAAATAAATAATGGTCTGGTACGAACAAATAAAATAAACTACTTAACCTAGGATTTTTATGCTAGAATCACAAACGGTTGATAAGACTGTAATTTTTTTTGACTAAACAAACAAAATAAAAGAAAATCGGTAGGTAACAAAAGCAATAAAAACTGATTTTGTTTCAGCGTTACTAAATTTCTTATTTAAATATTTATCTTTCTATTATGTGAAAAATACAGTTTAAATGAACGTAATACAAAAAAAAACTAATAAAAATACAAATGAGCCTTTTCCACACTTTCCAATCATAACCCTTCACAGTTTCTTCCAAAAATGATTAAAAATAGGTCGCGGTGCGTGAGCGGGCGGTCGTTATGACCCCCACGACTTTTTATTCGAACAACCCTCCCGATGCTAGTTCAATTCTATATTTAGAACAAATTTTTAACATAGAACGGAAGTTTTATGATTGATTTTAAATTGAACTGAAGGTAGGTTTTTATTTGTTTAAAAAGTTAATATATCTAATATATAAAATTCTCGTGTCACATTTTTCGTTCCCATACTCCTCCGAAACGGCTCGACCGATTCTTATGAAATTTTATATGCATATTCAGTAGGTCTGAGAATCGGCCAACATCTATTTTTGGTAGCCCTAAGTGGGCAGCGAGTGAAACTGCTGGGCACAGCTAGTCAATTTATATGTTTCGATACTAGGGGTTGTTCGAAAAGATATATTACTGCTACTTGGAACATTAAAGGCAAAAGAAGAAACACTGCTCTCTTACGCTCCACCCAGAGCTAGAGAAAATATTTGATGATTTACCAACTAAAAAAACAAATTTAAAGATATACCTAACTGACACTAATAACAGCCTTAACATAAATAAAGATTCGGTCAATCTTTATTTATGTTAAGCCACGTTAGTCTATCCATAGATGGGTGACCACCCGCTACATACCGTGTTTCCTCCGTGCCTCGGAAAGCACGTTAAGCTGTTGGTACCGGTTATCATTTGTATAATTATCTTAAACAAGTTACAAGAAGACAGTGTCCCGAAAGTCTGACAATCAGTCATACCAACGGGTATCGTATTACCCAGTACGAACTGGGTTGTGGAGGTCAGATAGGCAGTTGCTCCTCAGTTGCATTGGGTAAGACTGTGAAGCCGCTCCCAACATATTTTAGAAAAGGCTAAGCAGATAAAGGACTTGAGAATGATTGTGAACTTACATATAGTAACGGTAGATAGTCGACTGTATACAAAAAATCGGTCAAGAGCAGGTACGACATAATAAAAAATAAATAAAATAAAAAGCCTTTTATTTCCAGTACTTAAAGTTTACATTTCTTATAATCTATTTAAGTGTTAGCTCATGTAATTTAATTGCTATGTTAGTCTAATTTCTCTTTTTTTACTTAATTCTATGTATATTCTAATTATTATGTTTTTTTTTATAACATTATTTTTATTTAATCTACATAAACAGCCATAACTTTTGACTGTCTAGATATAGAGGATAGATTTCACAGCACAAAGTGGTCAGTGTTTAGTATATGGTTATAATTTCAACTCGATATCTCTATGCGTTCTCAAAGGGTATTGACAGCAATGCGGTATGGACAACAAAGTCCAATAAAGGTTCCATTTGTCATCCTTTTGATGTACGGAACCCTAAAAGAATTGCGTTTATTAAAAACAGGATTAAAACCTGACCTTATCGGCAACATCACAACTATGCACCCTTTTACAAACCTTGTCAGACTCTCATACATCTTCAACACACTAGAACACCTATAAAAAAATCTAACAAATATCATAACCCTTTAAAAACGAGTTGAAACACAACACTAGGCCTCTTTCATCAATTCGTCGCACTTAACCCTGCAAAAAACCATACAGGATCCATTTGACCCTTTAATTTATGCAAATCAACTATGTCAATTCAATAGGTGTATAAGGGCACTAATAATGTCGACATTTTTTTGTTTCTATTTTCAAAAAACAAAAGGAACCGGTTGTTTTTGGTTGATGGGGTTCTTACTTTGTTTGTGTATGGGAACGGCATAGACAAGATTGTGAGATTAAAGAGTTTCTAAGACTAGTTCGTGAGAATTTGTTGTGTAGATGGAATAATTATTTAAATTAGACATGGATCGGTGTTAGTTGTTCTTTGAGGGGTGAGATGTAAGCGGAAGGAAGGTTCAGTGAGTCTAGGAATTAATCTAGTCTTTCTAGATTATATTTTCAGCGGAGATTTTACAGAAACTGAGAATTCAGTCCCTTTTATTCGAGACTAGCTGTGACGGTTTCACTGGCGTGGACAAAAGCCTTGAGATACCGCGGCCCCGGAGTGTAAGGGCCTAACCTAACCTAAGTATGTATAACCTCACTTAAAAAATCGATTCTATCTCAATATTGAAGTTGCCCTCTCTGCATTTCCAGTCGCTCACTTAATAATGTAGTCACTCGGATAAAATTTTAATATATGAAATGGATTAATCACAATCCACTTCTTTTAAGCTCTTTCTGGATTTTATTATTAATCAATATTCGTCGTTTATTTAGTTAATTTTTGGCTTACTCAAATTCATACAGCCCAAGTTATTAATACAGTATGTCATCATCAGTCGCAAAGCTTTTTTTAATCACTCGTTTTATAAATCCCCTTAAACAAATAAATAAAAATAAAAAACAGAAACACCTTAAAATTAAAGTAAATAAAATGATTAATGACAACACAAGGCTGCAACCTGACGTTGATTTCCAGCTGCAGCCCATATATATATGGACTTGCCGTATGGTTAGCCCTAGACACGCACAGTGTCTATCTAGCTATTTTCCCAACTAAGTTGGGGTTGACTTGCAGTCTTAACAGATTCAGCTAAATACTAGTATTTTACATGACACAACTATCTGATCTCCACAATCCTGTAGGACTGGGTAATACGTTACGATACTCCTTGGTAAGACTCGCCGTCAGAGTTCCGAGTCACTGTACTGTAACGATTGTCAAAGATCTAAAAATGACACCCGAGAACAACACCTATGGAGTAACGTAGTAGCCAAGAGCTCCTTCTGAAACCTTCATAATAACCACAAAATCAATAAATCCATTAATTCCATGCATTAGTTCAGTCAAATCAATTAATAATTTGTCTGAAAACCATTAAAACCAATATTTTATCAACCCTACATTCATTACCACAGAAACCTATAGTTTTAAATATTTAATTGCGATTGTATCCAAAAAATGATAAAATGGTATCAGCTGGAATATTCCCACATTGGTTATGGAGTCCTATACTATTGCGTTTGTTTTAATCAAAGGGAAGGCAGAAACGTAGCTCATTTGAGCTTCTTTAATTACTAACTAAAGTACAATATTAACTTAGTATTAAGCTGTGTCTGGTTATTCAGCGGTATCTCTTTCGAACACCCCGCAACTAACCGTAGTTGAGGGGTGTTTCAAACAGATATCCGCTGAAAAAGAACATGAAGGGCAAAAGAACGAACATGGAAGGATTTTTAGTCAACAAAAGTTTTACTCCCCCCCCCCCCCCCGCCCCCAGCTCCACGCATAGCGGGGGAAGTAATTTGAAGATGTCCCATCCGAAAAAATGGTAGTTAAATTTTGCAAAACCTTATTACAGTAAGCACCCAAGTCCTACCAATCCCTATACAAATTTGAGAGTGCTAACACTTGTAGTTTCTGATATTCAGTGTTTACGTATAATTTGTATGGGTATCAACGTCCAACTGAAAAAATAGAACACATTGATACAAAAATCATATACATATGAATACAAACTATACAATATAGTTATGTAATACAATAATGTGCGATACGGCTGCCGGAAATTATGTAAGTTAATATAAAAGTAACAATGGCTGTGAGCAGCTGTCAAGGCGCTTCCACAATGGTCATGATAGTATCGGGTCAATAAATTTAGTCAGTAATCTTATTTGGGGTGGAATTTTGTGTTTAAAATGTTTGTGTCAAATCGTAGATTAATTTTGTTGTTGCAATTTGATTGAGTAAAAGTTTGAACAAAATTTTCATTGTTCTGAAAGAGATACCGAGGCCCCGGAACATAAAGGGCAAAAGAAGAAACATGGATGGGTTTTAGTCAGTGAAAGTCTCTCCCTCCATACCACTCCGACCAAGGCAGAAATTATATGATAATTTACATTATCAGTTTAACAGGCAAAATACCAATAACTTAACAACCAAAACTAGACAAACACAACTTACATTATGTTTTTAAAGCAACTAAAACGATCACTCAAGCCACTTTTCCCCATAAACCGAACAAGCTGTCTAAAAAATACAGCACTCACTTAAGCTAAATAAGCTAAATATTTTACAAGCTACTCAAAGATACAGATAAGGTACGTTTTAACCTGTCGCTTGGCACGGGAATAAATCGGGCTGTCCGTATCAGTGATAGATCTGCTACACCTTTCTATTTTATTGGCTTGAATGTTTTGTTAATTAGTTGCGTTTTGTAGACTGTTTTGTATTAGTGGGGGAAAAATGTTGTTCTCGTTTTAATAGACGTTTAGGACATACATAACAATATGTAGGAGGTGTTTGTAAAAATGTACGAATCACGTTTTTTTTCTGCAGATGGCTAAACATGTGGTTTAAGAACTTTATTATTTCTCATAACATCAAATAACTTCCCCCGCTCTGGGCGGAGCGGGAGGGAGTGTCAGACTTTTACTGATGATACCCACCCATGTTCCTTCTTTTGCCCTTTAAAACGCAACATGATTTACGGTTACGCCAAAATCTGATCCGTTAGTTATTTTTAATTTGACCGTAGGCCATTTAGCATGGCCAACAAAAGAAATAATGGTACGGCCCACAAAAAACTCGGTTAAGAAGTCGGGGATACCGCTGGTAGCTAAATATGGAGGTCAAATTAAAAGACTCAAAGCATATACTTCAATTAGACCATTGCAAGCAGTTTTGAATGTCAAGAAACAGAAAAAAAAATAAGCTAAGTACAATCACAGACACAATGCAATATAATTTGTGAAAGTACTGTAGTTGATGACCAAGGTGTTGATCTCTATAATGGAGGAGAATAGGCAAGAAACTCCATGGACAGTGGACACTCTTTTAAATGATTATAATTATACAAGATCATAATAACATCATTAATGTTGAGACTATACAAATAGTTAAGAACGAATAGACAATCCTTGTATTCTGTTGCATAAAATAAAACTGGCATCGTACCCAAAAGTTACCCATATGATAAATTCAGAAACGGAACACAGAATATTCCGGTCAAAACATTCCTTGACTTAAAAAGCTCCATTTTTCATCACGTTTTACTGTAATTATTTTCGTTGAGCGATGTCGAAACATGGTTCTATATTTATATTTCGGGTCCATTGTAGAACGAACCTAAAAGCGGAGGGTCAACCACGCGGGCCATTCGATTCATTGTTTAATTCGATATTATTATTACGATCGACTGTCTGTCTGTCCGTTAGGGAGATGGAAAACATTGTTAAAGGAGTATTTAGCGGTATTTTTCTACAACAATTAAGTTTTTTAGAGATCTGTACCTCAAGAGGCAAAAAACGGCACTTGTATAAGATCACTAGCTGTTCCTCGCGGTTTCACTCATGCTGCTCAGCACCTGTTGGTCGTAGCGTGATGTTATATAGCCTATAGCCTTCCTCAAGAAATGGACTATCCAACACTAAAGAATTTTCCAATTCCAACCAGTAGTCCCTGAGATTAGCGCGTTCAAACAAACAAACTCTTCAGCTTTATAATATTACAATAGATTTGGTCTAGGCCCTTTATATCAGGAACGAGTAGAGATATCGAGTTAGTTTTTTTTTTTAAATATATGAGTCTATGGTTCTTTAGAGCTGTAAAAAAATCAACCCTCTAAGTCTACGCATTTAAAATATATGGCCGTTTATGTCGCAAGTTTGTACGGTACTCGAGTCCGACTCGCATTTGGTCGGTTTTTTTTTAATGTTGAGTAGATTAGTTATGGCTTTACCAAGGAGTATCGTATTGCCCAGTACCTGGGTTAAGGTGCTCAGAAAGGTAGTCGTTTTATATAACCTACTGGTTTTTAGATGGCTCCGGTTAGACTGGAAGCCTACCCCAAATATAGTTTAGAAAAGGCTAGAAAAAAATGTAAGTTTTGATGTTTGTCAAGTAAAACTCTTTAGTCCCTACTAATATTATAAAAGCGAAAATGAGTTTGTTTGTTACGTCTTTATGCCAAAATGGCCAAACTGTTGGGACCCTGGAGGCGGACATAGGCTAAAAAAGCGAGAAAAGGGGAAGAAAGAAGGAAGAAAGGGGGAGAGAAAGATATTTTTTTCGATCATCACGCGGGTTAAAGTTAGCGTTAGCTTAGCGAACGAAGTCGCAGGCATAGTTGGTTGGATATTGTACCTTAAATTTCTACTAATGAGCCTTTAATAATTTGACGACACGGTTGGCGCAGTGGCTGAGCGATCGACTGCTGCGCTGCGTGTCGCGGGTTCGATTCCCGCACAGAACAAATATTTGTATGGCCTACAGTGAGTTGTTTCGGGTCTGGATGTTTGTGTATGTGAGTGTAAATGTTTGTAAACGCACCCATGATACAGGAGAAATTCCTAGTGTGAGACAAAGTTAATATTTATATTTAATTCGGGCTAATGGCTCGCACCCTATAACATAGGACTTAAACATAACTGGCTAAATTTGGATGTACCATTTAGTTACACCTTTGCCTAGCCCTTTCAAGATTACAAGCGTGATAGTATGTTTTGAATAAAACTTTAAAACGAGTCAATATAAAAAAATAGTTCGCTTCAAAGTTGTCTTTATTTTGTTTCTTTAATGACAAACATACCCTTAGAAGCAAAAGGAAAACAAAAGAACAAATTTAAAAAAAATTCGGTCCAGAGCTTTAAGTAATTGGGGAACATACAATAAAAATATCCAACGAATTCTGAAGATTCAGGAAGAATCAAAATACATTGCCGGGCCTGTTGGTCTAGTGGTTAGTGGCCCTGACTGCTGAGCCGGAGGTCATAGGTTCAATTCCCACCCAGGACAAACTTTGTGTGATAAGCATGATTGTTTGTTCTGTGTCTGGGTGTGATGTATCTATAATATGTATTTATTTATAAATTATATAAGTATGTATATCAGTTGTCTGGTTACCATAACACAAGCTCTGCTTAGCTTGGGATCAGATAGCCCTGTGTGAGTTGTCCCAAGTTATTTATATTTAGTTATTTATTGAGTTTCTTTTGTATTGGAGATTCTCAAACGATAGTTTCTTCTAGGCTCATCTAGAGAAGAAGGTAGCTCTCACTATTAGTAGCGTCATCTAGTGTCTTATTTGCGGAGGTAATTAATGCAACTTTTCTCAAAAAAACTTTCTTCATTTTTTTAATTGTGTTTCAAAACTACTTAATTATATTATGTTCATAACTATAACTTATGACCAAGGAGAGAAGAAACCAGGGTTGAGGGTTGATCGAAATAGATACAAGAAATGACAAAAGAAGGTATGGTGGGTTTAAGTCAGTAAATGTCTGAAACACCCTCACTCCGCCCAGACCGGGGGAAGTTATCTGATGATTTCCCGCCCGCAAAAAATAAAACTAAAAAAGGAGAGAAGAAAAACTAAGTCAACAAAAAATCAAGTTTCACGTTACAATCTAAGATTTTAAATTGTCTAAATAGATTTGAAATATTTGAATGATATAAGGTCTCCTAGATTTATGCTACATGATTCAACAATTATTTCTCACAAATATTTCTATTGTTGCATTGTTTACGTTGATTTTACATTAGGACTTCAACTTTGGAGACTAGTTTCGCCATCTATCGGCTCCTCTTTCGACCCTCCGCTTTCCTCAAAAGTTTTATCAACCCTTAGCCCTCTTAGGGAAGCATTCGCGAATAATTTTACTAGTGTTGATTTAATTTTGAAAACCAATTGTATTTTTACTTACTTTGTGCTTGTTGGTATGTATCCAAGCATATTTTTCCAATCCTATCAAACACAAAAATAAGTATATAGATTCGCAATCTTTAAGACAAAATACTTTTGAAACAGCACATTTAGGAAAATTTGTAAAAAAACACCGATATAATTTTTATTAAAAAAAAAATTACAGTTAAGACCAAAACCACATAACTTAAATTTTGTAAACAAAAAGTGGACTATTATCTGCCTAGCTTTATCCCAACTATGTTTAGCACGGCTTACAGTTTTACTGGAGGCAGACAAATACCAGTATTTAACATAGAGCGACTGCATATCTGACCTTCACAACCCAGTTAGTACCCACTGAGTAAAACGAGAACCATTGGTCATACTGGCTGTCTTTGTGGGCAAAACTGCAGAATAAATCCTTACTAATATTATAAAAGCGAAAGTGAGTTTGTTTTTTTTTATTTGTTAAGCCGATTTTGATGAATTAAAAAGAAAAAAAAATCTCTGTACCAAACAGAAATTTTTTATATAAAAAAAATGAGAAATGACGGAGAAAAAGGGGTAAAAAAGAAAACTTAGCTTTCCTATTGCAATAAATAAAAAGCAAAACTATAAGTAGCAAGTGCCTGCAAATCAGGAAAAGGGAACTGTGTTACCCCGAATTTAGCGCGAGCAAAGCCGCGAGCAAAAGCTAGTCAGTTATATAAAAAAAAACTACTTACTCAATACAACTTCTACTGCTAATTGCCTCACCTTGAGAACACAATACATGCCATTTTTCTAAGTCATTTCAAATACCTACTGTGTGCATAGACCGTGATATAGTCACTCCCATAGCCCCTCCTGCACATTATATCGTTACAGCAATTTATACTTGCTAATGATTTGTGGAAGTATGGTGGGAGGTATGAAGGAGTGGAGATAGAAAAAACCTTCGATGTAGATTAAAAATTTATTGAAAAAAAAATGGTAGTTACAGGGTTTTGAAATTTGGCAGTGGTTTATTATAGATATTGTTGGTTGGATACAGATAGTCTTTATACAATTAAAAAATAATTCTAATTGGCTTATTCTTTATTTCTCACATTTATAATCACAGTTTCTAATTATTCTGTAATGAAAGAACTGACTTACTATTTCTAACAACCCTAAAACTTTAACAAACCTTGCTTAAGAAACTACAATAGGTTAGCAGGATATTTGAAATAATTATTTACCAATGTCTAACCCAATAAAACAGTATACTTACATAAGAAATCATTTTTTCACAATAACTTTGAATCAAAGTAGTTCAACCCTTAAAACTACAATATAGAGGGCAGGTGTGTTCATTTCTACTTAAAACTTTAGTACCTAACTAACCAAATCATTAAAAAAAAAACTCATTTATAACAAATACATAATAAGTAATTCTAATATATACGGAATATTATCAGAACTTTCTTAACATAAAACTGCTTATTGTAAGTTCAAGTATGAGACGAAGAAAATTTTCGTAGCCAGCTACGCCATCTAGCGTGGGGTAGCGAAAGGAGCTTTTCACGGAGGAAAAGCTTACGAGTAAGAGACACAAAACATTGACATTAAAACTAACTTGAGAAAAAGTGAACAGAAGTCTTAAATTAAAGCAACAACGTACCTGAAAACAGAAAAGAGTTTGTTAAAAAGATTACAAAACGTTTCTGAATTTACCTTTTTCCCCTAAAAAAGTTAAAAGAAGTAATAATTTAAGAAAGGCGGAAAAACACAACTTTCACAACCCACTTCCTCAACTTTAGGTAAAAAAAGTAAAAGTAAAATCACACAAAAACATTGGCTAAATCCCCATAAGCTTAGCCACGCCTGAATAGAAAAAAAAAAACACAATAGTAAAAGAGGCGTCGCGAAAAGAAATACTTAAAAACTCCACGCGAAACAGCGATATACAAACCCTTTAAGTGCAAGAGAGACAGACGTCATTAAGAAAAAATCACAAAGAAACCCATTCTTTTTCATTTCCTCCCTCACTAATAGCGGCTTAGAAAAAAATGGGGAGCTCTACTTGTCCCGTTCTAGCATGCAAGGGTGGGATAGGCTTGGGGTCGGGCGAGCGAGAGGGGCGACCACCCTGCGGCGTCCTAAGCGCCCTTTTTAATAGTTCTTATTTCGGCCGTAGTCCGAAGTGGTCCGTCATGCGTTTTTGGGGAAATTGTGTCCGAGTGTGTCCGAGGCGAGGCGGCGCGGTCACACGCCGGCCGCCCGTCGCCGGCCGCGCCGTCTTTTCCTTGACCGGACGCATTTTTCCGCGGAAAAAACGCGGGGCGCGTGCGCCCGGCGTCGGTGGGGATGTTCTTGGCTACGTCTAAGGCGGCGGGGGCGGCGCCGCGTCTTGCTAGTTGGACCGGCGTCTTCGCCTGGCGCGCGCGTCCGCCCCACCCCGCAAGAAAGCGTCGCGACGCTCAAGTTTTCCACCAAGAAGTTAGTCGTCGTCCGCCCGCGTCTCAAGAAGGTCTCGTTTCCGCTTTCCACGGGACTTGCGCTTTTCCGGGGGTGACTCGGCCGCGAAAAATTAAAATAAATTTTAAACCGCGATAACTTTTTTCGAATAAATTTTTCGGACGCGCCGCGCTAAAAAGATTGTTGTATTGCAGATCCGAAGACATCGTCGGAGTACGAAAAGAGTGTGAATAAAAGAACCGCGAGCGATCGCATGTCCTCGTTGTGACGATTCGTCCGAAACTGGAATTAATGTTGAAATACTTCAATGAGAACATATCCCTAGCGTTGCAGGAGAGGTACAGGGACCTCCATGAGTATCGGAAGACGGAAGCGGTAGAGGAGGGCTCACCGAGGGAGGCTAAAGTACCGAAAATAGCTGAAGAAGGCGAGCAGGTCGGCGGCGAGGGCGCGTTTGAGCCGAGCGCCGCGCCGCCGTTCCCCAGGCTGCTGGATCCTCCCAAAGAGGAGGACAACTTCGTAGCGAGCTGGCTTCAGAACTCCTTCAAGATGACAGCCGCCGAAGGGAACAGCGAAGCCTCGGCAGGTGGGAGCGCGCTGGACCTCCGCGCTGCTCCTCTATCGCTTCACATACCGACCCTGCAACAAGCGGCTGAGGCGCAGAGACAGTTCAAGATGCAGGACTTCTGGAACAGAAGCCGGCCAGGCTCTCCCAGTCAGGACCAGCTGGGGGAGGGCCACAGTCAGCAAGGGCCGGCTCCCCCCACGCCGCAGCCGCCAGCAACACCTGACCACAAGATAATGACAGAGAAGCTGGTGAATGAAATACAGGTGAGTCTTTTTGTTTTATTACTTTTGCAGGAATTTCAGGTTGTGTTGTTAGGGTTAGAAGACTTCTTGTTATCAATTTTACAAGTGATTATTTTGAATATTTGAATAGGGTTTTCATTCCTTTTTAATAACTATTGAAATCATTGTGATTAGAATATTTAAGGAAACATAACTGACTCAAAAAGTGAAAACTTGAAACGATTTTCATGAATTCTTCAAACACCGTCGGCAAGGCGGCCGTGAAAACTTACCTGAAGTTAGAAAATTTACTGAAATGTTTTCACTGAAACTCTTAACACAGTCCTTTTATTCAACAATATATCACATCACTTCATATTACGATCAAAAGTTAACAAATACGTATTTATTTCAAAACAAAAATATTTAAAAAATCACGTCTATCGTCTTCAGTCATTCTTGATCAACTGACCTCAGATTACTTCGAGGTGAAACCCGTTCCAAATTTGAATGATCCCTTCCTTATAAATTAAAAAAAAGAAAGAAGCCAAGGCAACATATCGTAAAGCTTTGTTAACCCAAGAAAGGGTTAAGGTCCTTCAACAAAGTTGTTATTAAAATCTTTTGTGTGTCCTTATGTCGCATCCGGTTTTACAATGGATATGTAAATTACAATAATCTGTGATAATTCTATTATTACCTGTGATCAACTTGTCGGCAATGTCGATTTACTTTTTTCATTTCCTAAGACTGTTTGTTTTCGCCATATGGTGTGATTATTTCGTGTTTCACGTCCCGTTTCTGTGATATTTTTTGTGACAATAACGTTTATTTGGTTTAACAATTGCCGTTATTGTTTTTAAATTGGTTGGATGAACGTAAAGGATTCTCTAAAAAAAGACACGGTTTTGGCGGGAGATTTAGGCTTGCTTACTTTTATTTGTCTTATTCCGCCAGTATTTCCGGATCGTGAGAGTAAACGTTCTAAAATTTTCAAGTTAATTCATTTATTAAAACAAACTAAAGCTCAATGTGCTTCTTACTTTTAATATTTTAGAAAAGACTATTTTAAAAGTAAGTCGTGTTTCCGCTTCCGTGCGAAAAACTAGTTTTCCTGGAACACGAATCTAAATTTAAAATTAGAATTTCAAAAAACGAATCGAAGTAACAGTTAAAAAGAAAAAAATAAAAAGCAAATAGTAATAACTTTCTTAATCAAAAATTCTAAAACAACAGACGAAAGAATATTACATTTTAAATTAGTTTTGGATACGATTCACCTTGTGATTCCCACGGCACGGGGATTAGGGACGCGATCATTTTATTTTTTAATTTTTTTCCTTCTCTTTTGTTTCACCAAAGGGGTGTTGACAGTTATTTGTTTCCAAATCTTTTTTTTTTGTTTCACGAAATTTCTATTTGAATAACGAAACCGGTTTGCCGAGATTCGTGTTCCGTATTCATGTTTTTTTTTTGTGTAAATTGAGATTTAACGGTTCGTCGCTTTTGTGGTTTAGTTTTTTAGGAGAATAGTTAATTAAAATTTGATTTATTAATATTTTTATTGTTGAGTCAAGGGTTTGGCTATCAAAATAATAAAATTTCTTGTTTTTTTTTCTTGTTGTAGTTGTTTTTGCGGGTAGGTATTTCCGTGTTAGTTGTAAGAAAAATAAGTGCGAACCAATTTACGCGTTGTCATATATTTTTTTGAAAGTTTTCTTTATAAGAAGTGTTACAATGCTTAAAAAATTACAAAATGACCGTTACTTCCGTTTCGACGTTTTTTTTTTAAATATCAGAGCGAACTAAATAATGACAATGTCGAAGTAGAAAACTCAACAAGAAATCTTCTTCCTCTTTCTATCTTTTTTGACTAACTTGTTTAATTTGAATTCAATAATTAGCAGCTAGCTACAAAAAAAAAAAAACAATCTACAAAAACCGTGTATTATCTAAGTCCCGCTAAAAACCGTATTTTTATCCCTCAAAACCCAAGTAAAACTACAAAAAATTGACTTTCCACTGTTTCTTTTTCACGCCGCTTAATGGAATAGCAGCATCAGCAACAGTCTCCATCAGCCGACTCCACCATGAGCGAAAGATCAATCGTTCCGTTTGCGCTGGTAAATTTACTATCAACACTCAATAATATTGATGTAAATACATTTTTAACTCTTAATGTCGTGATTGTACCATTCTATTTTAAAATATTTAGTTTTAAGAAAAGTTTTTTTTTTATTTGCCATTTGATCGCGCTAAAAATCTTTATGTTGCGCTTTTATTGAAGACTTTGTCCACTGTTTTGTATGTTCTTGTTTTGCACTTTAACTAAAATTTTAAGACAGCATTTTGTGTCCTATTTATTTGAGTATCAAAACTTGATGACGATACTTAAAGTAGACAAATGCAATAGATTATGGCTATCAAATTGATAAAAAGTCCGTCTTCTAACATACCTAACAAATATATTTTTTATAAATTAATCTTCGGAAATATAGTGAGATCAACGAAGTTGATATCTTGAAACTATTTCCCTATATATAGTAAGGAATGAATTTTTCAGTGGACATTGAGCTTCATCTTAACGGGTCCTGTAGCGTTTTTTTTTAAATTAAACTTTGTTTTAACCCTTGGTTAACAAGCATGAGCACGAAGTGTTGTGTAGATTTTGGTAACAAACCTAGTTCTGGTAAGTGTTATTTTATGTTTTTTAACTAATTACGTTATGGGTTCACTTAACTCTGTACTTGCTTGTATTAAAATATTGCTATGACGCTTTTTAGAGGGTTTAATGCATTGTAAATCATGTTTTGGTCCCCATTAATTTTGTATTTTCATTATCACATTAACATTACTAAAACTTTTCTAATACCTTATTAAAATTGACTGCGTATCCGAATTTCAAAACCTGTCTAATTATTTTTATACAAAAAAAAATATCCGAACACTTTAATTTGTAATTCGGAAATGCTAAATCATATTTCATTTCTATTTTAATCTATTTCCCGCATCGATTTTGTTTACCGATTTTTGCAAAAATAAAAAGAAAGAAAGAATTTAGAAAGAAGAAAAGAATTTATCTTTTTAGAAAAAATAAGAAATAATATTTCTTTATTTCCGTATGCAGCCACAACAGCAGTCGCCAACAGGAGAGACGCCACTCGGTGATCGCAACGCAATGTTACCCTTCGCTCTGGTAAATGTCCTGAATAGCCTGAATATTGATGTAATTATTATTTTTCTTTCTTTCCTTCTTCTGTAGATAGTCTGCTATGGAAACTCTATATGAAAAGAAGATAAGAACAAAAAGATTTGCGTTTAAAAGATTACTTTAAACGAAATGAGAATATTAATTTAATGAGCGACTAATAATAGAAACTCGCTTAATTTAACAAAGCTTACCTTTACTTATTCAAGTATCTACTTTTTGTTATAAAATACTATACTTATAATTTATTTAAATGAGTTTTCATAGTGCCGTTTTCTGAAGTGAGCTTCATTTTTCTTTTACTTCTATTTCATTTCACTTTATTAGACTAGCACTTATAATATTTTAGATTTACCTTTATTTTATAAAAGCAATGGAGCTCACTATTATTCATAACTCTCATAAAAGTAATCGTCTTTTTTCTATTCGTGCCGTCTTATTAACAAAAAAACTATAAATGCATACTTTTTTTTTATTAACAATTAAAAAATATAGTATCTGGAACTCATTGTAATTTAACATTTGCAATGGCAAACTAAATACGGTAACAAAAAAAAACTTTTTTTCGTAAAAAAGAAACTAAATTACGAGCATGTAACAAAGAGTATCAGATACTAGATGTTTTACGTAAAATTTAATTGATGAATTCTTCCACAGCAACAAGCGCGGTCAGGCCAGAGCATCAGCGAGAGAACCCTTGAGGAGTGCTGGTCGACACTTCAGCGAGTGAGTTGGCATCTGTTTCAATGTGTATTGTTATCTTCCAAAAGTAGGGGGCGCGTTGCGGCGACTGTGTGTGTGTGATCTTTTACATTTTTTAAGTTTTTTTTTTACTATTTTTTTTTTTTTTCTTAAATAAATAAAATATTTTTATTTTTCCGAATTGAGTTTGATTTTAAAGTTTTTTTTTAAGGCTTTTGTGTAGAAATAATTCTTCATACACAGTCGCTTAATCGCAGTTCCCAAATAAACTGGGTATTGGTTATGTTACCAATAACTAATAATACTTTATATAACTATATAAGGTGAGTTTAATTTTTATTAAGTCCCCACTGGCGTAAAGCCCTTCATAAATATAACTTTATCTAGTACTAAAGTGTTTTATCGTGAATCTAAGCAGTGGGTGGCGTAAGGCGTTTCTTTTTTATATTACAGGAACTATAAATAATCTAGGCTCAATCTAAATGTTGCATATTCATTACTAGGGAAACGTTTTCGCATAGAATCGGCCAAGATAAAAAATCTTGCGATAAAACGCCGCGGGCGTGTTAACAATTTATTTAATCGAGATTCAAGCGCCATTTTGTTTTTTTTTCTGTTTTTTTTTTGTTGTTGTAAATTGTGTTACCATCTGCGTACAAGGTGGTGTATGATAAGTCAGGAAGTACTTGTTACGGGATGTTATGCATCTGCATTTTATTGTTGTAATTTTAAAGGTATTGAGATATCGGATTTAAATCATGTGTTTTAGAGGTTGACTGTACTAGATGTACTTTTGTTTTGAGCCTATAATGTTGGTTTACTCGTCTTTTTAATAACGTTGGGTCGGCTTCCAGTCTAACTTCAATTTAAATAAGATTATTCATTATTCTCTTAGATGTTTTTTTTTATATTGGAATTAAAATTTCTGTTTAATATCGTACATCTTGATATTACACTTAGATAAAATAAATGCACACCAATGGATCCCTGCATTTTAAATGACAATAAATTGTACTAAACGGACCTAGTCTTTTTGCAAGAACTACTCGTAAATTACAATAAAAAAACGGCTTTTTTACGTAAAACTCTTACAAAAACAGGGCAGCGTGCATTTTAAAAAAGTACAGTCGGGCAAAAAAAATACAGGTGCTCGAAAAAAATAAAGAGCCCGCCACGTCGGCCGAAACGGAAAAGTGTACTCGGGCAAAATAAAAACTGCACTCTTTGTACGCGGTCGGGTACTTGATCTTTTGTAGGCGGCGCCGACGAAAACTATGGAGTCGTAGGAAGTGAATTTTTTATATTTCTTATAAAACTCCTGCTAGACTTGAGTAATTTTTTAGGTATTCGAAGTTCGATAGAAGTGTTAATAATTGATTAAATAAAACTTTACGTAGACTAGAATTAAAGTAATATCTATTAAATTAATTCAGTACTCAATAAAACAAAGTGTTCCTAACCTAGGTTAGTACCAAAAATATGACTAATGGAGAGGCTCTACAGAAAACTAATATTTAGTTAGGTTACAAAAATAAGTATTATTTAGATAGTTATGTAATACAACTACAATACTAAGTCCTTGAATAGACATGTCGCCTTCAAACTTATTAATTCAAACGTATTATTTGACTGTCAAGACATCACATTGTTTTGTTTTTCTTTTAATTCTGTGGCCGTAGACACAAACATGTTTTTTTAACACATAAAACATAAACAACTTCGCTTCACCAAAAAGTACAGTCAAAACCAAAACAGACTACTCCACAGCTTTAGGCACACAAAACAAAAGTACGATACACATTGTCGGAAAAAATCCTTCAACATTTGCATGTCGATTCGCAATGAATTTATCGTTATTGCCTTTAGATTTATTATAGTGCCGCTTTCCGAAAAAATCCACCGAAAATGACCGAGCGAATTTAAAATTCAAATCGCAATTGTTTTTCGTTTCAAAATTGAGACGATTTTGACGTCCGCCGTCGTACCGCGACATGTGTTTGTCTCTTTTTTTGTTTATTTTTTCTTGCCGACTGTACTTTATACGTTTTTCGTATAAATCAATTCGGTTAAGTTGTCTTAGTTTTTGTTCCGCGGCCCCTTTATGTATAAATATTGTTTTAAAAATGCTTTTAATGATGTATGCTGAGTGTTTGTGTTTTTAGAAGTTGTCTTTTTATTTCAGTTTTAATGTTGACTTATTTATTGGCACTGAAAACGAATGAATGTGTTTAGTGAAGTTTTTTGTGCTTTAAGACTTAAAGAGTTTAACTTTAGGTAAATTTTAAACTCATTAAAGAATAAACAGAAGTAGATTGCTGATTAAGAGACAGTATCTAGGAAGATGCAACAGAAGTAGATATGCCATTATGACGTCACGATTATATCTATACTAATTTTATAAAGCTGAAGAGTTTGTTTGTTTGTTTGAACGCGCTAATCTCAGGGACTACTGGTTAGAATTGAAGAATTCTTCTAGTGTTGGATAGTCCATTTCTTGAGGAAGGCTATAGGCTATATAACATCACGCTACGACCAACAGGTGCTGAGCAGTGTGGGTGAAACCGCGTGGAACAGCTACTAGAGTTATAAATTCTGAAGTATCCTTTGATTCGTATAAGAACTGAATTCGCTGAGTTTGGTCTATATTGACTAAGACTATGCTGTACAGAGAGATTGGTTTACAAATGAGTCACAGATTTCTAGTTATTGACTGAGATTGCATTACTTTTAAGTGTAAATTAAACCCGTTTTTAATCACACTTCTTATAAAATACAAATAAAAGCAAAATCTTTTTTTTAATTTTTGTGTGCTTTGTGCCTAATCTAGTGTCAGGGTTTTTTTTTTTTTTTATTATTGATAGGCTCGCGTTTGACCACTATCTCACCTGATGGTAAGTGATGATGTGGTCGACGATGAAGCACGCTTACCTAGAAATAACCTATTTACTCTTGACTTGAAGACCCCCAGGTTATAGCTGTCAGGAAATACAGACTCCGGCAGGGAATTCCACTCCTTATTATGCCGTTCGTGGGCCTCGGATTTGGGTTAATATGCCGTCGAAAAAAAATCGTAGGCATGCTGATTGCCTCACAAAGTTTTTCTTCACCAAACATGTAATACTTGTACAATACGCACATAAATCCGAAAAAGCAGAATGAAAATGTACCTACATTCCCCTTTATTAACAAAAAAGAAGAAAACATTTCAGAAAAAAAGAAAAAGATCGCGACGTTTTAAAATCACAGAAGCAAAGATAATGAAATTGTTTTTTTTTAAACGTTCTAACTGTAACATCTTGTAACAAGGGGAGGTAGGGAGCAGTAATTATGAAAAGTGTTCCAAGGGAGGAAGGGGGGAAACCGTTTAAAAAAAGAACGTATAATGACCAGCCAGCTTTTAAAGTTAATAGCTTCGGAAGGATCCTTGGTAGTCTCTAAGACTTTTTATCTTTTTATAAAGTAAATCGATAAAATCTTATTAGGTGTAATGTTTTACGCCTTTTTGAATTTCGAATGAGGTGTTAAAGTGACACATTTATGTAAGGGTAAAATCGCTTACTTTTTCTTATCTTTAAAATACACTAGATATAGATGACTACCTTTTCAGTGAGTATAGGTTTAATGTTATTGTGTGTGTATTTTTAGGGTTCCGTCTCTCAAAAAGAAAAAATGGAACCCTTTTTGGATTACTTTGTTGTCTGTCTGTCTGTCTGTTAAGACCCTTTATTTCGAGGACACGTAGAGGTATCGAGTTGAATTTAAAACCATAATTATACTCAAATCTGTCATCTTTTTATGCTGAAAAAACCCTTCTTCGTCTACGCAGTCAAAAGATATGGCTTTTTTGTCGCAAGCTTGTACATAACCTTCGGTGCGCGAGTCAGACTCGCTTTGGTCGGTTTTTTTTTTAAACTGACTTCTTATACTCGTAATGTCTGTCATTGTACAGACACTGCACATCAAGCTACTACAATCTGTCAGATTTCTTTGATAGATTTTCGACTTTATTTCTAAAGTATTAGGTTCAAGGTTCATTGGGAAAAATTAACAGTTTCGGGTAGCTTGACCTGCAGGCGTCTGTTCTTACTAGTAGGGTTTTAGGTAAGTTTAATAGATGTAGGAAAGCACATGGTTATTACTAATCGCCAGCAATTCACAAGCCAATGAAAATATTTAACGTTAAAATAACAGTTGTTGGTCCCGGCTGTCATTTGTAGATCTTTGACAGTCGTAACAGGTAGTCAAATGGCTTGAAAGAATAACAACCAGTCTTATCGAGGAGTATCTTACCTAGTACTCACTGGTAAGGCTGAAAGAATAAGGTAAAATACTGGTATTTAACTGCAACCGGTTAGAGTGGAAGCCATCCCCAACGTAGTTCAGAAAATGCTAGACAGTCCGTGATGAGACAATAATAAAAAATCGTTCTGAATAACCTTGTCTGTACTATTTCATTTCATTTTGTTATTGTTTTGTGCGAGTCCCAAATAAAAGTTTTTCTTTCTTTCTTTTTCTTTTCTTTCTATAAAACGTCGAAGAAATATTTCTTCGTTAACGACAACTAGGTAAATATTTATTGAAGGTAACCGGAATTTCAATATTCACATAATTGGATTAAGCTGAATAATTTAGTGTGACATCGATTTTTCCAAGAAACGGTTATATTAGTGGCGAATTTTCCGTGGTTATATTAAAACTTTATTACACCACCGTTCTGGGAATTAAATACATCTTACTTATGTAACGAAATATCTTCGCAGACCCAAATTGCTTTTATCTTTAGAAAAGAAAAAGATAAAATGCATTGAGGAAAGACGCTTTATTCAGTACCAGTTTTAAAAGCGTAATTATATCTTTTTTTTTTATTTATAACCTACTAGCTGTTTTTCCCGGTTTCACTCGCGTTTTTGGTTATTTCCCCACTCCCGTAGGTAGTATCATGATTTTTAATTGCTTATATTACTCAGTGACAATGTAGCTACCTAATGGCAAAATATTTTTTCAAATCAATCTAGTAGTTTTTGAGTTTATTCGTTGTATACAAATTATAAATATATTTTCTTTATTATAATAGTAGTGTAAATGAAAAATAAAAGATAGAAATCCTATTTATTAGACCCACACAGAACAACACGATAAAACAAAATGAGTTATAAAGAGAATAATAATCAACAAAATTGGTTGCATTCGCAGAATATTTAATTCTAATGTCTATAAGCCATATTACTGCATATATTTATCAAAATCCGATCCAAAGTTATCCAAAACTTTTAATAGTTGGAATAAATAAAATATTAGAAATTAATTTCTGTTAATGTACTACCTACTTACCTGTTAACTTATGCTTACCTCAACCCGTTTTAGACTCGCGTGATGGTTTTTGGTCTAATCTTACGACCAGAGATGGGATCTGTATACCAACTGCAGAAATATTACCGCCACATCTTGTTCAAGCATAAATATTTCTTTCAATTTTTCCTCTACATTATCTAAAAAATATTTTCTTATACTGTAATTAAGGCGCTCCCGGAACTTATGAATTTCAATTCTATCTCGAAAAAAATAGAAACAATTATTTTTATGCCCTAAATACCACTCACTGTGCTCACTGCTCACCCCTTTTCAACAAAACGTGACACAACAAACGGTAACGTTTAAAATGACGTCAACTTATCGCCCCATCCCGTTTTGGTAATTTTTACCACTTTTCTCTCCTATCTCTCATAATTTTCTTCCAACCCATTATTGCCGTATTCATAGCCTGGGTTTTTTTTTCGCAAGTTTTTAAGATCACCAATGTAGAGAATGCCTTGAAATAAATAATTGTTAGAAATATTTTTGTCTTTTACCACGTTTAATTTGTCTGTCAATTGAAATAGTGATCATAATCCGTCTTATTAATTTCCTCCGTGCCTCGGAAAGCACGTTAAGCCGTTGGTCCCGGCTGTCATTTGTAGATCTTTGACAGTCGTTACAGGTAGTCAGTGTTCCGAAAGTCTGACAACCAGTCTTACCAAGGGGTATCGTATTACCCAGTATTAACTCGGTTGTGGAGGTCAGATAGGCAGTCGCTCCATGTAAAATACTGATATCCAGCTGCATCCGGTAAGACTGGAAGCCGACCACAACATAGTTGGGAACAGGCTAGGCAGATGATGAATCCGTCTTATTAACTTTTTACTTAACTAATTATGACACTTTACAAATGATTTGGGAAAATAACTGTTCGTAACTTAAAGTATACAGATAACAAACTGTTCTAATTAAATCCGACAAGCTATCATTATAATATGTATAATGCATTTTTCTTTAACTCCAAATAGAGAAAACAAAAAGATTGTGACGTTGTCAATAGAAAATACAACAGTATTTTGATTACCACTAAAACTACAAACAGTGAGCAAACGTGGTGATCAATACTCATTCTTTCTTTGTATGAGAAGAGGCCTTTGACCAACAGCCGGATAGAACGACAAAAGACATCAATTACAATTTATTTATTCTTACCAAGCCTGATTTACACTACAATAAAAATTAAACATGAACTGATCAGTTGAGACAAGTTTTGTCAGAATTCTCTTTCTTGTTTCCTGGTGTATTAAATAATAGCTTTTTCTACTTAATTATGTAACAGAAAATGTATATTAAACAGCATTAATATGATCAGGTTTTTGTTAATGATTTCTCATAAATATTATTACATAGTTGACTTTAATAATATTATTTTGTTTGAATTTCCACTGTCATATTGGCGCGTGTAACCGTTTCAATATAATAGTAGTAACTATTAATAATAACAGCCTGTTAAGCTTATAAGATACAAAACGTACAGACATTGCCATTAATTTTCTTCTAAAATCACTAATACACGTGATTATCTGACCAGTATGGGTTGATTCCGTTTGAATCATTTATTTTAAGACCGAACTATATTTTTGAAACCGGTTTTTTCTACAATAATAAATAAATATCTTGGGACAACCTCACAAACGGCTATCTGATCCCAAGCTAAGCAGAGCTTGTGTTATGGTTACCAGACAACTGATATACATACTTATATAATTTATAAATACATACATATTATAGATGAATCATACCCAGACACAGAACAAACAATCATGCTCATCACACAAAGTTTGACCTGGGTGGGAATCGAACCCACGACCTCCGGCTCAGCAGTCAGGGCCACTAACCACTAGACCAACAGGCCCGTCAATGTTAATATTTCTGTGAAATGTATTTTGTAATTTACTTTTGGAATCTTTAACGTGTTTAGGTAGGTACATAATAACCTAGGCCCCGTCTATGAATACGACCCAGTACAGCTACGAACATTTTTCTTCCACCGTTCGCCATAATCTTTTTTTCCTTCGCTCGTAACTCATGAAGTCATGAAAAAGAGTTTTTTGGTTAAAACTTGAAAATTTATTTCGCAATTAGCGGCAGGGCTCTTAACTCAAGACATTATTAGAAAAGTTTCTTAGTGGTCGTAAAAACACCGTTTTTTGTGGCGAAACGACACCTGCCCGTTTTTCGGCGATGAATATTTTATTATTAATCATTTTTTAATACAGCCGTTAATGAAGATGGCGCGTAAAATGATTGATCAAGATTTTCATCTATAAATAAGTTTTTACCTAGAGCTCAGAAAGAAATATATTTTTTCTAGAACTTTAAAAAAACGTGAAAAATACAAAAAGCAAACAGGAGATGTTCACAAATAACACTTCATTAACACGAAGTGAAACGGTGCGACATGACAACGGTTAAATTTTCACAAGCACACACAAATTGGCGGGAAAACACCGCCCTCTGGGGGCCGCCGGAATAAGAGAAAAACTCGGCAAAAATTAGATTTCTTCAGTACGGATGTTGGATGGGGTGATTTTGATACTTGCTGAGGAGAAAGCTGATGTCAATATTATTAGCTAGATTATGTAAATGGACTGTTTTTATGTTGGATTAATTTGAGATAGGCGCATTGCTACTCTTCAGAAACATTTACTAAAATTAATAAAATTGATTTTAATGAAAAGAAAAACTGATGACAAAAGCAATATCATTGGTTCAATATTTTCTTAGAGCAGCTAGCAATGTTAACATAAATATCGTGCAAGAAAACTAACTACATTATTTAACAAATAAATAAACATTGAAAGAACAAGACGGGTATAATTAATCAGATCAATAAAATTATACCGGAGGCCGTTTAAAAGTAAAATAAAGCCACATTATCTTGTTATTTCTTCATAAGGAAATAAGGTCTAGCGCCACAATAAATAAGGTTATTATTGTATTACTGTAACGTTGTGATTATTTCTATAATATTAGAGACAATCACAAAGAATAATCATATTATGGGCGTTTACAATGCGAGCATAACTGAGAGATTAGTCTAAAAATTGACTTTAGTCACCAAATTCATCAAAGTCATACTTACGTTTGTTAGAAGTTGTTTGCAGACCAAGAGTGGCCCTCTTGGTCTGCAAACAACTTCTATAAAAATAAATAGGTTTGTTTTATTTATTAAAAATAGACATTTACGGAAAAAAAACAAGTACGACAACACATAACATAACGCTTGTGATCCCCGAAAGGTTAGGCAGAGTACACCTACATTTCTCCAGTTGATTGCAGGAGAAATGTAGATATTTAGAATTTCTTTATTTTGTTTTCTGTCATAGAGTTAAAATAAAACACAATATTCGATACGATTTCTTCAAGACTTTGTCTCAGTCTTGAAAGTATCAAGATCATTTCGTCCTCCTAGATCACAGCTAATGGCTTGTGCTACACAGTAAAAAAGGAGTCGACGCTGGAAGATAAAAATTAGCTGAAATTAAAAGATACTAACGAACACCATTCTCTGTTCTTGACTCAAATGTTTCTTAGCTTATTCGCTTTGCTCCTGATGTTTTTTTGTTTGTCGATTTCTTGAGGGAGATAGGAAAAAATAGGATTATATATTTTTTCAATTTGAATAGCTTCTCTTAGGGAATGAAACTATGGATGGACTGTGATAAGTATGATATGGCAAGAAGGGTAATAGAGAAGCATTGAAAAAGAAGATATTTAAAAACATTTGGATAAAAACAAAAGAATGAATAATGATTGGCTCGTGTTTGATCTGTATTGCACTGTGTCAAGTGTGTAAACTAACTTGTAAAGGTTCTATATGTATTGGTAACAATTATTTAAAGTGGGGTTTCTGGGTCTCTAAAACCTAGTTTTTGGTGTCTTCAATATCATGTATATAGTTTACTGAATCAATCTGTAGGTGTGGCATTTTTTGCGATCTATCTCTATGGTAAAGTCCAATATTATTTACTTTGTGTTTTAATAATACCAGGCTAATACCAGACATATGTCCAATACTGCACACTATGCACTAGTTTTCAAAATACTACACTGAGTTATTTCTAACAAATTCAAGTTTATACAGTTTTTCATATATTCAGAACAATTATTACTAAGTTGCCACAGGTTATAATTAAAAGCCAATTTGAAAAATCAACAAACTAATTTAAAATCACAATGCAGCCAACTGACGACCGGGTTCCGCAGCTAAACGGAATAACCGTGGACTTACCGACAGCGAAATTGACAATAATCGCCGTCGGTCCACAAGTGATCATTACGGAACCCCTTATTTGTGACATTCAACGGTTGGATGGGTTCTAAGTAACCTAGGTAGGTATACCTAGGGGATACTTTTTAGAGTTCCGTCGTGATTACAGTAAAACGGTAACAATTGTCACAGGAAATTGGCATGTGACAAGGATGTGGCTATGAAATTATTGTCGTTGACAAATTGTTAATTTAGTGTTATTTGCATATTGTAATGTAGTTCATTTTATGAATAAATAGGTACACTTTTGCCATGGCTGGAGGCCTTAATTTCAAGTCTTTCACAGGAATTGCCCGGTTAAGCAAACAACCTCTTAAGTTGAACTACGTAATGCCATTAATAAAAAGAAGGTATTTGATTATTTAAATAAAGATATATTCCTGAACAAATATAAATATAGGAAGAAATACGTTTCTTTAATAAGTCTTAAAAACTTACATTAAATTTATTCATCATCTTCTGCCTAGGATCAGATCAGCCGATCCCAAATGAGTTGAAGAAAGGTAGCCTTTACCCAACTAATTTGTGATCAGCTACCCTACTATGACCTCTTAAAGCAATTCTTATTCCACTGAGGGAAAGAGACAGAGCTATACAGGGTGTCTAGCACCATCTCTTTCACTCAGTGGAATAAGAATTGCTTTAAGAGGTCATAGTAGGGTAGCTGATTTCACTCAAACCAAAAGCAGCTGAATTTAAGTATTTCACACGGAGCGACTGTCTATCTGATCTTCGCAATCCCAATAGTAAATAATAATAATAAATATCTTGGGACAACTCACACACGGCTATCTGATCCCAAGCTAAGCAGAGCTTGTGTTATGGTAACCAGACAACTGATATACATACTTATATAATTTATATACATACATATAATAGATAAATCACACCCAGACACAGAACAAACAATCATGCTCATCCCACAAAGTTTGTCCTGGGTGGGAACCGAACCCACGACTTCCTCCACGGCTCAGCAGTCAGGGCCACTAACCACTAGACTATAAGGCCCGTCAATAGTATGTCTAATACGGTACCCTTTTTTTTGGGTTGGGTAATTATCAAATAATTTCTCCCGCGCTGGGCGGAGTGGGGGGCAGTATCAAACTTGTACTGACTAAAAGTACCTATCTCTTTTGAACAACCCGTAACCCCGACAGGAATATGGTACCCTTTGGTAAGACTGCAAGTTTAACAGAAGCTATAAAAATAGTCCATCTAACAAAACTCATGTAGCGCTTAGGTGGTGTGTAGAAAAAATACTACAGATGTAGTTAGGTATAACGTGGATATATATTGAGGTAGGAAAAGATAGACTGCTTTTTACAGAAATAGAACAGGGCTTAATACTAAACACATTGGTGGATGTAGCTGGTCGTCCGTAAAATATCAACTGCATTTCTTATCACTGCCTTTTAGGCTACAGTTTTTTTTTAAATTGTTGCCCCACACTAGGAATTTCTCCTGTATCGTGGGTGCGTTTACAAACATTTAAACTCACATACACAAACAGCCAGACCCGGAACAACTATCTGTAGGCCATACAAATATTTGTTCCATACGGGAATCGAACCCCGCGACACTCAGCGCAACAGTCGTCATTGATCACAATCAGTTATTTTAACTAATTTTAATGAACCCTTTAATATTTTGCGCCAATCTTTGCTTGGCGATTATTTTTAATAAAGGATAGTACTAGCAAGGATATGTCAACCTTATCATTATCTTATTACACGCTATTTTGTCTCTAATTACCCTTACTGTTGACAATATTTTGTCATTTAAACTGTCCGAGTGTTGTCATATTCGCGTTTATGAATGTTGTACAGTAGGGTTACTATGACATCTCATAGCAGTTCTTATTCCTGTGTGAGAAAGAGATGGTGCTAGACACCGTGTATAGCTCCGTCTCTTTCCCTCAGCGGAATAAGTTCTGCTTTAAGACGTCGTGGTATGCCTACTGGAGTCGTCGTTCGAAATATAATTTTGTCTTAATAAGCAATATCCGGTCTGTGTTCTAGACATAATATTGTAAAGTCTCTAATTTAATATACTTTGCCGATTGAAAAATAGCTACATCGTCAATATTATTTGTGCGAAAATAACATAGGTCATGTTTTGTTACGCTACTTAAGTGTTTAATTTGGTTATGACCGGTTCAATCTAGTTTAGGCACTGAATTGCATTTATTGTGCAACTAGCCGTGCCTAGCGGTTTCACCCGCTGCTCAACACCTCCGTGTTGGTGTATGACGTCATATAGCTCATAGCCTTTTTTGTTAAATGGGCTATCCAATACAAAAAAAAAAACGTTCAATTTGAACCAGTAGTTCCTGAGATTATCGCGTTATATTAGTTTATATTAGAAAAAAGCAATGCAATATTTTTTTATGAAAACGCAAAAAACAAGAACATTTCTTTTACATACAAAAAAACACAAATTTGGATAAGCATTTATCTTCTAGTAAAAATAATTAAATTACTAAAAACAAACGATTCGGTAAGACCATGAGTAAACTGTAGGTAGGAAAAACTTGGCTTCAGATCCAAAAGCCTAAAATAATCCAAATAAAATATGGTTCCAAAGAATTAAAATAGTCACCTACATCACATATCTACGACGCATTTCCATACAACTCCTGTAGCGTGGGTGCTCTCACACTGAACTACAGTAAAATGAATGATGCAAATACATCTACACCCAAAATAACTCATAATTATGTCAATTTTTGATTGTTTCAAAGAGGAGCTCGTGGCCAAATAATAGCAGACGCTCGGGTCAATCTTTAGGTTAAGGCGCACTTGCCTAGGTTGGTCTGTGGATGGGTTGATGACCACCCGTTACATACCGAGTTTCCTCCGTGCCTCGGAAATCACGTTATGCCGGTAATCCCGGCTGTCATTTGTAGATCTTTGACAGTCGTTACAGGTAGTCAGTGTACCGAAAGTCTGACAACCAGTCTTACCAAGGGGTATCGTGTTACCCAGTACTGACTGGGTTGTGGAGGTCAGATAGGCAGTCACTCCATGTAAAATACTGATATTCAGCTGCATCCGATTAGGCTAGAAACCGACCCCAACATGGTTGGGAAAAGGCTAGGCAGATGATGATGTTTGGTTGTTTCAATAGATACTATAATCATTTAATTCGCAGTCTTTAATGTTTTGAGGATGTATGGATGGATGGATAGATATATGGATGTGTGTTACCCTTTCACGTCAAAACGGCTAAACGGATATTGATGAAATTTGGCACAGAGGTAGATTATAGTCTGAAATAACACATAAGATACTTTTTTTGGATGTCACGCGGGCTAAGCCGCGGGCGCAAGTTAGTCTGCCGTAAAACATAACACATCATTGTGCCTGTAATCTTCCTGGGGTTAAACAGAGATGTAACATAATAGTACAAAGTCTCTATGTAATAGAAGGCGAGCCCATGCCATCAGAAGGGCCTGTAGCGGGTTGTTCGAAAGAGATACCGCGGCCCGGAAACATAAAGGGCAAAAGAAGGAACATGGATAGTTTTTAGTTAGTGAAAGTCTGAGACTCCCCCCGCTCCACGATAACCCATCCGCAAAAAACAGCCCATTTCCACAATCAGGCACAAATCTAGACCCCATGGTGGCTACGGAGATTTTTTATTGTGTTCATAGAAAGCCCAAATAACCAAGTTCGTGCTATTAAAACCACAATCTAGCTAAGAATTCAAACCCGCGTGAGAAACACTGAAATCTAATTAAACTTTACACACTAAAAACTTAGAAAATAAAATAAAAAAAGAGTATATAAAAACAGGTCGCAATCAAGACCACCAGCATAGGCCCTGAGATAGTGCAAAAAGTAAATATTTCCTACAAGAAAGCATCGAATAAGGTCCGATATAAAAACCGTCCGGCAAAAACGTCTTGGCAGAACGCGCGATGAAAAACTGCAGACATTCCCTCTCTTTCACACACTATCACTTACTGCGACGATGTGGTCTTGATACTTTCGCTGTAAGAAGTATTATTTTTTTAAAACAAAATCAGTATTTAAAGAAATTCTTTGAAGGAAATTTCTCTAAAAAAGAGCGAGTACCGGTTTTTATATTTTTGTGTTATGTTTGTCTTAGACTATATCTAAATAATATTATTTTAGGTAACGTCAAAAAAATTACTGATAAGTAAAATTTAGGCAAGTCTGTGCCGTAATAACATGCTGTCACTGTAAATATGTACAATAATTAATTAAAGCAACATAAATCATAGATACAGGCGTCGCGTCTGTGATATGCTAAAACGAATCTGACAATAGTATTGATGGCATGCGAGTATGCGCCGCAATAAAAACTTAACTCATTCTCTATCAGCTGTGTCGTATCGACGAATGTGTCATACGAATGATCTTGATACTTTATGAAAAATAATAAAAAGCAAAAACAATTAAATATATACATGAAAATACACGGTATGTGCTGCATTTTTGCCCATGAAGTAAACACACAAGGAATTTATTTTTAGTACTTAATGAGAAAAAAAAAAAAAAAAATTGCCAAAGTAAACGGCAAAAGAAATTCAAGTCTGGGTTTAGCAGAAATAAAGAAATGTTTGATCTTATTTCTTTTATGGTGACCAAAGGCATTGAATATAACTATTTTAAAGTTGCCTTAATTAAAAGCAGTACCTAAGGAATGCGAATACCGATTGTTGTATTCGAAAGCGATGGCCGAGTTGCTACTATAATGTACAATCTATTTTACTGACATACTTATTACTAGGTAATTATTATAAACAAGATAAGAGCTGCAGAGTTTTCTTTATGTACGAACTAAGTTATATCACTACGTGTATCTTAAAAATCAACAATGGTACATTTCAGTAAGGTATTTTGACACTTCAATGACATTGACGTTTGACATTAATGACATTTGTGTGAAAAATAGATAGCAGCTACAACATACAGATTAAGACTGAAACAGCCTTATTAGACAATCAACGTAAAAAAAAAACCTAAATGCATTTATTTTTTGCAAAAAACAAAAGAGCAGGATTACGTAATAATGCAAGCACCAAGAAGTATTCCACTTGCGAGCCTCAAACTAAGGAACCGCTCGGATATAACAGACTATAATAAAAAAGTTTGCAAGTACACATAAGTGCATTACGATGCCATGCCGTGCCTACTATAACTATAGTACTACTTATAACAGAACGCCCACGGCCGGAGCCGGGCACAACCATTTTTTTGCCGCACACTTACATTTGAAAAATACATGTTGACGTAAACACACACATTTCGCGTTGAAAAATTCGCGAAAAAAGTTTTTTTAGGCTGTTTGCACTTTCTTACCTACCTACGCCTGTGTAAAAAAAGACAAACTGAAGTGACGTAACAAAGTGACGTTTAGTTTTTTTTTTTTGTTATTTCTTTCGTTTTGTGAGTGATTGACACTTGTGCGATGAGTTTAAAGACTCGATTTGGATGTAAATCGATTCAATGCAGGTATTTATTTTTATTGTAATGGACGCTAAAAGCTTGTTGCGTAATTCCGCGAACTAGTTTCCGATTTATAGCCCTCTCAACGAGTAGATAAACAATAGATTCCGGTAACATTCCTGAGTATCTTATTGGTATTTGCAAATAATATAACATGAAAAAAAAAATAACAACGTTCGTTGAAATGTACGTTTATTTTTAATCTTTAATAAAGATTTGTTAACATTAACAGGAAATAAGTGAATAAAAATCAATTGTTGGACTCTTTTTACAAAAAATAATTGCATATAAGTTAGTTTAACTGCAAATCCGTTTTTTAGCGTTTTATTACTGAAATGGGCCATAACAAATATTGTGTGTGAATTAAAAAAAACATTTAAACTGTTCGTTTACCGACTAGTTCAACTTAATTAGATAAGTAGAAGTTTAAGTAACAGTTTATATTGTAGACTTGTTTACTTAGTTTAACTTAAGTCTTTACTTAGAGAAAGTGACCTAACCCAAAGTGCAGACCGGTAAAAGTCAGTGTGACATTTAGTTTTTTTTTCTTGACTTTGGAATGCGTGGTTGTACACTTGGCTTTAAGTGACCAGTACAAATATTTTTTTCTAATTTAATGCTAGATCTTTTTCTCCATTTAAAGATGAGATTTCTTAAATACCTATATTTTCTGGCATTGTAGATTAACAATTAAATAATTTCCAAAACATTTGTGCCAAATTTTATTTTATTAGTATTTTCCTTGGTAAATTATGAAGTAAAAATTGATTCTTATTCCTGTATTTTCGTGAATACACAAAAACTTTGGTAGGTCCGTGCTATCACATTTATGCCGTCGGTCGGTTATTAAGTAATTATTTAAAGTTCGTTAGTACCAATATCTAACTGCTATTGGATTATTGAACTGTATTATCGGATATCTCTTTCACGTATTTGATAACAGACCTGCAATGTAATTAAAAATAACTGAAACTTAATGCACATCTCTAAATTATTACGATTTTACTACAGTTAACAAATGTTGTAATAAATGTAACAATAAATTAAAAGATAAATATGAGGAAACGTTAAATAGCACATAAAATAAAATATTTCCTTAACTTTCTAATTTCCATTGTAATTTATGATTTAAAGATGATAGATTTGCCATTACGAGTGCAGAAAATAAAATGGCGGAGACAATCGCATTTGGGTTTATTGCAAATAATATTATTTAATGCTTTTTTAACAAAAGATAAACCAAAAACCCTAATTTGGTAACCTTAGTTAATACTTATAAATATAAAATTCTCGTGTCACAGTATTCGTTTCCATACTTCTCCAAAACGGCTAAACCGATTTCAACGAAATTTTGTGTACATATCGGGTAGGTCTGAGACTGATCCAGCATCTATTTTTCATACCCTTTTCTAGAAAAGGAGCTGAGCAGTGGGTGAAACTGCTGGGCATAGCTAGTTTAATTATAAATTAGTCAAAATCGAACACTAGGTAGATATTTTAGTGTTCCAATTATTCATTTCTTTCAGACACTTAAACATAAAACAATTATTTTTCACAAAAGTAACATTGCAGAAAGTTTTCCAAAGCTTCAATCCGGTTGGACTGAATAAAAATTTAATTATTTCAAACTCGTACAGAAAGAGGCACTTTGCGCACAGATCTTAAAAATAAACTTCTTTTGTATTACTCAAATGCATGACTCAGACTTTGTTATAAAGATAATTATGATATTTCTCTCAAAACAAGGCAATTCTTGCTTGAAAAGTTTTTTAGGAAAGATTTTCTTCAAAGAGAAGGTTATGAGTTTTTACTTTTGAAGGAAATAAGTACATTCAATTAATAAGTCTTTTTTGAAGTTAGAAATATGTTTAAAAAGTCGATACTGTGGATATTTTTCTTAGGCAAGGCATTCTGCAAAAGGGTAGGGCCTGTCGATGTATAATAATAATTAAAATGGAACAACACAAGAATTAATTAACATACTTTGTATTTTATTGACTAATTCATCCAACACACATAGAGAATGTCGTTTGAAAGTTAGTTTGTCTACAAAATAACTATTCAAGTATCGCATAGAACGATAAATTGAATAAATATGCTTACAATATCCAAAAAAATACTTATTCAATAAATCGTCAAACTACAAAAGTAATACAATTTCCAATAAATAACAAAAACATATTAAATTACAATGACACCGTAATGCCGCAACATACTTTTTTTACAATAACTCACTGAAAAAATTACGCAACCCACTCACACTCACACTCACACGTTGTTGTCGTAGGTCAAGACTCTGACACACACACATCCACAAACAAAAATCGCAAAGAGCAACGCACGCAAAAAGTTACGGTATCAGTTTTTGTTAAATAAACAACATTTATCGGTATTTATTCGTTCATACCTGTAATTTAATATCGTTTAGACGACACTTTTAGTAGTAAATAGGTCGAAAGTTTTGTTAAAATCAGCGTTATCGGAAGTGTAAAAACCTTTTCTTACCTACGGAGAAACGGCTATAGTTGTCTAGCAAATTGGCTATGGTTACTTAAAGAATTACGAAATATCTTTTTTTTAATCTGATAGTTATATACAAAATCATTCAAATTGAACGTTTGATTACTAGAACAATAAAATTAAATTCAACCTGTGATATTTAAAAACGAATAAAATTGTCTTCAGTTCCATCTAAATCACTTGCTACATAAACTAGAAAGAAAAACAATTGCAATACGAAAAATAAAATTGAAAACGATCATTACTTATCGAGAAAGTACCAAACAATAACAATACGAGATGGACACCGACAATTTCTATTCCTATTTCAACGACAAAAAGAAACCCATAAAAATACATATTTCAAGAATAGAATCAGCAAATGCTGTACCTAAAAAGAGAATAATATTTCTTCCGTTTGTCTAAACTTGTTCGGAGCACGCGCCCCTCTCGCATGTGGGCGTGGCGTGCCTGTGTGCGTGCGGCTGTGTGTGTATACGTGTGGCGACCTACAAACGCGTATGTGTGCGTGATGCGTAAGCGCAAACTCTTGTCTTAGGTTAGGGAGGTGAGCGAACTCTCTCGTTTTGCAGAGACCATTTATTTTTATTATGGGCTGACACGTGGACGGCAGTGGACGTATATGGCGATTTTATTACGTTATCTTCCTCTTTGCGCGATTTATCGGGATTTTCGAGGTTTAAGTTAGATTATTTGCGTTATTTAGAGCTGTTATGTTAGTTGGGTTGTTCACTATAACTTATCGTTTCCGCCATAGGAAATTTATTGGGTTTTAAAATTGAGATGAGTACAACTTATAACCTTTTTTTTATCTAAGACTTTCTTATAAATTATTATGAAATTAATACATGAATATTTTTTTTTAAAGAAATGACATTGAAAGAAAAAAAAACCATTAACACACAATTCGATTAATTACGAATACAATCGGAAAAGGAAATAAGTATAAAAATGGAATCGATTCCGCGCACCCATTGTGGTATAATCGATTTAAAAATGCAAGTTCGATGTCCGTGATCGTGACCTGCGCACGCACATGAATACTGTATGAACATTACTTTGTCCCTTTTGAAAGTACAATAGTGCTGTGTCGGGAAACTTTGTGTTCCTGATATATTTTATTGTTGAAAATGTATGGGGAAATCAACTTATCGATACTTTTTAGTATTTGTTTTTTTTTTCTAAAATGGCTGTGTTTTGCAATGAGTTTGGTTTCAAATTTGTTAATATGAGTGATGATTTACTAATGAAACTGTCTGGATAACTGAAGAAAATCAAGTTTTTTTTTTCATATAGTTAAAAATCATCAAATAATAATAGTCTGACAATTTACAATTATACTGCAGTTTTTTTTATTCAGAATTTAAATGTTTTAGTGTTTTAAAAATTAATGAGATTTATTTTATTTTATAAACTATTACTTCTTATTTTGAGTCTAGCAAAATGGTTTATTTCTAGACGCTAAAGATCTTTAATTTTAACATAACCGCTTAAAGGTACAAAAAACCATTTTCCTTGTTTTTGCAAACATCATTATTTTATAAAAAGATTGAAGGTGAACCAGTTGTTACTCTGCCAAGTCATATTCTTCGTAGTGATAGTGGTCTTTGTCATCCTTATCACACAGCCCTGAAAGTGCGTTAGCCCTGCATTTTTAAGTAAAAGATGTTGACAGCTCTTTACCTATCGCGACGCAGTTTTATTGTACATTGTTTGTAGTTTTAAATCTCGAAGGTCCTTAGTATAGGTAATATAAACTCTTCGGTTGATATTTTCCGAGAAATCCGTAAGTTAAAAATGTTTGTCATAACCTAACGTAAAACCTTTCATTATTTTTAAACGTTGTCATTAGTGTTTACACACACATACCTAAGTCAAATAATTAAGTTTTTTCACAACATACCTCCAGCAACTTCATCAGCTACAATCTAACACATCGTAAACACTAAAAACCTTAAACAATCATATTTGAACAATAACCTTATATTCAGTATAATAGAAGCAGTTAATTGCAAAATGTTTAATAATAAAAACACATACATCCATCGTTACATAACATAATAAAAAATGCGCAACGCGTCGTCATTTCTCCGATAAACACGATTAGGTATTGCATCATCGTTCATACACTCACACACACTCACATTACACTCACACAAATAAAAGTAAAGACAGAATGCACTCACACACTTATGTGGAATATAATTTTTATTGAGTACTTTATTGTTGTGGTAAAATCATTACATTCCATAAAGGAACTGTAATTTTATAAAATTACATCTTAATTGTAATTTGTAATATTACTTACGGCTATTGTTATTTTATTTTATCTTTGTTTAACATTGATTTGATTAATTTTTTTATTGTATTTCTGTTTTAAAGTTGTGTTGTGTGTTTAAAATGAAATATTGAGTAAAAAAATATGTTTTTCAAATGGAAATTATTTTTGCAAATAAGTTTATAGTTCTTCAAAGTTTGTTCTTTGTTTGTTTTTTGTTTGACGGGCCTGTTGGTCCAGTGGTTAGTGACCCTGACTGCTGAGCCAGAGGTCGTGGGTTCGATTCCCACCCAGGACAAACTTTGTGTGATGAGCATGATTGTTTGTTCTGTGTCTGGGTGTGATTTATCTATAATATGTATGTATTTATAAATTATATAAGTATGTATATCAGTTGTCTGGTTACCATAACACAAGCTCTGCTTAGCTTGGGATCAGATAACCGTGTGTGAGTTGTCCCAAGATATTTATTTATTTATTTATTTATTTATTCTATCATTATTTGAGTTGGAAATACCAAAATTGTTCAATTGTCGCATTTTATTAAACTGAGAGACTTTTTCTTAGTATCTTTTTTATACTCAACTATTTAGGTTAATGACTTCTTGCGATACTATCCATTTTTGAGGGTTTTATTCCTAAACTATTTTTTTAAATACATTTTCACGTGGTGAATAGCATAAACCTTTGACAATTAAAGCAAAAATAAAACACTAAAAACAAGTTTTTTTTTTTAAATAGCAAATGCTAATCTTAAAACAATTACGACAAAACCTACATTCAATAAAAAAATAACACTTCAAAAACTAATTCCAGAAAAAAAAAACTCATTATTTTTAAATGGCGTTCTCAGATTTCATCCCGATAGTCGCAGCCGATGCTGTTTGTCTGTGTGTGTCAATTGTGTATTTATGTATGTGTGTGTGCTATCGCAGAAAGAAATGAGGTTATCTGAATGCGCCTGTCATTGTCTCGCTGTTAGCACTTCAATTCGTAGACTCACTCTGTTACAGATGTGGCTGTTATGAGAAAATAATATATTTTTATGTGTTCCGGAAAAAACTTTACAAGTACGGTACGGTACGGTACGGTACGGCTACGGTAGTGAAAATTTAGATTTTTGAATAGGTCTTGTATCCGGATTAGGATATACAATTTCTGAAATTATATTTTTTTTTATTTGTACATGGTTAAGTAAGGTGCAGATTTTGTTATTACGTTATCTTTATTTCTTCAAACTAAGTCAAAATTAAGGAATTGAATGTCTGAATAAATAGTTATGTTTTCATTATTTGAACAAAATTGCATCTATAAATAAGCTCTTATATAATGATAAAGTATTAAATCGTAAAATGAACCTTAATTGTCTTATAAATACAATAAAAGAACTTTTTTTAAGGTCTTAGTAAAAAAAAACGTTAACTTTAAAATATTACCATTAATATTAACTATTCGTTAACAACAATAAAAACACAATCAACAGCACACATTTTCATTCCAAAGTACAAAAAACCTTGCATTCCAACAATCTTGGAAGCAAAACAAAAAATGCATTCTTTAACACATTCTATACTCTTACGAAGTCTGTGCACACAAACACACACACATATGCGCACACACTCAAGTATGCTGTTTGTTGACATAGGTCAGTACCGATGCCCACTGCAGGCTTTATTAGTTTTTTTTATTAGTCCTGCCTCGCTCGCTAGGGACAATGCTTGAAGGTAAAAACATCGGTGTGTCAATTAAGAAAAAATGCTGTTTTCGCTTAGGAAGTTTTTTTTTATTTCAAGAGTTTATCTGCTTAGAATCTTGTGTGGGCGAAGATGGGTTTACACAATGGCTCATGCTGGTTTTGGTTGAATTTTCTAGTATAGAGGTGAAGGTTTTGATGAAGTGTCATTGGCTTACTCAGATCCATACTGTCCTTTTGCTGTCCTCCCTCAGCGACGCCCTAAGCCGAGGCTCATACCCACAAGGGGTGCCCTTAGCGTGTAAAGAAATCCAAGAAGGGCTCCTTTTTTTTTCTTTTAAGGTACGAAACCCTAAAAAACGTAGAGAAAGACCAAATAAACGATGTCTGGACTGTGTCTAGGATGAAGTTTCAATAAAAACATGTCTGATAAGAAGACGAGTTATAGATAAGTAGAGTTAAGAAGAAGACATGGTGTCCTGACCCCAACTAATCCTTACTAATATTATTACGTCGTACGTATTGTTTGTTACGTCTGCACCCCTAAATAGCCCAACTGATTTTGATGAATTTTGAAACAAAGAAAGCACTCTGGAGACGGACATAAAAAAGTGAGAAAAGGGGGAGAAAAGGGGAGAGAAAAAGTTTTTTTTTTAATCATCACGCGGATTAAAGTTAGCGTTAGCCCAAAGTAACTATGGCACTCGGACGAAGTCGCGGGCGAAAGCTAGTTTGAGATAAGGAAGAAGAGTGTGGTTTTTTTGCCATAACTTTGTTAGTAAATGATCAATGATATAAATAGGACAGTACAAACAAAAGCCGCTTTACTGAAATATAAATGTTTATTGTCAAAAGAATATTGGGAACATAAATATTTCTTTGGCATAAGGTTTTAAAATGGCTGCCAAATGACACAAATCTACTTATATTTTTAGGGTTTCGTATCCAATGGGTAAAACGGGACTCCGCAGTTCAACCTTCTATCCGTCTGTCATCAGGCTGTAACCTATGAACCGTGAAAGTGAGACAGTTAAAATTTTCATTAATGATGTATTTATCTTGTCGCTATAACAACAAATACTAAACAGAGTAAAATAAATATTTTAGGCGGCTTCCATATCTGTTCGAGCTGCATGTCTTCGAGGAGAACGAAACCCTCATTGGATCACTTTGTTGTCCGTCTGTCTGTCAAGACCCTTTATCTCGGAAACTAGTGGAGGTATCGAGTAGAAAATAAAGCTATATACTCAAGTCTGTGGTTCCTTGAAGCTGTGAAAAAATCAAACTCTCTAAGTTCATGCATTCAAAAGATATGGCCGTTTATGTCACAAATTTGTACGGAACCCTGGCTGGTTATTATATTATAGCAAAAAAAGAGATTTAATACTTTTATCGTAGTTATTTATATCCTAGGCTAAGTACAAAATGCCACGACTAACAGCTCTCCATTTACAGTAATATGAAGAAAGTGATTCATCAAATCATATAGTAGGTTATATACATACATACAACTGCAGTTACTAGTAAAAAAACCCGGCCAAGTGTGAGTTGGACTTCCGCACAAACGGTTCAATACCTGGCTCAAATCAACGCCTGGAGCAAATTTACCCATTCTTTTTTTTAAATATGCGTTGTAGAAGAATGATTTTTACGGCGAGAAAACTTCGATGGGTATGTAGGGTAAAAATGCATAGCAACGCTAGTTATCTATAAAAACTAAAAAATATAAGTTTGTTGAAACAGACAGACAGACGGACAGCTAAGTGATTGATCCTGTGAGGTTTGAGCTACCTACGGAACTCTAAAAAAAGGGCCAAGTATTATACCTAAATATGACATTTTTTAGTGAAATATATCGTATGAAATAAGAAGCCCGGGAAGATCTTTAAGTTAAAACGCGCATGCCTAGGTTGATCCGTAGATGAGTGACCCAAACATAATTATTTAGTTTCTTCAGTGCATAAGAAACTACGTTAAACTGTTGGTCCCGGCTGTTATTTATAGATTTTTGACAGTCGTTATAGGTTGTCAGAGGAATGAAAGAAAGATACATCTTTTTACACGACTGCTTAAAAAAGGCGTGTTATGTTTTTTAACTTATTTCAGAAAACATTCTTATAATTAGAATTCATGATTTCTCTTGTCCAACAACCAGAATCTAGTCTTCAATTCCTAAGACCACACAGCAAAATAAACACGGACAATAAACAAAAATTCCCGATGTATTCGGAACACGCATTGGAGTAGGAAGTCCACACTGTCGGTTGACCACGGACATTCCACGTGGGCGGCCACGATAGCGATATCTTAACAACTATCTAAACTAGCTCATTTTCTGTCTCTTTCACTCTTGGGAGACAAAAAGAAATAGAAGAGATTTGTATATAGTGTTGGGGATAGAAGCATTGATTGTTTTTTTTTTGAAAAAGTATGTATTGTAGTTGTATTAAGAAGAGAAATAATGAAATTTCGTTGTTGTATAGAAAATTATCAAAGATTGTAATTATGAAATAGAAAATCGAGGTAGACAATGTTAGAAAATTCTCAATATATATACATTTTATAACTTATTTTCCATATAAGTATTTTTCAATTAAAGTGTTATCTACATTAGTTAGTAGATAATATTGTATTCTTACAATGGAAAATCCATGTCGCTTTCTTTAATCACACAAAGAAACATAATCAATAACAAATTTCTTTCCAAGCCTTTTCTGTGTTCATTTGAAAAAATGTGTCGTTTCACTATTTATCAAAAACAATAACTGCTTGATCTGTGACCTATATAATTACAAGATATTAAGTTATAGGTAACTTAGTCTATAATTCTAACATTCAACGTTATTTACCTTATGGCCTTATTTCATTTCAAACCATACCTACAATAGAATGCAAACAGACAATTTATTTATTTAATTTATCAAATATTTACAGGACTGTTGTTTAATTTTCTTGTTTTTGACAGTATAAAAGTCAATTTGAAAAAAAGGAGTTCTACATACAACTCGGTCTTAGAGTCCATCTAATATTATAACGTCACAATTTTTCCGCCCTTGTCCCATTCTATTTGGGGTCGGCGCAACACGTTTTCTTCTTCCATTCTCCCCTATCAGATGTCACGGAATATTTTACTGATTTTTCTTTCGTATTGTTCCTTACACAATGCATCCATCTTTTCCTTGGTTTTCTCTCCATTCAAATCTATCAATCTGTTTAACCTTGTCTTCAAAAAACGATGAGGTTATATGTTGGACCGTATTTTTTTTTGTATGTTCTTCGATTACTCAGTCAACTGTGGACCGATTTTCATGATTCTTTTTTGTTTCAAAGAGTATATTCTTCCGAGGTGGTCACATATGAATTTCATTTAAATTGCTTTCGTGGTTTATGAGTTATCGTCTTTACTTTATATATTTTCTTCTATGTCTATATGGGTCTGTTAGTATCTTTTAGTCATCATCTACCTAGCCTTTTCCCAACTATGTTGGGGTCGGCTTCTAGTCTAACCAGATGCAGCAGGATGTCCGATAAAAATTGTGTGATGATAATCATACCATAATTAAAATAAAAAAAAAGCAAAAAAATGCTAAAAAGTTTAAAGTAGAAAATAATTTTCCTTCGAAAAGTCGTTGGCAAAAAAGCCAACGAAACAATCAAAAGTCGCCTACTTCTGAAAATATTTTCCACATTTTCCTTTTTTTTGTAAAAATGTAATTACTGTCCGTATTTCCGTTTCATGTCATGCAAAATACAACTACAATACATTCATTGGTAATTGATACCTACAAGAGATACACTTATAACAACCCACTGCAACAAAAACTGTGTTATTTGTGTCACTGCTTATAAATGCATGTTTTTCTGCAGTCGACGGCCATCTTTTATATAATAAGTAATCATTACATCAAACACGGAGAGATAAACGTTTGAATACGTTCCTTCTTTATTCAAGGCCCGTTCGAGGTTCCTGGTGATAAGGAAGACTTGTGATGTAGGGTTCAGTAATTGAAAGAAAGAAAAAAAAACTAAAAATAGCCAGGGGTATTAATGTACCTAGAATATTAAATGCTTGAAAGTAGGGGATTTATTTACATATTGTCTGATATTTTCTTGATTAGGTGTTCCTTTTATGGAGCTAAATATCGGTTACTATTTTTTTATTATTCCACAGGGCGGAATGTCAGACTTTTACTGACTAAAACCCACCCATGTTCCTTCTTTTGCCCTTAATGTTCTGGAGCCGCTGTATCTCTTTCGAACCACTGCCAACCCTGGCAAGTGGTAGCCCTGGCAGGCCCATCTGCTGTTATAACATGCTTTTTTTGCGGATGGGAAACCATCAAATAACTTTCCCCGCTCTGGGCGTAGCGGGGAGGAGTATCAGACTTGTACTGACTAAATCCCACCCATGTTCCTTCTGTTGCCTTTAGGTATTTTCCACGGCTGCAGTATCTCTTTCGAACAACCTGCAAGCTATGTTGTTGTGTAATTTGCTACAATATATACCTTAATCGTACGTATAAAAAAGTACGAAAATTCTCTTGCCAACTAAAAACGCAGTGACAATCATTCTAGTTTTTTTTTTGAAAATTTTCTACAAATTATTTGCAAAAAGTATACATTTTATGTTCTAAATGCTTGGAACCCTTTTTAATTAAACATGTGGCAGTTATATTTATGTTTTGCATCCATTGTTTATGAGTACTTTCTTGACCAAGGTTGGTTTTATTTAAAGAAAGAGCCACTGAGCTGATACCAATGAGTAATTGTCGCCTTGAATCGATAAATACTGCTTATAAAAATTCATATTTCTTATAAAACCGACTTCTTGTGTTTGTATATTTATTAATGCTTTATTTGTATCGTAAATCTTATATGAAATGTTTATGTGGGGATCAATACGATGTATACTTACCTACTCAAAAATGTTTTTTTGTTTAATTAAATCCTTTGTTGATTGGATGATTAGGTCTAAAAGGACCGAATCTAAATTAAGTAAAAGTACGACACAACAATGCCTGCAATCTCTAGAGGAGATTGGCAGAGGTATAGCCAATTTTTTCCAGTTATGTTTTTTATGTAAAAAAGGGCGAGCCTATTGCCAGAAATGGGGGCAAATCCAGATAACGTGGCTGCTACTGAGAAATTTATGCTAGGCAAACCCAATAACACGTTGCCCGCCCTCGAATTCAAACCAAAGACCTGATGCTTAATATTTACGCTTGTAACCATAACACCTATGAGATGTTTTATAAATTATGTTAAAATTAACTTTTACTTTTAAAATACTACTTGTGGTTTGTTAAAAAAAAACACCTCGGCTCCCGGAGCATAAAGGGCAAAAAAATTAAAATAGTTGGGTTTTAGTCAGTTTAAGCTTCTTGCACTCATTCCCGCTCCGTTCAGAGAGGAAGTTATTTGATGATTTCTCATCTGACATATTTATTTAATGCATCACAAAGTCATTTTAAAACCTGTTCTATCAATAAAACGACAATTAAAAACCCTTTCTCGGAAATAAAAGCAATTTTAAATTCCTAAAATTACAGGGCTCATTTGTCACCACCAACATTGGCTACTAATTACCAGAAAAACGGCGTTATTTTATAATTTTTTAATTGTCATATCACCCTCTACGACATACTCGCAAATTATAGAGTCCACACGGCGCGATAAGTTGTTAATTTGCAGTTTGACACCTGCTGTAGTACACACGGCAACCAAACAACCTATACAAAACAAAAAATGTGGATATTGTACGGAAACTCTGTACAAAGCAAGGCCATGGTATACTAGAAACGTATAGCTTGAATTGTCGCCGTGTGCACGTGTTTTAATGACTTTTGATTTACTAGTTTGTTTTTCATATTTTTGCCGTTTTTACACGTGTGAAAGTTAATTATGTGATAATTATTGTGGGTGTGTGTTTAATTAGAAAGACTGTTGTCAATTTTACGGTTGGTCAAAGTGGTAATAAGGTATTTTACATGAAAAATGCAATTTTATAATTTATTGTCGTGGGGTTGTCGATATATGCGATGATTAGTTAGGTTTAATTGTCAAAAGCCTCCATCAATACCTGACCAAGCTGTCGTTAGAGCTGATCTAAAATACATGAAATTGCATTAAATCTGGCTCTTCTAACTTGGCAGAGAGCTGTGTTGATGGGGAGTTTGTTCTGCCACTTCTTCTTTCAGCTAAAACACATGGAAGTGGCAAAGAGCGGGCGTTTTGGGGAACTGTCTCCTGTAATGATGCCGTTTAAAAAGTGCTGATTATCAGCCTAATTTGAAAACTGGCTTTTTGTTTTGATTTTAGGCCAAGAACTTAATTTAGAAAGCGGTACACCTGGACACGGCTAGATTTGTTAAGAGGTTTTTCTCACTGGAGCCTCGGGCGCGGGCGTAGCTTTTCTTTTAAATACTCGTTTATTTCATTATTATAGCTATAGGCTTGCTACATGACACTTAAAAGTAATTGGCGTATAATAGTTGGAACTCTGTCTTCTTATGTTGAAGAAAAAACATGTGTTATAACATTGACAATGTAAATAACTGAAACTGCAGGTAAAGTGAAAAAAAAACAATTTACATCGCCAGTCATTTTAATCGGGATAAAATCAGTGGCCATGAAAAAAACCCATCTGACATATTTTTAACACGTCATACTTATTCATACAATCGCAGACTGTCAATGAAAGCACACACAGGTATTACACCCACAGTGCAGATCAGAATAAAAAATAAACCACACTCAACGTAACATCGAATGACGCATTCTGAACTTGACTTCATTCCTTTTTTTAGGTCGTCTTTTTATAAATAAAAGAAAAAAGTACAGCGACTCGTTTTCCTGTGACTTACTGACCGATTTTTTTCGGCGTTGCGCAATGATTGTGTCCTTAATATTTTTTAATGTTGGTCACCCTACGTTTTTATTGATTGTATTTTTTTTTGTTGGTTTATTTTTGACTCGGAATGGATTGTTTCTTAAAAAAAATATCATTGTAATGAAGTAATTGGCCATTTATAATGGACACTATCAAAGTGTGTATGTGGCCAGTATGTTACAGTAAAACACGAAAAATTGGCAAATATTGAAGTTGACTTAAAATATTGTTTCTATATTTGATAGATGTTTGATATGCTACTCTTTCACGTCAAAACGGCTGAACGGATCTCGATGAAATTTGGCACAGAGGTAGATTATAGTCTGGAATAACACATAAGGTACTTTTTATCATCACGCAGGCGAAACCGCGGGCGCCAGCTAGCTTAGACATAATACCTATTGGTTTTTGTCTGACTAGTATAATTGTGGTTTTGTTATCACAGGTACCTATTACTATTAACAGTAACCCACATACCAAATTAGTTTACCTAAAACTCTTCCTTTAAAATACGGAACAAAATCACGGTCTTTCCGTAAAAAGCGACAAAAAACAACATTCTTGTCAGCAATAAAAACGTTGTAAAAAGCAGTAATTTTTCTTAATAGAGCAGTATTACTGAGTGTCGGGACGATTTGTGTAAAAATGAAGGCGTGCATATTTCATTACTTTTTTATGTTCGTAAAGCGCTCAATTTTTTATGTCGCTAATTACACCCTAAGGGCTTGTTCAAGTGACCGTCACGGTGGCGGAACCACTTGAAATATGAGCATTTGATTCTCCCAGTTTTTTTTTTTGTGATTTTTGCTGCTATAAAGTAGTTGTTACTTTTCTCGAGTCTTTTTAACACTAACAGGTTTGTAAAATTAATTAGAAATAAAAACTAATGGTTCTATTTGGTTAACCCACACAAGGCGGAAAAAAACTTATTGTCTTAATTACTCTTATCTCATGCTTATATAGTTCAACTATTAAATGTTTTTTACCTCAAACTGTGGTTGAATATTTTTAATTAAAATAAAAACAAAAAAGGAAGTTTACTATGTCTAAGCAAACAATTAAACAGTAATACATCATAGTATTTACAATAATAAAATAGTGACTTTATGACAAACCCGTTTAATTATTATTTATTACATGTGTTTCAATGATAATTGTTTTATTTTTAAACACAAATACAGTTTTAAAATTATTATTTTATTTTTATCCTTATCCTAACATAGTTATTATTGCGGTCATGTTTTATTTTAAATTAGGTGTAAAACACATTATTACAGGGTTTCATTATATCTAAAAAAAAGTTAGGTATTTTTTTGTAACAACAACGTCCAAAAATGGCAACGTCTTGTGAAACAAATATACGTTAATTAAAGGTATTTCTTTAATTAACATAACCATTTTCAGTATATAAAAAAGCTAGCAGAAAAGCTATAAATTAGGGTGCAAGGTTTGTCCCAGCAATCATGTTTGCGTTTAATTAATTTTGATGTCCAGAATGCATGATTGACCGACAAATGAAAAATATGCTTCGATATCAAAAACTTGTCTAAAAAGCTACACAAACATTTCAAAATGTAGACCCATGAAATAGCTCCAAAGGTTGTTCTATGCCTTACATTTATTCTGTTTTTACTAATATAGATTTTAAAAACAAAAAAAATGGGAATACCCTTGTGACATCTTTCAACCCACGTTAGGCCCGAGGATTACAGGCCTTTCTCCTACTATTGTTAATCTTATAGGTTGAATAAACTTTACTAAAACAAAAAAAATGTCATCTTACTAACTTGGTCTCTCCACTCTGACGTACACAAACCATTTTTATTCAGTACTGCCCATTTGGTGAGAACATTTTGCATATTAACTTGTGTAATACGAAGATTTTAACTTTTATTAATTAGCTCTCTAAAGTTTTTATAAAGAAGAATTAGGAAAATATTTTTTGAGTAAAATATTGTCTAAAAAGACGAGTGGTCGAGGACAATGTTTAGTAGTTAAAAATATTTGCGAATATAAAAAAAAACAATTTCATATTTTTAATACAAACCTTAGTAAACATAAGGATTTTTACCAACATAAACGTTTAATTAAAACTACCATACAAACAGACTGCCAGCCTTCTAAACACTGCATCAATCATCACACCAAACTAAAAATAAAATCCCATATTTCATAATCACTATTTTCTTTACAACCAATAACTTCCATATATCTTGACGACAGTTCTAAAACCACAACGATATTCGATATTAAATATCCCAAGCAAACTATAAATACCCAAGAAAATGGCAGTTACGTCGATACTAACAATAAGTCAAGTGTTTCTTCCGGGAGTAGAACCTAAGACCTCGCGTCATATCGTATCAAAAGCATAAATTCTTTGCAATTTCTTCGTTGCGTGATACGACCGGGGCCCACTTTCTACCACGCGTGAAAGGGTTACACTGTAGGGCATATTTATTGGCACATCTTTTGAGTTTTGCGCAGATTTTATAGTTTGTACTCAAGCTACAGTTTTTAGAAGGGATTTGTAATAACAACCTCATAGGTTGAATGCCATTCACAAAAAAAAGGATTCATGTCGCTTAAGAGTAGAAGATGCTTTTTGAATACAACTTTGTATGAGGTTTGTTTTTGATTCATTATTGGATTGTTGGTATTTTTCTGTTTCTTGTACTACCTTAAACAAGATACCAAGCGACGAAATCTGTGGATAATGGCCGCTGTTACAGTTACTTAAAATTATAAAATATTTTTTTTTTCACGACCTTGTTTTCAATTATTTCAATAAGGTAACAAATGTAATTTATTAAAAATTATCAACAATAGAACCATTATTAGAATATTTTATGTATTTAAGCCAGACAGCGGGATTATTTTAGTAGTACGTAAATATAAATGTACATAAATGAAATTTGTCATTATTTTTCCATTGTTCAGCAAAGATCCACCATAATATACCTATTCTTCCCTGTTTTAGACATATTACTCTTCAATAAACAAGGAAGAAGCGGAACGTAATTTAATATTTTTTTAACAAACATTATGTATTGTATTTAATTGATTTTTGCAGTATTTTTCCTTCCGCTTAAGAGTGGGACAGAATAAAATTATAACAGTAAATAAAATGTTAAGTTCAGTTATGTCGGTGTCCGCGATACCTACAACTGGTTGGAGTGAAAATATCACGAATAGTTTTTCTAAAATGTGGATCAATCAAAATTCAGATGTCTTGTTTGAGGTAAAACATTTTTTTTTCTCAAGCAGATCTTGTATATTGTTTTGTAAGCCTTTCTGTGATTGCTTTTTGTTTTGCAAGATATAAAAAAAAACAGAATGACCTCAACTTAAATCAGTTATTATTTTTATTGATTTTATATTTCCAACATAATCAGCTACTAACAAAATAATTAAACACCAACAATCCAAAACACAAATAACGTTAATATTTCCACAATTCCAACCGACTACCAACAATACGGCTCATAGGTCGCGTAACATAGATTTTATTACAATATTGTACGTATCAGTTACCATGGCCGCCACTGTACGCTTGCGTGTCCAAAGTCGTTTCTTTGCAATCGTACGAACGAAGGGTTTTCAATAAATATACAGGCAAACGTATAAAATATATACTCTGAGATTAGGTCGAGATTAAAACAATTCGAACATGACAACCGGTATTGATAAAACTTTTGCTGTTTTGATAGCGTTTGGTAGTTAATGAAGTATTGTGTTTTAGTGTTGTTGGATTTTCATGTTTTTCGTAAACTCCTGTAAGAGCCTAAAAAGATTTATTAGAATCCCTTATTTGTAATTAAGTTTATATTCTTGTTAACATAATACATTTGGTTTTTGAGGTGCCGTACATCAAAAGAAATAAACGGAATCCTTATAAAATGTTGACTTTGTTATCCGGCTGTCTGTTTGTCAAGACTCCTTTTCTCAAGAACGCATGTAGGTTGCGACTTGAAATTAAAACCATATACTCAAATCTGTAGTCCCTTGACGCTGATAAAAAATTAACCCTCTAAGTCTATGTAGTCAAAATATTTTGTACCCCACTTTGTACGGATTCCACGGGCCCCGGGACCGACTCGATTTTTTTACTTAAACTTAATTTATAAGTAAGTTCATTTTGCACTACTACTTCAAAAACATTAGTTTTTCAACCGCACTGGTTATTCTATTTGAACTTAATTGACAAAACAACAAAGTCAACATTTCGATGTAGAAATAACGTCAATTTAAAAACAGATTTATGTATGAAATTAATAATGATCATTCTCTAATGTGCTTATAACTATTTTAAGCAATTTTCTTAGTATTCTTACTTTTATAAACCAATTCTAACGTTTCTTCCTTATTGTTTCGTCAATGTCAAAAAGAACCAAGCTGCTTAGGATGCTCATCATCACGTCAGTTTTATGAAAACATGAATAAACAAACGAGCAATCTGACAAGTTTTAATTTCTAACTACAATTACGTGCTCTGTGTTTTTGTTCTTCATGCAAACAATTTACTGTAGTTTTTGGAAAAAGACTCGCTTCCTCGTTTTCTTCTCAACAAACCATTTCGTTTGAGCCCATATCATGAGAATGTATAAAAAATAAGTAGCCTATATCTTACCTAATCACATCAAATTTTATTTCACACCATTTTAGCCGCGATTAAAGATAGTTCGATTTGACTTGACAACCACTATTTTTCATAAAAAAAAATAAAGTCTGATACGCGCCCGCTCCGCCCAGAGTAGGGGAAGTTTTTTGATGATATTACCACCTGCAAAAAAAAACCAGAGAGTTTTTATTACCCAGTTTCTCCCAAGTAGGTTGTGAAATCAGATAGGCAGTCGCTGGGTGTACTACTGGGTGAATAAGAAGCCTGGAAGTCAACTCCAATAATGACGATTTATTTGAACACCAAATATTTAAAAGTAAATTACAATTCAACAAAAGAGCACAAAGGTACTGCTTTTTATTAGAAATTTCTTCCAGAAGACGTGCAAGAAGGATTTAAACACAGTGTGTAGAAAACACAGATCAATAACAAGAATGTTGAGACTTCTTTTTATTTTTTTCGGGTGGGAAATCATCTAATGACTTCCCCCGCTGGGCATGAGCGGGGGGCATGTCAGACTTGTACTGACTAAAACCCACCCATGTTCCTTCTATTGCCTTTTACGTTCCGGGGCCGCGGTATCTCTTTCGGACAACCCGTAAACCCGGCAGCCGGAGGCACTGGCAAGCCCCTCTGCTTTGCTGACATCTCTTTGAGGCGCGCGTGAAACACGAACGCGCCGTCGACACGGCCTGTCGTCAATAGACGGACGGACGGTGAGCTACCCATTGCTCACCGTCCACAGGCCCGCATCTACGGTGGCCGGGAGTCGTCTCGCGGCGCCCAGCGAGAATGTTGAACCTTGTGGTAGATTTTGACTTTTTAATCATCATTATTGCTAGTAAATGCCATTTTGGCTAGATCCACTTTCCATCCGTCCATGATCCATCTTTTGTCCGTCGTGTTCCGGGGAAGCGGTATCTCTTTTGAACAACCAGCAACTCCGTTGAGAAGAAGGTAGCTCTTACTGTTAGTGACGTCATCTAGTATCTTCCTTGAGGTGGTAAAACCATAAACATCTTATCTGACGGACCTGTTGGTCTAGTGGTTAGTGGCCCTGACTGCTGAGCCGCAGGTCGTGGGTTCGATTCCCACCCAGGACAAACTTTGTGTGATGAGCATGATTGTTTGTTCCGTGTCTGGGTGTGATTTATCTATTATATGTATGTATTTATAAATTATATAAGTATGTATATCAGTTGTCTGGTTACCATAACACAAGCTCTGCTTAGCCTGGGATCAGATAGCCGTGTGTGAGTTGTCCCAAGATATTTATTTATTTTATCTAAAAAAACCTTTTTCATCCTTTGGTAAGACTTGTCTTTAAATTTTTGGCCTAACAAGTTATTTCTGAATCAGGAAAAAGCCCAGTTTTAATACTTTATTAGTTTTCAATGTTAATTTCGCAAAAAACCCAAACTAAATCAATTGTTGTTCGTTATTTTATAATTATTCGGAGTAATTACACGTACCTAAATATATTTTTTATAATTGAAGAATTATTCTGGGAACTTATATATCTGTATTTATAATTTCCTCATTTAAACCATACACTTTGCGGTAGAAGATAAGTCCTTAAAAGTACGTGGATGACAGATAAGGGATGGAAGGAGGAAAAGAACAAAGAGATGAACTGTGTGGAAGACGAAATTGTAAGAAGAGAGGTGTCCAATTAGATGACGAATAATTGAGAAGCGGGGAAGAAGAAGACATTTGATTGCACGCTCGCCACAAGTGCTTGCAACATTAAACAAAAAAAATATAAATATAATTTAAGATACATGAATATAAGCATAAAATAGAACATGATTATTGTGTATCTAAATAGGCCCACTTTAGCATACTAGGCTACTAGTGTCCGACAATGGTTTTTAGCAGATGTAAGTCCCCAGAATAATTCTCAAATGTAAATATCCGTACTTACTTGTACTTACCCGTAATTACTTGTACCTACTTACCCGTAATTACTTGTACTTACCCGTAAGTACACGTAATAAATAATAAAAAAAATACGAACAAACATTGGATGGTAGTTTTTTTGTGTGGGAAATCATCACATAATTCCAGGGTGCCTCCCGCGGCGGCTGGGTTAGTGTGAGGTTCTCTCCCTCAAACGCCCGGCCACCTCCTTCGCTAGCATTACTGCTTCGCAAAAGGAGGTGATCGCTTCCCATTCCCACTCGCTCCGGACCATAGACTGAACCAGGGCCGGACGCGAGAGATCACCGCACTTTCATTCGCACTGATCACTTGGATTTTTCAGGTTTACAAATACTTAACAAATTGAAAACTGATAAAATTTCTACCATTTTTCAGTTTTAATTTAACTTTTAACCCATACCTCAATAAGAAAACCTATATAAAACGAAACCCACACAAAACCCCGACCCAATAATGTCACAAAACCAAGAAATACCGAATGCAATCAACCACACAAGCTAGTTAAACCACGGTGCTAAATAATATTAACTCTCTATAATTTCGCCTTATCTAAAGTATGGGGGAAGGCAATTTCTTTGCCACGGCAAAATTATAGGACGCCGCGTGAAACCTTACACTACGTATAACAAGTACATAAGTTTATATACTTAAGGTGGTATTTCCATAGATTTGTTTGAACGTTTCATAGTTATATTAGGTAACTAGCTGAGCACCGCGGTTGCACTCGGGTGGTGAATATATCTTTGTGAATTGTAGCCTACGCGTTACTCTGATATGTAAGCTGTATTATTGTGAAGTTTCATCAAAATCCATTCTGTAGTTTTTGTGTGAGCAACAAATAAACTAACACACATCCTCACAATCTTTCTCTTCCTTACTAATATTATAAAAGCGAAAGTGAGTTTGTTTGTTTGTTTGTTACCTCTTCACGCTTTAATGGCTAAACCGATTTTGATGAATTTTGGTACAGAGATAGTTAGGAACCAGGAGACGGACATAGGCTAACTATTATTTTAAAAAAGTGGGATGTGAGGGAGAAAGAGGGAAGAAAAGGGAAAACTTAGCGTTGCTATTACAAATCAATAAGGCGCAAGAGGAACTGTGTTACCCCAAATTTAACGCGGGCGATGCCGCGGGCAAAAGCTAGTTTATAATATTAGTAGGGTAGGTCGTATTTATTGTGTGGATGGAAAGAGTTTTTAATAGAAAGGTTTAAAGCCAAAAATGTGGATGTAAGCACTATGAGAATAGCGGAGAGGTCTATTGCCAGGGTTAGGGTTGTTCGAATGATACCGCGGCCCTGGAAGACGAAGTTCGTCCACGTGGCATAGTTACTTTGGGCTAACGCTTACTTTAACTCGCGTGATGATCGAAAAAAAAATCTTTCTCTCCTCTATGGTTACCTCTTTTATCACTTTTCTTTTTAAAAATTAGTCCATGTCCGTCTCCAGGCTCCCAACTATCTCTGTACCAAAATTCATTAAAATCGGTTTTGCCATTTAGGCGTGAAGACGTAACTAACAAACTCACTTTCGATTTTATAATATTAGTAAGGATAATTCTAAAAAGTTAGAGCGAGAGGAATGCCAAAGAAAAGATGGATGGATTGTGTAAGGAATGAAATAAAGGAGAAAGGAGTAAATGACGCCGTAACGTCTGATAGGGGAGAATGGTAGAAGAAAACGTGTTGCGCCGACCCCAAATAGAATGGGACAAGGGCAGGAAAATTATGAAAAATTCTAGGAAGTCATTACACATAGTTCTTATTTTTGCAATAACTTATAGCTCCAGGAAAAAAACAATCGTGTTTTGTCAGTTACATGGATTTTATTTATTTATTATATTATGATATTTATGTGTGCACTTGCAGCATATACAAATAAAACAAGTATTACTTCCCTTTTCTTCTTTTAACCGTTCCGTAAGTGCCCATAGATAAAACAGGACCCCATTACTAAGACTTCGCTGTCCGATTGTCTATCCGTCCGTCACGAGGCTGTATCTCGTTAACAGTGATAGTGTGATGGTTAAAATTGTCACAGATAATGTATTTCTTATGCCAAAAAATACACAATATTATAAATATTTATGGGGGCTTTATATACAACACATGTTTTCCTTACTAATATTATAAAAGCGAAAGTGAGTTTGTTTGTTACCTCTTCACGCTTTAATGGCTAAACCGATTTTAATGAATTTTGGTACACAGTTGGCAATCAGGAGAAGGACATAGGCTATTTTTTTAAAGTGGGTTGTGAGGAAGAAAGACGGAAGAACAGGGAAAACTCAGCGTTGCTATTACAAATCAATAAGGCGCAAGAGGAACTGTGTTACCCCGAATTTAACGCGAGCGAAGCCGCGGGCAAAAGCTAGTTATATGTATAATGGTACAGATCCTTTTGAGCACGAGTCCTTGAGTATATGGTTTTAAGTTCAACTCGATATCCACGGGTTCCCGAGATAAAGGGTCTTGACAGACAGACGGACAACAAAGTGATTCTATATGGGTTCCGTTTGTTTTTCTTTTGAGGTATAGGACTCTAGAAAAACAGATCAACAGTCATATCATACAAAATAGCACATCATGTAAGACTACATAAAATTTGAGAATTCAGTTATGAACAAAAGTTACCTTCCAAGCTACTAAACGGTTACCATCTTTAGCTTAATTAATAATTAGGCAACTAAACAATCACTGATTTTCCATAAATCTTTCCGAAACTCCGTCAGGTCCCCCCTACCCCCGACTTAACCCTAAAATAATCATGATACAAATTGTTGCAGATATTCATGCACAAAAACGCAATGCAGATGCACGCTCGAGAGCTCCAGCGAGGTCTTGGGGGCGAAGTGAAGCCGCACCAGTGCCAGCAGTGCCTAAAATCCTTCAGTTCTAACCATCAACTGGTGCAGCACATAAGGGTTCATACTGGAGAAAAGCCTTACAAGTGCTCGTATTGTGATCGGCGGTTCAAGCAGCTCAGTCATGTTCAACAGCATACGCGGTTGCATACAGGTTAGTGGTTCATGAAAATGTTGAATGAGGGAAACAAAGTTGAAGAACATGTTTTGTGTTGAGAAAACATGTTGCAGATGTTACTGGCTGGTTGGAAGAATTGTTTTTCAAAGTTTTTTTTTTTTTATTGAGATGTGGTTTGTGAAGATGTGTTGTTGGAGATTCGATATTCAAATCTAGAAACATTTATTATTAAAATTAAATAGGATTTTATACCATTTCGTTGCAATGAATATTAATGGCTAAAAATAAGACCAAATAAGACACGCATACCTTAAAAAAAACTTACATTAAAAATGCTAAACATCATGTTAATAGTGTATACTTTAGAAAAAAAATACAATCAAGCAACTTTTGTACGAAAGAAAATACCTATTTTTATACATGCAAACATATTTTTATTGCAGCTTAATATAAATAAAAGCGCTGTGTCATTTATTCTGTCTCTAATTACACCACAAAGCATACCTAACAAAATAAAAACCTACATTCAGAAATAAGAACAATACCTACATAAATATTTCCTAAGATTTTTGTTGAAAACTAACATTGCTTCATTAGTTGAAATAAATATTATAAGATTTAAGTACATAAAAATCACCTATGAATAGAAAATATAACATTTATTTCAGTCACCTAAAACTCATAATATTGCCATCTACAATACAGCTCATAATAGATTCTTACATAAAATCTATTTTAGTTCCTTTATTAATACTTCTTGCACACCTTCGCTATAACTCATACGTCTTCAAACGAAACTAGAACAAAAAAAGTATATAATACATTTTCTACTAAGAAAACTAATCGTAGGAAAAATCTTTGTTAAAAAAGGTTTTACGCAACTCTACCTTACAGTATTACGGAAGGAAATAACGTAACAGACATCTCTAATATTTTTATTCGGGAAATCACTAAATGAAGGTCCTGATATATTAAAAGTTTACCTGCTCATAATAAAGTACACACACATCTATAAAAAAAAAAACAAAACATTAACATAAAACTCTATGAACAATCCATTTGTAATCTACCAAAAGAAGAAAAAAAAAGCAATAGACAAACCAATTCTAAACGAAACAAACTCAAACGTCTACTTCTATTCCAATTTTAAAAGCACCACACAAACGCGTCACGAAAAAATAGAACGTTATAATTAAAATAGGCTCCCCACTATTGGCCGATGTTTCTAAGAAAAAAAATAGTACCACCGTATACGTGAAAAGCGGTAAAAAAAATTCTCCAATGGCCAGCGGCGAGCGGCGGCGCCGGCCAATAGGAGGGGCGCGTTGCAAGCCAAGTACGTTTTACGTGGCTTAGACAGAAAAAAATTTACGTGTTTTTCCACGTTCGTTCTAGCCAATGGGAGTCGCCCGTCCATTTGTATTCTGCATTATAATTCAATCACATGTTTTTGCTCAGATTTTTATTGTTTCGTTTAGCAAGGCAATTAGTTGGTAATATAAGTTGATATTCTTTTAATAAATAATGTTCTTGGTAACGTGGTTATTGTAAAAAGCAATGTAAATTATATTGAGGTACAGTTGTCATGTTTTTCTGATTAGTATTGTTTATATTAGCGTTTTGCGAAGATATTATGTGTATGTTGATTGAATCGATTCTCTGAGACATGACGTCAATCAAAGATATCTTGATATTTTTCTTGTTGATGTTTTTTTACCTTAATGTTTTATAAAATACTAGCTGCGTCCCGCGTTTTCTCTCGCGTGGTGATAGAATATACAATATATCTTTATGAATTGTAGCCCATGTGTTTTTCTGATGTATAAGCTATACTATTGTAGAGTTTCATTAAAATCCATTCAGTAGTTTTTGCGTGAAAGAGTAACAAACATCCATACATCCATGCAAACTTTCGCGTTTATAATATTAACACGTTGAGGGACACTCGGCTCCCATCGATGAATAGTGATATGACACAGCCAACTTCCATACGAAAAAAATAGACGGCAGTGGACGTCCTGTCACCTCACAAATGATTAAGTTGCTTGTGATAAAGAGGACGTCCTCAACCGCCCGAAATTCAGTACATGATGAATCGCTTGACTGACTCGACGACTCGGATGAAAGTGTACGAACACGTCGTCGTTTTGGCAGAGATGCGACGTCGGAGCCGGACGACGCGACATTGAGGTCGTTTTCTAAGTCATAATCTGGATCAGATCCGTATTCTCCATCTAGGTCGCTAAAAGGGTCCTTTATGGACTCCTCCCCTGAGGATGCTTCCTCAAATAATCGCAGGATACGACTTCTTTCCCTTTCGTCGTTAGCCATCTAAAATAATGAATAAACAGGTTAGTTTTTTCATTATGTAGGTATATTGTGTTGATAAAACCAAGCTAGTAGCACAATAGTTACAATATACGTATTACTGAATAACAATCAACTAAATAAAACACTTGCGAAGTCAATTCACACAACAATATTTGAAATAAAAGATCGAAAATACTAACCTCTAACGCTCGCCTGTAGGTATCAGCCGGCAAAAGCGCGTGGTTCCCGTGTGGTGACAACACCCGACTGACGCGAACAAATGCGACGTTCCTGAACGTTGTGTGCTATCACGCAGGTATATGTGTGCGTGCGACATGCTCTCATTGAAAGGCGCGAAAGTTGATGCAATATGACACTTAGACGAAAAAAAATCGATTACGATGTGACACTGAATATATTTTTATGACTTGGTATTCGTATTTGTATTGTAACAAGGTTCAAATTAAAATAAATACGCCCAAAAAAACGACGTGTACAGCCGCCCGCCATATCAAAGTACTCTATTGACGACGTCCTCAGCAGTCGTGTCCCTCAACGTGTTAATAATAAAGTATTTTCATGGTATGACGTCAATTTCAAAGAGATTTTAAAGTATGATAGAGCGAACATTGGGAATATTTACATTAAAAAAAAACCTTTTCGATTTTGACAGACAAAATTCTACCTGTTTTTTAAAAGTTTAGGATTACGATTTTCATCATCTGATCTCGTCTATAACTCGTAGTTATTTAAAAACTTACTGACCCCGCGGTTTTGTCCGCCTGATATCGGAAAATAAATAGGTTATGTGTTATTCCACACATTGTCCAATTTAATTAACATTTTTCTTAATCTTTTTATATTAAGTCTCTATTCCCAAATAATGTATTTATTTATAATTTTATTAGAATATTTAAGATGGCGTACACAATTTTATTCCACTTTTCAAAATTAACTTTTACTTTATTGGACAGTAAAGTAAAACAGTATCAATTAAAAACACTTTAGAGACCAAACAGAGGTTTTAATCACAGACTAAAAAACTCAACATGGCCGTCCATAATAATTAAAGCATTTATTACAAGTCCTGTGATTGCAGGTTGTCAGTGGTAATGAGTTTTTTAATTATGGCAACATCGACAAGTCATGTCGACAGTTTGGTTGTTTTTTATTAATTTATTACGGGTTTGGCGGGGTGTAGGTTTTTTTGACCATAAACATTAGTTAGTTTTTATGAGTACTAGCGACCCGTTTCTGCTTTGCACGTGTGCAGTGTAGATACCAATATCCTAATATTAAACATATAAATCTTGCTATTGAGTCATTCTATCTTTTGCTGGAAACTACATTAAAATCCGTTGAGCAGTTTAAAAGATCTAAGCAAACATATGTGAAGATATCCCAGGTTAATGATAGGTAGATGATAAGGTAAATTGATAGATTATGAATTGAAAAAAAAAAAACAATTGTAAGTAGCCATGATGGTGATAGTACAATTTCTTACAAAATGATTCGTGAATACCTCGAAAGCTAGCTTCTAAATTCCCAAATAAAATAGTCCTTCGAGCCGAATCCCCGTGGAACTTCATAACGTTTCACGGGGATCCGGCTCGAAGGACTATTTTTTATTTTATTTAAAAGTAACAAAAATATCTACACAGCTACTTAACCTGTCTATATATTCAACAATAAACGTCCAAGGCCTTATAATTACATGCGTCACATTTCAAACCGAACGCCTTCTTCAGCCCTTCATTGACAATACATTTTCAATGAAATTTTCCCACGTCTTTTCACTATAAAATTCCTTATAATAACGCACTTACTTACATAACCTTTCAAAACCTTGCCTTTACACCCTTGTGTGGAAAAGTTGAGTGAGACTAAAATGATACCCTGCCAGTATTTGATGTGAGAAATACCTGTCAGTTTAATGTACCCCTGCAAGATAATTTGTTCTAATGAGTCTAGGTTTATTTACTTAAACTTCATGTACAATCCTTACTAAGATTATAAAAGCGAAAGTGAGTGTGTTTGTTTGTTACCTCTTCACGCTTTAATGGCTACACCGATTTTGATGAATTTTGGTACAGAGATAGTTGGGAACAAGGAGACGGACATAGGCATTTTATTTAAAAAAGGGGGATGTGAGGGAGAAAGAGGGAAGAAAAGGGAAAACTTAACGTTGTTAATACAAACCAATAAGTCGCAAGGGGGACTGTGTTACCCCGAATCTAATGCGAGCGTAGCCGCGGGCAAAAGCTAGTAGTGGTATATAGGCGGACTTAATTCCATAAGGCGTTCTTTACCAGTCAACTTTTGGGTTTAGAATGAGAACATTGTCGTACAAAATAACATAAAAAAAAAACTATTTGTTTTCTAAAACTTATACAGATACACCTAGAAATAAACTACATTTTAAATAAAAACGAGAAACTTAACAGTAATTGCTATGACTTTTAATTGGGAGTCGGATTTAATTACTGTTTTCTAACATGTGAATACTGGGCTTTTGCTGTTTATTACTATGTCGTAGTGGGAAGCCAGTGGCCCGAAAGTCTGACAACCGGTCTTACCAAGGTGTATAGAATAATTTAAAAAAAACTACCTACCTAACAAAAAAAAAACATTGACAGTCACGGAAATCTATTTACTTCAACTAAGTTTTTTTTAGGGTACTCTACCACAAAAAGAAAAAAAAGCGGATTCCTTATAGAATCACTTTTTTGTCCGTCTGTCTGTCTTTCAAGACCCTTTATCTCGGAAACGCGTGGAGTTATAAAGCTGCAATTAAAAATATATACTTCAGTATATATGGTTACACACAGTTAATGAGGTGATTGGACCACAGATTTAAATATGTGGTCCTTTACATCTAAGAAAACTATCCGCAGCCAAAATATCCAGCCGTTTATGGCGCAAATTTATAAGAATCCGGTGCACGAGTCGAATCGCTCTTGTTAAGTTTTTTCTCATCTTCGATACACTGAAAACTCAATTATGAAAACATTCATGATTTACATCAACTCAGACCTGTCATTGTATTTTGTAAAAAGCGTCAAACAAACAGTTTGTATACACAGCCTTATATTCCTTTTAAAATACATTTCTAAACAGGCAGAAAAACTCTTCGATCGCCCTCCCCAATTATTTTCAACATTTTGCATGACAATGGCACAAAAAACTTGGATACGAGTGAAAGTTTAGACAAAAAGTCTTATGTTTTGTTAGAAAATGTTCATTGGAGAAGTTTTTCTTGTTTGTTAATATGTCATTTGTTTGAATGAGAGGGGGGACATGTTTGTTTAACGTTTTCCAGTGTCTCCAATGTTTGCCGTTTACACAATGGCTTGTGATGGTCATCGATGATCGTTGCGTTAGTTATAGGTTAAGTAGTCAAGACATTATGTTTGCATTGTTTTTTTGTGAAATTGTGTTCTTCTTGAAGTCTTTCTTTGCAAAACTTTTTAAGTTACCGACGGACAGTGACGTGATGTTAACTGAAATTGTTTGTTTAAGGTTAAATAATTGTTTTAAACTATTAATTAGAAAAGAAAAAAACCTTTCATTCGTAAACGAATAGCTAGGTTCGAATCACGGAACGGACATTGTTTTGTTGCGTTTTCTATTAAAAATTTCGTAGTAACAGCCTCGGAGTTTGGTTTTGTGATCGATTGATGGCAATAGGCTCGCTCCCTATTACATAACTTACAAAATGTGGGTTAAGGCTATTAGGTATACCTCTACCCACCTCTTCGAAGATTACAGGGGAGATAGTATTTTAATCTGCCTATAACGCTCTTAGTTTTAGGACAAGACCTTTCTGCATGAAAGGGAGTAACCTGCCTGACGGGGTTGCGGGTTATACCGCGGCCCCTGAACGTAAAGGGCAATAGAACGAACATAAGTGGGTTTTATTCAGTAAATGTCTGACATGCCCTCCCGCTCCGCCCAGAGCGGGGGAAGTTATTTGAGGATTTCCCACCCCATAACAAAAGGGAGGGAGGGAAGCTGAAGACCAAATCGGTGGACTGGTTGAGGAAATGCAGAACCAGAGTCTTTTTTTAGTCGAATGTAAATCATTAAATAACTTCCCCCGCTCTTGGTGGAGCGGGAGGTAGTGTCAGACTTTTACTAACAAAAATCCCATCCATGTTCCTTCTTTTACCCTTTGTGTTCTGAGACCACGGTATCTCTTTCAAGTCTACAATTTCCATTAATAACAGTTACAAGTTTCACAAAGAAAATTAACGAAATTTTAAAGGAAAATTAAATATGAAAAAAAAATAACAGGTGCACGCAAAACTCGAGCGGGCTTCTTCCGGTCGCTTTACAAACTCAATATTAAACTAAAACTTTCAGTTTCAGTGAAAAATTCTCAAAAAGAACAAAGACTTCTGCCCGATGTTCTTGTTCCTCTGTGAAAGAGAAATATTCGAAAATTTCCTCGAAATCTTTTCAGCTTTTAGATATGAAACTTTATGTTAGCGACTTTTAACTACTAGTTACCCGCCCCGGCTTCGTTCGGGTGCAATGAAGATATGAATATTAGGTTACGTTGTCACGCATTTACTTATAGGCTAGGCAAGCGCGGCTTTACCTAAAGATCGACCCATTCGGCTGTTATTATTTACCTACACACTCTTCCTCATGTAAAATATGTAGGTACTACCTATAATCCTACTAATATTATAAATGTGACTGTATGTGAGATGGATGTATGGATGTTTGTTACTCTTTCACGTCAAAACGGCTGAACGGATCTTGATGAAATTTGGCACAGAGGTAGGATTATAGTCTGGAATAACACATAGGATATTTTTTTTCGATATCACGCGGGCGAAGCCGCGGTTGCCAGCTAGTAGCAGATATTATGATTTTAAAATTGTATTTGTTTTTTGACATTTTTCTTTTAGCATTCAAAATGTATGAGGCTTCGAACATTATTAAGCTTTTCAAATTCTTTTTAGCGCTCATCGTTATGAATCCAGCGGGTTCAAACCGTTTTATATCCCGTCCGTCATTGTTACCTCACTACCTATAGGTATATATCTATACATACCAACTACATGCTAATCCACATATGTAGATATATATCTTAGTACCTTGGCAATCAGCAGAATTTGAGTTACGATGTACAAGCTGTAGAGTAAAACCTTAAAAGTAGATGATGACATTGGTAATGATTTTGAAGAAGTAGATGCATTGAGTTTATCTTATATATAAAATGTTTTATTTGGCCAAACCATTCTCACAGATAATTAAAAGTCTGGTCAAGTTTGTACAGAGAATAATGTAGTATTAAAAAATAAAAAATAAATCTTTAAAAAGGTTACCCATGATACAAGTTTTGATGCGTTCTGCTAAGATGATAATCATAAATAGAATAAAAGAGAAAAAGGAGTTTGTTTTAGTTAGAATAGAGCAAGAATTTATACTTTTTCTGATTCGTGTTGAATGTTTTCTCTGTGGCTGTAATTGAAGTCAATACCTATGACCTCAACAACTTATTTTTTTGTCTTTTTTTTTGCGGATGGGAAATCATCAAATAATTTCCCCTGGTTGGGTCAGATTTATACTTGACTAAAGCCCACCTATGTTCCTTCTTCTAGGCCTTTATGTTCCGGGGCCGCAGGCAGGAGTTTGTTTGTCTACCAATCATATTTTTCCACTCAAAAATGATCACCAATAACCCTATCAAAATTACCATCATTTTTGAAGGTTCAATGACCTACACCAACATAAACACCATACTATTTTACAGTTTCACGCCCTGTGGAAATTATTGGCGCTATGTGCTTATATACGGGGGGCGAAGGGGTGTTCTCGTGTGTTCGCGGGTGGGCTGGAAGGGGGAGGGGGATAGTGGAAATCAATAGAATCATTGCGCCATGGTATACAGACGATGATTCCACTGAAGCCGCGAGTGAAACTGTGGTGCATGGCGGGGGTAAAAATGTTGGGTGGAGTAACGATTTTGGGGAAGAGCTTTAATCAATTAATGACGATGACTTGGTTAATGATGCATGTTTCTTTTGCAAGTAGGTTTTTAAACGTTGTTGCTTTTTTTAACAAAATGAGGCCGGTGTTTCGTACCCGACTACTGAGAAGAAACAGCCGAAACAACAGAGGTCATAATCTCTTTTGAGGTCCAGACAAAAATCTTGGTCAATTTACATGACAATTATTTAGATTAGTGTCTAAAAAAAAACTGCTTTCCAGAAAGATGCTTCCTGTTTCCTCTCGCTCTGGACCAGGGCTAAAGGCGAGAGTTAGACAACGACGAGAATACTTAGGTCATCATCATTTTCCTGCCCTAGTCCCATTCTATTTGTGGTCGGCGCAACACGTTTTCTTCTTCCATTACGAGAAAACTAAGGTGCTCTGCCTAAAAAGATGAAAGGCTGTAGTCTGAACTTAGGACCGATTGGAAGCAAAAGGCTCTACTATTGCACTTAACATTACAGACGGAATGTGGTAGTGAGAACTATTGGAACACCTCTTCGGAGAAATCAGACCTGTTAAAGATACTAGGAAAATAATCTAGAGTTTCAATAAAATTCAATTCCACATTATTCGTTAATGTATATTACGTTATATATGTTCTGAATTGATTTCCTATTAAACCAACACACGGTTGAAAGCTGTTTTATTTAACTGACCATAAAACTTTGAAGGTGATATAAAATCTTCACATCACATCTGGGTTTATAAGTGGTAGTGTTCATTAAAAACTGTGTTATATTGTCATTAGCTTAGATTTCATTTTTAACTGTTCTAATGTAATTGAAATGATCTGGTTTATAATTAAAAAGGAGGTTTTATATCAAGCCGCGCTTGCCTAAGTTGGTCTGTGGATGGGTGACCACAAATTTCATACCTAGTTTCCTTCATGCCGCGGAAAGCACGTTAAGTCGTTGGTCCCGGCTGCCATTTGTAGATCTTTGATAGTCGTTACTCGTAGTGGCCTGGTTGTCTAATAACCAGTCTTACCAAGAGGTTTCGTATAGTACTGACTGGATTGTGGAGGTCAGATAGGCAGTCGCTTCATATAAAAATCTCGAATTCTGGTAAGACTGGAAGCCAACCCAAAATAATTTTGAAAAGGCTGGGCAGATAATGATAATGAAGCAAACCATATTGCACAGTGTTAATAAACGTATCAAACCCGGACAAAATTATTTTTTTATTTTTTCCTTGTACCACAAAGGTATTATGCAATATCACACAAAATATTAAAATGAAGATGTGAATACGTTTTGGCTGAAATAATCTCTGCAGCAAAACCGCAGTGTTGTGGCTTCCGTAGCGCACAAATGTATTTCCTTTAAAGTAAACTAATGTGATATTGGGCTAAATAAATGATAATTTGTATAATTTTGCACCCTTTCTAAAATATGGTGGGTGATTTTGGCATGTGTGTTAAAAACATAACCGACTAGCTGGCACCCGCGGCTTCGCCCCCGTGTGATATCGAAAAAAATGTATTCTATGTGTTATTCTGTTACTAAAAATTTTTAGGTCTAGTTGACATAAATAAAAAAAAAAACAAATAAATTATGTATAAAAGATACCTATGTATTTTACATGTTCTCTGAATGAGCCTCTAGTTTTTATTGGATGGTATTTAAACGTACTTCAATTTATTCCCATTTCGTTTACCTAATTTTGCCTGTGTTGCACCAAATTTACTGAATGAGCACCAAAATATGTTAATTAAAATATGTCATAACGAGCATCAGGAAAAAGACAGCACTACAATAAAAAAAGTGTTATATCTTTATCCATTTTCTATTAATGCAAGTCGTTACTGGTTCGTAGGGGGTCGCAGTTTTAACCTAACCTAACCTATGCATTTTTTTGCATTCAGGAAAGAATATTTGGTGCACGATCAGTATTTTTGGTGAACACAAAAATTTTCCCGTTTTTATTTATTAAAATTTGGTTTGGATTATAATATGGCGTGCGTTTTCCGATTATTTTACTGATCAAACCAACGCTTTGGAATGAGCAACTACAGTACTTTCATAAGTTACTTGCCTTGCCTTGTGACTGAAGTTTCCTTCTTTTGTTTCTTGACATTCAAAAGTGCCTTTAATGTTCTAATTGAAATAAAAGCGATTGAGTTTTTTTTTGAGTCAAACTTATAAAAACACTTACTATTAGCACCAACAGTTAAGCACAAAAACTGATAGTACTATAGACTTGCAACAACAAATACCTATCTAACAATTGCAGCTATGAAATTAAATAAATGATAAACAGCAAACACTTATTTTACCTTTAAAAGTAAACTAGAAGACTTAAAATTTTCCATCTTTAACGTCACAAAAAAGTAGTTGTTATGATGTCTCATTCAATATAATCACTTGAGCAGCATTTAAAACAAATCCTGTGATCAAAATTCATTGACAATCGATCGAAGTGTTTCTATAATGCATTTACGTACGTGTTTCACATAAATAACTACCTTAGACACGTTTAATTACGTGTCAGAACTAAAAATATAATTTCCCATTTCATTCAAACGACTAAGAAATAATTTAATTCTAACGTAAAATATCCGCCATTTTCACGCACCGTCGTCTAAAAAACTTACCGCATTTTTACCCTAAAAATAACCTTAAGAAATAAGGGGATGATGAACCTGGGACCTCTGGGAATTACCGTTAATTCAACCACGTAATCCATCTTATCATTTTTGGAAAAAATATTAATGGAAAAATTTGTCCGCGTAAAGAAAGCCCTGTCCCACTGGGGATCATAGGGTGGTTTATGTAATGTAAGTAGATAGTATTTTAGTGTTAAATAATGTAATATTAATATTTTAGGGTATCTTTTTGGCTTTTGGCAGTATGCCACCTTATGTTTTCGCGATAAGGTTGCAATTTCAGATTTAGTGATTTAAAATAGGTTGATTTATTTTGAGGCGATCTTCAAAACCAGAAACCGTTAGTTTATCATGTAGTTAAGTTACTAAAATACCTATGAAGGCTACCTATATTATGATTTAATTAAAAACCTAAACCGCGGCATCGCTTCATATCACGCGAGTTGAGAACAATCACTTAGGTTAAAAATTAAAATAAACTCCAGCAAACATTACCTTGAAATCATTAAAATAACACTTAAATAATTATTACTTGTATAATGAGAAACTATAAAATGCTCGATAAAGCGAGACAGAGTGAAACACTAACAACTTTAATACGATAGAAAAGTCTAAAAGTGACATAAGGTATCGAAAACCTTATGTCAAGTCTGTCGAAAAATATTTGCCAGGCGTTCTAAAATCATCCTGAACAAAAGTAAAGTATAGTGACTATATTTCCAGTTTTAGCCAATTACACAGTGAAGATATTTTCCCTAAATACATGAAAAAGAAAAAACCGAATCTACCAATAACAGGCGAATCGGTTTAAAAACAAACATTGATTGTAAATGTTCCTACAAAACAGAATCGTCCAATAGAAAACGTCGTAATTTCCATGATTGGTTCAACTCGGAGGGATTCGGTTATCTTTTTTTCTGTCGCTTTTTTTTCATTTTCCTCCGCGTCTTTGTGCCACCCTCCAGAAAAAGAGGGCACTGGTTACGAGGAGTGCAGGTTTTGATACTTTGGAATTGATCAAAAAAACTTTTAAAAATTTTTTGTCATGGTAAAAGAAATGTTTTTCAATAATATTGTGATACGAATTATCGAAACACATTTCTTCTTTTTAATAAGTTGTGAACGCAAGTCGCCTTGTATGGCTTTTGAAAATAATTGAAATTTATTGCATCTATTGAGCACATGAGAACATATCATATTTTCATTGGCTCATTACATAGATTTGGTGCAGTTATTTCTAACCCAGTTTCAATTTCAATTCGTCTAAAAATCCATTATCAACCCAGAATTGTATTCCATCATTATGCTTAGAAAACGTTCATATAATTTTTGTGTGTTTTTTAATATTGCTAAAGAAAAAACGTTTCATCTTAAAATGCTCCACTGTCTGAAAAAAGGATAAGGCCAAAAATAAAACAATCCCAAACAAAAATAGAAAAAAGAACCCTCAAGTATCAAAACGGCTTGCAGTATAAAAAAAAACTGAAGCTTATTTGCAGAAGCCGAGATGGAAAAAAGGTTGTTTCGCGTGATCGGCTTTTATTTGATTTTCACAAATGTTTGCGTCCAAATTAGCGCCGTCTCGTCCTATTGAGTATTTTGTTTGTTTTTCCCGTAATTTTCTTTTTTTTTCAATTTTTTTTTTTATTAAAACCGTTTTGTGCAACTGTTTTGATGTTTTTTTTAGAATGTCGAGTAGGCACGAGTTGTTCTAACAAAAAAGAAAACGTTTTATAATAAATTCTATATTTATAAACGAGTTATTTTCAACTCAAATAAAGACGAAAACACAAGTAACTTAATAAATACGTAACTAACAGGAACGAAAACAAGTGAACCGAGAAATTCGATCTCGCACTTTCTAGAAACAAAATCATCTATTCCTAGAAAAATAAATTTTCCTTCGCTTTTATTTCACATTAAATATGAACCCACTTCCATAACAACGTGGCTATCTAAAAATAATGTTTTGCAAAAGGTTGAAGTTCACAAAGTCCATAATATAAAGTAAACCAAAGGTTTGATACCCTTGCTTTTTTTATAAAATAAAAGAAACCGCTGGAGTTATCTTTCTATTAATTTGAAGTACATCTAACCCTCGGCCGCGAGATTTTTCTTCGATAGGGATGAGTTATTATGTAGTTTTTGACGTTTAACCCTTTTTGAATTTAATTTTCTTTGAAATTTTCTTGCCTTAGTCAGTGAAATTTCAAACAGGTATTGGAAATAAAATACCTACCTGCATTCCATTTCTTTTCGATTGTTTTTAAAACCACCTCATCTAAACTAAAATTACCTATAAAAAATGTATTTTTTATACAACAAATTAACTTAAAAACTACTGGGCCGATTTCAAAAATTCTTTTACTATTATAAAGCTACATTATCACTGAGTAACATAGGCTATATAACATTACGCTACTATACACAGGAGCGGAGCAGGAACCAAAGACGCGGGTGAAACGTCGCAGGACAGCTAGTCATTAATATTCGTAGTTATAATAATTATGTATCATTATAGCGTGTTAAAACGGACACTATGACATAGTTACCAGTTGATAGTCCATAAATCATTATTTGAACACCTCATTTCCTTCAGTAGCTGTCACTGTTTATGAGAAAGGGAATCAGTCCACGCAATCCTTTAATACCTTCTCATTTTTTTTAAATAATTTCTTTTTTTTACGAAAGAAGAAAGCGTTTCAAAAGAAGTTTATAAACCTAAAATAACACAGAGGGTACTTTTCATTTCGGTAGTACAATTCCTTGGTTTAATAACGCCGTGTGTTCTTTTTTTCGAAAAAAAAAACGTACTAACAACTAACCAACAAAAACGGCCAGTTAGTTTTGAAAAGAAAAGTTCGTATACACTATATAGGTCCAACTTAATAGCTCCCAATTAAAAGTCATAGTAATTATAGTTTAATATCTCGTGTATTTTTTGTTTTAATGAAATGAGTTTTTTTTTATATTTTATTTGTGTTTAAGTTATTTTTTAGTTTTAATTTTTCGTATTTTACCCTAAGGTTGACTGGTAGAAAATGCCTTAAGGTGTTTACACCGCCTATGTACTGTAGTTACCCGGCGCCTCCACCAAATGTAGTAAAGGTGTTTTACTACTTAAATAAAGCACATATAATAGTTTAAGGATTATAATTTAACTCCTTTTAATTTACATGTCTTATAGCAAAGCTGTCATCCTATTCTCTCTATAAAAACGACATGAGTATTAGAACGTTATGCTATATCAGCCAACATTGCTTAGGTTATATAAAACCTCTTACAGTACCACCATTGTACATAAAGTAAAAAAAAAACACCAAAAAAATAACGCACTTTCTCCAATCACATCACCACTCCAATTCCTATTTATACCAGCACAGTGAAACTCTATACCTACTCAACTCTTCGCACAGTGGTCCGCCATTACCACTTAAGTACTCAAATAGTAATGGGAAAGAAATCACGTTTCCCCACCCTCTAACCAACCCCCGGGCCGCAGATGTCGCGACGAAGATTTTTCAGCCAAAATGAGCTTTCGCCTAATTTATTTTTTGCCGCCTTCTTTTTCCCGGGTAAATATTGACATCATATCGCCGAAACGAATTGGGTGGACGTGCCTGGTTTTTTTTTTTTGTTAACATTTGTCTTTTTTTTTTTGGAATTGTGACAAATGTACCGTGTATTTGTTTAGACAATATGGAAGTTGTATTTGTACAAGAAAACATGTTTTTTTTTAATTATAAGTAACTAAGTTTGGGGGAAATAAGTATGTTACATACATTATAGAACAATAAATATTGTCATTTTGTTTACTACACTGAGAAATTCAGCCAAAATAAATGTTGAAAACTTAATTTAAAGAAAAAAATTTTTTTTTTCAATTATTTCAAGAGTCGTTTCTTTTTTATTTTACCTGTAAGGGTCATCTTTTTTATCTTGTCAAAGAAATTACAATAAACGTCAAATGGCCCTATCTTATCCATACTACACGAATTCTGACAAGACGCTGTAGAAGGTCGTATCTCAGCTTTTTTGCGCCGGAAACGGACGCACGGTCCGGTGATTACGAAATTATATTGGGGAAGAATTTCTTCTCAGAATTTTTTGCTACTTTCTTTAGGTGTCGGGCTCGATTGGTTATTAAATCGGACTTAGTGTCGCACCCTCTTTTAATTGTGTCTTGGAAATTTTTGTCTGGAGTTTTTTAATTTGGCCCATTGTGCAGGAGTTTTGAAAGTTGGAGGAATATGACCTTTGTGTTTGATGAAAGTAGACACAGATATAAAATGATAGCTCGATAAATGAAAAAAAAACTTAATTTTCAATAATACCGCCTTTATATACCGACAAATATGCTTATAGTCAAAGTCTGTAACAAAACATTTAACAGCGTGCTATAAAAAAAGCCACACACGAACAGACAGCTCTAAATTATATTTAACTAGCTTCTGTCCGCGGCTTCGCTCGTGTTTAATTCGGGGTAATACAGTTCCTCTTTCCTGATTTGCAAGTACCTGCTACTTGTAGTTTTTGCCCTAACGCCTTATTTATTGTAACAATGCTAAGTTTTCCCTTTTCTTCCTTCTTTCTCCCTCATATCTCAATCTTTTTAAAAAATGCCTATGTCCGTCTCCAGGGTCCCAACTATCTCAGTACTAAAATTCGTCACAATCGGTTTAGCCATTTAGGCGTGAAGACGTAACAAACAAACAAACTTACTTTCGCTTTTATAATATTAGTAAGGATAAAACGTTCCACATATTACTAGAAACTGTAAAAACACACATTCATTTCTTTAAAACAAAAATTAATTAATTTCATCAAAACAATACATCTAGCGGAGCATAAAGAAACAAAGGATTTAACAATCTAATCACAGTTGAAAAAAAAAACAATACTTGAAAAAAAAACCAAACAACCCCGTATTAATCTCACAAAGAATAATTACTGATATTAATTATAACCTTTTTTGTGTTTTAGCTCCTTTTGCGTCTACTGTTCGTCTTTTGTTGTACCATATGGTAGGGTTAAAATTGGTTAGTTATTCTTAGGGTACGAATTTGACTAAGACGAGGTAAAAAATGGCTTTAGAACACTTTCTTTTAGTATTCAAACAAAGACTGTACTCAAAATCGCATTTTGAACTAGAATAAATAATCACCCTTAAACCACACACAGCTAAATTTACTGAACTTCTATAAAAAATAATAGTTTCAACAACAACAACTAAAAGAAAAACAATATTAATTCTATTTTAAAGCGCTCGTGCGCTAAAAACATTTTTTTCTACGCCACTCTAAGACATCGAGGACACAATTTGTAAAACAAAGATGGCGATTTTAACATGACAATTACCATCGCATAATGAATAGACATGAAGTACAATATAGTTACAGAAAAACAGGTTTCCTTACTGAATATACGTTTTGTTGAACAAAACTTTATTCTCTTGTGTAGAGTGTACCTGTTTTTTAAAGAGACGCATTTCGAAATGGGTGCGCAATAGTAAGAACGCGCATTTTCCGATTAGCACATATTTTACGCTCTAGGTGGGTAAGCAAAGTATACTTGTATGGTTGTGTTGAATTTATCTACAAAAAACGCGATGTGTTCTAAAAAAATGAAAGTGATACATATTTTAAAATTAGAATCAAGTTTGTATTGGAACTAATCGTTGCCGTTGTTTGAATTTAAAAGTTGACTTAATGCACTTTATTTTGGCGCTGAAATCTTTAGACTACCGCTTAATAATAAAAAAATAAATAAAAAAAATACCTACTGATGTTTCTAGATTAAAACTAGTTCTAAAAATATAATCGTAATAAATTATGAGAGAGAAACCACTGATTTAGTCACATGTACGCCAGGAATTTAGTTACGTGTAAATGAATTCACACTTTAACCCGTAACTGCAGCGTGTGGTTTCAAACAATAATAAGTAATTATACAAATCACATCATTTTGATTTTATTTTGTAAGATGAAAAATAAAATTGCCATCTCATAAAGAAACTACATAAGCAAATATTATAAATTATTTAAGTTTCCATAGTACCTGAACGTACAATCTTTTATTTTTATACGTAAAAAACCTACCGTGTGCATAAAACACAACTTTATCGATCAGTCCGTTGACTCCGAGATTTTGGACGCACAACATCTGTTCTTCCCAACTGTTACCGAAAACATTAAAAAAAATACCTTTAAAAATCACTAGCAATACCTGATGGGCTTATTCCGGTATCCCAAGATCACTTTATGAGTGCATCGAGACAACAGATGTTCTCCGAGACTTTAAATCGATTTATAATATTAGTTTTATGGTTGTTTATAGTTATTTCGATTAAAAACTGAAAAAAAATGGAAAGGGTTGCGGAAGTTGGGTGATTAAAGGTGATATTTGTTTGGTTTTAAAAGTGTTATTTTTGTTTTTTATTTATAATCATTCGTATCTCTGCTGTCATTCATTCATTTCATGTTTTTTCTGTGAAGATAAGCAAATACAAGAGTTCTATTGCTCAAAGACTGACTATAATACCACGTTTCATACAACTAAGTCATAATAATCTCCTTTCAAATCGGAATCATATCTTAACCCTACTAAAGCAACAGTAAGAATAAAAAACAAAAGCAAATCGTGACACAATTAGCGAAAAAATAAAAATTCAAAAATGGAACGCCGCGAACTGACGCGAACACGCAAACTCTCTCGTTCGAAATTCAAATCCCTATGGAGACCTTTTGTTTTTTTACACTCCCAACTTGCTACTTAGCCGTTTCTTTCATTCTTCTTTCTTTAATTAGCAAAAGAATAGGATTGCGTGTTGCTCTTAATTTTTTTAATTTAATTACTTACTCTAGAAGACAATGGATAATGCGTTTCGCAATTAATTGTTAGGACATGCAAATTTTTGTAAGTCTTTTGTTTATTCATTATTTGACGTAGAAATAATAGGAAGTATTGTTGACTAGTTATTTTACTCACCGTTTCCTTTAAGCAGTAATTGCTTATTTAAGTAGTAAGTTCATTGTTTACTTTTATTTGCATTTGTAAGTTTTGATGCTTTAGCGAATAGAAAAATGTCACACAAGACATTTTTCTTCCAACTTTGTCCTATTCGCTATCTCACACATAATGTTCCCTGGATATGTATCCAAAGATAAGTGCACTATTATGTTATTATAGGCATCAAAAGTTGCATCACCAGATGCGAAGTAACGGTACACGCTGTGCAATACCGCACGTTACCGGCTAAAACTGGTTTTGTTTAGCAAAAATATGTAGATGTATAACAAGCCCAAGCTTGGATTTTGTTGCGTGCGGGCATTCGCGACCTTTGCAGTTGTAGGGTTAGCTTGTTTGTGCGTTTTATTGATATTTATCTTATTTTTGTCATTATTTATTCGGAGACGTAAGGCTGTTTTCGAAAAATCGTAGTGTTTAGCTAAAGTATACTGTAAGCTTTGGTACAAAAATATTAAAATTGGTATACATAGGAAATGGTTACATGATTAAGGTGAAAGGATCTAAGTTATTTGTTTGGTCACAGGTTCAAAGTTATCAAAAGAAAATCAAATTACACACACTATTGAAAAAAAATCAATTGATCTCAAGAATATCCCAGACGTTTCCAAGTAATCGTTCATCCCCCATATTTTTTTTCACTTAATTTAAACTCAAAAGATACTCGAGTTAATTGCTCGCCTCCTTTCAAGAATCGAACCGATTTTATAAGAGAAAGGAAAATTTTCTCCATTTTCCCTATTTTTTGGCACCGTGGGGGCGTGGCGGCCCCATTGTGAAACGAACGGTGATTAGAATTCAATTTTGGAACAATCGAACGAATGTGTTAAGAATGATGCGGTGCATTTTAATTGGAGAAACGTTTTTTGATTCTTCGTGATTAATTGCGCGATTTAGAGCACTTTAAATCCCCGTCGCGTTTGAGGGTTAAGAAAAGTCTGAAAGTCCTTATTCGAAAAGTTAACACCGAGGTATTAGGTCATAAATAAATATTACATAAACAAATTATTGCGGTATTCGTATAGGTATGGAAATATAAATGCCTACAAATGTAAATATGATTAAAGTAATTAATTATAATAAGCACTTACGAATAGCTGAGTTTATCCTATACAGAAATAAATACATAGTATTAAGTTATAATCGGAAATTGCAGTTAAAATATTTTTTACTACTAATACAAATAGTAATCATAGAAAGGAAACAAAAATTACACATAAACCAACCCGTTCGCTGCCATGTGGTTTATAATACATCAAAATTAGTCACGGACGTGCCGGTCAATAATAAAAATTAAAAAAAAAACAACCCTGCAACTGCAACGACAAGCACTTGGACACAATGGGGTACAAACGTCCCGGAAGATATTCTTTCCGTACCTGTGAACAAAATAATAGCCTTGCACCTAATTAGCATAATAATAGTGGTCCATACTATTATTTTGGCGATATTGGCTAACAAACGCCCATTATGTCCTGGGCAGCTGCAGGCCATTTTTTTGAGGTCATTGTCCATTGGTATTTGGATGCGCTTGATAACAATGTGCGGGTCACAACCCTTTGGTACTATGATAATAATAATTCCGATTATTATTTTTATAATCAACAAAGGATTGATAAATGTCTCGCCAGTCTTTTGTCCATTTATGATTGAATGGAAGTCTAAACTGCAGCATTAACTACTTTATTGACGTAGGTACTTTGAATCCTTGCGCGGCCATATTGGATTAAGCTTACTGTAGTGTCCGAATACCTTTTCGCCTACGAGTTTTAGCTCACACAATTTCATTCTAGTTGTACAAAGTTTAACCAAATATGTGCATGCTTCTATTTCGCAAACGAATGTTAGTCTTCTAACTAGATTATTAATATTTAATTAAGCTAGAATTAATACGGTAGTGTGCTTTCTCATTTTCAAGTTTATTTTCTTTAAATCAGATTTCAAAATACAAACAAAACAAAAACTTTACTAAAAAAATAGAAGATTAAAATCACGACGACAAATCACATGAAATTAATAAAAAAGACTCGTTTGTAAACGTTAAAATAATAATTAACAACAACTCGAAAAAAAGTAATGCAGATTGACACACCGGACCCCTCTGTCCATGTATGAAAAACAACAGGTATCGGAAGGGTTAACTTCAAGGGACAAACAATAGAGAAAGACAAAAAATTGGATCAAAGGGTTAATTTGAAACGGAAGATTTTATACGCGTATTGTGTTTTGTTTTTGGAAGTTCGTTAACGGTCAAGTTCTATTTTTAAATTTGAATGAGTGCAGTCGTTTTTTTTTTATAAATATCGACTTGATTAATGGTAAAAAGATATTAAGTACTAGAGTTAGTTTGTAGCTAGTAGCAAAAACGTCGTTAATTTCCGTCTATTTTAGCCTATTGATGGTTATTAAATTCGATTTTGTTTAACCTCTCAAGGACCTTATTTACGTCAACTATCCGTCAAGCACCGCCGGGTGGGGTTTTATCTTAAGCGCAATCTGATTTAAGACTTATGTTTACTGCAAATACAGTTTTAAATCGGTCGGGGTTTGGTGGCACAAATTTGTGCCAGTGGGGCTCAACGGTAATACTTGTTTACTGGCACGTTTTTGTGTCGCTGGGGCTCTAGAGGTAAAATTCAAGCACAAAATACTTACTGATCATGAGGAATTTCGTACGTAGTTTAACTCAAAAGTCACCTAGCATCATACTTTAAACTAACTTCCCATTGATATTCCATTTTCAAATACTAAAACTAAAATCTCTGTTCATCCATTTCCTGGATCACCACAGCAAAAGTACCTAATAATAAAAAGTAAAAAAATCAAACTTCGAACTTTAAATCGACATTAAAATCCGATTCAACACTGCGACTGCAGATGAATTTTTAAATCGTCCCCAAGTTGCAGGCAACTATCTTTTTTCTTTTTTTGTGAAAATGTCCGATGTCTCAACGGGGAGGAGGGGGCGAATAAAAATAATTGCCGCCCGGGACTGATGCCCGGCCAACCTCTTACTATTCACACGATCTTAGTTAGGGACAGGGTTGGCGCATAAAAATGGATTGTAAGCAAAGAAAACTAGAATATAATTTACTACGTACTTCGCATTGACTGACTACGATTTAACGTGTTTTCTCATAAAGCTGTTGGCCCGGGTTGTCATTTGTAGAACTTTAACAGTCGTAACAAGCAGTCGGTGACCCGACAACCTGACAACCAGTCTTACCAGCGAGTAACGTATTACCCAGTACTAACTGGGTTGAGAAAAGTCTAAGCAGATGGCGATGAATTCGCTTCTTTAAACGCGATAAAACAGCTGTTTGCTTGACTAATACTTAGCTCAAAAGATTATTGCTCACTCTATACTAACAGAAACTTATTATATGACTATTATATCATACAATTACTTCGTGTTATAAAAGTCTACCGTGTAAGGTAAACGGAATGCTTGTCATTCCATTACAACATTTGATTACACTTTTCCTTTCCCTTTCTTCATATTTCCGGCATCCGTAACGAGTTATAGAGACTGATAACTCCTCTGTTTCTTTCTTGTATCGGAATTTGTAAATAATATGATAGTTTAAAAACTATAAAACACACTTTCTGTCAGCAAACCCGTTTATTTGATTCCAATATCATGGGAATGCATAAAAAATAATTAGTCTGCCATTTTTGAGAGTTCGCCATTTTGAATTTAGAATGACGTCATTTAATTTACAGTGCATGGTCATCCAAACTAAGCTGTGAGCAAAATTTCATTTCAATCTGAAGCCGGGAAGTGGGTCAAATTTAATTTGTAAAATTTTATTACATAGAGAGGAAGCCAATAAAAACGTGAGAAAAGTGAGATGTCCTTGAACTACTAATGTTGACATTACATATGACATTTAAGATTTACCAAGCCTTCCCAAACCTTATCAGGGATTTCTGTAGTCTGATTTTGCGATGATTAGGTATTCGAAAAGTGCGGTGGTCCCAAAACGGACTGCTGAGCATAACGTCCCTGGTTCAGTTCTTTCTTCATCAGGAATGTATCAGTAGCAGTTACAGAGTCTGCATTTCCCGTTGATAGTAAAAGGTTAGACCCTATTACATGGGACTTAAAAAAACATTTAACTGGTGTAATGTGAGTGTACTACACACCTCTGCTTAACCCGTCGCTGATTATTCGAACAGCCATTAACCTAGATAAACAAAAAACGCATTAATTACTACAAAACATTAAGATAAAACACACACAGGGAAGTCGTTAGCAGCCCTAGCAGAGACTACGCCAACTTGAGGAAAACTTGCCAACTATCAACTTTTGTTCTTTTTGCATTTTTCCCAAGCGCAAAACGTTTGTTTTTTCCTCTTTTTTTTCGCTTAACCCGCTTCTCCTTCGGTTGAATCTTTTTACTCGTCGCTGAAACGTGTACCCTTTTCAGGAGTTGCTTGGCTATCTTTCTTAACTTGACTGCTTTGTAATTAGAACGGCATGGAGAGGGTTAGGATTTTGTGTTTTTAACATTCTTTTTTTAAATGTTTTTTTTTTTTTATTTGGTTTAGAACTATGTTTTTGACCTGTATGTTATGAGGTAAAATCACAAAATTAACTCACTATTTATTTAATAATAAAACGTTTATGATTCACAGTTTTATTTCAAAACAAATCCAATTAACGGCCTCAATTTTTACATCGCAACGAAAAATATTAATTTAATAGTAATAACGAATTTCAGTTAAGTAAATAAGATGTTTTCCTCAATTTATTTTTATTTTTAGGTGTCGGTAATTTACCACTGGATTCTATGTAATGCAAAACTCAAATAATGAAAATAAATAGGAGTTACCTTAAAATTCAGGAAAACAATTTACAAATGATTGTTACAGCTTAATCACATCATGTAGGCATGACTTAGGAAACATATTTTTAACCACAATTAACATTAAAAAAAAACCTAGAAAAAGAAAAACATTTTTTTTACCTGGAGTCTCCACAGTATTTCTTATTCCTTGAGAACTCCTTAAGTTTTTATTTGACCACTGAAGCATTCGCGAGATAGCGCCGCGGTGAAAATTAAAAAAAAAACCTCGAGATAAAAAAGGATTCCTCTTCTGCGAAGGAAACTTCGCAACGTGGGAAGCTCGACCCTCGACAAGCACTTTTTATTACTTTTACTAACTTAAGAAATACTTTTAACAGTCTGTTTTTTCTTGAATCGATTACAATTAGAAAGTTATAACTGGATAACATTTTGGAACAGATCTTTGTAACAAAAATTTTGCATTTATTGATGTTCTTCCGATTTCTTAACATGACTTTCGATTTTAAGACGAAATTTTACTTAAAAAACCGTTGGTACTGAACGCAAATTAAGTAAATAACATACTGATAGACTGAATACTCAATTCATGTCACTAATTCAACTTAACCAATAATGACTTTAGCTTAAAATTACAGCATTATTACATAATATTGTATTAGTCCAAAATGTATACAGAAACACCAAATACAATATAAAACATTAAATTCAAGCAGACAACGCAGCTAGTTTAAATGTAAAATCCGTTGCCAAAATTATCAGCATAAAACAAAATGGCGGCCAATATCCATATTTAACGGTACACGTCAATACGAATTCTGCCCGACGGACGCAGGTGGAATACTATTATATTTTTTTTTATGCCCACTGGCCTCCCCGAAATAGTTGGGGGCGAGGGGGACGATAGTTGGGTGGGAGTGCGTGACCCGCCCCCCTTCGACCAACCCACCCCCACCGTGGGGTGGTGGCGAGGGGGGCGAGTTGCACCACCATGTGTGCACGCAAATTCGAGGCCCAATAATTTAAATTTCGAATAGCAATGATTAATGTTGTATAAATTCAGAGGACATACATACAAATAGTTTGAATAGGTACCCGGATAGCTCGGTTGTTGGGTATGTAAAATGTTGGATTGTAAAGGTATTGAATTTCAGTGCAGCAGCATTTTAGGGTTTTCATTTGAGTTCAAGTCATTTTGATGCATATGCGTTATGAATACGGAATAACTGTTTTCTTTTAGTTACCGCAAACTAGGGTCATTTGGAACTTTTAAAATAAAAGATTTGATTGATTATTAATTTCGCTCTTTGGTTGTCGTCGGTGAAATTTGCTGATGTGTTTTTATGTAGTAAAAAATAATAATGAATGTAGTGTGTTTATAATAGATAAAAAAAATTAACCAATATTTTTTTTAACGCTTCCAAATAAATACGACGTCTCAACTACCTACTTCGCAAATAGTTACCTAATGCTTTTGTATAGGTTAATTATTTTTCTTAATAATATCTGGAACTATCTCATTCTCAATCTCTCAATCGTAGCAACAACATCAAAACGTTTTTAATTAATTACCAGTATTACTTAACCCTCTACCGCTACCCCCGTAAGAACAACACCAAAAATGGAAATACAACCAAATCGGAAAAAAATAATTCAAAACTCCAGCAACAAATTACACATTCGATACTGCATACGAAGTTAAATCGGCTCGAAATTCTCACTGCAGTATAAATTATTTTTAATATACTGGTATAGCCGATACTTCCACATCCGTTTTTTACTCAAACTTTCCGATCCGATAAAAAAAAAAAACCTCAACATTTTCAAACTGCAAGATAAAGTTAATCGGCTGATTAAAATTAAACGCCGGTTTAAAATTGTTTTAGCTTATTTTAGACCGATAGTTATTTGCTAGCGTGTATTACGTTATGCGGACGGGCTAGGCGATTTAGTTACTATGCAACTTGAAACATATCGATTATGTATAGAAGGATATTAAAAATATTTCATAACCGATGGTTAACGTAAATCGGTCGTTTAAGAACTTATTGGTACTATGTAATGATCTATTGTTGAAGGGTTAGCTTAAGATATTTTGTTATTAATGAGAGCTTTAGAGAATCTTTATAGTATAGTCATTTTAATTGGTGGAAAGGTGAGCAGAGCCCCAGGTTCAGAATTCTTATTTAAATAGGAAATAAGAAAATAAATGTTTAAGGGTAGCTTTTTATTACATTATAGGCGGCTGTTAAAGTTAGGTTTATCATTATCTGCTTAGCCTTTTATTAGTAAAAGGCTACTTTTCAGTCTTTGCTTCTAGTCTAACCGGATGCAGCTGAATACCAGTATTTTAAATGGAACGACTTCCTATTTGACCTCCACAACCTAGTTAGTTTTGGGTAATACGATACTATTTGGTAAGACTGGTTGTCAGACTTTCGGGAAACTGACTATCTGTAACGACTGTCAAAGACCTAGAAATTACATCCGGGCTTGATGTGGAATTTCAGAAAAAAAAAGAGTTTGTTCATTTGTATTTGCATCGAAAACGCGATACAACTTCATACTGTCCCAAAACAAATAAAAATAAATTTTAAAAATGTTGCAAAAAAAAAGCGTAAAAAATGCCAATCAAAGAACATCAAAAACTCGAATAATTCGCATGCAGTATAAAACGGCGCGAAGTCTGCGTTCCAAATTCAAAAATAAATTGTGCATCGCGCACGCGCCGACCGGCCGACGTGTTTTAAAATCGACGCGCAACGAGATATGTTTAATTTTAATTTTCGAATCCGCCGCTATGTCTATGTTCTGCGTAGTTATATAAAATATTATGTAGTACGTACTTGCTTGAGGAACTCGTGGCTAAATAGTAACAGCTGCTCTGCTCTATCTTTAGGTTAAGCCACGCTTCCCTAGGTTAATTGGTTGGTGGATGGGTGACTATCCGTTACATACCGAGTTTACTCCGTGCCTCGGAAAGCACGCTAAGCCGTTGGTCCTGGCTCTTATTAATTTATAGATCTTTGACAGTTGTTACAGGTAGGTAGTCAGTGTCCCGAAAGTCTGCAGAAAACTTATCAAAATGACTATACCATAGCTAACCTGTGATGTCCCGCCTTCCTCATTTTTTTAATCGATCCGAGTTCTGCTTCAGTACTATTACCATTTACGTTTTTCAAATTCAGAAAAAAAGAATACGATCTTCTCTTTTTTTAAATCGAGACATTATTATTAGCTCGGGAATAAAGAAAACCTGTGAGTCAATCTAGGAAATATTAAAAAAAACACTACCAAATGCTGTTACAAATAACTATTTGTTTTTACATAGGTATGTTATGTTTTATCAACCAAACGTCTGATTGGATCGTAATAAAAAACGCCTAAGAGAAAGATTTCAATTTGGAAAAGGATGTAGGCTATATATTATTAGGCTAACAACTTAGGGGCTTAGCAATATTGTAAGATTCCTCAACTGTTTAGCAGCTGTCATCACATACACTAGAATAGAACGGCTAAAATGCAAATCGCGAACCTAACATGTACGAAGTCGCGGGTAACAGCTAGTCAACTATATTAGTGAGAGCTTAGCAGTTGTTTATCTCCGACCAGAAATTGTTCATAGCCATACTTTGAAACCGTAATGAAGTATAATGTCATAATTTGTTTTCCATTTAAGTACTCACAAGGACTTACCGACGTCAAAAGAGGACATTAAAAAATAACGCAAGCAAACCCTTTTATCTTGCAACATTTTTAATCTTTTATGAAAAAGTTCTTTTTAAAAGACAAATTAAATTAAATTCTCTAAAGTCACGTCCCAAGAGACACGTAGATTTTAATCATTATTATTTGAGTTTGTATTTTTTTGGAATTTTTACTTAAAAAACATAAAGTTTTATACCTTTTTTGTAATGTCTGCGAAGTTTTTAACAGACCTATTATAAGAATGATGCAAAACTTGGCTCTGTAACTGAATTCCTTTGCCTTTGTAAAATATGAACGAGAATTGTCAATGTCTATGATTGTGTTCTTTCGTTCTATAATTGAAATGGTTGCACTTTTTTGGACTATCATTGTTTAAAAAAAAAGTTTCATATGTAAGTCTAGTTAGAAACTTATTCTAGTTAGACTTAACTAATGAATACTAAGCTTTAAAATATACCATGAGGACAAGAAAAAGATGGCCGCAATTGACAGCTGTCAATTAGCACAGAGAATAATTCGTGCACGTTTTACAAGCATCATTCTAATACTTCAAGATTATTATTTTGACAGTTTTATCTTTCAATATTTTTAGTTTAACCCCAATTAAAGATGACCATATACACTTAACTTAAACATTGCCAATATTCATAGAATCAGGAACCGTTTTAATCATAAATATGACAATATTATTGTTTTATCTCAATAAATTATGGTATCTATCTCAAAAAGCCGAACCAGGAACAGCTAGACTAACTGACTGAATAAGAATGTCTAATGCCTACGCAGTCAAGTCAAAGGTGGCTGGGAGGTACTTTTGTATGTAAATCGAACGCGTAGGCTTCGGGATACCTAGGTTTTGTCTAGGCTTTGTTGTACCTGGATTCCAGTTAGCTTTGAAATGTTTTAAGGTTTCTAATTTGATGGTAGGGTGTGAGATTGATTTTGTAATTGCAGTATTTATGTTTGTTAAAAAAGTAAAGGCCGTATTGTGAGCTTTTGAAAAAAAAATACCACTTTTGTTTATGGTTTTGTTTGTTCCACAGCTGAGCAAAGGTCAAATCATTCCAGGTATTATTCTCCTGCGCCACCTCAAACCAGAAACATACATTTAAAATGTTTTTGAATAAGATCTAAAGTTCTTTTTATAAACTTCAGAAACTAATATCAATATCTCAATATTTAGTATTATCTACAACTTTATAAAATGAAAAGAACACTTTAAAAAAAAATCTTCAAAAAATCTTAAAAAATAATTGAATTATGAATTTCAAGCCAGTGACTTTTAAGCTAAGGAGCATATAATTCTATTTTTTCTTTTTGAATTACTCACCTAAAAACCGTTAATAAAGCCACAAATTAACCAACTATAAATGCGTTCACGATCTAAAAGATACCATCCTTTGCCATCGCACGTCGTCCAAACTGTGCTAAGGTAAGCGCCTTTCCCTTCCATTTATTCATAGTGAAATAACAAAAATAACTATACTGTACACTACCAACCTAACAAGAACCCTGACTAAACTTAACCGTGTTGTATCTTAGGGTTAAGTTAAACTGGTTGGTTCACGCGTAGGTTGTGTAAGCTGTATACGTTGAAAAATGGCGGCTATGCCACAATAGTATAGGGAACATCGAACCCGGAAAACATATTGACCATAGACAAGATTAATCTTTGGTACGTTTGTTTTTTTTTGCTTGTGAATCTATTACTGCGTGTCATATGACATTTATGGGAGTGTGTTAAGGAATAAATCTAAGTCGTAAGACTTGAGTAAGATTTAAAACGTTTTCTGGGAAACGAAAGTACTATTTGACGTTCTATAAAAAGGTAAGTACTTACTATTTCCCGACTGTCATTTGGAAATATTTGACAGTCGTTAGTTCTGTGTCAAAAATCTGTCAACAATAGATATAATGCATCATTGTGGAGGTCAGATAGGCAGTCGCTCCATTTAAAATACTAGTATTCAGCTGAATCCAGTTAGACTGGAAGCCAGCAACATAGTTGGAAATAGGCTAGGTAGATGATGACCCTTAGTTGTTATTGCATAATTCTACAATATTAGTTAAGAAAGTGTAATAATGACAGCATTTAAAGATGGACAATATTACTATTACAACTATTATTAGTCTTTCTGTTATATCAATCGAGTTTATATTAGTTTTTTATAGACTTTCATTCAGTTAGTAGCAAACATCCATAAAGTTTATTGTTGTTTTTAAATGGCTTGTCTATGGTTAGTCAATGAGGGGTTAAAGAGGTTTTTTTTTTAAAAAACAAATGCAAGTTCTATTGTGATTTTACTTGTCACGATATTACTGGTATTATAAATGTGAATGTTTATGAGAATGTCATAATTTCCTGCCCCTGTCCCATTATATTTGGGGTCGGTTCAAAACGTTTTCTTCTTCCATACTCGTCTGTCAGATGTCACGGCATCATTTACTTTTTTCTCCTTCATATCATTTCTTACACAATCCATCCATCTTTTCTTTTGCCTTCCTCTCTCTCCAGCCATCAACATTCGTTTCTATTACTCTTTTAGTCACATGTGCTTCGTCCCTTCTTATTAAATGTCCATAAGACAAACGACTCCCTTTAATTTTTTCTGTAATAGGCGCCATTTCTTTTTTAAACCGTTGTCCCACATTAGGAATTTCTCCTGTATCGTGGGTGCGTTTACAAAAATTTTAAGTCACATACACAAACAGCCAGACCCGAAACAACTATCTGTAGGTCATACACATATTTGTTCCGTGCGGGAATCAAACCCGCGACACGCAGCGCAGCAGTCGATCGCTCAGCCACTGCGCCAACCGTGTCGTCATTTTCAAACTTCCTCTAACATACTCATTTCTTACTTTATCTATCTATTCTTGTCACTCCACACATTAATCTCAAAGTTTGTGAGAATGTAAGAGTGTTTGTTTATTTATTACTAGCTGTTCCCCACGGTTTCACCCGCGCTGCTCAGCACCTGTTGGTCGTAGCGTGATGTTATATAGCCTATTGCCTTCCTCAAGAAATGGACTATCCAACACTAAAAGAATTTTTCAATTCGAACCAGTACTTCCTGAGATTAGCGCGTTCAAACAAACAAACAAACAAACAAACTCTTCAGCTTTATAATATTATAGTATATAGTATAGATATAAGGCACACCAACGACTTATTTACAATAAAAATAACATATGATAAACACAATACTTCAATGCCGTGTAAATATTATGTAAATTACAGGCATGCATAGCATAAAAACGAACACTACGACGTGTGTTAATCTTTCACACAAAAACAAATTATGAAATAGCAATTTCCCTACTTTATTGGGTTCGGCTTTCAGTCTTACCAGATGTAGCTGATTACCAGTATCTTAGCTTACTTCTTACTATATCCTTACTATCCTTATAATATTATAAAAGCGAAGGTGAGTTTGTTTGTTACGTCTTCACGCCTTAATGTCCAAACCGATTTTGATGAATTTTGGTACAGAGATTCCTGCCAGCCAAGTTTATTGCTCTTTATGTTCCGGGGCCGCGGTTTCTCTTTCGAACAACCCGCAACCCCGGCAGGCGGTGGCCCTGGCAGGCCCCTCTGTTTTGCTGACATCTCTTTTAGGAGCGTGGATCACGAATCTGTGACACAATCCTTACGCCTATCTAAGTCTTACATAGATACAATCTTATATATCAAATTTCCGTGTCACACTTTTAGTTGCCATATACCTCCGAAATGGCTTTACCGATTTTTATGAAGTTTTACATGCATATTCGGTAGGTCTGAGAATCGGTCGTGATATATTTTTCATTCATCTATGAGAGGTGTAAATTTCTTACATAACATCGCGCTGGTAATCTTTCAAGGGTAAGACAGAAGTATACTAAATAGTACCTACACCTATTTTTCAAATTCAAATTCATTTATTAATTTTGTGAACACAAACACGGTACAATATTAAGATGTTAAATAATAAAAAAATGATCCTGAAAGGCATACAAAATGGTTAATTAATTTAATTGTTTATACAAGTTATAAAAAATAAAAATACTACAAATAGATAGTAAGTAATAAAAAAATGTTATGTCTAAATTAAAAGTCAATAAGTAGTGTCAGGTTCGATTTTAATGTTTTAATTCGTCAGTTTAAGACCCTTGAAATTGGGGTGAGCCTATCGCCATCAACTGGCTACAAATGTAGATTCTGTGACTTAGCAGCTAAGAAAATCGTGATAAAAAAACTCAACAACAATTTGCCCGGCTCGAGAATCGAACCCAACACCTCACACTCAGCAGTCGCAATTCTAACCACTAGACCAACGAGGCTGGGGAACACTTTTTTTAAATTATCTGTTCTGGGAACAACTTATAATGAATATTCAGGAAGTTAATAATATCATTTTCTTTCGTAAATTATTTTTAAGACTAGAAAAGGTTCCGGGGTAGCGGGTTGTTCCAAAGAGATACCATGGCCCCGGAACATAAAGGGCAAAAGAAGGAACATGGGTGGGTTTTAGTCGATAAAAGTCTGACCCTACCCCGCCGCTCCAAAACGACGGCACGCTTGGCGCAGTGGCTGAGCGATTGACTGTTGTGCTGCGTGTCGCGGGTTCGATTCTCGCACGTAACCAATATTTGTATGGCCTATAAGTAGTTGTTTCGGGTCTGGCTGAGTTTAAATGTTTATAAACGCACCTACCATGCAAGAGAAATAAATAAAATCTGCATTTGTGACCAGTTGATGGCAATGGGCTCTCCCTATAACATGGGACTTAAAAACATAACTGGCTAAATGAGGGCATTAATAGGTACCTATATCTCTGTCTAACCCTTTTTGGATTACAGGCGTAATGTTAATATTAATTGTGTTATAATAATTATTAGTTCAAGTTAATTTTTATTTTATTTTTGACGCTATTTTTTTATTTATTTTTACAAGTTAGTTAATACTATTAAAAATTGATTGAGTATTATAAACAATTCTATATGAAAATAAATATTTACATTGCAAATTTTATTGTTTCTAAATCAATACGAGTTTAAATAAAACTAAAAGAAATATTCATCAGTTTCTGTAAGCAATCGTGACACATGTAGAACAATAAATTACACATTCTAAGGTTGGAACCTAATCACCACAACACGGCAATAATCGCCACTTAGAAACTAGAATAACCGTGACACATCGGTGATTATTGACCCCACCTATGCTAAGCTAGGTTTTATTCTAGGAATACTATCTAAGACCTCGTTTTTAGACATTCACTTTTATAATGTGGGGAAACAGCAAAAATGTTATACCTACTTAGCTACTTTTCCGCACTTGGGTATTTTATTGCTCTTAACTTGAAAACATTTTGAATAGTAGCATAATTATTTAGGAAAAATACCTTTTAGAATACAGTTCCAAAAATAATAAATATCTGTTTGCGTATTTAAAAAATAAAAGACAACAATTAGATTAAATTTAAATAATAAATCTCAAAAACAATAGTTACTAAAGAAACTGCTCTGAATAAACCCAAAATTTTAATTACACCAATCAATTAATTCTTATACAACCAGCAAGGACAGCGCAATCACCAAACAGACCCACTAAAACCTACAAACCAATATTTAAATCACTTTTATCAGTTAACTAATAAAACATACACACTTATAAAATTTACTGGCAATAAATATGGCGATCGGACCGTTACAACCTACACGAGATAGACGTACATATATCTAGTTGCATCTAGGAAATAATTCTACAATAATCTGAGTTCCTCACGCGTATAATATGCACGCATTCTTCCCAGACATGCAAAATTCACATACACTAACAAAAGCCAGGACTCCGTAGGCACACGCTTCACTGTGTGGGTAATGCAGCTGTGTGCGTGCGTTCAACGACCTATGCATTTGCTTGCAGTACAGGCTAAAAGTATGCGTTCGTTTTATTATGGTCTTATTTTAAAAATGGAACGCCACGTTCGGTTTCTTTCGCGTTGGGTTAGGTCGTGATTTTTCGGCTTTTTAACAAACGTGCCCCGTCTGGCTGAGATTGTTTCGAATTTCGAACTGGTTTGCGGTTCCGTTGTGTAAGATTACCGTTAGTGTTCGATTTTCGAACGTCGATTGTTCTAATTTTGATGTTTGGTTTAGCTTTAATAGGAGCATATGGTTCAGATCTTTTAGATCGGGTCTTAAAAACATTCTCGTTAATTATTAGGGTCAGATGCATTGTGTTGCGTTAGCTCTCACTCAGTTATGACATTGAGTGTGTTCTATTAATGGAGTCTAGTAACAAATGTGAAAGAATTGCATTGAATGTTATAACTGCCAATAGAGTTTGAAATACAAAGCACAGTAACTATACTACTTCTAGGTCAGAACTCCAAGTCAACCAAATATGTAAATCGACTCTAAAAAACATCTTGACATATACTCCAAACATATAGACGAAAGTTCAACAAAAACTGAAATCTAGCCTTCTTTACAGGGGAACGCCCATACAAATGCCATCTGCCGGACTGTGGAAGAGCCTTTATCCAACTTTCAAACCTTCAACAACACCTAAGGAACCACGATGCACAGGTTGAAAGGGCGAAAAACCGACCTTTTCATTGCAATATTTGTGGAAAAGGCTTTGCCACTGAAAGCAGTTTGAGAACTCACACGGCAAAGGTCAGTATTAAAAAGTATTTTCTTAAAAAAGAATAATTTACTTATTTGAATTAAGAATTTCGAATGTCTTGAAGTATTTATGAAAAATATTTTTATCTTCATTTTATTGATTCGGCGTCCTCAGATGCCATGTTTTTGTTTCCCTACGCAAATCTATTGTATTTATATAAATTTAAGGATGAAAATAACTATGGTAAAACTCGTAGTCAAAATCAATTGCTAAATATTTTAGCAATGTCGTTTGTGTATTTAATTTTTTTGATTTTCAAGTTGCCAAAAAACACGTAACTTGTTTTTGATTTTTACAATAATTTCAGCATTTTATAATTCATTTCAAAATTTCTCAAGAAATATAAAATTGGCAATTTCACATTAATTTGCACTTTTCAAAATCAAAATTGGCTGATTGGCTGAATTTTTTCTTTCAAAATTCTCTTTCGACTGTATATTTTTGTTGTTGTGTTTTTTAATTATGAATGTGTCCTAATCTTTGAAATGCTATGCCCGCATCGCCACCGCCGGTGGAACAGGAGCTTCAGCTGCACCTTGGTGTTTTGCAGCAACACGCGGCACTCATGATAGGTGGTGCCACTGCCACTCCCTGCCCAATATGCCACAAAGTAGTGTTCGGGGGCGAAGCCCTAGTTGAACACATGAAGAACACCCACAAGGACCCCAATGCATCCGGCGTTGCGAGTAAGTTTCAGTGTTCGGCTTTTTCAATATTCGAAGGAATGGTTCATTTGAAAAAAGAACTCCGTCTGTTCCAGACAAAGAAGTTCCTTTTTTGAATTCTCTCGAAATTATAATGTCGATAACGGCGGTCCGTTTCAAATTCAGAAACGGAACACCATTGACATTCTTTTTTCAATTTGTTTGGGTTTAGTTTTAATTTAGATTTTAATTATCTCTTCCATTGTAAAGTATTTTTGTCTTTATAGTAAATGATAAAAACGAATGATTTTATTTTAATAATGGCATTGTTAAAATCATTTTATTCTTGTAATTTTTACGTTACAACTGGAGAGATAAATTAGCATGTAAGTATTGCCACTGGAAGTTTGTAACTGGTCATCATAACAGTGCGATAATTCGTACTTATCTAGCATTATTATGTTTTAAAACGTATTATAAAAGCTTCCAGCTGGCAGAAAGCCATAAGGGGTGTTGGTTTCAATACCAACGGTATAACAAAAACGTATCGTTTCAATAAATCTTAACGTTAACTTAATAAATAAGCGGTGAACGCGGTCCGGGGACTAGATGTTATTGTTTTAGCATCATTCTGAGGGTAATGTGTTTTGCAAACATTTCTTGTCCCTGGAAATACAAATTCTTCGGATGTCGTTCAGTCTATGTTATCATAACACGTTTTGTTTAGGTATCTAATGGTACCGTTTTCTATCGTCAATTCCGTTTCGTTGGCATCCAATGTTCAGTTAATTGGTTTCTGTTTTGGTTTTACTTATTGATTTATTTAAGCACCATTTGTTTTAGCGTTTTGAATTTGGTTAGATGAATGTAATTTTAAGTGTTTTGACGGTGTTTTGTTGGATGAAACCCTTTTAAATAACTGTTATGAAGCTCCCGTTCATAATAGGAACAAAAAAAAAACGAAAAATAACGTATTATTTTTCTCAAACTGCTGGTCCCTATTTGAAAAAAACACGCCAACAAAACACGGTCGCGTCAAAATTGCACTAACATTGAGACTAACCTTTTTTTTTCTTTTTTCCCTCCCTTAACCTACTAACCTTGATCCTGGTGACTAGGCCCTCCAGCCACGTCACCGTACCCTGCACAGGCTAAACCTGTTGATCCTTATATAGCGAAGCGACGGACGGCCAACCACCCCTGTCCTGTCTGCGGGAAGCACTACGTGAATGAGGGCTCGTTGAGGAAGCACCTGGCTTGCCACCCAGAGACCCAGTTGACCAGCGGATTGAGAATGTGGCCGTGCTCCGTCTGCCAGGCTGTGTTTACACATGAAAGTGGTAAGTCACTTCTTTTGTCTATGGTAATATAAGAAAGAAAGAAAGAAAGAAAACAGCTTTTTTAGGCACTTGCTACTAGTACACACTATTGAAATATAGTAAAAGGTATACAAAATGTATATAGACCCTTATTTGTGGATGGAATACATTATATAACCACGCTCTGGGCGGAGTGGGGGGAGTGTCAGTCTTGTAGTCACTAAAACCCACCCATGTCCTTCTATTGCCCTTTATGTTGCGAAACCCGCAACCCCAGCAGGCGGAGGCCCTGGCAGGCCCCTCTGCTTTGCTGATATCTCTTTGAGATGCTCGTGGAACACGGACGAATAATTATTTTAATCAATTTTTAGTAAGTACTTGTGGCTATAGCTGCAAGAAAAATACATCATCTTCGTCTATCATTCATGAGATACAGCTTGGTGACAGACGGACACCGGAGTCTTAGTAATAAGGTCCCGTTTAACTCTTTGGATACGGAACCATAAAAACGAAAGAAATATAAAAAAAAAAACAGAAAAAAAAACAGTTAATGCAATTTAACTGAAGACAATTAAGTAGACTGATGAATTATTGCAAAATGGCACCACAATACTAATAACTAATAGACACAAACATAGATCTTAAACCCTTAGTTAATTATTCCTTAGGTATCTGACTGCATATTTGTCTAATATTGACTTCAGTTCGTATCAGTCAAATATGCAAACACCTTGTCGATAACAACGTATAGTTGTTAAAACTTGACACGGATATAAATCACAAAGCGGACTTAAACAGAAAATGTTTTTGAACCGGAATCGAATCTTGTTCCCGAAGTACATTTATCATAGATGCCGTGAAGCCGCGGGCAAAAGATAGTTATGAATTTATTAAGCAAACAATGTGTTTTGGTTTTCTATTATTTCTTTTGGATTTTGTATCTTTACAAATCTTAATGATGCAGTTGAAATTACCCCAGTTACAATTATTAGATTTTTCATATTTCTTATCTTCCTGCCTTTAGCCCATTGTATTTGGAGTGGTCACAGCATCATTTACTCTTTTTCTTTTTCATATCATTCCTTACACAACCCATCCTTTTCTTTGGTCTTCCTCTCCCTCTTTATTCATCAACATTCATGTACACCAATTTTTTTGTCACATGCGTTTCGTTTCTCCTCATTGCATATTCACACCAAGATAATACCGTTCCAAGAATTTCATGTTGACAGAAATAATTATTCTCCGTTTTAAGTTTACGATACTCAATTCCACAATTGTTCACTGTTCCAGGCCTCCTCTCCCACATGGAGCATATGAGAATGGAACCAAAACATCAGTTCGCTGCCCAGTACGTACTGTCCCGAGCGGCAGCCGAGAGACGAGAGAGGGACATCATAGCCGCCGTCTCGGCATCAGCTGGAGGATCCGGCCTCTTAAACCTCGCGCCACCCTCCCCAGCACACTCAGACTCATCCTCGAATGGACGACTGTCCTCCTCTGCCGGATCCGAAGCAGGAGCAGCAGTCAACAAACTCACGGACCTACTCAGATCAGCCAACAATGGACACCAAGCGTACGGAGACGAAAGAGTCGCAGCCATAGCCGCGGCCGCCGCCAACATGATGGCCCAGCCTGGCGAAGGAGCCAGCGCCGTGCAGGTAGCCGCTGCCAACCTGGTATCCGCGATGAGGCAGCAACTGGCCAGAGAGCCCCCACCGGCTCAACCACCTGCGGAAACGCCACCAGCACCTTCCGAAGCCGCACTCAGAATCCAACAAGCTGAAGCTCTCCTACGAAGTCAGGCCGAAGCGCTGCGACTTGCTGTCTCCCAAGCTGCAGCGGCCCACGGCAACGAGGCCGCCAGCCCTTTAAGACACAACGGAGGCTTTCCTCCGCAACCACCGAACGATGGAAACGGACAGATATCACCAGAGTTAGTGGAAGCATTCAGAATTGCACAGGAACAGCGGCTAGAGCAGGCTCTAAGATTACATGATCCAAGAATGTTGGGTTTCAACCTGCCGTCGCCAGTACAACAGGCGGCGCAACAAGCTGCCCAGCAGGCCGCTCAGCAGGCGGTGGCTGCGCAGCAGGTGGCAGCACAGCAAGCTGCCCAACAAGCTGCCCAGCAGGTGGCGCAGCAAGCCGCCCAGGCTGCCCAACAGGCGGCACAGCAGGCTGCACAGCAGGCTGCCCAGCAGGCCGTCCAACAACAGCACATGCAAGCCGCTCAGGCTGCCCAACAAGCCGCTCATGCTGCCCAACAAGCAGCTCAACAAGCTGTCCACCTCCAACAAAATCCTCAGCCATGAAAATTCAGCTATTACTAATCCGATGCGATTTCGACGCAATAGATGTAATTTAGCTCGTAAAAATTAGAAAAATTGGTAAGGAGGACTTTTGTATTTTTTGGATGAAAAATTATTTCTCGGCCGGAGTTTGTACGAAATCGTCTCTGATTGGTAATTCGTAATTAATTTGTTATTTTACCGAGTTAGTTTTGGACTCTAAAAGTGATTTTACGTTTAATTTTAGCCGGCAAAAATATACAATTATTATGAAAAAAAAAATGAAGTAATAAAATTAAATTAGATAGAACTAACTGTTGTAAATAGGGGAAACTTTTAGCGGAAACAAATTTTACTGTAAATAAAATAAAAAAAAAAATCCTAAAATAGTTGAATGAATGAACAAAATGGAACAAAAACTCGCCCGAACAATTATTTAGATGTAGAGTTACGACAAATAATATTACAGTGCAATCTTCTATTACTTGTTTGGTTATTTTTGAGTGTTTTATTAGAAATATTATATTTATTTTTATTAGCTTTACCATAGAGCAGTGAATTTCTTAGCTTAGTACAAACTTTTGGATGTGCCAAACTGGTTTAAGCACGATTTTATCGCATTTAGCGACGGTTAATTGCAATATAATTAGTTGCATTATGTTTCCATAGGATATTTTTATTATTATTCAATTTTAATAATTAATTTTATTAATCTTTTCACGCAATAACACGTCTTATGCTAGTCACGTTTTGAACGCACAAAATAATTCTATTTAACAAAAAATAAATTTTTATTTTTACTTTTTATTTCCATTTCAAAATTTTTCTTATTTCTTGGCGTATTTTATTTTTAAATGCCATATTAGATATTAATTATGTAAATACTGTAGCACTTTACGTAAATGTTGAAGCTTTTGTTTTATATTATTACTTAAAATATTACAGTTTATTTTAACATTACACGATTATTTTTACTGGAATATGATTATTTACAAAATGATTTGTATAGTTGTATATATATATTTAAAAAAAATATTCATTATTTTTTCAGAAGACTGCCGTTACTTATCTTTTGAATGTAAATAAATCAAAATTGTAATTTATAAAAATAAAAAATAGCGATTTTTCACTGAACTTACAGACAACAGGACATTAAATAGGACAATTATTGATAATTGGACTAAACGTCGAAGTAAAATAAAATAAAATAAGATCCAATAATAACTTTCGACGACAATAACTTTGAGTAGACGAAATACAAAAAACACAAGACATTCTTTATCATCACGGATGTTCACACAGCCCAAATACTTACATTTTTTATTTTTATTTTAAAACAAGCATAATTAAACAGCAATAGCCCAGAAATCATTTTAAAATGATTAATAGTTGCACTCTGCAATTATAAAATCAATAACAATAAACATAATAAATAAATGCATACAGTTGCCACAATAGATTTATAGTTCACGATTGCAAAATATCCCCCAAATCTTAAAAAAAAATATGAGGGATTTTTTGCAATTTCAAATTTAAGAGAATGTCAAGTGTTGCCGAATATTAATTCTTTTTAATATTATCAACATGTATTATAATAAGGGACAATTTATGTGAACCAAATGAATGTATTTTATTTCGTTCATGCAAGTTGTAATATACGTATAACCGTAACATAGGTAAGGTAAAAATAAGCTGATTTTAATGTACGTAATTATTTCATTCTTGAATTAATATTGGTATTTTCGAGCAGTGATCTACACTCCAACAAAAAGTGTAGGCAACACAACTGCAACGTTATATCAATGTAAATAGGAAAAAAAAATCAACGCAATAGCCCAAAAACATTTTATTTCCTTATCGTGTTTTTATTTTTGAAGAAGAAAGGTGTTTTAATTGAAAAATAATTTTGTATTTTTAATTTTAGTTATGAAATACACAACTTTTCGGCAAAGATTTATTATTATTTTTGGAACGGACCGGCAAGTTACATCGAGACGCGAAGGGTTACTCGATACCGTAAATACATATGTTTTCTAGGAAACGTGAGCAAAAATTCAATTTATATTGGACGTGAAATATATTTGACTGATAATAAACCAAAAATATGATAATCGCAATAAAATTCGAAGTGAACGGATCGCTATTTATGTAAAAATGTCCTCATAAATTTAATATATAAATAAATTAATATAACAACAAAAGAAGTTCCTATGAATATTGTATAAAAGGTATTGTTTTAAATTTAGGTCTTAGTAGAAGGAAAAATTTATGAACGTTTGGTATTTTTAAAGTTATAATTAATGAACCATCTTGTTAGGGAACTGAACTCGAGCGGAGTCGAGTTGTACAAAAATAAAATAGCACGGATCGTGAATCCTAAGATTAGATTTTTAGATCAAAAGTTACGTTTCCAAGAAAGTGTTCATGTCGCATTGTAGTTCACATTTTTGTGCAGCGCACTCTCATTGTAAAAATATTTGTAAAAAAAATATTCAAGTGGTATTTTCGAGATGGTAAAATTTAATAATAAGATTTTTTTGAATAAGATACAAAAGTAAAATGAAAAAAATAGTGTTTAGGTATTTACGCCACACAAAAATGTGAATGTAAACGTATTTTCTGTGATCATCGAAATGGAATAGTTATAACAGATCGTGTCTGCGAGTTGTCAGAGGTTATTTTTAAGTTTTCGACGGTGAATTTTTTTAACGTTATTACGGAAAAAAAGGTAAAAAAATGTTTTTCTACATTTATTTTATGACGAAAAAATTCCGTAGTTAAGCAGTGTATATTAAATATAATGCCTAATTAACAGTAAAGGCGATGTACTGGATCGCCGATATGTAGTCAAATAATATTACATTTGTCCGCATTTGTAATATTTTTGGCTGTTTTTTAGTATCAATAGTACTGGATTCATTTGTCATTTCGAGTGCGGAGATTAGTCTGCATGAATCTCAATTTTTAAAATGCGCTGTCAGTTTTTTCTATGGATACGACGCCTTGCAATGTTGTAGTTTAATTGGCTATTAATTAATAATAAAGTTACATGATTTTGTTATTTAATTGTTTTGTTACTAGAAAAATTCGTTGACAAACGTTTTTTGTGTCGCTTTTTTAATGTTTGATAAAGTTGACATGGTTGTTTGTTCTTTTCGGGCAGTAAAAAAGTGACAAATACTTAAGTACTTACTAAAAAAATGTTCTATCATCTGAACATCGAAATCGCGACCTACAACTTGCGATTACATTACATTTTTTATTTTAAAGTTAAGCGAGAAATATTATCAGCTGCTGTGTTCTAAAAATTTTTGAACCTTCGAAAATTGTTACTTGAAAATAATATTGCAGCATTATTTTGTTTATCCTTGTATAAAATGCATTAAATATTGAATTAAATAAGACATTTTTAGGAATAAAACTAACTTTTTATACGTTTACAAAATAATTTTGACTTTTTAAATTGATGCATTACAAGAAATATAGTCAAAAAAAAAATGTATTCGAAATGATATTTTGGTAAATGAAGAAATAAAACAAAATAGAGAAAAAAAAGTTTTACGCATTTTATTTGAGAAAAACAAAAAAGAATGCTCCTGAAATGCCAGCTACAGCAGTTGATATTTATTTTTCAAAATTGTTAAGTTTTTAAACAATGAATTGCTGTTGATTTGAATTAAACATCCTTATTGACCGTTAAAGTTACTTAATTTATCGCTTGTTCGTTTACGTGGTTCGTATTTCTGCTTGTTTTAATACATATTTAGCTAAATATACATCATTAATCATATATAATTAAGTAAGTGTAGTCAGGATAGCCAGGTTTTCAATTTAACTCACAATAGTAGTCGTATATCTTAATGTATCGTAAGTTAGCATAATAAATGTAATGTAATACCAGAAACTATTCATAAATAAATACTTCAAAATATTTATTTATAAATGGCTGAAAAAAATAATATAAAATTAGCACTAAAACTGCGTTTTTTATATTATACCGTAGTAAACAACGAATAAAAAAAAACAAATAAATACAAAAAAAATATCTGTGTACTTAAACGTACTTAAATGTCATAGATAATGGAATTTAATTATTGGTGTTTTTTACGGGAATTTATTAATCCCGCTCTTGCGTCGTATCCATTTTAGTAAACATATTTTTAAGAAGTAAAATATGCAATCATCAACAATTTTCGTAATGTCGTTTTATAAAAATAATAATTTTTATTTAGACTCAAATTACAAAAAAAAAACGAAATAATATGGAAATACATTTCAAAATACTCAAAACTCTAAATATTGTTTTTAAAAAATGGGGTCAAATTTTAAATGGGATTTAATATAAGGGTAACTTTCGTAATTCAATCGCTGACAGCGCATTCATTTTTGTCTATTTTATCGTATTGCCTAGCCTCTGTAATGTCACATTATGGCATTTGCGTTGTTGCAAACGTTTTGTTAAATTATCGTTAACATTATTCTGTTTTTTTTCGCAAAACTTTACCCAATTGGTGTAAATCTAGTCTTATCTTTTTTATCCTTAAAATAATGTCGTGATTGATCAAAAAATGTTGTTGTAGGTACGTTTTTGGAAACAGTAAATTGTAAAAAATTAAAATGAAAACTTGTATAGATCAAAATTATTGTAACTACAATATATTTCGGCGTAAAAATTGTAAAATTCAAAATGTTTAGGCGTTAGAAATTAAAGTTTACGGATTAGGTAGATGTCAAAATTCGTGTTTGGCATGCTGTATTTAAACTTAAAAAAAAGTAAAATTTAAACAAAATTGTAAATAAATTTTAGAAATGTGATGTGACGATATTACTGTACCTAATCAATGTTTAGGCGAATAAACATACGTGTTGGATATTTCTTAAATCTCTTAAGTAACGAGTGTTCACGACGGAGAATTTTTTGTTTTTATTATTTTGTAATTTTTATTTTATCTTTATAATTATTTCTCGTGTATAGAGTTGTACCCTATAATTTTAAGTTTAATAATTATTAAAAATTATTAATATAAAATGATGCCATGTTTTTAAGTAATTATTTTAGATTTACTCGATGTGTTTATTAAATATTATATTTTTTATAAAAGTTATTATTTTTTTTGTACTCGATATTTAGTCAAAATAAGAACTGCTATGTAATTTATAGTTAAGTTTAGCGTTGTTATGTTAAGCAATATTTTTTTAGTTATTACATTTTATTGAACAAATTTAATTAACCCATTAATTTTATTGTGAAAAAAATATAATTTTAACAACGGAAAATGCTTACTGTGTCATTAAATTGAGAATAGTGACTATTATTGCCGAAACGGTTAGCTATAATTATTTTAAAAAATAAAAAGGATGATTCATACGTGTGTTTTTCTTTACATCCCTTGCACTTTAAAATAGAGGCCAAAAATAAGGAAAAGGAAATAATAGGTATTTTACTGAAAAGGGTAAAATAATCTTACTTAGCCTTTGGAACGTCATTACGTTGACCACTTTTTTGCAAATCGGTAGCTACAACTAAAGTCTTCTTATTTATAAAAACCAAAAAATAATCGAAAATGTCTTATCATGAATGCAAAATTTGGTTTGGCGTCGGGGGCGATGAAACGTAAAAACCCATTTAAAAAATAAATAATTTTAAAACTAAACACATATAGCGCCATCTATTGTTGAGTAGCGGAACTAAACACAAACCTTTGTTTTGATGGGAAATAGTTTTTTTATATTTTCAAACAGAAAAGTTGGTCTTGGCCGATTGTTATGGTAGCCAGTTATACTGATCAACATAATGGCACTAGGTTTGATTCCCGGGTCGGGAAATTTACTATTGGGTTTTCTATTAGAAATTTAATCCGATAGGAATCCAATGGTACGAAATCTAATTTTGGCCGTAATTTATTAAACACGGAAAGAAAAAGATTAGTTAGGTAGTTGCACGAATGACCACCCGATTGGACAGTTATCTTTAGGTACTGCCGTTGTCAAACTCAAAGCATTTATTTCAATTAGACCATTAGATACAAGCATTTTTTAATGACAAGAAACAAAAAAAAATAAGCTACAGTCCGAGACTCGATGCAAAATAACTCGTAAAAGTACTGTAGTTGCCCGTTCCAAAGTGTTAATCTCTTTGGAGAAGAATGGGCAAATAACTCCATGGACGCGTCGACGAATTTTAAATAATTTTCTTTTTCAAGATAATAATAATAAAAATAATATTTCTGGTTGTTCTCGTCTAGCTAACAGCGAGTATTTGCATAGACACAACCAAGTAGCCAGGATTATTCATCAGCAACTTGCCTTGAAATATAATCTTGTGGAATCTGAGGTACCGTACTACAAGTATGTGCCCGACCCAGTTCTCGAGAAAGACCATGTCACGCTGTACTGGGATCGGTCTATCATTACTGACAGGACTATTCTCGCCAATAAGCCTGACATAGTGGTGATAGACCGATCAGCGCGCCGCGTAATGATAATCGATGTTACCATCCCACATGACGAAAACCTCGTGAAAGCTGAGAAAGAAAAACAACTAAAATATCTTGACTTGGCACACGAGGTTGTTGACATGTGGAATGTAAACTCGGCTATCATTGTGCCGATTGTCATAACGGCCAATGGCTTAATTGCCAAGAGCTTCGACGAACATCTGTCGAAGCTCTCCTTAGGTGGTTGGATCAAGGGCCTGATTCAGAAGGCAGTACTCCTCGACACGGCCCGCATTGTGAGGAGGTTCCTGTCTCTGGAGCCCTAACCACCGGTAGCTTGGACCCTGCTCCCGCTACCGGCGGAAACCTATTTTTATATTTTTAAATGTTTTTTTTTTTTAATTTATTTTCTAAAAAATATTTAAAAATGTAATTTTAAGATGTTGAATGAATAAAGAGAATAAAAATAAATATCTTGGGACAACTCACACACGGCTATCTGATCCCAATATAAGCAGAGCTTGTTTTATGGTAACCAGACAACTGATAATTTATAATACATATATTATAGATAAATCACACCCAGACACAGAACAAACAATCATGCTCATCACACAAAGTTTGTCCTGGGTGGGAATCGAATCCACGACATCCGGACGAGCAGTCAGGGCCACTAACCACTAGACCAACAGGCCCGTCAGATCACGGTTGCATCATTCATGTTGAGATTACACAAATATGTCAGAACGATTTAATTAGACGAACACATTAAGAGCGTCCAGAGTATTTAAGCAAAAATAACAATAAATTATATATTAATTAAAACAAACCGTGGCAGCTAAAAGATGACCAGTACCTATATGTGTTTTCAAAATTCACGAATAGTAGTATCAAAGGGAATAAAGATCATTTATTTCGTACACCCGACCAATTGACTAATCATCTGCCTAGCCTTTTCTCAACTATGTTGCGGTCGGCTTCCAGTCTAACTGGATGCAGCTGAATATCAGTATATTACATGAAGCGACTGCCTATCTGACCTCCACAACTCAATTAATACTGGGTAATACGATACCGCTTGGTGAGACTGGTTGTCAGACTTTCGGAACACTGACTACCTGTAACGACTGTCAAAGATCTACAAATGACAGCCGGTACCAACGGCTTAACGTGCTTTCCGAGGCACGGAGGAAACTCGGTACGTAACGGGTGGTCACCCATCTGTGGATGCGCCCTAGGCAAGCGCGGCTTAACCTTAAGATCGACCCGAGCGGCTGCTATTATTTAGCCACGAGCTTCTCAATTGATTCTTGGTGGTGTGTGAGAAAAAGTAAAACGTAATAAAAGGCCCATAAAATATTCATCATCATTATTATTTTATCTTGTGTTAAACGCAAAGGCTCAATATTTTTAAAGACACGGTTGGCGCAGCGGCTGAGGGATCGACTGCTACGCTGCGTGTCGCGGGTTCGATCCCTGCACGGAACAAATATTTGTATAACCTGCAGATAGTTGTTCCGGGTCTGGCTGTTTGTGTATGTGAGTTCAAATGTTTATAAACACACCCACGATACAGGAAAAAATTCTAGTGTGGGGCAACGGTTTTTCAATAAAGAAAAACAACTAATGGAATTCTTATATCTTATCATCATCTGCCTAGCCTTTTCCCAACTATGTTGGGGTCGGCTTCCAGTCTAACCGGATGCAGCTGAATATCAGTATTTTACATGGAGCGACTGCCTATCTGACCTCCACAACCCAGTTAGTACTGAGTAATACGATACCCCTTGGTAAGACTGGTTGTCAGACTTTCGGGACACTGACTACCTGTAACGACTGTCAAAGATCTACAAATGACAGCCGGGACCAACGGCTTAACGTGCTTTCCGAGGCACGGAGGAAACTCGGTATGTAACGGGTGGTCACCCATCCACAGACCAACCTAGGCAAGCGCGGCTTCACCTAAAGATCGACCCGAGCGGCTGCTTTTATTTAGCCACGAGCTCCTCAAATATCAATTAGGAATTCTTATATCTTATGGTGTTGTTTTTTGAGCAATGAGGCGCATTTTTTTCGTATTTGGTAAAAAATGTGTTTATCAAAAAAATATCACATAAACATGATAATTTATACAAAAACTAGCTGTGCCCAGCGGTTTCACCCGCTGCTCACTTAGGGGTATGAAAAATAGATGTTGGCCGATTCTCTAACCTACCCGATATGTACACAAAGTTTCGTTTGAATCGGTCCAGCCGTTTCGGAGGAGTATGGGAACGAAAACTGTGACACGAGAATTTTATATATTAGATTTATGCTTTAAGTAAGTACTTACCAATTTGCCATTTATTTGTGTTGTAAATTAAAAATATTTGAATTTCTTATTCTTAATATTAGGCTGTTTAGCGGTGTTTCTTTTGTTTCTCCTTAAAAGAAAAAGGGCAGCAAAAAAATTAACGAATCTTAGTTTTGTAGTGATTATTCAGGAAAATAGTTTTTGTTCTGTTATTTAATTTCTCAGTACTTAAGTGTTTTGAAATACGTAGTTTGATTCACGTGAAAATTTGACTAACTCGGCACTATAACACCCTCGCCTTACGGCTCGGGCTTTATATCCGCTTCGGCCGCAATGAAAAAATTTCCTCATTTGAATTAAAAAGTACCGTTTCCTTTTGGGTGATTTTAGATTACTTAATTGTAAGTTTAGTTTGGTTCTGTTAACATAATCACGACGGTAATTTCCGAAAAGAGTTTATGTTTAAGGGGCGAGCTTATTTCCACCAACGGAACACAGTCGAAAGTCTAGCGACTCTTATTGAGAAATAGCTGATAGAAGATACCCGATATTATCTAGTTATCCACATGAAACGCATTAGCGAAAGCAGCAGTATTCTTATCACAATTTCTCAAATTATAGTTTTACAGTATGTTAATAAATACACTGTGCCATCTATTACGAATTTAGGGAACTTATAAAGATTTTGGTTGTTCATTTAGTTAAGCGCCACCTATGTTTTGCGTAAGACACTACTTGAGTCCTATGACATTCAAACAAGTTTTGAAAACAGCGCCATCTATTTAATGAACGTTGTATTCGTTACAAAATTAGCTAACACTGCCATCTATACTATATTTGCTGTACTACTACCTACACTAGTTGTGTGGCAATCATGACGTTTCCGTAGGTCGAAATTGTTTAGCTCTAAATTCAAAGATGGCACTGTGAACAACGGCGTAGATTTTATGTGAGCATTATAATATTTAACTAGCTGACCCGGCGAACTCTGTTCCGCCTTAAAGGCAATAAATTATTAGCCGATTTTCGAATTTATCAAGATTTTTTTTTCTTTGAAAAAAAAATTAAGCATATTAATCATTTATTATTGTTTCTGCATTTCAGTACATAGGTTGGTCTCCACTTAAGTACCTTGTTATACACGACATTTTTTGTTTTCTACAAAACAACGCAGATAGTCTTCCGACCCGTGAACATGCCACATATAATTGACCATGGGAAAAACATTGATGTTCTAGATTCAAACCATAAACTTTTAAGGGTTGGCTTTTGGTTGGGTTGATGGTCATGGCAAATGTAAGACAGATCGGATATTGAAGTCTTTTAAATTAAAACGGCAAATCCGTTGGGATCATCGGGATCGTCAGAATGAGGACTTCCTCACCTTTGAATTTTCCTTTCAGTATACGTCGCGTAAATTACATTGTTCATCAATTTTCTAACCACCAAATGCGTACTGGTTTGCGCCGTTTTGGTTGGTTTATGTTTCGAAGCTTATTACGGAGCCAACCTTTAGGCGTAAATTGTACGGTGGTAAGCCAGGCACATCCTAGGAGTTTAAAAAAAAGAAGTGTGTGTACTTATGTACACGCGTTAGAAGTTATACTTCTTTGGCGTATAGACAAATAAAATACTAAAATGCTGTAGTGATTAACGATAAATATAAAAACAAAAATAATCATAAAAATGTGAGCCGTCACGGGTCGCCTGGCAGATGTGTAAGAGTAATATGCAGAAAAGAACAGATTGTGATAGGAACTAAATATGTCATTGAAAACATCATTTTTCTGTTTCATTGTGGATTTACCAAAAGGACATCGTTTTCGTGTTCATCATCGTTTATGAATTCGTGGATCGAAGGCACTTTGAATAAAACTCTATTACTGCCCCCCTGTGGTAACCCATCCATTTCCAAACCTTGGCAAGGCTTGCTTTACCTATACCCCCTGTGGTAGCCCATCCATTTCCAAACCTCGGCAAGGGTTGCTTAACCTAGCCCCCTGTGGTAACCCATCCATTTCCAAACCTTGGTGAGGGTTGCTTAACCTGGCCCCCTGAGCTAACCCATCCATTTTCAAACCTTGACAAAGGTTGCTTAACCTTGTCCCCTGTGGTAACCCATCCATTTCCAAAACTTGGCAAGGTTCGCTTAACCTGGCACCCTGTGGTAGCCCATCCATTTCCAAACTTCAGCAAGGGTTGCTTAACCTGGCCCCCTGTGGTAGCCCATCCATTTCCAAACCTTGGTGAGGGTTGCTTAACCTGGCCCGTGTGGTAACACATGCATTTCCAAACCATGGCAAGTGTTGCTTAACCTGGCCCCCTGTGGTAGCCCATCCATGTCCAAACCTTAGTAAGAGTTGCTTTACCTGTCCCCGTGTCACGTGTGGTAACCCATCCATTTCCAAACCTTGGCAAGAGTTGCTTAACCTGTCCCCGTGTGGTAACCCATCCATTCCCAAACCTTGGCAAAGGTTGCTATAATTTCATGCGATCCTAGTAGTTTTATCTCAACGCAGTTGGTTCTATCAAGAACTTGAATCCACAGATCAAACTGCTGGAATTAATTTCACCGTGAATTCATGCAAGCCTAGTACTTTCGCTTGTATTAGTTAGGGTTTTTTTGACTTCATTTTATTTAGAAAACGTTTGTATGGGAAATAAAGAAAGACGGTTTTGAGGGTTTTCCCGGCAATTATTCCAATTTTTCTCACCTTTTAAACCTTCCCTGGACTTCCAGGAGTATTTCAAGACTAAAATTAGCCAAATCGGTTCAGCCGTTCTCGAGTTTTAGCGAGACTAACGAACAGCAATCCATTTTTATATATATAGACTAGCTGTGCCCAGCGGTTTCACCCGCTGCTCAATTAGGGGTATGAAAAAAAGATGTTGGCCAATTCTCAGACCTACCCGATATGTACACAAAACTTCGTTTAAATCGGTCCAGCCGTTTCGGAGGAGTACGGTAACTAACATTGTGACACAGAAATTTTATATATTAGAATTTATATTGTGTATTTTTATACTCTTTATTCATTCAATATACTTACAAATACATTTTTAAATATTTCTTTAAAAAATAATTAAAAAAACATTTAAAAATATAAAAGTAGGTCTCCGCCGGTATCGGGAGCAGGGTCCAAGCTACCGGTGGTTAGGGCTCCAGAGACAGGAACCTCCTCACAATGCGGGCCGTATCGAGGACTGCCTTCTGAATCAGGCCCTTAATCCAACCGCCTAAGGAGAGCTTCGAGAGATGGTCTTCGATGCTCTTGGCCATTAGGCCATTGGCCGTAACTACTATCGGCACAATGACAGCCGAGCTCACATTCCACACATCGACAACCTCGTGTGCCAAGTCAAGATATTTGAGTTGTTTCTCTTCCTCAGCTTTCACGAGGTTCTCGTCATGTGGGATGGTAACATCGATTATCATTACGCGGCGCGCTGATCGGTCTATCACCACTATGTCAGGCTTATTGGCGACAATAGTCCTGTCAGTAATGATAGACCGATCCCAGTACAGCGTGACATGGTGTTTCTCGAGAACTGGGTCGGGCACATACTTGTAGTACGGTACCTCAGATTCCACAAGATTGTATTTCAAGGCAAGTTGCTGATGAATAATCTTGGCTACTTGGTTGTGTCTGTGCAAACTTGGTTGTGTATTATTATTAATTTATATATTTTTAGAGCGTGGCTGGATAGATGGCGCTGTAGGTCACTTGCATCTTTGTGTCGCTACATATTTAAAACATTTTGCACTTTCTAGTTTAATGTTATGTGTAAATTATGACCCTTTTACCAGCATATAATAAAGATCGCTTGGCTAAAGAAGAGCTCATATCTCAAACTAACAGCTGCTCTGGTCGATCCCAATCACTCTACCTCCTTTTCCCAGCAGTCTTACCGGATGCAGCTGAATAACAGTATCCTTACTAATATTATAAAAGCGAAAGTGAGTTTGTTTGTTTGTTTGTTACCTCTTCACGCTTTAATGGCTAAACCGATTTTGATGAATTTTGGTACAGACTTAGTTGGGAACCAGGAGACGGACATAGGCTATATATATATTTTTTTAAATGGGATGTGAGGGAGAAAGAGGGAAGAAAAGGGAAATCTTAGCGTTGCTATTACAAATCAATAAGGCGCAAGGGAAACTGTGTTACCCCAAATTTAACGCGGGCGAAGCCGCGGGCGAAAGCTAGTTTTTTACATAAAGCGACAGCCTATCTAACCTCCAAAGCCAAGTTAGTACTGTATACGATACCCGTTGGTAAGACTGAACTTGAACACGTCCTTCTTAGACAGATGTATATTTTTGATAACAAATTCTGAGACAATATTTCCCTTTTTTTGCAGATTGGAAATCATCAAATAACTTCCCCCGGTCTGGGCGGAACGGGGGGGGGGGGCGTGTCAGACTTTTACTGACTAAAAACCTCCCAGTTCCAGAAAGGTGTACTGTTAGGTACCCCATGTGTGAGTACCATGTACTATATTGACTTGCCGATGCCCTGGTGGTTGACAAAATGTCATGCTCACTTAAATGTCTCGCTGATGGTGGCGTGTGTGTCGGGTCATTTAGTTCCCTTCAAAATGGTTGAGCTGAATGGGGCTGATCCATACGTCATGTTCGTGAACGGGCGCTGTCAGTTGGGATTGGTTATATTTTAGCTACCACGGTTAATTTTTAATTTATTTAAATTTTAAATTGAATTTTGCTTTTTATTTATTCTGGACGCTCTTTCTGTGCACGTCTGTTTACATCGTTCTCACATATTTGTAATAATAAAATATTAACATGAATGATGTAAATAAAATTTTGTAATACCTATTATTATAATCTAAAAGAGTGTCCATGAAGTTTGCCCATTCTTCTCCATAGAGATCAAGGCTTTGGAAAGGGCAACTACAGTACTTTCACAAGTTATTATGTATTGTGACAGGGACTGTAGCTTTAACATTTTGTTTTTTTTTGACATTCAAAAGTGCCTGTAATGGTCTATTTGAAATAAATGATTTTTGATTTTTTTCAATGCTTTTATTTGATTTGATTTGTACATCCCTCCCTACTCCTTCAGCGGTTACAGGCGTTTTATGTTAAGATGTCTGCCTACCCTACTTACAAATAGAACTCGCCGACATTGTATAGTGGAGGAACTGATCAACGACTAGTGCCGTCCATAACGTTGCCAGCCAAGCGTGATAATTATTATAATATTAAATAAATCGCTTGAGTTCGTGAAAAAACTGCGCCGATATACCTGAGTCTTGCGACTTGCTTCGGTGTGAATATGAGGTAGTGTAGAGTGGATAAGGTGTGCAACTAAATCTACATTCACATCTATGAATTTATTATTTATCATTATTTCATGTACCTACTGTTTATTATTTTAAATCTTAAGTTATTAACATCAAAATCATAATTTTGTAAATATTTTCTAGTCTATAGTTGTTTATTGTAAATGTGAGGACCATGTGGATCATAACTTTTATTTACTTTGTTTGTTTTTGACGATTGTCTGGCAGTTTGAGTACTAGGAGACCTACACAAATGTCCTTTTTTAGCATTGTTCGTCGTTTCGTTGAGCTCTTTGGGTTTTGAGTCGAGCTACACGATAACTGACAAATGCTTGCACTGACTGGACAAGTGGACAGGTCCACTCAATCTGTGTGGTGCTTTCTTAAATAGACCATTTCAGACACTAGTCTGCATAGTCCTCATGTAAGTTGACCAAGATTTTTTTGTTTGGGCCATAAAAGAGACTATGACCCCTGAGTTTGTTTCGGCTGTTTCTTCTCAGAGAAGTCGGATACAAAATACCGGCCTCATCTAGTTTTAAAAAATGGCGTGTAAAAGTGTTTGTGAAAACCTACTTGCAAAATAAACATAATTTATCATCTTTTGTATTTAAGTAGCTTACCGGTATCAGGAACAGGGTCCCAACTACCGGCGATCTAAGACAATACGTGCTGTGTCCAAGAGTAGTTTCTGTACCAAGCCCTTGATACCGCTGCCTAAGGAGAGCCTTCTTAACTATTGGTCGAGGCTCCTGGCAATTAAGCCATTCGCAAACACCTTTTGTTTGTTTATAAATAACTAAATCGAACTTTACAACAATTTTTGCATAGAATATCATTTAATTCTGTGCGCTACAGTTTATATATTTGATGGTTTCCTATCCGCAAAAAGGAAAGAGACACTGACGTGTATCAGAGTTATATTTAGTAACTACATCATTTTGAGCAAAATTCTGATGATTTTTAAGCTATTGCATAGCTTCTATCGCTGGCCTTGAGCGTGGAGACCAAATCCAGAAATTTCGTAACGAAAAAGCCTAACAAGAAATTTCATTACGAATACGGTCAGTTATTTCAATTGCCACTTCAAGGTTCTATTAGCGTGTTTGGTAGAGAATCGGATAGTCGAACGAGATCACTCTGGATCAAACCCAAGGTCTTGTTAATCTTTTTGCGACTTCTCTTCATTGGAAGTACTTTTTAAATATTATATTAAAATTTTTATTTATTTATTCCATAAGTTAATCAAAAATGCTATGCAATAGCTTTACCGCGGCAGTCCCCGAGTGCCACAAAGTTTTCATTACAAAAAAACAGCTGTTCCATATATTTTGACTGTTTAGGTATTATAGCTGAGCAGTAGAAAACAGACGACAGTGAGCTTTATGATGCTTTATTAACTTCAAGTAAGAGGCTATACTTACCTAATAACATAAAATGCTTTTTAGTCAACGGTGCTGGTTAACTATTCTTTCGCATAAATTCAGAAAAATTTGAACTCGGAAGGGTTTTTTTACCGTTTTAACTGAGTTTGTTTAACATCTTTTCAGTGCGTGGCGCATTTTTTATTAAAGTTATTTTCTTGTGATATATTTTTGATCCTTTTGACCTTGAGATGTTAGAAAATTTAAACAACAGGAACTATTATGAAAGTGTATATCATGATATTATCTTCGCAATTACGGAAAAAAAACTAAGATGTATTATAGTCAATCCGGAGCATCGACATCTTAATACGGATGTCTTTATTGAAACCTAATTTTCTATTAAAAATCAAACAATTCATTAATAGTTATATTATTTTCTAAAGCATGTCCACACAACACAACCAAGACGCAACGTTCGCGTGTCTCGCTTATCACAAAGAATACGTTAACTGCACTTTTTCTACTTCAACTTTTTCACAGCGGCGATATGTAATTTTCATTCCTCGATGCCACTTTTTCACCGCACAGGGGCGCCACACTCGATATTTTTTAGAACATGCGGCTTTTTTATTTGGACACCACGATTATTTGTTTTTGCAATGCTGAATCGAGTGCCGTTTTTCTTTGGCATAGGAACCGCGATGCCTATGATTTGATAATGACGTGTTTACATTTTTTCCGCGTTTAACGTTTAGTTTTTAGTCTATGAATGTTTGTGTTTAATGATTTTTACAGTTGCACGTGACAATTGAGTGTTTAGTGTTTTTCTTTTGTCTTCGCGGTTTGTGGTAATTTGTAAGTGACACTTATTTGTGATTTATGCGATAACTGTTATTTATTGATTGATAGATTAGTGTCTGTTAACGCTATTATATTTTCTTGTTTTTTATTTTGTTTTGGTTGTGTGGTATACGTTCATTAATTGGCTAGCTTTCATAATTGAGACGTACAAATATTAATCAAAAGTAATTATTTTTAATATCTCAATTATACTGAAATGTCGTGAAAGTTGTTTTTTAATGTATTTATTTTCGTGACTTAATCATCCTCGAAACTAATGAAGTAAGATATATTTCACTGTGCCGTCAGATTTCAGACCAAACAAAACAAAAAATACTATTTTTTTTTCTAGACAAAGGTTCGCAATCCCTGCTCTCTCTCGCGCCCAGACAACCACGGTCTATGGTTTTCTAACAAATAAGTGTATTGCCATCGGCTATTAAAATCTTCGCTTTAATTAACTAGAAAAAAAACAACCCCTTTTGCTTCAAGCCACTTTGTTCTCAACTTTAATGTTGAAGCAGAAAGTAATTATTTTGCGAAAGTGCAGTTACGCTTCTATGAAATTAGAACGTTAATAGGGAATTCAAAGGGTAATGGCATTTAGTTGGTTCTTTTAATTATTACTTTTTTAGTTTTAATTACACAATATAGTTGCTTGATTATTTAAAGGTATATTAACACGCAATTTCCTTGGTTTAGTTTCTTGGCTGAGAAAATACTAACCTTCTTTACAGAAGCCGTGTTTTGTTTATGGCAACACTATGGTTTATTAAGTTGTTTACCTAAGTAGACTGCAAAAGTTTGTGTGGAGAGCTCCTGCGAAGAAATATGGCCGCACTATTAATCTACAACTTGATTGAAGATAATATGTATCTGGGGGCACGGCAGTGCCCCCACCAAGTCGAGCAAAAGGCATCACGGCCGTACCATCCTTTTCTCGAAGCAACTCAGACCATTTTCGACCCCCTGTAACTTCGTTGTGGATAAAACTAGAAGACTGAAATTTTAGTAACCTTGCAAGCATAGTAAAGACTCGGTATATTTCAAATTTCATTCAATTTGAACCAGTATTTTAAGAATTATAACGGGTCAAATTTCTTAATTTTGTCACTCACTGACTCACCGATCATCAAAATGCTAAGGCACTTCTAGCAGACCTAGAAGCTTGAAATTTGGAATATAAGTAGTGTTTGGTGTATGAATCAAGGAAAAACTAAAAAATCTGGACTAGATAAGATCGCAAAGAAAATTAAGGCCATACAGCCAAATTTTCAGTAAAATTTTTCAATATTGGCTTTATTCGTAACGATGTTTTACGGGTTTAAGCTAGCCCCATATAAATATAGGTGCATGGTAGTGCCCCTGCCAAATCGAGCAAAAAATGGGTATTCCCGTCATGAAAACACGTGTAAATTAAATTATTTTATGCAAAAAACGTACCTACGTGAGTATTCGTACTTAACATTACATTTAATAACGAACATGTTTACGAACTTTGTCCGGTTAAAACTAAATTTGAAATTATTAATAGCGCTTATGTTCTTTGCGAACAGTTTCCCATATGTATAGCCTATACTTTAACTATACATAAAAGTCAAGGACTGTTTTTTTTGTTTTCGGGTAGGAAGTCATCCAATGACTTCCCCCGCTCTGGGCGGAGCGGGGGGGCATGTCAGACTTGTACTGACTAAAACCCACCCATGTTTCTTCTATTGCCCTTTACGTTCCGAGGCCGCGGTATCTCTTTCGAACAACCCGCAACCCAAAGTCAAGGACTAAGTCTACATAATGCACTGATTGATATCGGTTCTACAGTATTCACATCCGGTCAAGCTTACGTGGCACTTTCGAGAGTTACAAGTCTGGGCGGTTTACATCTAATTAATGTCGACTTTGGAAGTGTTAAAGCGCAGGAATCCTCAATTTGTGAATACAACAGACTAAGAAGCATTTACCATCCAGATTTGTCAAAAATTGTAACATCAAACCCTTCCAGAAAAACGCATACAGACAGGGAGTGGGCTCTTAGAAAAACTGTAGCTGAAGCTCAAGAAGTAGTACCGGAAAAGAGAAAACGGAAGGCTACCTACAAAAATAAGAAAAGTTACCCAATACCCAAGTTGTGGTTACCCATCCATTTCCAAATCTCGGCAAGGGTTGCTTAACCTGTCCCCGTGTGGTAACCCATCCATTTCCAAACCTCGGCAAGGGTTGCTTAACCTGTCCCCGTGTGGTAACACATCCATTTCCAAACCTCGGCAAGGATTGCTTAACCTGTCCCCGTGTGGTAACTCATCCATTTCCAAACCTTGGCAAAGGTTGCTTAACCTGGCCCCCTGTGGTTACCCATCCATTTCCAAATCTCGGCAAGGGTTGCTTAACCTGTCCCCGTGTGGTTACCCATCCATTGCCAAACCTCCGCAAGGGTTGCTTGGAATGTGAAATTAATTTAATAAGAACACCAAAATAATATTTATTTATTATGAAACACGTGTTCTAAATAGTCGCTCCATGTAAAATACTGATCCCATCAAAAACAATACTTGTCAAAAAAACCAAGTCTCGCAACTCAGCTGTGCTGCTTTAAAAAGTTGTGAGATCCATGTAATACCAAGTCGGTTATTAATTTATTCAGTCTCTACTTAAGCGACTTTCTGTCTTAATACGTCCAGTCTCTAAGACCACGACCGTGGTCCATAACAATTGAAAATCAATTGCGTCTGGAATCTCCGTACTCGAAGCATTAAGTTGTTACGTAATAATTAACAGCATCTTATAGTGACGCATATCAATATTAAAATTCTTTAATGTTTCATATAAATATATCGAAACTTGGCCATCGCACTAAATAATTGAATTTACATGTGTTTTCAGGCGATTGAATTTATACGTGTTTTCAGGCGATGACCAAGTCACAATATATTTATATGAAACATTAAAGAATTTTAATATTGATATGCGTCACTATAAGATGCTGTTAATTATTACGTAACAACTTAATGCTTCGAGTACGGAGATTCCAGACGCAATTGATTTTCAATTGTTATGGACCACGGTCGTGGTCTTAGAGACTGGACGTATTAAGACAGAAAGTCGCTTAAGTAGAGACTGAATAAATTAATAACCGACTTGGTATTACATGGATCTCACAACTTTTTAAAGCAGCACAGCTGAGTTGCGAGACTTGGTTTTTTTGACAAGTATTGTTTTTGATGGGATTAGGTGTTTATCACAGGTGTCTTGTCTTAAAACCACTCGAAATATCTCTTAAAAAGATTTAAACTTATTTGCCGCCGACTTCCGGAAGTAAAGTTTTTTCCAGTTTTTAGTTTATTTTTTGGAAGACGGTTTTATAAAAAATAATATTACGATGAAATGAAAAGCTACTCCTTTTTTGAAGTCGGTCAAGAGTTCGCATGCGTATTGTATAATTATCAATTGCTTCAATGCAACAAAACATCGTGATTTCTCACGATTATGCCCGCTTTTGGATGATAAATCATCATAATATAACTTCTACTCTTGGCCGAGCGGAAGGGACTGTAAAGACTTGTACTGACTAAAACCCATCTATGTTCCTTCTTTTGCCTTTCAAACAATCCTGGCATCCTGGCAGGCAGTGGTCCTGGCAGTACCTTCTACTTTGCTGACATCTCTTCAAGGCGCGCGTGGAACACTAATGCGCCGTCGACACAGCCTGTCGTCATTAGACGGATGGACAGTGAGCTACTCATTGATCACTGTCTACAGAACCGCTCCTACGGTGGCCGGGAGTCGTTCCGGCCACCGTAGACGCAGGTATGTGTGATGGCATACTGGTTCGCGAGACGATTCTCGCAAACACATTTATTTCTTAACGGCATGCTAATCCAAGTCAGACTCGGCGAGAGAGAGAGAGAGCTCTGACACCAGCTAAATCTTATAATCACACGATACAGAAAGAATAATCTAATATTACAAAGGTATTTAACCTTTAAAAAATCAATAATAAAAGTACATAAGTAACATCATATCTTAAATGTATAATTTTTATGCAAAACTTGACCTAACCTAAAACCGGTTTAATTACATCTAAAAAACGATAAAAAACGGCAAAAAGAACCGCCGTAGACGGTTTTTTCATTAAAACGAACAATATTATTATCATATTATCGTACTAATTAAAAAAACTTATTTATTTTTAGGGATCCTTGGTAAACTTTGTGAACGTGTGAATATTTTTATTATCTCCTGTTTTATACTTAAACATAATTAGAAATAGTACTTGCATGTTGTTCAAAATTACTATTAAATTGTTCCTTTTCGTAGTCTCTGGAAAAACTTTTAAATAACCCTAAATACAATTTAAAAATGTAAGTAAACTTATTCAAGGGTGTTGTCTGAATAAGTTTACTTACATTTTTAAATTGTATGAAAATAGGAAACTCTCCTATTTTATTTGGGTAAATAAAATACAACTTCATTTTAATAAAAGGATGTCCGACAGTGAAATATTGTGTCATCATAGCTACATTTTAAATAACTAAAAATTAAGGAGAAATAAAAAACTATTGGACAAAGAACACAAACTACAACGACTACATTAAACCTTTAGGTACTAATATTATAAAAGCGAAAGTCAGTATGTTTGTTTGTTACATCTTCACGCCTTAACGGCTAAACCGATTTTGATGAATTTGAGAACATAGATAGCTGAGACCCTGGAGATGGACATAAGCTAACAAAAAAAGTGTGAAAGAGGGGAGCAAGAGGGAAGAAAAGGGGAGAGAAAGATTTTTTTTTTCGATCATCACGCTGGTTAAAGTTAGCGCTAGCCCAAAGTAACTATGCTACTCGGACGAAGTCGCGGGCGGAAACTAGTATAAAACAAAATCATAAGGGATTAAAAAACAGAAATAACCTAAGAATCACCAATTTAAAAGAAACGAGAGTGTACAACACAGATAATGAATACAATAAACAAACAAATTATGAAAAAACAGTCTATTAAACTCTCCTTATGCCATAGACATTCATCATAAATTCACAGTAATTCCTTATAATGGATAAAAGGAATTGCCAGCTTGTCTATTACGCTTGACTGCTCATAGAATGTTAAGCAGTTACCATAGATATACATTGTACGCTTAAACATAGGTTATGTTAAATGTTTAGTATTTTTATGTTTTAGTGCTGTCATAATAAGACTTTCTTTACTATTTTGTAAAGTGCAATCAAAGAAAGATATTATAGAGTAAATAAATACCAATATATAAGATAACTAGCTGTGGTCAGTGGTTTTACCCGCAGCTCAGGACCCCTTCTAAGAGGAAAAAATAAATTTTGGTCGAGTCTCAGACCTACCCGATGTGCACACGAAATTTCATACAAATCGGTGCAGTGGTTTCGGAGTAGTTTGGTAACAAACGAAGCTGGGCGTCTGCTGCAGGTGCTGAAAACTTCAAAATGGCGAAAATATAATAACCTAATTAGTACTTCTTCTCTGGCTTCTACTTAATTGGCTATCACAAACATCGGTGAAGGAAAACAACGTGAGGAAATCTGGACTTATAAATCACCAACCCGTCTTCAGCAAGTGTGGTCATCAATGCTCGTGCCTTCTTTGTATGAGAAGAAGCCTTTAATTAGCAGTGTGGGAGTAAAAGGCTAGTACTCCTTATCCTTACTAATATTATAAAAGCGAAAGTGAGTTTGTTTGTTACGTCTTCACGACTAAATGGCAAACCGATTTTCATAAATTTTGGTACAGAGATATTTGGGATCCTGGAGACGGACATAGGCAAAAAAAGTGGGATAAGGGGGAGATAGTGGGAAGAAAAGGGGAGAGAAAGATATTTTTTACCGACCAATTGGGAAACTAGTACTTATAAAAAATATAATTTAGGATTAATAAAAAAAAAACTAACACATAAGTACCTACACACTTTCTCGTAATCAGACTAAGTTCTAATGAACTACAATGTTTATAATGAAATAAGTCTGTCAGATTTGACGACACGGTTGGCGCAGTGGCTCAGCGATTGACTGCTGCGCTGCGTGTCGCGGGTTCGATTCCCGCACGGAACAAATATTTGTGTGAACTGCAAATAGTTGTTTCGGGTCTGGCTGTTTGTGTATGTGAGTTTAAATGTTTGTAAATGCACCCACGATACAGGAGTAATTCCTAGTGTGGGGCAACGTTTTGTTAAAAATAAAATAATAGATTGTCATCGTATCTACGAACATTCTAAAAAAATCTACGGAACCTTCACAAAAACGTTTAAAACGCTTGCCCAATCCTTAACGTTATCAACATTAATATGTAAAATTGCAATAAATAACGTTCGCGTGTACGTATCAGATAAACGCATAACTGTTTATCATTGCGACTCGACTGCGAAGGGGTAAGCAGGTAAATGCAACGTGTTGTAGCTTGTAGAAGTTGTGTTGTAGAGTATTTTAAACTTAACCTTGGTCAGGGATTATTTCAGAACTAGGTTTTGCCTTACGCCTTATTGATTTGAAATAGCAACGCTAAGTTTTCCCTTTTCTTCCCTCTTTCTCCCTCACATTCCACTTTTTTTTTAAAATTACCCTATGTTCGTCTCCCGGTTCTCTGTACCAAAATTCATTAAAATCGGTTTAGCCACTTTCGCTTTTATAATACTTACTAGCTTTCGCCAGCGGCTTCGCTCGCGTTAAATTTGAGGTAACACAGTTCTCCGTGCGCCTTATTGATTTGTAATAGCAACGCTAAGTTTTCCCTTTTCTTCCCTCTTTCCACCTCACAGCCCACTTAAAAAAAGTGTCCTATGTCCGTCTCCCGGTTCCCAACTAGTTCTGTCCCAAAATTCATCAAAATCGATTTAGCCATTAAAGCGTGAAGAGGTAACAAACAAACAAACTCACTTTATTTTTTATTTATAAAAAGTGGGATGTGAGAGAGAAAGGAGGAAGAAAAGGGAAAACTTAGCGTTGCTATTAAAAATCAATAAGGCGCAAGGGGAACTGTGTTTAACCCCGAATTTAACACAAGCGAAGCCACGTTCAAAAGCTAGTGTATCATAAAAATAAATCGATTCTTGACAACTCTCATCCAGTTGCTACCAGCCACACTGCAAAAATCGTCGCTCCACCGAGTCTGAGAGCGTCCCAACTCTGCCGGGGTTGCGGGTTGTTCGAAAGAGTTACCGTGGCCCCGGAACCCGGGTAAAAGAAGGAACATAGGTGGGTTTTAGTCAGTAAAAGCCTAAAGCGGGGAAAGTTATTTAAAGATTTCATATCCGAAAAAAAACCACCTTACTCTTAACCATTCGTGGTTCCTACACAAGAACACGATCTACTTCATAATTTTTTACCATTTCGCGATGCTAAAAGTACCTTTATGTATCTGCCTATCCCATTTAGCATCAAACACAACGGGAATGCAATTAAAAGTGTATGCAAAGCAATGTTATGATTTTTTCCACCATAATCTATGATCGGAGAGTCCTGTTATTCGTAAATAGATCTTCGGTATTTGATAATATTCAATGCTTGTTAACTTGTGTAGGTCTTTCTCATCTGTTCCTTATCTAAATAGGTTTATTTAAACACTAGCTTTTGCCCGCGGCTTCGCTCGCGTTAAATTCAGGGTAACAGTTCCCCCTGCGCCTTATTGAGTTGTAATAGTAACGCTAAGTTTTCCCGTTTCTTCCCTATTTCTTCCTCATATCCCACTCTTTTTAAATAAAAATTAAGCCTATGTCCGTTTCCTGGTTCCCTACTATCTCTGTACCAAAATTCATCAAAATCGGTTTAGCCATTAAAGCGTGAAGAGGTAACAAACAAACAAACTCACTTTCGCTTTTATAATATTAGTAAGGATAAGTAAGGATATTCAATATATGTTAACTTGTGTAGGTACCGATCTGTTCCTTATCAATATAGGATTATTTAAACATTTTCATAATCTGCCCAGGCTTTTCCCAACTTTCCATTATAAATTCACGTGGGACTCGAAACGCCCCCCCGTTTCCGAGCAGTGGATAAAAAATCACAAAGGAGGGGGGGTAGCAATACATAGAATAGAATATATTTTTTCAAAGATCAAACAATTGGCACTATAATAAATGATTTTAGGCTTGAGTTTGAGTTTAGTCTGTGATGTTCCAGCTTCTGCTGTGCAATTACCTTACCCGATTCCCGCCATGGACTCAGTCCCCCTGTCATCTTTATTTTTGTTTTTTTCTGGGTGGGAAATCATCAAATGATTTCCCCCGCTCTGGGCGGACCGGGGAGCATGCCAGACTTTTACTGACTAAAACCCACCCATGTTCCTTCTATTGCCCTTTACGTTCCGGGACCGCGGTATCTCTTTCGAACAACCTGCAACCCCGGCAGGCGGAGGCTCTGGCAGGCCCCTCTGCTTTGCTGACATCTCTTTGAGGCGCACGTGAAACACGAACGCGCCGTCGACACGGCCTCTCGTCAATCGACAGACGGACGGTGAGCTACCCATTGCTCACCGTCCACAGGCCCGCATCTACGGTGGCCGGGAGTCGTCTCGCGGCTTTCGGCGCCCAGGCCCCCTGTCATCTTAAACCAACAATTACCGTACCCATCTAAGTCGTGTCGCCTCCATTTTTGAAGGAGCATGAGCGGTGAAAAGTGAATCATTCGGGTTCTAGATAACCATGGTTTACCTTAGGCCGCATCGTCGATCACATCAAATGAGTTGCAGCTTAACCCAAGTTCATTTGTCCAAGTGAGTTTGTTACGTCTTCACGCCTAAATGGCCAAACCAATTTTGATGAATTTTGGTACAGAGACAGTTCGTACACTGGAGACGGACATAGGTTTTTTTTTTTTTAAATGAGATAGGGGGGAGAAAGAGGGAACTTAAGGGGAAAAAAAAATATTTTTTTTAGATCATCACGCGGATTGAAGTAAGCGTTAGCCCAAAGTAACAATGACAATTTTAATCGAATTTAAACAACGAATGTTAGGTATAATTTTTCATAGCTCCGAGTGATTTTTAAGAAACTGAAAAATGATATCAATTATCCGCAAAAAGAGGGCATTTAATATAAGCGTGTTAAAAACGACTTCAAAATTAATTCTACCATAACTAAAAATTCTGTTACAAACACAAACCTTAACAAAATAATTCTCATCACCATTTCACATCTACTTAAGTAGTGCCAATTACAGTTATTATCATACACGGCCCATCTTTATCGCGATGGCCACACTGCTCGACGACTGTTAGCGGGTTCAAATTTATAATTGTATGTGTATTGTTACGGTGTTTAACTTCACTGCGCAGGAGTTTAAATTCTGAACACGAAGGTACAAAGTACTTGAAAGTGTATTTTTTTAATTTATCATTCTCCCGCCCTTATCCCAAGGTTTTTGGGGCGGCATGTCTTCTAACATATTCATCTTTGATTCATCACTAGCTGGCGCCCGCAGCTTTGCCCGCGTAATGATTGAAAAATAGTATCCTATGTGTCTAGACTTTATTCTAACTCTGTGCCAAATTTCATTAAAATCCGTTTGGCCGTTTTGACGTAAAAGAGTAACAAACTACAAAAAAACAACCTTAAAAACATTCACATTTATAATATTGATAGGATTTCCTTCAGGAATAGTCGGTAGCGGGTATGGAGTCTGGATTCGTGCCCAGATGAGGACAATATACTCACCCTCTATTAAATGACTCTTAAACATTACTAGCGAAATTGTGTATACAATATGTCCGGTCACAGACTAGTGATATTCTATGTATAGTATGTATAAAACAAACATCCTTGTACTAAAACTTATTGATTAAAAAAAAGCTACCATTTTTTTTCTCAAAAAAGTTTACCAAAAATTTGTTGATTTGCATATTTATTTAGAATTTCATTGAGGTGCTGAAAACCTCGAACGGCGCGAATATCACAATTTGATTGGTAATTATGTTTTTGAGCCGTTTGGGGTTGAAACACTAGGGCCATGGGGTCCGAGTGCCCATGTAGTATTTCGAGAAATCGCCAAGTGGTTGGTCGATTCTTCTCGTGACCAGAGGGCTGGCCTGTTTTTTTCACAAAATATATTTTTATTATTAGTTTGTGTATATTTATAGGTTGTATATATTTAGTAATTAATTTAATTATAATATGATGAATAAAAATGGAAAAATAAGTTCTGAAAAACCTAAAAAAGAAAAAAAAAGAATTTCATTTGTTTTCTAAAGTTACAAAAATGTAAGTTATGCTAATATAATATTGTTGCTCTCTGAATAAACCTATTTTCGTCTCAGTAGGACCAACAATTTGAGACATATGATTATTTTTTGTACACGCATAGAGAATTTTTCAAAATGGCTGCTAAAAAGTGGCGAAGTGAATTAGACCCAAGTGTGTATCGTAATAGTATATTAAAACACTTGTTTCACAAGTATCTAGGACATCGCTAGTCCATGACAAATTGTATATACCTCTGCCCAACCCTTTAAGAATGACAGGGGTGATGTTACATTTGTTGTAGAATCGATCTGTTATAACCATAATACAAACATCCACCTGCAGCTACTCAATTACAACAACTTTTGTTAATTACATCATGTTTTGACATTATTACGATAACTTTTAAAACAGTTTTGTGACAGACGGATTGACAGACTGTCAGATAACACCAAGCTTGAACTATTAAGAATACTTTTGTTTTCAACAACAGTAAGTTACAATTATAATTTTATTAACTTAATTTGGAGCTCGAATAGTCGAAGATTCAAGTATATTTTTACAGGACAATTTATTTCTCTTTTTCTTATTACAAATACTTATTATAATACTACGCAGTCAAAAGATATGGCTGTTTATTACGGAACCCTTGCTCTTGCCCGGTTTTTTTTTGTTTACCAACCTCATTTTAATTGACGTATTCACAGTTATTATAAAACTGATATAACTTTAACGAGTTGTCATAAACATTTAATAACATCTGTAATAACTACATTTACTTCAGTTTAAAAGATTGTGTGTTTATAAAGGTTATAGTTGACTAGACAGTTAAGTGAACAATAGGAAGTTTCATAAAGTTTAACTGCTGAACTCAGTTTTATATTTATTGGTTGATATTAAAAATATTTTAAAATGTTACATTATAATTATGTAATAAAATGAATAAACGTAATAATAATAGTCATTACTATTTTAATTTCGTTTAGTTAATGAGAGGTTACTATTTTAACCCACTTAAAAAAGGAAGTTCTAATTGTTTTTATGTTCGTTCTGCGATTTTTCCGTCGATTGTGGATTGATTTATAAAATCGCAAATTATACGCCCGAAAGCTTACCATATTAAGTAATTTTATCGAGATTGCTTGTGTATTTTATAATATTCTGTGATTCATTTTTATTACGAATTCTTTGCCCCACACTAGGATTTTCACCTGTATCGTGGGTGCGTTTACAAATATTTAAACTCACATACACAAACAGCCAGACCCGGAACAACTATCTGTGGGCCATACAAATATTTGTTCCAAAATATTTCTTCTGATGTATATGGACGATATGCTTAATCATTTAGTAGCAATGAGAATTTGCGTGAGATTCCATCATCAAACCCCGAATATAAAGGCAGAAAACAAAAACTTGTTAGCAAAAAAAAAAACCGACTTTTAAAAAGACGGTAAGTAAAACTACTTCTAGAAGTCGGTGGCAAAAATCGATAAATCAAACAAAAGTCACTGACCGTAAATTTATTTTAAACTAGCTGTTCCACGCGGTTTCACCCACGCTGCTCAGCACCTGTTGGTCGTAGCGTGATGTTATATAGCCTATAGCCTTCCTCAAGAAATGGACTATCCAACACTAAAAGAATTTTCCAATTCCGACCAGTAGTCCCTGAGATTAACGCGTTCAAACAAACAAACAAACAAACTCTTCAGCTTTATAATATTAGTATAGATTGAATTAAAAAAAAAAACAATTTTTTTTTTAAGTTGGTTTATTTAGCAAAAATGTTTTTCATTATTTTTTTGGCATTATTTCCGTAAAATTATCAAATCAATTTCCAATCCCATCACCAAACCTTTGCATATAATGAAACCAACCAGTCTTACTATGGGAAGATCTTACTCCGTCGATTAATTAAATAATAAAGGTACGTTTATTAATTACAAGTTTTCTTAGAAAGTTTATTTTCTCAGACTAGTTTTCTAGTAGTTACGCCATTGTTCTTTATGTCTATGTTCAAGTGGGGTGACCATGCTGTGCTCTGATTGGGCGGATGGGATCTTGATAAGTTTTATGTTAGATATAAACTTGTGAAGCAATTTAGCTCACGTAAGAATAACTAGCAATTATTATTTTATCTATTTACTTAAAACTTAGGTAATCTTTACTTTTAACATAAGAGTTAAAAATTGTTTTCAAGTTTGTTTGTGGGTGACGATATCCGGAACTCGGCGATACAACTTCACGAAAAGTTTTTTTTTTTGTGGGTAAATTCTATTTGTTTATTTTTTTTTTTGTGAGTATAATAGAATAAATAGTTTCTTTTCTTATGCCCACGTCTTATTCTTGAGTTTGTAAAAATCTATCTGCGTTAAAGAAAATGGCATCAACTGAAAAGTGGTTAATATTGATAAAAGGTATCGTGCAAATATTTATGACTTAAAAATAAAAGTACTAACGCTGTAACAACAACATTGTAAAACCAAATGATTTTAAAAGAGTAACCATGGAGTTTCTTGCCGGTTCTTCTCCAGAGGAAACGACGAACTCGAACCGAGCCAGTTTAGGACGTCGCTGAGGGAGGACAGCAAAGGGATAGGCTGGATCTGAGTGATATTAATTGGGGACTGCTACCCTACCATGACGTGTTAAAGCAGAGCTTACTCCGCTGAGGGAAAGGGACAGAGCTATACAGGGTGTCTAGCACCATCTCTTTCACTCAGTGGAATAAGTTCTGCTTTAAAATGTCATAGTAGGCCTACTGATTTAGACTTACTGGCTCAGCAGCGCGGCTCTAGCAAGAGACGGGTTTTGCTTTTGTTTGATTGTGCAATAAAAATATCTCCTTTTTACTGAAGTCATACTCACCCTAGTGTTAGCACAGATTGGCAACACTATCGTGTATTGATTGATTGTAAATAACGCAACGCCATTGTAATTATGATTTATGTCTTTAAGGATTTATCAATCGCAGAAATTATTGTACGGGCATTTCATTCGTGTTGGTATTAGTAGAACTTTTTAACCAAAGAATACTGGCTGCTGCCCACAGCTTTGCTTATTCCACTGGATTATAGCACCAGGATTAAAAGTAGCCTGTGTGTTAATCTTGGTTATACACTATCTTTGTGAGAATCTCATCAAAATCCGTTTCGTGGTTTTTGCGTAAAAGAGGAACAAACAGCAAAACATCCTCACATTTTAAAAATCATAAATAATACTAGAGCGGTTTCAGCCGCATCTTTGAGCGAGTTCACATTAGGTCCTACCCGGCAGTTTTACCGGAACCGGTGTTGGATGCGTACTGGCATATATGGCGCCCCGATAAAACTGTCGGCGAGGACCCGGCCACGATTTCTGACGAGACAATGGTGGAGAATATAGACATACTGCTTTGTACAGGGCGGCTATAGCTACTTGTGTGAACAGTAAGATCCGGTGGTCGGCCAACGGCAAAACTGTCGGTCCGACCTAATGTGAACCTAGCCTTTGGTTACTGTCCCACTCCGTGGGTACTTAATTCGTATATTATTTGTGTGTTTCTTACGCGATATTTCTGTCAAAGGTGGGCCGATTTTCAAAATTATTTTTTTTACTTCCGAAGGAGTCCCATATCAATTTTATTTATATTTCTTCAGTAGTTTTAACTCATAAACTACTAAACTATATAAATTAAATAAATAAATATCTTGGAACAATTCACACACGGCTATCTGATCCCAAGCTAAGTAGAGCTTGTGTTATGTTAACCAGACAACTGATATACATAATTATATAATTTATAAATACATACATATTATAGATAAATCACACCCAGACACAGAACAAACAATCATGCTCATCACACAAAGTTTGTCCTGGGGAATCGAACCCACGACCTCCGGCTCAACAGTCAGGGCCACTTACCACTAGACCAACAGGCCCGTCAATCAAAATCATTTATTTCAATTAGACCATTACAGGCACTTTTGAATGTCATGAAAACAAAAAAAAAATATGCTGTACAGTCCCAGTCACAAGACGCTATAAATTGTGAAAGTACCTTTCTTTATGTAGTTGCCCATTTCAAAGCGTAGATCTTTATGAAGAAGAATGGGCAAGAAACTAAATGGACACTCTTTTAAATCATAATATTTTTACAAAATCAAAGATACATAATTCATGTTGTGAATATAAATACATTTGAGAACGAGAAATAAAAAAAGTTATTAACAGATATGTTTAAATAACCACATTAGCCATGCTTAGTAACCGCTTAGTAACGAAAAATACAAATAATTCATTTAATATTCATAATTAAAGGCCTTTAATTCTGCTTACCACCAGGTGCTTATAATTCGTGATACAGGTGCCAAAGCCGAGGTGTTTGCACGCTAAACCGTCTTCTATAACCGGAACTGTGTTTAATGGACTGCAATAGGGTTAGCTGGGGTTAACTTGAAGTTCTAAAACCTACCTTAATCCTATTTATTTATTTGGATCTCCAACAATGGATAAAAATCTTATATATATCTTTGTTGTCTTTGTTTCCTTGGAAGTTGGGTAGGCCTTTAGTGTGGGACGCAACGTGCGTCGATACTCTTGCGCCATCCCATCTTCCTAGCTCTTCGTGCTGCGCTGGCGCTGCTGCTGCGGCTGCAGAGAACCTCAAGCGGCGTAAATATAGTAACCTTATTGGGAACTATATTTTCGAGCCGTTTGGGGTTGAAACTCTGGGACCGTGGGGTCCTTGTGCTCACAGCCTTTTTAAGGCAATATCAAAACGTTTGGTTGACACTTCCCGTGACCCAAGGGCTGGCTTTTACTTTGGCCAGAGGCTTGGCGTTGCCATACAACGTGGCAACGCGGCCAGTCTCTTGGGGACATTGCCAACTGACAGCGTTGAGGACGAATTTTTTGACTATATATTTTAATTTCTTTATAAGTTTAGTTTAGTTTATTAATTTTAGTTTAATTTATAATTAGTTTAAACAATAAATTTATTACGTTCAAAAAAAAATTGTTAAATGATTTAACATTTTATATTACTGTCTTACGCGGTTTTACCCGTGTCTTTACTTGAAGCCCTGCCCCGTGAGTCTGTTGTATAGCCTATGTTACTTTCTCATAATGTAACTTCCTATTAGTAAAAAAAAAAAAAACGGTCCAATAGTTTTGGAGCCTATTCGAGAAAAACAAACAAAGAAATCTTTGCTTTTAGGAAAAAAAATAATCTAAATAAAAAACGAAAATATAGAAATTAATTGAACATCAGAAAAGAATTTAAATTGATTCACTTCCCATATTAATTTTTATAAGAAACTTTTCAATTCTTATCTGTAGGCCTACTATGACATTTTAAAGCAGAACTTATTCCACTGAGTGAAAGAGATGGTGCTAGACACCCTGTATAGCTCTGTCCCTTTCCCTCAGCGGAATAAGTTCTGCTTTAACACGTCATGGTAGGGTAGCTGACGTCGCCACGTAAGTCACTTTTTGGCTGTTTTGACATTTTGATGTCATTCATTAGAGAATTGGAAGTTTTTTTTTTTCACTCTTTGAAAGCTGTGTCTGAAATGTCTGTGCAGAAAATGGTTCATTATTTGTTTGTTAAAATATTTTAAATCATTTAAACTCTTTGTTGTGTTCTATTCAACAATAATAATTACTGATATAGTCTCCAGCGTTTGATTGTCTACCATAGTGCCTACGTGATATTGGCAAAATTGTGGTGTCTCCTTCCACAAACGCCATAAAATAAATAAGTCAAGAGAATCGGAAGACGCATCGTTTTAGCCAAGTGTTTCTACACTTTTTTTTACATTAGGCAAAACTATAATTAAGTATACATAAACAGTTAATCGGTATTGTTATAGTATCTATACAAAATAATGCGAATTTTTCTCTCTCCTGAAAAGTTACTATTTTTGACTTACTTATATTAGAACTTCAACGACGATAAGTTATGACATATGACATACGTGTTTTTGACCTATCGCAGCTCAAATATCCTTACTTATATAATATTTTAAAAGCGAAAGTGATTTTGTTTGTTTGTTACCTCTTCACGTTTAATGGCTAAACCGATTTTGATGAATTTTGGTACAGATATAGTTGGGAAACAGGAGACGCACATAGGCTATTTAAAAAAAATGAGTGGGATATGAGGGAGAAAGAGGGAAGAAACGGGAAAACTTAGCGTTGCTATTACAAACCAGTAAGGTGCTACCGAATTTAACGCGGGCGATGCCGCGGGCAAAAGCTAGTAATATTATAAAAGCGAAAGTGATTTTATTTGTTTGTTACATCTTCACGTTTAATGGCTTAACCGATTTTGATGAATTTTGGTACAGAGATAGTTGGAAAACAGGAGACGGACATTAGTGAATTATTTTTTTTAAAGAAGTGAGGGTGAAAGAGGGAAGAAAAGGGAAAACTTGGCGTTGCTATTACAAATCAATAAGGCGCAAGGGGAACTGTGTTACCCCGATTTTAACGCGAGCGAAGCCGCGGGCAAAAGCTAGTACTACAATATTCCTACCTCTGTGAAATGAAATACACAATAATCACTAAGGTCCAACTTAACTATTCACAATCACTCGATTGCTATCGTACCGTCAGTATTATCGAAAAAGTCCTCCAAACGCTATCGTTTGGAGGACTTTTTCGATAATACTAGTGTGAATAGTAACAGAACCATAAACGGCCAATTTTGACATGTCTGCTTAACCGTGTTACGACATGAAGACGTCAATCATACCGACAAAAAAGAAATACTGGTAAAAATAATATATTTATGACTTTAAATTTTGTACCACAAATTTTTATTTGTTACTATTACGTAACGTGTAAACATACCTTGCAATGTTTTAAAAAAACAACTCCACACGTATTTGTGAATAGCGTTTTGCCGGTTTGACGGTTGGATTACGAGAACATAGATTATTGTCGATTGTCGATTACGGTTACGATTGGATTGTTTGTGAATAGCTATTATATTAAATACTAGCTTTTGACCGCGGCTTCGCTCGCGTTAAATTCGGGGTAACACAGTTCCCCTTTCCTGATTTGCAGGTAGGTACGTGCTATCTGCAGTTTTTGCCCTTGCGCCTTATTGATTTGTAATAGCCAAGCCAAGTTTTCCCTTTTCTTTCCTTTCTCCCTCATTTCTAGCTTTAAAAAAAATAGTCTATGTCCGTCTCCAGGGTCCCAACTATCTCTATACCAAAATTCATCAACATCGGTTTAGCCATTAAGGTAGCAAACTCACTTTTACTTTTATAATATTAGTAAGGATGGCGATGGTACAGCAGGTCATTGACATGCTACTGCGCTGGGTGCTGCGGGTTCGATCTTCGCACAGAACAAATGCCCTGCATGTAGTTGTTTCGGGTCTAGTTGTCAGTGTACAGTCACAAGCAATAACATCCATACACTTACCAAAATTCAAAAGTGATTTTCTAGTGAAAAAAAACCGTTTCGACTTTTATATAAGACTAATTTCGTATTACTACTACTACGTTTACTAAGTTTACTATGTTTACTACGTATACTAAGTTTACTACGTTTACTACGTTTACTACGTTTACTATGTTTACTACGTTTACTACGTTTACTACGTTTACTACGTTTACTATGTTTACTATGTTTACTACGTTTACTACGTTTACTACGTTTACTACGTTTACTACGTTTACTACGTTTACTACGTTTACTACGTTTACTACGTTTACTACGTTTACTACGTTTACTACGTTTACTACGTTTACTATGTTTGTAAAACCTTATAACCGTATACTGTATAAGGAAATCGTTTTGAAGTTTGTTAGGTGTATACAGGTTATGTTATTGTTGTGATTGTATGTGAGTTTAAATGTTTATAAAATGACCGACGATACAGGAGAAATGAAAAAAAGAAATTATATAAAATCTGGTTCTTCTAACCTGATAGACAGATGTGTTGCTGGGAAGTTTCTTCCGTCACTTCTTTTTTCTAGCTAAAACATTAGAAACTGGCGAAAGAGGGGCGTTTGGTAGAATGTCTGTTGCAGGAGTGAGCCAGACTCGCACACAGGGGGTTCCGTACAAAACTTGCGACATACACAGTCATATCTTTTGACTGCGTGGACTTAGATTGACTTTTTACAACATAATCCATTTTTTCCTTTAGATGTACAGAACCCTAAAAGAGAAATTGTATAAAATCTGGTTCGTCTACCCAGACAGACAGTTGTGTTGCTGGGGAGTTTGTTCCACCACTTCTTCTTCTCAACTAAAACACTAGAAATGGCGAAGGGCAGGTGTCTTGGAGGACCTTTTTTTGTAATTTGACGTTCAAAAAGTATAAATATAAATATCTTGGGACAACTCACACACGGCTCTCTGATCCCAAGCTAAGCAGACCTTGTGTTATGGTAACCAAACAATTGATATACCTACATACTTATATAATTTATAAATACATATATATTATAGATAAATCACACCCAGACACAAAACAAACAATCGTGCTCATCACAGAAAGTTTGTCTTGGGTGGGAATCGAACCCACGACCTCCGGCTCAGCAGTCAGGGCCACTAACCACTAGACCAACAGGCCCGTCAAACTGATGATTTTATCAATCTAATTTGAACAAATGACTTTGGTTTTTTTTAAAAACAAATTACTGGCATGAATAGAGTAGATTTGGACGTTATCTACATAGTTTTAACGCCCAAAACGACTCGACTCAAATGGAAAGGTTTAGACAAAATTGTTACTGTTACCTTTATAAATAAAAAAGGAGGAGTAAATGATGACGTGACGTCTGATAGGAGAGAATGGATGAAGAAAACGTGTTGCGCCGACCCCAAATAGAATGGGACAAGGGCAGGAATATGATGTTACTGTTACCTTTATGAGCTGTGGGAACAGCTAAGCTTTCTTGAAAACCTGCAAAAACCAGGAGTAAACTTCAAATACCTCCATTCTAAGGTGTCTAGGAGAATATAATAAAATGTCTAAAGTTACTGCTGGGCGGATCCAGTCGCCCGACTAGTATATAATTGCGCGTCGGCATAATTCTTACGTGGCGTGCGCAGGAGTTGAATATCGTAACGTCTATGCGTTATGAACCGTGCAGTTTGTGAGGATAAAACTAAAGAGCTGCTGTTGATGTGGTAAAAAAGTTTTGGATTAGAAAATAAGACGTAGTTTTTTTTTAAATCAAACAAACTAGGATTTTTTTTATTTATTGTCATGTAATTATAATACCGAGTGAAAAATACGCGTATTACCTATAAGTACGGCCAACGAGAAGCGATACCAAATGTAAACAAAACCCAAGCTAAAACCCCATCTAAAATGGCCGCCCAAATGTTGGCGAACCCGTCTTAACGTTGTCATGTTTTTGCCGGGAGAACGAGACATTACGACAAAGGCACAAGATGGAAAGAGCTAAATATTAGATTGTCAACGCCACCGTTGTTCTTTAGGTTAATGACCTTTCGTATCGCTTCTCGTTGGCCGTACTATAGTACTAACAAGGTTCTGGTCAATCAGTCGCTCCATCCTCCTAATATTAGAAATGCGAATGTTTGTGAGGATGTATGTTAATCTTTCACGTCAAAACGGCTGAACGACGGATCTTGATGAAATTTCGTACAGAGGTAGATTATAGTCTGGAGTAACACATAGAATACGTTCTCTTTCGATATCACGCAGGCGAAGCCGCGGGCGCCAGTTAGTGTGAAATACAACATCCGGTTAAACTGAAAGTTTATCCTAAAGCGAAAGGTAGGCATTATTATTATTATTTATTGGAACGAAGTTCCTTATCGCGCGTTGTGAAAGGGGGCTAGACGGAAAAAAATGTTACGAAAAGTTGTCACGACACTTTTTGCTATAGTAAGCTATTGTAAGCTGTGCGGCGTCGCATGTTTCTCTGTATGTCTGTCTGTCTCTCTCTCTCTCTCTCTCTCTCTTATAAAAAGCAAGTCAGATATTTTCATTTCTATTTCGCATTGAACAGTGTGGTGTCGCGACGAGAACTTCGTTCCATCCGGGTGTCCCTTGACACCTCTAATTTATCCTCTATCTTACGACTATCCTTACAGGGTTACCTAATACGATAGTGTACACAATAACAATAACGGTTAATTAAATAGGCAGTCATTTCATGTAAAATACTGGTATTCAGCTGAATCCGGTAGGACTAGAAGCTGACCCCAACGTAGTTGGGAGAATGGCTCGGCAGATATATGATTCTGATTAACAAAAACAAAAACTTCTCTATACTACGGCCAACGAGAAGCGATACGAAAGGTCATTAAACTAAAAAACAACTGTGGCGTTGAAAATCTAATATTTAGCTCTTTCCATCTTGTGCCTTTGTCGTAATGTCTCGTTCTCCCGGCAAAACATGACAACGTTAAGACGGGTTCGCCAACATTCGGGCGGCCATTTTAGATGGGATTTTAGCATGGGTTTTGTTTACATTTGGTATCGCTTCTCGTTGGCCGTGCTATAGCTGAAAAGTAAAAAAAAAACATAAATACCGCTCCACCGCACTTGTCCAATAAAGGCGCTATCACACATACCTACTACAGAAGCGGAAACGTTGACATTTCTGTATATAAAAGTTATACACTATAATTCCGTTGATCGTGCAAAAAAACAGGTGCTTTTTCACAGCCAAAGGTCAGGTGGTTCTGACCGCGTGTCTTTAACGGCTCTTGTTAACTACTATTCCTTTATCTAATCGATACGTGCGCAGGCGCAGGCTTTACGAAATCCTTTTAGTTTTACGATGATCTGTTGAGACTAATGCGTTTGAATTAAGTTAATAATACTTATAAAGTTATGGAGTTGATATTTTTATGTTAATTTTTTTGTATAATTATAGAAATGTTTTGATGGCTTACTACGCTTGTTAGTTGAGCGCGATTGCTGAACGTAAGGGTCCTAAGTTTGAGTTCCAGGTCGCACAAGTGTTATTGGGTTTTTTTATATTAAATATGTATTTTTTAGTGAACTGGCTAACTGAAATTTGGATGATATCGTATATTGAGGAAGATACTTTTGAACTTTACGTTATTAAATTTGCTCTTTGTTCTGCGCCTGGTCTGATCTGTCTTCGGTCCTGTTGGATTGTCGTCTTAACGGACTATGAGAGTGAGAGAACAGAGAATACACCTTGTGCCTGCGCAGGCACTCGTGCAATATGTTAATATGTCTGCAGAAATTGGTCGCCACAGTGAAAATCGACTACGAGGACTCAAACTGCCACACAATTGTTAAAACCAAATGGAGAAAACGCAATCAAATGACGCAAATGGTCTTCACATTCACAAGTTATTTGATGATATTAGAGCGGGAGAAGTTATCTGATGATTTACCACTCGATTAATCAAAAAACCAGTCAAGAGTAATCCGGACTCGCCCACCGGGGTTCCGTAGAGGCTTGTGATATAAAAGGGCCATATATTTTGACAGCGTAGGCTTTGAGGGCTGATTTTTTTGACAGACAGATAAAGTGATCATAGGAGGGTTCCGTTTTTTTCTTTATGAAGTACGAAACTCTAAACAGGGCAGGAACATGATGATTATCAAAACACAAACATAAAATAATATAAATAAAACAATTACTAGTTAGATTAAAAGAAATGCTTAATTTATCTTTTACATCCTTACTATTAATATTATAAAAGCGAAAGTGAGTTTAATTTTTTGTTTGTTACGTCTTTACGCCTAAATGGCTCAACCGATTTTGATGAATTTTGGTACAGAGATAGTTGGAACCCCGGAGACGGACATAGGCTTATTTTTTTTAAAAGATTGAGACATGAGGGAGAAAGATGTAAGAAAAAGGAAAACTTAGCATTGTTATTACAATATTATAAGGCGCAAGGGCAAAAACTACAGGTACCTGCAAATCAGGAAAGGGGAATTGTATTACTCCAAATTTAACGCGAGCGAAGCCGCGGGCAAAAGCTAGTTATTCTATAATAGAACTTCTCTGCAGTAATACAATAATTAACTTAGTATTTGTAATTTATGAAATACTCGCGAACCAAGGGTTTCGAACAAACTTAAAAAAAAAAACATTGCTCCACACTAGGAAAGTCTCCTGTATCGTGGGTGCGTTTACAAACATTTAAACTCACATGCACATACAGTCAGACCCGAAACAACTATTTGTGGGCCATACAAATATTTGTTCCGTGCGAGAATCGAAGCCGCGACACGCAACGCAGCAGTCAATCGCTCAGCCACTGCACCAAACGTGCCGTCAAACTTGCAACATAAACAGTCAAATATTTTTTTTGAGTACGTAAACTTAGGCACGTCGCCCACACGACCAACAGTCGAGGTGCAGTTAAGGCGCAGACACATAAGAGGCACGCCGCAACGAGATTTTCTTTACAAAATATGTCGTGTGGGCGCCGCGCCTAACTCGCCCGCGCCCCGGCTGCGCCTCGACTGTTGGTCGTGTGGGCGACGCGCCATAGAAAGTTGATTTATTTAAGCTGTAAGGGGCCTCAGACTTGAGTATATGTTTTAATTTCAACTCGATACCTCCAGGCGTTCCCGAGATAAGGGGACTTAACACACAGACAGACAGACGGACAATAAAGTAATCCAATAAGGGTTCCGTTTTTTCCTTTTAAGGTACCCTTAAAACAAGCATTATTTACTAAGACATGAGTTTTATATTTTAAATTAATAATAAATAAATAAATATCTTGGGACAACTCACACACGGCTATCTGATCCCAAGCTAAGCAGAGCTTATGTTATGGTAACCAGACAACTGATATACATACTTATTTCTTATATAATTTATAAATACATAGGTACATATTATAGATAAATCACACCCAGGCACAGCACAAACAATCATGCTCATCACACAAAGTTTGTCCTGGGTAGGAATCGAACCCACGACCTCCGGCTCAGCAGTCAGGGCCACTAACCACTAGACCAAGAGGCCCGTCAAATTATCCCTCGATTCAGTTATTTAATCTACATGTAAGGCACGTAATTATTTTAATGATAAATAACTGTCTGTATTGCCTTTCGATGGAAAGTAATACCAACGTGCGTTATCAATTAAATACTAAGTAGGGATCGAATAGCAAGTTATTTTCGCTGTTAACTTAATGCCTGTTTAATAAATGAATGGACTGTGAAAGTCTAGTTGTCTAGTCTAGTCTGGGCCTATTTGGCGCAGCCGTGAGACATACAATCATTATCAACTTTGTGTATTTAGATTTAAGTTTTTTCAATTTAATTTTGTTTTAACTAGCTGTGCCCAGCGGTTTCACCCGCTGCTCACTTAGGGGTATGAAAAATAGATGTTGGCCGATTCTCAGACCTACTCGATATGTACACAAAATTTCGTTTAAATCGGTTCAGCCGTTTCGGAGGAGTATGGGAACGAAAACTCTGGCACGAGAATTTTATATATTAGATGTATTTTTGTTATCGATCTTTGTTTTATGTTTTTCGTATGCGCATGTGACATATAGACTTATTTTCTTTATAGTTGTGTAAATGTTGGACTGTCAAGTCATAAGTCACAAATTCACACCCCAGTCACACACCTCAGACTTTTTGGATTCATTTGCGTATTTATTTTTTTATAAAAACATAACCCTAAGCTAAGAATGTCTCCTGTATTTTGTGTGACTTTACAAACATTTTAACTCCCCGGCACAAACAGCCAGACCCGAAACAACTATCTGCAGGTCGTACAAATATTTGTTCCGTGCGGGGAGAGTGAGAGACATGGTACACTTTTGGACTTGTGCTACCCGTAAGGAAAGAAAACGCGAAGCTTATGAAAGCCAAACAAAAACCGCCCAAGTGCGAGTCGGTCTCGCGCACCAAAGGTTCCGTACAAACTTGCAACATAAAAGGCCATAATTATCTTTGACTGCGTAAATTTTGAGCGGTGATATTTTAATAAGGCACCATTGAGTTGAGTACGAGTGTATGGCTTAAATTTCAACTCGATTGCTCCACGCGTTTCCGAGATAAAATATCTTGTCAGATAAACGGACAACAAAATGATCCTATCCTAAAATCATGAAAATAAATATGTAAACAGAGTACTTAAATTTTAAAATCCTTACATAATATTATCAATATTATAAAAGCGAAAGTGAGTTTGTTTGTAACGTCTTCGCGCCTAAATAGCCAAACTTATTTTGATGAATTTTGGTAGTAGAGATAGTAGGGACCCTGTAGACAGACATAAGCAAATTTAACAAAAAAATGTAAGACAAGGGTGAGAAAGAGGGAAGAAAAGGGGAGAAAAAGATATTCTTTTTTAGATCATCTCGCGAGTCAAAGTTAGCGTTAGCCCGAAGTAGCTAGCCAGGCGGACGAAGTCGCGGGTGGAAGCTAGTATTGGATATTTCCATCAGAATTAATCAGTAGCAAGCATGTAGTCTGGATCGGCAGGTCACACAACTTGTGACCTCGGATGCCCCTCAAGTTAAAGGGGAAAATAGACACGAACGAAGTCGCGAGGAGAAGCTAGTCAACGTATATCATCATCTGCGTACCCTTTTCCCAACTATGTTGGGGTCGACTTCCAGTCTTCAGTCGGCTTGCAGCTGAATACCAGTATTTTACTTGGAGCGACTGCCTATCTGACCTCCATAACCCAGTTAATACTGGGTAATACGATACCGCTTGGTAAGTAACTTGGTAAACTAGTCAACGTATTTACGTTAGTTTTAAAATGCGCGCACGTAATAAGTAGATTACCACCGAGCTGCAAGCACTCAATATTATATGTAAACCGAATATTTTCCCATAGTTTACAATAAGGTGACAAAAACTGCATACTCCCATAGACTTTCGCTCGATATAATCATTTGGGTCGTGTGTAAGTATGGTACAATGTTTCTTGTTGCCCTGGTTTGAATTATTTGATAGGTACAGTCATAGTTTAAAATATGTAGTTACTAGTTTTTGCCCGCGGCTTCGCTCGCCTTAAATTCGGTAGCGCCTTATTGATTTGTAATAGCAACGCTAAGTTTTCCCGTTTCGCCCGTCTTTCTCCCTCATCTCTCTTTAAAAAAAATAGCCTATGTCCGTCTCCTGGTTCCCAACTATCTCTGTACCAAAATTCATCAAAATCGGTTTAGCTATTAAAGCGTGAAGAGGTAACAAACAAACAAACTCACTTTCGCTTTTATAATATTAGTAAGGATGTTATCGACAAACTCTTGGTCTGACGGTAGGCAATGGGTAGCTCACCAACCGTTTAGTGACGACAGGCCGTGTCAACCTGCCATGGGTGGCCCTGGCAGGCCTCTCTGCTTTCCTGACATCTCTTTGAGGAGCGTGTGTATCACGTGGATCACTTACCTTCATCACAAGACTTGGGTTTCCCTGCTGGGGTTGCAGGTTGTTTGAAAGAGATACCACGGCTCCGGAACATAAAGGGAAAGTGAAGGAACATGGTTTCAGGCAGTACAAGTCTGGCTTTCTCCCCCAGTTATTTCCCAACCGTAAGAAAAAGGCACGCAACTCTGTTTACTCTGAATCTATCTCTGTGCCAAACTTCATCAAGATCCGTTCAGTCGTTTTGACGTGAAAGAGTAACAAACATCCATACACACATCCATCCATCCTCACAAACATTCACATATACTATTACAGTAGGATAGGTCGGTAACTATATTAGTACGAAATAGGATAGCTGCTCCCCGCCGCTTCGCCCGCGTGATATCGAAAATAAAGTATCCTATGTGTTATTTCAGACTCTACCTCTGTGCCAAATTTTATCAAGATCCGTTCCGCCGTTTTGAAGTGAAAGAGTAACAAACATCCATCCATCCATCCTCACAAACATTCTCATTTATAATATTAGTATGAAGTAAGATTTTTACTAACACAAAATAACATAATTTTAAAGTAGTTTTGGTAGTAGCATTTTACTGTACTGGAAGGGCCTCCTCTGGTCTGGGGCTATTTGTTGCCATTAGATAATAACCACGCGATAAAGAAATATTATAAACACAATGACATTCACTACACTTTTAGACTGAGAAAATGACTACAACTTTTTACGGCCTAAGGCACTGACGTGTGTAATTTTGCATATTTCACGATTCATCACACACAAGAACCACTGTCTACAATTTGTAGTAAATAATCCTTACTTCCTTACTTAATATAATAAAAGCGAAACTGAGTTTGTGTGTAACGTATACACGCCTAAATGGCAAAACCAATTTTTATGAATTTTGGTACAGAGATAGTTGGGACCATGGAGACGGACATAGGCTACTTTCTAACTCCCCACTTCCCTAAAATAGGGGGTTGAGTTTGTATGGAGTATTCCGCAATTTTCAAGGTAGGTTGCTAAAAATTGGTATGCACTAACAAAAACATCATGCATATATTTTTTTTGGAAATCTGCTCCCAACTCCTTAAAAGGGGAAAGGATGAAGTTACACACACACACACTCTTTGTTACCAACGAAAAGTACCTGCAAATCAGGTAAGGGGGCATTTCATCACGCGGGTCATAGTTAGTGTTAGCCAAACGTAACTATGCCACGCGGACGACGTCGCAGACGGATCCTTCTTCAAAAATAAAGCAATTAAGAAACATTTAAATACTTAGATATAATGTCGTTTTAGTTATTCATTTATTGGATAGATCGGACACTTGCTGACTGTACTTCCAAGCCACTACTTACAGAGTAATTATTTAATCTTGTAGTGTGTGTGTGTGTGTGCGTAATATTTCTCACTCTCTGATCATATTATATGACGTGAACTAGGTATATAGCTTTTTATTGTATTGTATTTGTTAGTTTTACATGCATGGTAAAGTATGCAAGTATGAGGTGATTAAATAAGTGTATTGAAAACCTCTGTGTTTTTAAAGAAGTTAGTGTTAAAAAGTATTTACTTTGGTCCGTGGATGGATGATAAATGATGTTTATTTTGCAAGTTGGTTTTCAAAAACACTTTTACACGTCTTTTTTTATTAAAAAACTAGATGAGGCCGGTGTTTTGTACCCGACTACTCTGAGAAGAAACAGCCGAAACAAACTCAGAGGTCATAGTCTCTTTTAAGGTCCAGACAAAAAATCGTGGTCAACCTACATGAGGACTATGCAGATTAGTGTCTGAAATGATCTTTTGAAGAAAGCACCACACACACAGTCAGGGCAAGCATTTGTCAGTTATCGTGTAGCTCGACTCATAACCCAAGGAGCTCAACGACACGACGAACAATACCAAAAAAAGGAGATTTGTGTAGGTGTGTGTTAAGTGTCTTCCATGCCTCGGAAAGCACGTTAAGCTGTTGGTCTCAGCTGTCATTTGTCATTGCTGGAGTGATTGCGTAAAATGTAATTGAGTCCCCGCACCCCAGCCAGAAGTAACTAGAAGGAACACCGTATGGTTTTAGTCAGTAGGAGTCTGACAGACGCCTCCGCCATGGCGAAGGACATCCATCATGTAAAAAAGGCTGATATTTGCAAATCTTTGACAGTCGTAACTGGCTGACAACCAGACTTACCAAGGGGTATATTATTTAGTACAAACTAGATTTCGGAAGCCAGATAGGTTATCGCTACATGTAAAATACTGGTATTTGGTTGGATCTGTTAGACTGAAAGCCGAACCCCACAAGCCCCACATATTTAGGACAAGTTTAGGCAGATGAAGCAGTCATGCCAGCGAAGGATGTGGCCGGGCGTTTGAAGGGAGGAATCTCAAAGCAATTAAGTCGCCGCGGTAGACTCTTCGGGCGTCGGGCGCTGCGAAACGACTCCCGGCCACCTTAGACGATGAGCAAGGGGTGGCCCGCCGTCCGTCCAGTGACGATAGACTATATCGACGGCGCGTAAGTGCTCCACGCACGCCTCAAAGAGATGTCAGTAAAGCAGAGGGGCCTGCTAGTGACACCGCCTGCCGGGGTTGCGGGTTGTTCGAAAGAGATACCGCGGCCGCGGCACATTAAGGGCAATAGAAGAAACATGGTGGGGTAGTCAGTACAAGTATTCCCCGGGGGAAGTTATTTCATAATTACACATCCGAAAAAACAAGCCTACGCAGATGATGATCGCAAAATTTTACAATACTTTCAGAACATTGTTTCATTTTGAACTCTTTTTTTATTAATAAAAACTCTTGAGTGTTGGTTAGGAATTAAAAAGGGACTTCTGGAAGTCGACTTATTCAGGAAAAACAAATTCATTCAGCTTCTGTTATTTTTTTTAAGTTATTAGTCCATTTGTGTTGCAATACCCACATCTTCGTATAAAAATAAAAACGGGATTAAAGCCCAAAATTTCAAACGAACCGAATTTTCATAAAATTCAAAGCAGATATCACCATTACAAAAGTAAATCCAAATTTTTAAACCTTCATCGCAAAACCACAAACTGTCATTAAGCATTCTATCTCTTTCACACAATACAATAATAAACAAAGACAAAAAGCTTTCTCATGCCTTCTCTTCTTACTTACCACTACAAGTTGAGCTGCAGTTTTGTAAGAAATTTCCTTTTGGTGCCAATTTTCCGAACGTACAGTGGTCAGAGAGGTCAGGTAATGGTGGTTGGGTATATCTCTGTCTCGCTCTAACGTGGAACGTATGTGATGAGTATAAAGGACGCCCTTTTTGCGCATAGTCTGCACGACTAGGCGGCATATTTCTGAAGAACAGCGAGTGATGAAGAGTCTTATTGCGTTTATAAATTTTAGGTACTTAATTTTTAGAATTCCGTAACTACCTTAAAAGAAAAAAACTGAACCCTTATAGAATCGCTTTGTTATCTGTCTATCTATCTGTCAAGACCATTCATCACGGGAACTCGTGGAGGTATCATTAAAACCTATAAGCTTTTCAAATAAGTGGTCTCTTAGAGCTGTGAAGAAATCAACCCTCTAAATCTACGCAGTCACTTTTAAAACTTGCGACATGTCCATATCTTTATATGGCCATGTCGCAAGTTTGTATCGCATCGCATAGAATATATCAAAAAATTGCAAAACTTATCAACTAAAAAGTATTTCGTAGATATTTTCCAACCTTGCGACAACTTCACTAAAAGTCTTTCATTCAACTTTATTAAAAGCTTTTAATTCATTGTTAAGTGTTCGTTCACACATTCTAGTATTATCGAAAAAAAAATAACGAATTAAAAAGTGTAGAGGTCAAATAAATGTTGGTTTCTACTGAACACATTAGAGAAAACTTTTACAATCAGATGATTGATTAAATCAGACAGTTTCAAGCATTATTTATTAGGCACTTATTTATTCAATATTACTAATGTAGTTTGTAAATAACAATTAACATGTCAAAAACATCCGTATTAAATAAAACTATGTTAATTATACACTAAAAACGTTATATGAATATTCTTCGTTTGATATACGAAATTGCAGGCAATTTGATTTAATTAGCTTGAATCAAGTAGTAAATTTTGTTACGCTTAAATTACTAACGATCGAGTAGAGGTTGAGAAAAAGCAAATGAATCTATTATTTGCAAAACAACTGGTTAAGATTGTATATTTGTTGACTTTTATTGAATCTGCGTGCTACAAATACCGTAGTTAATATTGAATATGAATAACTTCAGCATATGATATGGGTATATCTATATTATACCTACATCCGATTAGTTGTGTAGGTACTCCCGAAATACCGAGCTTTTATTTTAACCTAAAATATCCAAAGAAGTCGCCTCTGTACTTTGGTAACCAAAATTTAACTTCACCAGTAAATATGTGTTAAAAAGTTTTGAACCACTTTCGGTTTTCGAATTAGATGAAATTTTGTTAACATACCAATTTTGGATGATAATGCATACTTAGCTAAGTAATGTCATTCTAAATCCAATATGGCGGACTCCCAAAGACTCAGGACTAATTTTTTAAGCATTTCTTTTAAATAAGTATCAAACGACCCCTTCGTTTTGTTTTCTGCAAAATAAAATAAAGTAGATTTATTTATTTATTTGGTCTACCAACAATTGTTTATACCAAGAACTTGAAATAAACTTAACTGTCTTAAAACTTTAAACAGTGTAACAGTTACTTAAAGGTAAACACCACATGAACTATTCTAAATTATATAAATGTAAGCTTAGGCACTAAGAGTTGGCATGCAAACTTAAAACTAATGAAAAATAATAATAATTGTGCATATCTAAATAATCCAAATACACAACAACTAAAAATTAAAACAAATCAGATAAAACAGTTAAGAATACTAGACTTCAGCTTATAGATAACTCTAAAGCATGTTTTTCTTGGAAGAAAACACTTGTTTAGAAAATATAAAGTACAGAAATTTAGTTTCGTCAGGAATACGTCATGATGACACAAAGCCTAGCAAGACAACGGCAGCAGCCATCTCCGATGACGGAAGAAATATAATATAATATTAAAAAATAAAGAAAGTTCGACAACCTCTCCACATCTTTCTATGTCCACCGCAGATGACGGCGGGCAGCGCGCGCTCAGTTTTTGCGCATCATCCGAACTGGACGTTCCAAGTTCAAATTTGAAAATTGGAACTCAAACGTTCGATATTTGAAATTTTAAATTTAGCATAAAATAACCGTCGCAGTATTCGATTTTTAAATTCGATTTCTGTAATTTTATTTTAAAACAAAGAAAAGAATAAATTTAAACAACTTGTGTTTAAATATTTTCGGACATAAGTACTATAGTTCGCTTTGAGCTAAAACATAATTATATGTATAATATATATATATATAAATACATTAAATTCCAACTAGATTTGTTCAGCAATAGTCACATTTATTAGGGGCCAATCCTATTGCCATCAAACGGGCACAATATAATAGTTTCTGGCTGCTTCTGAGAAAATCTTAATAATACTTTGCTCTACCTGGGAATCGAATCAAGACCCTCAAGCGCAGCAGTCACAAGCAGAAGACGTAACTAAAATATTTATTAACTTCTGTAATGTTTGAAGGTGAACTGAATTGTTCAATGCAAATGATAATAAGTTATGATGATAAGTTATGTTCCATACTATAATTATTATTAAACAAATGTGAAAATAACCCTGTTTTTTTGTTATATTTTCATGATTTAGAAGCTAGGGAACGAAAACTGTGACACTGTGTTTATATATTAGATATAAACACAGTGTCACAGTTTTCGTTCCCATACTCCTCCGAAACGGCTGGACCGATTCAAACGAAACTTTGTGTACATATCGGGTAGATCTGAGAATCGGCCAACAGCTATTTTTCATACCCCTAAGTGAGCAGCGGGTGAAACCGCTGGGCACAGCTAGTAATATTATAAAAGCGAAAGTTTGTGAGGATGTAAGTATGTTGGTTGCTCTTTCACGTAAAATCTACTGAATGGATGATGCTGAAACTTCACAATAATATAGCTTACATATCAGAATAACACATAGGCATCATAAAGATATATTGAATATTCTTTCACCACGCAAGTGAAACCGCGGGACGCAGCTAGTATGTTATGAATATGCAAACTAGGTAGGTAAACTAAAGGAAGCTCACACAAGTAAATCATATGTTTAATGGCGTGTGAGCCTGCCTTAACATGGGTTTGCTACACGCTAACACGATAGACAAACTGGTTGAAGTCAGTGTTGAGACAATTCCACAAAACCCGACAGAAATTCCCGAAGTTTTTATTACTACACTAGCTTTCGCCCGCGGCTTCGCCCGCGTTAAATTTCGGGTAACACATTTCCCCTTGCGCCTTATTGATTTGTATTAGCAACGCTAAGTTTTCCCTCTTTCTCCCTCACATCCCACTTTTTTCCAAAAAATATTAGCCTATGTCCGTCCCCTGGTTCCCAACTATCTCTGAACCAAAAGTCATCGAAATCGGTTTAGCCGTTAAAGCGTGAAGAGGTAACAAACAAACAAACAAACTCACTTTCGCTTTTATAATATTAGTAAGGATTCATTTTGTCAAGCGTGAGGAGCTCGTGGCTAAATAATAGCAGCCGCTCGGGTCGAACTTTAGGTAAAGCTGCGCTTGCCTAAGTTGGTCTGTGGATGGGTGACCACCCGTTACATACCGAGTTTCCTCCGTTGGTCCGTTGGTCCCGACTGTCATTTGTAGATCTTTGACAGTCGTTACAAGTACTTAGTCAGTGTTCCGAAAGTCTGACAACCAGTCTTACCAAAGGGTATCGCATGACCCAGTACTAACTGGGTTGCGGAGGTCAGATAGGCAGTCGCTCTATGTAAAATGCTGCTATTCGGCTGCATCAGGTAAGATCGGAAGCCGACCCTAACATAGTTGGGAAAATTCTAGGCAGATGATGATGATTTTGACAAGCTTGAATCTAATAGTCGCATCAAGTTAGGCTGCACTTGCCTAAGTTAGTCCTTGGATGGCTGAAAAGTTGATTGGTAGAAAATGCCTAGGCATAAAGTCCGCCTTTGTACAATATTTTTTATTCATGTAAAGATAAGTAGTAGTAGATTTAAATAATAATTTAAAGTGACATCCATCATCCCTTACTCCGCGTTGGGCCGTTGGTGTCAGCTGTCACTGTTTGATCTTTGACAATCGTTATAGGTTACCATCATCTATATCTCTATCATCTACTCTATTATCACCTGAAAGTTATACAGAATATACATCAGAAGATTTCCCATCTCTAAAAAAATAAAACCGGCCAAAAGCGAGCCAGATTTGCGCACTGAAGGTAAGGACTGCATGGATTAGAGGGATGAATTTTGTCACAGCATAAAGGCACCACAAATTTGAGTACATGGTTTTATTCAACTCGAAACCTCGACGCATTCCCGAGACAAAGGGTCTTGACAGTCATACAGACAGACAACAAAGTGATTCAATGAGGGTTCTGTTTTTTCCTGTTGAGGTACGGAACCCGAAAAATAGCTGAGATGAGCCTGTTAAAGAGGATGAGTAGCGCAAATAGATTAAATAAATGATGTTTATTTTCCAAGTAGGTTTTCACAAACACTTTTAGACGTCATTTTTTAAAACTAGATGAGGCCAGTGTTTCGTACCCGACTACTCTGAGAAGAAACAGCCGAAACAAACTCAGAAGTCATAGTCTCTTTTAAAGTCAAAATAGTTGTTCCGGGTCCGGTATGTTTTGTTTGTGCAAACGCTTCCACGATACAGGCGAAATTTCTAGTGTGTGGCACCGATTAAAAAAAAAAACACCTAAGATTGAAGGGGCCGACTTAAATTAACGTGTTGTATTGTAAATTACCTGTGTTTCATTTGATGGAGATCCAAAATAAATAAATAATGTTCATTTAAATTGTGTGATGAATAACAACTAATACCATTTTAATTATTTCTTGTACCTATTTTGCAGACTTCATAGTTATTAATGATGATGAAGCTACTTCAAGATTAGAGGTCACAAACTCGACTTAAATTAAATTTAATCGTTTGTAACCCCTAAAGATGTTAAGCGCAACACTTTGTTATTGTTTATTATAATTGTCATTTTAACTGACATTTACGTGTTGTTTATTCGCCGTGTTTTTTCATTTTTGCTCGCCTTTTAGTGCTAATACTATGACAGGTGTAAACTATACGTTTTATATGCTCTAGTTAAAATACTAGCTGTCTTGCGCGGTTTCACCCGCGTTTTTAGTTACGTGATGTTGTATAGCCTATGTAACTTCCTGATAATGTAGCTTCCTATTAATATATATTTTTAAATGGTTCTAGTGGTTTTGGAGCTTATTCGATACAAACAAATTTTTCCTTTTTGTGATCGTTACTAATATTATAAAAACGAAAGAGAGTTTGTTACGTCTTCACGCCTAAATAGCCCAAACCGACTTTGATGAATTTTTGGTACAGAGATAGTTGGGACCGTCTCGTATACCCAAAGTTACTATGCCACGCGGACGAAGTCGCGGGCGGAAGCTAGTATTAAATAATAATAAAATATTCATATTAGTATAGATGTATTCAGTAAAAAAGAATGGTTCGCCAGCACACAGATCAGACTTTATCTGTGTGCTGGCGAACCATTCTTTTTTAGAGGTTAGCGTAATAATAATAAAAATAATAAAGAATCTGGCAACACCTTTAAGTGACAACTTCTTCAATTTCTCTTCCTATAATTTTATTCTTATTTTTATTCCAAAATTTTATTTTAAACAATTTTAACAGTTACTAACATCAAAAGTTGCAATAGCTGACCCTCATAAATCGTTTTCATTGTGCAAAATGAGATTTAATACTGCAAATAGAAGGAAAAAGAAAAAATGTGACATGAAATGTCATCAATAAAATCAAAAAACCTAACATGAAATTGAAGACGGAAAATGTTGACTAGATCTCACGCAAGAAGCGCACGCCATCCACCTCCGGGCTCGTCGCTCAGCTCCGCCTCGCCGCCGCCGGAACCCAGCCTCGTCGTGAGTGCTGTGACACTGGCCGTGGCAGTTGCGTCGAGCTCGAGCGACGAGTATTTTTCCCCGCCCACGACGCCACCACCAGTTCGTCGACGAGGAAGACGCCGGCCGCCGGACGGCTTCGGACCTCGGGGCCCACCGGCCTCTGATAGGGTCCCAGCTCCCGGCGGAAGTGTGCAGCGCATGCGATGGACTCAATCCATCAATGAAAATGTCATGCGCTCATACTATGGGGCTACAGAGGGAGGAAACAACCTGACCGCGTACCGTGTTCGGATGCTCTCTCTGTTTCAGGTGCTTGAGCCAGCTGTCAACGTGTCGGCACAACGACTGTCGGATCAGGTGCGGGTAATCCAGCGTAATCGTATGTTGGATGACACCGTACTTGATCGCTTGCGAACCGAAATGCAGAGTAGCCAGGTCATTACCTCTTCGTCGCAGGCTGTGGTTCCACCACAGTCCCACCAACTAGTTAGTCACGCTGACGAGGTAAGTAATGACATGGCTACTAATGTAAGTACCCAGTGCAATGAGGAAATGAGGAGTGCTTTGGAGGGTGCGATTCGAGAATATCGGTACATATCGCCCGAACTTAGACCACGCTTACCTCGTTTGCCCATGCATAATAAAAATAGGGCGCTGGTGGCTGTTCTGGATTCGCAGTTGTCAAACTATTTTGACAACTGCGAAAACCTCACTGATGCTCACTCAATCCTGTATTGTGCGGCTGTAGCAGCGTGTCGTGTAGCTCACGTTAAATTTCCTGATGACAGAGCTACACGACCGAAACCAGCTGTTCCATTCTGGCAGTGCAGGATTGAGCGGCGTATTGGTGTGGCCAGAGCACTCATTGGCAAACTAATCAGTTTCAGGGAGGGCAACACTCGACCTCGAGTGATGCGCTTTGTGAGGCGGGCATTTGCAGGGACTGACATAAGTCCTCCAGACTATATGTCCCGCATCACAGAGCGCATCGACTTCCTGAAACAGAAAGTATATGCATGGGCAAACCGTATTCGTAGGTATAAGCGGCGGGTGGAACGATACACTTTGAATCGCACATTCCAAAGTGATGAAAGGTGGGTGTATAGAGCCTGGGAGCGACCGGACCAAGGTGTGTCTGGGACGCACCTACCGGATGATGACACCATGTGTTTGTTTTGGCGCAACATCTGGTCGGTGCCTGTCAGTCATACCGAAGGTGAATGGACTCGGGAAGTCGAACGAGCGTGTGACCCCATACCAGAAATGGGGGCCTTAACAATCAGCCCCCAAGATGTAGCTTGTGCTGTCCGTCCGCTGCCTAATTGGAAATCTCCAGGGCCGGACGGACTGCACAACTTCTGGATAAAGAACATTCAGAGGTCGCACGCTTGTTTGGCAACCCTATTCCAGACAGCCTTAGAGTCAGGGTCGCTACCCAAGTTTCTGACAACTGGTATAACCCACCTGCTCCATAAATCGGGTAGTACGGCGGAACCCAAAAATTATAGACCAATTACGTGTCTTCCGACACTTTATAAAGTTCTTACATCCATTTTGAGAGCTAAAATCACTAAACACATTGATGACAATTCTATCATGTCTGCTTCTCAAAATGGATGTAGGAACGGGTCCCGCGGTACTAAGGAGCTGCTCCTCATTGATATGGCCATTAGCCAACAGGTTCGCCGTTCTCGAAGACATCTGTCGACATGTTGGATAGACTATAAGAAGGCCTATGACTCCGTGCCACATACATGGCTCATGAGGGTGCTAGAGTTGTATAAAGTTGATGCAACTCTGCGCACCTTCCTGAGCTCGTGTATGAGGCAATGGAATACGGTCCTTCGCTATCCAGGATGTCGGCAGATTCAGAGGAATAGTGAACCGATGAGGATAGAGCGAGGTATTTTCCAGGGCGATAGTTTGAGTCCACTTTGGTTCTGCTTAGCCTTGAATCCTCTAAGCACGTTGCTGGAGAATTCAGGTCTGGGCTATCGATTGAGGAGAGGTGGTCAGGTTATATCTCACCTCCTTTACATGGATGACCTGAAACTCTTTGCCCCCAACGATTTGCAGCTGATGGAGCTACTGAAGGTAACTGAAACTTTCAGTGGCGCCATCAGGATGGAATTTGGTGTGGACAAATGTGCGGTCATGCATGTAAAGCGAGGGGAAATTGTGGAATCTGTGGGAACCCAGCTCTCAGATTCCATAAACCTTAGATCCCTCTCAGCAACCGAAACCTACAAGTATTTGGGGATGTCGGAAGCGCTGGGCATCAATGTCGCTGACATGAAGCAATCGTTGAAGGAACGCTTCTTCGGCCGCCTGAGAAAAGTATTTAATAGTCTTTTATCAGGCGGAAACAAGGTGCGTGCTTTCAACGGTTGGGTCATGCCGGTTTTGATGTACTCTTTCGGCATACTCAAATGGACTCAAACAGAACTGGACGCTCTGGATAGGAAGGTCCGTACATTGTTAACGGCATTTCGTATGCATCACCCACGCTCCTCGGTTATGAGACTGTATATCCCGCGGAGTTGTGGAGGTCGAGGCTTTTTAAACGCCAAGACTCTCCACAATCGCGAGATATGCAGTTTCAGGGAATATTTCCTAGAATCCGACGTGGGAATGCATCGGGATGTGGTTGCAATGGACAAAGGCCTCACCCCGCTCTCCTTGGCTAAAGAGAACTGGCGCAAACCTGTAGTGCTTGACACTAACGACCGCAAGGAGGTATGGCAGAGTAAGGAGCTTCACGGACGCTTTTTCCGGGCCCTACATGGACCCGATGTAGATCAATCAGCGTCCGTAGCCTGGCTACGTTCCGGGGACCTCTTTGGAGAAACCGAAGGTTTTGTCTGTGCAATTATGGATGAAGTTATGATGACAAATAACTACCGGAGATTTATTGTGAAGGACGGCACGGTTGACATATGTCGGGCATGCCACCGTCCGGGAGAATCAATACGACACATTATCTCCGGTTGTTCGCGTCTAGCTAACGGAGAGTACTTGCATAGACACAACCTTGTAGCCAGGATTATCCATCAGCAACTTGCTCTAAAATACAACCTTGTGGAATCGGAAGTGCCGTACTACAGGTATGAGCCCGACCCAGTTCTTGAACATGGCAATATCACATTGTACTGGGATCGCTCCATCATCACTGACAGGACTATTGTTGCCAACAAGCCTGATATAGTGGTGGTGGATCGATCAGAGCGGCGCGCAATGATTGTTGACATAACAGTCCCGCATGATGAGAACCTCGTGAAAGCCGAGAAAGATAAACAAATCAAGTATATTGACTTGGCTCGCGAGGTTGTCGACATGTGGGATGTGGACTCAGCGATCATTGTGCCGATAGTCGTATCTGCCAATGGCTTAATTGCCAAGAGCCTCGACCAATACCTGAGGAGGCTCTCGTTAGGCAGCTGGATCAAGGGCTTGATACAGAAAGCGGTACTCCTGGACACGGCTCGTATTGTTAGGAGGTTCCTTTCTCTGGAGCCCTGACCGCCGGTAGCTTGGACCCTGTTCCCGATACCGGTGGGCTACTATTTTTATATTTTTAAATGTTTTTTTTTTTTTTAAATTTTTGTATTTAAGAAATATTTAAAAATGTAATTTTATGTATAGAAATCAATAAATGGACGGAATAAAAATAAATAAATAAATATACTATATAAAAATGTTAAAAAAATGAAATGAATGGTTATATTTTTGTGTAAGGAGCTCGTGGCTAAATAATAGCAGTCACTCGGATAGATCTTTAGATTAAACCGCGTTGTTCTTACGTACATACGTTGTTCTCTGGATGGGAGACCACCCGTAACATACCGAGTTTCCTCCGTGCCTTGGAAAGCACGTTAACCTGGCCCCGACTTTCATTTGTAGATCTTTGACAGTCGTTACAGATAGTCAGTGTCCCGTAAGTCTGACAGCCAGTTTTACTAAGGGGTATCTTATTACCCAGTACTAACTGGATTGTGGAGGTCAGATAGGCAGTCGCTCTATGTAAAATACTGGTATTCAGCTGCATTCGGTAATTTTTGTAGCTGACCCCGATATAGTTGAGAAACAGCTAGGCAGATGATGGTTTTCTTTTTGTGCGAATCAATTCAATGAAATGTCGTGATGGCCCAGAGGTAAAGGAATCGCCTTTCACACAATAGGTTGTGTGTTCAAATCCAAGTTATAACCAAAGTAACTTTCTCAAATCACATGTACCTTCTAAAGTTCATTTTTAAAATCAAAAACATCGGTGAAAGTAAAAATTTTGAAGAAACGTGGACTTCTAATTATTATAAGTCTGAAACCGCCCAACTAACTTGAGCAAGCGTGGTGATCAATGCTCATTCCCTCTCTGTATGAGAAGAGGACTTTGCGAGTATCGAACCAGCGATAAATGATGGGTATAAGTAGTTTTCTTTGAGCTACTCGTGGCGATACTTATAACTTTTGTCAACAATTAACTGTTACTTCACAAAACACTTGATAGGACATTACATTTAGACAGAAGTGCTCAAAATATCTTATTTTATTAGAAATTTCTTCCAGCAGACCTGCGAGAGGGAAGTTGGATGAGATATGTAAACGCAGTGTATTGAAAAGAAAAAACAGGAAAATTAAAAATTATCAATCATCAAAATAAGCATACATACAATATTACACATATTTGCTCACATACTTTTTGACACTTTTTTAGATTTCTGTAGGTGAGGTACCTACCGAAACCTAAAAAAGTGTAAAAAAGGAAAAAAATCGAAACCCTAATTGGATTACTTTGAACTGTCTGTCTGCCTATCTGTCTGTCTGTCTGTCTATCTCGGAATCGCGTGGAGGTATTGAATTGAAATCAATGAAATCTACTACTTAACTCTGTCAGTCTTTATGTGCTGTAAAAAAAACAAGTTTGTACAGAACCCTAGCTGCGCGAATCTAATTCGTTCTTAACCAGTTTTTTGAAAATTTAAAAAGATTGAAACTCCACATTGATTACTGTTTGTCGTAATTATGTTTCGCCTATTCCCCCGCTATGCTTTTGTTATTAATTTGGTTGTGGTATCCATCATCATCTGCCTAGCCTTTTCCCAACTATGTTGGAGTCGGCTTCCAGTCTTACCGGATGCAGCTGAATATCAGTATTTCACATGGAGCGACTGCCTATCTGACCTCCACAACCCAGTTAGTACTGGGTAATACGATACCTCTTGGTAAGACTGGTTGTCAGACTTTCGGAACACTGACTATCTGTAACGACTGTCAAAGATCTTTAAATGACAGCCGGGACCAACAGCTTAATGTGCTTTCCGAGGCACGGAGGAAACTCGGTATGTAACGAGTGGTCACCCATCCACAGATCTAGGCAAGCGCGGCTTAACCTAAAGATCGACCCGAGCGGCTGCTATTATTTAGCCACGAGCTCCTCTAATCTCGAGCTAATTTGGTTGTGAAATCCAAGACAGTTAAATTGTTTGAAATTTTATTAGCATACTGTAATTAATAATTGCTGCCGTGTTTAACTTATTGAATAATACACTGATATGATAATTATCGATAGTAATTAATATTGAATATTAATCAACACAAAAAATCCTTACTTAATATTATAAAAGCGAAAGCGAGTTTGTTTGTTATGTCTTCACGCCTAATTGGCAAAACCGATTTTGATGAATTTTGTTACAGAGATAGTTGGAACAATGAAGACGGACAGGCATTTTTTTTCTCTAAAAAAATGGGAATAGGGGGAAAAAGAGAGAAAAAAAGCGGAATAAAAGATATTTTTTTTCGATCAGCACGCGGTTTCAAAGTTTGCGTTAGCCAAAAGTAACTATGCCACGCGGACGAAGTCGCAGGCGGACGCTAGTAAACAATATTTTTGCAATAAAATCTTATGAAACTTTTTGTAGCTAAATTATTTTTCCGAATTAAACAATAAATAAAAGCTACATTGGAAATTACCAAATTAAAAAAAATTATATGGTGTAATAAAACACTGGTAAGACTTTGGTGGATTAGATAAAAAAAAAAAACGAAATTCGCATAAGCGGCTGAGCGATTGACTGCTGCACTGCGTGTCCCGGCTTCGATCCCTGCACGGAACAAATATTTGTATGGCCCACAAATAGTTGTATCGGGTCTGGCTGTATGTGAGTTTAAATGTTTGTATGCGCACCCACGATACAGGAGTAAATCCTAGTGTGGGGCAAAGTTTTTTTTAAAAAAAAACATCAGCAATATTGAGCTTCACTGCTGAAGAGTGAGAGATAGTCGCAACAGCGTCCTATGAACCAGAGAGACCTGCCTGGTCCACCGCCTGCCAGGGTTGCGGGTTGTTCGAAAGACATACCGCTGCCCCGGAACATAAAGGGCACAAGAAGGAACACGGGTGGGTTTTAGTGAGTCTGACATTCCAATCCTCCTAGAGAGGGGGGAAGTTATAGGAAGTTTTTTCTACATCGTTCTCACATGTATTTATTTTATTATCCCCCTTGCCCATTCTTCTCCATAGAGATCCACGCTTTGGAATGGGCAACTACAGTACTTTCACAAGTTATTATGCCTTGTGACTGGGACTGTAGCAGCATCTTTTTTGTTTTCATGACATTCAAAAGTGCCTGTAATGGTCTAATTGAAATAAAATATTTGATTTGATTTGACTTACTGATCTGGTGGTTTAGTAGTTGCAAGTGAGCATTGGTTTTCCCTTGGGTTGGTTTGGCAGCATTGGTTTTCTGATTCCTAGGTCGAGGAACGAGTAAGTGGGATTTACCATCCTGTTGGTGTCTAAAGCAACCTGCTACCTAACTATGACCTCTTAAAGCAATTCTTATTCCACTGAGGGAAAGAGACAGAGCTATACAGGGTGTCTAGCACCATCTCTTTCCCTCAGTGGAATAAGAATTGTTATAAGACGTCATAGTAGCCCTTTTGGAGTCGGGAATGATTTTTTTGAGATTGGCGTCCAACCGGATTATGGGAGTAAAAATAAGAAAATGTATATAAACGGTAAAAAATATCTTTCTTTTTTAGTAATGTTTTGAAAAGTAAATATTTGTAACAGTTGTATTTTAATTTTGGTATAAAAAAGCATCCTGAGTACTATATCGGAGGGATACAGCTCTCTAATTCTAAAATCTCTTGTGCAAAAAGTAATTAATACTAGCACTAGATAATATGATATTTATTAAGTTACTTACATTCTAAGTATCTGGTTGTGTCCGAAATAAAATATTTTTGGAACGAAGTTCCTTATCGCGCGTTGTGAAAGGGGGCTAGACGGAAAAAATTCTTACGAAAAATTGTCACGACACTTTTTGCTAAGCTATTGTAAGCTGTGCGGCGTCGCATGTTTCTCTGTCTGTCTGTCTGTCTCTCTCTCTCTTATAGAAAGCAAGCCAGATATTTTCATTTCTATAGGAACTTCGTTCCATCCGGGTGTCCCTTGACACCTCTAAATTTTTCTTCTAATTAATCGAATCCTGTCAAAATGACTGACATTGCGTTATATTTAAATTGTGTATAAACTTTTTTTTGGCGTTAGCTGAGCGCCATTGTTAACTGTGTGTAGTGTATGGGTCACCAAGATACAGGCTGTGCCTAGTTTAGGAGCCGATGTTAAGCCTATCTGTTTTATATTAGTTATTTTACATACGGAACCTTGTAGAAATCTGATGTTCCAAGGGTGAGGAAGATTATCCGCTCAGTACGAGGGAATAGGACGAATCAGTCCAAAGACAATCAAACTCTATAAAAAAAAAACTATCAGTCACATCTACCATTTCACATTTTACAACTGTTGACTTGTAGAAAAACGTTGCCCCACACTAGGAATTTCTCCTGTATCGTGGGTGCGTTTACAAACATTAAACATTATTAAGTAGGTACATATTAAGTTACTAAGTTCATTATTAAGTTACTGTCCATGATTGTCTCATATTATACAATAAAGATTATGTTATTTAAAGATTTTTATTATTATACTAGCGGCCCGGTACGTGCTTCGCTACGTATTTATAAAAAAAAGTGATGCAGCGCCATCTGCCGGACTGATTTGTGAATCTAAACCATTCCCAGATCCCCTTGAACACACACAAAAAATTTCATCAAAATCGGTCCAGTCGTTTGAGAGAAGTTCAGTGACATACACACTCACAGAAGAATTATATATATAAAGATCACCATCTCTGTAATTATATCAAACAACAATATGCGCCTTAAATAAAAGAAAATGAACAAGACAAAAAAAAATGCTACAAAATTATTTCTCTCAGTCTACCTTTTTTGTCCCGCCGCATACCTGGTGGACACCTCTATTGAGGTTTGGGAGTAACATGAAGGGTTTGCCCACATTCATTGATCATTTATTTTGATCGCAACTATCAGAGCTTCTATCTTTAATAAAAAAAAACCGCAATAAAATAATATGAATAACAATAGTTGTTACGTCTAAAAATAAATCCTTACTTAACCCTAACCTACCACAAGCGTATCGAATTAAAAAGCAAACACCACACTGTTTCATAGTTCATCCAGAAAAAAAAATGCCAAGACAATGCACCTAGAGCAAAAAGTCTTGGAACGTATAATATATTGCTCGAATCAGGCTTAACACTGTGGCTGCGAACCGTCCACAGCGATGCGGTTTATGCAAACTTAGGCCACTCCTACCCCGACACGCCTCCGCGCCAATCTTCCATCTCTGTCTTACACACACAAGATTCTATCTCCATCTCATTCTCGTGCATAACGCCTACACATTTTCCGAGGCAAGTTTTTAGTCGACCCAAAGACATCGTCCGTGTTGACGCTCCCGGCAGAATAAACAGCGTTGAAAAAAAATATAGCGTGCTTTTTTTCCCGTTTCGTTTTAAGCATGGAGTTTTTTTCAGTGGTTTTCTTATCAGTGTGTGATAGTGTTGTTTCTAGTTCTTCCTAACTGTGTATTTTTTTGTGTTGTGTATCTGTGTTGTGTTTTTTTTTCTATGAAGGTAATTTTTGTTGATGTTTTTTTTTTTTAAAAAGAGGGAATTTTTATGACTAGCTGAGTTGTGATGGAAAGTGTTTTCCTCTGTGTAATTGATTGATCTTGGTTTCTATTAAAGGGCACGGTTTTTAAAATAAGGTAAAGAAGAGCAATAAATTGCCATGAATAGGGAGAAATTAATAACTGTTTGCATAAAGTCATTTTAGATTGTTTAATTATCCTGGATCGATTAGTTTGTAATGATTGATAGAGTTTCTAAACTTACGGAATAAAATTAGCTTTTTTTCCGACGATGACATTTGGGATCCATGTGACCGAATCAAAATGTAGTTAGAATTTGTTAACAAGAACCAAAATTAGGATTGCTGTGGTTAAAAACTGGAATTTAAAAATAATGAAATCGAAAAAAAGAGAAAAATGCAGCAGATTTATGGTTAGTTGCACAATTAAAGGAGCAAAAATTCTCATTTAAGTGATAGACTAAGTTAAACAAAGATTAAGAAACTAATTAATTACCATTTTTTAAATACTAATGATTTATAATTTCTCATTATTTTTTGCATCATTTCATCGCAACAGACAATTGGCATGGTATTTAAGTAATCGTGTAAAACAATAACGAAACGTTTCAATAACTTTTTTGATGTTTCACGCCGGTTGTTTAAAAATAAACATTTTTGCACAATTCAGACAGACAAACTAATTATTGCATTTTTTGGCATACTGTAATTAAAAATTACTGCCGTGTTTAACTTATTGATTAAAACACTGATATTATTATTATTATCGATAGTAATTAAAATGAAATATCAATTGACACAAAACTCGTAAGATTCAGTACCAAACAATTATTTTTCAGTATTAAACAATTTATTTAAGCTACATTAAAAATTAATTACGCTTTTAACAAGTAACTTTTTTAGATAATGGGACATCCTATACATCATCTATTTATTAATTGATCAAACATCAGCAATAATCAAGTCCTAGATGAGTAGTGGCCCTCTACTCGTACTTGTAGTGTGCATTTGTGCCTAGTTGATGCCTCACACACGGCTATCTGATCCCAAGCTAAGCAGAGCTTGTGTTATGGTAACCAGACAACTGATATTCATACTTATATTATATAATTTATAAATACATACATATTATAGATAAATCACACACAGACACAGAACAAACAATCATGCTCATCACACAAAGTTTGTCCTGGGTGGGAATCGAACCCACGACCTCCGGCTCAGCAGTCAGGGCCACTAACCACTAGACCAACAAGCCCGTCAATAACGTAATAGGTTCGTCCCTATTATATAGGACTTAAAATATAACTAAAATGGCTGTACTATTAGGTACAGCACTGCCTAACCCATCTATAATTACAGGCGTGATGATAAGTTAGGTTATTCTTTAATAATGGTCAATCGAAAAATCTAAACACTTCCTCCAAAAGAGTAGACCGCCTTATTATAATAAGCAACTAATCATAAACAAAAGTTTAAACAAGCTTTAATTCCGACTGAATAAATCTTAACTGGCATACAAAAAACCATAAACAATTATAAATGTAATTCCAAGTCAACAATAGTGCGGTTCACGCTAATTCGTAGCGTTGAGCGCGATTAAAATTTTAACTAGCGTTAAACGTCGGTTAACGATAAATGGTGTAAGTGACCGATTGTAGCGGGTAACATTAGAATGCTTTTATAATATTTTGCCATTAATAATTAAAGTTTATTATAAATGGTTTTTGTAATGTGTTAATACTAGCGCATGCCCGAGGTGTTGTTCGCGTGAAATTCAGTAATATGTGTCAAGTCAGATTTCATGCAAATCTAGATATCCATACACCCTAATAAACTTTTGCGTTTATAGTATTCATAAGATAAACTAAAAAAGCGACATGTGCGAGTCAGACTCGCGCACCGAGGGCTCCGTATAAAATTGCAACATTTTTTTGGCTGCGTAGATTTCGAGGATTGATTTTTTCATAGCTCGCTCCAAGAGAGCACAGATTTCAGTATATGTTTTCAATTTGAAATCGATACCTACAAGCGTTTCTGAGATAACGGGTCTTGACAGACAGACGGATAACAATGATCTTATAAGGGTTGCGTTTTCTTTTTTGATGTACGAAAACCTAAAAATTATACCATTAAAGATATTCCTCTGAGTAAGTAAAATAATGAAATTGTTTTTACAGTAAGTAATGTGTAAAAAATATTATTTACATACTATATAAACTTATTTTTGGTTTCACTAACGCAAATGTAACCATTTTCTTTTTGACCAACACGACGTAACAAAATAATAAAATCATAGTATTTCTACTCATAAAAAAAAATCTAAAAATTCATTCATGCTCTAAGAAATATTTCTCTAGATTATTTCTCTAGATTTTTTCTAGAGTAGTGGAGTGACAAGAATAGATAAAGTAAGGAATGAGTACCTATAGGTATTAGGAGAAGTTTGAAAGTTGCGCCTGTTACAGAAAAAATGAAAGGGAGTCGTTTGTCTTGGTATGGACACGTGGATGAAGGACATGTGATTAAAAAGGTGAAGGATCTTAATGTTGATGGACGAAGAGCGAGAGGAAGACTAAAGAAAAGATGGATTGTGTAAGGAATGATATGAAGGAGAAAGGAGTAAATGACGCCGTGACGTCTGATAGGGGAGAATCGAAGAAGAAAACGTGTCGCGCCGACTCCAAATAGAATGGGATAAGGGCAGGGAAATGATGAGTCTAGTCGGGTATTGTAGCAGTTGATGGCAATAGGTTCGCTCCCTATTACATGAGACTTAAACATAACTGGCTAAATATTTGTGCTACTACGGCGACACCTCCGCCTAAATTTTCCGGAATTACTGGCGTGATCTAATATTATAAATTCTCGTGTCACAGTTTTCGTTCCCATACTCCTCCGAAACGGCTGGACCGATTTAAACGAAATTTTGTGTACATATCGGGTAGGTCTGAGAATCGGTCAACATCTATTTTTCAAACCCCTAAGTGGGCTGCGGATGAAACCGCTGGGCACAGCTAGTAATAATATATGTTACGTGTTTTTTTGTCAGCTAGGCTGAATAAAAGAACATAAAAATGTCAATCCCTCAACTACATAACTACCATTTTTGTGGATGTGAAATCATAAATTGACGGCACAGTTGGTGCAGTGGCTGAGCGATCGGCTGCTTCGCTGTGTGTTGCGGGTTCGATTCCCGCACGGAGCAAATATATGTATGGCCTACAGATAGTTGTTTCACGTCTGGCTATTTGTGTATGTGAGTTTAAATGTTTGTAAACGCACCCACGATACAGGAGAAATTCCACATTTGAGCGTTAGGGGAAGTTTCAGACTTACACTAACTAAAACCCACCAATGTTCCTTCTTTTACCTTTTATCTTCCGGGGCCAAAGTATCGCTTTAAAACAACCCGCCACCCCGGCAGGAAAATAAATAACTACTAGAAGATAAAAACACTTTTTTAAGCTTTTACAGTTCCACCAACCTAAGTAAGCACAGCTTAACCAGTAGATTGATAGTAGACGGTGCTCTGGGGCCCAAAATGGCGTTTTTTCTTGGATAGTAAATCATCAAATAACTGCTCCTGGTTTTGAAGCGGGAGTATCAGACTTGTACTGACCCAGCCGTGTCTCTTTGAAAATCCACAACCCCGAGAAAAACCCGCGACCCCGGACCTAAATGTCCTGGACACCACCACCACCACAATAGTTTAACCAGACTGATACATTAGACGATTTTAAACCTTAATGTACTTAAAAATAATGCTATTTTTTTTTTGTTTTAAAACGTTGCCCCACACTAGGAATTTTTCCTGAATCGTGGGTGCATTTACAAACATTTAAATTCACATACACAAACAGCCAGACCCAAAACAACTACCTGTAGGCTTTACAAATATTTGTTCAGTGCGGGAATCGAACCCGCGACACGCAGCTCAGCAGTCAATCGCTCAGCCACTGCGCCAACCTTGCCGTCAAATTTAGAACCAGCCGTCCTTAAGTAGTTAACAAACGAAGTTCGAACTCAATATCTCCTCTACTTAACTGTCACTTGTAACTTAACCTATAACGTTTATATAGTACAGACGCCAGCAGGTCAAGCTACCCGAAACTGTCAATTTTTCCCAATGAACCTTGAACCTTATACTTTAGAAATAAAGTCGAAAATCTATCAAAGAAATCTGACAGATTGTGGTAGCTTGATGTGCAGGCGTCTGTACCTACATATTTACTTCAATAAATAGGCGTCAAGTAATAAATATCCCGGTGAGGTTATTTACTAATCATTGATCACATTCGTTCAAATTAATTAAACGATATAACGAGGTTTCATCGCTTGGGAATTTTTCGCACTGTGTAATTATTTAAAGTTTTAGGTAATTTAAAAAGTAGGGTTCTCATGCTGGTCGTTTAAGTGTTATTAGGTTTTCCATTTATTTTTAGTGGTGATTCGAAGTCGGTTTCTCGTGTGTTTTGAATGGCAACACTTAATTACACGGGTGGAGTGTCGTTTACAATTTTTATAACGAAACCAATTTAAATTACAATTTAATTCATTACAATTTTAAGAACCAAAACATTTTTTTTTTTAATTCAAATTGCTGACAGACAATAAAGTGATTCAATAAGAGTTCCGTTTTTCCTTTTGTGGTACGGAACCCTAAAAACAGAATAAAATAAATATATAAGGTTGCCCCTATACATGATTTTTTGGCCGTTTTTATAGATAATGAACCATTACGTAATCGGAAATTAGAGAACCATTTGACTCACACTTGGCTAGTTTTAAGAAAAAAAAACAAATTTTAAAACGACACCCCAGTTCAGTGGCGTCGTTGATCTATATTTGCCGCATCATGTGGTACACTTAATCGAATTCTTTGTGACTGTATTGTTTTTATTTATAAGTGTTATAATTTTTTTTAAATGTTGCCCCACACTAGGAATTTCTCCTGTACCACACATACACAAACAGCCAAACCCGAAATAACTACCTCTAGGTCATATTTGTTCCGTGCGGGAATCAAACCCGCAACACGCAGCACAGCAGCCATTCGCTTGGCCATTGCGAAAAACCGTGTCGTCTTTCCCTGCTCTAGGCGAAGCGCAGCGGAGTCTCAGACTTTTACTGACTAAAAGCCACCCCTATCCCTTACCCTTTATGTTCCGGGGCCGCAGTATCTCTTTTGAACAACCCGCAACCCCGGAGCTTCCAGTCTCACCAGTATCTTACATGGAGCGACTGCCTATCTGACCTCCAGAACCCATGAAATCAATCGCCATGAAACAGAACTACAACACGGTCTTATTAACATGCTAATCGCGTATGCTAACCCACTAACATTGGCAATGATATAAACAACTTGAGCGCAACGCAATGCGTCTTAGTAAAAAAAACTTCCTACGCATGCGTAAATGTGTTTAAAAAAAGCATCTACGCTACATGCAAATTATTTACCACTCATTTGCGTTTCAGTTAGTGTTGCTAGTGGCCGTGATGTGTAATGTAGAGCGATGCTTTTACCTGTGTTTTTTTTGGGGTGGGAAATCATCAAATAACTCCCTCCGCTCTGGGTGGATGTCATGTCAGATTTTTACTGACTAAAACCCACCCATGTTCCTTCTATTGCCCTTTACGTTCCGGGGCCACGGTATCTCTTTCGAACAACCCGCGATCCCGGCAGGCGGAGGCTCTGGCAAGCCCCTCTGCTTTGCTGACATCTCTTTGAGGTGCGCGTGGAACCCTAACGCGATTCAATTGAGCAAATTCTCGTCTTAGTGAGCACCTACATCTTAAAAGGTCCTACCTGAGTTTTGGATGCGTTCAAAGAGTTAATTGCCTCATTGGAACGCGAAATTTTAAAGTACGTAGTAGCGAGTAGGGTCGTTGATATTGTAAAAGGGATGGTGGTCCTGTTTAAGTGTTGCAGTTTAAGACAGTATTTTGTGTAAGAAATGATATGAAGGATAAAGGAGTAAATGATGCCATGACGTCTGATAGGAGAGGATGAAGGAAGAAAACGTGTTGCGTCGACCCCAAATAGAAACGAGGGCAGGAAAATGATGAGTTCAAGGCAGGTTCAAAGTAGGCCTGTTATCAAAGGGCGAAAAGAAATGCAAAATGCCAAAATTTATGGTCCAGATTCTAGAGTATGAATTCTCGCGTTTTGGGTGGGAAAAAAATTTGTGTTCACCAAAAATACTGATCGTGCACCAAATATTCTTTCCTGAATGCAAAAAAAATGCGTAGGTTAGGTTAGGTTAAAACTGCGACCCCCAGTAACGACTTGCATTAATAGAAAATGGATAAAGATATAACACTTTTTTACTGTAGTGCTGTCTTTTCCTGATGCTCGTTATGACATATTTTAATTAACATATTTTGGTGCTCATTTAGTAAATTTGGTGCAACACAGGCAAAATTAGGTAAACGAAATGGGAATAAACTGAAGTACGTTTAAATACCATCCGTTTTGGGTTACCTTCACGCTCGAAGGCTTAGTGTCAGACTTGCGCTGACTAAAACCCACCCATGTTCCTTCTGTTACCCTTAACGTTCCGGGGCCGCGGTATCTCTTTCGAACAACCTCCAACCCCGGCAGGCAGAGGCTCTGGCAAGCCCCTCTGCTTTGCTGACTCTCTTTGAGGCGCGTGTGAAACACGAACGCGTCGTCGACACGGCCTGTCGTCAATAGACGGACAGACGGTGAGCTACCCATTGCTCACCGTCCACAGGCAGCCGCAGTCCTTAGATGGTAATCTATATAAGGTCTTATCAAAACTCGGGAACGAATTCGGTGCTATCACTAAAGCGTCCTAAACTCCGAGGCATTCGAGTATCTTACCGCCAACTTCCAACCTCCTAGCTGCTACTGCACAGAGGGGCTTGTCAGAGCCTCCGCCTGCCGGGGTTGCGGGTTGTTCGAAAGAGATACCGCGGCCTCGGAACGTAAAGGGCAATAGGAGCAACATGGGTGGGTTTTAGTCAGTACAAGTCTGACATGCCCTCCCGCTCCGCACAGAGCGGGGGAAGTCATTGGATGATTTCCCTGCCGAAAAAAAAAAGGCTGCTGCTGCAATATTCCTAATGCGCGCACAGAGGGTTCCGTAGAAATTTGTGACATAAACAGCTATATCTTTTGACTGTGTAGACTTAGAAGGTTAATTTTTTCACAGCACAAAGAGACTACAGAATTATAAATATGGATTTACTTTCAACTCGATACCTTTACGCGTTCCTGAAATAAAGGCTCTTGACAGACAGACATACAAAAAAGTGATCCTATAAGGGTTCCGTTTTTTGATTTTAAGGTACGAAAAGCTAAAAACCAGATCATATAAGAGGTTTGAGATTGCAAGGCTTAAATATTTTTTTTCAAACCTTACCCCACACTAGGAATTTCTCCTGTATCGTGGGTGCGTTCACAAACATTTAAACTCACATACACAAACACCCAGACCCGGAACAAGTATCTGTAGGTCATACAAATATTTGTTCCGTGCGGGGATCGAACCTGAAACACGCAGTACAGCAGTCGATTGCTCAGCAACTGCGCCAACCGTGTCGTCGTAATTGAACGATGACCAATTCACAATATATTTCCATTCATAGTTTTTTCTATAAATAAATAAAATAAATAAATAAATATCTTGGGACAACTCACACACGGTTATCTGATCCCAAGCTAAGCAGAGCTTGTGTTATGGTAACCAGACAATTGAAATACATACTTATATAATTTATAAATACATACATTAGATAAATCACACCCAGACACAGAACAAACAATCATGCTCATCACACAAAGTTTGTCCTGGGTGGGAATCGAACCCCACGACCTCCGGCTCAGCAGTCAGAGCCACTAACCACTAGACCAACAGGCCCGTCAGTCCGTTTCTATATCTGTGTGGAATTCTCTACTGTCACAGCGTTCAGTCCTTTTAGAACTTTGTTGTCAGTCTGTCACCCATTCATCATTCAATGTTGCTTGACTCAGATGCAGTTCATTGCTGGGAACTGTAGCCCTACTATGATCTCTTAAATCAATTCTTATTCCGCTGAGGGAAAGAGACAGAGCTATACAGGGTGTCTAGCACCATCTCTTTCACTCAGTGGAATAAGAATTGCTATAAGATGTCATAGTAGCCCTTCTGGCATCCTCCATAGATCAGAAAGATGAATTGTCCAGTGTTTGATGTAACCTGTTCTATGGTCAGATAGCCTATTGGTATGAAACAAGCTTGCTCAACTTATTTTTGATGGGCCTGTTGGTCTAGTGGTTAGTGGCCCTGACTGCTGAGCCGGAGGTCGTGGGGTTCGATTCCCACCCAGGACAAACTTTGTGTCATGAGCATGATTGTTTGTTCTGTGCCTGGGTGTGATTTATCTTTAATATGTATGTATTTATCCTTACTACAAACAAACTCACTTTCGCTTTTATAATATTATAAAAGCGAAAGTAAGTTTGTTTGTTTGTTTGTTACCTCTTCACGCTTTAATGGCTAAACTGATTTTGATGAATTTTGGTACAGAGATAGTTGGGAATCAAGAGTCGGATATAGGCTAACATTTTTTTGAAAAAAGTGGGATGTGAGGGAGAAAGAGGGAAGAAAAGGGAAAACTTAGCGTTGCTATTACAAATCAATAAGACGCAAGGGGAACTGTGTTACCCCAAATTTAACGCGATCGAAGCCGCGGGCAAAAGCTAGTAAATTATATAAGTATGTATATCAGTTGTCTGGTTACCCTAACACAAGCTCTGCTTAGCTTGGGGTCAGATAGCCGTGTGTGAGTTGCCCCAAGAAAAAAAAAATTAAGGTTGTATTCTATGTAAACATCCAATCCGGATAATTCTTGAAATAAATAATTGAGTAAAGTATTTTTTTTAACGAATTTATGATGTCTCTTATATAAATATACTTTTACAAAAAAAACAAATTTTAATATAGTACATACGTACTATATTAAAATTTGTTAGATTCCCACACGGAACAAATATTTGTATAGTCTAAAAATATTTATTTTGGGTCTGGCTGTTTGTGTATGTGAATTTAATTGTTTGTAAACGCACCCACGATACAGGAGAAATTCTTAGTGTGGAACCCATTGAAATATACATTTAACATTTCTTTCAAATCGGTCCTGCCGTTTAGAAGGAGTAAGGAGTGACAAACACACAAGATTTATAATTATTTAAATTATTATACATTGTTTAATGTCGTTGCCATGTTTATCTTAGAACCCACTGACTTCTGAAGGAAAACCTTGCGAGAAAAACAATTTAGCTGTCACAATTTGTCGTCTTTGTCAAACTCGGTAATTAGTCATAGTTAAGACAAATGTTGCGGGTTGTTCGAAAGAGATACTGCGACCTTGAAACGTAAAGGGCAATAGAAGGAGCAAGGGTGGGTTTTAGTCAGTACAAGTCTGAGACTCCCCCCCGATCCGCCCAGAGAGGGGGAAGTTATTTGATGATTTTCCACCAGCAAAAAAAGGCAAATAAGCTTTAATTAGACTCGTGAGCTCGTGGCTAAATTATAGTAGCCGCTTGGGATCTTTAGGTTAAGCTACGCTTGCCTAGGTTGGTCTGTGGATAGGTGACCACCCATTACATACTGAGTTTCCTCAGTACCTCGGAAAGAACGTTCAGCTGTTGGTCCCTGTTGTTATTTGTAAAGCTTTCAGTGTCTCAAAAGTCTGACAAACAGTTTTACCAAGGGGTATAGTTTTTGTCAGTACTAACTGGGTTGTGGAAGTCAGGTAGGCAGTCGCTCCATGTAAAATATTTATTCTGTTATTTAGTTGCATTTAGTGACTATTTTTAGAATTTAGAAGGAAAAAAAAAGTGAAAGTGTGTTTGTTTGTTTGTTACGTCTTCACGCCTTAATGGCTAAACCGATTTAGATGATATTGGTACAGACATAGTTGGGACTCTGGAGACGGACATAGATGGAATATAAAAAAAAGTGAGTAATGATGAAGAAAGAGGGAAGAAAAGGGATAAGAGAGATTAGTATTGCTATTACAATAAATAAGGCGCAAGGGCAAAAACGGTGGAGCACACAGGGCGGAGCACCGCCGTGCCCTCGTGGAGACGATCGGCGGCGGCAATCTCTCGCATCCGGTCCTGGTTCAGACCATGGTCCGGAGCGAGAGGGAATAGGAAGCGGTCACCTCCTTCTGCGAAGCAGTAATGCTAGCAAAGGAGGTGGCCAGGCGTTTGGGGGAGAGATCATCTACCCAACCCAGCCGCCGCGGGAGACGCCCCGGGCGCCGGGCGCCGCAAGACGACTCCCGGCCACCGTAGAATCGGGCCTGTGGACGGTGAGCAATGGGTAGTTCACCCTCCGTCCGTTGATTGACGACAGGCCGTGTCGACGGCGCGTCCGTTTTTCACGTGCGCCTCAAAGAGATGTCAATAAAACAGAGGGGCCTGTCGGGGTTGCGGGTTGTTCGAAAGATATCTCTTTCGAACGTCGTGATCAAAATGACGAATAAAATGCGAAATTAGAACAATTAAAAATCATTGTTAATCCAAAAGGAAAGAGGTCGAGGCAACAGAGAGGGTTTTTTTTGGTTTTTCGGGTGGGAAATCATCCAATGACTTCCCCCGCATTGGGCGGAGCGGGGGGGCATGTCAGACTTGTACTGACTAAAACCCACCCATGTTCCTTCTATTGCCCTTTACGTTCCGGGGCCGCAGTATCTCTTTCGAACAACCCGCAACCCCGGCAGGCGGAGGCTCTGGCAAGCCCCTCTGCTTTGCTGACTCTCGTTGAGGCGCGCGTGAAACACGAACGCGCCGTCGACACGGCCTGTCGTCAATCGACAGACGGACGGTGAACTACCCATTGCTTACCGTCCACAGGCCCGCATCTACGGTGGCCGGGAGTCGTCTCGCGGCGGCTGGGTAACAGAGAGGGTGAAATGCCCACTCTGCTGCAAAGTCGGGATTCGATCCCTGAGTCGGGTTTGTTATTTGGTTTTTTCATACGGAATTTCTCTGTAACAGCAAAGGAGTTTGGTTTTTCGTCTGGTTGATGGCAATAGGATCACCCCCTGTTACATGGGTGTGTAACGATTGACGTAATAACAAAATATCTAACGTTCACTTGACATAATTTTAGTTGACATAATTTTGTTTAACATAACGATCAATTGACATAATGAATTGTTGATATAATTTCATTTTACCTAATTTCATATGACATAATGAACATTTCCTATAATGTACATTTCACATAATATTCATTTAGCATATTATTCATAATCTCTAAGTAATATTCATAGTTTAAACAAAAAGGAGCGAATCGATAATATTCTTAAAAAAAAGGAATACACTGAAACTATTAAATAAATATTGTATTAAGTTTTTTTTTTTCTTTACTTTATACCCAATACACCTGCCACCCTCAACTATTGTTACCAGGAGAAACTGGATGGACAATCTGGACTTTAGGGCACCCTGACTCGGCTTATTTTTTTATAAACCACGTAGAAGTAGGAGCCCCGCAGCAGGGCTCCGTCGACCAAGCCCACCCTCGACCATGCATAGAATATTTTAAGGTTGGTTTAAATGCCATTTGAGTTAGGTTAGAACTGTGCCCATTAAACATGAATTTTAGGCCAAATTAACGTTATATTAAAAGAATATTATACATTTGAAAATTATATAAAATGAACGTTATACTAAATGTTATTATGTTAAAGGAATATTATATGATATGAAACATTAGGTCATATGAATTTATGTCATTTGATATTATGTCATATGAACGTTAGTCCAAGTGAAATTAGAGCATTTGTTATTATGCCAAACATTACACACCCCTGTTACATAGCACTTAAACATAACTGGCGAAATATAGGTGTTCTATCCTTACTATAATATTATAAAAGCGAAAGTAAGTTTGTTTGTTACCTCTTCACGCTTTAATGGCTAAACTGATTTTAATGAATTTTGGTACAGAGATAGTTGGGAACCAGGAGACGGACACAGGCTATTTTTTTTAAAAAAGAGTGGGATATGAGGGAGAAAGAGGGAAGCAACGGGAAAACTTAGCGTTGCTATTACAATTCACTAAGGCGCTACCGAATTTAACGCGAGCGAAGCCGCGGGCAAAAGCTAGTTAGATATACCTCTGCTTACGCCTTAGAGGATTACAGGCATGAAGTCTAATTAAACTATACTTATTACGATTAAAAAGATATATATCTTACATCCAACCGGACTAAAACTTCTGCTTATTCTGTAAAATAGTTCAGCGTTAAGATACCTATACCTACCCACCATACAAACTAAATTACGTCACACCAAATTTCCTCTGGGCGGGGCTTACGATGGGCGTGTACAGTAGGCGTGGCGACTCGGTCATTGACCTATCCACATAGAGCTATGTATATATAACTTTATCAGTATGTTGGTGTATTTGCAATTCTAAGTTAGTTGCTAAGTTGCAGAATTTGTAGTATTTAATTAAATGATGAGTTGGATTGTGTGGCCGTTGCTTTAGAATAGACTAGTTTTATATGTGGAATTTTATTAAGTTATTTTCACAAAACTTATATTCAACAAAAAAAATTGCCTGTATTTTCCCATCGCTGGGCAAAGAGGAGGCCTGGGCAAAGTCCCGGGATTCCTCTAGCCAGCTAGGACCTGGTAACCTTATTACACAGTCAATTTGATTGACATAAATGCTTGCTATGCCAAAAAATGCAACTAGTATAAGCAACTTATGTAGCCCATCGTACATAATATTCTCGCACACTTAGTTAAAGAATCACGCAATTCGAAATAATTCAAAAACAGAAATTATAAAGTACTAGCTTTTGCCCGCGGCTTCGCTCGCGTTAAATTTAAATAAATAAATATCTTGGGACAACTCACACACGGCTATCTGATCCCAAGCTAAGCAGAGCTTGTGTTATGGTAACCAGACAACTGATATACATACTTATATAATTTATGAATACATACATATTATAGATAAATCACACCCAGACACAGAACAAAATATAATGCTCATCACACAACGTTTGTCGATCGAACCCACGACCTCCGGCTCAGCAGTCAGGGCCACTAACCACTAGACCAACAGGCCCGTCAAATTTGAGGCAACACAGTTCCCCTTGCGCCTTATTGATTTGTAATAGCAACGCTAAGTTTTCCCTTTTCTTCCCTCTTTCTCCCTCACATCCCATTTTTCAAAAATAAAAATCTATAGTCTATGTCCGTCTCCTGGTTCCCAACTATCTCTGTACCAAAATTCATCATGATCGGTTTATGTCCGTTAGTTGTATTTTGACATAAGTTTCATAGAACTTATGTCAAAATAAAATACAACTATCCGTAAGCAAAACGAGTCGTTTTTGTTTATTGGAACGGGGCATTAGTCATCAAAGCGTAAAGAGGTGACAAACAAACAAACGAACTCACTTTCGCTTTAATAATATTAGTAAGGATTAGTGGTATTTGATAGAAAACCATTATCACAATAATTATCTGCGTTAAATTATACACAAGAACCGATAAGAATGGTTTTAATATACTACTAAAACGTTTTTTTTCGATTCCTGAACAAAAGTGATTTTTAGAGCTAGTCTTTAACGAAGTTTGCGTTCTATATTCTTTTGTTCGTTTGTATCGTTAGTTGTTGCTTAAGATGAGAACAGGAGATAATGTGACCACCCATCTATATACTGACCGCGACAAGTGTAGGTTATCGTTGTAAATAGCTCTCATAGATAAATCATTTGACAGACCTGTTGGTCTAGTGGTTAGTGGCCCTGACTGCTGAGCCGGAGGTCGTGGGTTCGATTCCCACCCAGGACAAACTTTGTGTGATGAGTTTGTTTGTTCTGTGTCTGGGTGTGATTTATCTATAATATGTATGTATTTATAAATTATATAAGTATGTATATCAGTTGTCTGGTTACCATAACACAAGCTCTGCTTAGCTTGGGATCAGATAGCCGTGTCCAAGATATTTATTATATTTATTATTTATTTGATGCAACAAAAGACACAACACAAGAATTAATATAAAAAAACATCCCACAGAAAAAAAGGAACACATTAAAAAAAAGGTAGACTAAGTTAGATCGACCCATAGGCATTTAGATAGTAGTTATGAGTTTAACCGCAAACTAACGAAGAAATGTCTCTTTTTACTATAGCTTCATATTTTAAACGCAGCTGACTCGTACCGCGCTTTCAATGTTCAATGATTTTAGTTAGTTTTTCGGATGCCGTACCTGAAAAGAATAAAGGGAAACCCTTATATTACCCTTATACCCTCACTTTGTTGTCTGTTTGTCTGTCAAGGCCCTTTATCTCGAGTACGCTTGGAGGTATCGAGTTGAAATTAAAAGCATATATATGTGTTCTAGGTGCACATAGCGAGTATTTACGACTCAAATAATTAACGCTATGTGTCAAATTTGCCTTTTATGTTTAATTTTGGCATTATTAATAATTTTATCTATCCTAAAGTATTCTTAAACTAGTCAAGTTTGTTATAAGCATTCAAGAAAAAATAAATTATTTGAATACTCCGGGTATTTTCTGAGAAAATCAGTTTTTTGCGTCTCCTGTAAAGTGTGTAAAAATCACATAGCGATTATTGAAAGCGCAGCGATGATATACTTATATGCTCTCTTTGTGCTGTGAAAATCAACTCTCGTCTAAACCCTTGAAGTCTACGCAGTTAAAAGATATGGCTGTTTATGTCGCAACTTTCTACGAAACCCTCTATGTGCCCTCATTGTGAATGATGTGAAAGTGTCATTAAAGCAAAACGACGCTCATTATTTTTTTAAAACATTTATTTAAGATATTTTTTATCAATTTTATGAAAATAAACCAAAATCACTAAATTTACTTTTATTATTTTTCAGATGCAGCTCACATGATAAAAATAAAAACACAAAATAATAGTCATATATATTTATTTTAAAAAATGTACTTAGTGCAATAATAGTTAATAATTGATTCAGAATCAAATTGTTTAAAAAACGGGTTCAATTTAATTGAAAAAGGTGCTTTTATTATTCTTATTTTGGATTTGTTTTCGATTAACTTAAAACTACTACAATATTATAATCTTTTTAAAGCTGTTTTAAATGCAAAAATAATTTAATTATTTTAAAATAATAGTTGGTATTTTTTTCAATTCTTTGAAGAACGCCACGTTTTAAAACTAATAAAAAACGAAAGAAAAGTGTGTTTTGTGCAAAAGTGTAACAATGTCAAGGACTGAATGTGTGAAAACTTTTTAAAAATTAAAATGTGCGAACTTACAAGTGACGAACAAAACTTAAAAGTGAAACTTAAAAATACTTTGAGTGAACATTAAACCATGAACTTTAAAACTCAGCCACGTTTTTTAAAACTCAAAAAACCATTCAAAACCACTCTGTAACTTTATAATGAACATTACAATAAAAAAAGCTAAATTTAAAATAAGTTTTTAAACTTGTGGCAAAAATTTTAAATTTTGTGGCAAAAATTTTAAATTTTGTGGCAAAACGCAACTGACTTTATGTTGAACGCGATAGGTGAAAATGAGTTTATGAACGACTATCGGGATCAAAACTGCGGCATGTACACCACTTGGTACAGCCGTGGTGACAGCGGGGTCCATCACCATCAAATGGGACAGTTGTACCATCATGGACCTCCCATGATTAAGACTGAAGCTGGTGTCAACAGCGATTGTATGATGGCTGTGGATTATGCGCCGCCGATTAAGGTAAGAATTTTGTTGATTCTAATCTTTTCTAGAAACGTGTAAAATACTTACTATTAATAACACAAATTTTGCAACTTGTCTCTTAAATAAGATGAAGGTTTTAAAAAAAATCTATTGCTTAGTATTTTAGTCAGACTCGCCTTCTCGGTAATTAGGTAGTAATTGTTTTTGAATTGATAAAATTGTATTACGGTCCTAAGTAAATTTTGCAATTTTCATTTTTACTGTTACGGTTTTTCCACGCTACTACCATTAACTGCGATAAAATTTCAAATCCCCTTGCGCCTTATTGATTTGAATAGCAACGCTAAGTTTTCCCTTTTCTTCCCTCTTTCTCCCTCACATCCCAATCCCAATTAGCCTACGTCCGTCTCCGGGTTCCCAACTATCTATGTACCAAAATTCATCACAATCGGTTTAGCCATTAAAGCGTGAAGAGGTAACAAACAAACAAACTCACTTTCGCTTTTATAATATTAGTAAGGATTAATGAAAATATTGTGGTTAGTATATAGTTACAAATAAAAATCTGTTGTGACGCTGTGATTTGATATAGTGAAGGCGGGCTTCTGGAATTAATATAATTTCTAATAAGAGAAGCTATAGACAAATTACGCGGCTCAGAATTAGATGCCGGGATGAGCTGGACTCTTAAAGGATCAGCCTACAGTCGCATTAGAACGCAAAAAGTAAAAGGAGGGAAAGGAAGCCTTTGCACTGCAGTGGGACAATATAAGCTTATAATAATATAGCAATTATTTCTCATGTTTATCAGAACACTAGCTGTTCCTCGCGGTTTCACCCACGCTGCTCAGCACCTGTTGGTCGTAGCGTGATGTTATATAGCCTATAGCCTTCCCCAAGAAATGGACTATCCAACACTAAAAGAATTTTCCAATTCCAACCAGTAGTCCCTGAGATTAGCGCGTTCAAACAAACAAACAAACAAACAAACTCTTCAGCTTTATAATATTAGTATAGATAACTTTGTTTCACACTTACGTTGAAAAAGGCATACATTTTGCTCCATTTGTAAAACATTCGCTACGAAACTTACTTGACAGCACATTTGGTGCAGTGGCTGAGCATTTGGAGGGTAGCTTTAGAGTTGTTAGTTCGAACCCCGCACAAATATGTTTATGGCTTACTAGCTGTTCCCCACGGTTTCACCCGCGCTGCTCAGCACCTGTTGGTCGTAGCGTGATATTATATAGCCTATAGCCTTCCTCAAGAAATGGACTATGCAACACTAAAATAATTTTCCAATTCCAACCAGTACTTAGTCCCTGAGATTAGCGCGTTCAAACAAACAAACAAACAAACTCTTTAGCTTTATAATATTATAGTATAGATAGGTAGATCCGAGTCTGGCTGTTTGTCTGTGTGACTTTAAATGTTTTTAATCGCACCCACGATATAGGTGAAATTTAAAGTGTGTAGCAACATTTAAAGAGAAGCTCTATTTTCATCATCCAATAATTCAACATCAATGAATCACGAACATTATACCCATGAATTATAAAATTAATTTAATTAAATACTAGCCTGTAATCAATTACAAATAAATGTGTGCTTGTAATCAATTCAATTTAATTGAATCAATTCCAATAAATATGACACATATTTGAATGATTGGAACATACATTAGATGTTAACATGTTTCTGTTACCGAAGGTTGTTATCATAAGCAGTGTTATTTAGAGTGAGTTTCCAAAGTGAGATTTGTAAAAAAAACACTTCTTCGAAAATTGGATCTTATTGCACAACAATTAGATTCAGTATGCAATGTATTTCAGACGCGTGCCAATTTCTCAGGACTTTTTATTTTTTTTCGGATTTCATCACGGATAAAAAAAACATTATTTATAAAATAATTTGCAACTTACAACATAGTGACATTTATTTGAGTTATAAATACAAAAATGTTTGCACCATTGCAAAACAATTCTCTTTTTCTATTTTTAAATTCTCAATTTTTTAAATTTCGAACGTCTTTGCATTCGGCCTGTACTGTTTAAGTTCTGATTAATGTTATTAAACCTTCACAGTAACTATATCAAGTGCAAACAGCGTTAAATAAAGGTTTTGAAATAATCACTGACTTACGATCTATGGTTATTAGAAGTGGCTTTAGTTGGAACAGGGTTCCATCGACGTACAGACTTATTTAATACTTACTTAACTAGTTTCCACCCAGTGGTCGAAAACCGACATTAATTCATTTGAAATTTAAGTTACATCCTTACTAATATTATGAAAGCGATAGGTGAGTTTGTTTGTTACGTCTTCACGCCTAAATGGCTAAACCGATTTTGAATAATTTTGGTACAGAGATAGTTGGGTCCCTGGAGACGGACATAGGCTATTTAAAAAAAAAACTGAGTTATGAGGGAGAGGGAATAAAAGGGGAAAGTTAGCTTTGCTATTACAATCAATCAGCAGCAGGTACATTTAAATCAGGAAAGGGGAACTGTTTTAACCCGAATTTAGCGCGAGCGAAGCCGCAGGCAAAAGCTAATACCGTTATGAAAGTAAGTTTAGTTTTCAATTGTCTATGGGTCAGTCTAACTTTTTTATCTTTTTTTTCTCAGTTTGATGTTTTTTGTATTGTGTCTTATGTTTCATCAAATTTTGCATTGCATGATTTATCTATATATCTTAAATATCTAAGTCAAAGTTAATAAACAAACTATAACATTGACATTAAGTAAGACGATCGGCTGACTATTATAGATTTTTGACAGTCGTTACAGGTAGTCAGTGACCCGAAAGCAAGACAACCACTCAGTCTTACCAAATAGTATCGTATTAAGCAGTACCAACTGAGTTGTGAAGGTAAGATAGGCAGTCGCTCCATGTAAAATACCAGTATTCAGATGCAGCCGGTTAGACTGGAAGCCGACCCCATAATAATTGGAAAAGACTAGACAGATGATTGCACATAATTATTGTATTTTATTTATATTTATTGACATAAAAGTACACACGACGGCACATCAACCTACACTAAACCATTTTAATCTGATCTCTGTACTACGATTTCAACTGAGGGAAAGAGACAGAGCTATACAGGGTGTATAGCACCATCTCTTTCTCACACAGGAATAAGAACTGCTATAAGATGTCATAGTAACGATACTGGCTATAATAATTTAGAATAGGTTAACTTGCCGTCGTGTGTACTATTACATTTGTAATAAATAAATAATTATCTTGGGACAACTCACACACGGATCGGAACCAGACAACTGATATACATACTTATATAATTTATAAATACATACATTTTATAGATAAATCACACCCAGACACAGAACAAACAATCATGGGAATCGAACCCACGACCTCCGGCTCAGCAGTCAGGGCCACTAACCACTAGACTAACAGGCCCGTAATACATTTATTATTATAGATACTTATAAAAAAAACACCATAAATTAAAGACAAAAGCACTAAAAATAATATTTAAAAAATATACACAATATCTAGCGTGACTTAATCCATATGAAGCCACGAGCAAACCGACTCGACCATAAAAATGGCGATCATTAATGAATTCTAAAGATTACACAGGAAAATTACAGCCACCTGCCTTAAAGAATATATAATTATCACCTGAGCCACGTCACAATTACAATTATAATTTAATCTTCTGAGAAAACATTAAAATTGAACAGATAATCGGTAACTATTTAGATTTAAACTTAAAATAGTTGAAAACGTGGTTTGTTTATTATTTACTCAAATAATAGACGGACACAGTTCGACATAAAGCAAAACTACAATTTAGACATACTAGCTGGCGCCCGTGGCTTTACCCGCGTGATGATCGAAAAAGAGGATCCTATGTGTTATTCCAGACTATAATCCAGCTCTGTGCCAAACTTCATCGAGATCCGTGCAGCAGTTTTGATGTGAAAGAGTAACAAACATCCATACATCCATCCTCACAAATATTTGCATTTATGATATTAAGTATGATATTAGTAGGACAGACTATTTATCTACCTCTGTGCCAAACTTCATCAAGATCCGTTTCACAGTTTTGACGTGAAAGAGTAACAAACAACCACCTATTCATCCTCACAAACATTCGCATTATAATATTAGTAGGATTATTAATAATAAATATCTTGGTACAACTCCACACGGCTATCTGATCCCAAGCTAAGCAGAGCTTGTGTTATGGTAACCAGACAACTGATATACATACTTATGTAATTTATAAATACATACATATTTTATTATAGATAAATCACACCCAGACACAGAACAAACAATCATGCTCATCACACAAAGTTTGTCCTGGGTGGGAATCGAACCCACGACCTCCGGCTCAGCAGTCAGGGCCACAAACCACTAGACCAACAGGCCCGTCATATTTTTGTACACAGATGATTATAGTTCACAAAATAACTCTATGAAAACTAAAAAAATATAAACCCTGCCTCTTAAACTAGGATACCTGTATCTTAAAGGACAGTGATCGGCCAAATTGATTTCAATAAAACTTAAAATGTCTGTTTCATTGCTTCGTTTTGCGCTCTATACATAAATATAACTTAACATCACGCTTCTAATTTGATAAGGGTTAAACAGAGGCGTATCTTATAAGATCCCCACATTAAGGCAGTTATATATTTTTTTATAAAAAAAACGTTGCCCCACACTAGGAATTTCTCCTGTATCGTTGGTGCGTTTTCAAACATTTAAACTCACATACACAAACAGCCAGACCTGAAACAGCTACCTGTATGTCATTCAAATATTTGTTCCATGCGGGGATCGAACCTGCCACACGCAGCGCAGCAGTCGATCGCAACCGTGTCGTCCGTAATTATACCTCATGTGATAGGGTGTGAGTCTATTAACATCAACCGGGCCTAAATCCAGTCAAGCTGCTGCTACTAAGAAATTTCTGATGAAAAAAACAACAACAATTTACTTGACCCGGGAATCAAACCCCAGACCTCATGCTTAGCAGTCGCGATTGCCACCAGTAAACCAATTAAGAAGTCAATCTGCTGATGGGGTTTGCTTGCCCTGACGAGGTTGAGTGTCCTGCCGGGATTGCTTGTCCTGCCGCCGAAGTTGCGTGTCCTGTTGGAGTTGCGTGTCTTGACAGGGTTGCGTGTCTTGCCGGGGTTGCGGGTTATTCGGAAGAGATACCGTGTGTCCAAACTTGTCACCAATAAAATAAAACAAATTACTCGAAAAAATAATCTGTAGCCACATCGACCGCTCACAAGCCGTTAATACTACGCGTCATACTCTTTTTCTAACCCCATTTTTTTGTCTTTTTAGGGTTCTGTACCTCAAAAAGAATAAAACGGAACCCTTATTGGATCACTTAGTTGTCCGTCTGTCTGTCAAGACCAATTATCACGGGAACTCGTAAAGGTATCAAGTTGAAATTAAAACCACATAGGTATTCTACTCTGTGGTCCCAATATGCTGTGAAAAACAAACCCTCTAAATCTTCGCAGTCCAAAGATATGGTCAATTATGCCTCAAGTCTTCCCCTGGTCTTTACAGTCTTCAAATATAAATAAATATCTTGGGACATCTCACACACAGCTATCTGATCCCAAGCTAAGCAGAGCTTGTGTTATGGTAACCAGACAACTGATATACATACTTATATAATTTATAAATACATACATATTATAGATAAATCACACCCAGACACAGAACAAACAATCATGCTCATCACACAAAGTTTGTCCTGTGTGGGAATCGAACCCACGACCTCCAGCTAAGCAGTCAGGGCCACTAACCATCGAATTTACAATACAGATGAAAAGATACAACCAACTACTATATCAAATCGTTCATTCCCTACAACCATGCAGTTGTAAGACACTACACATTTCCATTCAGCTACACCCATACCTCACGCCCATTGAATCCTTACACTCCATTCATGAAGCACCTGCCCAAAACCAACATCTAACCAGATGATTACTCACGTCACTGGAACGTGACCATTTTTTCTCATCACCCAGCATCACAGAATCTATAGGAAGTGAAAAAAATGGTCACCCGACGCCAAGGCGTAGAAAATTGTGGGCAGTCGTGCGTAGATATTTTAGAATAATATGAACTACCTGTTTTTTGATTTCTTGTGGTGGGGTTTTTTGTGGTGGTGATGGCACGGGTAGTGTCATGGACCTGGTGTCTTGGTCTTATTTGGTGGTGATGCAAAGTAAATACAGAGGAGTTGGGTAACTTGGTTTTGAATGAGAGCGGGGTGTTGCGATTTTGGGTGCCTCTGTCGGGTTGCTCTGAAGTTTAGGAGTGGGTTGCAGAGTAAGGTTGCTAATCAGTGTAATTGCAGAAATTATTTTTATTGATTTTTTGTCACTTTCGTAACTATCACATTGAAATCCTAACTAATATTTTAATAATAATAATATTTTTTTAAGCTGAGAAAGAAAAACAACTAAAATATCTTGACTTGGCATACGAGGTTGTTGACATGTGGAATGTAAACTCGGCTATCATTGTGCCGATTGTCGTAACGGCCAATGGCTTAATTGCCAAGAGCCTCGACGAACATCTGTCGAGGCTCTCCTTAGGTGGTTGGATCAAGGGCCTGATTCAGAAGGCAGTACTCCTCGATACGGCCCGCATTGTGAGGAGGTTGCTCTCTCTGGAGCCCTAACCACCGGTAGCTAGGACCCTGCTTCCGATACTGGTGGACCAGTATTTTTATATTTTTAAATATTGTTTATGTTATTTTTTTTTAAGAAATATGTATTTAAAAATGTAAAAATGAGATAAAAAGAGAAATAAAGAGTATAATAATTTATTTATTTTCGGATACCAGAGCTCCATAGTGTTAGTAGCACGCCTTATACCTAGTGTTAGTACATACATAAATAAAACAAAGAAAACGGAACTGTGTTACCCTGAATTTAACGCGAGCGAAGCCGCGGGCAAAAGCTAGTCATTAACACTTGAAACGGAGTATTTACCATGTTTGTTATTTTTATCACCGATATGTCGGCGATGTTGCCAACGCCATGATCACGGATGAACTGAAGTTATTGCGGGTGGATGTTTATGACCCGACAAAACGATCTACCCTTTTCTTATTGGTTTTTTGCGTTCGTTACCACTAACACCGTCACTCATAACTCGATTTTACTCTCGACACACAAAACTCACTGATCAAGTACCGATCTTTTTTCACTACTTTTAGGGTTGTTTGTTTGTTTGAACGCGCTAATCTCAGGGACTACTGGTTGGAATTAGAAAATTCTTTTAGCGTTGGATAGTCCATTTCTTGAGGAAGGCTATAGGCTATATAACATCACGCTACGACCAACAGGTACAGACCAGCGTGGAACAGCTAGTTATAATATAAGTAACCATGTCAGTTTAAAGACTTAAAACTTAGATCTCTAGTTCTCAGATGTGCCACAAAATTCACGTGATCTTTGTTCGCTCTCTTAACACACTACACATTAGAACACCCTGGGTTCGAACTTCATCATCTGCCTAGCCTTTTCCCAGCTGTATTGGGGTCAAAAATATTTCTTCGTGCGGGGATCGAACCCACGACACGCAGCGCAGCAGTCATTCGCTCAGCCACTGCACCAAGCGGGCTTTTACCATAAAAAAACATGGCTTGGTCTGACACTCCCCTCCCCCCTATTTGATGATAACAAATTCGCAACAAACAATTGCCCATCCCCAATCCAACCTGGGCAAGCGCGGCTTCACCCACATGATCTACTCGAGCGACAGTTATTATTTAGCCACGAGCTCCTCTGGGTTCAAACTTACAAACTGCAATCTGTAAGTCTGGCCAACTACCACTGCGCCACCATTGCTGCCTCAATCATTATCATTATCGATCGTAATACGAATACCGCTAAGAAAGCGATCCATCTCGCTAGTCCCGGGAAAATGATCGCGGTGTCCCGGACTCCGGGACTGCGGGACATGTCTGTGACGTCATTAATCAAGGATAGTCTACTGGGGATCGGCTAGTGACTGGAAGGAACGGGTATGTGGCAAAAAAATGTTGAGCATTATTTTTATTTTATTTCTTCATTTTATAGATAAACTAGCTGTGCCCAGCGGTTTCACCCGCTGCTCAGTTAGGGGCATGAAAAATAGATATAAGTCTTTAAACTGACATGGTTACTAACATTATAATTAACACTTGAAACGGGATATTTACCATGTTTATTATTTATATTGAGTTTCCGATATTTCGGCGATGTTGCAAACGCCATGATCACGGATGAACTGAAGCAGACAAAACGATCTACCCTCTTTCTTTTGACATGAAAGAGTAACAAACATCCATACATCACCATAATATAATAAATGCGAATGTTTGTGAGGATGGATATCCTCACAAACATTCGCATTTATTATATTAGTAGGATCTATTCAAAAACATAACCTAACCTCGTCTTGTCCTTGTCTCGTATCCTTCCAATCATAAATACTAACTAAAGTGAGTGGTTTTAAATCCTTACTAATATTATAAAAGCGAGAGTGGGTTTGTTTGTTACCTCTTCACGCTTTACTGGCTAAACCGATTTTGATATATTTTGGTACAGAGATAGTTGAGAACCAGAAGACGGACATAGACATTTATTTTTAAAAAAGAGCGGTACATGAGGGAGAAAGAGGGAAGAAACGGGAAAACTTAGCGTTGCTATTACAAATCAATAAGGCGCTACCGAAATAACGCGAGCGAAGCCGCGGGCAAAAGCTAGTACATTTATAAACTAGCTCACACGCATGGAGACCGAAAATTATCCCTCAGAAGCGTAGCACTGGCAGAAAAGGTATCGAACTCAACCTGTAAGCATTTACTTCAAGTAGACCATCATAGGCACTTTTGAATGTCAAGAAACAAAAGAATGAAGCTACAGTCCCAGCCACAAGGCATAATAACTTGTGAAAGTGCTGAAGTTGCCTATTCTAAAGCGTTGATCACTATGAAGAAGATTTTGCAAGAGATTTTATGGACACTGTTTTATAAATTAAAATATTTATACAAGATCATGGTTTCATAATTCATGTTGAGACATACGTATTTGTGAGACCGATGTAGAAAAACGTGCACTAATACCTAAAAACCAAATTTTATTCGTATCAGGTTTATCATTTTTGCGTGAAAGATGTATCAAAGATGCTCCCAAATTTTCTTTTGTATAATAGTAGAATTAAGTTGTAATTTTATTCAATAAACGAATATATGTACTTTTTTTCATTTTACCAATTTAAGGCTCTCTTGTTGGCCAATTAGTCGGGTGTATGTCGACTTTACAGCAATGAAATGCAAAGCAGCTTGATATTATTACAGAAAAAGTTGCACATGTTCGTTTTAAATCAAGCCCTTTTCGTTTTTTTTATATTGCTATAAAAAAAAAAAATCCGATACATAATTTCATAGAAATAGGTACACATTTGAAATCGTAAGTTAGTGTCACATTCGTGTTTTTTTTTTTTATCGAGTCTACAAATTTATATCATGTTTTGATTTTCACCCAGCCTCATGTCATATGTTCAATTTTATCGAAATACTAGCTGGTGCCCTCGGCTTCACTCGGATAATATCGAAAAAGAAAGTATCCTATGTGGTGTTCCAGACTATAATCTACCTAAGTGCCAAAATTTATCAAGATCCGTTCTGCGTCTTTACGTGAAAGAATAACAAACATCCATCTTCACAAACATTCGCATTTATAATATAAGTAGGAATTTTTGTGGTGTTGTTTCTTATATTTATTAATTTACAGAGGTTTAAAAGAGTTAAAAATTGATGATGAAACCTCGCCTTAAGAAAACTTACTGTTACAACTTAATGAAAGGAATATATTGTAACTCAACTTACACGCAAACGTGATACTAATAATACCACATATTAACAAACCAATCACTGTTAGACTAACCATACAGTGTAACAAAACAGTATCTTGGAGCATTGTAAGTTTTTTTTAACGGATGGGAAATTCTCTAATAACTTCCCTCATAAGGGGGAGCAGGGGACCGGGTTTGCGGGTTGTTCGAAAGAGATACCACCACACGTACCACACCACCCCGGAACGTAAAGGGCAATATAAAGAACATGGGTGGGTTTTAGTCAGTGAAAGTCTGACATGCCCCCCAACCATGTTCCTTCTTTAGCCCTTTATGTTCTGGAGCTTCGGTATCTCTTTCAAACGACCCGCAAACTCGGCAGGCCTTGCTTTGCTGATATCTCTTTAAGGAGCGCGTGGAACACTAACGCGCCGTCGACACAGCCTGTCGTCAATAGACGGAGGGACGGTGAGCTACTCATTGCTGACTGTCCACAAACCCGCATCTACGGTGGCCTGGAGTCGTCTCGCGGCTCCCGACGCGAGCGTTATAAGTTACCCAGCGCAATTTAGGCCTAATAATTGGGAACGATAATTTTTTTAAGAGTGGCTGAAGAAAAACTGCGTCAATTTTGAGGTTAAACCATGCTTGCTTAGGTTGGTCTGTGTACCACCCATTACATACAAAGTTTCCTCCGTGTGTCGGAAAGCACATTAAGCCGTTGGTCCGGACTGTCATTTGTAGATTTTGACAGTTTTATGAAGGAGTATGTCGTACTACCCAGTTGTATTATAGAATGTGTTATGTGGAGGTCACTTTGTGTGAAATACTGACATTCAGCTGACTCCCGTAAGACTGGTAGCCGACCCCAACATCATTCACCATCATCATTTTCCTAACCTTGTCCCATTATATTTAGGGCCGGCGCAACACGTTTTCTTCTTCCATTCTCCCTGTCAGAAGTCGTGGCATCATTTACTTCTTTCTCTTTCATAGTATTCTTTACACAGTCTATCCATCTTTTCTTTGGCTTTCCTCTCCCTCTCCAGCCACCAACATTTAGATCCATCACTCTTTTAATCACATGTGCTTCGTCCCTCCTCATTACATGTCCATACCAAGACAAACGACTTCTTTATTTTTTTTCTGTAACAGGCCCACGGCAAACGTCCTCTTATATACTCATATCTACATTATCCATTCTTGTCATTCCACACATCCATCTCAACATTCTCATCTTCGCTACATGCAATCTTTTAGATAAAACCGATAGTTTTTGGTAGCCAACCCCAACATAGTTAAAAAAATCCTCACTAATATTATAAAAGCGTAAGTTTGTTTGTTGGTTACGTCTTCACGCCTAAATGGCCAAACCGATGTCGATGAATTTTGGTACAGATATAGTTGTGACCATGGAGACTGACATAGGCTAAGTATTTTTTCAAAAAAGTGAGAACAGGGGGAGAGAGGGAAGAAAAGGGGAGAGAAATATTTTTTTATCGACTATCACGTGATAAACGTAGATTTTTTAATTTAATTTTTAACATAAACCCTAGTGCAATTTAAATAAATGATGAAAGATGTTTATTTTGCAAGTAAATTTTTAAATTTTATTTTAACATAAAATAAAATTTAAAAATTTACTTGCAAAATAAACATCTTTCATCATTTATTTAAATCATTGCTGGAAATCCAACCTCATTATGCCAAAACTCAATGACCATAAATTCTATCTCTGAAACGCGGAAATCCGAAACAACTAAACTATTTTTCAAACACAAATAGCATAGTAAGTAAAAGTTAAATGTTATGGTTACATTGCACGATCTATAAACGAGCAACTAAACGCACTAGTGCTTATTCTGATCATAAGTATGTATGCTGTTATTTCCTGCGGGTGCATAAAGAATCTTAAGGTGCAAAACAATTTTTTGTGGCCAGTTTCATTGGAGTGTGAACGTACAACTTTGTACGTGATTTCGTAGTTTAGTTAAAAATGTCTAAGCAGAAAAGTTTTATTGCTTTACTAGCTTTTGCCCGCGGCTTCGCTCGTGTTAAATTCGGGGTAACACGGTTCCCCTTTCCAAATTTGCAGGTACCTGCTACCTGAAGTTTTGCCCTTGCGCCTGATTTATTGCAATAGCAAAGCTAAGTTTTCCATTTATTCCCTCTTTCTCCCACATTTTTGACACGTTTTTTTTTAAATAGTTTATGTCCGTCTGCAGGGTCCCAACTATCTCTGTACCAAAATTTATCAAAATCGGTTTAGCCATTTGGGCGTGAAGAGGTAACAAACAAACAAACTCACTTTCGCTTTTATAATATTAGTAAGGATAACGTATTGCTAAATTTAAAGGGATGCAAAAAAAAACATATTTATAATTTTTTGGCTACAATAAAATAAAACCTTTTTAAACAAAAAGAAAAAAATGATATCTAAATATTATCATGAAAAGTTTATAATATGCTTTCCGCCAAAATCAAATCTCTTTAAATGACTGAGCAGAATTTTATAAAAACAAATAATTTAAGCTTAGCTCGAAATGGGTCAACGCGTTCAGAGACTACCATGGCACACACAGATACACACTTCAAACTTTTAACATAATAAAATAATCTAGTAATGTTAAATAACTTCGCATTTAAAAATAGATTCTGCCCTTACAAACAAAACATTCTTATTCAAAGGTAATTTGTAACCATAACTTTAATATTCTCAATTCTTAGAATTTCAATCATCCAATAACGATAGGATAGCGTGAAGATTTATGTATAAATAAGTAATTATATACTTGATTTTAATTATTTATTAAAGGAAACAGATGCTTAAAGTGCTGACCTTCAAACGTTGGATTATTTGTGTGTAAAGTAATTATTATCAAAATTCAATATTTACTGTTATTTTTTGATTATTTTAAATAGCTGGAGCCCGTGGCTTCGCTCGCGTGATATCGGAAAAACAGTGTCTTATGTGTTTTTCCAGACTTTAATCTACCTTCATGCCTAATTTCATTAAGATCCGTTCAGCCGTTTTGTCGTGAAAGATTAACAAACATCCATACATCCATCCTTCCTCACAAAAATTTGCATTTATAATATTAGTAGGATGAAATAACTAATTTACACATTAACGATACAAGTTATATTATGTATATTGTTATATTTAAATTTTCGTTTAATAATATTAATGGAAAGACAATAATTACGAAGGCTTTATAATTCATATTATCTATTAATGTTACCTAAGAACATGTTTTTTTTTAATTATGGCAATTTTAAAGGAGGACGGGCGTAATGTGTACACCGCCCAACGACTATAATTAACTACATACAAATTAATGTCCGTTATAATTTATATCATATCTCAATATTTTTTTCAAAATCGGTTTAGCCATGTAGGCGTGAAGACGTAACAAACAAACTCAATTTTTTATAATATTAGTAAGGATTATGTGCAAAATTGATTGCAGAGCTCAAAAAATATTCCAAAAAACCTGTAGACAAAGAAACCTATAGTGGCCCTGAACAAATAATGTCACATACCACGTTTTTCCCGACACCATCACTAAACACATCAAGATAAACGCATCGTTTGATTTGGCGTCTCATCGTGTTGTCACACAAAATAAAAGAAAGGTTCATCAAATAGAACGATCATTTAAGGAAATCATTTTAACATTAACGGGCCTGTTGGTCTAGTGGTTAGTAGCCCTGACTGCTGAGCCGGAGGTCGTGGGTTCGATTCCCACCCAGGACAAACTTTGTGTGATGAGCATGATTGTTTGTTCTGTGTCTGGGTGTGATTTATCTATCATATGTATGTATTTATAAATTATATAAGTATGTATATCAGTTGTCTGGTTACCATAACACAAGCTCTGCCTAGCTTGGGATCAGGTAGCCGTGTGTGAGTTGTCCCAAGATATTTATATTTTATATAGTGATCCTATAAGGGTTCCACATTTTCTTTTTGAGGTATGAAACCCTAATAGCTTACAATAAATAGGTAACAAATTAAAACTGCGATTAAAACAAACGACCCGTACCACGATTATTTTGACGTCTCACTCACACATAAATGGAAATGCTTTTTAGGGTTCCGTAGTCAAAGAATGCCGAACAAAACCTATTAAATCTCCAACCTTAGGCCATAGAACCTTACTAATATTATAAAAGCGAAAGTGAGTTTGTTTGTTACGTCTTCACGCCCTAACGCCAATTTTGATGAATTTTGGTACAAAAATAGTTGGGACCCTGGAGACAAACTTAGGATATTTTTTTTGTGGGAAATTAGGGAGTAAGCAGGAAGAAAAGAGAAAACTTAGCTTTGCTATTACAATCAATAAGGTCCAAGGGCAAATAATACAGGTAGCAGGTATCTGCAAAGACGAAAAGGGAACTGTGTTACCCCAAATTTAACGCGAGCGAAGCCACGGGCAAAAGCTGGTAATGTTATAATGTTATCCGCATCTCGATAGTACCATCCTTTTTTCTGGGAAATCATCAAATAATTTCTGAGTGTCAGACTTTTACTGACTAAAACTCACCCATGTTCCTTCTTTTACCCTATATGTTCCGAGGCCGTGGTATCTCTTTCGAACAACCCGCAACCCTGGCAAGCGGTGGCCCTGGCAGTCCCCTCTGCTTTGCCAACATCTCTTTGAGGCGCACGTAGAACACTAAAATGGCCCATCGTCACTAGACGGACGGACGGTGAGCTACCAATTGCTCACCGTCTACAGGCGTAAAACCTGACATCAGCTTTCGGGCAGTAGCCCATCATCAGACACAATACTCGTCTTTTCGAAGGACCCTTGTCTTTTGACGGCATAAAAAAAATGTGTGTTGTTAAATATTGTACATTGACTAAAAGAGTGATGGGTATGAATGTTGATGGACGGAGAGCGAGAGGAAGAAATGAAATGAAGGAGAAAGGAGTAAATGATACCGTGACGTCTGAAAGGGGAGAATGGACGAAGAAAACGTGTTGCGCCGACCCCAAATAGAATAAGACAAGGGCAGGAAAATGATGAATGGTACGGAACTCCTCGTAGGCTAGTCCGACTCGCACTTGGCCCTTTTTTTCAGATCTATGACAGACTACTAATTATAATTTTCTTGCATTTTGTGATAATATCTTAGTTTGTTTTGTATTTAAACGTTTGGTTAATTTTCTAATGGCGGGTTATGGTGTTTTTATAAAGAAATCAATCATTTTTATGTTAACCTTTTTAGCCACAATATTAATTATAGGTAACTAATTTTATACCATTATTTAATCGTCAGTTAAGTACAATTTGTAATTATTATTTTTTAATACTATTACAGTATGTTATAATAACTTTTGCCCCCGGCTTCGCTCGCGTTAAATTCAGGATAAGACGCTTCCGTTTTTCCTGATTTGCAGGTATTTTTCAATGGTAACAAAGAGTAAGTGTACCGATTTCTAGCTTCTTAACTTGAAACTGCGTAAAGTCCCATATAAAACTTCACCCCCTATTTTAGGAGGTTGGGGCAGATTTCCAAAAAAAATGATGCATGTTTTTATAAGTGACAAATAGTCCGTATGCCATTCTTTAGTTTTCTAACTTGAAACTTGCGGAGTATAAGTCACTCTCCATTCATGACATTCTGCATTTTATTTAGGACTAGCTGTTCTCCGCGGTTTCACCCACGCTGCTCAGCACCTGTTGGTCGTAGCGTGATGTCATATAGCCTATAGCGTTCCTCAAGAAATGGACTATCCAACACTTTAAGAATTTTCCAATTCCAACCACTAGTCCCTGAGATTAGCGCGTTCAAACAAACAAACTCTTCAGCTTTATAATATTATAGTATAGATAAAGGTCAAATATGTTTTTCTTTTTTAATAGAATTTGGTGATTTATATCACAGGATTTTCCCATTACTCTTAATAAAAATTTTGAATTCATTTTTTTGAAAAATGTGAGAAATGAGGAAGAAAGAGGGAAGAAAAAGGAAAACTTAGCTTTGCTATTACAATAAATAAGGCGCTAGGGCAAAAACTACAGGAAGCGGGTACCTGCAAATCAAGAAAGGGGAACTGTGTTAACTCGAATTTAACGAGAGCAAAGCTGCAGGCAAAAGCTTGTTAGTATTTAAACAATAAAAGATACATCTTAATATATAAAATTCTCTTGTCACAGTTTTCGTTCCCATACTCCTCCAAAACGGCTGGACCGATTTCAACGAAATTTTGTGTACATATCGGGTAGGTCTGAGAATCGGCCAACATCTATTTTTCAAACCCCTAAATTAAAGTTTAAATTAAAGTTTAAGTTAAAGTTTTGGGTGAAACCGCTGGGCACAACTAGTATAATTATATATGTTAGTTACCTAGTTTGTCGAACCAAGTCGCAAGCCACAACTAGACAAGTTATCTGAACACTTACAAGTGTTGTTAGAGAAAGTTGATTGCAAGGCGTCGAAGCAAATTGCAGAGGTAATAAGTACGCGATCTATCACCGTTTAGTGGTCATTACTGCATACTTTGAAAATTAAATAATTATGTTCACACGGCGACAGATCGACCTATACAAAACCAGTTTATGCTGCTCTCTCAACAACGGATTGTACACCATAAATTTCAAGTACAATGCGAGATCCGCATAAACTGGTTTTGTATAGGTTGATCTGTCGCCGTGTGTACACTCGACTTTTTAACACGAGTTGACATGTTTCTAGATTTATAAGGTCAGAATTTTTGACGGCTCGGTTGGCGCAGTGGCGTCGCGGGTTCGATCATCGCACATAACAAATATTTGTATGACCTACAGGGAGTTGTTCCGGGTCTGGTTGTTTGTGTATGTGAGTTTGAATGTTTGTAAACGCACCCACGATACAGGTGAAATTTCTAGTGTGGGGCAATGTTTTAAAAAAAAGAAATAGTATTGCTTAGATTGATTGAAGAAACAAATAGTTTTTCAATTTAAAAAAAAACCGGGCAAGCGCGAGTCGGACTCGCTCACCGAGGGTTCCGTACAAATTGCGCCATAAACGGCCATATCTTTTAACTGCTTAGATTAGTCTAAGCAGTTAAAAGATATGGACGCATGGGAAAATCGGTCAACCACCTTAGGGTGGTTGACCGATTTTCCCAACTATGTTGGGGTCGGCTTCCAGTCTAACCGGATGCTGCTGAATATCAGTATTTTTCATGGAGCGACTGCCTATCTGACCTCCACAACCCAGTTAGTACTGGAATGCTAGTTAGTAATGCGATACCCCTTGATAAGACTGGTTGTCAGACTTTCGGGACACTGACTACCTGTAACGACTGTCAAAGATCTACAAATGACAGCCAGACCAACGGCTTAACGTGCTTTCCGAGGCATGGAGGAAAATCGGTGTGTAACGGGTGGTCACCTATCCACAGACCAACCTAGGAAAGCGCGGCTTAACCTAAAGATCGACCCGAGCGGCTGCTATTATTTAGCCACGAGTATATGGTTTTAATTTCGATATAAATCTTTTGTTGGGGTAAGGGTACTTTTAGCCTCCTTATTTAAATGACGTAAACTGTAACTGAATTGTTTAATTTTGGAACGAAGTTCCTTATCGCGCGTTGTGAAAGGGGGCTAGACGGAAAAAATTCTTACGAAAAGTTGTCTCGACACTTTTTGCTATAGTAAGCTATTGTAAGCTGTGCGGCGTCGCATGTTTCTCTGTCTGTCTGTCTGTCTCTCTCTCTCTTATAGAAAGCAAGCCAGATATTTTCATTTCTATTTCGCATTGAACAGTGTGATGTCGCGACGAGAACTTCGTTCTATCCGGGTGTCCCTTGACACCTCTAATTTTATGAATAACTCAAGAATATCCAAACTATAGTTACGAATCCCCTATAATCTTCCCTGAAACTGGTTTTTCCTTCTACCATTACCCTCCTTAAGCCACACACACACAAGCGCGCTCCACAAACAATTAATTTAAAAGACAAACGCTGTTCTTTCAAGCGCACGCTCAGATCATTAATATGTGTACCGCCTTACGGTAACTGATGGATATTGTTCTAAACTTTTGGATAATAATATCATTTGGTTTGGGGAGCTAAGATACAGTTTTAGCGGTATAAATTATTATGTTTATGGAGTTTACTCCTTAAGAATCGATTTTCATATATAAGGCGCCCGGTATGAGATAAATCCGAGGGGTAAAACCTACTAAAGTAACGAAAATGTGTCACGTTTTGGTGCGCACCTTTAGTGCGCAACTTTCTAATTTGGCTGTGAGTGTATTAGGACGTATATATGGTATGCTGTAGAGGCGACTATACCTATATACTATATGTTATTGGGCTTTTTTGTTTCTATCAGTGTCGATGTATTTATATTGCTATTTTTTTTCATTAATTTGTGAATTCCTTTCATATGATATTAATCTTTTTTCAGTTGAATAAACTCTTTTTGCGTATGGTTAGATACTCGTACTTAAGGAGTAAACTCCAGTCGTGCGTCGGAGCTGACACACACTTTTTTTTTTGTTGTAAAAAGTTGTTCAATGAAACGGAAATCATTGTCTTCTACTAGTTTTTAAAGTTAAAACAGAAGGGTTACTATGACATCTTATAGCAGTTCTTATTCCACTAAGTGAAAGAGATGGTGCTAGACACCCTGTATAGCTCTGTCTCTTTCACTCAGTGGAATAACAATTGCTTTAAGACGTCATAGTAGGGTAGCAGGAACTTTTATAGGATTACTTTGCTGTCGGTCCGTCTTTCTGTGTGTCTGTCATGATCCTATATATGTATACAGTTATCGATCTGTCCATCAGTTTTTAGCGTTCCGTACCTCAAAAGGAAAAAACGGAACCCTTGTTGGATCACTGTGTTGTCTGTCTGTCAAGACCCTTTATCTCGGGAACGAGTAGAGGTATGGAGTTGAAATTAAAACTGTATTATGTCTGTGGTCCCCTGGAGCTGTAAAAAAATCAACTTTCTGAATCTACGCGGTCAAAAGATATGGTCATTTATGTTGCAAGTGTGTACGAAACCCTCGTATTCGCATACGCATTTGAAATAACAGTAACAACATGTGAAATACTAGCTTTTGCCCGCGGCTTCGCTCGCGTAAATTCGGGGTAACACCGTTCCCCTTACGCCTTATTGATTGGTAATAGCAACGCTAAGTTTTCCCATTTTTTCCCTCTTTCTCCCTCACATCCCACTTTTTTCAAAAAAATATTAGCCTATGTCCGTCTCCTGGTTCCCAGTTCTCTGTACCAAAATCCATCAAAATCGGTTTAGCCATTAAAGCGTGAAGAGGTAACAAACAAACAAACAAACTCACTTTCGCTTTATTAATATTAGTAACGATGTTGTTGGAACTTTGACTCCCAATATATCTGTAACTAGAAGGTTGTATTGTCTAGCCTGCCAGGAACAATACCTGGGATCCTTGCGGGTTGTTTGAAAGTAATACCACGGCCCCGGAACATACAAGAGCTAAACAAGGAACAAGAATGGGTTTTAGTCAGTTTTTTTTTTAAAACGTTGCCCCCTCACTAGGATTTCTCCTGTATCATAGGTGCGTTTACAAACATTTATACACACATACACAAACACCCAGACCAGAAACAACTACCTGCAGGTAATACAAATATTTGTTCCGTGCGGGGATCGAACCCGCGACACACAGCGCAGCAGTCCATCGCTTAACCACTGCGCCAACCGTGTCGTTAAACAACTTCCATACTCCGATGTTAATTTGATGATTTCCTGTCCAAAGAAATGTTTATAACTGGGTGTACTTCTTTCTTTATCTGGTGTTAGAGTTTTATACCACCCATGGGATTCAGACTTCGCTAAACAAGGCTTTGAGAAGCATCTCATAGACATTCTGGTTGTACTATTAAGCACACCTCTGCCTAACCCATCAAGGTCATATAAGTGTGATGATATGTATTCGCACTTCAATATTAATGTTGTTGTTTAAGATCTGCTACCCTACCATGATAGGCCTACTGACGTTTTTAAAAGCGACCCGTTTTAGAAGTTGTGCGATTTTGGGGTCCATATTTTTCATTATTATCCTACTTATATTATAAATGCGAATGTTTGTGAGGATGGATGGATGATTGTATTTACTTTATGTCTCTTTCACGTCAAAACGATGAACGGATCTTGATGAAATTTGGCACAAAGGTAGATTATGGTCTGGAATAACACATAGGATACTTTTTTTTCAAGACTCTGTTTTCACCAATATTTATCGACGCACAAACCAATGCCTATGGTTTTTACCAACTCCAAGCAACCAAACCTTTGCGACGCTTAAACTAATGCTTCCAGTCGGTTTTGACCAACACTAAGGGTTGCACAAACCAATGCTTGGACTAGGTTTTCACCAAAACTAAGCGACGCTAGTTGTTTATAATTTTTATATCGTTTTTATTCAACCTTTAAATTATAAAAAAAAAATGCATATTAAATATCTCAATATAAAAAAAAACTAGGTATTTAAAATAAGCATTGCCATCCAACGTGGTAATACTGTCAGCCTTCTGGGAAATTTTCCTGTTGACTGCGGACGAAATTTCACGCCCTGTAATTTACCATTTTTTACTCGTATTTATTTTTATTATTAGTTTGTGTGTTTAACTAGTTATTATATAGTAATTAATTTATTAAAATAAACTACATAAAGTCTTAAAAAAAAGGTATATAAAAATATTTTTTTTTATGATCAAAACATCAACTGTCATTACATTGACCGATAAACTATGATAGCTACCCTTACAGGGGATGCAAGGGGGATGTCGTGGATGATCGTGAAAAATCGTTATTTTCCGTTTTTTGTGCCACTGTGCGGGATGTGTGCCACGCCTCGGCGGAGATGTCTTGGCAATTTATTTTTATCATCACGGTGTGTGTTTTGAGGTATAGGTAGATGTGTGCTGCTTTACAGCTTTCGATATATATTTTTTTAAATCTTTGCTCCACAATAGGAATAACTCCTGTATCGTAAAACATTTAAACTTACATACACAAACAGCCAGACCCTTAACAACTATTTGTAGGCTATACAAATATTTGTTCCGTGCCAGAATCGAACCCGCGACACGCAGCGTTAATCGCTAAGCCACTGCGCCAACGGTGCCGTCAAAAAAAATGTACTTCTATACCTATACCTTCTAATATTTTAGAACGGTACCGATTGTGAGTTTGTGAGGTTGCAGGGGTAATCTCTGCATCTACTAAACCGATTTAGAAAATTCTTTTAACAATATTACCACGATATGGGTGGATAAAATTATGTTTTAGGGTTTCTTACCTCAAAAGGTAAAACACGGAACCCAAATACTAATAGCAAAAAACCCTTAGGAAATGAGATATTTACAAAGAAAAAAGCGCAAAAAACCGATATTTGTGACCTTTGACCTTGAAATTTAATAGTTGTCGTACACCCTACCATAATGTAAGTTTTTAGACAACTTTTAGGGTGTCAATATATAAGTACTAGCTGTGCCCAGCGGTTTCACCCGCTGCCCACTTAGGGGTATGAAAAATAGATGTTGGCCGATTCTCAGACCTACCCGATATGTACACAAAATTTCGTTTAAATCGGTCCAGCCGTTTCGGAGGAGTATGGGAACGAAAACTGTGACACGATAATTTTTATATATTAGATTTACAGACGTACAGCTGGGTATCTTGAATTCCGAGGTAAACTTATCATAATGACTGGGCTTTACCCAAAAATTCTCTTCAATACCGATACCAACCATTTTTTCATAAACACAATTTATTTCCGCCATTGCTTCTATAGCAGTTACAAGTTCCCGACGCGCCCTCTTGCAGTTTTTTCATACCTCTCTTCAGTGAACCTCCTGAAAAAACGTTTACAAAAAATAGTTTGCTTAAACCGTTACTAGATGGCGTTGATCGGCGGTTGGCGGTGTCTTTTGTGATTACCGTGTTTTTTTTATGTAGTTGGAGCTTACAATTTGGTATTATGGTGACAATTTGACAAGTCAGTTTACGGTATTTTTTTAGTTTTCGGTGAATGGCAAGTGTTTTGCGTCACTTTTGATGTTATAAGAGGGAGGAAACAGAAATTATTTATCGAAATCTATACTTATCTAATAAAGATTTTATGTATGATGTGTATATTTGACTGTTAGTTTGTATGTTAGTGATAATCTTTGGAGCTACTACTAATACCTAAAATTCTTTCAAATTATTGTGTTGGAGTGACATATAAGTTATATTTAAAACTTTCCGTGAGATAATTTTTAACCTTATTATATATATTAAAAAAAATGTTCGGCAACAAAAAAAATTTTGAAAATATTGCCCGGTCTGTAGGTCTATTAAATCTCTTTGGATGTTTAGGAAAAAAAATAAAAAAAAATAAACCAGTAATTATATAATTCTAAAGTGTTTGGTATTGCAAAAATAGAAAACTTTCTAAAAATTAAAATGCACCTTATTTCGTATCACTGTATTATTGAGTATTACAAAGGTAGAGTAAGATAGTTTATTAAAATAGTTATTTACAAATAACTTCACAAACTATATCATTCTCATCCTTATCCTGCCCATACCTCAAAGTATACGAGGTCGGCGTCCTATCCCTTCTTCTTCCATACATTTCAGACTTCATTACATGTGTGGGTTCTATCATTCTTCACACACTCCATTCATCGTTTATTTGGTCTTGCCCAGTCTTGCCCTACTCGAAGAGCCATCCACATCAATATTTACAAACTAAATTCATTCGTATAATACTATTAAAAATATGTAAATGTCTCTAAAGATGAAAAGACTTACAGAGCATCTAAAAATGTTTTTTTTTAATATATACATCTAAATACACCGCCTTATTTTAGTCGTCTTACAAGTCAGAGTCAAGGTCAAGGTCAAAGTCAAATAATTGATTCGTAAATATGGATTAGTACCGTTAAATTTTTATTTTTTATATACTACTGAATACATTTGGCATGCGACCCTATACAAGCGCAGCCCACTTCAACTACCCTATGACACATTCGTAAGAAAAAAGCAATTAATTGACATTAGACAAATAAAAATGTAAAATAACATTATTATGACTCATGGCGTAGTATTTGACATTAGATGTCGCCGCTCCATTCCACGTCGTCCTTGGAACGCAAGACTTGGCTTGCGCTCACAACAGGCTGTTTCAAAATGCGTAATTTTTTTTTAATTTTCTTAATTTCGTATACGTAATTGGGTAAGTCAAGTGGCCTGTTGTTGTAAGATGACTAAAATTACACGGTGAATATAAAATAGGCCATTTCTTTGGCTAAGAGAATAGATGCCTCGAAACACTACGTGGGCACTCTAACCCCATGGCCTATCAATTAGGTTATTTTGGCAATAAGACGCTTTGATTCATTGGCCTAGTGATTAGCGGGTTCGACCCCTAGGTCAATCAAAGTGTTATTTGGTTTCCATCAGGTAATTCTGACTAGTACATACGGTTGATTGTAATTTTTATAACATTTATTTTAAGCTACATACCTACATACTGTGAGTAACAATGCTTTAATATCTGGTGTTAGTAAACGGATATGGTTTAAAATGTTTAGAACTTCATCTATCTGCAAATACATCTAAGATAGAGCTGATACTACTGCGAAGACAAAGTAATTACCGAAGCGTAAGTTGGCCGAAAAACCATCGATGGTACCTATGTCGTTCTACAAATATTTTCGACGCAACACATCGCCACAGTGTTAGTTCCAACAGTATCTCGAGTACATTATTAACCTTAATCTCAATACGTTCAAATCACTTGTGAATTTTTCGTGCACTGTTAAGTACACTTCTGCCTATAGCCATTGTTTATTACAGCTGTGATGTTTTGAGCTTTTTATCACTTGCAGTCTCTTGGCACAGCCCCCTTGTTTTAGATACAAACAGTTTCTGCATCAGCACCGTTTTTTTTCAACTACTTTCTTGTGAATTCATTGATTTTGAAGTCTCGACTTTGAACCGAAGGATTTGTGTGCGTCTTGTATATCACTTGATACGATAAAGGAAATCATCGTGAGGAGACCAGCTCGCTTCAGATAGCAATGGCTGTTTATTAAGCCAAATCCGAAGTATGGGCTTCGCATAAAACAGTCTATTACGAATTCTCCGTTCACTAATTATTTTTCTTGCTTCACTGAATTCCAAACGTACTTTTCAAAAAACATCTTCAAATATCTCGTTATTGGAATAACAATTCTTGAAAATAAAGCGTGTTTGTCATTTTGTACGATACTCACGAGAATTGTCAAAACTGTTATAATGATTAAGTAACGAATTGTCAATCGCGGTAACATGTTTTTGTTAATTGGTTAATCTGGGGACGCAGTATCACTTCACTAAATCACTGTTGCACTAATAAATATGTAGATTTTCGAGTCTGATCAGGTTAGTCTTTCTTCTCATTTAAAAATCCACATTTCTTGATATCCCTATCCACTATTTTTATAATCTTTGAACACGTATTTCTTTAAAAGTTTCTTCAAGTACATCAGCATTGGAATAAATTCAAGACAGACACTCACTAATAATGTTATGAATATTAAACGCACCAAGACACGAATGGTTATTTGTGGCATTATATTATTATCCAGCTTGTATGATTGAACGTGGTATCCTCAGACTAGCCTTTTCCTAGCTATGTTGGGATCGGCTTTCAGTACATCTGGATACGATACCCCTCGTATCAGAAACCGGTTTTCACCATCACATAACCACAGTTTTACAAAGTTTTTCTTAATAGTTCAATCCTCCTTTTCATGACCTATTGTTTTAATTGTTTATCAAAAGTACTACGTCACACCCACGTTTTATTTGAATGCCCAAAAATGACATTTACTTCACTTTTCTGTACATTTAATCTTTGAGAATGAAGAAAACCATAACTTGATGATGAAATTTCATTCACTTGCATGTATTTTACATGATTTTAATATTAATTTTATGATAGATACACACTTGCGAGAATGGCGTGCCAATCAATGGACAAGACCTGACATTGGGGAGGTAACAGAGACGCTATTTTGTAAACGTTCGATATTTCTAGATCTTTGGTTAAATATCGAGTAATCGATATCACTTGCAAAGTAATTTATGAAGTTTGTTAACAGAAGAATACCAAGATATTGTTACTTAGTAACTGGTATTATGGTAGAGAGATAGCAGTCACCCCGTGTGAATTGCTGCTATTCAAAATAATGAGTCAAATTAAATTGTATTCTTTAGAAAGAGTTACCACGAAAGAATCAACTTGATACGTTATTAACTCAAAAAGAGTTAACTTAGGTACTTAATAACTCTAAAATCATCTGTGTAATTATTCTTGCTCTTCTATCAAAGCAGATTATGTTAAACACTTCGCGCATTTAAAATCTTTAATTTTGACAACATATAATTCTACAGACTAGGCTAGCAACAGCATTACTTATATCCAATACCATTATTATCCATGTCTGTCGAAGAAATTGAACACTAGAAGCAATTTTAAAGTGTTAATCACCATTAAGCCGTTAAAAAATTAGCTCATTGGCAAATAACGCAATATCGAGTGACACCAAAATATGTCCTAGACCCACAACAGCGCTCAAAGTGAAGCGGAGGGACGAAGAACTAATTACAAATTACAACCCGATCAATTTGAAAAGTCGTTCAAAAGCTCTAGGTGGGTTGAAAAAGTAGACTTCGCGATTTGGTCGTGGTATCCAATTTTAACCCTTTACTGCGCATGCCCCCATACATAAGTAGGTGGAAGGAAAAAAACACAAATTTATACCGGGTAAATTTTAAACCTATACTTTTTTTTTCTCTCGGGCATTTTTATGTCGAACCTTTGTATGTGTGCGTTGTGCCAGCTTTAATTACGTATCGACTTAATTTCCCTGCGACTCCCACTGTTTGTGGTACTTCTGACAGGTTTTGTGTGAAAAAATACAAGTTTTAGGGCTTTTTTCGAGTGTTTAGAGTGCAGTTTAGTAGTTTCATACAGTCTAGGTTATGTTTTGATGGCAAATCTTTCTTTGAATGGTTAGTTTTGGTGGGAATTTGTGAAATGAGGTGTTTCAAAGGATGTGTGCCTCTAATTGGGTCTGTAATTATCACTGGTGACTACAATTGTCTGTAAAATGTAATCTGGGTAAGTGTTTCAAACTTTTTTTTGTTTTTAATTAGTTTTTAACTTAAATAACATAATAATTAATAAAAATAATCTCCTGTTCATGGCAGTCATGAATGAATTGAACAAAACTCTTTGTTTTTTCATTAATAGTTTATAATAATAGTTGTTCTATAAAAGCGAAGTTCTTGTTATTTTCTATGACATATGAAACCACCTGTTGACATACGTATCATAACCGAATCTAAGTTAAGATCATAATATCTATGATTGACATGCAAACATATTCACATTAATATCATAGTTTACAATAAAGAATACGTATATTCTTTGTTCACCAACGTTTAAACAAATAATTTTCTAAGAACAACCATATTTTTTACAAAAATGTGAAGTGATATGAGTTTGGTAAAAAAAGTGACTTCTTTGCTTTTCTTCTTGAAACTTAGAGCTTGGTTCTAGGTGACTTAGAAAACTAGCTCGCATAGACTGAAAATGGTACTTCAACTTCTACGAGAGATGGCGCTGAACTAAATTGTAGTTTTATACTTAAAGTAGATTAAGGTTGCGTGGAATTGTTTATTAGTAAGTGTTTAAAATTAACTCTGTTACTTTTAGACTACATCAAACTACTACTGTGGGTCCAAAACGCCTGCTTTAGCAGAATCATTAATAATATGAATAGGCTAATAATATGAATTTCGTCAAAATTTGTAAAATGATCACAAATGGTGACAATTCACAATCTTTACTCCATCTTTAAAAAACATGAACCCTAAAAACATAACACTCCTTTTTGGGGCAGTCGTGTAAAAAAGACAACCTATATTAGAGTGTAGAGTTACTTTGTTGGATGTAGAAAATGTGGTTGATTGAGATAAGTTGACGGGTTAATTGACACTCTATAAATCTTACCAATATTATAAATGCGAATGTTTGTGAGGATGTATGGATGTTTGTTAGTCTTTCAAGTCAAAACGGCTGAACGGATCTTGATTTAATTTGCCACAGAGGTAGATTATAGTCTGGAATAATACATAGGATTTTTTTCGCTATCAGCTGGTTCTATATAAATATCTAATTTTCTCAACGATAAATTGAAATATAAAGAAATAATCACAGTATTTCTTGAAAATATAAAGTTAGATATATCTTACTAATATTTTAAATGCATGGTTAATTGTTACTCTTTTAAGTTAAAAATACTTAATGGATTCGAATAAAGCTTGGCACACACATACATAGTTTATTACTAGGATTACATACTTTTAATCCCGGTCGAACGCGGGCAAGGCCACGAGCATGACTTAGTTAAAAGTACAATAATTGACAGTAAAAATTAATGAGTCATCTTCATTCTCCATGAATACAAAAAAAAACAATAAAAATATTTGTTCAACCCTTTATCCCACGTTGTTGATACTTAAATATTATTTTATTGCAATATTTAATGAGTTCGAAGTTTACAGTGTAATAAACGGTACAATTTATACCCTGCTGTAGTTTATGGGTTAAAGTCTTTGTGTTGGGTATCGATGGTCTGGATTTTTTGAAGAGCATTGTAGGGTTAGATACACCACTATAAAATAAAAATTAAATAAATAAATTGTTTTATTTCAGGCAAAATACCCATAATTAAAAATCATAAAAAAGCTATGTATCTATCTATCGAAACCTATAAATTATTATCAAAAAACTATTAAAAATATTCGAATTAATATAATGAGAAACTCATACAAAATAAATTTAAGTTTTCATTCAAGAATATTAAAAGTACTTTTAGACGCAAAAGTCATATTTATGTCAACTTAACCCCTTCACCGCGCACCGTAAACCGAAAAGTACCCAAACCATAAAAAATACCACCATAAAATCACGTCTATTCTTTCCGCGCTCATTCTAGTCTCGGCCCCGTCTCGTCATGCAATCGTAAAAGCATCATCACGCAGAAATCCCGAGGGAGGTAACCTCTTACAATATATTTTACTCCGTCAACATTTTAAACAAATACTTGGTTATACTTTTTATTTTTCGCCAGTAGGCGGTGTAGTGTTAAATCAGAGGTACTTGTTTGACATTTATAGGGCATGGTATGTGGTCTGTGGGTAATAGGAAGTCAGTTTCTGATGAAAAATAAAATTTAAAAAAAGACCGGCCAAGAGCGAGTCAGACTCGCTAACCGAGGGTTCTGTACAAACTTGCGAAATAAGCAACCATATCTTTTGACTGGGTAGACTTAGAGGGTTGATTTTACTACAGCACAATAGGACCTCTACTGTACTGATAAATATTATGTGGGTCCTTACCAAGACCTGCACACTTCTAAAACTTAATCTATAAAAATCTAATTTTATTTTTAAAAAAAGTGGGATGTGAGGGAAAAAGAGGGAAGAAAAGGGAAAACTTAGCGTTGCTATTACAAATCAATAAGGGGCAAGGGGAAATGTGCTACCCTAAATTTAACGCGGGCGAAGTCGCGGGCGAAAGCTAGTAAGGTAATAATTACATGTTTTGATGTTTATAAAGGCGACATATTAAGCCTGTTACAAAATAAATCCCGATTTGTGTACAAATAGAATAAGATCAATTGTAAACAGTTTGTATCTACTTATGTTTAAATAAAGACTTTGAAAAATATAGGACCACAGATTTGAGAAGGTGGTTAAAATTTCATTTGATACCTCCATGCATTGCCAATATAAAGGGTCTTGATAGACAGACAGACGGCCAATAAGTGACCCAATAAGGGTTCAGTATTTTCCTTTTGAGTTACGGAACTCTAAAAATTGACGGACAGATCGATAACTGTATATAAATATCAATTTACAGGATAAAGAAGACGACTCAGGAATGCGGTTTTGCATTCATTTTCCTTTAATAAACGTAACTAATGACAGGATATAACCTCATCGCGTATGACTTAGTAATTACATCATCTGATTCTAAAGAATTGCACACAGACATGCAACTGATCTGCAATAAATCTTACTTTGAAGAAACTGGTTTTGAATACATTAATAGTTAATAAATCTTGACTATGTCTGTCATTTGCCATTACTTGAAACGAGATGGCAATAGAATGCCTGAATTTAAACTATTCTAATATTTAAATTCTCGTGTCACAATTTTCGTTCCCATACTCTGGAGGAGTATGGGAACGAAAATTAATTATTAAAAAAAGGCTCGACCGAATCTTATGAATTTTTTTATGCATATTCAGTAGGTCAGAGAATCGGCCAACATATATTTTTCATACCGATAAGTGAGGAGCGGGTGAAACCGCTGGGCACAGCTAGTTACGTATAAAATAATATCAGCTTATCTCTGTCCCACTGCTGGGCAAAGTCCTTTTATCAGACAGAGAAGGCATAACCTTTGATCACCACGCTTGCTCAAGATGGATTGACGTTTTCAGACTAACATCAATTTTTCAGGTTTCTTCAAGATGTATTACTTCACCGATGTCAGTGATGTCTAAGGTTAACTTTATAAAGTAAATATAAATTGAACAAATTCACATTTTTTTCATGCCAGAAATTGAACACAACCTCGTGCATCAGAGGTGAGGACTTAACTTCTGAGCCAACACGAGTAGGTACTACGTCTATATGATTTAACCAATCATCACAAAGAATAACAAAAAAAAAAACAGCCAAAAGCGAGTCAGACTGCGTTATCTTTTTACTGTGTAGACTTAAAGGGTTGATTTTTTCTGCACAAAGGAAGCACAGAGTTGAGTAAATGGTTTTAATTTCAACTCGATATATTTAAGCGTTACCGAGATAAAGATTTTGACAGACAGATGGACAGCATGGGTGTTCCAATAAGGGTTATGTATTCATCTTTTAAGGTACGGCATCCTAAAAACATGGTATTTGGCGCAAAATATTGGACCTATGGTCATTGAAATGGTGATAACCATTTCAACCAGAAATCAATCTTTGTTTGGTATCATTAAAAACATTACAAACACATATCCGAAAAAAAAACAAATATCTTATCCATAATGTGTAAGTCATTGAAACTGAGATCACGTATTAATAATATAATAAATCATAAAATAATAATAATTACCTCAACGCCCCTTACAATTACAGTAGCCACTATAATAATAACAATATGACCATTAAACCACATTATTATTATTTGACATAGAGAACAATGAAAATAACCGCATCGTTATGTAAAATAACATAATCTAAGTTGTAAATAAACAAATAAAACTAATCAGTCCAAGGATCGGTGGTATCGAGGTAGCGAGCAACGGGTGTTAGATTAGGGTTGTCGCACTGGAAAATGATGCAGGCTTTTTTTTTTCAATAAAAAGATATTTTCAGTTACAGAAATAGATATAATTATTTGTTAGATATGGATATTATAAATACTGAATGTTATTGGTATGTTTTGTCATAAATAACTTACACATTTAAATAAACAAGCAATGCAAGTTTAAACTATATTTCTATTATAATTACAAATAAAAAAAAACAAATAAAAATATTAAATGTTAATAAAAAAGTGACGATGTAAAAGAATAAACTAAAACAAGTTCGGATAGTTCCCCTAAAAAATAATCATTTCAAAAAACAAGGATATAAAAACAAAATCAAAATGTTTTTTAAGACAAGTTGATTTGAGTTAAGCAAAAATTTCAGCAAACATTGAACTATAACTTCCAATATTTCACAGAATATAATTATTTGCAGTACCCCTTGACAGTTTTTGATTATTTTGTTGTTTTAAACTAAGACAGCTTTTACATTTCGATTCTGATTCCTTTCTTGGTATACTAAAGTCGAATTAATGAAAACTTACAACCGTGTCAGCCCTACGTTCAAATGAGATATAAAGAAGTAAGAAACTTAATGATACCGAAATTCGTTACGCGCACCGCGACCCAACAGCTTCCGCTCACAGATTCAAATTTAGAACAGCTCTTTTTTTTCTAAATCCGATTTTTAGGGTTCTCTACAATTAGGTTAAAACCTTGTTCTCCGCTGAACTTATTGACCGTTACATAACCTTAATTAAATGATAATGTGAATCGCGTTTCTAAAATTCCGTTTTTTTATATTAATAATTCAGTAAATACTAATTATCCAAAGATTTGTACTTAAACGTAGTTGTACGTTTTACCATGCTCGGTTGAGTTTCAGTTTAAGCATATTAACCCCACTGTAGTCATTAAAGCTTTTAAACAAATAAAAATCAAATTAACCGAAGACCTTTGGGGATTGTCAATTAAAGTTTGTCAAGCTATCATTGAGACTATAGCACCGTACTTAGCCTTAATATTTAATTTGTGTGTGGACCAAGGAATCTTCCCGGACCTTATGAAATACAGCAAGGTAATACCGCTTTTCAAATCTGGGGACAGTAAAGACACCAATAATTATAGACCCGTATCCGTTTTGCCGGTTTTCAGCAAGGTGTTTGAAAAGGTAATGCTTAACCAAATGCTCAACCACTTTAACACCAATAAAATATTACATGAAAAGCAGTATGGTTTCACCAAAGGACGTTGTACCACTGACGCCGGTGTCACCCTATTAAAACACATATTTACTGCGTGGGAAGAGGCACAGGATGCCATAGGGATCTTTTGTGACCTCTCAAAAGCATTTGATTGCGTGAACCACGAAACCCTTCTCTTAAAACTTGAACATTACGGCCTAGGGAAACTTGCCCTTAGTTTAGTAAAATCATATTTAAATGATAGACAGCAGCAAGTACAAATAAATGGTGTCAATTCAATGGGTTTAAATGTAAAGATGGGTGTACCACAAGGATCGATATTAGGTCCCTTCCTCTTTTTAGTATATATTAATGATCTACCCCATTTATTTAAAAACCAACCACAAATGGTGTTGTTTGCTGACGATACCTCTTTAATATTTAAGATAAACAGACGTGCCACAAATCCTGACGACGTAAATAATGCCCTAATGCAGGTACATAATTGGTTTACCGCTAATAATTTAGTATTAAATGGGAAAAAAACGAAGTGTATAAGATTTGCTCTACCAAATGTCAAAAACAGTGAGTGTGACATAGTATTGAATCAGGAGAAACTAGAATTTGTCGAAAAAACTGTTTTCTTGGGAATAACACTCGATTCAAAGCTACAATGGGGTCCGCATATAACATCTCTTGCAGGACGCCTTAGTTCAGCAGCATATGCTGTTAGAAAAATCCGTCAGTTTACTGATGTTGATACCGCGAGACTAGTCTATTTTAGTTATTTTCATAGTATAATGTCATACGGTATTTTACTTTGGGGACGGGCTGCAGACATCGAGTCTATATTTATTCTGCAGAAAAGAGCCATTAGAGCCATATATAACCTACGTAGGCGAGATTCTTTAAGGGAACAGTTTAAGGATATTAACATCATGACAGTACCTTGTCAATATATTTATGAAAACATCATGTATGTCAGGAAAAACTCGCATCTTTTTAGTAAAAGAGGTGACAGACACAATTATAATACTAGAAATAGGGACCAATTAGTTCAACCCGGTTTCAGGTTAGCTAAAGTAGACTCATCTTTCATGGGGTACTGTTTGAAATGCTACAATAAAATACCTCCCCACATTCTTCAACTGAATGAAACGAAATTTAAATCTTGTATTAAACGCACACTATGTAGGCAAGCATATTATAAGTTGGGGGATTATATTGATGATAAAAATGCTTGGCTCAATGCTGGTCCTGCTCCTCAAGCATAGGGGTAAACTCATTAATAAGTATCCGAAGCTATAGTGGAAGCTGCAGAAGATTGTAAGACTATCTTTGCAATGTATAGAATCAATTCTCTAGTATTGTATAATTATTAAGCCCATATGTGAGTGCTATGTATTATCATTGACTTGACGAAGCCCTGGTGGTTAATAGTGTCATGCTCACTTAAATGTCTCGCTGATGGTGGCGGGTGTGTCGGGTCATTTAGCTCCCTTCAAAATGGTCGAGCTGAATGGGGCTGATCCATACGTCATGTTCGTGAACGGGCGCTGTCAGTTGGGACTGGTAATTTTTTAACTACCACGGTCATTTTTAATTTATTTAGATTTAAATTGAATTTTGTTTTTTATTTACTCTGGACGCTCTTACTGTGCACGTCTTTCTACATCGTTCTCACATATTTGTATAATCTCAACACGAATGATGTAAATACTATTTTGTAAAAATATTAGAATTTAAAAGAGTGTCCATGGAGTTTCTTGCCCATTCTTCTCCATAGAGATCAACGCTTTGGAATGGGCAACTGCAGTACTTTCACAAGTTATTATGCCTTGTGACCGGGACTGTAGATTCATTTTGTTTCTTGACATTCAAAAGTGCCTGTAATGGTCTAATTGAAATAAATGATTTGATTTGATTTGATTTGATTTGATTTGATTTGATTAAAGTCAAGAATGAAGATTTAACAATTATTAGTAATTAACGAGAATTAAAACAAATTGTGTTATTTTATTATTCTTTTGATTGTTTGAAGTTGACAGTGACATAACGATTAACACGTTTTTTTTTTCATGAAAAATTGACAGGTAAAAAAAACTCACTGATATACTGACAATGGCTAGGTTTTTTAATTTTTAATTTCAGAGAAACATGGCATGTTCAGTTTACTTGTTGCAGCACGTGCCATGCAAAAATATGGTCAGCATGGTTATAAGTAGGTTGCTTTTTCAATGCAACTGTCGTAAATCCTGTAATGTGAAGCAATAAAGGAATAAGGTAGATACACCAGTTTTTTTTTGGAATTTGCAGGGCAGGCAAAAGGGTTTACTGAATTTTCTATAGAATTTCTAACCTCAATTGACTTCATTGTGAAAAGAAGAATGTAAAAAATAAATGCCTGTTTTTTGCGAATTACCCATTAGGTGTATTATTAATTTATACGCCAATTATGCGCTGTTCTTCTGAGACATTAATCGGAGGTCTATATTTGGTATAATGTTAATGTAATTCTGTTGAATTAATAAGTAGAAGAGAAAAGAGCGATTTTTTGTATGGTATTCTTTGTTCATTATATTTGTATAATAGTTTAGGTTTTTTTAAAACGTTTTCAAAGTATAATAATTGAAAACGATTTAAAAAGAGGTTTGATTAAATGATAATGCAAATTATATATTATACAAAATGCGTTTATAAAGTTCAGTTTTTTTTTATTAATAATAAAATATAATACTTACAAATTAATCCTTAGGTCACAAGTTTTCTAAAGACAAATGCGTATTATTATTTAGACTTAGAATTTATAATTCTTTTTTTGATTGAACTGAAAATTCAAAATTATAGGTTTTGCAGAACATTTAGTTTTCAACGTTAGTAAAAACAGGTGTTATTTTAAAATAATTTCTAATCATAATCCAACGAAATAGCATAAGCGTATTTATTATAAAGACGTTAATTTAGTTCAACCCTAACTAAACTATCCTAAAAAAAGCCAGCGGAACCCAGCCACAAACACTTGACCACGCGCACAACCTTTTATTTTCTTTCGCCCGTATCGATCATTTTTTAAACTTTTTCCTCTCTTTCCTACCGCCATGTTTTTTTTTTGTGTTTTTATCGTTTTTTAACCTTTTTTCCTTGCTAAGTTATTATTGTTTTCGGTGCTTATGATCGCTGATGATGATTATATCGTAATGCAGTAGCTTGATGAATTCGCGAATCAATTTCGTTGATTTAGAAGATTTTTTGTTTCGAAATTATTTGATTAAAAATGTTCACGGGAATTCATTTAATGTTATTCTGCTTATGATGTGATTTCAAATTGCTTGTTAAAGACTTGGTGAAATTAGTTATGTCTGGGTATTTGTACATGACGATGGCTAGTATGGTGTGGGAGAGAACCTCAAACCAACCCAGTCGCCAACCAAATAGAATCGTTGTATGAATTTAAAAATATTTTCAGTTTTACCACTCTCGTCTCTGCATCACCCTAAGGTTGATTAGTTAAAAATAAATATGGCATTAAGTCCGCCTCTGTACTTTGCGCTTGAAGTGTTAAAAAAATAAATAAATATCGCTGTCAGCATTAAGACCGATATTGTGACACTATATTACGCAATATTGTAAAACATATATTTAATAATAATAAATATCCTGTGACAACTCACACGCGGCTATCTGATCCCAAGCTAAGCAGAACTTGTGTTATGGTAACCAGACAACGGATATACATACTTATATAATTTATAAATACATACCTATTATAGATAAATCACACCCAGACACAGAACAAACAATCATGCTCATCACACAAAGTTTGACCTGGGTGGAAATCGAACCCACGACCTCCGGCTCAGCAGTCAGGGCCACTAACCACTAGACCAACAGGCCCGTCAATTTAAATTTGATGTGTAAGTATATTAAATATTTAGATTAAGAAATTTAAATTTTCTACGTTCCTTTTCTACATATTTCCTTTCGCAGGCTTGCTTTTAGAAAATTCTCGATTTTTATTTTTATTAATTAGTAATTTTTGTGTGCCTTTGTACTCTAAGTGATTATGGTGTTTCTTTATGTTCTCTTCTGTGTGTACATAAATTATTAAATAAATAAATACAAGTGTGTTTAAATTTGTATGTACAGTAAAGTATATTCTATTCTATACTTATCCACGTTAGGGCCTATGCACACCACGTTTTTTAAACGCGCCGTCGACGCGCGTTTGTAGCGATACAGACGCGATACGCAAGTCAGACGCAGCCTGTAGACCTTTGCACACCTGACGCGCTTGTGTAGCTATACAGACGCGATGCAAACGCGCGTGTGTAGCGATACAGACGCGCGTGTGTAGCGGTACAGAAGAGATGCGAACGCGCCTGTGTAGCGAAAGGCTCCATTTTTTTGTTCAAAAGACGTACGGTGCATCAAATCGATTGCTACTAGCGTAGATTCACACTTCCCTTTCCCTCGTTGCGGGGGAAACCCGGTCCGTAGGAAAGGCGCGCGCGCTAGCGCTCGTATCGGTGTTGCACGTTTGAATCGATACAGACGCGCCGGTGCCGCGCGTTTGTATCGATACAAACGACAACAAACTGCTCTGCAGGATAAAAACGCGCCGGCGACGGCGCGATTAAACAACGTGGTGTGCATAGGCCCTTAGAGAGGCCTCATACCACCCCAGTCAACATAAAGACATTAATTATCCGTACTTCTGCAACGGATGTGTCCGTTCAAATTCAATATGCCAGCAACTTAGACGTGACTAGAAATTCTTTCATTCATAAATAAATAAAGAACTGCCCGTGGATTTGTAATGGACTTGAAACCTGTTTTCTTGGACCTCATTGAGTGACAGTTGATAAAAATACGTATAAAAATAAAGACCATAAAGGTGACTTTACTTTAAATCGAGCTAGTTGGATTCTGTGATCAAGGTGCTTATGTTTTTGAAGTTTTTTTCGGTAAACTCAATGCAGTTTTGAATGGTTTAGGTAATAGGAAATTATTTAGAATTTATTGTATTATGTTTAGGTACAACATGCGGTGTATCTTACAACTGTGCTTTTTTTCGTAACGAGGCCTAAAATTATTTTCTTACTAGCTTTCGCCCGCGGCTTCGCCCGCGTTAAATTTGGGGTTATACAGTTCCCCTTGCGCCTTATTGATTTGTAATAGCATCGCTAAGTTTTCCCTTTTCTTCCCTCTATCTCCGTCACTTCCCACTTTTTTTTAAATAAAAATTAGCCTATGTCCATCTCCTGGTTCCCAACTATCTATGTACCAAAATTCATCACAATCGATTTAGTCATTAAAGCGTGAAGAGGTAACAAACAAATAAACAAACTCACTTTCGCTTTTATAATATTAGTAAGGATTTTATCAGCGACAACAATAAGCCAAATCTCTATAACTGGCGGTGATTTTTTTAGAGCAAGTAAAAAGAAAATTTAAAAAAAAACTTGTGTTTATCAATAGAATATCAACAACAAATTGATATTTATTTGAGTTCTAAATTATTCAAATTTCCCTAGCATTATATTTCTCCTAACAGTCTGAGGCGACTAAACGCGGGGAAAAAACAAATTGAATCATAGTTATATATGGATTAATTACTAAAGTACTTATTTCCGTTATTATGAGTAAGTATAAATAGTGATTATTTAACCATAAGTTTATTGAAAAATGTTATTAAATTCACGTGAGAATTTGTCACTGCTATTCTCGGCCCTATAACACCCTGGCCAATTGACATGAGCGTTAAATCAAAAATTGAAACAAAAAAGTTTTACAAAAATATAAATCTATGGTTACAATAAAATAAATAATAAATAAATATCTTGGGACAACTCACACACGGCTATCTGATCCCAAGCTAAGCAGAGCTTGTGTTATGGTAACCAGACAACTGATATACATACTTATATAATTTATAAATACATACATATTATAGATAAATCACACCCAGACACAGAACAAACAATCATGCTCATCACACAAAGTTTGTCCTGGGTGGGAATCGAACCCACGACCTCCCGCTCAGCAGTCAGGGCCACTAACTACTAGACAAACAGGCCCGTCAAACAATGGCGGTCTTATCGCTAATAGCGATATCTTCCAGACAACCTTTGGATGGACTGTACGAATATAAAAATACAACGGGGGATAGTCAATGCTGTACCTACTGCTAACACTAAAGAAATAGTTAAAATAACGTAATCATCTAATGCCCCGTTCCAATAAACAAAAACGACTCGTTTTGCTTACGGATAGTTGTATTTTGACATAAGTCTCATAGAACTTAATGTCAAAATACAACTATCCAAAACGAGTCGTTTTTGTTTATTGGAACGGGGCATAAGTCTATGCAGTCAAAAGATATGGCCGTTTATGTTTTTTTTAACTACTTTCCACTAAACCCATGGTGGTCAAACCTTCCAAAAAGCTGCTCCTTAACCAATTACACTAAAGGAGGTCTCATTACAACAGAATCCAAAACGCAACGTATTACGAACGATTACCAATCTATACATTATAACAGCAGCATCCGCTGGGAGCTGCGGTCTGATTGTGGTCAACTAACAATATTGGTTTATTCTGAACTTCGAAGCTTCTGGAAGTTTTTGTGATGATAGGAAACGTTGGTGGTATTGGTTGATTCTGATGTGTTGTTTATTTTTAGATTTTGCTGTTTGATGTTTTGATCTAGTTGGTTTAGCTGGTTATTTGCTTTTGTTTCATCAAGCGGTGAATATTAGATGGGTATCCATTGGATGAGTAGGCATACCAGAGAGAAACCATAGAAATCCTTACTTTGTTTGTTTGTTACGTCTTCACGCCTAAATGGCTAAACCGATTGATGAATTTTGGTACAGAGATAATTGAGACCTTGGAAACAGTCATAGGCTACTTTTTGTATCTTTCTAACCCCTCACTTCCCTAAAATAGGGGGTGGAAGTTTGTATGGAGCAATCCGCAGTTTTCAAGGTAGGAAACTAAAAATCGCTACACACTCTTTGTGACCAACGGAAAATAACTGCATATCAGGAAAGGGTATTGCGTTAACTATGGTTCTGTTACCCCGAATTTAACGCGAGCGACACCGCGGGCAAAAGCTAGTAAATAATTTGACGGCATGGTTGGCGCAGTGGCTGAGCGATCGCCTGCTGTGCTGAGTGTCACGGGTTCGATCGCCGCTCGTTACAAATGTGTGAACAACAAATTGTAGTTCCGGGTCTGACTGTTTGTGTATGTGAGTTTAAATGTTTGCAAACGCACCCACGATACAGGAGAAATTCCTAGTGTGGGGCAAGGTTTTAAAAAAACAAAATAACCAAAAAACCGTTCAATAACTTTGCATTATCAGCTTTAAATAAGCAACTTCCTCCGATCAAAGGCATTTTAAATCTCAAGAGATTTCTGCCGCCATTATTATTTTATTAATGATTGTAATATAGAGGTTCATGTAATAGGCACTTAACTTTCAATAATATCGGTAGGTATTATGGCCAGCGGTAGTTATTATTGCCGATTGGTATTATTATGTACTTTATTGGGATTTGTACCTCAAAGAGAAAAAAATGAACTTTTATGGGACCACTTTGTTGTCCGTCCGTCTGTTTGCATGTATGTTTGACTGTATGTTTGTCTGTACGTTTGGATGTATGTTTTTCTGAATGTTTGTCTGTATGTTTGTCCGTCCGTCTGTCTGATTGACTGTATGTTTGTCTATATTTTTGTCTATATTTGTCTGTATATTTGTCGGTATCTTTATCTGTCTGTATAACCATCTGTCTGATTGTGAAGACCCTCTATCTAATAAACGCGTGAAGTTATTGAGTTGAAATTAAAGCCATATACTTAAGTTTGTAGTCCCTTGGAGCTGTGAGAAAATCAACTCTCTGAGTTGTCACAGTCAAAAGATATGGCCGTTAATGTCACAAGTTTGTATGGAACGCCTCAGTGTGCAAGTTTGACTTGGACATGATTGGGTTTTTTTGTTGTATCTTTGTATGTAAAAAGACTAGATAGGTACTTATACATGTGATATATTTAAACCCACAACCTCATGCATCAGCAGCGAGACATTTAACCTCTGGGCCACTTCATTTTACGAAAGAACGGCTTAAAGATATTGCGTATAATGACTTAAATAAATAATCTACACAGTACACACTCCATCAGAACTTTTTCAAATGAAATTATAAATGAAAACTGACTAGATATGTTTTCAACATGAGAACAGTAGACAATTATGATATCTGTGGGAGCTAAAAACCATTGTTTCAAACTTTTACCATGAAGAAAATGATGAAGACTTTTTAGAAAAAAGTGTTCACGCTTTTTTGCACTTTTAAAAAAAGCGGAACCCTTATTGGATTCAAAATTATTTATTTTGTGAACATAAGTAAAAAATATGCAATATGCATGCATACATTTTTGTTCTCAAATTAAGTACATTTAATTAAATTGTATCAAAGTAATACACACAATAATAATTTATTACATTCGATTGTGCAAAAATTAAATGTCAGCTAGATGTCAATATTAAAAATACATGCACAAAATGTATGTGTATGTGTAATTAGTCATCTCAAAACAAGTAATTAAAAGCAAGAATTCTTACTAATATTAAAAAAGCGAAAGTGAGTTTGTTTGTTTGATGAATTTTGGTACAGAGATAGTTGGGACCCTGGAGACGGACATAGGCTAGTTTTAAAATAAAAAAGTGAGATGGAGAGGAGAGAGAAAGAGGGAAGAGAAGGGAAGAGATTTTTTTTTTCGATCATCACACTTGTTAAAGTTAGCGGTAGCCCAAAGCAACTATGCCACGCGGACGAAGTCGCGGGTGGAAGCTAGTATGTAATAGGTATGAATTTAAACTCTCAGTTGTAGCCTACAGTCTGGATTTGTGTCTGGTTTATGTAAGCCACAATGCTCGTCTGGCAGTAATATCTGTCGAAATATACAATTTTGCTTACTCCTCTGAAAAATACAGTCGCAATATTATACTAAACGAAGTAACACTGAAGAACATAGAAACCTCATTATTTTCCACACACAACTCAATACCCAGATTTCTTTGTTCAAAATCCGGCTCCTTTTACGGACTATCTATATATACAAAATATTAAATATAATGGACGATATAAAATAGGCCATAAATATATATTATATATCAAACATATACGAGAATATTCCGACCCATAAAGAAGTTCTCTAATGCATTATCCGAAACTATAAGTTATAGCGGGAGAGATAGGAGGTAGCGTCAGCAGAAAAAGGATAAATGGATGCATCTAATAAAAAATAAATGATACTTTTTTAAGAATGATTATTTTTTAGACCACTGTGTTTGTATTTATTTATTTAAACTCCATATGCAATATTGGTACATAGGCGGACTTAATGCCATAAATAACGCATTTTCTACCAGTCAACCTTTGGGTACCAAAATTATATACAAATAAATAAAACTATTTGTTTTCGAATACTTACATACTTATACAGATGCTAATACAAATATACATATGAAAGAAACTAATAAATACATTAAGAATATGACAGAAAGTTACTTTAGAATATTAAGTGTGTTTATTCCCAACCACATTCGCAAATTGTCAGTGAAAAACGAAAGAAAAGAAAGAGCGATATCACTATAACTACCCTTTTTAATTTAACATTGCTCTACACTAAGTTTTTTTCCAAACATCGGAACTCAACTATCTGTAGGCCATAAAAATATTGTGTTCTGTGCTGGGATCGAACCCACAATACGCAGCGCAGCAGTCTATCGCTCAGCTAGTCTGCTGGATCGTTTTAATGTTTGTAAATGAAAAAAAAAAATGTAAATGTTTTTTTGATGAACGGTGCTGTTGACATTTTGTTTTTTTTTATTCTTTTCCAAATGAGATCAGAACATCTTTCTTTTCAGCTATCTATACTGTCTCGCTAGGCAAGAGACCTCTTCCAATTATTTCCACGAATTCTTGACAAAGTAACCTAATAAGTCACAATTTTAACAACTTTTAAAAGGTACAAAGTTTTCTTTCCCATTTGAACAGTACCTGCAACGGTTCTACATTATAACCTATTTTTTGCCAGAATGAAAAGCAAAAATAGCAGCATTAAGAAAAATATAATAGTTTTCACAAGAAATTGTATTTGTAATACAAAATCTTTCTTTCGCGAAAGAAGCCGAAAAGCTCTTGAATAAAAAAAAAGCGGAATTGAAAAAAAAAATACGGAGTTTATTCAGTTTTGCAATTTCACTGAAAACCTTTCTGAAATAAATTCATAGAATATTTTATGTGTTTTCTGACCGTACGAGGCTTTCCATTTACAGTTCGGGACAAATTAACGGGCCACCTTTAAACTTTGATTACGATTACAAGTAATTTTGTTAACCTTATACCTAGAAAGATATTTGAGAAGGATAGTTTATAAAATTAATACTAAATGACATTATTATGTAGACTTTAGTTTGTTTGATATTTTGTGCATTTAAAAGTTCAACACATTTACAGACAAAACAACTTGAAGTAACTACAAACTAAAATATAGCGTCGACAAAAACCTCCTCAACGCTATTATTATATTATTTTTATGAGAATAAATCAGTCGTTAGTCAGCCTAAGAAAGTATTTAATTTAACTATATACCTACGTCACCAACTGAATGAAAGATGTATTTCAAATGATTTAACGAATTAAAAACAAATAAAAAAACTTGACCATGCATAATGTTTTACTCAGATTACAACTTCGCTTTACTTACAACAAATGAATAACTTCAAGAAACATTCGCTGGTTTTCCACACATTTATGAAATTTCTCCAATATCGTGCCTGCCAATCGAACTGCCTTAACACAACACCACAATCTTAAAAACAAATCACGATTATAATTTCAAAACCATGTTATAATTGCTTATTTACCGCACTGATAGCTAATCACCATAATTGCGATGTTATAAGTATGTTTGAAAGAAACTCTATGATGCCACTGCCAATCCTTCAGTGGAAACTGAAAGATAGTAATTATAGCTACATTGGATTGGCAACTAGTACATTGTCAATCAAAATTTATAAACGCACGCATAGGAAAATTTGCAGTTGTAAGGCTTAGAGCACACAGCAAATTGTATCTATAGCATTGACTTAATACATTGTCAATCAAAATTTATAAACGCACGCATAGGAAAATTTGCAGTTGTAAGGCGTAGAGCACATAGCATAATTGTTGGAACGAAGTTCCTCGCGCGTTGTGAAAGGGGGCTAGACGGAAAAATTCTTATGAATAGTTGTCACGACACTTTTTGCTATAGTAAGCTATTGTAAGCTGTGCGGCGTCGCATATTTCTCTGTCTGTCTGTCTGTCTCCCTCTCTCTTATAGAAAGCAGGCCAGATATTTTCATTTCTATAGGAACTTCATTCCATCCGGGTGTCCCTTGACTCCTCTAATTTTTTTTTATAGCATTGACTTCATACATTGTCAATCAAAAATTTTAAACGCACGCATAGGAAAATTTGCAGTTGTAAGGCGTAGAGCACATGGCATAACTGTCTACCATCTACAGCATAGAATTGATATCATGAAAATATAAGTAGCCAGACGCCTATAATCTAGCTATATGAAGATTAACTTACTAAATTGTACACTGATATTACCAGTTATATTTTAATAGCATGTGAAATAAATGAAATCTTAGGTACCTAGATATAAAATCCACAGTTTATAACATTCAGAAATATGAGACATTGTAATTTTTTTACCTCACTGGGCGCCGCAAAGGAGGGTTATGTTTCATCAGTCTATGTATGTATGTTTGTTCTTTTGAAGCATTATGCAGACTATACGCCTGGGCGGATTTTTAAAATTAGGATTTCAGATTCAGTAGCTGCTGTTAAGAAATTCCTGCTGAAAAACCCAATTAGACTTCAAAAGCAAAAGTCATTTAATTTTATTAAAACTAGGCTGGTGATCAGCATTTATTTAGGAGACGGACACAGCCATTTTTTTTTAAAGTGAGAAATGAGGGAGAAAGAAAAAACTTAGCTTTGCTATTACAATCAATATGGCGCAAGTGCAAAAACTACAGGTAGCAGGTATCTGCAAATCAGGAAAGGGGAACTATGTTACTCCGAATTTCACGAGAGCGAAGCCGCGGGCAAATGTTAGTCAAGATATATCATATAGTCAAGATATGTCAAGAGAAACGTAATACCAAACCGGGAAAACCCGATAAAAAGATACATCTAATTGATTCGCACGATAAATGCATTCGTGATAACACATTTGATTGAATTTCATTTATTATCAGGGAAGTAAAAACTTAGAAATGTGTGCACGCCTATTTAGGAGATTTCTTATTATCACCGAATTGGTGATGGTAATTGGTGATAGCGAAAATGTATATATAATGCTGGAAAGAGTTTTATCATGTTAGAAACACGCATAGTATCCATAGCGGGCGATTTCACGCTACGTGTTATCTTTGACGAATGGTTTGTACAAAAACGTTGAGTGTTATAAATAAATGGACAGGTTATAGCGATAGTTAGCATTAATGCCAGTGTATGAGATTTATTTCTAGATTAGGAAAATTAATAATAAAGTGATGATCTATTTTGTATGTGTAAATGTATGTTATACGGAGCGCGATTTTTGCTTTGAAATGGCCACGAATCTAGATAGAAAGTCCAATAAAACTGCCAAACTTAGGAATAGAAGGACAGGATATTATGCTCAGCAGTTGCAAAAAACTAATCCAATATTGCTCATATTTAAGCAACGTTTAGAGATCTGGTAGACTCCAGCTTCGGTTTAAACGCCAAAAAAAATTTAGACTGTCTAAAAAAATAATTTTCTTGTCATTATTTCTGTGTTCTTTTTTTTGCAAGCAAGTGTATCCTCAAGCTTGCGCACTAGAAGGGCGTAAGTACGATATGAGTTCGGTTCGCTGTGCCATATACATGCAGCGCGTGTGTGGGTAGACAGAGATGTAGGCTAGTAGTTTATGGATTTTGCAAGATGTGTCAAACGGTTGAATGCAGTTTTTAAGAAAATATTTTTGAGTTTTACTTTTCTAATTACCTTATTGCCTTTAAGTTTTTAGTCATACATACAATATGCTGTGATAGTAAACTATAGTACGGCCAACGAGAAGCGATACCAAATGTAAACAAAACCCCATCTAAAATGGCCGAACCCGTCTTAACGTTTTCATGTTTTGCCGGGAGAACGAGACATTACGTCAAAGGCACAAGATGGAAAGAGCTAAATATTAGGCTGTCAACGCCACAGTTGTTCTTTAGGTTAATGACCTTTCGTATCGCTTCTCGTTGGCCGTACTATAGGTACTGTAGATTTATACAAAATATCTCGCGTGTTATTCCCGGCGGGTTAGGATAGAGTGTATCTATACTCATACTTCACTCACATTTATGTGCCTAAAATCAACAAAAATATCAAATCTGGAATCCAACTGTTACTGAGATTTTCCAGATAGAGAAATGCTGATTGCATGACTTTAATTGAATTCAGGACCAGGAATAGCAATTGTGACAAACCTAAATAATTAAATGAGTTACCTAAAGAACTTATTTTTTTTTTATTTAGCCCGTGGCTAAATAAAAACTGCCGCTCGGGTCCATCTCGCGGTTAGCCACGCTTGACTAGGTTGGTCCGTGGATGGACACATTACATACAGAGCTTTCACTGTACCTCAGAAAGCTGTTGGTACCGGCTGTCATTTGTAGATCATTGACAGTCGTTACAGGTAATGAGTGGCTCGACAGTTTGACAACCAGTCTTACCGAGTATCGTATTACAGCTGTTAGAGGGTTGTGGAGATTGGAGGTGTCATAGGTAGTTGAATCAGGTAAGACTAGAAGCCGACCCCAACATAGTTGGGAAACGGCTAAGCAGATAATGTCCTAAAGATCAATACATTTGTATTATATAGGAAAGGTTGGATAAATAGCAAACTTAAATTAAATTTAGAACTCAACACAGTTATTTAAAAATAGGTTACTCTTTTTATGCGAATAGGAAATCATCAAATAACTTCTCCTCGCTCTGGGCGAAGCGGGATTGAGTCTCAAACTTGTACCAACTAAAACCCACCCATGTTCATTCTTTTGCCCTTTAAGTTAGGCCGCGGTATCTTTTTCGAACAACCCGCAATCCTGACAAAAATAGGTACTCCTTTTTTTTGGGGTGGGAAATCATCAAATAACTTCCCCCGCTCTGGGCGGAGCGAGGGGGAGTGTCAGACTTTTACTGACTAAAACCCATCCATGTTCCTTCTTTTGCCCTTAATGTTCCGGGGCCGCGGTATCTCTTTCGAACAACCCGCAACCCCGGCAAAATTAGGTACTCTCATACAATATTCTAGTACTACACAATTTAGGCCACATCTAGTTTTAGTGCTTATTTCTGACATCAATGTTAGTGCTTCGTACGTAAAGGTGCTTACACACACATACAACACATCACCTATTTGGTCTAGGAATAACTACTAGGGAAAGACGTGGAGAGGCTTTTACAATATTGATGTGTAATTTTTTTTAAAGTATGTGGTGGGGATGTATGGATGTTTGTTACTCATAAATGCAGTTACTATTGATCCAGATATCGATAGTATTTTTAATTATTGTACGTTCTACAAATAAAAACAAACAGTATTGCAAGTAGTATTTAGTCAGCATTAAAATAAGTAAAAAAACTGGCGAAGTGCGAGACAGACTCGCCCACCGAGGGTTCCGTACAAACCTGCCACACAAACAGTCATATCGTTTGACACAGCACAAAAGGACCACAGAGTTGAGTATACGATTTTGTTAATGTCAACTCATTACCTGAGTTAAAGGGTCTTGACAGACAGACAGACTGATGGACAGAGGGCCAACAAACTGATCCAATAATGTTTCCGTACTTCAAAAGGAAAAAAACGGAACCCGAAAAACGATTAAAAAAATTAAAACTGAGAATAGTTAGACTCATCCACAAATATTTTTTACTAGATGTTCCACGCGGTTTCACCCACGCTGCTCAGCACCTGTTGGTCGTAGCGTGATGTTATATAGCCTATAGCCTTTTTCAAGAAATGGGCTATCCAACACTAAAAGAATTTTCCAATTCCAACCAGTAGTCCCTGAGATTAGCGCGTTCAAACAAACAAACAAACTCTTCAGCTTTATAATATTATTATAGATTTTTTAGTAACAATCCTACAGAACAGTAATCTAACTCCATGCGGGCGAAACGGCAGGCATAAACCAGTTTCTCATAACTGTTATAAAGCTTATAATATCTACGATTGTACGCATCGCTTACTGCCGATTATAAATACGATTTACGCGGTTTCTTAAGCGGCTAATAAATACATTTTAATTTTTACTTTAACTCTTAGATTCGCTTGAAAACGTTTAACTTTCTCAACGTATTATTAACTACATTTTGCCCGCGGCTGCGGCTTCGTGTTAAATTCAGAGTAACACAGTTTCTCTCTTTGATTTGCAGGTACCTGCTACCTGTAGTTTTTGCCCTTGCGCCTTATTAAGCCCTTTTTTCCCTCTTTCACCCTTATTTCCCACTTTAAAAAAAGCCTATGTCGACGTCTCCAGGGTCCCAACTATCTCTGTACAAAAAATCATCAAAATCGGTTTAACCATTTAGGCTTGAACGGCGTGACGTAGCAAACTAAAACTGTTTTCTACTTTAGAAAACACTCTTAGTCGGCAGCTGAAAATCAGCGTCAAAAAATTCCTAAAATAAAAATGTTGGGTTATTAACTTCTTAACAAAAACAATTCTTTGTAAACGATTGAAAAACGGATTTATTTACTTTCATATTATAGAAGAATTTGCAAGAACACTCTTAATAAAAAAAAACATAGACAGCAATCATAGACAGCAACAGTGTTGCCACCTGGTATTACATATTTCAAGTTAAATTGTCTTATTTATTTCTACTAGAAACATACAAAAATAAAGAAAGTTATGTGAACTTCCCTCTCTCTGAGCGGAGCGGGAGGGAGTGTTAAATTTTTACGGACTAAAAACCCACCAATGTTCCTTCATTTGCCCTTAATGTTCCGGGACTGCGGTATTTCTTTCGAAAAACCCACAACCCCGGATTGTTGGCTCTAAGGACGAGACGTGGCTGATCACACTTTAGTTATTTAACTCTTATATTACGTAAAATATTTTTTTATTTATTAACAATAAAGATATTGAACTTGAAATAACTTTAGGAAAATAAGACTGATATCATAATTCAACAAATATTCATAATAAAAATTTAAATTAGCTTGAAACCACTTTAATGAGAAAATAATAACTTGATTATAGGAGTTTATCAAAAGAAAAATATTTAATTACGATTATTAGTAAGAGTTTATACTCCATTGTTTTGTCATAACCTGAAATTTAAACTGCTTATTAAAACTACTATTTAAATTATTAATTTAAATGATCTATGCTCGGCGCCACTATACGTAGAGATTGTGCCAGCTTCGTAGCAGGTGCTACGCCGTAGCAGTGCTACGAGTGCGTAGACGTAGCAACGTGAAATCATCTCAAAATAAGATTTGTTTTCGTTGTTTTGTATGTTTGTGCTATATGAATTTGCAAAGAAGTTTCAAATTGTTATCCTTACTAATATTATAAAAGCGAAAGTGAGTTTGTTTGTTTGTTACCTCTTCACGCTTTAATGGCTACACCAATTTTGATGAATTTTGGTACAGAGATAGTTGGGAACCAGGAGACGGACATAGGCTAATATTTTTTCAAAAAAAGTGGGATGTTAGGGAGTAAGACGGAAGAAAAGGGAAAACTTAGCGTTGCTATTACAAATCAATAAGGCGCAAGGGAAACTGTGTTACCCCGAATTTAACGCGACCGAAGCCGCGGGCAAAAGCTAGTATTCAATAAATATGAATTTTCAGAGCAACATTTACATTTTAAAAGTAAAAACTATACTGACAACCATTAATAAAAACTCCAACACTTGTATTCCACTAGATCATTCACGCCATATATTGAAGTAACAACCAGTATTACAAGGGCGAAATAACAAAAAAAAAACACTAATTGAAATAATAAATTTACAAACCTAAAAAAAAAATATTAGGAATAAACTCTACTCCACTGCCATCTCTAACCCGAAACACATACACAAAAATCACACACACATACATAGAACATCACCTGTGTGTACAAGTCTTGAGAATAACATATTTTTGTAGCTTTTATATATTTTTTAGTGGGTGTATTTTATATTTTTCCTATATACATACATACATACATACATATGGTTTGAGTACATATGCTTGTGGAAGTTTTTTTATTCCTTCGTTGAGAAAATTGAGGCTGAGGCATTGTCCGGACTTACATTTAGAATGTCTTGTAAGACATAGACAAGTATATCTTTCGACTGATATGTCTTTCAGTCTGACAGCTAGTCTTACCAAGGGGTATTGTGTCATGAGGTCACTCCCGGGCACCGTAGACCTTGGTCTGTGGACGGTGAGAGACGGTTAGCTCACTATCCATCCGTATAGTGACGACAGGCTGTGTCGACGGCGTGTTGGAGTTCCACGCGCGCCTCAAAGAGATGTCAGCAAAGCAGAGGGGCCTGCCAGGGGCACTGCCTCCCATGGGTTGTTCAATAAAGATTTTGCAACCCGGAAACATTAATGGCAAATGTAGGAAATTGGGTGGGTACTTGACCGGTATTTTTTGTACAAAGATACTAAATACGGTACGACACTCGTATTTTTTAAGACAAAAAGTTTTTATTCTAAATTTCAAATATTTTGAAAAAAATTTACTTGCTTTTAAGTTATGGAATGTAGTCTTAAAAATTTCAGGCGAATAATAAGACTAAAAAGTAACTCTTCCTAAGTTTAGTAAGCTTTAAAACATCATTTGCTTAGCCTTTTTTTGTTGGTTTCGGCTTCCAGTCTAACCGAATACAGCTGAGTACCAGTATTTCACATGGAGCGACTGCATTTATGACCTGCACAAGCCAGTTAGTACTGGGTAAAACTTCTTGGTAAACCTGGTTGTCAGACTTTCGGAACACTGACTACCTGTTACGACTGCCAAAGATCGAAAAATGACAGATGGCACCAAGAGCTTAACTCGGTATGTAACTGGTGGTCAACGGCCAACCTAGGCAAGCGCAGCTTAACCTAAAGATCGACCTGAACAGCTGCTATCTTTTAGCCATAAGCTTCAAAGCAGAGGAGAGAGAAGTAAGTTTTACAAACATAGAACACAAATATACATGAATCTAAAATGTATAGACGCTTGGCCTAGATCAAGGATTTTCTTTTAATAAAAGATACAGGCGTCTCTAAGATACGTTTTACAAAAAAAAGCTTTTTACTGAAGGTATAAGAAGGATGAGCTTTACTGTATATATGGAACTTATTGAGATGACTTTTGTAGGGTTTTGTAAAAAAACAGAACCCTAATAAGAACAACTTGTAGTTTTTATAAAAGAAAAAAGAAAAAAACGGATCCCTTATAAGATCAATGTGTTATGAGTTTTTATTTATTTAAACTTCATGTACAATAGTGGTACATAGGCGGACTTAATGCCATAAAGCATTCTCTACCAGTCAACCTTTGGGTAAAATACGACAACATTGTGGTAGGGTACAAAAATAAAAAAATATAAAAGAACTACATATTTTTAAACCACTAATAGGTAGTTTTCAGGATTCTGTACATCAAAAGGAAAAAGAGAAACCCTTATAGGATTACGTTGTTGTCAATCTATCTGTCAAGACCCTTTATCTCGGAAATGCATGGAGGTAACAAGTTGAAATTAAAAACATATGCTCAAATCTTTAATCTTTTGAAGTTGTGAAAAAAACAACCATCTAAGTTTACGCAGTCAAATCATATAGCCGTTTTTGTCGCAAGTTTGTATAAAACCTTCAGTGAGTAAGTTCGACTTTTGAATAAAATCAATATTTCTATTTGTTTATCTGTAAAGCTTGGTCGCCCTAATACCTTTCAATGAAACTTCTTTTCATTTGTGTTCTATTTAAAAAAAGAACACAGTGTCTTGGAATGGCATTGGCTATTTCGTAACTGGTTTCACAGCCTCAGTAGCGCAGTAGGCAGCGCGTAAGTCTCATAATCTTAAGGTCGTGAGTTCGATCCTCACCTGGGGCATGTACTTTTTGGGATATATTTCATGTTATCCATTGTTACATAATTATTGCAAGTTTTAGTCAAATAGTTATAGTTACAACAGGCTTAAATTTTTATGTTATTCATCGAAACTCAAATAAATATTTAAAGCAAAGCAAAATTGCTACCAAACAATATATATGCTATGCTAATACATTATGTTTGTTTTTTTCTGATTAGTTCTCACAAAAACTAACAACAAATTTCATCAAAAAAGTTGACATAACTTTCAAAAGGTATTTCAGGCACTTTTATTTCAAGTCGTACTTTAACTACTCTCTACTAAAAAAATACGTTACTAGCTGTCCTACGCGGTTTCTGCCCCGCTCCCGTGGGTAGTAGCGTGATGTTTTGTAACCTATGTTACTTAGTGATAATGAAGCTATCTAATGAAAAAAGATTTATTGTAATCAGTCCAGTAGTTTTTGAGTTTAGTCGTTACATACAAAAATACAAATCTTTCCTCTTTATTTTATTAGTGTAGATGTAAATTAAGAGTTAATACCTGTAATTGCTGTTGTCAGCTATCAAAAGAGTTGGTGAATTAAACATATTGCAATACTGCTTACCCTTCTACGTCTTTAGCGTGATAATATGTAACTTACTAGCTGTGCCTGTGTGATAGAAATTGAAATAAAAAAATTGACATAATGATAATTATATGTAATACTAGCTGTGCCCAGCGGTTTCACCCGCTGCTCACTTAGGGGTATGAAAAATAGATGTTGGCCGATTCTCAGACCTACCCAATATGTATCCAAAATTTCATAACAATCGGTCGAGCCGTTTCGGAGGAGTACGGTAACTAACATTGTGACACGGAAATTTTATATATTAGATAGATATCTTTTCTGAATTGTGCTATTCTGATATGTAAGCTATATTATTGTGAAGTTTCATCAAAATCCATTCAGTAGTTTTTGCGTGAAAGAGCAACAAATATCCTCACAAACTTTCACTTATATAATATTAGTAGGAGTGCGAAATTTTACAACGATCTGATGAGCCGTTTATTAGTCATGAAAGGTACAAACAAACAAACAGATATACTTTCACATTAAACAAACTTACTGACTAATTAGAAAGTTATGCATTGTTACTTATTGTACAATTTTTTTTTTGGAATTTTGAAACTAATATATAATCTACTTGGGAATTACGTGAAGACCTAACTTATAACATAAAATTCATTTTTTTGTACTCAAATTTTATGTTTTTTTTTTTCCTGCCTGATCTACTGTGTGTACATAAATTGTTAAATCCTTACTGATATTATAAAAGCGACAGTGAGTTTGTTTGTTACATCTTCACGCCTAAATGGCTAAACCAATTTTGATGAATTTTGGTACAAATATAGTTGGAACCTTGGAGACGGACATAGGAGATATGAGGGAGAAAGGGGGAAGAAAAAGGAAAACTTAGCATTGCTATTACAATAAATAAGGCGCAAGGGCACAAATTACAGGTAGCAGTACTTGTATAGTAAATCAGGAAAGAGGAACGGTGTTACGAATGTAATGCGAGAAAAGCCGCGGGTAAAAGCTAGTAAATAAATAACATTACATAACCTCACGCCTGTTATCCTTTAAAGGTCAGCTTGAGAAAGCCTTATAGTAGACCCCCATTTTGCCAGCACTGTGTTATAAGGAGAGAGCCTATTACCATCAACCTCATCAACTCCGTTAATGCTACTAAGAATTTGCTTATGGAAAAACCCAATAACACTTTGCTCTGCCCGGAAATCGAACCCAGGAACTCACGATCAGAAGTCTAGCTTGCGACCACTCGACAAACGAGGCTGTCAAAAGAAAGATTGTTCTAATTTTAGTAAGTTGTTGCTGTAGTGAAAAAAAATTGTATATACTGTAGATTTTTTAACGAGATTATGAAAAGAACCACAATAGACAATACAACTTTACGTTTAAATATTTGCAGACATAATAAAAACATTATTTTATAAACGTAAAAGTAAAACATAAATTATAAAGAGCCAACATGAAAAATATCCCGTCTACTCGTCGCTTCAATAAAAAAAACATTAAAAAATAAAGAAAAACCATAAAAGCAGCCGTCTTGCGATGCGTTATCATTTTTATATGTTCTCCCCCCTCACACCCCTCAACCCTTTGAACACCCACCCCCTAGATGCAAGCTCACACACACATGAAACTTCCTATAAATGGGTTAAAGAAAAATGTGTCTACCTGAAAACGTACGATGCAAGAGTTTTTTATTCCTTTTACATTTTCTTTGCTATCCGCGATTCTCATATCGGCGATATAAAACTGAAAAATACATTTCTTATATACACCACAAAATCACCCTTAGTCACTACACCATACGGTCCAAAGTCCCATCAGTAAAGACGAAAAAACAGAACACCCATACATGAGTAGTTTGCTACATACACACGTAACCGCGCCGTTTAGAAAAAAAATAAAATGCACACATATAAATTGCATGCAGCTCGAAAGGGATGCACTCAGAGTCATAAAATACTCACACAGATGCAGAATCTGTCGCACACAACTGCACCCCGCCTCAAGTTGTTCACACACACATGCATGCCCCTATACAAACACACTCACACACGTCATAGTCTGAAGAAAACCTTGCATGTGTTGGAAAATGCTTTTCCTTGCAGCAACCTCACGGGAAGAGTTCCATAGCGAATACCTCGCGGTAAAGACTACTCGTTCTCTAAAATTTCAAATTTTAAACAAAAAAACCCTAAAAAAAATAAAACTAAACTATGAAAATTCGAAACAATAACTGATTTTTGAGAAGCATTCTATTTTTAAACTTAAATCGATGAGTCACGCCGGCCGTGCACTCAAAAGAATTCTTTGCCCGTTTCGCGTAAAAAAGCGCGTTCGAAATTCGAAAAATGTGACAAAAAGGCGCGCTTAAAAAACGGTTTAGGCGTTCGCGCCAAGCGTTTAGTGGTGCGGTGATAGTTAGATTATTTCTTAATTAAAAGTTTGATTGCACTTGTTAACTAACTTAATCGGTGAAGTCACGTGCATTAGTGATGTAAATGTGTGCTAATGAGTGTGTCTATGTGTGTGTTAGGACTGTCCGTGTGTATAGACGGCGTTTGCGTGTTTGTCAAAAATTTCGCGGCATTTTTGTGTCATTATAAATTTTCGTACGTCGATAATTATGTTGTTGATGATGATTTTATTGAATACTTTTCACGTTATGATACTGAATGGTTATGACATAATTCTACGCCGTGTTTTGTGAACAAAGGAAAGATGATTGATTCTTATTTTATTCATTTTGTGTTTCGTGTTTAGTTTCTTTATTGTTTTTATTTGTAGTTTCTTACACTGCTACGCAATTAAGTCTTTAAAATGACTGGACCAGACACATCTTTTGTTTTTATTCTTATATGGATTATTAGCACTGAATGTATTGCTTTAATTATTTTATATTGTTTTACAAGAATTTAACCTTGAACAAATTAATTAATTTAAATTTCAAGGTCACTAATCCCAAGACACATATACATAACGTCCAAAGTGACACACTTTCCCTACGAATTTAGTTCATTATTGCAACGAGGTTAAGGACCAAATTCGAATGTATAAAGGAAACTTTTCAACTGATGCATATCTAATAAGAAAGAAATTAAACCTTTGATAATATTTGAAGGTCAAGGACATTCTTTTACAATCCTGTTAGATATTTTTTTAGAAAGATTAGATATTCACATTTGTAACTAGAAATCATACGTTGTTGATTTATTTTTACTTTCAAATTAGAAATAGGATCTAACCGTTAGTGCAATTTATCTTGTAAGACACATCATTTTTCTTTCAAGACATTTTCAAGTGCTTTTTCAGCTTAAAATATGAAAAGCTGCAGTTTTGGTTTTTTCGTTTGAGCGAGACAAAGAAATTCAGTGGCTTCCTATATTTGATTGCTTTTATTACTGTGGTTTTCTAGGAATTAAAAATAAAACCAGCCAGGTCTCGCGCTGCGAGGGTTCCGTACAAACTTATGATATAAACGGCCATATCTTTTGACTGCGAAGACTTAGACTTAGAGGATTTGGTTTTCTTACAGCTCCTAGGGTCTTTAGATTTGAGTACATATATGATTTTAATTTTAACTCGATACCTCAACGTGTTTCAAGATAAAAGGTCTTGACAGACAGACAGACGGACAGACGGATAACAAAGTGATCTTATAAGGGTTCCGTTTTTTTTTCTTTTGACCATCCGTTACATACCGAGTTTCCTCTGTGCCACGGAAATCACGTTAAGCTGTTGGTTCCAGCTGTTATTTGTAGATCTTTGACAGTCGTTACATACTGTAGTGTCCCAAAAAAGTCTGACAACCAGTCTCACCAAGGGATATCGTAATACCGTAATCGTAATCGTAATACCTTGTACTTGGGTAGTGGAGGTCAGATAGGCAGTCACTCCATTTGATATTCTGGTATTCAGCTGCATCCGGTTAGACTGGGAGCCAGCCCCAGCATAGTTAAGAAAAGACTAGGCAGATGATGATGTTAAGATGTCAAAACTTTTTTTTTCAAAGTACCCAGGCACAAAACCTTCACGCTACTTACCAAATCAAGACTAGCACATATTCTAGTCCTTTTATTTTACAACTACACTAAACGCTTTTGCCCGCGGCTTCGCTCGCGTTAAATTCAGGGTAACACAGTTCCCCTTTCTTGATTTGCAGGTATCTGCTACCTGTAGTTTTTGCCCTTGCGTCTTATTGATTGTAATAGCAATGCTTAGATTTCCCTTTTCTTTCCTCTTTCTTCCTCATAACTCAATCTTTTATTAAAAAAAAAAATAGCTATGTCCGTCTCCAGGGTCCCAACTATCTGTATCTACCAAAATTCATCAAAATCGGTTTAGCTATTAGGCGTGAAGACGTACAAAACGAACTGACTTTCGCTTTTATAATATTAGTAAGGATTTCAGCAGACTGTTTCTTTTCTATGCTATTTTATAATACATCATACAAACACGTCTGCGTCCCTGAACGACGCCCGTATTGTATGTCATATGAAATAAAATAAAGACGGTTCTCCATTTAAAGCAGAAATGCGTAGCTAGCTAACTAGTACTATCTATAAAGCTCTTTGTTCACTTATATGGTTTCCTTCCTTTTGGTTTTTCTAAGACTTCAGTCTCAGAAGTTTTCTATGAGAATACTTATTGGTTTCTGACTGAGGGACTGTTTTTACTTCAATATTTGAGGAAATCGCATGGACAGATCTTTTATTATTTTATTATACTACTACCGTCTAGACAATGTTTGTGAGGATGGATGGATGAATGGATGTTTGTCACTCTTTCACGTCAAAACGGCTGAACGGATCTTGATGACATTCTGGAATAACACATAGGATACTATTTTTTCGATCGGGTGAAGCTGCGGGCTCTAGCTAGTTACTATTAAATTTTATATTTTGTATACATGTAGCTATTTGTATGATTAATGCAACACCACAGACTACCCACAGTACTGTCTCTTCTCCTCCCTTAAAACCATCCTTAAGTTGTCTTAAAAGATCGCTTTCAGCGATAAGACCGCTTATTGTGTCAGTCTATTTACAAGACACTGTAACTGTTGTAATTTTTATGGTGTATATAATAAAGAATAGTCTATTTATCTAAATAATAGAAAATCTAGATATAATAATATACCTTATGAAAATCACCTTACAAATCAAAGTCAAACAAGAGTTCCCTTCAACTTGTTACATTCTCAAATTAAAAAAGTAAACTAGTCCATTCAATTTTATCTAACAGCAATTTTCCAAGAAAGCCATTTTCTGAAGATCAACTCCAAAATATTGTTCGTTTCTCATTATCATTATCTCTTTTCGTAGCATACTTTGTATCCCACTGCTAGTCAAAGACATCCCTTTTTTTCTTCCAAAATGTCCCTGTTTTACGCAACTTCCGACCACGTTTGTCCCGATCATGACCAGATCGTCACCTTTGCTGAAACCTACTCTGTCCGTCTCCAGGGTTCCAACTATCTCTGTACCAAAATTCATCAAAATCGTCCATTAAAACATGACAACGTAACAAACAAACAAACTCACTTTCGCTTTTATTTTCGAATTTTATACATTAGATATGTAAGTGTAATTTTATATGTAAGTGTAAATGATGCTAATTATCTCATTAACTTGCAACTTATTTCAGAATACACTTTACACAAAAATCTACCCTCTCAAATTTCATCAACACTGTCGTTAGTAAAACCTGCCCAGCTTACCCCAAAACTACACACCCGTGAAGATACTTTAAAACTTTTAGAGCACAAATCTCGACTCGTAAGAAAACTAGGTTTATAGGTTGCAACCACCTGAGCTAGGGCTGATGCAGAATAAGCACTGCAAAAATCTTATCTTTAAAATATTGTACATAATGTCTGTATGTTATGATTAATGATATTTAGTAAAAGTTATTAAAAATTAGAGGACTTTCGTTTTGCTTTATAGTGGAGAACTCAATCTTTATATATATAATTCTGCTGTACGTGTGTATGTCACTGACATCTCCTAAACGGCTAGACAGATATGAATGTTTTTTTTTGTATGCGTTTGGGTGGCGCCCTGTGTGGTTTAAATTCACCAATCTGCCCAAAAAATGTAAGTGCGCTAGTAATGTATATGTTACAGTTAAAACTGTTAATATTATTTTATTTTTATAAAAGTTTATGTACAAAGTACAAACTGTACAAACGCAGACTTTATGACTTTGACTTTTTCTACCAGTCTACCTTAGGGTGATGCAGAGGCAAAACACAGTAATAATTACTCAAAACCAAAATTGACTGGTATCAGTAAAAACCACAATTCACTGAAAATTGTGTCAGTTACCTAGAATTACTACAACATGATGATTTTTAAACGGGTAAGAAAACCCCTTTTAATAAAAAAAAATAATAGTCATTGCTAAAAATAGATTTGCCCGGAAAACTTCTACTGAGTCATAATTTTCTTAATTGGGAATCTATACAATAAATAATAAAATCATTGACTAATCTAATTAACTTATTTTTTTCTGACTGTTTTTTTTTCTTTATTAAATTGTTTTTAGGGTTCCGTATCACTTTTTGTCCACATGTCCGCCTGTCTGTCAAGACCCTTTATCTCGGGAACGCGTGAAGGTATTCAGTTGAAATTAAAACCATATACTCAAGTCTGTAGTCCGTGCTCTGAAAAAATAAATCCTTTAAATCATCGCAGTCAAAAAATATAGCTGTTTATGGTGCTTTGTTTGGAAACCTCGGTTCATGAGTCTGACTCATTCTTGGCTGTTTTTTTTTCTCTATCCACATATAATTATACCCCTTGAATTCCCTAGCTCGTGGCTAAATAATAGCAGCCGCTCGGGTCGATCTTTAGGTTAGGCTGCGCTTGCCTAGGTTGGTCTGTGGATGGGTGACCACCCGTTACATACCGAGTTTTCTCCGTGCCTCCGAAAGCACGTTAAGCCGTTGGTCCCGGCTGCCATTTGTAGATCTTTGACAGTCGTTACAAGTAGTCAGTGTGCCGAAAGTCTGACAACCAGTCTTACCAAGGGGTATCGTATTACCCAGTATAAACTGGGTTGTGGAGGTCAGATAGGCAGTCGCTCCATGTAAAAATACTGATATTCAGCTGCATCCGGTTAGACTGGAAGCCGACCCCAACATAGTTGGGAAAAGGCTAGGCAGATGATGAATTCCCTAGCTTTCCATACCAACCCTCAAAAATTAAAAGTCAAACCACCCGACATCCCTTTTCACCACAAATATTTCAGCTTCCATGACCTAAATCTGAAAATAAAAAGTCGCGGCGTATTGATCTACCCATATTTTCAGGTGTTATTTTTAGTTTTCACCTTTTGACATTTACACGTAGGCGGTTAGATTCTATATTTAAAGTTTTAGGTTGCGTTCTGATTTTTAGCTTTTGTTTTTTTTTAAACCAGTGGCGTCGTGGTTAAATAATAATAATCGCTTCGTTCGGGCTTCAGGTGAAGCTGCGATTGCTTATGTTGGTCCCCGCATGGCCATAACTTGGTGTTTTGGCTGTGTTTTGGAAAGTACGTTTAGCCATTGGTCCCGGCTGTTATTTGTAGATATTTGACAGTTGTTACATGTCAGTCAACCATAAGTCTGAAAGATTTTACCAAAGCTATTAATTACCTGGTATTAACTGGGTTTGGTGGAGGTCGCATGGGCAGTTGATCAATGTATACGGGTTTTCATAGATTTACATCTAGTTAGACTGGAAGCCGACCCCAAAATAGTTGAAAAACTGCTAAGCAGATAATTATGCGTCCCAGTGGATTTTACCTTGAAATTCCTTGACTTAAGACGTTGACTTTCTTAGACCTGGAGATTTAGTTTATCTTCATTGTGTTGATAGGTTTGGAAATATTATAACGGTTTGGCTTAAGCGTTTTCCTCTGTCTTACAAGAACATGCTAGATCTACGAAACACGATAACTTTAGATCTGCTAGATTCGATAATAATACCCAATAAAATAATTAATCACTTATTAATAATAAACTAAACGCGTTCACCAATAATGATTTCATAACAACTTAAAATGTTTACAATAAAAATATCAATAAGAAAATAAAAATTAACGTTCTTGATCTAATAAATTCCAAGATTACAGTAGTTTAGAAAAACGAAAATTACTGAATCGAAAGAAAATAAAACAATAATAATGAAACGGGTAAAGAAAAATCAAAGAAATATAATAACGTTTATTTTTCTCACAGGCACCTCCTACCCAACGATAGTTCCTATAAATACCTACATAATTACGAAAATATATTTATTTTTATTTCGAAAAACTATATAATAGACACTAGTGTTAAATAGTGATATATTTATAAGTAAAATAGTGCCAATAATGTCAGTGACATTAACAAGTTCGAATCTCTTTATGAAAAACCCGATGAACTTACAAATGAAGAGAGAATTCGAAGATTTTAACACTGACGAGAACAAAATGGATCCTATTGATAGCAATAATTCTAGTGATGGCATCTCAGAGACGAGTGATCTAGAGAATAATGGGCCAAATGAAGATACAAATACTGCACTGGATTACACAGAAAACGCTTTATCCATGCATCCTGTAGCAGATTTTATCAAAAAGGAATTTCTACCGGAGTTTGACTTCAGTAATCCTTTTAGAAATCAGAATTTGGGCTTTAAAGATGGGTTTCAGAATACCCCGTTTTTGCTTCCGACTCAGCTGTACAAGAGTTTTCTGGCAAGTCTTGGGAAGAGGAGGAGGAATATGGCTGAATGCTATTCTCTGTATCCGAGAAATATGCTGTTCTCGAATGGATTTGGACTGGAGGCTTCTGATGATGAGAATAATGGTGATAGAGTTACTGATTCACCGGATGAGGTAATTGAGAATGTGTGTGAAATTAAATAAGCCATTTGCAACCATGAAAATATATTTAGGTTTTCTAGTTGGATTCAACAACTTGACTGCTTGTAATTCCAGTTAGAAAAAGATATAGCTCTCTGCTTAAACGGTGACGTTGGAAAAACTTATTCTCTTTTAACTGATATTCTTACTGAAACATTTTCTAGTTAGAATATGTTAAGGTTTGCATTTCTATTATCAATGATACGGCAATAGTAAGCGACAGCAAATTCATTAATTTAATAGGTGTCTCATACCAAAGATGAACCACTCTTGGCATTGACCTAACTGTGTTTGTTCCGTCTGTCAATAGTTTGCTTAAATAATCATGCTTCACAGTAGACTCAAGGGTATTGATACTTATAGAAACGTCCTCATTACTGATTTTGGTTATAGCGACCCATTCAAGCTATGTTCTTGCATGTGCTCTTATATGACTGACTAGACCGAATTTGCTATTAAACACTTGATCACAACTAAATCAATAGCGTGGACCGGCAGAGTTGCTTATACGATAACCATGAACATCCATACAAGGGAATGTGTATTTCCTATGTTGTTATAATTTTGAACCGAAGTTTTGATTACCTTGATAGTATTTTCCTTTGTAATTAATTTTTAGTTTTCGTTAACATTAAAAACGAAATATTTACTATATGTATATGTATTTCTTTTGAGTTTTAAGTTGCTGTGATTTCTGTGAATATGAAAAGTGTGTCAACAGGTAGCTAAATTGAGTTTGGGTTCAATCCAAAAGAACTAGTCGGTTAATATTTACAGGTGTAGTACAATAAAATTCTTCTTTATTGAAACTAGCCTTCTCTAAGTTATTATGAATCATGGCAGGCACATGACTTACGTGGCGTGTTTTAAGGAGAGTATATCAGGGGAAGTCTACCAGGGATTTCTCTGTAGCAGCTACGGAGTTTAGATTTGTTTCAGGTTAATGGCAATAGACTCGCCTTCTACTATATGGGACTTTAACGTGGCTGGCAAAATGTGTGTGTATTTTTAGGTACATCTTTGCTTAACTCTCCTAGAATCACAAGCGTGATATAGTATGTGACGTCATGGTGGATTAAAGACCATTCTCTGACATAGAGGTCCCCAACAGCAGGACCTTTACAAACTGGTTCTGCTTGCTCCGTAATAATACTTAAAACTATATCAGCAGGTGACTAAACCACATTTGGTATTGTTTCAGAAGGCGGGTGCATCGTCAGCATTCGTGTGGAGTGGAGGGGGGGTGACAGGCGGTGGGGGGCAGGACCAGACAGCCGCACAGCCCGCCGCCGTGCCGACAGGTTAGTTTTAAAACTTGTCTAGCTATTTTGAATTTTAACGCTCTCCAAATTCTTGACGTCAATATTTAAAATAAGTTAAACCATAGGTGTGTGAAGAGAAAAATGAAAGAAAAAACGAAAACATAAAAAAAATTATAACTTCTTAATCTAATCACAAAAAGGAGTTGCGCCAAATAGGCCCAGTTCAGCACACTGCAAGGCAACTAGTGTCCGTTGCTGGTTCTCAACTGGCCCTGATTGAAATTGAAATCAGGTTTATTGGTTGACTGTTTTCACTAGTCAGTCGTACTTTCTTTCTTTGGTGGCTAGGCCGCCTTATGCTTCTGACTTCGCTTGTTGAAAAAATTGCACTTTTGAAAGAGTCTCCTAGATTTAAGTTTTATGTAACTTTGTTGTCTTCAATTGATTAATCATCGTCTTTTGTTGTTAAAGCACTCCGATGAAACTCATCTTTAACTGTTTCATTATCTTTGTATTTTTTTTTTTTATTAAACTACACCAGTATTTAAGCTTTCATTCTATTGACATCTTTTTCAAGATTGTGCTTTTTATAGTAATTCTTTACAGTCTTTAATCTGTTATTGTCGATGGCCAAATATCTCAGTCTAAGCGCTAGCGTTTTATTAATAGGTTCTCTTGTTTTTTTTTTTATTTAACCAATGTCTTAACTATCTCCGTTTCCCACAGGCACGTCTGGCGGCGGCGGGGCCCAGGGTCTGGTGCACTGGATGTCAGTGATGGCAGAGCATATGGGAGGGGGGCACCACGACCCCTCCCACTACGCACTGCCACCCTGGAACAACGGGGGTGTTGATGTAAGTGATAGATTGTAATTGTTTATTGTAGAGTAGTTTGATTTAAGATGGTAAATGTGTTTGGGAGGTTAGAAGGAATAGTACATTTTTATTAAAGTGAAGTTTTGACATTGCGGCCGAAGCGGAATTAACACTCGAGTCACAAGACAAAGGTGTTATAGAGCCGAGAACAGCAGTGACAAATTCTCACTTGAATTAAACGACGTTTTTCAACACAGTTACGGAGAAATTAAATAACAGAACAAAAAGTACTTTTATGGTGTGTTATTAAAAATCACATACGTGTAATTTATTACGGAGTAGTTATATTAAGTTTGTGATGTTAATTAATTCACGGTAGCCTTTTTTTAGAGAGGTAGAAGAATTTTAAGTTCCAAAATACTTTGTTTTTTGGAACTTAAAAAAAAAACTTAAAAAAACTTAAAACTTGGTCTTTTTTTAGGACGTAACTCGCCCGATGTGAAAAGAAAAAAAGTAAATGTTTTAAATCATATTTTTTAATTAGCTTCGAGTTGAGCAAGAAATATATCTACATAAAAAATATAAAATGAGTTTATAAAGAGAACAAAATAACTTTAAAAATGTTACAACAAGGACAAACCTTGGCTGTTTAAAAAAAACCGGCCAAGTGAGAGTCGGATTTGCGCACTGAGGGTTCCGTACCAACTTGTGGCATAAACGGCCATATCTTTTAATTTTTTCTCCGCTCGAATTGACCACAGACTTGAGTAATGGTTTTAATTTCGCGTAATGACAACAAAGTGATCCTATAAAGTATCCGTTTTTAACTATTACAAAGCTCAGATTAGATATCCATGGAAAAGACCGGTAAAGAAACTCCATGCACAAAACAAGATATTTTATTTATCATTTTTTTAGATTTTTATTTATGTTATTTTATTTGTCTTCCCATTACAACCAGAATGATGGTGTTGTAGTGTTTATAAAAAGTAATATTAAAGCCTATATTGAAGAACCTGTCATACAGGAAGCCAATTGCTTACTTATAAAAATCAATAATGAAGTGGCTATATTGGCTTTATACCGTCCTTTTTGTTTCAAAACAATAAATAACTTCTTAATGTCACTTCAAAAAATATTAGATAGTTTATCCTCTTATAAAAGTGTAATAATGGTGGGTGATATCAATATAAATATTGCTACCAACAGTTCCGACCGCTTCTTATCGGATTATCTTGATTTTCTATCCCTTAATGGACTGCTTCCAGCTTTTAATATTGCAACACGTGCAAATAGCTGTCTAGACCACGTCATCCTGAAAACGAAAATACCAGTAACCACGTTTATAATTGAATCTCTAATTACTGATCATGCACCCATACTATGCTGTGTAGAGATTAAAAACATTAACAAACAACTGAAAAAACAAATAGTAAAACTTGATTATGAGGCCATAAAACTATTGTGTGACCATATTGATTTTACATCCATTTTTGAAGCGATTAACCCAAATACTGCAATGGATATATTCATAAGCAAAATTACTGATATTATGCATATAAACACAAAAATTTTAAATGTTACAAATAGGTTTAGAATACTAAAGCCTTGGATGACGTTAGGACTCGTCAGGTGTTCTCGTAACAAAGATCGGATGCACAAAAAATTTAAACAGAATCCGGATAACGTAGTGCTCGAAATCACATTTAAACGTTACCGCAACTTCTACACTAAAACTATTAATAAGTTAAGGCGAGATTACGAAAAAAACTTACTCAGTGCAGCAGGAAATAACAATAAAAACTTATGGAAGGCTATAAATAATATTACTAACAGAAACATTAAAAAAGATAACTCTTTAGATCTCCTTTCATTAAAAACAATCCCTCAACATTCTGTAAATGTCATAAATGAGTTTTTTGCCACCATTGGTGAAAATTTAGCAAACAAAATCAATCCTCCGTCGGATTTACTTAAGGGTACAACGGACACGCATTGTCACTTATCTTTATCTGGCAATTCATTTGTTCTCCTGGACACTGACGAAGACGAAGTTGAGAGAATAATTGATGGTCTGAAAAGTAACTGCGCTGCAGGTGATGATGGAATCTCATCTGACATACTTAAACTTCTAAAAAATAATATAAAAGCACCGCTTACGCATATCTTTAACATGTGTTTAGAGTTGGGTATTTTTCCTGAATCACTTAAACAGTCTATAGTAAGACCTATTTTTAAGGGTGGAGATAGAAGCCGTGTCAATAACTATCGTCCTATTTCAATTCTTACATTTCTGTCTAAAATATTTGAAAAGATAATTAATAAAAGATTAACAAACTATTTAGAAAAATATAGCCTTCTATCTAAATATCAATTTGGTTTCCGTGCAGGCAAGTCCACAGAAGATGCTTTAAATGATTTCACTGAACACATTGTCAAAACCCTAGATAGCAAAAAGAAATGCATTACAATATTCCTCGATCTGGCGAAAGCTTTTGATACGGTTTCTATTCCCACCCTAATTAACAAGCTAGGTCAACTTGGCATTCGTGGTATTCAGCTAAGGTTGTTGTCGGATTATTTAACAGGAAGAACACAGAGGGTAAAAATTGGCAATTATACTAGTGACAGCGTACCTGTCACCCATGGAGTGCCACAGGGTAGCATCCTTGGTCCAACGATGTTCTTAATTTATATTAATGAACTTACGCTACTTAAAATTGAAAATTGCAAAATAATTTCTTATGCCGATGATACTACCCTGACATTCCATGGAGACACTTGGATTGAAACCTTCCAAGAAGCACAATGTGGTTTTAACATAGTCACTAAATGGCTTGCAAAAAATTTCCTTTCCCTTAATACCGAGAAAACCAAATACATAACATTCTCTATTCGAAATCCTGGTGTACCATTCCAATCTACACATCGTATAACCTCCCACATTTGCAATAATGAATTTATTAATTGTCCTTGTCCCTCCCTATCTGCCGTTGAACATATTAAATATCTTGGACTCATATTTGACAAAAATCTTAATTTTAATTAATCTTTCAAACAGGATAAGAAAACTTATTTATGTATTTAAACAAATAAGACACTCGGCTAATACGAAAATTATGAAAATGATTTATTACTCCTTGTGTCAAGCGGTAATAATCTATTGTATTACGTGTTGGGGTGGTGCCGCTAAAACCCATAATTTAATTGTTGAAAGAGCTCAAAGAGCCCTTTTAAAGGTAAGTTACTTCAAACCCAAGTACTTTCCTACTAATGAGCTTTACAGGGTATGTGAGGTACTATCTATACGAAAACTCTCTGTGTTATCCTTAATTATGAAACAACATTCCTGTGTTAAGCTAAATACCCAAACTAAAAAAGAAATTTCAAAGAAAAGGTCTCTCTGTGTTATCCTTAATTATGAAACAACATTCCTGTGTTAAGCTAAATACCCAAACTAAAAAAGAAATTTCAAAGAAAAGGTTTCGAGCTATTTAAATCCATGCCTTGTAGAACTAGATTTGCTCAAAAGTTTAACATGTTCCTAGGTCCAAGACTGTTCAATATTGCAAATAAACAGTTTCAAATTTTCTCCATGACAAAAAGAGAGTATAAACGGAAACTTTTCAGCTGGCTTATGGCACTGACCTATGATGAAACGGAAAAACTGTTCAGAATATTGGTTTAAATGCAATAAAATACTCATTATAATAACGATATATTAAGTTTTTGTTTTTCTTAGTTTTTCTCAGGCACACACACTCATTCAACACACACATTAACACTCCATTATACAACACACACACTAGCACACACACACACACACTCACACACACACACACACACACATTCACACTCGCCAGTAAATGTTTTACCTGTTTATTGTAATTTAATTTTTTTACTATTTTTTTAATCTTACCTTGCTAATAATAACTTTTATTTTGCACCTATTATCCTAAATTATAATAAATTCAACGAGGGTGGGCGCTGATACCTATAATTACAAGATATTAAGTTATCTTAGCTTAGGTATTAGCTGCAACTCTAATATTCAACATTATTTACCTTACTTTTTGGAATATGTACTTGTGTTGTAAATTGTATGTGTTTTTTAAGGTGCAAATAAACTATTTTTTTTTTTTTTTTTTTTTTTTTTAATAAAACCATTGCATCAACTAACACTGCCAATATCAATGCTTATCTGCAATTAATAGGTGTGTAAGCAACCGCGACTGACACCCGCCGTTATGCAAATATACAAGCAGTTGCGTTATAATGGCGGCAATTAGTAGCAGTCACTTTTGTAATTGCTCTGACAGTTGTTGGTCGAAAGAGGTTTAACCTTAATGCGGAATTTGAATTGTCTTGAGTGGATTTACATTGTGGTAACAATGATCAAGAATGTTGTATGACGTTTTTATAGTGTCATTATTAAAAAAAAGTTTCGTATTCAGATGAATTTGAAATTCGAATGCATTTTGTTTTTTTTTTTTGGTGTGACACTAGTTGCGTCTTTGTGCCAATTTCGGGTGTGCATTTAGTTTTTGAACGTTACACACTAGGAATTTTATTTAAAAACTTTTGAACTCTCATATACAAACGGCCAGGCCCGCCATGTTTTGATCAATTTCGTCATTTAGTAATTAGGGATTTTTACTGTTAATCAGGGTGATTGTCTAAGAATTCTAGTAAACAAGGCTGTGGTTTGAGCTAGACTCAGGTTTATTTCTTTGCTTGGTTTATTATCCAGTATAATATGTTTTATAATTATCTATTATTAAACTTAACACACCTTATTAAACTCTTCTCTTGAATCACTATCTATTGCTGACGAGCCTGTTGGTCTAGTGGTTAGTGGCCCTGACTGCTAAGCCGGGTAAGGTCGTGGGTTCGATTCCCACCCAGGACAATCTTTGTGTGATGAGCATGATTGTTTGTTCTGTGTCTGGGTGTGATTTATCTATAATATGTATGTATTTATAAATTATATAAGTAGGTATGTATATCAGTTGTCTGGTTACCATAACACAAGCTCTGCTTAGCTTGGGATCAGATAGCCGTGTGTGAGTTGTCCCAAGATATTATATTATATTATATTATATATTGCTGAAAACTGCAATGAGTCTTTTAAAAGATCTAAGCGAACAGACAGCGCAACTGACTTTATTTTATACTATATTAGCTTCCGCCCGCGACTTAGTCCGCGTGGCATAGTTACTTTGGGAATAACTTACTGTAAGGAAAATGTATGAAATGCGAGGCTATATTATACTGGAAATATATAGCTTTTATTGGTCAACTGGTTTTAGACAAGATTGGTTTTAATTTGTATTAAGTGAACTTTCTTAATTATTTGTTTTTTTAATTTTAAGCAACGAAATAATATTGTCTGTCTTCTAGAACATTCTTCTTACTATCATTGGGTAATCTGTATAATTCTCAAAAAAAATCGCTACCCACGACCAAAAGAAACGTTACCAACACTTTTTCTCACGAAACTACAAATTTGCATACCTTCCCTTACAAAAAAATAATAGATCATTTGTTATTAGAAAAGAAAAGTATTCGCGCATCGTATACTAAATAGACAAAACCTGTTTAGCGATTCAAGACGCATCATTAGCAAATATTAGAAAACCAAATTATTATGACAAGCCAAAAATAAAATTTGACCTCTATCACGTTCTCGGAAGAATCAAAATGCGTTACTACACACGCATAAAATTTGTTAAACCTTTTCGCAGAGTAGAAAAGTCGCCTGTGGCGCCAATGTATGCAAATTTTTGAACTACCTTTTGTTGAAGTGTAGCCCTAAGTATTATTCAAATTAGGAACATTTTTCTTTAGTGATTTTGCGAATTTAGATTTTATTCCAATGGATTTGGTCGCATTATTGATTGAACATATATTTTTTTATAAAAGCTTTATGATATTCAATTTTATTGTAACTAATTAAAGTATGTTTTTGGATGTTAGTTGTCAAGTGATTGATACTTATTATGTAAAGTATGACGGATTAGGTAAATATCTTGATACTTAAAAATATTTAAATGATATTTTTGATTAATTATTTCCTATCTATCTTGAGGTTAAAATGGGGTCAACATATTATTCTCACAAGTGATATTTTTACATAAATACCTTGGGAATGCGTACCTTCTGCGTACTCTGTTTTGAATCCAACGTCATTGAAAAAATATTTTATTAAAATTTTAAGAATATAAAACAGATTCATATAACTTTAAAATAATACTAAATGTGCCCAACTGTTTCACCCGCTGCTCGGCTTATAAGTGTAACTTATGTTACTTTAACATAATTTAACTTTCTAATGGCGAAAAAAATAATCATATCGGTTCAATAGTTTCGGAGCCTATTCGGTACAAACAAAAAATTCTTTCCTCTTTTTGATATTAGTAGGTTAAACCAACAAATTTGAAATTGCCAAAAATTCAAAGACTGTCACATTCAACATCCCACTGATGGATCTGCACAGTCTGCATATTGACCTAGATTTTTGTCTGGAAAACATTGTCTTTGTGGGAAAACATCAAATATACTACCTGGCGGCCGCGGTTTTGCCCGCGTGGTGATAAAAAAAGTATCTGTGTTATTATTCCAGACTATAACCTAACTTTGTGCCAAATTTGATCAAGATCTGTTCAGCTGTTCTGACGTGAAAGAGTAACAAACATCCAAACATCCATCCTCACAAACATTCGCATTTATAATATTAGTAGGAAGGATAATATACCTACTATCATAGTCAGCTAAATTTTGGTATAGGTACTGCATTATTATGATGATTTATTGTCACTAAAAGTTTGTGAAAAACAATTTTTTGTGACCGTTGAACTTTAAGGGGCAAATAATATATCCTGCCGTGTTGCAGGTTGTTCGAAAGAGATACCGCGGGCTCGGAACAAAAAGGGCAAAAGAAGAAACATGGGTGGTTTTTAGTCAGTCAAAATCTGACACAATACGCAAAAAAGTAGACTCACAACAATAACAATTAAAAGTAGCGTCCTTTAATTAATTTGACTTTATCATTATTCCTTCAGTATACAAACGTATTCAGTGTTGCAAACAACAAACAATTCCACTTATTAACACACCCCCAGCTTTCACACTCCTGCGCATCGTACGTCAAACATCACTTTTATCAGATTGAACTCACACTTTCCGATATTTTTTTTATAACTAACTACGAAATCACGCGAATTTACGCTTGGATACACGCTAACGCTTTTCGGATAGTGATGCGATTCGATTCTTTACAGTATCGATGCAACAGAATGCGTTACTCGATTTTTGTATCGATACAAATAAATGGATACCGGTATGAATGGTAGGTATATCTCATTTGTATATAAGCCTAGACTCATAGAAGGATTAATAAGTATGTGAAACAAAACTTGCCATATTATCCCTGTTAATAACAATTTAATGCAAGAACTATTTGTCCCAGAGGACTTCGATATTTGGCCAAAGCCATTCGATCATCATCTAGCCTTTTCCTAAGATTCCCAGCTATGTTGAGGTTGGGGTTGGCTTAAAGTCTAACCTTTTGCAGCTGAACACCAATTATTTACATGGAGCGACTGACTATCTGATCTCCATAACCCTGAGTAACACGATTGGTTGTCAGACGTTTGAGCCGCTGACTACTTATTGCGACTGTCAAAGATCTACAAACACAGATCTTTTCAAGAAACGGTGAAATCTCGGTAAGTCATGGGGGGTCACTAATCCACAGATAATCTGGGCAAGCGCGACTTGACTCGCGCAGTTGTTATTTTTTAGCCACAAACACTTCTCGACGTCATTCGATACGATTCTAGAATCGTGTCGTATGTTTGCATCTTTATCGATAAACAGACACAGCAAGTATAGAACATCCCTATTTACGGAACATCGTGAAAGTATTCTATATAATAATTATTTGTGGTTAAAATGATAATTGTTGTACTTAGCGTTAGTTCAACTGTTAATTATAGCACCTTGTTTAAAGCTGCATATCATGATAATCTTTACGCGTATTTCTTGATTGCCGTTGTTTTAATTAGTGCAGTTGTAAGGTTTTAATTAAATGATTATGGTAAGATTTAAATGTTCTGAATGTATGGTGGTTTAAAAAGTTATTAAATGCTACATTAGCCGGTGAAGTTAAAATTTAGAGTTTTACATAAGCTGCAGCCAGTTAGAGTGGAAGCAGACTCCAATATATCTGAGAAAAGCCTAGGCAGATGAGAAATCTAAATTAATTTTGATACTGAGACTGTCCCAAAAAAGTTAATTAAATATAAAAACTAAATGCACCGCTGGTGGTCGTCAAACTCGCATGTATTAAGTATTAACGTAAAATTATAAATAAGAACCATAACTTTAACTTTCAGCTATTGTAGCTGTTAATGTTATATATCTGTGAAGGCTTGTTATTAGCAATTTTATAATTTACTGTTTTTACTTTTATTTATATTTTGTAATTAGTCTGCAAATCTTCCTAAAAGTAGTACAATAAATATTTTCTGATTGTTATTGAGATTGAAACTTAGTACCTGAATAATTATATGCAACGCATTATATGCAGTACGCTTTCGTGTCGCTGTCATCCGCAAACGTGCCCAGAAGACTGGCAGTATTGCTACGTCAAAGCAGAGAGGTCTGTCAGAGCCACCGCCTAGGGCATACAATCCGGGGTTGTGGGTTTTTTTAAAGAGATTCTGCAGTCCCGGAACAAAAAGAATAAAATGAGGAACATTGGTGAGTTTTAGTTAGAACAAGTCTGACACTCCCCCGCTCCAGAGCGAGGGAAGTTATTTGAAGATTTTTCATCAGCAAAAAATAAGACCTCTGGTCGAGCAAAGTATCTATATTTCAAACTTTAGATGAGTTACTATACTAGTAGATTGACATAAACATTTTAAATCAAGTCTCTATGAACGTTAAGAATAAAAAAAAACACAACTTGTCAACCCCACTTGTTGGTAACATAACTAACAAGAATGACAAGCAAAAAAACTAGAATCTCTTTTAATTTTCAATCCCCAACAAAAGATAACACTATTTCACACCGTTCATATACTAGACAATACCACATTGATACATCATAATAACATAACAATATCACAAATAAAATGGCCGTGAACCAAAAGTCAATTTTTGAGTTACGAGAAAAAAATTTCCAATATATACATTGTGAGATTGCTAACGACCTTTTGATGACTACCGTGAGCTTACAATATAATGAAATAAAAAAAATCACACAAAAATAAGAAAAAGTTTATAAGACTACTGTGTTCCCCAGAGGGGTAACCGGCGTTTGTGTTCACAAAAAATGTTGCCAGTGATAATATACGGCGCTAATATTAAAAAAAACGGCTGGGAATTATAAATGTGGATGCCCTTTTTGGTTTTAATTATAAAGTTGGCATCATATTTGAAGTTTGGGAGATTTTGAATTTGGAACATAAGCTAGTCTTCTATTCAAATGAGGTTCTGATCCACATCCAATGAGACACGTGATATTGTGGCTTGCGTGCTGGTGCTAGCGCCAAAGTCATGGCTTTATCCAGGGTCTGAGCAAATTCTGGGTTAATCTTGCCGTTGTAAAAGCACAACTTTAGGCAATTTCTTTTTTTTTATTTTGTGCAAATCTGAAGACGTTCTCGGTCTAACCAAAAGGCATTCTGTGGGAATGACAGTTGAGAGGTGAGATAGGTAGTCGCTTCATCTAAAAACAGGTAGTCAGCTGAATCCGGTAAGGCTGGAAAGTTCTAGATAGATGACGGTGAGTCAATTACAGTTTGAGTAAAAACGTGGAATGAAGGTTTTATTTCATGAGACATTTTTATGGAGTTCCTAGAGGTAAGGAGAAGAAATTTCAAGACAAGGGCCTATTCCTTAATTTTTAAAGAAACTATTTGCTTTGTGCTAATTGAAATTTTGACAGTGTGTATACGACTGCTATTATAAAACTGAAATTAAAGAAGGTGCTTTATAGGATTCCATATTTTAAAAGGAACAAACGGGACCCTTGTAGGATCACTTTATTTGTTTGTCTCTCTGTCAGTCCCTTTATGTGAAGAACGCGTGGAGGTATCGAATTTAAATTTAAACCGTAAAAAAAAGTCTGATACCTTGGAATTGTGAAAATATCAACACTCTCATTCACCGCATTCAAAACAATATGGATACTCAAATCTGTGGTCCCTTTTTTCTGCGTTTGGAAAATCATCAAATAACTTCCCCTGCTCTAGGCGGAGCGGAGGGGAGTGTTAAATTGGTACTGACTAAAAGCCACCAATGTTCCTTCTATTGCCCTTTACGTTCCGGGGCCGGGGTATCTCTTTCGAACAACCTGGAACCCCGGCAGGTGGTAGCCATGACAGGCCTCTCTGATCTGTGGTGACTTAAAGTCAAACTCAGCCCTCTAAGGCTTCACAGTCAAAAGATATGACCATCTATGTCGCAAGTTTGTTCGAAACCTTCGGTGAGCGAGTTGTAGTGTAAGTGTGAGTGTGAGTTGGTCGTGTGGGAATAACTTCGCCTCAACTACACCTCGACTGCTGGTCGTGTGGGCGACGCGCCTTAGTGTACGCTGAAGCGGAACCTTTCGTGTGGCAGGTCTCCGTCAGGGATCACCAACGCTTGCACCTCTCATGCATATTATTCCGTGCATGTTACGCTACTTGCAAGTTACAAGCTGACCTTATTCTGTACACTGACTACTTCAGACATATGAGTTATTGTTGTAATCAGTCGAGCGGAACAAATACTGAAAAAAGCGGTCAAGAGCGAGTCTAAAGCGCGCACCGAGCGTTCCGTACAAGCTTGAAAGAAAGAAAAACTTTTATTTGGGACTCGCACAAAACAAGTAAAACGGTAACAAAAAAAATAGTACAGACAAGGTTATTATCTGTGCGAGGCCAAAAAGGTCCCGTCTCAGCATATGCTGCGATATCTATATCTATACTAATATTATAAAGCTGAAGAGTTTGTTTGTTTGTTTGTTTGTTTGAACGCGCTAATCTCAGGGACTACTGGTTGGAATTGGAAAATTCTTTTAGTGTTGGATAGGTAGTCCATTTCTTGAGAAAGGCTATAGGCTATATAACATCACGCTACGACCAACGGGTGCTGAGCAGCGTGGGTGAAACCGCGTGGAATAGCTAGTTTTAAGATAAAAATAACAAAGCGCTGGTATTCTGACAGGGCCAGTCAGAACGGACGGCTTGCGACATAAACTGTCATATCTTTTGACTGCGTAAAGAAGGTCGGTTGTTGTTGCACAAAAGGTCCACGAAGTTGAGTTTTAATTTCAACTCGATACCTGTACGCGTTCCCGAGATAAAGACTCTTGACAGACAGATGGACAACAAAGTGATCCAACAAGGGTTCTGTTTTTTTCCTTTTCAAATATGGAACCCTAAAAAAGCTGGTTTCATTGCTGTAATTCAGGATTTTATGTAATTAAGTGTTAACGTGCTTTTGGTCGAACGAGTGAGGTAGCAGATTGGTGATAACAAAAATATAATAGTACTAGCTTTTGCCCGCGTCTTCGCGTTAAATTCGGAGTGACACAGTTCCCCTTTACTGATTTTCAGATACCTGCTACCTGCAGTTTTTGCCCTTGCGCCTTATGGATTTGTAATACAAAGCTAAGTTTTCCCTTTTCTTCCCTCTTTCTCCCTAAACACCCACTATTTAAAAAAAAGCCTATGTCGGTCTCCTGGGTCCCAACTATTTCTGTACCAAAATTCATCAAAATCGGTTTATCCACTAAGGCGTGAAGAGGTAACAAACTTACTTTCGCTTTTATAATATTAGTAAGGATGTAGGCTTTCAAATCGTCCCATCATCATCTGCTTAGCTTTTCCCAACAATTTGAAGTCAGCTGAATGCCACTGAATATTAGTTTTTTACGCAGAACAACTGCCTATGTGACCTTCACAACCAAGTTATTTCTGGATAATATAATAACCCTTCGTAAGACTGGTTGTCAGAATTTTAAACCATTGACTATCTGTCACAAAGAGCCGCAGGCGCAGCAGTCGATCGCTCAGCCACTGCGCCAAACGTTGGCGCAGTGGCTGAGCGATCGACTGCTGCGCTGCGTGTCGCGGGTTCGATCCCTGCACGGAAAAAATATTTGTATGACCTATAAATAGTTGTTTTGGGTCTGTATGAGTTTTAATATTTGTAAACGCACCCACACGGTACAGGAGAAATTAGGAGAGGTTTGTTTAAAAAAAAATATGTCAGCCGAGACCGACGGCTCAACGTATTGTCCAGACTGACGAAACTCCGTATGTAATAAGTGGTCACCACATCCACAGATCGACCTAGGCAAAACGGCTTAAACTTAAGATCGTATGAAGCAGCTGGGCCTCAAGTCTGCTATTTTATATAACTTAGTCATTCCAACACGATCCCACTGTCATTGTGCTAAAAGTTCGTAATCTGCTAAATTACAATGGTCGATCATTTGTCGGCCAGTGGTCTCGTAATGGAATCGTAGCAGAATGACATTGTAGTATTGCCATTATTATAAAACCCGTTGGTAGAAATGATTTTCGAAAAACTACTACCACATTTTAAAAGTTTATTCAAACCAGATTTTATTTAATATATCTTTCCTGTCCCGATGCATTTTATGTTAACACGTTTAGTCAACTTAAAAAATATAAAATGATGATTTTAAAATGATCTACATAATGCATCCTAACTAATCCAACACTGAAATTTGTCAGTTGACAATATTAGAAATGTCATTTCATAACTTTGTTTACATTTGCATCACAGTGAGCTTCGTTTTCTATTAAAATCGCCGTTTTTGACCATGAATACTGACTCTGGTGATTCTCCTGTACTTGACGACCACGGCTTGAATATGGATTCCGCTCTTGCTGATAATGACAACTCCCACGATAACATGGATTTGATGTCAGCACCTATCGAAGACCCGGCATACAATCTGATTCGAGTTCTTCACTGCGAACTGTTGCAAGTGGATATGTACGCTGTGTTAATAAATTGTAATTTTTAACATATCAAGATTGCGAAGACACCTTTTGGAAATTGTCGAAGTTTGATCTCTCGTAAAAACATGGGTTGGACTGTAGACATCAACAGGTACTTAACTATAACAGGTCTACAACTGTAATGATAATAATATATGCAAATATGATTCAAGCTACGATACCTTGCAAATAAATACATAATATTGTTTTTTCTTTTCCAGTCATTTACAAGACAGTGATAGTTTGGTGTGCCATGCATGTTGAACCAAAGCAGGAATAAAATCAGTCAGGGAACAAGTCAACACTCAACAGTCCACATTTTGTTATTATTGTCCACATTCATATCTCTATTAGCTGTGGCACCTCTCTTCTAAGGCAAAGGGCATATTTGCTGAACATTGATATACCACAACGGTAAACCAAATAAGGAATGTGATTGCATATCAAATTGCACCACAACCAGGTTTAGATAACAAACTATACTATTTTTAGAATCCTATTGAATGCAGTAAGATTCTTTGAGGAGTGGCTGGAGCTTTGAGGAGTGGCTGGAGAGGCGTCATGGCGTCCTCACCTACCGCCTGACGCAGGTCCTCACCGGACACGGAAGTTTCGGGAGGTTCCTGCACATCATCGGGCGGGAGGAAGCGCCCGGGTGTCACCACTGTGACGATCGCCCGGAGGACACGGTGGAGCACACAGTGGCGATCTGCCCGGCTTGGGCGGAGCACCGCCGTGCCCTCGTAGAGGCGATCGGCGGCGGCGATCTCTCGCGTCCGGCCCTGGTTCAGGCCATGGTCCGGAGCGAGAGGGAATGGGAAGCGGTCACCACCTTCTGCGAAGCAGTAATGTTAGCGAAGAAGGTGGCCGGGCGTTTGAGGGAGAGAACATCTGCCCAACCCAGCCGCCGCGGGAGACGCCCATGGCGCCGGGCGCCGCGAGACGACTTCCGGCCACCGTAGATGCGGGCTTGTGGGCGGTGAGCAATGGGTAGTTCACCGTCCGTCCGTCGATTGACGACAGGCCGTGTCGACGGCGCGTTCGTGTTTCACGCGCGCCTCAAAGAGAGTCAGCAAAGCAGAGGGGCTTGCCAGAGCCTCTGCCTGCCGGGGTTGCGGGTTGTTCGAAAGAGATACCGCGGCCTCGGAACGTAAAGGGCAATAGAAGAAACATGGGTGGGTTTTAGTCAGTACAAGTCTGACATGCCCCCCCGCTCCACCCAGAGCGGGGGAAGTCATTGGATGATTTCCCACCCGAAAAAAAAAAAAAAAATGCAGTAAGATTGCTCTAAAATGTTAAAAGGCTAACATTATATAATTTTTTTTTGCAGCCTGTCTGTGTGATACTCAATTTTTGACAATGTTTTAGTTTATGATGAATTAAATGTTTTCTATTAATACATTATTATTGTTTTATTTTCAACTATCTGTAATATTGAAATAGTATATTTAGCTTTTATATTTTATGTAGGAAGAGTTTTCAATACTTGTGTAGGGCACATTTAAATAACCTTATAGTTTGGAAACTCCAATGTTTTTGAAGTTATACTTCTTTTGGCGCGATGGAGAAAAATGATGAGAGTGATTTGCGCGCGCACAGCGACATCATGAAGTTAGTTATAGGTGTTCTAGTAACTATGTTCATGTTGTATATTCTAGTATTTTTATATTTAGAATACGTGTTTCATAATAAATAAATATTCTTTTGGTGTTTTTATTAAGCTATTGCATAGACGAGGTTTGGAAATGGATGGGTTACCACAGTGGGCTAGGTTAAGCAACCTCACCGAGGTTTGGAAATGGATGGGTTACCACACGGGGGCAGGTTAAGCAACCCTTGCCGAGGTTTGGAAATGGATGGGTTACCACAGTGGGCCAGGTTAAGCAACCCTCACCAAGGTTTGGAAATGGATGGGTTACCACAGGGGGCCAGGTTAAGCAACCCTTGCCGAGGTTTGGATATGGATGGGTTAGCACAGGGGCCAGGTTAAGCAACCGTTGCCAAGGTTTGGAAATGGATGGGTTACCACAGGGGGCCAGGTTAAGCAACCCTTGCCGAGGTTTGGAAATGGATGGGTTAGCACACAGCCTGGTTAAGCAACTCTCACCAAGGTTTGGAAATGGATGGGTTACCAAAGTTTTTTTTCTTTACACCAAAGAAGTATAACTTCTAACGCGTGTACATAAGTACACACATCCCTTTTTTTTTTTAATAATTTTCAATTAATTTTCTTTTATTACTATATTATTTGGGGGGCATACTAATATCAACATTCAATGTTGCTTGTGGGCACTCAGGGCCTTAATTCACTATGGCGGCTTGGCATCCCTCTTTATGAGTAACACAATTTTTGTAAAACAACTCAATAATGTTTTAGCTGTCACAGTCAAATGTGATATTAACGTCAGTAAGCAACTAACGTTAACCATATAGTTCTGTACAGATCACAGAGTACATTTTATATACGGACCCCTTCAGGTACTTGACATTCAAACCTCCGCTGGCTCGGTATTGTACTGGCCCTGAAAGGGGTCGAATATTTAAGTCACACCACCACCTCATTATTTTTACAAATATTTTATTTTCTGGTTAAAAAATAATATGGGTATGCATCAATTAAGATAATAGAATTAAAAACTCTTATGTAAACGTCAGTAGAAGTTCTTAAGTTATTGAGCAAGACGCTTGTAAAGTCCAAGACCGTAAATTACGATCATCGCAATTTTGATGGCAGTGTAGGTCGACGCTAAAAATCATGAAAAATGTGGTTTTTGGACGTAAATCCACTTTATAGGGCATGAATCTCTTTAATAAATATTCTTTAGCTCGTCGTGAACATATTTCTCCAATCAATACTCCACAAACACGATGGATAGCAAACACTTTTTGTCAAACCGAGCTACTAAAAGCAATGACTGCACAATGACTTTGTAATGGTAGATCAATGATCAAAGGAACTGTCAAAATTTTAGCAGATTACCGCAAGCGTCAGTCATTCGTTTGTCATTATGTACGAGATTACCATTCTAAGCAATTTCTTTCAATGGACTGTCAGTGACTGACCAGTGGAAAGTCATAATGACGACAGTGTATTAGTAGATTACCAAACTTGTCAAAATCAACCATTATGCGATCAGTGATCGACCATTCTGACACTATTGTAATAGCAGACTTAGGCCCCTGTTATTATGTAGCCACGAGCTCTTCAGTTGAAAATAGGACCATCTTTTTTAAATTAGTTCCATCTGACACTTTTTAACTGTAAAAAAAACTGTAAAAAAGTATCCTATGTGTTATTCGAAACTATAATCTAACTCTGTGCCCAATTTCATTAAGATCCGTTCAGCCGTTTTGATTTGAAAGAGTAGGAAACATCCATCCATCCATCCTCACAAATATTTGCATTTATTAGTAGGATAGTAGGATTATATGTACATATTTCTATACATCTTCTTAATCGTATGGATAATCCGGTGTCAATTTAGGGTTTTCATGCCCCTCATTGGCTTATCATTAGATAATGATGTGTTTAAAAACATAACTTAATACAGAAATATTGAGTCTATTTTTCGAATTCACATCGCCAATACTGAAAACTTTCTTCACTAACTCTCATCCAAGTTAAATCAATTCAAAATATTTTCTTACTTAACTTTAATTATAGTCCACCGGACCGTTTTCAGTGATGGCCGACCGTTATTAGCAGAGACAGACAATAAAAACCTGAAATTTCAGCCTAACATCAACTTGTTCCAATATTATAGTACTAACAAACATCCTTATCCTTACTTCCTTACTAATATTATAAAAGCGAAAGTGAGTTTGTTTGTTTGTTTGTTACCTCTTCACGCTTTAATGGCTTAACCGATTTTGAAGAATTTTGGTACAGAGATAGTTGGGAACCAGGAGACGGACATAGGCTAATATTTTTTTGAAAATAGTGGGATGTGAGGGAGAAAGAGGGAAGAAAAGGGAAAACATAGCGTTGCTATTACAAATCAATAAGGCGCAAGGGGAACTGTGTTACCCCGAATTTAACGCGAGCGAAGCTGCGGGCAAAAGCTAGTCAAATAGATATTAGCAATATTTTTCTCACACAAACCGCTATTCAAATCACTTTAAAGAACAAATTGAGGACATTACAAACTGCTTCTGGCGATACTCTACGCATTTAGGCGTGATATTCAAAAATTACAAGCTACACACCTGGTTTACAATATAATTAATATCTTACCAACAAAAAGGGATATTAATTCGTGCAGAATCAAGCATAAAATCATAGGGCAGTCGCACCCTCTATGGAAAAGAATCAATCGTTAGTTGTATGAGAAATTTGAGGGCATGGTTGGCGCAGTGGCTGAGCGATCGACTGCTAAGCTGCGTGTCGCGGGTTCGCCGCACGGAACAAATATTTGTATGACCTGCAGATAGTTGTTTTTGGTCTAGCTGTTTGTGTATGTCAGTTTAAATGTTTGTAAACGCACCCACGATACAGGAGAAATTCCTGGTGTGAGACAACGTTTTTTTTTTATAAAAAAAAGAATATCTGCATGCCTGCATGGTAACGTGTTACTCGGTTCTGTATTACAGTTTTGTGTATTTTGCGGGCCCTTCTGCTTTGCTGACATCTCTTTGAGACGCGCGTGAAACACGAACGCGACGTCAATATAACCTGATTTGTAACCTTCTGTTCTTCCTTTCATGACATGGTTGGCGCAGTGGCTTAGCAATTAGCAGCTGCACTGTGAGTCGCAAGTTCGATTTTCACACTTGGCCTTTAGGTCGTTGATCTGGCTTGCAGCGGTTTGTGTATGTGAGTTTAAATGTTTGTAAAAGCACCCACGTAACCTGAGCCATCATTTTAAAACTGATTTTTGTCGTTAAAATCTTTGCCTTGTCAATTTATCTTCAACTAACTGACGCCAGTGGCTTCGCCCGCGTGATATCGAAAGAAAAAGTATATTATGTGGTATTCTAGACTATAATCTACCTCTGTGCCAAATTTTATCAAGATCCGTTAAGCCGTTTTGACGTTAAAGAGTAACAAACATCCAATACATCTTCACAAAAATTCGCATTTATAATATTAGTAAGTACAATATAATGTATAATATTAAAAAATAGAAGCGATTAACGATTCCGACTAGCCCTTTCGCCGTCGGCATTCAAAATCGATTTTAAACAGTTCCAATTAATCGTTTTAACCAAAGGAAACAAAGAAGGGTGAACCTCCCAATTGTCAGTATTCATTCAGAATAACCCTAAAATGATTTTGACAAACGATTAGAGAATACATCTTATTCAAATTATAAAAGATTTTTGTGCATAATTGATTTTGACATTTTGTAATTAAGACATCGGGTTTTTGACGGTTGGTTAGTGTTCTTTGTCAAATATTAATCTCATTTTGACGGGTGACTGATTTGGCTAAATCTTCCTGTGAGAAAGATTTGATTGTGTTTTTTTTTTAATTATTGGGGTGTATATTTTGATTGAAGAAGATGAATTTTGTTTCGGTTATATTTATCATTGGCTATTTTTATTTGAAATGTTTATGTTTAGATATAATATCCTTATGTGCTGGTCTGGGAACGTAGTAGAAAATTAAGAATACAAAGAATAACATTTTTTTTTACTTTTCCCCACACTAGGAATTTCTCCTGTATCGTGGGTGCGTTTACAAACAATTAAACTCACATACACAAACAGCCAAAGCTGAAACAACTATCTGTGGGCCATACAAATATTTGTTCCATTCGGGAATCGAACCCGCGACACGCAGCGCAGCAGTGGATCGCTCAGCCACTGCGCTAATCGTGTCGTCAAATATTATTCATTGATTGATAAGCATAACATAACATCACGCTTGTAATCTAGGAGAGGTGTACTAGTACGCCTTTCGCTAGTTATGTTGAAGTCTCATGTAAAAGGGGGCAAGCCTAATGCCAGCAACCACTAAAACAAATAAGCCCCTGCCGGAAAAATCCTATAACACGTAGCTCGACAATTATTTTTGCGGTTTTTTTTGCGGAAATCATCAATTAACTTCCCCCTCTGGGCGGAACGGGGGGGAGTGTCAGACTTGTACTGACTAAAACCCACAGATGTTCCTTCTATTGCCCTTATGTTCCGGGGCCGCGGTATCTCTTTCGAACAACCTGCAACCCTGGCAGGCGAGGCGGTGGCGCTGGCAGGCCTCTCTGTTTTGCTGACATCTCTTTGAGGCGCACGTGGATTGCTCTACCTTGGAATTAAACCCAAAGACCTACTCAAACGAGGCCGACTTTATTTCACTTTTTGTTAAACTAACTGGTGCTTCCGACTTCGCCTGCGTGATGATGAGACAAAAAGTATTTTATGTGTTATTCCAGACTATAACCTACGTCTGTGCTAAATTTTATCAAGATCCGTTTAGCCGTTTTGCCGTGAAAGAGTAACAAATATTCAGACATCCATACATCCTCACCAACTTTTGCATTTATAATACTAATAGCTGGCGCCCACAGATTCGCCCGAGTGATGATCGTTTCAATTAATTCGTCAAGATTCGTTCAGCCGTTTTGACGTGAAAGAGTAACAAACACCCGTACATCCTAACAAACATTCGCATTTATAATATTAGTAGGATAATAAGTCGAAAGTAGGATACTAGTTAAAGTTAAGAGACAACAAAATTGTGCGGTTTAATATTCGCCATTAGGGTAGTTGACAGCACCAATCAATTGATATACTTTTTATGAGCTGTCAAAACGCGCTTCCCCCATAGATTTTGTATGAGACTCGCAACCGATGACGTCACTAAGTTGTCAAGTCAATGATGCAACTATTTATTGATTTAAAAGCAACTAAAAATCGAATTTTAACGCTATTTTGAGATGAATGGAGTTCTCAGGTCTAGAATAAAGTGTTCTGTCAGAAAAATTGAGTTTTTAAATTATTGGTTAATGGTGTCAACTACCCAATTAAAACTTAACCTTAATTATGACAAACCTCTATCGTATACTAGCAAACACACATACTCAATTGAATTGATATGTCAGGATCCTTCGGCCCGCACCCTTACCTATTTTGAACAAAGGGGTCTTAAGGATTACTGCTCTATACGATTAACTGAATGAAGTCAAGCAATTTGTTAAAGATAAAGATATATTTATTAACCGACTTCATTTTGTAAAACATGAGTATGTTCTCTGTATTCTTTGCCATCCAGGAACGGCGTAATTTTTTTTTTGAACCATGGATGGTATAGGTACCTCCTATATATAGAATTTACAAAAAAAAAAATCATAAATATAAAATATAGCTTAAGTTTAAAAACAAGAAATGTCATAATACGGTATTACACCCATTTTTAAAAAGTATCTCATTTTGTTCCTAGAGTCCTAGTAAACCACCAAAAAAAACAAAAAAAAAATATTCAATCGATAAGTGCCATAAAACTGCATTTCAATTTTACAATTTCTATTTTCGCGCGTAAAATCACAAAAACGCTTGACGCCATGTTACTCTGTGGTCATGACGTCGGTTGGTCATGTAAACAAATGTGCTATTATAAGTCTTTCTGTTTAGTTGTATTTTTCACTATAGTTTAAAGTATTATTATATGGTAGTATTTATTTCTTCCATGGTAGTATTACTATTATTTCAATAAAAATTGAAATGTAAAGTTTTATAATACAAAAATAGTAATAGTTGCTCAGTTGACAGTTGTCACTTTTTGTTAACATGACCATATGACGTAATAATCATGGCGGACACTGTTTCGCTTAGTAAAACAACAGACTAAAAAAAGTGAAAACTTTGAAATCAATTTTAAAATTTATTTAGTTATTTTATTAACTAAATTTAACATTTTCCGACTGCTTGTTGCCTAAGCTATCTGAATTGTATATTTTTAGAATTTATTTTATATAGAGTAAAATACCCTATTGTATAGCATTTGGCTTTTAAGTTTCAAATTTTGTTAACTGCATTGAGCATAGACTTTTGACAGACTTTCGTTCAAGTTGATCACTTCTAAGTTTTAAAGTTGACAGATGGGCTAATAGAAATGGGCTAGAAGAATATGAATAAATAGCAAAATGTATCATTTTCGTTTGTTTTTAACTACCTATTTCTTAAAAAAAAAACAGAAGAGAGAAAATTTTATGATCTTCCTAATATTATAAATGCAAATGTTTGTGAGGATGTATGGATGTATGTTACGTTTTTACGACGTCTTTCACGTCAAAAAGGCTGAACGGATCTTAATGAAATTTGGCACAGAGATAGATTATAGTCTAGAAAAACACATAAAATACTTTTTTTCGATTTCACGAGGGTGAAGCCGCAGGGGCCAGCTATGTACTACTATCATGTTACTTTTTAACGTCAAAACGGCTGAACGGATCTTCATGAAATTTGGCACAGAGGTTATATCGATTATAGTCTGGAATAACACATAAGATAACTCTTTTTTTATATGACACGGTCGAAGCCCCAGGCACCAGCTAGTCAAAAGAAAAAGCTGTTAACGTCACAAGTTTGTACAGAACCCTCGACTCAGGTAGGGTCTGCAGTCCTTTCTCGCGATACACTGATATTTAGTTACATCCAGTTTGACTAGAAACCAACCCCAAAGTAGTTCGGAAAAGCTAGTCAAATGTTAAAGAATCATGTCATCTATACCTTTGCTTATAAATACCCCAAAATTCAAACTCCAAAACCCTTAATTAAATTTATCATAGACACACCACTAACCTTCACAATAACAATCAACGCACACACTAGAGTGACCAGAAACAAAAGAACACACAGGACAACTAAGTACGCACGTAGAACGGTGGCCACAATTTTGACAGCGCGGAGACCGGTCTCAGAAGATTAATGATCGTTCTACTCATCGCTGTAATGACGCCCCCGCCGCTTCGTCTAATGACATACAGTGTAGGGTGGCCAGGTTTTCAATGGGTTTTTCCTTCTTTGAAGTCAATTTTTGTAATGAAAAAAACATTTGAAAATATTTATTTGAGTTTGATGTGTGGTGTTTTTATTTGTGCTATGGTTTATTATTTTCGAAAGTTAGTTTTGGATTGATAGTTTCTGGTAATCTATACTAATATTATAAAGCTGAAGAGTTTGTTTGTTTGAACGCGCTAATCTCAGGGACTACTGGTTGGACTTGGATTTTTTTTTAGTGTTGGATAGTCCATTTCTTGAATAAGGCTATAGGCTATATAACATCACGCTACGACCAACAGGTGCTGAGCAGCGTGGGTTAAACCGCGGGGAACAGCTAGTGCTTAATATTTTCGGATTAAATTTTAAATTGTAGACTTACAAAATAACCTGTTTTGAGTGTGTTACACAATCGTTATTTCTAATCTCAACCTATGACCGAATTTAAAGTAAAAGTATCGGTAAGTAACTTCATGTAGAACTTAAAAAAAAACTACCTCAAACTAAACACTACAATATATGTTTTTAATATCTTAATAGAAACATCTTCATACACTACAACTTCACCTACAAAACCAAAACTCTAACCAGGACATTCCCACATCTTCCGAACTCACAGACACCACCAAAACATCCTTGGTTAATGTCTCAACCGAAGAAAAAAGCCTGGCATGTTTATCTTGGATGGGACGCAGCGTCGTTGCGAATTGCCCCGGCCCCGAAATTCGTTCCCTAATCGATTTTACTTCGGACCGGACTAATTCGGCGAATTAATCGTGGACACCCTTGTGTATGGCTAATTTCCTTGTTTATTGTTAATGATAATAGTTTTGTATTGTTTATTGTGTATTTTTCTTTTATTTTTTGGATTATTTTCGTAGCAATTTTTCCTTATTAATTGTTATTATGAACATAGAAAAATTCAGACAAATGACGATGGAGTAGAAGTATTCACAACTGAATTCATGAACGAAACTTACGTGCTGGATATTTGTTTGAACTTCTTCTGTTTTTGTTGATAGTCAAAAGCTAAATTGGGTTGAGATTTATACAGCTAAATCGATTTTGACGAATTTTGGTACAGATATAGCCGGGACTCTGTAGACGGACATAGGCTATATAAAGTAAGAAAAGGGGGAGAAAGAGGGAAGAAAAGGAGGAGAAAGAGGGAAGAAAAGGGGAAAGAAAGATTTTTTTTTTCAATCATCTAACGGGTTATAAGTTAGCATTAGCCCAAAGTAACTATGCGACGCGGACGAAGTCGCGGGCGGAAGCTAGTCGAATAATATTTTTACAAAGTTATGACTCGCCCCTCTTACAAAACTATAGCTGTAAGATCATTATAGGTCGAATGATTTTACTAGAGGCATCTCACATAGCTACTTTCATATTGATCATGTTGATACTTTTTTTTAGGATGGAAAATTATCAAATAGCTTGAAAGCATCAGACTTTTACTGACTAAGACCCAACAATGTTCCTTCTTTCTTCTTCTTATTTCTTTATTTGTGTTCCGGGACTGCAGTATCTCTTTCAAACAACCAGCAACTCCGGCAGGCCTCTCTGCTTTGTTGACATCTCTTTGAGATCTGTCGTCCGGAGCGTCTCCCGCGGCAACTGGGTTTGTTGAGGTCACTACTTCCTTTTTGGGTGAAAAATCACTTTTTGCAAATAGTGGGTATTCAATGTAACGCGATCATAACATAACATCAAATTAAACCAGAGTTCAAATCGAAAATAGGTATTGTTTGTTTGTTTAATGTCATAATTTTTCGATTTAATTATGTAATTTGTATTCAGAATGGTGATATATATAGATGTATTATTAATTAATAATAATGTATTTTATAATAAAAATATTTTATAATTATTATAATTTGTATTTGTGTTTTTGTATTGGGTTTGACGCCTTTTAGAATAAATAAATAAATAACATTGTTACGAGATATACCCTGACCACCTACTAAATGTATCCAGCATTGAACAGTAGGGGGTCGGAGGTATGTAAAGTACTAAAGTTGTAACATTAAAAACTAGGATTAAAAAAATATAAAGTAGTGGAAAAGTTGGAACTTTGATCCCAAATAACTCCATTACTAAAAGACTGACATACTTGGTCTAAAACAAAAAAAAAAATATCGCACTGACGTGTAGAACAAGTGCCTTTTGGCTTCGTAAAAGGTACTTTTACGCCACTTTTGTGGAAATTGACGGGATGTGGAATACTGCCCATACGATGCCCGATGCATAGAGAAACCACATCTTTACTAAGCCCCCGCCATCCCCGTCGTTATAAACAGAGAACTGGGTTCCCCAGGGTCTTGTGACCAAGAAAAGTTGCTGACGAACAAACAGACAAACCAATATATTGCTCGTAGCGGCAATAAATGGACAGTCCAACTTTTTTATTAGTATACTTTTAGGAACTAAAGTTAAGATTGCGATGTCTAGCTATTGTAGGATGTTGGAGTTTGTTATAACTCACGAGTTTTGTAAGATTTTCAGTTTTAATGTGTGTTATTATGGTTGTTTTTGTTGGTTTGTGTGTTTTATTCGACTTTATTTTGTTTCTATTTTAAGCATGATTGAGATAATATTATTGGTACAAATTATGAATATTAAATGTTAGAATAATGGCAATAGTTCTTTCTGGTAGAGTTAGAAAAGCTCGTTCGTGGCTACATATTGACAGCTACTTTTTTGGGGATGTGAATTCAACAAATAACTTCCCCCGCTTTGGGCGGAGAGGGGGGGGTCTGACTTGTACTGACTAAAACTCACCCTGTTCCGGGGCCGCTGTATCTCTTTCGAACAACCAGCAAACCCCGGCAGGCGGTGGCCCTGGCAGGCTCCTCTGCTTTACTGGCATCTCTTTGACTCGTCGACACGGCCTGCCGTCAATAGACGGAGGGACGGTAAGCTACTCATTGCTAACCGTCCAGAGGCCCGCATCCACGGTGGCCGGGAGTCGGTTGTTGGTTCGTGGATGGCTGACCACCCATTACATACCGAGTTACCCTCATGCCTTGGAAAGAATGATAAGATGTTGATTTCATCTGTCATTTGTGGATCTGTTACAGGTAGTGGTCTGAAAGTCTGGCCACCAGTCTTACTAAGTGATTCATATTACCCTACCCTTACCCGATTATTATTGGGTTATAGAGGTCAGCCGCTGCATGTAAAATACTAGTATTCAACAGCATCAGCTTGGACTAAAAGCCGACTTCAAAGACCTAAGGAATATGGGTGGGTTTTAGTGGGTAAAAGTCTCCCCCGGTCCAGAGCAGAAAAAAATTATGATACAATACTATGAACTATATGTATATTTAAAATCCCAACTCCATCCAATGGTCCGTAAGACCAAGTCTGCAGTCAAATGCATCTTCATTTTTATTTCATACTTAATTGTTTTTTAAAAGACAATCATAATTCATTTCTTTTTTTTTCTCTTTTTGCGAAACAAAAATGAAACACACCTTGTATTATCTTTTCTATCATCAGCATGTTACACACCATATTGATAATGCCCAATAAATAATATTACAATACAATATTATGATGTTCTTAACAAAAGACGAAGTTTTATCGCTATATATTTTGGGCACATAAATTCTGAGGTTGCTACTCTTAAGTATTATTTGTTAAGGGGTGAGTGAACTGTCTTATGGGGTTGTGTTTTTGATCTTGTGAAGTAGGGTTACGTGGATGGGTGCGATTTGATACTTTGGTGTTTGGAAAAGAACAATAATTTTGTTTTTGGGAATCGTCTATGATTTTTTTTTAGCAAGAAATATTACAGTTATCATGTTTAAAAAAAAAGTTATCCTTCGATACTTACAATTATCTTGAAAACTTAACAAAGCACCAAACTGCAATTATATTAATTGAAAGTTGAGTACCTAATTAAAGTCGTTATTTTGATATTTTTATTAAATATTCGTAAAAAATACATTTAAATATTTATTAGCAAATAGAAGGTTTATACTATATAAGTAAAATGTGTAACTGTAAAGTATTCGAATTTAAAAGTTTTTTTTTTATATTGCAGTATGAATAAAAAAGAAAAATGGTACTAAATTAAAGCAATATTAATAAAAATATAATTAATAAAAAAAAATCATGAGGTGATAATTATAATAGAATAGAATATACCTACTTTATTCACACCAAAATTGAAACACAACTGTTTCACATAAACTGCTAATTCTATGGTTACTGTATGACCTGTTAACTTTTGACATCCTTACTATATATATATATATATATGTAAAAGGCAATAAGTTTACTTCGTTTAAAGTTAAATATAAATTGGAATCGATGAATGATGAATCCTTACTATAAAAGCGAAAGTGAGTTTGTTTGTTTGTTACCTCTTCACGCTTTAATGGCTAAACCGATTGTGTTGAATTTTGGTACATAGATAGTTGGGAACCCTGGTTCCAAACTTAGCCTATGTCCGTCTCCTGAGACGGGCATAGGCTAAGTTTTATTAAAAAAAGTGGGATGCGAAAATTTTATTAAAGAAAAGGATGGGGAAAGAGGGAAAAAGGACTGCTAGTAGAAATAAAACAAATTTACAGCGGTATATTTTTTTTCTTTCTTGTAAATTGCAAAAGTATCAAAACTACTACATCCTTCTACACAAGCATAAATTACCTGTCTCGTCATTCGTTTCTCATACGACAACAGAATTAAATGAAAGGGTGCAACCGCTACATTTTTTGCAAACTTTTTTTATTTCTTTTTTTTTCTAACTGTGTTTGTCACCATCATTTTTTTTTAATAAGAAGATTTAAATGTATAGAGTCTTTGTTAGTTTTTTTGGTTACGAAGATAATTATGGTGCTTGAACAGTCAATGGGTGTTTGGAAGATTATCCTTGTTAGTAGTGTCGCTGAGTTTTGGTGATAGAAAATATGAGTAGAGACTTTCTCAAAATATTTTATTCTTAATTTAAAAATACAAAAAAAATAGTAGCCCACCGAGTTACTGGCAGGCAGGGCTCCAGAGAGAGGAACCTCCAAACGATACGAGCCGTGTCGAAGACGGTTTCTGTATCAAACCCTTGGATCCAGCTGCCTAACGAGAACCTCCTTAGGCATTGGTCAGGGCTCTTGGCAATTAAGCTATTGACTGTAACGACACAATGATCGCTGAGTCTACATTCCGTATGTCGACAACCTCGAAAGCAAAGTCTTAATTGTTAAATATTATTACATTTTTTTGGCTTTATCCTTAGACGATAAATGAAAATCTCAATTATTCTGGTTTTGAAACTTTGTCTCAAACTTGCTCATTATTTTATTAAGTTTAGAAATACTTAGTGAACAGGCGGATGAACACTTGTATTTACTTACGCCTCTTTCCCAAGGGGTGGTAGGCAGATGCTACGATCCTTGCATAATTATTTTGCCTGGTGCACTTTCATACATCTGGTCATACACGCACCATCATACAATCTATGTGTATGTTTCGTGAAATTAGTACTTAAAATAGTGTCTTAGTTATAGATTTCAGATTCAGCTCACAAAATGAAACATTTTGATCGTAATTAAAAAGATGCAATGTCTCTTATCATGCAAAGACGGATTAAACATGAAAACACAGTACTTCCTAGTTTTCCAACGCACAAAGACAATGTATACTTCAATCATTAGCTCATCTAAGCACAAAGAGACAATGAGCAATCAATTGCTCAGAAAATGCTACCTAATAATTAGCGGGAAGCGGACGCATAGTGACGAATGTTCTGATGAATTTGTTAGCCGGGGTTGCGGGTTGGCCCCGGAACGTAAAGGGCAATAGAAGGAACATGGGTGGGTTTTAGTCAGTACAAGTCTGACATGCCGCTCCGCCCAGAGCGGGGGAAGTCATTGGATGATTTCCTACCCGAAACAAAAAAAAGGGTAATTAAATGTAGGTTTTGTTTCATTAAATTAATCGGTACTACGGCTAAGTTAGTAACGATATTGTTATCTACTAAGGCTCGGTTCCAATAAACAAAAAACGATTCGTTTTACCTACGGATAGTAGTATTTTCTACGAGAGGTATGTCAAAATACTACTGTCCGTAGGAAAAACTAATAGTTTTTTATCTATTGGAACCGGGCGCTAGTCCTCCTGACCGTTTTTGGCCAGGTTGTCACAAATGCAGAGGTGCACTCTCTGTTCCCTCACTCTCACAGTCCGATGGGTCGGCAATCCGACACGACCAGAGAGAGGATAGGCGCAGGACCAACGGCTTAACGTGCTTTCTGTGGCAGGAGTGTATCATACCACCTACTGCTAAACTCAAGGCTGTTACTGAAAAATCCGTAATGACAAAACCGGATAACACTTAAGCTGAGAATCACCGACAGTTGTGAGCCCTATTTTGTCCGATATAATGTATTGACGGGCCTGTTGGTCTAGTGGTTAGTGGCTCTAACTGCTGAGCCCTAACTGTTCGATTCCCACCCAGGACAAACATTGTGTGATGAGCATGATTGTTTGTTCTGTGTCTGGGAGTGATTTATCTATAATGTGTATGTATTTATTAATTATATAAGTATGTTTATCAGTTGCCTGATTACCATAATTGACACTTTTTTTGTGTGGTGGATAATCATCAAATAACTTCCCTAAGTGTCAGACTTTTACTGACTAAAACCCACCTATGTTCCTTCTATTACCCTTTACGTTCCGGGGCCACGGTATCTCAAGCCCCTCTGTTCTGCTGACATTTCTTTGAGGCGCGCGTGAAACACAAACGCGCCGTCGACACGGCCTGTCGTAAATAGACGGTCGGACAGTGAGCTACCCATTGCTCACCGACGACAGGTCCGCATCTACAGTGGGCAAGAGTCGTTTCGTGGCGCCCGGCGCCTGGGATATATTGACACTGACCTCCGTTTAAATTCTGAAAACAGTAATGGCTATTAGAAATAATAATACTACTTCCTTTCTCTGGAGCCCTGACCGCCGGTAGCTTGGACCCTGTTCCCGATACCGGTGGGCTACTATTTTTATATTTTTAAATGTTTTTTTTTTTTATTTTTATAAGAAATATTTAAAAATGTAATTTTATGTATAGAGATCAATAAATGGACGATAATACTACTCTGTCAAGAAAGTACCGGGAAAAGATCAATAATACACAAAATGTCTGTTATTCATCCAAATTTATTTTATCACCTTCAAAGTATGCTCCTTTAGAAACGATACACTTGCGCCAACGAATAATCCATTCATCAAAACATTTTTTAAACGCTGCTTCCGGAATCGAGTTCAGTTCTCGCCGCGAATTCTCCTTCAAGTCTTCTATCGATTGAAAACGGGTGCCACGAAGTGGTAATTTGAGTTTAGGAAAAAGAAAAAAGTCAGCAGGAGCCATATCTGGTGAATATGGTGGTTGCTGGATAGTATTTGTTGAGTGTTTGGTCAAAAATTCGTTCACAATGATAGCCTTGTGCGAAGGCGCATTGTCGTGGTGCAAAATCCAAGGATTTTCTTTCCACAAATCTGGCCTTTTTCGTCGAATTTGCTCTCGTAAACGCCGCATAACGCTCAAATAATATTCTTTATTTACCGTTAGACCTTCCGGTAAGAATTCAGAGTGCACAACACCGCGATAGTCAAAGAAAACAGTCAACATGACTTTGACTTTTGATCGACTTTGGCGTGGTTTTTTCGGTTTCGGTTCAGTTGGAAGGCGCCACTCCGAAGCTTGTTGACTAGTTTGCATGTCAAACTCGTAAACCTACGTCTCGTCACCAGTAACAATGCGTTTCATGAATGTTGGGTCCGAACTGACTCGTTCTAGCATGTCCTCAGCGACTTTCATGCGATTGAGTTTTTGAAGAAAATTCAGATCTTTTGGGACTAGCCGAGCAGCAACATGTTTCATACCCAAATGATTAGTTACAATGCTACAGATCGACTCGTGAGATACAGAAAGTTCGGCGGCTATCTCTCTCAGGGTTGAATGGGAAGCCCCATTCAGTCACTATTTTCTTCACTTTTGCGATGTTAACTTCAGTTGCAGACGTTGACGGCCTACCAGAGCGAGGCAAAAAAGTAGATTTTAAAAGAGTTACCATGGAGCTTCTTGCCGGTTCTTCTCCATAGAAAACGACGAACCCGGACCATGCACCTTTTCTCGACGTTTTATAAGTGCCCATGTAGGCCTATGTGAAATAAAAATATTTTGATCTGATAAAAAAAAAACGTAAATCCATAAGCAATCCATGAACATTTTTCAAGTACAGTGCAACCAACCAAAAATATCCACAAAATGTTTTCCAAATTCGTCGTAGCGAGCCGTCACGTGATCGCTCCGCCATCAATCTTAGGGCGTCGACGGACCGACTCGCTGCGACTCATCTCGTTAATTTGTTTCCACTGCCACTGTGTGCACACGGCCTTAAGTAGACTTTTCGTTACAGTCGGATTGTTTCCTTGTTTGTAGCGTTTAGTTTTTGGGGTAGGCAGGGATGTAAGTAGAAAATTTGAAAGAAGATTTAACTTGTATAATTGATTGAAAATTAATGGGGCACAAATTTCCAAAATTCTGAACCTAATTTCCTATACAAACCTATTACTGTCCCACGGCTGGGCATAGGCCTCTTCTCACACAGAGTAAATAGTTTTTTTTTTTAGGTTTTAACGTTTGAGAATATGTTTGATCTAGCCTATAAGATATCTCCACACGAAAGATTACCATCAAATAGCTATATGGCATTGTTACTGGTAATAATTATAAACTAAACAATAAAAATATTGGAAAACTCTAGACAGATTATCTAACTCATATCAGTTCATACCGATAAATAAAAAAATCCTTAAAACGCCACACCGCTTCAAATTTCATAAGACATCAAATTAGAAAAATACAAAAAAAAAATATCCTTACCCTGCTCACCCCGGATAATCCGCCACAAAGGCGGGTAATCTTCACGGCGTATCTGTCAATGTCACTGACAGTCACACACGATCGTTATCGCGACGTTGATGCGACGGTAGTGTGAAAATGCCTTTATAGTAAGTTGATAGTACCAACTTAAATCGATTTAAATTTTGATCTTAGAAATGTTTCTTCCTGCTAAAGTTGCGGGTTGTTTGAAAGAGATACCGTGGCCCTGGAACGTAAAGGGCAATAGAAGGAACATAGGTGGGTTCGGGGCTTCCCCCGCTCTGTGTGGAGCGGGGGGGAGTATATAGGGAGGGAGTAATAACTTCTTATTTGATGATTTCCCGCCCAAAAAATAGTGAGCAATTTTCCCTTTTTATATGTCATGTATAGATGTAGATAGAATACTGTTCAACAGATTAAATATTATCAGATAATAATTCTTAACAAGTTATATTACCTATTCGAAGCTTCCATAATATTTCAAGTTCTTAAAAGAACAAAGTTGGCATGGTCGATAACGGGAGGCGTCACCCTGTTGGTGACGTAGACGGATGTGTCGCGACTGATGCGACTGAATGGAACCGATAGATATATAGGGGACCAAGATTTTATTTACATTTTCTTTGTAGATCATTTTTGTCTAAGGTTGGTTAGGATTTTGATATTTTTTATAGACAAGAATTGAGTATACTTTATTGCAAACCAAAAGTTGAACACACCTGTTTCACAGAAATTTCTAATTCAATGGTTACAATGGCGGTCTTATCGCTGATAGCGATATCTTTCAGACAAATTAAATAAATAAATATCTTGGGACAACTCACTCACGGCTATCTGGTCCCAAGCTAAGCAGAGCTTGTGTTATGGTAACCAGACAATGATATACATACTTATATAATTTATAAATACATACCTACATATTATAGATAAATCACACCCAGACACAGAACAAACAATCATGCACAACCTCCGGCTCAGCAGTCAGGGCCACTAACCACTAGACCAACAGGCCCGTCAAAAAAATTTAGGATGGAACGATTATCAAAAAGAAACATAATCTTAATAATTTATTTATTTGTTAGACATAAGTAGTTACATTATGGTCTTATAAGTAATGCTCGTTCTTGCTACGTCTTGATATACTGACATACAAATTGTATCTAATCCTTACTAATATTATAAAAGCGAAAGTGAGTTTGTTTGTTTTTTACCTCTTCACGCTTTAATGGCTAAACCGATTGTGATGAATTTTGGTACATAGATAGTTGGGAACCAGGAGACGGACATAGGCTAATTTTTTTTTTAAAGTGGGGTGCGGAGAGAAAGAGGGTAGAAAAGGGAAAAATTAGCGTTGCTATTACAAATCAATTAGGCGCAAGGGGAACTGTATTACCCCAAATTTAACGCGGGCGAAGCCGCGGGCGAAGCCGCGGGCGAAGCCGCGGGCGAAGCCGCGGGCGAAGCCGCGGGCGAAAGCTAGTATTATATAATAAGAAGCTTAAAAAGTTACAATAATAAAAATCTCATTAAAATATAAAAAATTACTAGCTGTTCCCCACGGTTTCACCCGCGCTGCTCAGCACCTGTTGGTCGTAGCGTGATGTTATATAACCTATAGCCTTTCTCAAGAAATGGACTATCCAACACTAAAAGAATTTTCCAATTCCAACCAGTAGTTCCTGAGATTAGCGCGTTCAAACAAACAAACACTTTATAATATTAAGTATAGATAACATAAATTAGATATAATTTAAAATATATTACATCACTTTCATTTCATTTATTTCATAAACAATTTATCATGTAAGTGTGTGAATGTTCAACTTCGTATGAGTTAGGTTTGTTTTTTTTTTAAGTTTTTTTTTGGTTTTTGTTTCTACATTCCACATTTTTATTTGCATTCATTACCTGATGTTTAAACTATTATTACTCGTCTAATGCATGTGATGACAGCTGTCAAACACTTGAGGTATTTCATATCAACATGTATTGTTAATTTATTTGTTCATCACAAACACTGTTAATGTTGCCGATTTTGATGAACTACCGGATTTAACTAGACTGAGATTAATATTACATACCTAATCATATCTAATTTTAATATACACCATTTAAGTCGCGATTAAAGATAGTCCGATTTAGCTTGACAACTACTATTTTTGGTAAAATACATTAATTTCAAAATCGCGAGATTGGCATTTTCTCTAAATTGAGTAACTAAACTATCATTAAGCTATAATATAGTTATGTCAGTTTAATCAATTGCAGAATAGGAAACATCGTTTGTTTGACAGGGATGACCAACATTTTTAGAGCAGATTTAGTTAAGTTTTAAATGACAACAAAATCTACAGAAATGTTTGTTAATAATATTAATTTTTAACAAATTTGGATCGCACATAGTCTGCAAATAAAAAACGGAAATAACTTATCAGTCTTATCAACACACTGCTCCATAATACCTTCCCATTTCCCAAAACACGCTTATAAAAAGCTACACGGTCCGCCCGACCACTGACTTAACAAAATCCTAATACCTTATAATCTCGTGAAATCTAGTGGATTGAAGATAAATGGGGAAAGCGGGGCAGGCAGAGCTAACGATGACAGTATGGCCGGGACGATTGGCTATCCATCACATACACACCCACCGCGTGACTGTTCACACTACGACGCTTTTATTAGAATTTGGGAAATGAAAACCAGTTTTATTTTATATTTTATTAATTAACTAGCTTTTGCCAGCGGCTTTGCTTGCGTTAGGTTCGGGATAGCTCAGTTCCTCTTTCCTGATTTGCAGGTATTTTTCGTTGGTAACAAAGAGTGTGTGTATCAATTTTTAGCTTCCTAACTTGATAATTGCGAATCACCATACAAACTTCCACTGCCTATTTAAGGGGAAGTGGGGTGTTAGAAAGACACAAAAAGTAGCCTATTTCCGTCTCCTGGGTTCCAACTATCTCTGTACCAAAATACATCAAAATCGGTTTTGCCATTTAGGCGTGAAGACATAACAAACAAACAAACTCACTTTCGCTTTTATAATATTAGTAAGGATTAGTAAGGATTTATTTAATGATTTATGTAAACTCTAAATACAGTAAAGAAGAAGAAAATAGATACAAAAGTAATGCTGGTGGGTTTTAGTCTGTAAAAGTATGACGCTCCTCCTCGCTCCGCTCACAGCCCTGCCGGCGTAGTTATTTAATGATTGTCCATCAGTACAAAAGGCGCTGAAATTGTGTCTTAGATTGTGATATTCAAGGTCAAAATTATTTCTAAAGAGCAGCACACTGGGTCTTGTCAACGGCGCGTTCGTGTTTCACGCGTGCCTCAAAAAATGTCAGCAAAACAGAGGTGCCTTTTTTTTCGGGTGGGAAATCATCCAATGACTTCCCCCGCTCTGGGCGGAGCGGGGGGGCATGTCAGACTTGTACTGACTAAAACCCACCCTATGTTCCTTCTATTGCCTTTTACGTTCCGGGGCCGCGGTATCTCTTTCGAACAACCCGCAACCCCGGCAGGCGGAGGCTCTGGCAAGCCCCTCTGCTTTGCTGACTCTCTTTGAGGCGCGCGTGAAACACGAACGCGCCGTCGAACAGAGGTGCCTAACATAGTGTTGTGGGTAGTTCGAAAACCGCGGCCCCCGAACATAAAGGGCAAAAAGGGTGGGTGTTAGTCAGTAAAAATCAGAGTAAGAGCGGCAGAAGTTATTTGATGATTTCCCATTCGCAAAAAAAACTGGCCACCGAAGGTTTTATACAAACTTACAACATAAACAACCATATCTTTTGACAGCGTAGACTTGAAGGCTTGATTTTTGACAGTACAAAATGACCACAGAGTTGAGTATACTTGGTTTTAATTTCAACTCAAAACCTTCACGCGTTCCCGAGATAAAGGGTCTTGACAGACAGGCGGACAACAAATTTATCCAATAAGGGTTCCGTTTATTCCTTATGTGGTACGTATCCCTTAAAAGAGCATCGCAATTTCACACCTCATCAAATCTCTTATGTTGCCGCAATGCAGAAGAATCAAGAAAGTTAAATACCTACATCTAAATTCTAATATGGCTACCATACCGTCACTACTAAGCAAAGCCGCTTACAATTTATAGGCAGTTTCGGTTCCTACATTCTAACGATTTCGTAGCTTGACTTTGGATCGTTCTAGCGTTATTCCTAGGTTACAACCTGGTCTTTTCTTCCTTAATTGACCATCTAGATTTATTTGGGGCTATCTTTTTGGAGTTTACTCCTTAAGAATCGATTTTCATATACAAGGCGCCCGGTATGAGAAAATTCCGAGGGGTAAAACCTACTAAAGTAACGAAAATGTGTCACGTCTTTGGTGCACACCTTTAGTGCGCAACTTTCTTATTTGGCTGTGAGTGTATTAAGACGTACATATGGTATGCTGTATAGGCGATTATACCTATATGCTATATGTTATTGAGCTTGTTTGTTTCTATCAGTGTCGATGTATTTATATTGCTATTTTTGTTTCATTAATTTGTGAATTTACCCCTTCATATGATATTAATCTTTTTTCAGTTGAATAAACTCTTTTTGCGTATGGTTAGATACTCGTACTTAAGGAGTAAATTCCAGTCGTGCGTCGGAGCTGACACACACACTTTTTTTTTTCTACCTTCGAACCTTCGGTGGTGGTTTCATTATTATTTCAAATATAGTATCTATCTATGTAAAGTCCCGGTTGTAATTCGTAGATCATTGTCGTTTGTTCGTGAGTGTCCCGAAAATCTAACAACTAATCTTACCGTATCGTATTACCCAGTACTTGGGTTGTGGAAGTCAGATGAGTCACTCCATGTAAATTACTGGTATTCAATTGCTTAGGGTAAGACTGAAAGCCGATCCCAACAGAAATTTTGAAGAGGCTAGACAGATCATGATACTAACATTATCATTGAAAGACTTAGAAGTGGAATTTATGTTCCACGTGCGGTTGATTACGCCTCATCATTTTCCTGCCCTCGTCTCAGTTATGTGGGGTCGGCGCAACACGTTTTCTTCTTCCGAAATATCTGAAACTCAAATAAAAGTAAAAATCCCGTTTCAGATGTTATAATATCAAAATATTTTTCCAAATCCTCGGTACCCACGTACGTACAACCATACAGATAATCAGCTACTACCCGCACAGCGCGCGGTTCCCGAGACGAGCGGTGACAAATGGACGAACACCGCAAATTGAGTTTAGATGCCCGCAGACGTTTAAACGTTTAATCATTCCACAATTCAGACGTTTTCTTTATTTTCCTTTGAGGGTATTTGTGATTTTTAGGGTTCTGTACGTCAATAGAAAAATCGGGACCTATATAGGATCACTTTGATTTCCGTCTGTCTGTCTGTCTGTCTGTCAATACCCTTTATCTGGGAAACGCATGGAGAATAACTTAATGGAGTTGAAATCAAACCATGTACTCAAAGTCTGTGGTCCCTTGGAGCTTTGAATCAACCTTCTAAGTCTACGCAGTCGATAGATATGGCTGGTTATGTCGCAAGTTTGTACGGAACCCTCCCAGTTTTCTTGACTGTTTTAATACGTAGCGAGTAGATGGGCAGAAAATGGTTTGCAACATTTTTAATGAGGTCGTTTTCAATTATTCTATTGGTTTTTATTTAACTAGACAATATTTAAACCTTAATAAAAGTCCTTGGAACATCGCCGAAAATTGAAAATCTAACAGCATTGCTATTATTTACACATTCATTTTATTTTGGTCGAAACTTGACTTGTTTTTTTTTTGTCTGTAATTTTTTTACATATCGATATCGTAGAAAATTATTTATCTGACTGTACAATACAGTTTTTATTTTTTATTGGTGTTCGATACGAGAGCGAAAAAAATATTTAAATATGTCATATCAGACATTTTGTCAGAATCGAGAGTGAAAAAGAAATATTTTAAATTAGCTTTTGCCCGCGGCTTCGCTCGCGTTAAATTCGGGGTAACACAGTTCCCCTTGCGCCTTATTGATTTGTAATAACAACGCTAAGTTTTCCCTCTTTCTCCCTCACATCCCACTTTTAAAAAAATATATAGCCTATGTCCGTCTCCTAGTTCCCAACTACCTCTGTACCAAAATTCATCGAAATCGGTTTAGCCATTAAAGCGTGAAGAGGTAACAAGCAAACAAACAAACTCACTGTCGCTTTTATAATATTAAAATGTGTCATTTTAGACATTTTGTCCGAATTGTATGTGACAATGAATTGAAATTAAAATGTGACATTTCAGACACTTTGTCCGAACCGAGAAAGAAAAAATAAATAGTCATCACAGATATTTTGTCCGCATTGTAAGCAAGTCGATGTTCAGAATCACACCATCAATGATGAAATGATCTTTACGTTACACACTGAATAAATTTCAGCTTACTAGAGATGCTGACAGTATCCCTCTCCACCTGTAAATAGAGCCTTATTATCCTTCTAAAGCGTGTGTAATGAGGGGAGTAGGTTACGGTGGCGCCCTTAACACATTCGCGTGCAGAACGTATGGATACGTAAAATAATCGAGATGCGATGTCGCACAACGTATCGATACGTCAAATTTTATGTTTCTCTATCAGTCAGTACGTTAGAAAACGTCAGTTTCTCATATAATGCTCCTATAGTGACGTCACAGTGCCACAACATATCAAAATCTTGATTTCGTAGTGTCACACAGCATCGATATTTTAAGCGTTTTGTGGGCGCTTCTCACACATACAATGACACCTACTCACAAACGCAGAACGTGCATAGTCGTCAACTGGCGTATGCGCCGCCATACTGTCAGTCGAGCTGTGCACCGTTACGCGACGCACATGTACAGTGAAGTGAGCTCCCGAGTTACAAAACATTTAAATCGTAAGTTATCTCATATTTTTAATAGATTTAAATAATAGAGTGTGTATTATATAGAATACAATAATTATTTTCATATTTGAGCAACAAGAGTAGTTTTATTTTAGTTCTAATTATAGAAGTTCCATTGTTTTAGATGAACAACACAAAACGAGCGAAAAGAAGAAAGAGTAATAAAAAAAGTGACAATACAAGCAAGGATCCATCACAACCATATCTTCGGGCATAACATGCCTCAGAATCCAAACCCTGAAGATCGCGAAGGCAATTCACACTGCGGTGCACCATCATTGCCTCAGAATATGGACCCTGAAAACTCCGATTATAATCCACAACTCATGATGCCGCCCTCGCCTCAGATTCCAAACGACAAAGACCCCGAAGGCAACTCATATTGCGAGATACCGTTCTTGCCTTAGACTTAGGACTCCGAAGGCCTAAAAGGGCCGCCCTTGCCACGGATTCTAGCACTTGCAAGACCCGAAAGCAACCTACGTCGTGGGGTGCCACCCTCGCGTCAGATAATGGTTTCTGCAAGCTACGAGAGCAACCCACGTCGTGAAGCGCCGAAATAATAGCTGAAATTCGTATTTTGAATTTGATGAGCTTTCTGCAGGAGTTCAGTTTGAAATCGTCCCCAATTCATCAGTTGAACAAGTATCTAGTAAGTTATTACCGCCAAACATTATAGACTACTCGTACATAGTTGAGAAAACGAATGCTTATGGACAAGCACTATGTTCAAAAAGAAGAACAAAAGGCAAAAAATTGCTTTGTATTTTTATTATCTCCTTCTTTATTTCAATAAATACAAATAATAAATACATACTTACGTAAGACAGTGTTTTAATGTATACAGTCAACGTTGCGTGTAATATTTTTTTGATTAGATGAGACAAAATGAAGCAAAACGTATACATGCATCGACGTAATGACACGTTGCAAATAATATCATAGTAAGGTAAGATAAATTAAACTAGGACGTTTCTTTACGTCGACGTAATCAGAAGATGCGCTAGACATAACAGATAAAAAAAGACGCTAACGGGTACAACGTATTCATACGTCAAAGTAGTAAGACGTTGCGTGGAGTACAATAGATTAGAAAATATACAATGTTACAGAACGTATATGTACGGCGACGCACAGATACGTTTTGTATAATTTAATATGTTTTAAAGGATAAAATGTGGCAGAACGTAACTGCACGTCGACGTATCGAGACGTTGTGTTTAATAAAAAAAAGAAAAATAATTATATGTTGCGGAACGTCATCATACGTTGACGTATAATGTCGTTCTAATCATAGTTAATAACTTAAATATATAGAGGTACCAATGAACGTTTATAAACGTCCAAAAAAATGTATGGGGAAAAACAGTGCTCCATCACACTTTTCGAAATAGTGAGCACCGCGCGCGAATGTGTTAAGTGAAGAGTTACTTAAGTCAACTTGGTTGTCACTTAGACAAGTCGACGAAACCTATTTGTTTACTGCGAAATAAAAGAGGCCTTTGTAAATGGCCTAATAAGTTACTTTTTTTTAATGACACAACTTATCATTTACGCATATAATCTCAGAAATGTTAGACAGATGTACCGATCTTATAGTTGTGACCAACTTTTTTTAAATAGAAAAATCGTTGAATCACACTAGGTATTTCTCCTGTATCGTGGGTGCGTGTACAACATTTAATATTTAAACTTACATACACAAACAGCCAGACCCGGAACAACTACCTGTAGTTCATACAATTTTATGTTCCGTGCGGGGATCGAACCCGCGACACAGCACAGCAGTCGAGCGCTCAGACCCTGCGGCAACCGTGTCGTCAAATTTTGCCGGCTACGTTGAAGTTTCATGTGATAGATTTTGACCTGTAGGGTTACCATGACATCTTATAGCAGTTCTTATTCCTGAGTGAGAAAGAGATGATGCTAGACACCCTGTATAGCTCTGTCTCTTTCCCTCAGTGGAATAAGTTGTGCTTTAAGACGTCATGGTAAGGTAGCTGATGTTATAACATGTATTCGACTTGATAGAAAACGTTTAAAACTCATCATCTGCTTAGCTTTTTCCCAGCTTTGTTGGGGTCGTCTTCCAGTCTTACCAGATGTAGCTGAATACCAGAAAACGATTAAAACTAAACGCATTAATTTGTTGCATGATTCATTCTAAGATATTTAAACGTAGTTTTAAAAAGGTATTACCTGGTTCCATTTTTTATCATTTGATAAGCCTTTTCCTAACTATGTTGGGTTGGTTTCCAAAATAACCATCAACCGGATGCGGCTAGCTACCATTGTTCTACATGGAGCGACTGCCTCTCTAACTTCCACAGCCCAGTTAATACTGGGTAATACGATACCTCTCAGTAAGACTGGTTATGAAACTATCGAAGCCCTAACGGCTATCAAAATCTTCAAATGATAGCCAATATCAACAGTTTAACGTTGCTATTCGAAGTACGGTGAAATCTCGGTATAGAGTGGTGTTATGCATTAATTTTTTATTTTATACTAGCTTCCGCCCGCGACTTTGTCCGCGTGGCATAGTTACTTTGGCCTAACGCTAACTTTAACCCGAGTGATGATCGAAAAAAAATATCTTTCTCTCCCCTTTTCTTCCCTCTTTCTCCCCCTTATCTCACTTCACAAAAATAACCAATGTCCGTCTCCAGGGTTGCAACTATCTCTGTACTAAAATTCATCACAAACCATTTGGGTCATTTACGCGTGTAGACGACGTAACAAACAAACAAACTCTCTTTCGCTTTTATAATTATGTAAGGATATATCTTTTAAGCAACGTCTATAAACAAACACCAATATTAAGAACCTGTGAGATATTCATTTAAGAAAGCTTATATATCGCATAACCATTCGTTGTTCAAGAATAATAACCAAATATGATAGCTTATCTAGAGACGATCGCTTTAATATCAAATTACTTTTCAGTACAATTCCTCGAAAAAAACTGACTCTTACTGCATTATGATTAAGTTCAACATGCAATGCGTGTTTTTTTTTATTTATCGCAACCAGAGTTTCCTATTTCACCACAGATCACAATCAACAATTGCTCAAATCCTTATAGCCGGCTGAGATTTCATTTCTACGTAAGTGTATTGAATGACGTCCTTTGATTCACGTGGAAATTTGTCACTGATGTTCTCAGCTCTATAACACCCTTGCCTAACGGCTTGTTTGTTAATTCCGACTCGAACGCAATTACAAAGTTTCCTCACTTCAAGCAAACTGTATTATTATCATTTCCCTATAAAACCTAGTCTAACACCAAATCTAGGGTAGAAAAACTGTATAACGCCCTGAAATTCAGGATCTAACATAAAATTCTAGTATTATTGATTATCTATACAATGTTATTTCACCCGACAGCATAATATTTTACTACCCAAGACTGCACACAGGGAAACGTCGACATACGAACATGTATTTTCACGCACACATAGGTAGGGCGTGTGTGTGTGAAGTTACACATGTGTGGGTTAAGAAAAATACTCGTGTCGCGGGCTTTTCTCGGGTACAGAAGTGCTGTGGAGTAGATGTTGGGTGTAAAAAAATTGGTGAAAGATTTTTGCGGTAGGATGTTTTATTTGGGTAATAAGTTATTTTTTTTATCTTTTTTATTGATGATGACTTTCTATTTTATTGTTATTTAAGTAGATAATAATTGAAGGAAACAACGAATTATTTTTAATACTAATTTGAAAAGCGTGATAAATTCTAAACTGAGCCGGAACTGTTTGAGTTTCTAGATAATACATATTGCCTTTTTTCTATTGCAAAGATATTAATAAAAATCCAAACGTATTTTAATCAAAATATGATAAAGAATTAACACTCAATTTAAAAAAAAACAAGCTGCATTACACAATAACAAATTCTTTCACAGTTTTATAATTTTACACAACTACAAAAATAATCTATCGCCATTCCTCTCCATTCCTTTAGCCATTTCCCTCCACGTACGTACATATAAGTCTTCACCGACGTCACACGTGCATATCACTTTCTCCCTCCCTCCCACAGCGCTAGAAAGAGACGGAACATCAGTTTAGGACTAACATTTTATATGTTGGCTGGGTCATGGATATAAAAATCGTTTTCTCGACATATATATAGCTAGAAGTATGTATGTTCGTAAGTGCGTCGGTAAAGGCATTATGTATCCAGTATAACGTGGAGAAATGGTCATTGTACTGATATTTTAAAGATTATTACCTTTTATTATGTTATTTTAAAGTTTCTGGGAAAGATCTACAAATATATTTTTAACAGTAAGGTTTTAAGTTCAGGGTTGCGGATTCAAAAGCGATATTGCGGCCCCGGAACACAAAGAGCAAAAGAAAGGACATGAAAGGGTTTTAGTCAGTATAAGTCTGACATTCCCCTCTACTCCGCCGAGAGCGGGGCAGTTATTTGATTATTTCCCATCTGAAAAAAAAGTTTCCAGCTTAAAAAAAAAAACAAGAAACTGTTTAACACGTTTGTCATGAAAGATTGCAGTGTGTCAAAATGAAGAAAAACAGCATCTTTCATGGAGATAATACTAAAGCTATACAACAAGTCTACCTACCTTCTTTGCCTACAAAGCAATCTTCATTTTGCATTTAAAACATGAAGTGAAAATTAATTGTTAACTAGAAGTATTCATCGTATCGTTTTGGTTGGTTTTCAATCAAACAAAAAGTCAGAGCATTTATTTCAAATAGACCATTACTAGCACTTTTGAATGTAAAAAAAAAACAAAAAAAAATAAGCTTCAGTCCCAGACACAATGCAAAATAACTTGTGAAAGTACTGTAGTTGCACATTCCAAAGCGTAGATCTCTATGGAGAAGAATGGGCAAGAAACTCCATGGACACTCTTTTTAATCATAATGGATCAAGATCATGGTTACATCATTTATGTTGAGATCATACAAATATGTGAGAACGATGTAGTTAGACGACAGACGTAAATAAATAAATATCTTGGGACAACTCACACACGGCTATCTGATCCCAAGCTAAGCAGAGTTTGTGTTATGGTAACCAGACAACTGATATACATACTTATATAATTTATAAATACATACATACTATAGATAAATCACACCCAGACACAGAACAAACAATCATGCTCATCACACAAAGTTTGTCCTGGGTGGGAATCGAACTCACGACCTCCGGCTCAGCAGTTAGGGCCACTAACCACTAGACCAACAGGCCCGTCAAAATATATATCAATCAAACCAGGTGCAACTAAATACAAGAATTTAAGACCAAACAACTGCTTATCTGACCTCCACAACTGATGTAGTATTGGATAACACGATACTCCTTAGAAAGACTAGTTGTCAGCAATTTTTGAGCCACTTTAACAACTGACAAATTTGATTACAAATGTCAGCCTAATGGATTCCTAAAAAACCCGTATTTAAGATGGAGATTGCCCATTTGACCGCCACAGTTAATAACCAGGTTATACGATAATCCTTGGTAAGACTAGTTGTAAGAATTTCGAGCCAATGCGTATCTGTAACGACTGTCAAAGATCTACAAATGACAGCCTTCCAGAGACACGCAGGAAACTTGATAAGGTCCAGTTGAAAACCAGCGTCGGGCACTAGCTACTCGGCAGTTTGCTGAATTGGGCCTATTTGGCGCAGCCGTGAGACACACAATTACGTATTTGTATTTTGTATCGTTTAGTCTTAAACCTTTATCTCATTTTGTGTGCCCTTGTGGCATGGACCAAATAAATGTTTTATCTTTCTTCTTACTATATGTAATTGGTGATCCATCCACGGACTAACCTAGGCAAGCGTGGCTTAACCTCAAGATCAAACCGACCGCCAGTTCTTATTTGGCCACGAGCCTTAATGATTATTGGGAAAATAGTCAAACTAAATACAATTGACTCAAAACTCTATAATTACTACCAAAAATACATTTTGCACTGTATTCCAAATGTCTATTAACGTGTGACTTTCGATTGTAACAGATAACATAAAAAATAACATAAATATACTAACACGTGCGCTATGGGCATATACATTAATGACAACTCATATTCGCTACAAAAACGGCCTTTAAGTTGTCGATAGAATTCGTAAGTTCTAGAACTAGGAACTCTGTTTAATTTACATACTAGCCTCCCAAAAAGTAGGAGTAAGGAATTTTGTTAAATAATAATAAAAAAGCCATTTTATTTCATACATTTATTTTCATTTTTTACATTACAATTAGTATTTATTAAGTATTACTTATAATTAATGTTTTGAGATAGGAACCCTTTTTTGGGGAAAAAAACCACCTCCTTCTCCTCATCCTTTTCCATAACTCCCTGTCTTTGCCTGATTTTATCCAGTGGTCTCAGAAGACGACTGGATAACATCACTATGTCACCAGCCCACCGTCTAATTTGTCCACCAACATTCCTTTTCCCCTGTGGTCCTTACCATCATAATTATGGTTTTCATGATCCGTCTGGGCATGTGTGTGTTTCTGGTGTCCCGCCCATCTCCACTTCACAAAGAGTGTATATCTGAGAGCAACTGTGAGTTTAGTTTTTTTGGAGTATTTTTAAAAATGTCCAATTATTTGTTCTACAGCACTGCCAACAGAAAGATGGCCTGGAATACGCCGCGTGGTCACGACCACGGGGCGCCATGGCCATCAAGCAGGGCTATGAGGTGAGAACTGAGAACTAGCATGTGGTAGAAATGTAGAAAAGTTTTTTTTTAATTGAATAGTAATATAAGAGTCAGTCATTCTCCTGCCCTAATTTCAATTTATTTGAGATCTGTGTAGCATGTTTTCTTCTAACATGAGTTTAGAAGAGGTGTGATGTATGTGTGGAGTGATATAAGAGGAATTTTGAAAGTTGCGCCTGTTACAGAAAAATTGAAAGGAAATCGATTGTCTTGGTATGGACATGTAATGAGGGACGAAGCACATGTGACCAAAAGAGTGATGGATATGAATGTTTGATGGGTGGAGAGGGAGAGGAAGGCAAAAGAAAAGATGGATGGATTGTGTAAGAAATAATATTATGAAGGAGGAAGGAGTAAATGATGCCGTGACGTCTGATAGGGGAAAATGGAAGAAGAAAACGTGTTGCACCGACCCCAAATAGAATGGGACAAGGGCACGAAAATGATGAGTTGAGAAGTGGCGTGGCCTTCTAATTTGGTAGCTGTGTAGAAAACTTTCTTTTTGAACGCCAGTGACAAGTATTGCGGTCACTATCGTAGTGTTTCTTTTGTTTTTGGTAATTATAAGCTTTCAGCTCTGGTCACATGACGAATCGACCAACCGCTTGGCCACATATCGAAATAAATGATTTCTTTTAGACTTTCCTGGTCATCAATACCATCATATTATGCCGTTAAAAGAAAATCAACTGCTCATTATCAAATGCTTTAAGTTAATTTGCAGTTCTAAGAATCATAGCATGTTTATGTTCTACGATTTTATAACTTTACTACCTATAATTACATAGTATTAGTCAATTAACTGATACATACGAAACACCTCGGCTAATTATAATGTAAATTGGTTCAACTTTATGATTCCAATTTAATTTACTTGTTTTTAACTGCTACTATTTAAGCTATAACACCTGTAACTTGTTATTTCGTTTGTAATTATTTGGAAATGCTATTTTCTTTTGTACCTGTGTAGAAATCGACTTTCAGTTCAGTTTTCATTCAGCTTCTTCTAAATTGAACTAGAACTTGATTACCTACTTATTTAACAGTTAACAAACAGCAATATTACTCAACAAAGATGACACAGACACAGCTCCTGAACGCGGTTTAAATATAATATATATATTTCATAAAATGTGATGTGTTGTGTTTAAATATAATATATATATATTTCATGAAATGAATTCGTGATGTAACCGTGCCAATTACCGACCATATTGAGCTTCTTGGTGTAACGCTTACATCTACCCTCAATTTTGGTCCGTTCATCGAGGCTAAGGCTAAACTGGCTGCTAAGAAGTTGGGTATCCTAGCAAAGGTGAGACAGTATTTCACACCGGAACAGTTGCTGAACTTATATCAAGCGCAAGTTCGATCGTGTGTGGAATACTGTTCTCATCTCTGGGACGGATCCGCCAAATACCAGCTTGAAGCGCTAGAGTCTATAGAGAAACGAGCCAAGAGGCTCATCGGCAACGACGCGCTGGTTGAGTCAAAGCTCCAGAGCCTGGAGCATCGCCGGCGCGTTGCCAGCCTTTCGGTTTTCTATCGGTTACATTTCGGAGAGTGTGCGATGGAATTGCACAGCCTAATTCCGCCAAGCCCGTTCCATCACAGGACTACAAGACGTACGGCGATGCGCCACCGTTATATGGTAGACATCCCACCCACACGCACTAAACGGTTTGGGAATACCTTCATTGTGCGTACTGCTAAGTAGTGGAATTCCCTGCCGGAGTCTGTATTTCCTGACAGCTATAACCTGGGGGTCTTCAAGTCAAGAGTGAATAGGTTATTTCTAGGTAAGCGTGCTTCATCGTCGACCACATCATCACTTACCATCAGGTGCGATAGTGGTCAAACGCGAGCCTATCAATAATAAAAAAAAATGTTGCCCGACACTAGGAATTTCCCCTGTATCGTGGGTGCGTCTTCAGTCATTTAAAATCACATACCCAAATAGCCAGACTGGGAACAAATATCTGTAGGCCATACAAATATTTGTTCCTTGCGGGGATCGAACTCACGACATGCTGGGCAGCAGTCAATCGCTCAGTCAGTGCGACAACCGTGATATCATGTCTTTTTTTTTGGTGCAGCTAAACGACTGAAATGCCACGATATTTGCGGAGTTTAATAATTGTCATCCTCATTTTCCTGCCCTTAATTAAACCATTATATTTGTGGTGGGTGTCCCACGTTCTCTTTCATTCTCCCCTGTCAATTGTAACGGCATTATTTACTCCTTTCTCCTTCAAATCATTCCTCACACAGTACATCCTTGTTTTCTTTGGCCTTCCTCTGCCTCTTCATCTATCAACATTCATATCTATCACTCTTTTAGTCAGATCTACTTCGTCCCTCCTCATTACAAGTCCATATCAAGACAAATGATTTCCTATAATAACGAACAATTTTTCCAATTTAAAATATTACAAAGTAGGCTAATCTTTTTCTAAGCGTGTCGATACCGAATTCGTTTCGCCTTCTGCGTTCCTCATTTCGTGGCCAAAACACCGCTCCTTCAAATTAATCAATGCCATTCCCAAAAAACTCGACACCATGAAGTGTGGTCAAATCCGACTCCCCAACTGCCGCATAGCATCACAGATTTTGTGAATCAACATAAGTATTCCTAAGGGTGCCCTCACACTTGTGAACTCGACTCCTATGACAAAAGACGCTCATTTGCAACTGTCCTAAGCAGGAACCCGCCTACTTTGTGTGTATTTTGATCTGTGTATGTCTGTGTAGTATACTTAACTAGCTTTTGCCTGCGGCTTCGCTCGCGTTAAATTTGGGGTAACACAGTTGGCTTTTCCTGATCTGTAGTTTTTGCGCTTCCACCTTATTTATTGTTATAGCAAAGCAAAATTTTCCCTTTTCTTTCCTCTTTCTCCCTCATTTCTCACTTTAAAAAAGTAGCCTATATCTGTCTCTAGGCTCTCAACTATCTCAGTACCGAAATTCACCAAAATCGGTTCAGCCATTTAGGCGTGAAGACGTAACAAACAAACTCAATTTCGCTTTTATAATATTAGTAAGAATTGTGTAGCTTTTAGAGTGTTTCAAAAGCTAGTGTTGTGAGTTTTAAAACGTCTATATTTAAATGTCGCTAAGGTTTATACTGGTTGTATTAAAGGTCTGTTCAAGATTTTCGATTTTATGCGATATTCATCATTACGAAAATTCTGAGGTTGCCTTTTCCCCAACTTTATTAGGGTTGACTTCCAGTATCGCTGGGTGCAGCTGAATGCCATTGTTTTTACATGGAACAAGTGCCTATCTGACCTCCACTACCCAGTTAGTACCGGGTAAGACTGTTTGTCAGCCTTTCAGACTACCGTCTTTCTATAAGGGCAGCCGAAGCTTAACATGCTTTCTGAGGCACTCAGAATTGTGCGTGCCTGCGTGCCTCAGAAAGGTACGTAATAGATGGCCTTAAGTCAAAAGTAATTTATTTCAAAACAATATTAAATTGTGTTGAAAATATAAAATTTAAGCAATAAATTAAAAAAAAAACAATAAATTATAATTCATTAAAATAATAGAATTTTAAGAATAACAATGAGAGTGAATGAAGGTACTTATATAAAAGAAGCTTTTGTGAAAATGATCAAATATGTCGATAAAATCAATCTCAAATTATCACACGGTTGGCTCAGTGGCTGAGCGATCGACTGCCGCGCTGCGGAACGCAGGTTCCCCTCACAGAACAATTATTTGTATGATCTACAGATAGTTGTTCCGGGTCTGGCAGTTAGTGTGTGTGAGTTTAAAGACACAGAAATCCCAGCAATCATTTTTGCCTATAGTTACGTAGTTTTATGTTCAGAATGAATGCATGGTTGATAGCTTCGTGCAAGGCTGGTTTACACCCTGTATATACACTTCAATCCAGTTTACATGTCTCTGAAGTGGAATAATAAATATTCAATGTCTTTGATCGATTTGCAACTGAACATGCAGACGACAAACGTTGGCTGTGTTTTACGATAGACAAAAACAAATGAAAACTTGTATTTTGTCTATAAAACAGATTCGATAATTTTTAAAACCAAAAGAAATTGTAGTAGGATGACACCCATTAATAATAAAAGAAAAATAAATTACGGACGATCCGAGTTCTAGAAGTGTACTCTACTACAGTACTCAAATCTGTAGTCTCTTAGAGTTGTGGAAAAATAATATCTCTAAGTATACACAGGCAAAAGATATAGCCGTTTATGTCACAAGTTTGTACGGAACCCTCAGTGTTCAAGTCCGACTCGCACTTGCGCGGTTTTTTATCTTAACGTAGAACATAATATTATTATTCAAACAATGAGTAATTCTTGATTTAGTGCGTGTTATGTTATTATCTAATATATAAAATTCTCGTGTCACAGTTTTCGTTCCCATACTCCTCCGAAACGGCTGGGCCGATTAAAACGAAATTTTGTGTACATATCGAGTAGGTCTGAGAATCGGCCAACATCTATTTTTCAAACCCCTAAATCAGCAGAGGGTGAAACCGCTGGGCACAGCTAGTGTTAAATAAAAGTTTTTAAACTTAAAAAAAAAACTAGGTAGTGACCTAATAGTGACATTAAAGTAAGCAAAAGCTGGTTTCTCGATGGTACGGAAATTAATGGCACATATCTACGACCATCTAAGTAAAGTAAAGTAAAGTTTATTTACATAGATTGTAGGTACATAAAATAAGGTATAACAATAATTGGGTGAGCCTTGTTCAATCAACCACATATTAGGCATGCAAACATTAATTAAATTGAAAAATTGAGTTTAAAATTAAAATAATGGTTCGTGGTTAAAAACAATGACTGACATTCATTGTATAAAACATAACTTTTAAACACACAAAGAAAAACAAAAAGAAACAATCAAATTAGCGCCTAGATATGTCAAATAATTAAATTATATAATATAAAATAATTATACAGTTTATATTGTCCGTGTCTTTAAAAAAATTTAATAAAATCAATTCACAATTGAAAATTTAGTGTGGAAAAAATCACCAAATTATCCACTAACAACACAAACACCCTATTTTTCCACTCACGGATTCTTTTTTCAATTTCAAATGGAACCATTTTTGGAATATACTCTCTCCACTAAAAACAGAATTTTAAACCAATACCAATTCTTTTTACCAATATTTCAATATATTTCTAGTCTTAAAAGTAAATTACTAAATTACATATACCATGAAATCAGCAAACCACAGTTATTTAAACAAAAAACGTTATTCCTTCCTTCAACCCTAAAACGGCAAAGTGGGTCGAAAAACACCCAAGTTGTTTGTTACCCGAAGAGCAGTTTATGTCAAAAGTCACCATTAGCTTTCGATAGATGGCGTTGTACTAAAGAATTTCTTCCAATGATGACTGGAGTGTATTTCGCTAGTTTTACGACGCTAACATAAAAGTTTTCGAGAATATTGCGTGACCTATATACTATGTTGCTTTTATGCAACGGTTTTGATGAGTTATATGATTCTAGTTTTCATCTGTATAGTTTATGTAGATTGCAATATGCAATATTTTGTGATGGGGAGAACGGGTTCGGAAATAAAAAGTAAAGTTACGCATTTTACTGCTATAATCCAAAGATGTCTAAGAGATTTGTCGGTTTACATTACGAATAACTCATTTATCCTATCCTATCCTATTCATATTATAAATGCGAATGTTTGTGAGGATGGATGGGTGTATTTATGGATGTTTGTTACTCTTTCACGTCATTACGGCTGAACGTATCTTGATGAAATTTGGCACAGTGGTAGATTATGGTCTGGAATAACACATAGGATACTTTTATTTGCTATAACGCGAGCAATGCCGCGAGTGCCAGTTAATAAATATAAATGTATTTAAATGGCTTTACAGGGACCTAAGTCTGTCATGCAATTGCCTCGCTGGCTCCTTAAGACAGATCTCATGACAGTAACTAAAATTATTGCATAAATTAGCAGAATTTACAGTTCTTACAATAATTTAAAAAATCGAATGGCCAATAATAAACAAAAACTGCCTAAGTGAACAAATAAATGGATGATAAAGATGGTAGGTCTTTTCAACTTCGACTTGAGACCAAACGAAAACTTTTTTAGTAAAGAAAAAAGATAAAAATATTCAGTCCGCAATTGGTTGTTTATTATATTAGCAATGCTAAGTTTTATCCCTCATATGTCAATTTTTTTTAAATAAAATTGCCTATGTCCGTCTCCAGGGTTCCAACTATCTCTATACCAAAATTCATCAAAATCCGTTTAGCCATTTAGGCGTGAAGAAGTAACAAACAAACACTCACTTTCGCTTTTATAATATTAGTAAGGATAACAATTGTAGTGTTAAAACCCATTTCCAAATGAAATCTATCAGACACAAAATATCAATTCCAACCCTCACATAGTTATAGTTTGCACCCACAACTTAACCCTAAACTGCGGGTGCGATTAATACTAAAATTAAATTTCACATCTCACGTCCAGGGGGCGTTTTCTGTACTAAATTAATTCGCAACGAATACCGTCCTGCCGACCTCGGAATAGTTAATGATTTATTAATGTTACAGTTTCGGGTTTAGTTTTCGGGTTAGGATCACGTATCGTGTTATTTTAAATTTGGTATGGTAACATTATGATTATTAGAAATAGAATTGGAATTATAATTCAGTTTTGGGGTAGTGATCAGTGGTTATAAGTTAATTAAAAGATGTAAAAAAGTGGGAATAAGGAAATGGCAGAAGTTATCATTGGCTACTGCACTTTTGTAATATTTTTTCCCAAGGTCTATAAACCCATTCTGGTTTTAAGTCGTTATGAGACAGCAAGAAAAGCTATGGTACATAATACACTCAGCACACCCATATTTTCCTAGAGGGTCTCATGCTCCTGCCAGGGTTACGTGTTGTTCGAAAGAGATACCGCGGCCCCGGAATATAAAGAACAATTGAAGGAACATGGGTAAATCATTCAGTACAAATCTAACACGGAAAGTGTCGCTCTTCGCTCGCCGGGATGTTATTTGATAATTTCCCATCCGCAAAAAAATGCCGCATGCTCAGTACTCACACTTAACCAACAAGACAGTCTCATATAGTACCAAAGAATAATAAATTCGCGAAAAGACAAATCCTTACTTAATATTATAAAAGCAAAAGTGAGTTTGTTTGTTTGTTACCTCTTCACGCTTTACTGGCTAAACCGATTTTGATGAATTTTGGTACAGAGATAGTTGGGAACCAGGAGACGGACATAAGCTAATATTTTTTTGAAAAAAGTGGGATGTGAGGGAGAAAGAGGGAAGAAAAGGGAAAACTTAGCGTTGCTATTACAAATCAGTAAAGCGGGAGGGGAACTGTGTTACCCCAAATTTAACGCGGGCGAAGCCGCGGGCGAAAGCTAGTCGTACATAAAAACGTACATCTATTTATGAACATCTACAGTCTTGATAATTTTCTTGTCAAAAAATGAAAGATAATGTTCCATTACCAGACATGTAGGCTGTAGTCATGTTTTTTGTAGACAACGTATCATTTTTAGACACTAGTTCATGCCCGTGGCTCTGCTTGCACAACGTTCGGTAATTGTCTGTTGGATTTAAAGTATTAAATGTTTCATTGTAATATGTTCAATGGTTTTACGTGAATAAGTAAGTAATAACAAACATTCTCACAAACTTTTACATCTCGACGATAAACCGTTAAAATCTCTTAACGAAAACTGCAAAAATTCTGTATTCATGGCTCATAATTTATAGGTAGATAGAACAAAAATGCCGAAATATTGCGAATTCTCTTTAGGGTTTTTTTTGTATTGACTAGGTTAGTTTATTTTAAATAAATAAGTCCTTTTTGTTCAAATAGCAGGTCTTGGCGTTTAGCTGTCGATTCATAATGTTGATGAGACGAAATTAAATTTACCTCCATTTACCTTATCATACTCACTTCATATTCAAACTATAAATGCCATCATAATCCTCACAAAACCAGCTCCTCAACAAATCTAACGTCAAGCATTAAATCTTAACCCTTAAACACTAAAGGGTGCATTTAAACAAATGACTTTTAGCCGCTCCTGACTAACAGGGCTTCATTAGTAACGGTCGATTTGTCCCATGGTCGTCGGTCGGTCGCACTAAATTATGACCGTTCGACCTCTTAGTTAGTTAAAATATTAGTTTTAGTATGACCGGCGGCGTTGGTAGGGTTAAATTTGGCGGGAGGTGGGAAAATATTTGGGTTTTGTGTACTGTATTAAGACATTATACTAACTATGTATATTTTGAATTAAAATTTCTAGTATTTAAAAAAATCTAATGCTAATTTATTTCTTAACATACCTATGTTAAGAAATAAATTAGCATTAGATTTCTTTAAATACTAGAAATTTTTACATACAAAAAGTTATATTTCAATTTGAAACGAGCATAACTTAAAGAGACTTTTACTTTAGAATTTTAATACTTTAGAATAAAATAAAAAATAGCGTCAAAAAATTCTTTATCAACGTTGTCAGTCGTAATGTGAAGAGTACCTAAGTTTTCGAAAACAAATAAGTTTTTATTATTTTTTCTATCACAAGGGTGTAGCGTGTAACCCAAATATTGATTGCTAGAGAGTGCCTTATGGCATTAAAGTCCGCATATGTACCACTATTGTACATGAAGAAAAATCCTTACTTTAAAATATTATAAAAGCGTTGTTACCTTTTCACTCTTTAATGGCTAAACCGATTTTGATGAATTTTGGTACAGAATTTTTATTTATAAAAAGTGGGATATGAGGAAGAACGAGGGAAGAAAAGGGAAATCTTAACGTTCCTATTACAAATCAATAAGGCGCAAGGGCAAAAACTGCAGATAGCAGGTACTGTGTTATACCGAATTTAATGCGAGCGCAGCCGCGGGCAAAAGCTATTAAATAAATAAAAAAGGACCTATGCCAAAAGTATGAGTTCAGATAACAAAAAAGACACCGCCAGCCAGGTTTAATTCAAAATAGGTTTCCATGCCTTTCAACTGTAGGCCTACCATGACGTGTTATAGCAGAACTTATTCCACTGAGGGAAAGAGATGGCGCTAGACACCCTGTATAGCTTTGTCTCTTTCCCTCAGCGGAATTAGTTCTGTATGACGTCAAAGTAGGGTAGCTGTTTGACACTTCGTTTTTCTTGCTTAAAACCTTGCCAAACTATGACGCCCTATCTAATGATTTATCATACCACATTTCTGTGACTACAGTCATTCTAAGCTAGTCTACATCTGTTACCAACTACCTCACAACCTTACTGCTATCAAAATAGAGATCATTGTTAATTGACAGACATTATCCATGCCCGCAACAGAACAGAAACCTTAAAGTCATGACGTTAAAGATCATTTTCATTTTGATAGTGATGCGCTGAACTGTACAACTGACCACCGTCCCTCCATCTAACGTTATTTATTAAAGTTAAAACTTGTCTATGATTTGTTGACTCTGTGGGTAGTCGTAAATTATCTATTTACAGATTGCGTTTGTTAATTTATTAGATTTTGGATTGTTAGTGTAAGGAATTGTGTTTTGTTGGTCTTTGATTTTGTGTTGTTTATGACTTGAATAGCTGGCGCCCGCGGCTTCACCCGCGTTATATAAAAAAAAATACTATGTGTTATTCCAGACTATAATCTACCTCTGTGCTAAATTTCATCATGATCCATTCAGCCGTTTTGCCGTGAAAGAGAAACAAACATGCATACATCCATCCATCTTCGCAAACATTTGCATTTATAATATTAGTAGGATTAAATTGCATGGTTGCATTTTTCAAAGATATAGATGTAGAGATAAAATCAAAAATCAAAATATTTTTATTTCACATAGGCCACATGGGCACTTATAAAACGTCGAGAAAAGATGCACGGTTCGGGTTGGTCGTTTTCTATGGAGAAGAACCGGCAAGAAACTCCATAGTTACTCTTTTAAAATCATTTGGTTTTACAATGTTGTTGTTACAGCGTTAGCACTTAAGTATGAGAGGACAGCGTACTACTATGTAGATACTTATACACATTTTTTTCTCCTTGGCTCGTTAAGCAAACAGCAAAAGTTAAACCGTTGTCGTTGGTTTCTGCTATTAATAGAGCCTAATTCTAATTTTATTAATAAAAAAATCATCTGTGCTCGTGGTTTAATAAAATCAGCCGGTCGGAACAATGTTCAGGTTAAGCCGTGATTGCCAGGGTTGGTGTGTAAATGGGTGACCATCTACTACATAATACTTCGTGCCGAAAAATACATTCAGCCGTTGATGCTGCTTGTTATCTGTATATTTTTGGAGTCTTTACAAGTAGTCAGTGGTCTGTCAGTCTGACAACTAGTCTTACCAAGGTATACCGTTACTACTTACTGGGAAGGCTAATACTCCACTATTTGACAACACGGTTGGCGCAGTGGCTGAGCGATTGACTGCTGCGATGCATGTCGTGGGTTAGATCTCCGCATGGATCAAATATATGTTTGACCCACAGGTAGTTGTTTCGGGTCTGGCTGTTTCTGTTTGTGAGTTTAAATGTTTGTGAACGCACCCACGATATAAGAGAAATTCCTAGTGTAGGTTTCCTGGGTAACGTATTTTTTGTATAAAAAAAAACAAAGAACTATCAGTTTGCAAAAAACAAACCCCATTATTTCCATATTTCCCTTTCACTTCAACCAATAATAACCAATGTCTTCTCATTTTCTTCCAGGCTAAGATGAGCACAGGCGATGGAACAGTGGGGGGTCATCAGAAGACTGACGACCGCCTTGGTCATCATCAGTCCATGAGCCAGATGCTGTACGGAGCCGGACTGGGGCCAGGTCGATCAGGTTGGTATTGTATGTACCTGTTCTTGAGTGTAGTGTTTTGTAGAACATAGTTTGAGAGAAGAGAAGAAAGGTTTAATGAACGGTTTTGGAGTTTGAATTTTGGGCATTTATAAGCACAGGTTTACAACATTATTTTTAGTTTATGCGAAAGCCGAAACACTTACTCTTACTGTGCACGTCTTTCTACATCGTTCTCACATATTTGTATAATCTCAACACGAATGATGTAAATACTATTTTGTTAAAATATTAGAATTTAAAAGAGTGTCCATGGAGTTTTTTGCCCATTCTTCTCCATAGAGATCAACGCTTTGGAATGGGCAACTGCAGTACTTTCACAAGTTATTATGCCTTGTGACCGGGACTGTAGATTCATTTTGTTTCTTGACATTCAAAAGTGCCTGTAATGGTCTAATTGAAATAAATGATTTGATTTGTTAAAAAAAAAAAAACACCTGTCCAGTATTTTTATATAAAGAATCTATGCACAAAATTTCAAAACTGTATCATGAAAAACCACAAAGTAATAAGCTTGTTATGTTACCTGGATATCCGTACAAATACACTGTCACCAACGGCGTACGGCGGCGGCGGCGTCCGTCCCCACGCCGCGCGTCTTGCTTTCATTGATAATAATAATGTCTCAGTTTGTATTTTAAGTAATTAACTGGTGATACATTTTCCATCACACTGTCTGGCAGGCTTTGGACTGTCGTATTGGTCAAGTGTAGGGTAGCGCTTGCGAATAGGTACTTAGTGTCGCATTGTGTCCATAATATAAACTTTTTTAAATATTTTTGGGAAAAAAAATAACATGGTGTATTACTATGATTGGAATCGATTCAGCTACTTTACCTTAACAAACTATATTCAGGTTTCGCATATACTAAAAATCATTGTAGTAGATGACATGATGATTTGACTAACTTTTCCGAACTACTCTGCCCCCGATAATTAAAAAGACGTATCTAACAAAAAGTATCTAAATTTAATAAAAATACAGGCTGATGCGCCTTTTTTGGAAAAAGTGTTAGATATACGTCTTTTTAACTATCGGGGGCAGTACTGCGGGGTCGGTTTTTAGTCTAATGGGATGCAACTAAATATCAGTGTGTCGCGAGAAAGGACTGCAAACCGTACCAGAGTCGAAGGTTCTGTACAAACGTCAAACGTCCGTGGCTTCGCTCGCGTCATATGGAAGTTATCCTATGTGTTATCCCAGACTATAATCTACCTCTGTGCTAAATTTAATTAAGATCCGTTCAGCCGTTTTTACGTGAAAGAGTAACAAACAGCCATCCAACAATCGCATTTATAATATTACTAGCTTTCGCCCTCAGCTTCGCCCGCGTTAAATTTGGGGTAACGCAGTTCCCCTTGCGCCTTATTGATTTGTAATAGCAACGCTAAGTTTTCCCTTTTCTTCCCTCTTTCTCCCTCACATCCAACTTTTTTTTTTAAATATTATGCCTATGTCCGTCTCCTGGTTCCCAACTATCTCTGTACCAAAATTCATCAAAATCGGTTTAGCCATTAAAGCGTGAAGAGGTAACAAACAAACAAACCAATAAACAAACAAACTCACTTTCGCTTTTATAATATTAGTAAGGTATTAGTAAGGAAGTAAGGATAGTAAGTAGGAAGTAGAATCGAACATCGTCAGATAACGTCCCCTGCTCTGGGCGAAGCGGGGGATAGTGTTAGAATTCTGACTTAAACCCTCGCACGCTTCTTCTTTTGCCTTTTATTTTCCGAGATCGCGGTATCATTTTCGAATATAATTATCTTAAATAATATTTCAAAGACACATGCTCCACAATCCACAAAGAAGATGGCTGTACAAGCTGCCTTTTAAGATCTCTGTTTTCATCATCTGTATGTTTTGTTTTTCCAGTTTCCGATATTTCGGCAACTAGAAACTTCGAAATAAATAACAAATATGGTTAATATGTAGTTTTAGTTTTAATAATAATATTAGTGACTTGTCAATTTAAAGACCTTTAAAACCCACGTTGTTAAGTGTTTGTATTTTCTCTAACATCACAAATACTGACCCACCACCCCCTTCTTCCAGGCTCATCGTCATCATCGCCAGTGGGGGGCTCGAACACCGGCTCCGGGCTGCTGGTGGTACCCCAACCCTTGGGCAAGGGACCCACCAAGCTGCAGCCTCTGCATGCACACGCCAGGAAGTACCACTGCAAGATGTGTCCTCAGGTAAGCGGATTTATTATACTAGAATAATAAACTCGGGATTAGACTAGGTTTTAAAGGCTAACTTTTCCTTTTTTTTTGGGAAATCATCAAACAACTTCCGCTCTGGGGAGAGTGTCCGATTTTTATTGACTAAATCTCATCCATGTTTCTTCTTTTAGAGTAAGCAGAATTAGAGGCCAAATAAGATCGTATATTAAACATTCAATATCTGGCCGTAATAAGAAGCATTTTGTACGGGCTAAACATATAGGATACTTTTGAACGTGGAGTTTTTATAAATCACTTGCCATAAGTTGTAATATCAAGTACTTACTTTGGCCGACCTACACAGGATTACTCATTAAATTACAATCGTTAAAACATTTTAGGAACGCATAAAGAACAAACACACTAACTTAATTTTTTATTTAAATAAAGGTATTTATTTTATGTAGTGGAGCTGGTGGACAAATAAAAACTGCCGAACAGATCGATCTTTGGGTTAAGCCACGCTTGCTTAGGTAGGTCCGTCGATGGGTGGGACCACCCGAAACATACCGAATTTCCTCCGTGCTTCGGAAAGTACGTTAAACCGGTGGTCCCGGCTGTCATTTGTAGATCTTTGACAGTTGTTACAGGTAGTCAGTGACTCAAAAGTTTGATAACCAGTCTTACCAAAGAGTATCGTTTTACCAGTTATGAAGGTCAGAGAGGCAGTCGCTCTAGGTAAAAAATGGTAGTGGTCAGCATCCAGGAAGACTTGAAGCCGACCCTAACATAGTTGGGAAAAGGCTGTAGGAAGACGATGATAGATCTATCCATCTGTCCTATCGCAGGTCTGCTGGAAGAGATTTCTTTATGAAATAAGCAGTACCTTTGTGCTCTTTTTCCTTATGTACTTTTTATAAAATGTTTTGTGTGTACAAAACATTATATAAATAAATAGATTTATTTTATTTATTATGATCCTGATGTGTGCGTCCGCATCTTTTTTTCCATATCCTGGCATTCGCTATTATAAATTTACATTAACAAAATTAATTCGTAACATGTTTGAAGAATAATCTTTTAGAAAAATCCGCTATAAATAATGATTTTGTATCCACATTTGGTGATGTTTAAGGCAACTTTTATGCCTTTCGCTTCTCGATAGTGTCGGCCCAAGATTGTACCGATATGAAGCTATCTTCAATTCATATATTGAATCAAGCTCAAACGTGTTCACGAAGACATAGTGCAAGAACAAACAGTAGATAAAGAAGGTGAGCAATAAAATTTACGAAAACCATCTAAATTAACGTGTTTCTGTAGATAATATAAAAAAAAACGACTGCCAAAAAAACATTAAAAAGACGAAAATTAAATTTACTTCTGAAAGTCGGTGGCAAGAAAATCGATGAATCAAATCAAAACAGAAGATATTTTATTTAAAAAAATGAGGTTGGTTTTTTTGTCAAATAGTTTATTACTAGTTGGCGCACACGGCTCTGATCAAAAAAAGAAAAAATATGCTATGTGTTATTCCAGACCATAATTTACCTCTCTGCCAAATGTCATCAAGATCCGTTGTGTGTCCGCCATTGTGGACTTTTTCTTTTTGGAGTTTACTCCTTAAGAATCGATTTTCATATATAAGGCGCCTGGTATGAGAAAAATCCGAGGGGTAAAACCTACTAAAGTAACGAAAATGTGTTACGTTTTTGGTGCGCACCTTTAGTGCGCAACTTTCTAATTTGGCTGTGAGTGTATTAAGACGTACATATGGTATGCTGTACAGTCGACTATACCTATATACTATATGTTTGGGCTTGTTTGTTTCTATCAGTGTCGATGTATTTATATTGCTATTTTTTTTCACTAATTTGTGAATTTACCCTTTCATATGATATTATTCTTTTTTCAGTTGAATAAACTCTTTTTGCGTATAGTTAGATACTCGTATTTAAGGAGTAAACTCCAGTCGTGCGTCGGAGCTCACACACACACTTTTTTTTTGATCGACTCCTTAGTTGTATAGTAATGAACATGTCCTAGCACCTTCTACGAGGATTGGGCTTAAAAGCCCAATTCTCGTAGAAGGTTCAAATTCAAAAAGAATTTCTCATTGTTTTTGTCTAGGCGGTCTAGCACCACATTATCACATCATAAGTGGTATTTAAAAATAAAACTCAATTGCCGTGCAGAGTTAACCCTCTGATCACTTGTTCCATGCCTAGTACTTCGAACAGCTATGGTGAAATGATAATGAGCAACCAACGCCGGCTGTAACTCATCAAAATTCAATTCGTCAACTGTAGTGTACGGTCAGCAAATAAAGTGAAATGTATTTTTTTTCTGCATTTTCGTTATATTCGTGGTAGTAATAAAGTTTTGGGCAGATGCTGTCGAAACTGAAATGGACTGAGTGCAAATATAATAAAACACTAGCTTTTGCCCGCGGCTTTGCACGCGTTAAATTTGGGGTGACACAGTTCCCCTTTCCTGATTTACAGGTACCTTGGGTATTTTTTAATCATTATTATTTGGGGTTGGGGTCGGCTTCCAGTCTAACCAGATGCAATTGGATACCTATTAGCTACCGACCGACTGCCTGTCAAATCTCCACAGCCCCTTTAGATGCACTGGTTCTTAGAGTAAACGTCTGACTACCAGTACGACTCTGAAGATCTCTGAGCTATCGACTGTTTCGCTGCGTATTGCGGGTTCGATCTCCGCACTGATTAAATATATGGCCTACAGATAGTCCCGGGTCTGACTGTAATCGCACCCATGATACAGGAGAAATTTCAAGTACGGAGCAAAGTTATGTTTAGAAGACTTTTTTTAAGTAAAATGTTTAGTGTTTAGAAAAACTAAATCAATAGCAACTTTTTTTGCTAACACTACCCAGTAGCAGTGTCCTGTATAACTTGCAATTAATTCTCTATTTTAATGTTTTTTGCTCGTCACTTCGCGTTTAGGAGACACCTCATCTTTGATATTATTTTATACCTAAATATTGCGGATGCTGTGTGCCCTCTAATCGGGATTTAATTAAATTGAAGTGTGGGCTGTTGTAATTTTGATTTCGAGACGAAATTCAATTTAACTTAGATTAAAATGAGCTAAGTTGGTAGTTTTCGTTGTTAAACACTTTTGAGGCGGGGCAAACTTAGGTCAGAAGTTACGCAAACAAGAGGAGGAAAAACGAGGGAGACTTTTGCCCACCAGTGGGCCACAAAGTAGGCTACAAAAAACCTTTTAAAGTGAGTATTTACTAGAGTATTTTCTTTCTCTTCATTAACGATGTGACAATTGGTACAATACAATACAATGCAAAAATCCAACGTTTATTTATTAATTTTGGAAAACCAACAAATATATAAAACAGTATTATAAAACTTAAAAGTATGTTTACATGTAGCTACATTATCCATCCATCTATCCGTTAATATTAATTTAAAAGCATTTCTTTCCAATTTTTAGAAGTATATGTTAGAAGTAGATTCGTAGTACTATACTATCTTTTCTGCACGTAATTTAAAGACCTATTCGAGAAACTTTTATTCCGACAGAACCCATTTGATCGAAAGAATCCTGCCATCATTTCAACCAGTTAAAAATATACAAATACTAGCTGTTCCACGCGGTTTCACCCACGCTGCTCAGCACCTGTTGGTTGTAGCGTGATGTTATATAGCCTTCCTCAAGAAAGGGACTATCCAACACTAAAAGAATTTTCCAATTCCAACCAGTAATCCCTGAGATTAGCGCGTTCAAACAAACAAACAAACTCTTCAGCTTTATAATATTAGTATAGACTAGCTATTTTTTGTAACTTAGTCCTTCCTTTAATTTTCAGTCTAGACAGGTGCAGGTCCAGGCAGGTATTTGATCAGAAATCGACTGATCTCGTGCCGCCGCTAAGCTTTTTTAGGAAACCACTTTAATTTCGCCACAATTTCTTTTTTCCCAAAAAAGAAAACTAACAAAACAAATTCTCTCAAACCTATCCATATTCATTTCTCCAAAAAATCGAAAACCAAAGAAATGCGACTAAAACTAAAAAAAAAAGTAAAAGATGAAGTTAAAAAAAAAATGTCGGATGACTGACTTCTAATCAAAATGGGTGCCCGAGAATGTCATCGCAGAAATACCGACTGATCCCGACGGCGGACGAACGGACAAATAAAAACCCGAATCGGTTGATAGTAAAGCCTCGTTCAGGGTGACTGAGTCGGTAGCGGACGCGGAAGCGGGAGCGGAAAGGTACTCACAGCATTGGAAAGCGTAGCGTCGTGGGCCATGGGACTCTGATATAGCTTAACATGCCGTCGAGAAATGTTTCTAAGGCATGCTGGTTAAGCAGAGGGGCCTGCCAGGGCCATCGCCTGCTGGGGTTACGGGTTGGTCGAAAGAGATACCGTGGCCCCGGAATATAGGTGGGTTTAAGTCAGTAAAATCCTCCTCCCGCTCTGCCCAGAGTGGGAGAAGTTATTTGATGAAATCCCATTCGCAAAAAAAAGGAATGCTTATTTCCTTACGATGTTGTTCTTACCTGAAAGCCAGTTGTAGCCTCCCTTCGTTTGTTAACTACCTATGATCTGGCGATAGAATAAAAAACAGGTGAGTACCTTTTAAAAAATGATTGTTTTATCGTACTAAAATTAAACGTAATTATCCATGTAACGTTCCGTTACAAAGTGATAATCAAACAATAGACATAATGTGGGCAGATGGTCTGTGATTACAAGTATCCACTCAATGCAGAAAGCACATGACTGAAGACCTTATACTTGATGACCTAAAGCCTTTTGTTGTGCATCATCATTTATTGTAGACGTTAAAATTATTTCCAGAGGAAAAAACAATAGACTATCGCTGGCTATGCAACCCGTTTACCATAATGTTACTGGCAATATCTGATTTTGAACAGTGAGAACATTCTAGATGCATTGAGTTTCCTCCTAAACGTAAAACATACTATCTTAAAACTCTTCCAAGTTGCTCATACCCGTGCAGATATGCACCTTACACAAAAACGGTTTTATAAAGTACGCTTCTATAAATCGCGCCCGCCTCAGTGCCCGCTTAAGCTTCTCACCCTGTCCAAGGCCTAATCTCGTTTGTGTAAATTTTCGAATTCCTACGTCGGTATGTCGCCTGCCGACTTTGATGGTGGATGCAGTTTTTATATTATCATGGTCGCCCTTATCTGTTTTATGCAGTTTTTCCCAAAGACGGTTTCGGTTAATGGTATCAATATTTGCCGGCCATATAATATTATGTAACGATTTTGAATTATAGTCTTGGAAGTGCAGTGACTCGCTGTTTGACTCTGCATCGTCCAAGGTTCATTTTTGTTTGTTCATTACGTTGTACTAGCTGGCGCGGCTTCGCCCGCGTGATGATAAAAAAGTATCCCTATCCTACGTCTTATTCTAGACTATAATCTACATCTGTACCAAATTTTATCAATGTTCGTTCAGCCGTTTTGACGTAAAAGAGTAACAAACATCCATACTTGCCCCCAAACATTCGCATTTATAATATTAGTAGGATATCATTTGTTTTATCCACATGATTCTAAGTCTCGTATTAATATAGGGATCGATTCCCGCACAGAACAAATATTTGTATGAACTACAGGTAGTTGTTTCAGGTCTGGCTGTTTGTGTCTGTGAGTTCAAATGATTGCAAACACACCCCCAGTAATAAGAGTGACCTGAGCAGCGGGTAAAACCACTGGGCACAGCTATTCTCTTATATGTCTGTATAACTATCAAATCAAATCAAATCAAATCAAAAGTATTTATTTGCTAGAATATGGTACATAAGGTGTTACATTAAATTGGATTCAGCATATCCTGCCATAATATGACGTGCAAATTTATGTCTTTACAGTCGGTATGTCAATTAAATCAGTCTATATTGCAAATTACATCTGGTATTGACTTATCTTCTAAATAGTCCTTAACGGTATAATATCTCTTTATTAGTAACATATTGAAAAGCATTTTTTTTTAAATTCTCAGTGGTAGCTCCTGTAAATTATTTGGCAAATGGTTGTAAATGATAATTGACATACAGTAAACATTTTTCTTAAATAGTTGCAATTTTACTGGTGGCAGCCGAAGTCTGTCTTTGTGGCGTGTTCGGCTATTAGGCCTGTCAATGTTAGGTTCAAATAAACTGTAGTTTTTCTTAACAAAAATACATATTTCGAAAATATATAAACATGGCAAAGGCATAACTTTAAGTTTTTGAAATAATGGCTTACAGCTGTCTAAAAAGTGAGCTCCACAAATAGCTCGAATACATTTTTTTTGGGCTTTAAAAGCTCTGTCAAAATCTACTGAGTTACCCCATATTATAATACCGTATCTAAGTATGGATGATACATAACCATGGTAAGCCAGTTTTGCAGTGTCATAGTTTACCGTTTGCCTGATTCTTTTCAAGACATATATAAAACGATCTATTTTTGTAACAATTTTATCTATATGTGCTTTCCAGTTGCAATTTTTGTCTATCGTTATACCTAAAAATACACAATTGTCGACAGTTGTCAAGTGAGAGTCTTTATAATTAATATCGAGTTTATTTATGTTTGAATTGAATGTCTGAAATTGTATAATATTTGTTTTAGTCATATTTACTTTCAAATTATTTTTTTCGAGCCAATTGATAGCATTGTCTAACGCCTGGATGATTTCCTTTTCTAAATTTTTGTCGGTGTCACTTTTAAGCATTATTGTTGTGTCATCCGCAAATAATATGCAATCTTTACCTATCGCCTCTAGAATATCGTTGATATAAATTAGAAAAAGTGGTGGGGATAAGATTCCTCCCTGTGGTGTGCCATAATTATTTTGTTTATATTCCGACCTATAGGTATTTTTTTCATTTTTACAGGTTTTTGTTACTTCAACGCATTGTACTCTTTCTGATAGGTAACTTTTGATCCAATCGTTGGCTTTACCCCGTATTCCATAATGTTCAAGCTTTGAGAGTAGTGTTTTATGGCAAACAAAGTCAAACGCTTTTGTCATGTCGAGGAACACGCAACTTATCTTAGATTTTTTATTCAGGCTTTCAGTTATGTATTTTACTAACGTGAAACATGCTAAAGCGGTAGAACTGCCCTTCCTAAAACCAAATTGTTCTTTTTTAAGAATATTACATGCTGTTAAAAAGTTCTCTATTTTCACACACATGACTTTCTCAAATATTTTAGCTAGAATTGGAATTAAAGTTATTGGGCGATAGTTGCTCATGTCAGTTTTTACACCTTTCTTATAAAGAGGTTTGACAATTGACCTTTTTAGGCGTGTTGGGAATACTCCCTCCGTTAAAGACAAGTTTAAAACGTATGTTAAGGGAGACACTAAAGTTCTTGCACATATTTTTAGCACTTTGGTGTTCAAGTCATCATATCCAGTCGAGCTAGTGTTTTTTAGACTAAGAATTATTTTATGAACATCTGATTCATCCACTGGTGTGAGGAAAATGCTTTTAGGATTTTGAGAGGTCGTTATTTTTATATAATTTTTCCTGTTATTTTGAGCGGAATTGGTTGTATTTGTTTGGGATATATAAAAGTCATTAAATAAGTCACATATTTCGTTTGCATTGTTATAAATTTTACCGTTAGTAATAACTGCGTCAACTTCAGAGTTATTCGTCATATTAATTGTGTTTGTTTTAATCATGTTCCAGGCTGCTTTACTTTTGTTTTTGGCTTTATTAATATAGCCTAAGCTATTGATCTGCTGAGCTTTAAGTATGCATTTTTTCAGACTATTAAATAATTTCTTTGCTCATATTGTCATGTAATTTAATATATTAGCTTAGTGCAATAATTTAATGATGATTTCTTTAAACGCCTACATGTGAATTTCCGTACTAAAATATCAAAAGAAATTCACGTCACCCAATATGACACGTCTCCAAATCTTCAACATATTGCCCTTCAAATATTACAAAATATATCCAATATTGTACCCTCAATCGACTTTTCATTGAACTACCCTCATTTCAATAATATATACGATTCCTTACAATTTACATTCAATAATGTGCGAAACGATCTTACAAGCCATCAGTCTGTCAAGGCCCTAATCTCCTCCTTTACTCACTTACAATCCAAAGAACAATGTACCTTATTTCGACAACTATACAGCTCAAAATTGAATGTGGAACACTCGGATATGAGTCAAACATGTTTTATCAGCTCTGTCAAAAGTATTTTCAACTCTATCTCTATTCCTGTAAGATAGAATTTTCCTTGCTGATTACGCGGTGTCTTCGCTGATAGGTGTCTATTTTTCATATAACGTCATTTCCGGTGTCCGATTGTTTCAGTGGACCATTCCTATATAAGGTTTTTATTGACAGTCATTTGTGGTCAGGAAGTGGTGTGTTTATATTATGGACTATTTACTATGGAAGATATGAGAATTCTAAATTTAGTAAAAAAAAAAACGTCAGAATATTTTTCGGTAATTTTGGGGTGTGTTTCAATTAAGTGATGATATTGTTTCTAGAATATAGATGGCAGGATTATTAGTTCCAGGGTTGCGGGTTTTTTAGAGAGAGGAGCTCGTGGCTAAATAATAGCAGCCACTTGGGTCGATATTTAGGCTAAGCCGCGCTTGCCTAGGTTGGTCTGTGGATAGGTGACCACCCGTTACATACCGAGTTTCCTCCGTGCTTCGGAAATCACGTTAAGCCGTTGGTCCCATCTGTCATTTGTAGATCTTTGACAGTCGTTACAGGTATTCAGGGTTCCGAAAGTCTGACAACCAGTCTTACCATGGGGTATCATGTTACCCAGCACTAACTGGGTTGTGGAGGTCAGATAGGCAGTCGCTCTATGTAAAATACTGATTTCAGCTGCATCAGGTTAGACTGGGAGCCGACCCCAACATAGTTGGGAAAAGGCTAGGCAGATGATGGTTGCGGCGTGTCTGAAAGAAATACCGGGGCCCCTTACCACAAAGGGTAAAAGAAGGAACATGGATGGGTTTAATCAGTAAAAGTCTGACACTCTATCATTTAAAGTTAAATGAAAAGTTGTTTACTGATTTCCATTGGTTCTAGTATCAAGCAAACTGCTTATAGGTTTTGACGACACGGTTGGCTCAGTGGCTGAGCGATTGACTGCTGCGCTGCGTGTTGCGGGTTCGATCCCCGACAGTTGTTCCGGGTCTGGCTGTTGGTGTATGTGAGTTTGAATGTTTGTAAACGCACCCACGATACATGAGAAATCCTAGTGTGTGGCAAAGTTTAAAAAAAAAAGAAAAAAAGAGATATACATAGTGTTCAAAACAGTTTATTATATAATATCAATATTAACTGCAATTTTAGATAATGAGACAATACATGAAGAAATATCTTTTGGAGTCAACAGTATAAACTTTTTTTTTAAATTAATTAACTAGCTGTCTTTCACGGCTTCACCCGCGTCTTTGGTTACTGCCCCGCTACCGTGGGCAAGTAGCGTGATGTATAGTATATGTTACTCAGAAATAATGTAAGTAATAAAATAATTCTTAAAATCGGTTGACTTTTTAAATTCGATACATACCTAAGTTCAATTTTTTGCTAGTTTATTACTCTTTGCGTCAAAACGTCTGAACGGATTTTTATGAAATTTGTAACAGAGGTAGATTATAGTCTGGAATAACACATAGCATATAACTTTTATTTTCAAAATATACTTTTTTTTATAATTTCGCGGGAGAAGCCGCGTGTGCCAGCTAGTATAAAAATATAGAAATAATATGTAATATGTATGACTAAGCGTCAACGTGCTTTTGTTGTGTAAATCTTACTTCTTTGATTATCCCTCATCCGAGTTACCTGTACCACCTCTCAACATAATACAACTTAATATATCTTCGGACTATCTCCAAGCATGATCTTGGAGGTTCTTTAGTTTTTGCCTCTGTTAATGACGTCATTAGAGGGTCCGAGTTCCCTCTAAGGGAGGGCTTTCAAGATGGTGCGCGGATCTTGTAATGTATTTTGGGTTATTAGCTATGTGGTTTTCGGTTGAAGATGATTTTTGGAAAGAAAAATCTTTTAGAATTGTTTTTATCGGAAATGACGCCATCTATCGAGACACCGAAATTTACGTTTGTTTGATGCAAAGTCATACATTGAAAAATATTCAAATATATATCTATTTCTTTTGCTTTGTTAAAATCAAATCTTACTACTGAATTTCAAACTAGTTCCTTCAACCGCTTAAGCTGAATTTATTTTTAAAAACAAAATAATTATCATTCATTAAGGACGGGGCGGTTGACGTTTGTCGGGCATGCCACCATCCGGGTGAGTCCATCAGACATATTATTTCTGGTTGTTCTCGTCTACCTGACAGCGAGTACTTGCACAGGCACAATCAAGAAGCCAGATTTATTTACCAGCAACTTGCCTTGAAAAAAAAAACTTGTGCAATCTGAGGATCCATACTACAAGTATGTGCCCGACCCAGTCCTGGAGAAAGACCATGCCATGCCACGCTGTACTTGGATCTGTCTTTAATTACTGACAAGAAGCCTGACATAGTGGTGATAACCTAACCACTGGTAGCTTAGACCCTATTCCTGATACCGGCGGAACACTATCCTTACTAATATTATAACGAAAGTGAGTTTGTTTGTTACGTCTTTACGCCTAAATAGCTAAAACGATTTTGATAAATTTTGGTACAGAGATAGTTGGAACTCTGGAGACGGACATAGGCTTTTTTTAAAAAAAAAAAAACTGAGAAATGAGGTAGAAAGAGGGAAGAAAAGGGAAAACTTAGCTTTGCTATTACAATCAATAAGGCGCAAGGGCAAAAACTACAGGTAGAAGTACCTGCAAATTAGGAAAGGGGAACTGTGTTACCCTACTTACCCCGAATTTAACACGAGGGAAGCCGCGGACAAAAGCTAGTTTTTGATATTTTTTTGTTTCATTTATAAAATATGTATAAAATACATTTGTAGATTGAGTGAATAAAGGAATTATTAGTTTTGACACCACCGTGTTCAATATTACTATCAAAATTTTAAGGAAAAAAACTTTTTGTAGCCTAGTATATTTTATTTTTTTCAAATGAACTGTTACTTGTCTTGTTTTTCGCTACATACCTTGATACCTAGTATTTAGATATAAATATATACATGCGAATAATTAAAAGCTATTTTGTAAATTCACCTGCGGCAACTTTAATAAAGAGCCCTTTATCAAACTATTATATTTCTAATCTAAAAACATAACCTAACAGGCCGGCTGTTTTAGCATTAAAAAAACAGTCAAGTGCTAGTTGGGCTCGTGTATGAAAGGTTTCGTACCTTCCTAACTATATACATATATAATACTAGCTGTTCCCCGCGGTTTCACCCACGCTGCTCAGCACCTATTGGTCGTAGCGTGATGTTATATAGCCTGTAGCCTTCCTCAAGAAATGGACTATCCAACACTAAAAGAATTTTCCAATTTCAACCAGTAGTCCTTGAGATTATCGCGTTCAAATAAACAAACAAACTCTTCAGCTTTATAATATTAGTATAGATTTTAAAAGCGAAAGTGAGTTTCTTTGTTTGTTACGTCACGCGTAAATAGCCAAGCCGATTTTGTTGAATTTTGGTACAGAGATAGTTAGAACCCTGGACACGGACATAGGCTATTTTTTTTAAGGGAGAAAGAGGGAAGTTAAGTTCAGAGAAAGATATATTTTTTTGATCATCACGCGGATTAAAGTTAGCGTTAGCCCAAAGTAACTAAGTATGTCACGCGGACGAAGTTGCGGCTGTAAGCTAGTTATCTATAAAAATGGGACAGATATCATGTTTGATACACCATTGTTTTGCTTGTTGGAAAATCATCAAATAACTTGAAACCGGTGAAAGCCAGTCTTTTATTTAAACCCACTCGTGTTCTTTCTTTTGCCCTTTATGTTTTTAAGGCCACGGTTTCTCTTTCGAACAACCCGCAACCCTTTCAGGTGATGCGCCCCTTAAATATCTATTTAGTATTTATTGTTAGACCTTCAACAGAAATACGTTATCTGTGATAATTTCAACTGTCTAACCATCACGGTTCATAACAAACAGCCTAGTGATGTCTATTACTAGGACAGGCGTACGGACAAAAAAGTCTTAGTAATCGGGTCCCGTTTTACCCTTTAAATACGGAACCCTAAAAAACACAATATTTTTTCTTTAAAATACCATTACCATAAAGTTTTTCAACGTACCTGTCATACCTTCACAGTGCTTCTAATAATAAGTGCTAAGTTAACTTAATTTAACTTTGAAATTATGATAAATGAAAAATAAGAGATGATTAAAATTCTAGTGGCGCGTTTTGTTACTTTGTTGCAATATAAGGGTGAGGTAAGTAAGAATTTAAACGCTGAGACTCACATAGGGACCTTTACCTTATGTTGCAAATCTTATCGAGAATAGTATGGAATAAAAAGACATACTGCGCTGACCACAAATAAATTCTCATAAGGGCAGGATAGTCGCGAGACGACTCCCGGCCACCGTAGACGCGGGTCTGTGGACGGTGAGCAATGGGTAGATCACCGTCCGTCCGTCTATTGTCGATGGCGCGTTCGTGTTTAATGCCCACCTCAAAGAGATCTAAATAAAGCAGAGGGGCCTACCAGGGACACTGCCTGCTAGGGTTGCGCGTTAATTAAAAAATATTCAGCGGCCCAGAAACGTTAAGGTTAAAAGATGGAAAGGGTGGGTTTTAGTCAGTAAAAGTCTGACACTCCCCTTGTTTGACGATTTTCAATCGAAAAAAAGGGCAGGAGATGATTTCTGACTAAAGTATAAATGGAACGGATGGACTTATTGTGGTATGAAACACAATAAGTCCATCCATTCGTTCTCTTCTAATCTTCTAGTCTTACATCCAAGTCCATTGATACTCAAAACTTATTTGTCCATAACAACCGAACCGATTACTACTTACGCAACTTTTCAGTCACCGGTGCCTCTTTTTGGACATCTTCATAATTCATTTTCATAAAAAGAACAAATATTAAAATAAATAAATCCTTACTAATATTATAAAAGTGAAAGTGAGTTTGTTTGTTTGTTACCTCCTTCCTTCCTCCTTAATGGGTTAACCGATTTTTATGAATTTTGGTACAGAGATAGTAAAAAAGAGGGGGCGGGCATATGAGAAAGAAACAGGCAAGAAAAGGGAAAACTTAGCGTTGCTATTACAAATCAATAAGGCGCAAGGGCAACTGCAGGTAGCAGGTACTTGCAAATCAGGAAAGGGGAACTGTGTTACCCCGAATTTAACGCGAGCTTTTTATATAGTTAGGAGAAGTTTGTTCCCAACCATTTATGGCCGTTTCTTTGTTGTATAAAAGGGTTTCCTTTTTAAGTGATCCGGCAGTTAGGTCAGGATCTGACAACAGGATCCTGGAGACATCAAGAGAACTATTTAAATTTTATAGGTAGTCTTGAAGCAATTTGGACGACACGGTTGGCGCAGTGGCTGAGCGATCGACTGCCGCACTACGTGTTTCGGGTTCGATACCCGCACGGAACTTATATTTGTATGACCTACAGATAGTTGTTCCGGGTCTGACTGTTTGTGTATGTGAGTCAAAATGTTTGTAAACGCACCCACAATACAGGAGAAATCCTAGTATGGGGAAAAGATTTAAATAAAAAGAATTTGGATAAGAACATCCAAATTCTTTTTCTTTCTTTTTTTTCAAACCTTTGCATTTAATGACTTTTGCATTATTGAGTCGGTTTTTTTTTGTATTTCACACATTTTACAAACAATATAATTTAAAAAAAACCAACCAAGAGCGAGTCAGTCTCGTGCACTGAAGGTTCCGTACAAACTTGCGTCATAAACAGCCATATGCACAAAGGAACCACAGACACGAGTATTGGTAATATGGTTTTAATTTCAACTCGATACCTACACGCGTTCCCGAGATACAGGGCCTTGACAGACAGACGGACAACTAAGTCCGATAAGGGTTCCGGTTTTTGCTTTTAAGATACTGAACCCTAATAAACAGTTATTATCCTTAACCGTTACTAAAGTTAACCAGCAATAGATAGCTACTTAATATTATACTAATAGAAACTTCCAACCGATAGAATGTCAATACCGTAGCCTGCGCGAGCGCAGGTGGTACGCCACGCGCATGCGCGCAATTAAAACTTGTCGCGGGACGGTTAGCGGCCATTACTATTGTGGGCATAAGGTCAATAAACTTTGAACTTCAGTTAACTGTTTCATAGTTAGTTTTATGGGGTGTTAAGTGTAGTTTAGAAAATAAAAAGTAATAATAATAAACTGTCCCATCGCTGGGCAAGGTACGCGGGAGACGCCCCGGGCGCCGGACGCCGCGAGATGACTCCCGGCCACCGTAGATGCGGGCCTGTGGACGGTGAGCAATGGGTAGCTTACTGTCCGTCCGTCGGATGACGACAGGCCGTGTCGACGGCGCGTTCGTGTTTCACGCGCGCCTCAAAGAGATCTCAGCAAAGCAGAGGGGCTTGCCAGAGCCTCCGCCTGCCGGGGTTGCGAGTTGTTCGAAAGAGATACCGCGGCCTCGGAACGTAAAGGGCAATAGAAGGAACATGGGTGGGATTTAGTCAGTACAAGTCTGACATGCCCCCCCGCTCCGCCCAGGGCGGGGGAAGTCATTGGATGATTTCCCACCCAAAAAAAAAATGCTACTCTTCTCTCTTTTCTCTCTTTTCATACAGAAAAAGCACAAGCATTGACGAGATTAAGTGACGGACATCCATATAAACAAACTTTCGCATTTATAAAACAGTTTTTACGTTTTCAACACTATTAAAATGTTCTTTATTTTTTACCGACTTTAAAAAGGAGCTATTAAAGAAGAGAATGCTATTTTTAGGGTTCCGTTTTTTACTTTTGATGTTCAGAACCCTTATAGCATCACTTCGTTGTCCGTTTATCTGTCTGTCTTGCTGTCAAACCTTGTGAACTCGTGGAGGTATTAACTTAAAATTAAACCATCCTTACTAATATTATAAAAGCGAAAGTGAGTTTGTTTGTTTGTTAACTCTTCACGCCTAAATGGCTTTACCGATTTTGATGAATTTTGGTACAGAGATAGTTGGGGTCCTGAAAACGGGCATACGCAATTTTTATTAAAAAATGAAAAATAAGGGAGAAAGAGGGAAAAAATGGGAAAACTTAGCATTGCTATTACAATAAATAAGGCGCTAGGGCAAAAAATACAGGTGGCAGGTACTTGCAAATCAGGAAAGCGGAACTGTCTTATCCCGAATTTAACGCGGGTGAAGCCGCGGGCAAAAGCTAGTTTATTTATATCTGCGGTTTCTTGTAGCTGAAACAACCCTCTAAGTCTACGCAGTCAAAAGATATGGCGACCAGTTTGTACGGAATTCTCGGTGCACGAGTCCTACTTACACTTGTAGGCCTACCATGACATGTTAAAGCAGTCCTTATTCCACTGAGGAAAAGAGATGGCGCTAGACACCCTGTATAGCTTTGTCTCTTTCCCTCAGTGGAATAAGTTCTGCTTTAAGACGTCATAGTAGGGTAGCTGGCCGCTTTTTTTTGGATGGGAAATTACTAAATGACGCCACCGGCTGCGCAGCGGAAAGAAGTGTCAGACTTGTATTGACCATCATCATCATTTTCCTGCCCTTGTCTTATCTATTTGGGGTCGGAGCAACACGTTTTCTTCTTCAATTTTCCCCTATCAGACGTCACGGCATCATTTACTCCTTTCTCCTTCATATCATTCCTTACACAATTTCCTTGTATTGACCATGTCCTCTTTTTGCTCTTTGTGTTCGGGGGCTGGAGTATCTCTTTCGAACCAAGCCTTGGGGAATTGTTGCGATAAGTCCCCTCTTTGAGGAGAGAATGGAGAGGCGCCATGGCGTCCTCACCTACCGCCTCACGATGGTCATCACCGGACACGGAAATTTCGGGAGGTTGTTGCATCAGCAAAAAGTTCGGCAGGATCCATTTAGCTCTAAGTTCTTTGTTAGGGTTTTTTTAATATCATATCACATACATATGACGGGCCTGTTGGTCTAGTGGTTAGTGGCCCCGACTGCTGAGCCGGAGGTCGTGGGTTCGATTCCCACCCAGGAAAAACTTTGTGTGATGAGCATGATTGTTTGTGCTGTGTCTGGGTGTGATTTATCTATAATATGTATGTATTTATAAATTATATAAGTATGTATATCAGTTGTCTGGTTACCATAACACAAGCTCTGCTTATCTTGGGATCAGATAGCCGTGTGTGAGTTGTCCCAAGATATTTATTTATTTAATGGCCCTTGTTTTTAATTACTAGAATTTAAACGACTTCACAGTATGTAAAATTCAGTTAGATTAAAAGATAACAGGGTTATCTACTACGTTTAATCAATGCAAATGCTTAATTTACAAGCCTAAGACCTGGTGTTAGCTCAACATGTAATTTAACATTTTTATAATAATAAACAACCATTTTACGATGGTTGGTTGACGCTTATCAACCTGCTACTGGTTGATTCACAAGTGGTTATTATTGTGTGCTGGTTAGTAGGGTTGTCTTTTGGTGTAGTACCCGATAAAAACTTGGGTTGATTTTTTACTAGCTTTTACCAGCGGCTTTGCTCGCGTTATATTTGGGGTAACACAGTTCGCTTTTCCTGATTTGCAGGTTACCTACCTGTAGTTTTTCCCAAGCGCCTTATTTATTGTACCAGCAAAGCAAAATTTTCCCTTTTCTTCCCTTCTTTCTCCCTCATTTTCTACTAAAAAAAATAGCCTATGTCCGTCTTCAGGGTCCCAACTATCTCTGTATCAAAATCGGATTAACCGTTAAGGCGTGCAGACGTAACAAATAAACAAACAAACTCACTTTCGCCTTTATATTATTAGTATTTAAGGATTAGGATCTCCAAGAATTGTTAACATTGAATGAAATGCTTGTGAATGTCATAATGCATTCTTAAAATTAGCTTACAGCGCAGCAATTATTTACATATAACTCACTAACCACATGCATAAGACGATAAATTAAAAAATAAGCTAACTCACATTTTAATAAGATTCCAATTTTGAATTGAAATATGAAACCAAAAAACTGATAAAAAGTAAAATTCATTAATTTTGACTATGGCAACATTGTAAAATAGACAGTTTTTTTAAAGTCAAATGTCTTGAAAGAATTGCAACCCCATTATTACGAAAACGACAACTTGACCCCTGTTTTGCTGACATATCTTTGAGGCGCGCGTGGAACACAAACGCGCCAGTCGACGCGGCCTATCAACACGACGAAGGTCGGATGGTAATTTAGGCTTGGGTTATATTTGTCGCAAGATTATCAATGGAATAGTTTTAAGAGTTGATAATTATTGTAAAAATTAAATTACAAAAAAATGGAAATCATTTCACTTAAGACATCAAAAACAGCTTTAGAATTGTTAGAAAGTTGTCAGATAGTTTTTTCGGGTTTGTGTATGTGAGTTGATATGTTTGTAAACGCACCCACGATACAGGAAAAAATCCTAGAGTGGGGCAACGTTTTCTAAAAAAAAGAAAAAAAAACTTATTTTTTCCATTACAACGTAAAATTAATAAAAAAAAAACAATGTGACCTTTACGTTAAACTGTCATGAAAGAAACATAATTACTTACTCAACGAACAGTTTTCATTAACCGCCAACCCTAAGTTCAAGACAAACATTTTTCTTCGTTTAACTTGCGCAGGCGCAGGAAGTTGGCAATTTCACGTCTATTTAATACTTTGAGTTCGTTTTAATGGATATTATGTTGAATTATGATATTTTAATAGCTGCGGAATACTGACAGCTTAGCTATTATTCTAGAATAGGGTTGTACGGTTAGTTAATTAAATTATTTTTAAAAAGAGAGTTTTTTGCTTGAGTTAGTATAAAATACATGGTTTTAAACATTTTTTTTCTTTTAAAAAAACGTTGACCAACACTAGGAATTTCTCTTGTATTGTGGGTACATTTACAATCATTTTAACTCACATACACAAACAGCCAGACCCGGAACAACTATCTGAAGGCCATACAAATATTTGTTCCGTGAGGGCTATTTGTACTGAATAAAACGACACCCGTTCGTAAGATATTATAAATAACTAGCTTTCGCCCGCGGCTTCGCCCGCGTTAAATTTGGGGTAATACAGTTCCCTTAGCGTCTTATTGATTTGTAATAGCAACGCTAAGTGTTCCCTTTTCTTCCCTCTTTCTCTAAATAAAAAATAGCCTATGTCCGTCTCCTGGATCCCAACTATCTATGTACCAAAATTCATCACAATCGGTATAGCCATTAAGGCGTGAAGAGGTAACAAACAAACTCACTTTCGCTTTTATAATATTAGTAAGGATAAGGATTCCCAAAACATATTTTCTCCAAGTCACCACAAACGGGGTTACATTAACCTCATGTTAAGACTGTGCTCTTGTGGGGTCGGCACAAGTCAAAGGTAAGCTACCACAAACCGCACCCCGTCTCGGTAGCAAACATCTTTAAACGTTTTGATGACAATAATATTATATGTGTACAGCTTGTTTGTTTAAGTTAAATATGGTACAGGATGTTTCATGATGTCTTTTATTATGTGCATTATGACTTAGCTAATCTGTGACTAATTAATGTGTGAGTAAAGATGTTTAATTAATACCCATCTTAATTAAATATGACAAAGCATCAGTCATCATCTGCCTAGCCTTTTCCCAACTATGTTGGGGTCAGCTTCCATTCTAACCGGATGCAGCTGAATATCAGTATTTTACATAGAGCGACTGCCTATCTGACCTCCACAACCCCCTTTTCTCCCCTCGTTCTCCCCCTTTTCTCTTTTTTTAAGCCTATGTCCGGCTGCAGGATCCCAACTACCCCTGCACCAAAATTCATCAAAATCGACGAAACAAACTCACTTTCACTTTTATAATTTTAGTAAGGATGATAATGTAAATTAATAATGTATTTATGAATCTATGATTATACACAATGTTATTTTATAATTTATGTACACACAGTTGGCAAGACGGGATAAAAACACATTAAACAGTACAAAGGGACTGCTTATTTCTTAAGAAATTTCTGCCAGCAGACCTGCGAAAGAATAGTAAATAGTTAGTTAAAAAAAACTTTTACAAAACACAGTAAGTGGATTTAAATATCGCGTTTCATGCAATCTAACTAGACTCCAATAGGTTTGAAGATAATATTCTTAAAAGTTTAAAGATATTGCCAGCATCATAAGAACTTGTATTTTCGTGTATTGGATGAGCTTGTAGCTAAATAATAGCTGCAGCTCTGGTCGATCTTTAGGTTAAGCCACACTTACCTTGGTTGGTCTGTGGATGGGTGTCCAACCGTTACTTACCGAGTTTCTTCCGTGCCTCGGAAAGCACGTTAAGCTGTTGGTTCCATCTGTCATTTGTAGATAATTATTTGACAGTCGTTACAGGTTGTCAGTGGCCCGAAAGCAATCGAAATCATTCTTACCAAGAGGTATCGTATTACCCTACTAGCTAACTGGGTTGTGAAGGTTTAATAGGCAATCGCTCCGTGTAAAATACTGGTATTCAGCTGCATTTGGTTAGACTGGAAGCCGACCCTAACAAAGATGGGAAAAGACTAGACAGATGGATGATAAGAACGTGTATTGTGAGGGGGGGAAATAATATTTACTAAGGAGTATACAAGACATTAACAAACCCCTTACTATGCCGTTTATTGAGCGAATGTTCAAAGAATCACAAAAATAAATATTTCTAACTCAATTCAAAAATTAACCTAACAAAACAATATACTTAAACCGTCCCAGACAAAGTTAACCACTGATACGTGGTTTGAAGAAAATGCTATGTCTGTAGACTTTCTAACAACGGGTCTTAGTAACCGCAAGACGGTTGCGGTAGCAGCTTCCCTTGTTTGAGATGAAATCTTTGTATTTACATTACATTTTGCAAAGCGTAATGATCTTGGTTTTGAAATAGATGAAGGTGTAGTAGATAATGTGTGTTTTATAGAAGAAATTATAGTTAAAGATAAGATACGAACAGAAAATGTCCTTTCTTGGTATTGTTCGTCGTGTCGATGAGCTCCTTGAGTTACGAGTCGATAACTGATAAATTTAATGCTTGCACTGACTGGACAGGTCTACCCAATCTGTGTGGTACTTTCTTAAAAAGACCATTTCAGACACTAATCTGCATAGTCCTCATGTAAATTCACCAAGATTTTTGTTTGGACCTTTAAAAAGACTATGACCTCTGAGTTTGTTCTTCTCATAGTAGTCGGGTACGAAACAACGGCTTCATCTAGTTTAAAAAAAGACGTGTTAAAGTGTTTTTGAAAAACTACTTACAAAATAAGCATAATTTATCATTTAAAAATTTAGTAGTGCGTATTGTGCGAATCGTCCAATAAGCCGTATTTATCAGTAAGAGTCTTAGTCATAATAAGGTTTAGAGAAACAAAAACAAGACTGTTCTCAACGCCTAATAAATGAAGGCTATAATTTGGAATTAAGAAAAACACGTGTCGATTAGGCCTACATTATTTAGTGTTAATAATTTTTGTAATGATGATAGTAACTATGAATAAGATTCTGCCACCGACGGCATTGACGGTGGCTTCGAACAGGTTCCTTCAAGTGTAGGTGAAATTAGAGCCATGGGCATTTGTAAAACCAGGAAGGCCGCTGCAGATACAACTTAGTCCGGGGGGGGGTTCCGATGAAGCAGGGTATTAATTAATGCAGTATCTTAACAGAAAGTCAACCATCTGCAGATAGAGAGTGTTAGTCCTACAACCACACAATAAGAACAGACACAGCTCAAAATTCATCAAGATCAAAAAATACAGGTTTCAATAACACTTCCCGGAAACTAAATCGCAATAAATATACCACTAATCTTCTCTAAGACTGCATACTCTATTCTGATCATGTCTGGGACGTAAAGGGGTATTCAGGTAGGTTAAACACAAGATTTAAATGACAATGCCTTTGCACTGTAATAGGCGTTGCGGTGCGAAACAGCTATTGTGAAAGGTCTTAAGGATGATAATCAGGGATGGGGTTGGGTTGGGATGTGTCGATAGATGTAGAAGAAATATTAGATAGTTATGTCGATGATTTATAAATGGTTAAAAGGAATGCCGAAATAGAAGACAGATAAGTTAATGAAGATGTGGATCGAATTTGCTAAGCTCTGGCTGTCATTGTTTCTGATTAAAGTTACATAATGTATTATTGTAAAAAAACAAAACTATAACGAATAAATAGTTTGATATTTCAATGCATGATAAATCGCATTATGAAAAAAATAACTCTTGAAACGTAGGTAAACGTCGTTAGTGTAATTTTGGACGTTGTCAAAGATACAAACATAAATATTATTTTAATGTAAGAGAACTGAGCTAGATTTTTATCGACATCGATAAAAAAGGTCCACCCCAACCCTACAAATAAATCAAACACCAGATTGATGGTATTATGTCAACATACACCATCACAATATGGGTATTTTGCATAATAACTAGAATCCTTGACAATTATTGAATAAAACATTATTCACTAATAAGAGCAGATGGGTCTGTGAATTTGTATGTGAGAACGCATCTAGGAAACTGCTTGCACTCGAGTAATTTGTCAGTGCCAAATTTGTGGACCAAATTCTATGGAATTTCGAATGGATTAAGACTGGAGATATAGATTTGCATATTACTGTGTTTAGATTTTGTGGGAACTTGGAGAAATATTAATGATGTGTCATTAGGCAGATCAGCTGTCAGTGAAGAAAGTTTTATTATAATGTTAATGTTTGATTAATCTTTAGTATCATCTTTCCCAATGGCTTCTTTAGGAATTTGGAATACATTGAGATTATGTTAATCTTCATATCTGTCTCGTTTTAAAAATAGAGAGCACACATATTCTTTTATATTACAGCAGCTGAATTTGTACCTAACACAATTTCAATTAAAGGTAGATAATAAATTAAAAAATCATACTAATATTATAAACGCAAAAGTTTGTATGGATGTGTGGATGTATGGATATTTTGTTACTCTTTCGAGTAAAAGCTATTGAATGGATTTACTGAAACTTTACAGTAAGTCATTCATTAGTCAGTTATTTATTTATCATTTAAAATCCTAGTTTTTTTTGGAATAAAGTGACCAAGAAACTCCATGAAAACTTTTTTTAAATCAAAATACATACTGTTACAAAATTTTTATAACATCATTCATGTTTATCTTAATGACTTACTAGCTTTCGCCCGCCGCTTCGCCCGCGTTATTTGGGGTAATACAGTTCCCCTTGCGCCTTATTGATTTGTAATAGCAACGCTAAGTTTTCCCTTTTCTTCCCTCTTTCTCCCTCACATCCCAGTTTTTAAATAAAAATTAGCCTATGTCCGTCTCCTGGTTTCCAACTATCTCTGTACCAAAATTCATCAAAATCGGTTAAGCCATTAAAGCGTGAAGAGGTAACAAACAAACAAACTCACTTTCGCTTTTAAAATATTAGTAAGCATATACAGATAAATGCAAGAATGTACAAAGATAAACGTAAAGCATCCTGAATAAAACCATTTAGTTTCGTCTTACGAAACTCAACAATATCTACTCTTACCGATTCCATAAACTCTACTAAACGATTTCAACACGTCAACATTACTCAAAGAAGCAAAGGGGTCTTAACAGTACTTAACCCTTCGCGCCCCCCACAATGCGTCAATACTCAATAATCTTATAATAGATAGTATTGAAGGGTTAACCCGTTAAGACCTTTTACAATAGTTTTTTTTTTGTGGAAGCCGATTTTGCATGACTGGCGAGTTATAAAACAATATATTGTGTTGGGATTAATATAAGCTTTTGTGAAGGGCTAGTATCTTGAATTGTATTGACAGGCGTACTTTTATGGGTGGAATCTCATGCCATTGCTTATATTAGTATATGTTAAGCTCTATCGATCGTTCGATGCACTGCAGTAGTTTGTGTTTCAACCATGGTATTTTGAATTCTTTAATTGATATCATACTGTGTTGTTGGGCTTATAAATTCATGATCGTTTCCGTTGTTCTTTAGTCTCCTATCGTGTCGATGACAATCTAAATTGAGTCAGCACAAAAAATTGCGACAAGTTTAGCACTTCCAGTAGCTTCCTTTAGCTCCTGTGGTGAGCAAGCATCTGGACACGATATCGAGTTTTCCATGGTTTGTGTTGCCCGATAGGCTTAAATAAAGAATAAGCTGAACTAAGTCATCATAAAAAATCTCACTGAAATATCCAAGCTTATTAAAATCAAGCAAAAAGTAAAAACAATAACAACCATTGCATTTATTTGTAGATTTCTCCAAATAATTGCAAAACTTTCATGAAATTCTGTCATCAAAGCTTACAAAACGGAATCACAAATAATCCAGACAAAATAATTGACCGGAAAACAATCCGAAAACAACCAGAACGAACCGGCAACAGGCAACCAACGTGACTGCGGTCAACGCAAAAAACCTATCGTATTTCATAGCAAATCATTGATCTATAGATCATTATCAGACACGCGTCAATGTCAACTATTGTGATCGATAAAATTGTAGTTTATGATTTTTGTATCAACCCTCGATTGGCTATTGATGAAATATAATATTTTTAAGGGTTGCGCTGGCGCACGGTTCCTATAAAGCGATTGTGTTATTGTTACTTCATAATAGTTTAATTTGATAGGTGAAATTGTAATTGAAAGTCGATGAATAGAATAATCAAGTGCATGCAAGTAGGTATGTAGATATTTGTGGCGATGGTGTTCATTCTGCCATTGTACCATTATGTCAATTCGATCAATATATTTCATACTTTAGTGCGTCTGAATGCAATATTGAAATCTCAGTTTCAATTCAATCAAAAACTTACCTTTCATTATATACAAAAAAAACACAATATCCTACTGAATTTAAAGTCATTGTCAAATAGAAAAACTTAGCTTTTTTGAATGACTGACTACACATATTAAAAAAAACGTCATAAGACTGTTCTGTAAAAAGTGACAAAAGCAAAGAAAGAATAACCAATTAAAATATTTCTAAACCGTCAACCGTTGAATACCGGACTTCTTTAAAGACATAAAACGATACATAAAGAAAAAGTCCTGTGAACAATATTTATAATTAATTCCTATCCTCTGTTCTCACGACATTAATTGCAAAAAGCAGATGCTCCCAGGGCAGAAAAATTAAACTCCCTATACAAAAAAATATATTAATAAATAAAAAAACGAAGATGACTCGGCACCAAAACCGGAATTCAATTAGATATACAAAAGAAAACAGGGACACACGTCTTGTTCCTAGCATTAATTATTCACGTTGTACATCCCAACAATACACACAAAATTACTAAAGAAAAAACCTGACCCCTAAACAAAATTAAAATAAAGCTTAAAGTAAACACTCACAGACTTTAATATGCAAAATATTCGAACTAGATATGCAAATCGTCGTGCGAAGATAAAAACAAATAGAATGAAAAAACCGCTTCTATGGGTGCCTGACAAATTTTGCATAAATTCTCTACGGTCCTACGGTCGTCCCTTGTGGAACACCTTTCTCATACTTCCGTATGCAAATGGGTATGGTGCTCAATCTTTTATTTTAATAGCATCTTATTGTGTTAATTCTATTGAAAATTTGTGGGGTGAGTGTTTTGAAAAAATGGTACTAAGGCAATGGAGAATTATATTAATCACTGGTTGTATGCAAATCAAAAGCTTACTTGAATACTGAGACTGTGGGAATATTGTCTAGTTTTTTTTAATTTCGGGGTGAGATCCGTCGGCAGGATTTTTTATGGGATGAAACAAAAAAGACAAAGAAATCTGCATTCGCTCTAACGAGTTTTGGTTGTGTCTGGGTTTATAAAGAAAGATGAGAAGTGATTTTATATTAGACCGTTGAATTAATTATAAAGAGAATATTAATATACTAGAAAATAATTAACAGACTTTAAAGAGTTAGTAGACTTGATGGAGTATATAATTTTCGTTTCAGCCACAGAGTTTCAGACTTGAACTGGCAAATTTAATTTTGCATTTTATCCGCACACGTTTGATTGGTATTTTGAACATTCTATAAAGCTAAATTAATTACATCGCACAGGTGATTAATTTATTTTAACATGACGAACTGATTTTTGATATTTTTGCAGTAAGTCTTATACAATGTAAAGCATTATTATTTTTATATAAATGAAAGAATGAAGAATGAACTTAATTATGATATTTTTTTCTTTTTCAGGTACGTACAACAGATACAATCATCGAAAAATGTACCGTAAGTCCTTACTTTTATCAATACTAATTACTCTTTTTATAAAAATACACAACACAATCATTATTTATTCATTTATGTACCCCTCGCTCAAAAGATCTAGATCGACCATGAGTGGGCAACCTAGCGACATCTATTGGTGTGACGGTGAAACTTTACTACTTCTATCGATCATTACTAGATGGCGCCACTAATACTTTGACAGGAACGTTATAGATCTTTACGGTCATTACTTTAACCGTGATTTTCTTTATGATAGTTTCCTATAAAGCATTTTATAGGCATCAATAAACATAAATCGATCTGTTGATCAAATTAACGAATCGTAAAAATGATTGTTAAACTTGTTTTTTTAAACAATAATTACATTTTAGTTGGTATAGCCTCGAAGCTATGGTTTATAAGTACTGCTCAATCAAATGTCAATTATAAGATTTCCGGGTAAAATTATTATAATTATAGAAGTTGTATTAAATTATATACTTTGAAATAAAGGCTTCCTTGCTTTGAACAAGGTTTTCACACTTCATGTTTTTCAATATCTCTTGTAAAAGGCCTATCCTTAAAAAGGTTCTACGTGCTAGATTCTTCATTGTAAAGGTATATGTCTTAATTAGCGGGATTTACTTCATCTCTTTCTTTTGTTTTACCTTAAATGTCAGTCCCAATTAGCAGTTTATATTATTATCCATTAGCTTATTAATTTACCTTTAGGTTTTCATTATAGAGTTATGTATGACTTGTTATTCTATTCTAAGGTCAGAATTTGTTCTGTTCCTCCAGACATTTGCGTATATGCTTTGTATTTTAATGAGAACGTGCACGCATCTTGTGAGTTTAAGTTATAGTTTAACAAACGGAACAGAGGTTTTTTTTTTATAATTTTAAGAGCTTGTCAGATTTCAGCCGAATTATAATTTGTGTATAGTTTTTCATTCAAAATGTTTAGAACCAACAAGATTGTAGTATTGAGTACTAGACAGTATGGCGGTATACCAACGCTAAGATTGTCGGATTGAATTGACTCATACTGAAAGGTTTGACTTACATCAGGGGCCTTAGTCTGCTATTACAATAGTGTCAGAATGGTCGATCACTGATCGCATAATGGTTAATTTTGACAAGTTTGGTAATCTGCTACATACTAAACTTGTCAAAATTAACCATTATGCGATCAGTGATCGACCATTCTGACACTATTGTAATAGCAGACTAAGGCCCCAGGACACTTGAGAGAATTTATGTATAAAATAGAAAGGCCTTTTATAGCGGATGGGAAATCATCAAACAACTTCCCCCGCTCTTGGCGGAGCGAGAGCGAATCTCAGATTTGTACCGAACTCTCTTTCTCTCGCCCTTTATGTTCCGGGGCCGCGGTATCTCTTTCAACAACCCGTAACCAAGGAAATAGAGACGCTTTCGCCCAGTTGTGGGACAATATAGGCCAGTAACTTAATGAAGGTATTATCTTTATTCGTCGTCTCTGTTTTCTGTGGAGTCTGGTGTTGTGCCTAGTTGATGGCAATTGACTTGGCCTCTATTACATGGGAGTTAATGATAGCTAGTGAAATGTGGGCTTTCTCTTAGGAACCTCTGCCTAAATCTTTTGGGGTTTCAGGCGTGCCTAATGTTATGTTATCCTTTTTGCTTTAGAATAGCTTATTTTAAACCAGGTTCCGTATGGGGTATACATTTTTAGGGTTCCGTACCTCAACAAGAAAAAACGGAACGCGTATTAGATCACTTTGCTCTCCGTCTGTCAGTTCTTTGACCCTGTATGTCAAAAACGCATAAAGGTACTGTATTGAAATTAAAACGACATACTTTAGTCTATTATTATAGACCCTTTGTGCTATAAGAAAATCAACCCTCTAAGTCTACGTAGTCAAAAGATATGGCTGTTTATGTCACAAGTTTGTACACGACCCTCGGTGCGCCAGTCTGACTCGTTCTTTTCCAGTTTTTTCCAGACTGCTCTGTCCCACTCTTAGGCAAAGACCTTCCTCCACTCCTTCCCTTTTTCGCGAACCAGTGCACCTGTCTTCTAGTTCTGATGGAACTGGTCCAGTTTATCCTGCCATCGCTTCTGAGGCCTAATGTCAACCTACCTTATTGTCTCTCAAGGCACCAGTTTCCTGCAACTCTGGCCCACAGTTAGCGTGCAGCATACATGTTTTAGCCAGGCCTATTTGAGTTGGTCAGATTTTTGAGTCATGTCAGCTATTTTTATTAATAGAAGATTAGCAGTCTTTATTACTTCCTAAATGCAAAATATCAGCAAAAAGTTCAAGTACATCACTAGACAGAAACAAGGTCAGAATAACCCCTAAATATGGTATGAAATATCATAATTTATTGTTTAATTATGTGGATTACTAAACGTGCATCCTTGGTCTGGTCGTAACAACTGCTGAGCATAAGAATTCGATTCCCAGTTAAGGTAAAGTGTTTTTCTTCTCAAATAACTCTGGACACGTACCCAGTTAATGTTAATAGGATCACTCAATGATACATGGGATTTCAATATAACTGGTGATGAACTGGTGAAGGAGTAACTACTAGGTATTAGAATAGACCTCAGTAATCTAGATTGCAATATTTAAACCAACGTTTATATTTACTATCACTAGAAGACATAAAAAGGTACTCTTAGATCGTCGCAAACGCATGCACGCACACTATGAAACGAATGAAACACAAACGCACACACATACACACGCACACACACACGCTCAACTACTGATGAAAAATGAGTTGCGAGCCATGTGGTAGTCTGTTGTCGAGTATTTTGACGAATTCCGAATAGACAACGATGTACGTCACAGTAGATGGACCGCATTCATTTTTATAAAATCGTTAATTTTATACAAGTGAATGTATGCATCTTTCTTTTTTAACTATTCTCTAAAACATTATTTGTTTTAGAGAATAGTTAAAAAATAAAAATAATAAAATTTAAACACTGACTTAAAAAAATTGCTTATAAACATTCTTAAATAAATATAACAACTAACTAGATAATCTTTACTTCCTTACTAATATTATAAAAGCGAAAGTGAGTTTGTTTGTTTGTTTGTCACCTCTTCACGCTTTAATGGCTAAACCGATTTCGATGAATTTTGGTACAGAGATAGTTGGGAACCAGGAGACGGACATAGGCAAATATTTTTTTGAAAAAAGTGGGATGTGAGGGAGAAAAAGGGAAGAAAAGGGAAAACTCAGCATTGCAGAACAGTGTATTGTTTAAAACAATACAGCTATAATTAAAATATTGTGCGTTATTTTTGCATAACCTACATGTTCAGAAATAACCTACTTTTCTCATTAAATCGTGTATAACTTGCGTGCGTCTATAAATAACAGCATACAGTTATTTTTTTATCCACAGGCTATTTTATTCTATGAAATATTTATCTAATTGCTTTCGTACTCAATCATTCAGATTTACATAGTCCAAGAAATTCCTTCGTCTTTACATTAATATTTCAAAGCAGCACCAGAAACGGTGTAAATGTAAAGTGATAAACACGTTTTTTTTTTTAAATCTAATTTACAATTATCTTGTAGCATTTAAAAAAAAACAGTGTTTATAGCAAGCACACAGTGTTATAAACAACATTTTTTTTTAAAAAGACTCTTACAAGATAAATTTGTTTCACTTCCCGACTTTTGATTGAGTTGAAATAAAGTAAAGAATTTAGGAAAAAATAAAATAAAATATACTTAAATTTCAATAAAAAATTCGTAGTAATATTTAGTTCCCAATTGACGGTAACGTATCAAAACATTACCTCTCTGTCCCCAATCGGTCAAAAGAACAAAACTTACAACTGTACCCGCTACCTTATCGCACATCGGCGCCTCTATGACGCTGCTCACGCGCATGCGAGGGGGCGGGGCGGTGTGCGGGCGCAGGGGAGCAACCAAAACCTGATTTTCGGTCTAAACTGACCTTGTAGCGACGCGTATTACATCATATTATTTATAATGCCTTATTTTTGTGCTGTGCCATTGTAATAGCCAACTTAGAGATGATCGAATACGGTTGAATTTTGTTTAAAATTTTTTGGTGGTGTTTTAGACTTTTTAGGAATATCTTAACGCTCTAACGCATAAGTACCCGCTTGAGATTGCTACCTACACGCCAGGTTTTTCCGCATACAGCTTTCCGTGTTTCATTTAACACATTGTTGTTATTTTTCGTTTATTTATTAGTTCTTAAACAATGATAGTTTGATTAGATTCTACTTTTGTAAGTTTTTATGTTCGGTAGCGCGTCTGCTGGACATGAATGAGGGTTCAATTCCGGAGTCAGTGTTGAAGTATAATTGGTTTTTTCAACGAAGTCCTTGATGTGTGCCTGGTTGATGGCAATAGGCTATAACATATCTGGCACAATATGGGTGTTTTATTAGGTACACTTAATTTCTGGTAGGTTTTTTTTGAGGATGGAAAATCATCAAATAACATCCCCCAGTCTGGGCGAAGCAGAGGGGAGTTTCAGACTTGTACTGACTAAAACCCACCCATGTTCCTTCTATTGCCCTTTATGTTCCGGGGCCGCGGTATCTCTTTCGAACACCTCTGCTTAACTTTTCGATGACTGTAGCTGTGATGTTAAATTGTTTTAATTTAATTTAATATTTTAGACGACTTGCAGAACAAACGAATTACAGAAAAAAGTAGATATCTTAATAAGCAATGTATGATGTTAAAATGTTGATAGTAATAATGTATGCAAAATAATGTATATTATTAAACAAGCCTATTATACAAAAAATAAGTTCACTGTACTGTGTAGCACGTAGAGTTTCGCGCCTATTTTTTGTCTGTATTCTAGCACGTTTCTCAAAAACTACTGAGCTGATTTGAATGAGACTTTAGAATGACGAAGTTAAAGCATTTAAATTAATAGATATCAAATACAATATATATCAGAACTGCGAGGACTTAGAGAGTTGATTTTTTTACAGCAGAAAGGAACCACAGAATTAAGTATACGGTTAATTGGTTATTAGTTATACATGTACCTATATGATATTATGTTTAAACAAATGACTGCTGCACTGCGTGTTCTGGGTTCAATTCCCGCACGGAACTAATATTTTTGTATTGCCTATTGGTAGTTGTTTAATCTATACTAATATTATAAAGCTGAAGAGTTTGTTTGTTTGTTTGAACGCGCTAATCTCTGGAACTACTGGTTGGAATTAGAAAATTCTTTTATTGTTGGATAGTCCATTTCTTGAGGAAGGCTATAGGCTATATAACATCACGCTACGACCAACAGGTGCTGAGCAGCGTGGGTGAAACCGCGTGGAACAGCTAGTGTAAAGGATACATTTCTAGTGGAGAGCAACGTAACAAACAAAACGGACAGTTAAGGGGAAAAGGATTTATTAAATCCTGTATGTATGGGGATGAATAATCGCCTGCCGGGGTTGCGGGTTGTTTGAGAGAGATACCGTGGCCCCGGATCATTAAGCGCAATAGAAGGAACATGGATGGGTGTTAGTCAGTAAAAGTCTGACACGATTCCCACCGCTCCGGAAGCGGGGGAAGTTGTTTGATGATTTTTCATCCACAAAAAGGGTGAAAAATAATTTATAAAAGTCACGTCTTCATGCCTAACTGGCGAAACTGATTTTGATGAACTTGGTACAGAGATAGTTGGGACCCTGCAGACAGACGAAGGCTAATTAAAAAAAAGTGAGATAATAAGGTCGACAAAGAAGGAAGTAAAGTCGCGGTTGGAAGCTAGATAGGTTATAATTAATTAAATAAATAAAATAAAACATAAGACACATCTAGTTAAGTATCTTGAAAGTTCACTTTATGCAAAATGATATAATTGAACTATCACATACTTACCCGTTTATTTTCAAGGTCAAACCAAACCGCTAATAAGTGTCAATGGTCGACATTTTACACTGAGGAAGTGTCATATTCAAATATATTTAATTTTAAAAATATTTTCAGTCTATCATTATATAATTAAAATATTATTATATAATTTGACGGGCCTCTTGGTCCAGTGGTTAGTGGCCCTGACTGCTGAGCCGGAGGTCGTGGGTTCGATTCCCACCCAGGACAAACTTTGTGTGATGAGCATGATTGTTTGTTCTGTGTCTGGGTGTGATTTATCTATAATATGTATGTATTTATAATTTATATAAGTATGTATATCAGTTGTCTGGTTACCATAACACAAGCTCTGCTTAGCTTGGGATCAGATAGCCGTGTGTGAGTTGTCCCAAGATATTTATTTATTTATTTATTTAATTATAGTACAAACGACAGTATACCTAAACCAACATATCTTGAAACAACATGGTGGCGCTGCGAGCTGTCAAACGTCAAATAACTGTCAAAGTCAAATTAGTTCCAAAAACTGCCGTGTGTCAAATTAAAATGGTTTTCTCTAAAAAACGAAAGACCGGTCTCAGGGTTATTTCCTATGTAAATTGCCAGTTTTAATGCAATTATTACTGATATTAAATTCAAAACTAGATTCTTAAAGATTTATTTCATGTATATCTATGAATATTCATTGGATTTTAATTTGTTAAATAAAATGCTGTTTGTGTCGCGTTTGAGATAATTGTTTTAATTTGAAGATTGAAATTTGACTAAGTCGTTTTTTAAAAGGTTAAAAGTATTTGATGGGCGTGAATATTTAAATACGGTGTTTGAAAGTGTTCAATATTTATAATATTACTTTATACATATATCACGAGGATGGGATATAATGACATCATATCTATAAAATCATTTTTATTTTACGTTTAAAATCGAATATTTTTTCCCAATCTATACTAATATTATAAAGCTGAAGAGTTTGTTTGTTTGTTTTAACGCGCTAATCTCAGGGACTACTGGTTGGAATTGGAAAATTCTTTTAGTGTTGGATAGTCCATTTCTTGAGGAAGGCTATAGGCTATATAACATCACGCTATGACCAACAGGTGCTGAGCAGCGTGGGTGAAACCGTGGGGAACAGCTAGTGCTTGGTATATGTGAAACATCACTGCATTTTTTTAAACGTTGCTCCTCTCTAGTAATATCTTATGTATTTTGGCTACGTTTACAAACATTTAAACAGTCAACCCGAAAGGTCATACAAATATTTTTTCCGGGCGGGAATGGAACCCGCAGCAGTCGATCAGCCACTGCACCAACGCCGTCATTCTTCAAGCTGATTTCCCTCATTTTACACCAATATTAACTTTGGCAATAAATAACACAATCACACGCTATTTAAAACCAAACAAAACGCAAATTACTTCATTAATTAACCGCACAATTCATTAACTGTGACTTTTTGTATTAGTAACGGAAATCAAAGACGTTATTTTGACATCAACTGACGGTTTGTTTTTATTTTTATTAATACTTTTCTTAGTTTGTCACAGGATTTCTTTTCTCAGTTCCGTGACTCGTGACTGTATTAAAATTTGATGTTCCCATGTGAATAGTTTATCTATGGTTTGATTGAATTGTGTAAGGAATGAAATGAAGTGACGTCTGATAGGGGAGAATGGAAGAAGAAAACGTGTTGCGCCGACCCCAAATAGAATGGGACAAGGGCAGGAAAATGATGATGATGGTTTGGGATTAGTGATTGGTTAAAGTCAATGGTCTGAAAATCTGACAACCAATTTTACTAAGGGGCACCGTATTACCTGGTGGATATAACCTGGGTTGTGAAGGTCAGGTAGGCAGTCGTTTTTGTATCTGCATTGACTGGAAGCCAGCCGATGATGAAGACGCACAGCTATCCATAAACTTCGTAGACTTGGAACATCTCGCGTGTTACATCATGGTTTTATTACTATTAAGAAGGCTATCAGACAAATTACAAAATAAAAAAGTAAAAACAGTAAATTATAAAGTTGCTAATAACAAACCTCCACAGAGATACAAATGACATTATCGATTTCCTAAAGTTAAAGTTATGGTTTTTGTTTTATTTATAATTTTTATGTTTGCATTCACAAACAAAAAAATGTGTAAAAGTTTTCTTGCTATGCATGTTTTAGTGCAAAATAAATTGTTGCAGATATGAGTTACACCATGTGTCCCAGCTGTGGGAAATTGAGTAATATTATAATTATACTTTGATAAAACAATCGTGTTTCCTAAATTTTATTGAGTTTCTAAATGGGCAACTACAAATAACTACAACAATAAATATATATAAATAATAAAATCTTCAACAACAAACAAACGATTACAAGTGTAAATAAAAAGGCAATAAAAATATGTCAAATTAACACAACAACTCTATTATTACCCATTCGATTTCATATTTACGAGCTCATTAATAAAAAAAATGGCTTCTACATTACGCGAATTGGAACTTTTTGCCTCAACAAAAAAAGTATAACTTTCGTTATCACATGAGTCAAACCATAAAAACTTAATAAAAACTCATTCATTGTTTGTATCCGAACGTCTCGTGCGGCCATATTGTTCTACGTTTAAAAAAGGCGCGAAAAAACGTTTTATCGTAAAAAAAGTGTGTTAGATAATGTTTTTTATTCATTTTTTACCGAATTTCTGGGTCACTGTTATACGATTCGTCCTTTGATTTGTTTTGTGACTAAATTTTATTTAAATTTAAACATGTGACTCATTTAACTGTTAACTGCAATTTATGGACTCATAAATACTTATAGCTAATCTATACTTTATTATTTATTATAAACTATACATCCTTACTAATATTATAAAAGCGAAAGTGAGTTTGTTTGTTTGTTTATTTGTTTGTTACCTCTTCACGCTTTAATGGCTAAACCGATTTTGATGAATTTTGGTACAGAGATAGTTGGGAACCAGGAGACGGACATAGGCTAATATTTTCTTGAAAAAAGTGGGATGTGAGGGAGAAAGAGGGAAGAAAAGGGAAAACTTAGCGTTGCTATTACAAATCAATAAGGCGCAAGAGGAACTGTGTTACCCCAAATTTAACGCGGCCGAAGCCGCGGGCGAAAGCTAGTTTATTATAAACGTGACGTTTGGTTGTTTGTATGTCTATTTGTTTGCCTTTTTCGCAGATGGAATCTCTTTAAATAACTTTCCCCCGCTCTGAGCGGAGCGTGAGGGATTGTCAGACCTTTACTGACTAAAACCCATCCATGTTCCTTCTTTTGCCTTTAATTTTCAGAGTCGCGGTATCTTATTCGAACAACCCGCAACCCTGGTTGTTTCTTTGCTTGAACATCGTTTTAAAAATAGGCAAGAAGAAAAATTTCAACTTGGGGAAGAACAAATATCGTCACGCTAATAACTTAGGGTTGAACCCGTGAGTATTATGTGCATATTTCGCAACTGTTTGCCAATTGACAACTGACTGTGTTATATATTATAATAAAACAGCTATAAGGCAAGGCGAATCGCGAACCTCACGCGTATGAAGTCGCAGGTAACAGCTAGTTTTCAATAAAACTTAAAATAGATCGCCGTCAGACTTTTGATTAGATAATTTAAAGCCTTTTTTAAGTTTGTGATTTCTTATAACTTTGTGTAGTTATTTTTATTATTTAAGAATTAGTGAAGATTGTATGCTATCAATTCGAAGTTATAAATAATAATTATGAAACCGGCTCTATATGGTATTATTTTTTCTTGTATTTCCCCGGGTTTTATTAAAAACGAATCCGCTTTGCAAAACTTGAGCATTTCTATTTTTATCTATTACGTCTTGGTTCAAATCCCGGGTCGGGCAATGTTATTGGTTTTTAACATTAGAATTTTCTCTGTACCTCGGAGTCTGGATTGGCAATAGCCCTTAAATCCTTAATAATAATAATACCAAGTCTACAACTGTCCCACTGCTGGACATATGTCCTCTTCAAAAAGCACGAGCATTGCTCAAGATGAACAAAACAATATCCCCCTGTCACATGTAATTTTAACAAAACTAGCGAAATGTAGGTGTATTAGTAAGACGAATACACTTTTTTTTTGGGGTGGGAAATCATCAAATAACTTCCCTCGCTCTGGGCGGAGCGGGGGGAAGTGTGAGACTTATACTGACTAAATCCCACCCATGTTCCTTCTACTGCCCTTTACGTCCCGGGGCCGCAGTACCTCTTTTGAACAACCCGCAACCCCGGCAGCGACGTATACCTACACCTTACCCTTCCCTTGCCTTACCCTTCGAGAATTGCAGTCGTGATGTTATGTTTTTGTCTAAGAATTCAGACTTCAGACGTTAGTTGCGTTATTAACAATCAAAGGCCATGCACAGAAAACCACTGCATCGTGTCGTAAACGCTTTAGACATCGATTGCCTGCCGGGGTTGCGGGTTGTTCAAAAGAGATTCCGCAGAACACAACGACCAAAAAAAGGAACATGAGTTTTAGTCAGTAAAAGTTAGACATTACCTTCCGCTCTGCCCAGAGCGGGAGAAGTTAATTGACGATTTCCCATCTGCAAAAAATGACGTCAATTACCTTCCAGGGTTGCGGGTTGTTCGAAAGAGATTCATGATTTCTAATCCCAAAAAAAAATCCTCACAACGAAGTTTACTAAATATCTAGCCTTGAAAACGCAGTTCTGGTTACTATGGATTTTCAATCCGAGCTGAACCGTTTGTTCTACATTTACTATAACTCAATCACGGAGTCTGAACTATCCGATGTCCGTTTGATAGTGTATTAGCTTGCTTTAAATGTATTTCCGTCCAAAAAAATGATTTCAGTTTTATACTTAGCAGTCCTTACTATTATTATTTTAATAATATAAAAGCGAAAGTGAGTTTTTTTGTTTATTTGTTACTTCTTCACGCTTTAATGGCTTAACGGATTCTGATGAATTTTAGATAGTTGGGAACCAGGAGACGAACAAAGGATATTATAACTTTTTTTCAAAACAAGTGGGATGTGAGGGAGAAAGAGGGAAAATAAGGGAAATCTTAGCGTTGCTGTTAACTGTGTTACCCCGAATTTAACGCGAGCGAAGCCGCGGGCAAAAGCTAGTTTATTATAAATTTGTCAAAACATTACGCCAAACACCATATAGGACTATTGTTTTCTTCGTTAACCAAAAATCGTGATAAATAAATAAGTCTGAAACGACTGATAGGTAACTAAAATAATAAAAATAAAAACGTGAGAAGACTATTATATTTAATTCGACCGACACCTTTATGTTTTTGTATTAAAACCATTTGGACGCGCTCTAATCTACGTAGGTACAATTAGGATGCAAAGTGCCTAATAATTGAAACTTTTTATGTAACTTTATAGGTACACTAGCTTTCGCCCGCGGCATCGCTCGCGTTAAATTCGGTATAACACACCAAGCAGACCTGCAGTTCTTGCTCTTGCGCCTGATCGATTTGTAATGGCAACGCTAACTTTTCCCTTTTCTTCCCTCGTTCTCCCTCATATCCCACTTTTTTAGCCTATATCCGTCTCCTGGTTTCCAACTATCTCTGTACCAAAACTCATCACAATCGGTTTAGCCATTAAAGCGTGAAGAGGTAACAAACAAATAAACAAACTCACTTTCGCTTTTATAATATTAGTAAGGAAGTAAGGATAAGGATAAGTAATAGGAATGAGTATGTTCTTGTTGTATACTGGGTAGTATTTTAGGTGTTGTGGCTAGATGTTGTAATGTAGTATCTTAGGTGTTGTGGCTAGCTACATCATCTCCTTATGCATGTACTGTCAAATAATAAAACAGTTGCTAACTCAGACTTCGGTGTGTCATTACGTAACATGGTGGCAGCGGTTAAAATAATTATAAAATTCGATATTGTTATTACGAATAGTATTGAAGAGTTGTAAATAACTATGGAACACGCGCGACCACCGTCAGAATTGAGTTTGGAAGGCAGCTCCGTCAGCCGGGCTGACGCGTGGAAGAAATGGAAAACGCAGTTCACTCTATTCTTGAAAGCATCTGGGGTGCACAAAGAGGAATGTGGTGTTCAGGCTAGTTTACTGGTCAATCTGATTGGATCCGAGGGGTTCGATATTTATGAGACATTTACGTTTGATCAAGAAAGTGAAAAGGATGACGTCACTTTGTTAATCAAGAAGTTTGATGAATATTTTGGCGTCAGACAGAACATAACTCTAGCCAGGTATAACTTTTTTACGAGAAATCAGGAAACTGGCGAGTCCATAGATCAATATGTAACAGCATTAAAATTGTTGAGCAGAAATTGTGGTTTTAAAAGCTTAGAAGAGGAATTAATTCGTGACCGTATCGTTTGTGGTATTCGAAGCACGGCACTACGAGATCGCTTATTAAGAACTGAAGATTTGAGCTTAGAAAAAGCGATTAAAATCTGTCAAGTCAATGAAATTTCAAAACACAGCAATCACATATTGGAGACGCGGGGTGCGAGTGGCACTGCTGAATCGGTGCCTGTGCAAGTTGATGCAGTCGGAGTTCGAGGTGGTGTTGGTGGTCGTGGCTGGCGCAGCCGCGGGCGGCCGTGCCGCCGCGGTCGTGGGGCGGTCGGTTCCGGTTTCAACGAGGCTCGACAATCAGGTGCATCGGGTCACTGTTTCAGGTGTGGTGGTGATTGTTCTGAGCCTACTACGTGTCCGGCTATATTTGTGCAGTGTTATGTGTGTGAAAATTATGGGCATTTTGCTAGGATGTGTAAACTTAAAAAAAGTGCTAAGAAAATACACGATATAGCTGTAAGGGAAGAACAATACGACAACAGGGATGATTGTGCGTCTTTTTATGTATCGGTTTTGTATAATGTTTCCGAGATAAACACTTCGTCTGAGGACTGGTTTGAAATACTGCGAGGCGAATGTGGCAATGAAAAATTTAAATTAGATACAGGGGCGGATATAAGTGTTTTATCCTTAAAACGGTTTTTGTCATTAGGGTATGACAGTAACTTAATAAATATTAGTAATCACGTTAAATTGCAATCTTACAGTGGTGATTTTATTCCCATTAAAGGCGTTTGTTATTTAAAATGGTGGTATAAGAATGTTGTTTACGAATTGAAATTTGCCATCGCTGTAATGGACTGTCAAAGTGTGCTGGGATTGCAAGCATGTTTAACTTTGGGTTTAGTAAAAAGAGTTCATAATGTGAATTTCAATGAATACCGTGATTTATTTAATGGGTTAGGCTGTTTGCCAGGTGAATATCACATTGTAGTTAATAAAACTGTGATGCCTGTGATTTGTGCTCCTCGCAAAGTACCAATAGGATTGCGTGATAAGTTACAAGATGAGTTGAATAGAATGATTGAATTGGGAGTTATCAGGAAGGTGACTTATCCAACTCCTTGGGTAAATTCATTAGTAGTTGTTGCTAAGAAGAATGGTCAGTTGCGTATATGTTTAGACCCGAGACCACTTAATAAGGCCATACAGCGTGCACATTTTCAATTACCAACAATAAATGAGTTGGCCACTAAGCTACATGGTGCTAAGTATTTTTCAGTTTTAGATGCATATTCAGGATTTTGGTCGGTTAAATTAGATAATGATAGTGCAGATTTATGTACGTTTAGTACACCATTTGGTCGATATCAGTATTTGCGATTGCCCTTTGGGTTGAATTGTGCACCTGAAGTATTTCATGCGAAAATTAAACAATTTTTCGAAGGGTTAGAGGGAGTAGATTCTTTTATCGACGATATAATCGTTTGGGGTAGGAATAAAAATGAACACGATTTGCGATTGAAAGCGTTGTTAAATAGAGCTCGAGAAATTAATTTAAAATTCAACAACGATAAATGTCGAATATGTGTAGAGGAGGTAACGTACTTGGGTCATATTTTTAACAAAGATGGAATGAAAATGGATCCTGAGAAAGTAAGGGCAATTAATAATATGCCCGAACCAACTGATCGTAAAAGCTTGGAAAGATTTTTAGGAACGGTAAATTATTTATCAAAATTTATACCTAATTACTCTGAGCATATTTTTCCTCTAACAAGGCTATTAAAAAAAGATATTTTATGGAGTTGGGAAATGGAACATAGGAACACATTCGACACATTAAAGAAATTAATATGTAATGCACCGGTTTTATCACTGTATAATGTTTGTAGTCCAGTATTATTGTCTGTGGATGCAAGCAATGTCGCCCTGGGGGCTGTACTCATGCAGGACGGGCGTCCAGTTGAGTATGCGTCTCGCACGCTCACTGAAACACAGCAAAGGTACGCACAAATCGAAAAAGAAATGCTAGCAATTGTATTCGCGTGTGAGAAGTTTCACCAATACATTTATGGTAAAAATAATGTGGTTGTCGAATCTGACCACAAACCACTAGAAAGTATTTTTAAGAAATCCTTGGATGCAACCCCAGCACGCTTACAGCGTATGATGTTAAAAATTCAGGGTTATGATTTGTTAGTTACTTATAAGCCAGGGAAGTATATGTATATACCAGACACATTGTCGCGAGCGCCACTGCCGGATTTATATGATGATAGTATTAGTAGGGCCATTCTCAGTCAAATTAAAATGGTTGTTAATAATGTGCCGATGTCACAGAGCAAGTTCACTCTGGTGAAGCAAGAAACAATGAAGGATACAAGTTTGAAATTATTGCTTAAATATATAAATCAGGGTTGGCCTGATAAGTTCAATGTATTCAATAATTTGAAAATCTACTGGTCTATAAGAGATGAGCTGTACTCTGTGGATGGTGTAATTTTTAAAAGTAAACAAGTTTTGATACCACAATCGATGCAAAATGAAATATTAAAACTAATTCACGAAGGGCATTTAGGGATTGATCGGTGTAAGAGACGTGCCCGTGAAGTATTATTTTGGCCAGGTATAGCAAAAGACATAGAAAATTATGTGAAAAAATGTAAAGTGTGCCAGGAGAATTCAAATAAACCCAGTAAAGAGCCTATGATTCCTGTGTCTATACCAGAGTTGCCATGGAATAAAATTGGAACTGATATATTTGAGTATGGGAGGAGAAGTTATTTAGTTTTAATTGATTATTTTTCCGGTTATATAGAAGTAGCACAGTTGAGAGATTTATCATCTAACTCGGTAATCTATATTATGAAGGAAAATTTTGCACGCTACGGAATACCAGAAACAGTTATCAGTGACAATGGTCCGCAATATTCTTGTCGCAATTTCATAAAATTTGCGTCAGAGTGGGGATTTAAACACGTCACGTCTTCTCCTTATTACGCCCAATCAAACGGGAAAAGTGAAAGAGCAGTGCAAACTGTCAAAAAAATGTTAAAAAAATCAATAGAAAGCAACACCGATTTTCATTTAAGTTTATTAAACTATAGGAACACTCCTCGGGAAAATTTTAATTCTCCTGCACGGCTAATGATGGGGCGGCGATTAAACTGTAGATTACCGGTACATCCTGATCTTTTAAAACGTAACAGTTGTGAGGATGATTTACAATATAAAAAACTGTTGGGTAAACAAATAAAAAGTAAGTCATATTATGATCAACATTGTAAACCGTTGCCGGAATTAAGTGTAGGCGATGACGTTATTATGTTGGAGAATAATAATGAGCGAATTCGTGGGAAAGTTGTAGCAAAGGCACCAACTCCACGTTCCTATATAGTGAAAAATAGAAAGGGTATATACCGACGTAATCGCCGACATTTGATTAAGAGCTTGCCTACAAATTGTCAAAAGGAAAGGGTGATGAATGATAATTATATTGTAGTATCGGATGACGACGACGATATGTATGTTTCGGGTAATGATGAAGATGATGAGTATGTACCTAGTAATAGTATGGAGGATAGCATGCAAAGTTCTTATGTACCTCCAGTAACTCGTAGTAAGGCAAAGCAATAAACTAGATTATTATTATGTTAAGTTTTGTTTATTCAGTTAAATAAGTACATAGTAATTAAGTACATGTTAAGTTTATTTTTATAGTGTTTTCTTTTATTTCTTTAAGGGAAAGATGTTGTATACTGGGTAGTATTTTAGGTGTTGTGGCTAGATGTTGTAATGTAGTATCTTAGGTGTTGTGGCTAGCTACATCATCTCCTTATGCATGTACTGTCAAATAATAAAACAGTTGCTAACTCAGACTTCGGTGTGTCATCAAGGATAAAAGTGAATGAAAGTGTTTAACGGCACGTTTGACGCAGTGGCTGAGCGATTGGCTGCTGTGCTGCGTGTCCAAGTTCCGATCCCCGCACAGAGAAAAGAAAATCTTGGACACGCGTAACACATGTGACTAAAAGAGCGATGGATCTGAATGTTGAAGGACGGAGAGCGAGAGGAAGGCCAAAGAAAAGATTGATGAAAGAAGTAAAGAATGACGGAGATAGGAGTAAATGATCCCGTGACGTCTGATAGGGGAGAATGGGAGAAGCAAACGTGTTGCGCCGACCCCAAATAGAATGGGACAAGGGCAGGAAAATGATGATGCATGCGTCCTACAACAAAATTGAAAAATAACTCTACTCGACTCTATGCAATTATCTTCGTTTCTGCTATCTTTTAAGCGGGGCATTCACTAACAGACATACCCGTAGACACGCCTGCGGGCATGTCCGGGCGGGCATCTTTACAAGAGGTTTGTCCTTAAGTCTGTATGTGTGTGTCTATCGCAGACGGTCTGGCAGGCCGACGTTGCAAGTCCGTGCGATCTCATTTTGTCTGCGCGGGCACAGACATGTGCGAACGTGAATGCTTACCGCAGGCCGCCTGTTCACAGACACAGGAGCGACAGCAACCAATGCAGACGTCCGTTTATTATTATTTGACGTGGAGGTTTTTTTAGAATGAGTTTTAACGACAACAAAATTTTCTGGGAAGAGTTTATAGCTATTTATAAAACGTATCCATATTTATGGAAGGTAAAAAGCAAGGAGTTTATGAACTCAGTGTTCATAAACTCCTTGCTTTTTACCAATTAAGCAATACTGCCTATCAAAATTCAATTGAGAAATCCACTCCGAAACCGATTTAGCATTTGTTAAAAAAAAGAATAGAATTCCTAAGGAACATGAGTTCCTTAGGAATTCTATTTTTTTAGCAGCTCACGCCTGTATGAACAGGCGTGAGCTGCGTAAAATACGCCAGTCAACAAGAACTGGTTCATCAGTAGATGAGGTGGTATGAGTTGGTGTTATAATCTGCTCCAGTTCACGTCCGATCAGGAGCAAGCACGAGCTGGTACATCGTTAATAAGCTCACCGCCTAATTCTTTGTCAGACGAATCATTGGTATATACAAGTAAAAGTACATATAATATTCAATTATATTCTAATTAGTAAAAAATAAAGTATGTAGGATAGGTAGGTGGGTGTAGGTGATTCAATAAAACTCAATATTGTACTGGATAGCAGCACCAGTAATTATTGCAATTTTTCGTTTTTTCGTAGTCATCTTTAATGTGCACAACTAATCGCCTAGCCGGTCTAAAATAGACTGATGTGTCCGTGTAGTGTATTGAGGCGCCAGACATGCCCGGACAGACTGCCCGAAGGCGTGCCTACGGGCATGTCTGTAAGTGAATAGGGTCGTTTCGCCGGTTTCGCGACCACCTTCAGTAGGCGACCATTTGACGGACTAAGTTTCTTTAAATCAAGAAAATAGTATTTGTAGAGGTAACATACATAAAAAATAAATCTAACGTGCTTTATAAATGATTATGAAATAAGAATTTGCAAAGTTTGAAACAAATGGGTTAACCCAGAGCCGAAAAAATATTGCTCAGTGCGCGTCTTGATCTGTGGTGAGTGGAAGTACCGCGAGTTTGTAAAAAAAATAACACGACGCGCGGCGCTCAAAGGTAAGTTTTGATACTTATTTCATGTTTTACACAATAGTTACATGTTAAATTGTACAACCGATAAGTATGGGTTCTCATTTAGTTGTATTTGGCTTTATTAAAACTTATTATTAAGATAAAATCAAGTGGTCGGTAACCGAAATGGTTATTTATGAAAAACGTTGGATAGCGACCACATGGTCGCAAACCGATGCGATCAGCATTATTTTGTTTTGATTAATATGATCCCAATGCTTCAAAAAGGACTTTTCCAATTTTGAATGTAGTATTGTAAAAGGTTTTTCTTGTAGTTCTTTGGTAAGCGACCACCAGTTTCTTTGTAAGAAGTTTGTTTAATTTGCCTACAAAATTTGGCGCTACAGCTGGTCGTAAACCAAAGTAGGCGAAATAAAGACATCGGTTTCCGGCCAACATAATTTAGTATGAGAGAAATAACGGCCGCTTACAGAAATAAGTGTGTAAGTTCACTGAGTTTGCTACCACGTCTGATTTTTTTTTTAATTTCGTTAGTTATTGAAATGTCCGTTTCATAATTATTTGTTACAGGTCCGTCAAAAACTAAATATTACTATTTTTCAGTTTAAAACAAAATTTAGTCATAAAAAGCAAACTACTTTTATTTTTATTTTTTTTTGATGAAGCTCCTAAATAATTTGGAGTCAACAAAAAAAAAAAGAAAAAGACTGTCCAATACACAGAAGAAGCACTGAAAAAAGCTCTCGATGATATCCGAAAACAAGGGAAGGGAATAAGAGAAACATGTAGACTGTATCAGAGCCCAAGGACCACGATACAAGATCGCCTTAACGGGAAGAGGTGTGATACAATCGAGACAAGGAGACCAGATCAGATGTATTGGGTATAGAAGGTGAGAAACAAATTAAAGAGCGGATTTTGGACATAGCAAAATGTGGATTACCGGTCAAGAAACAGGAGCTGTTGGACACAGTACAAAAAATAGTTAAAGATAACGGAAGAAAGAATAATTTTAAGGATGATCGTCCGGGGCAAACCTGGTACTCAAATTTCCTAAAACGCCATCCCGATATATCATGCCGTGCTGCCGAAGGAATTATTAAAGCCAGAGCGAGAGTAACTGAAGAAGCCATACGCGCTTGGTTTCTATTACAACTAGTGACTAAGTCTCTACAAAATGTAAGATTGTTATACCAAATGATTACCATTTTTATTTTAATGAAAAGGCAAAAAAATAAAGTATGTTTAAAGCGATTATAATTGTTTTATTGGCATATTTTTAATTATAATGGGGCGGTCGCAAACCAGCTCACTGGTGGTCATAAACTGATAAAAATGGTCGTAAACCGACGTTTTCGTTATATTTTCACTTTTTCAGCATTTTATAAATATTTTTGTATGAATGTATTTTATTTTATGTTTTGTATCCAAACTACATTATATTTGGGACAAATTCACATTAACATATACTATTTTGCGTGTAAACAAAATTTTTTTTCTTCATCATAAGTGGGCAACCCAGCTAACTGGTCGCTAACCGGCGCAATCACCCTACCCCGCTTTAAAACTATATTAAAAAGACGTAACATGACGAAAAATATGAATCATACAAATAAAATACCTACCAACACATCTTTCATATCATTTATTAATAGAAATATAAAACATAATATTTAAGATCGACATTTATATATTAGAATGATTATGCAAAAATATTTTGCTACTTAATTAGTTATTTATGATTTATTGACAACGATCATTTTTGTGTTAGTATCTCTAATATTCGGAGGTTAGGTTAGTTTTTTATAATATAGAGATCGTCTGCTGATTGTGGAGAATGAAATTAGGTTCCCGACGCGAAGCAACAGTCTCTAGTTGTAGTCAATAAGACAGACATCTATAAGATAATTTTTAATCCTACAATTTTTTTTTTTCATTGACGGTTTTTTAGCAATTTTTTTTTCCGTTCTTAAATGTATTTATAAATATTTGTGATGATTTTTATGGAAATATTTATTGCTTTTTTTAGTGCTCCTTTTCAATGCGAACAATAAATATTTTTCTTTTGTTTTGCTTTCTTTCTTTCTATTTTTCACGTAAAACAACATGATACAGGACGGGCCTGTTGGTCTAGTGGTTAGTGGCCCTGACTGCTGAGCCGGAGGTCGTGGGTTCGATTCCCACCCAGGACAAACTTTGTGTGATGAGCATGATTGTTTGTTCTTTGTCTGGGTGTGATTTATCTATAATATGTATGTATTTATAAATTATATAAGTATGTATATCAGTTGTCTGGTTACCATAACACAAGCTCTGCTTAGCTTGGGATCAGATAGCCGTGTGTGAGTTGTCCCAAGATATTTATTTATTATTTATTTATTTATTATATATTGTGTTTATGTGTGTTTATTGTTGTGTACGTTTTTTAACATTAACGAGGATTATAGGCGTAATATAACGTTTAAATATAAAATTCTCATGTCACAATGTTCGTTCTCATACTCCTCCACAACGCCTGGACCGATTTGAACGAAATTTTGTGTGCATATCGGGTAGGTCTGAGAATATGCTAACATCTATTTTTCATGCCCCTAACCGAGCAGCGGGTGAAACCGCTGGGCACAGCTAGTAATGTTATACCTTTTTTTTTTATTTTATAATATTATAACGCTTAGTAGCTTTCTGCAAGATATCAAAGTCGATCGGTTATAGGAATAAGAAATATGTAATATAAGAAATAGGTAATAGGAAAGAGACAACACTACTAGTTTTTCCCAAGTTACCCATGTCTCGTTCCAGGTCATCCCACTTCAAGCATGAATAGGGACAGCCTATATTTTTGTTAAAATATCTAAATTTTAACTTATTCTGGGGATATTTTTAACTTTTACGAGAAGTAATAACTGCCGGAAACCCTTGGAAAGAGTTATCAATATTGCATCAATATTGCATTCGTCCTACAACATCGATAAATTTCAGTGACAAGTTCGATTTTGTCCCTATTCACGCCATTTTACGGTATTTCTTGATATAAAGATTCAAATATTAATGTTTCGATTATTTCACCTCCAAACACATGACATTCTGCTCACCACGCTACACATACCTACAGCATGATGTTTCAAATGGGTCGGAAAACATAACACGCTGTGTATGAATATGAATCAATGTTTTTGCCGGTCCAATCAAAGTGATTGACGTGGAGGCATTAGGCGTAATACGTGCTTCTATGTTCGCTTGCGTATGCGCACCATGGACTTCGAATTTCGTGGGATATGTTCTAGTTATTTCTGTTCTAGTAACTAACTTGTAAAAATAAAATTTTATAAAATCTGGTTCTTTTAGCCTGACAGATATGTGTTTGCTGGGAAGTTTGTTCCGCCACTTCTTCTTCTTCTCAGCTAAAACACTAGAAAGTGGCGAAAGGCGGGCGTTTTGGCGGACCGTCTCTTGTAATGTTGTCGTTCAAAAACGACACGATGACACGGTTAGCGCAGTGGCTGAGCGATCGACTGCTGCTTTGCGTGTCGCGGGTTCGATCCCCGCACGCAACAAATATTTGTATGGCCTACAGATAGTTGGGTCTAGCTGTTTGTGTATGTGAGTTTAAATCTTTGTAAGCGCACTCACGATACAGGAGAAATTTCACATTCAATTTAAGAACTACTCAAGGAACATACAATTCAAGGAAAATCCCACCTATGTTCCTGTCTTTTGCCCTTAAGCACCGGGGCTAGCAAAAAGTCTTGGTCAGCAAAATCTGATACTCCCTCCCACTCCGCCCAGAACAGGGAAAACAGAACCGTATTCGTAGGTAGTTTAAGGCTAAATTTTCCCTTATCCCATAGCTGTCTGAAACACAGGTTTAGATTAACGTAGATCGCTGCCAACAAACATTTGAACTCTTCATTGGCATTACTTGCAACTGTTGAATATGTTATAGTTACAATTAACTTATCAGCATTTTTTTAAGGTAACTTAAATTATATAGGCATAGCATTAATTTATAAGTACCTATGTATGTATCTAAAAATGTTTTCTTTTGATCTTAATAACAAATATATCGACGGTTCCTACGTACATAAGATTAAGTCAAAAACCGAGGTTTACAGGAGAGCGTAATTTGTGTTCAACACGCGCTAGAAATAATTCTATGAGCAATTATAATTACTTTTTTCTACCATATTTTAACAGTTTTAATGGCTTTATTTTTCCATTTATACATAAATATTTTATTTTTTCATGTTTTCTTAGAAAAACTGAAAGATGACCGTTTCTACGACACTTATTTGTTGGATTTATAAGACTTGTTCTCTTATACGATTTCTAAAACAAGGTAAATATATATTAAATAAAAATAAAAATCGTATGTCAGCATGTGCGCATAGATAATTTAAAGCCAATGAGACAATAAAAAATACCATTTTCGACATGTCCTTATGTACGTAGGGACCGTCGATATATACCCCTTGTGTTTAGTTATATAAGAACTTAAAAATATTTTGTCATGGAAATAAAGAGGCTTTTAAATTTGAATTAAATTGAATGAGAGTTATAACTTTTACTAAATAAATTATTCTATTATTATAGCTGCAAATAGCATGGTCGCCCTATAAACACGTTTTTGGTTAAGACAGGGACGAAGCTGACCTCTGGTTCCTCGGAAAATAATTCTAAATAATACTCTTGAACATCAAGTATCTGTCATCATCAACCGCAGATTAATTTACACCGTTATGTAACACCTACGATTGATTTGGCGAAGCAAAACGTTACAACTTTTATTCGCGAAGGACTAGGCATTTTTTTCGCCAGTTTTTATCAGTTTCTATCAAATGGACATCGGATAATCTGCGGCTGAGTTATGGACAAAACATAAAACGAACGCTTCAGTTGTTGCGAAGTGGTAGCATCGAGAACTGCGTTGTGAATGCCATGCTAAATACATGTCAAAGACTAGCTTTTGCTCGCGGCTTTGCTCGCGTTAAATTTGGTATAACACACCAAGCAGACCTGCAGTTTTTGCTCTTGCGCCTGATTGATTTGTAATAGCAACGCTAAGTTTTCCCTTTTCTTCCCTCGTTCTCCTTCATATTAGCCTATGTCCGTCTCCTGGTTTCCAACTATCCCTGTACCAAAATCCATCAAAATCGGTTTAGCCATTACAGCGTGACGAGGTAACAAACAAACTCACTTTCACTTTTAAAATATTATATTAGTAAGAAAAGTAAGGATTATTGTCAGCCTACTGCTACATCCTAGACTGGGCCCTTTAATTGCAACATAGTTGAGAAAAGGCTTGACAGGTGACGATAACTTCTTTGCCAAGGATTTCAAGACAGGCGAGTTCCACGTAGATCGGACGAAATTTTGAAATAGCTCTACTAAAAACAAAAACATGCAAAAGAAACAACAGTACGTGCAAAGAAAAACAGGCCCGGGATTCTTCTTTTATGCAATTAAATATTAGTTTACAATGGCCAGGACAATCAAAATAACGTTACGGTAGATATTATAAACTACAAAACCACCAAGAAGGCTGCAAGTAAATAATATGCCACATACTTCATAATTATATAAACTCGAAACATTTATTTCAATTAGACTGAACAGAATGATAAGATGCAGCAACATGCACAATAATAAAATTATTAAACTAGTTGCCCATTATCAAACATTTTTCTTAGATTTCTGGACAAAAAGCAAGACTATCTGAATATATGAGTACCTAATTCCCTCATTTATACTTTGAACTTCTCTAAGCAAATAGCTTAACAAATGTTTGAATGTTTGTATTCCAGCTTTTAGAAATTACCATTAAAACAATATTAATCTATACACCTTGTTACGTTCTGGTGTGATAGACAGCCTACCTAAAAATGTACCTACCAGACATTTCCATAAGTTAAAACTCACAGCATTTAAATCATAAGAGTCATAATTCAGGATCCATTTTTATGACATCATCGCATAATATATACATTAGTTATATAACGTAAAACCGACTTATATATGTAGGTATTCGATTGCTATAGGCGTGAAATTATTTAAGGTATCTGATGGTCGTGTTCTTCCTGGTTTTAACTAATTGTCTATTCATTGCCACACTGCATTCATACACTGCTTAATGTGAAGTAGAAGAGCAGAGTTACCTTTTTTTACGATGTGGAAACGCGCATGCTTGTCCTCCGTCCGCGGAGGGGTCCGTCAGACTCCAACTGACTAACACCACACCGGTGTTCCCTCGCATACTTGTGTCGGGGGGCTGCAGGGACGAATGTGACTTCTGCCACCCCGGACTAGTGCTGGTCCGCTTTAACTGGCAGCTCTCGTCCCAGGGGGGAGTGAGGTGTGAACTCCCCCGGATACTATACGATACGGAACTGTGAGAGGCGCGCGTGAAACACTACGCGCCACCGTCTCGGGTCCACTGTGATGGGGGGCGACGAAAGTCCCCAAATCTGCCGCCACTGTGAGCGGAGTCACCTAACCCAACCTATCTCCTTAAAAGGTGATCTCCAAAATATGTATCTTAAAGTACTAAGTAATTGAATAAACCTTTTAATTTTTTTTATTGAAATTTTACTTACCAGAGAGAGTTTTTTTTTTTAAAACACTCATGTGGCTAGCAGTATTTTTCCTATTACATATTTTTTGTTTTTTTTTTAACAACGTTGCCCTCACTCTAGAAATTTGTCCTGTAAAGAGCCAGACCCGAAACAACTACCTTTAAGTCATAGAAATATTAGTTCAGTGCGGGGATCGAACTCGCGACACGCAGAGCAGCAGTCAGCTCAGCTCAGGGTGGGGACATTAACACCCACCCAATGTAATTTTTACGAGAATAAGTCATCTCGTTCCAGTTTGTGGATGCTTGTTGTAGGACTAGGTTAACTAACCACTGGATTTGACGTATGATTAGACAGCTAATCAACTGATTAAGCGCGATAACTTGTCTTCAAATGGTGCATCAGTTTACAGTAACTAAACCAGCCACCTACTTTGCTTAGCAAAAGTAAGAGCTTCTGTGATATAAATCTTTAGACCTAGACTCTTCTGCAACGGAAATCGAAGTCTAAAGTCATTAGTCTAGTCTAGACAGAGTTCAGATGTAGTAGCATAAATTCTGCATCTAGATTTGGAACTCATTAATTTCTAGCTTGTTAGATTTTGATGATTTTTTTCATAATTAATTTATGCAGAGTGAAATTTAACAACTTCAGTCTGTTTAAGGACTTTTGGAAATTCATATATATTTTTTATTTTATTTTACCATACACGTTGACGTATGTATATGACATGTAGATTTTCTGTAAGAACTGCACGTCAATTCTTACAGAAAATCTACCTTATTTTGCGAATTTCTAGAACTCGTAAAAACGAAAGTTTTCCATTTTCTGGACCCCTGGACCCGACACTTTGCTGGGTCGCGGTATGTTCGAAAGAGGTACCGTGGCCCTAGAACGTAAAGGGCAATAGAAGGAACATGGATGGGTTTTAGTCGGTACAAGTGTGAAGCTCCCTCCCAGTCCGCCTAGAGCCGAGGAAGTTATTTGATGATTTCCCACCGACAAAAAAAATCAACGGAGCAGTCAGCTCCGCTATTCTAGTCACCATCTTAGCAGTCTATTCCTATTTTTTGTAAACTTGAATAATTACAATTTTGCTCCAACTATCTAGAATTTCTGCTGACTCCATAACATTAATCTAAGCACACTTTAATACAAAAATAATTGGCGTATTATCAGTTAGTAACGAATTTATAACTTTTCAACCAGTATTAGCAGCTATAACCTTGATTTTTTGTCGAAAATCGAGACGTCGAATTACTGTGTCGAACGCTCAGGTTCTATACATCGAAAATTATAATAAATTGATTTTTATCTGCTTGTAGTAGTGAGCAAAAAGCAGCCATGTTTGAAGATTATGTAATGGTTTATAGTTCCGTCTATTTTTAGATTCGCGCCCTTTTTGGTGTCAGTTTGTTTTTGTGGGTAGTTGGAAAACGGTTGATGAAAGTCGTTTATGACACCTGAGATGACGGTCTAAAATATCTTATTTCGTAGTATCATAAATTACAATAAAATGATTTTCACAAAGTGATTTTGTAACCATGAAAATAAAGTGACAAACCTACTTTTTTTCAGATGAGAAATTATAAAATGATATTTAGATTTGACTCCAAAGAAAATAAAAAATTTGCCGTTTCATTAAAATTGAACCCTAAATATCTCAAGTGTCTAGGCTAAACATATCGAAAGATTAATTAAACGTAATGAATCTATCATTTGCAGGCAATTTTGAGGTTTCAATACACGA